>JAUPFV010000001.1:197674776-200074776 GCA_036936605.1 Limnanthes douglasii subsp. nivea | reverse complement strand
GTTTAAATAGCCCTCAGTTATTTCAATCCGGATAGTGTGACAAAGAACAAAATTTAAAACACTTAGAAATTTTTAAGAAGGCATCGAATTTCATTTAAAAGCCCGGACACATCATTAAAACCTTCCCGTGCCACCAGGGAGGAAAGAGTATGCCCCCAAATATTTACATGGATGTTTAAACAAGTAAATATTTACACAAACGCTATTCCAAGTACATCCGGAGATGCTCGATACTCCAAGGATGAGTCAAAACCCTTCCATCTTTGTCTTCCAACCAATATGTTCCCTGTCTAATTCTTTCAACAACTATGTAGGGACCTTCCCAAGTTGGGGCCAGCTTTCCGAACAGCTTTTCTTTAGTGTGTAAGAAGACCTTCCTCAATACCTTGTCCCCTGGTTGGAAATCTCTTCTTTTAACTTTGGAAGCAAACATGTTTCTCATCAAGCCCTGATAGTGTGCAACTCTAAGGTGAGCTTTAACTCGTCTTTCTTCTATCAAATCAAATTGACCTCTGATTGCCACCTCGTTAGCGTGTTCGGAGAAGTTGTGAACACGAAAGGAGGGGAGAGTTGCTTCTATGGGAGCTAATGCATCCATCCCATAGACCAAAGCAAAGGGTGATTCTTGTGTTGCAGCCCCAGGTGTTGTCCGGTAGGCCCACAAGACCTCTTGTAAATAACTAGGCCACTTCCCAGCAGCCCCTTCCAAATTCTTCTTTAAACCGGACAGTATAGTCCTATTAGCCACTTCAACCTGCCCATTTGCTTGTGTGTGGAAAGGTGAAGAAAAACAATATTGTATACCCCTTGAGGCACAGAAGCTCTCCATTTCCCTATTGTCGAACTGTGGCCCATTGTCTGTTGTTATCTTTTGCGGGACACCAAATCTGCAACAGATGTTGGATAAAATGAACTTTATAACAGCTTTTGATGTTGTCCCTGCTAGAGGGGCTGCTTCAATCCACTTCGAGAAGTAGTCTATGGCCACAATTATAGTTTTACGCCCTCCGGACGCCACAGGGAGAGGCCCTACTAAATCCAACCCCCATCGAGCAAAATGAATAGGCTCAGAAATTGATTCTAAAGGAATAGCTGGAACATGAATCTCATTGATGTACCTCTGGCATGGGTCACACCTTCTTACCAATTCCTTAGCATCTTTCATGATTGATGGCCAATAGTAACCGGAGAGTAAAACTCTTCTTGTTAAGGCTCTAAATCCACAATGGGCTGATCCCTCACCATCATGTAATTCGGAGAGGAATACTTGAGACTCTTCATCCCCCAAACAGCGCAGGAGAGGTTTACTATAAGATTTCTTGTACAACACGTCTCTCAATATGATAAAACCACGAGCCTTGTGTTTCAAAGTTCTGGCTACTGACTTATTCGGAGGCACAACACCATCGGAGAGATATTGCAGGAGAGGAAACCTCCAGTCTTGAGGTCGTTTCTCTTGCACTTCAAAAGTTTCCTCTTCTTTACCCTTACTAAGTTGAATGGAGGGGCTTTCTAGCACATGGATCCATGGATACGGCTCCGAATATGCTATGGTTGCTAATGAGTCTGCTAGCTCATTTTTTGCCCGGGGAATGTGCTCAAAACAACACTTTTAAACTTGAGTGCTTCATTCTTAAGGAGGAGTAAGTATTTCACAAGCTGCTCCTTCTTAACCTTAGATTGGCCTTGGGCATGGTGGATAAGAAGTTGGGAGTCACTTAGTAGCTTGACCCTCTTAGCCCCACAAATGTAGGCTAACTTTAAACCAGCTATAGCTGCTTCGTATTCAGACTCATTATTAGATGCCCTAAAAGCAAAACAAATAGCCTGGTACATTTTGTCTCCATACGGGGAAGTCAAACACACCCCTGCACCACACCCTATAGTGCTAGACCCACCATATGTTCGGACGACCCACACCTTTTTACCTTTTATATCAGTAGTTTGCTTCGAATCCCTGTCGGAGTGGAATTCAACCAAAAAGTCTGCCACAGCTTGGGCCTTGACTGCTGTTCGGGGAGCAAAATTTATGTCGAAGTCCCCCAACTCTACTGACCACTTAGTCATCCTGCTTGAAATGTCTACCTTTTGGAGGACATTCTTTAGGGGAAAAGAAGTCCGGACGATGATGGGATGAGCCTTTAAATAAGGCCTCATCTTCCTGGCAGCTATTACCAGGGCCAATGCTAACTTTTCGAGGTTCAAGTAATGCCTTTCTGCATCTATCAAACTTTTGCTGATGTAGTATACTGGATGGGGATGACCATCAACCTCTCTTACCAACACAGCACTGATGGCATAACTTGAAACTGCGAAGAGGGTATCCCCATCAACTGGTTTAAACAAAGTTTTGGGAGAGGACAGGTGCTTCTTGATCTCATTGAAAGCCTCATCACACTGTGGGGTCCAATCGAATCCCTTTGCACCCTTCAAAGTTTGAAAGAAAGGTGCACACCTGTCCGAAGACCTTGAGATAAATCTGTTTAAGGCAGCTAATCTCCCCGTTAACCGCTGTACTTCTTTAATATTTCGAGGAGGTTCCATCTGAAATAGGGCATTAAGCTGGTCCGGGTCAGGTTGTATTCCATGCTCACTTATAATATAGCCTAGAAACTTCCCGGACTGCACTCCGAACACACACTTCTCTGGGTTTAATTTCAAATTTACTTTTACCAAGTTGGATAGAGTTTCTTGGAGATCGGATAAGTGCAACTGCTCATCCACAGTTTTCACCATCATGTCATCAATGTATACTTCCATATTTCTTCCAATTTGATCAACAAATGCCTTGTTGACTAATCTCTGATAAGTAGCCCCAGCATTTTTCAAACCAAATGGCATTACTTTGTAGCAATGAAGACCTCTGTCAATGACAAATGTGGTATGCTCTTGATCTTTTAGATCTACTTGAATCTGATTGTATCCGGAGAAGGCATCCATAAGGGAAAGCAGCTTGTTCCCAGAGGTGGAGTCTACTAACTGATCAATCTGGGGAACTGGATATAAATCTTTTGGGCAAGCTCTATTGAGATCTGTGAAGTCAATGCACATGCGCCACTTGCCATTTTTCTTTTTTACCAGAACCGGATTGGCAGTCCACAAAGGATATTGAGATTCCTTGATGTGCCCCGTCTTTGTGAGCCTGTCAACTTCTTGCACAATGACATCAGCCTTCTCTTTAGAAAAAGCTCTTTTTTTTGAACCACTGGTGCTACGTCTCTCTGGACAGATAGGTGATGTGATATCACTTCTGATGGAACCCCAGTAACATCAGCATTGCACCAAGCAAAAACGTGCTGATGGTTCTTCAAAAACGTTAACATCTCATCTTTCAAAATGGGTGACATCCTAGACCCTATCTTGATACTTTTTCCTTCTTCCAGACAGTGTGTTTCTACCTCTTCGATCGGTATCAATACTCCAGGGGTCTCTCTGGGGTCATCAATTTCACCCTCACCCCCAGAAAGGCCCTCAAACTGCTATTGTTCATTAATACGGACTGCCCCCAGCGTTCGAGGAGCCAGGGCAGTGGCATAACATTCTTTTGCAATCTTCTGGCTGCTCCGGACGACTCCAACCTGTCCCTGAACAGCATATTTCAAGCACTGGTGGACTGTTGAAGCCACCTCATGCATCCTAGAGAGCCAAGACCTCCCTAGAATGGCATTATAACAAGTGGGACAATCCACCACAATAAATTGTATTCTAACCATTTTCTTGAAAGGGCCCTTGCCCAATAGAACTTCTTCTTCGAACTCTCCGATCACATCTGCTGAGCTGCCTGTAAAGCCCACAATTGATCTGTCCGAACTCTGAATTACAGCTGGATTCTTCATTCTCTTGTATATGGTTAAGAAAAGGATATTGGCGGAGCTTCCAGTATCCAACAGGATTTGTCTTATATCATTGCCCCCTATAGATGCTCATATGACAACAACATCCTCATGAGGGCCAACAATGTCTCTTAGATCATCTTCATCAAAAACAATGAAGGGGAATGAGTTTTGTGACTGATAGGAAGTCATGCCTCCTTCTAGCTGGGAGGCTAAAGTATGAACATGCCTCTTCCTCGAAGAAGCAGTAGGAGCTGTCATAGTGTCCCCTCCGAAAATTGTAAGTGACTCGAAAAACTTAATGAGCCCGGAGACCGACCTAGAAAATTCCTCAATTGTACCCACTCTGTTTCGAGTTGGATCAGGATCCAAGTACTCAGATTCTACGTCAAACCTTTCAACTATAACCATGGCTCCCTCCGGAGCAGCATTACTTGGACCAGCCCGGTGAGTGTTATCAGGCCTGTTACCCCCTCTTCTTTTCACGTAAGCCCCCAGCTTTCCCCTTTCAATCAAATTCTGAACTTCTTGCTTCAATGCTATGCAGTCATCAGTGGTATGACCAATATCGTTGTGATACTGGCAAAAAGAGTTATTACGATGCTCTCTGGGAGACTGTAGTGTAGCCGGTCTCCTGTAATGCACCTCTTCCTTTGTTTTTTCAAAAATAGTGGCCATACTTTCTTTCAACTCTGCGAACCACTCCGGTTGCACCCATGGCCCTCTCTTGTTTCTGGATTGCTGAATTTGAGCAGGAGCAGCTGGCTGAGACTGAGCTTTTGCCCTGCCATGCCCCTGTCCGGTCTCTTTTGTTTTATTTCCGGACTGATTCTGATTGGGATTTGGTGCCACTGGGGTAGACCTCACCTGCCTGTGCACCCTGGTTTTCTTTGTTTCATCGACGTTTATTTGTTTTCCAACCTGATTCAGCAACCCTCCCCATGTCATGGCCTTCTTTCTGGTCACTGAATCAGCTAGATTGCTTGGGTTCAAACCCTGCCTTAGGGATGCTATTGCCACCTGTTCGAAGCAATCAGCCAACCCATTCTTGGTATTCACAAAACGGCTTATATATTATTTCAAGGACTCATTTGGCTCCTGGGCACAATGGATTATTGTGTCATATTACCCTTTAGCTCTTTACTCCCTACAAACTGCCTTCGAAAGGCTACCCAAAAGGTATCGAAGTCTTTAATACAACCCTGAGGCAGGCTGTTGTACCGTTTTAGAGCACTCCCCGTAAATGATTGGGAGAATGCCCTACAAAGTAGTTTATCGTCGTCGTCAAAGTTCATCATGAAGTTTTTAAATTGCTCCAGATGGTTGTCCGGATTAGTACTGCCATCGTACTTCTCTATTTTGGTGCTGTCAAACCTCTTGGAGAGGTTTCCGGACAGAATTTTAGAAGATAATGGAGATTGTCTCCAGTTTCTTCCACGACTAAACACAGTACCCTCATTGGGAGTTGCAAAGATACCTGGTTTATCGTGAAAAGTGAAGGGATCCATCAGCATCCGGTCCACATGCCTCCAGCTATGAGATGATCCCTTACCAATATGCCTCTTCATCCTTCCTTGTCTATCCCTCTTTCTTGAATATTTTTTAATCTGCTTTTGCTTCTTTCTAGTCCGACCCTCATCGCTTCTAGAGGACAAGGATTTTTCAACTCCATCACTGTCTGAAGAGCTATCAGAAGATTCTGAGCTTGAGTCAGAACTCTCCACTGGCTTAGACCGGTGAGACTTTTTGGAACTGGCATGAGTCTTTTTGGTTCTCACATGAGTCTTCAAGACTCATGCTCTCTAGGGTTATCGGTGTGATGAGAAACTGATGCTTTGGACTTTTCTTTCACGCCCATCTTGGCCTTTTCTGCCCTCAGAGCTTCTATTTCACCCTTTAGCCTATCACGCACTTCGATAGTGTATTCATCTTTCTCTCCCACCACTTCGAGAAAAGCTGGTGGTACTTCTGGATTGTCCGGATTCATTCGGACAGATTTTCTTAGCTGGTTTTGAATGCTTGATTCAGGCACCCTCTCCTCCCACTGTGGTCGCCAATTTGGTGTGGATAATTATCACCTGAGGGTAGGCTTAGTAATTTGGTTGGTGTTTTATAGTAGTGTGTGGGTGTTATGTGTTTAGAGTAGAGAGTAGAGAGATAATTAAGCAACCTGGTAGCAGTTAATTCTCATTACCCACACTTAATGCAGGTGGTTGGGTATTTATACCCTGATGTTTGGGCCCTTATGGGCTTTCGGGTCATATTTAATGGACTTGGGTCATGTTCAAAGACCCATGAGCTCTAAGTAGGAGAGCAAGTAGCTTAGTCAAGAAGTGTTTAGGTTTTTTAGTACTTTTGTCATAGTTCGAACAGTCCTATGGTCAGAGTGTTCGAAGTGATCTGTTTGGTTCGTGTGACCTGTCCGGTCCGGAGGCCTTGGACCGATCTGTCCTTGTCCGGGGATCATGCAGAATTCGGACTCATCAGGAGCCTATTTTAGTCTTATTTTCCTCTCTCGATGATTTTGGTGTTTGATTAGAGTTTTTATCCATATCAACATGGATAAAATTATCTCTCACCAGAAACACGCTTATAACATCAACTATGTCAACTATCTATCTATTTTGCTTGTGTATGAATATCGTAATCTTTGTAACTATGTCAACTACTTTATGTTTAATGTTATCGTTTCAAATTTTTCGTTCTTTACTATTCAAATTTTTCGTTCTTATAATTTTTGTTTGTAGGTGATATTTTTGTTCTTTGTAACTTTTGTATGGAAAATCATATAGATTACAATCACAAATAGTTTTAAAAACAATAGTTTTGAAAATTAAATGTAAATTAAACAAAATCGGCTAAATTAGTTACTTCATAACTATAATTTTGAATTTATTCATATCTCTTACAGCGAGAATGAATTAGTAATGCTCAACTTTTAGAATCTGGTACTACAATTTTACGCAACAAGGATGTATCCTTGCACACGAGGTGTTATTCACAAATGAAAAGCTGCAAATGAAAACACACAGAAAATGACAATGTAAAAATAAAAAGAATGTTGTCAGTTTAATCGGATGTTTTATGAAATGAAATATTTACATTGACATGGTGGTCGATACCGACCCAACCCAACCCGATTTCCAGTCGATTTTGACATCGGCGGGGGTGCACCTCTTGACGGTAGAAAAGTGAAACTAACATTAAAGATCTTCGAATGCCTTACAAAGTAGAGTATGCAGTTAAATATTGATACGATCGTGACTCACATCTTGGGCATTTCCATCATAGTTGCATCACTAGAGCACTTTACACATTCCATAATATTTATTATTCTTGATACTAGTAAACATCTTCACGTAGACGGTCACAAAATCCATAAGCTTGTTGTAAAGGACATCCATAATCAACCTTCATATGTCTTTTTATATGTTCAAGGCAAACAAAATTGAATGATACTCGCAGTGACCATCGGCTTTTACATCGTTGATCAACGTTATAAAAGGTTTATAACTTGTGTAGGAATTTTGTTTCTTGTGTATGAATTCCGCTTCCTTTTCAAAATTTACGAGACGGAGTTGTGCTCCCTCTATACAAAATGACTGGTGTATTTTTGAAATATTTACCTAGAGATGGTGCACTCGCTTTTTGAAAATCTAACACATGTTCATGATATAATTTGTCTCATTTAATAGATAATACAAATGGAGCAATAGATAACTTACGTTAGGAAGCTGGATGACCACCTGATTTTAGTTTATACAAAGGCTCTAAAAAGGAAGATATTTTTTAATATAATTTGGCAAACCACTTCGTGTACACCTGCTTTATGCATGTTTCATCCTTGGTTTCCATGACAATAAGTGCGACTTTATCCAATTTTTCTTTCAATTTCCCCATCATCATCAGATCAGTATGGAAAATTAAATCTAATATATTCCAATGATCGTGGAAAGAGTCTAAAGGTACCTTTAAGCCTTCACTTACAAATTTAAATATGTTATGTGAACAAGGTATATTGTGCGTAGTTAGTATAACACAACTATAAGTCATACCATACGCAACTATCATTGTTTGGCACATTATACTTCCAAGGAAAAAATTTCTAAAGTATAGTGAGAAACGTTACTTTTTTGCTTGCCATACACATTGTTTGATAATTTATGTAAGGCTGACACTCGACTCCATGTAACAATTCGATCAAAGTATACACATTCAATCAAAAGGACTCGAATTTACCTTTCTTCGTACCAATAATCACTTGAGGCTAGAACGAATTCTCTACACGCGGTTAGTGGTTTGGTTACCGAAATGCAATGACTTTTTAGTTTTACAGTTTATAAAATTATCATTGGAAGAGCCTAACCAAGTTTCAATGTATGCGATTGATTTTAGATATTATTTGAAGCCACAGAACCTTTTTGATCGGTAGTTATTGAACAAGAGTTCTATATCTAATGATTGTTTTTATCATTAATGATTTTTTTTCCTTTTTTCCTGTGATGTTCATATTAATGTGTCATTGATATAACATTTGGGTTGCATTGACCAACACTTCTTTGACCACCTTCACCAATGTTAAGTCTTTATCTGTCAAACAAATTGATGGTGGTTTAATGAATTGAGTTACCATAAACGATTATAAACATTTTAATACCCATTTGTAACTCCCAAATATTCTTCCCATACATAAATTTAAAACTAATGTAGATAGTCTTCCCAGTACAAGTGGCTCCAACAACCTCATACAACAACATCTCGTAAATTATTACCTTGTAAATGTTAAACATTATAAGCACACTTGGAAACGTATATAACAAATCCAAACTAACCGAGTGTGTAAAGAAAAGTTCACTATGGTACCGGTTTCGTCTTTGCACGATCTATATCATTCGTAATAATTACACTTATTAGTTTGCCTACCAAGTATTGGAACTGCGGATGACCTCATTTTCCGATCTTCCATTTTTTTAGTTGAGAATTTTATGCAGTGCACAAGAATGACGAATTCTTAGGGTTCAATTTTGTTTACTCCAACCAGAATTTTCTGAGGACGAGATCCCATTTTGGTAGAACTAATTAAAAATTTCATTTATTCTTTATACAAGCATCCCAAGTACATATGACATTCACTGAATTTCATAGTAGCATGATTGTGAACCCATATACAATCTATAAGCACCATTCGTCATCATTTACCGTATGTTTTAAGCTTGAAAGAGAATCCGCATTTTTTGGTTTTGGTAGACTTTCTCTTAAGATCCTTTGGTTCCACAAACTTCATGTATATTCCGGATCTCTCGCATTCAAACAATAGTCTATGAGTTTTTGTCATTTTTTATCGTCGCGACATCTTAATATAACTACGAATTTGTTGTCATCTGCGGTTAATGTAACCCAATCAACCAATTGTTGTTGTGTATAGTTGGATTTTATGGTAAAAAAATCAGCATAATCAACAACGTAAGCCTCGTGAACTCTTTCGGTATCAGTAAACTCAAAATATTCTCTCACTAAATCGGAATCCTTAAATTCCCTATAATGGCAAACCATTAAACATTGAAACTGTAAAAATAAGAAAAACTTGGTTGAGGCTTCATACCGTCGGTATGAACACGCTATATCGGCGGCGTGTATAAGCTAGACCGCTGGTATAATAAACAGACTGATGGTATTGATAAGAGAGAATGAAAGATGAGGGAGTTTATTTAATAAAGAAAGTTTATTTTGGAAAAATTGTCAATTATGTAATAGAAAATGACTAATTTAAAGCAAAAAATATAAACGAGGACTGGTCACGCAATTAGTAAGTTGTTAGGCTTGTGGGACCTATATTTTGTACTATAAAATCACCACCCTATTCTGAAAAAAAAAGTAATTAATAAATGATTAAACTTTCGATTTCTAGAAATATTGAGTTTCTCTCTCTAAAGACATTTACTAAGTAAAATGTAATACAAATTAAGTCCTCAAGCATTGTTTTACTCTAAAAAACCCCTTTGAGACTTCTAGCCACTTCATTGGCACCTTCTGTAGGAAATTCGATTGGTACCTGAAATTATTTTCCAAAATCTGAGTAAGTTTACAAAAGAAAAGTGATGGAGGAACATGGGGAGTTAGATATGAACAATTGCGAGGAGAATCGTATAGGAAACAATTATCGAAACAAATGATTATTCACATTATAGCTCGTTAGAATCATCCCCTGAAAGAAATCATCGGAAGAGAAAAAATAACGAAAAACATGTGGATCACCATCAAACTAAAGATTTAGGAAAGAAGATTCGGGAGGAAAAGAACTATGTTAATAAAGGAAAAGTTGATGAATAAGCTTATAATTAGAGGGATTCTTCGCTAGGAAACCAGAATTTTGAGCATCAGAATTTTGAATGGAAACAACAATATACCTTACCTTCTGAAAAATTTCTTTATGCAATGAATCATGAAAGTTCGAGGGCTAATATTTACAGGACTGGTCACAATGGGAGATCTTCTCCTCTATCTTCGTAAATTCTTTCTGGCAACCTTCCAAAGCATTTTGAAATCTCGAAGTTGGAAAAGGTCGATGGTACGCAAGACCCTGATAACCATATTGAGCAATTAAAAAACTTTATGATCAATTTTGATGATAATGATAAATTTTTGTGTACGGCTTTCTCTCAAACATTCAAGGGGGTAGTTTCCAAGTGGTATAATATACTTCCACAGGTTTACATTAAAAAAATTAATATGTTTTGGAATTTTTTCCGAAAATATTTTGTAGGAAGCAAGAAATTTTGAGCCAATGGAGATGCGATAATATACTGTAGGAAAAGGGTTGGAGAGAGTTTGAAGAATTATACCAATCATTTTGTAAAGACAAAAACCTGATATGGAATACTGTAAATATTCGGTGGCGTTGGCAGCATTTAGAATGGGACTCTCCCCGGACTTTTGAAAGATACTATGGCTGAGAGTCAGGAAATGACTTTTGTGGCTCTTCTTGACCAAGTCGGAAAGATGATTATGGTAGAAGAGACTGAGGCTTTGGAGAAAGGGTCAAGTGATCAGTTAGAGCAGAATCAGTTCCAAAGATCTGAATCCAGCAACCAAGCGCCTCGAACAAATGTGCAGCCTAAAGCAGCTTATCAATATCCTCTGAGGCCAAGGAAGAATCACCAAACATACAACACATAACAGGGAACAAGGCCAATATCAAATAAGTGGATTCGTCCAGATTATTTTGCAGAATTAACTTAGTGTGTGGCAACCATATTTGACAAAGCTAAGGATACAGTACAATTTCGGAAGCCTTTTCCTATTCAAACTCAGAGGGAAAATAGAAGTAGTAGCAGGTACTGTAAATATCATGAGCATATTGGGCATGATACAAAAGAGTGCATTGCCTTGAAAAAAGAGGTACATGCGTTAATGCTTTTGATATTGCTACAGAGTACTTAGACCCAAAAAAGGGAAGGAATGATATTAGCTTTGTAGAAAAGGTTGTTCTGAGGGGAAAGGTTAGTGATATATGCGGATTTTTTGAATCATTGGCTATTTTTAGAGGTGATATTGTTGCAGGGAATTCAAACAGCTCCTGAAAGAGGCACATCGTTAATTTGACTACCTAGTTAGAGGTAGGAACCTCAGCACAGATGCACTGACTTATCTCCCCAATAATTTTCTTTGACGATGATGACATGAGAAAT
Source organism: Limnanthes douglasii subsp. nivea (assembly GCA_036936605.1). NCBI lineage: Eukaryota > Viridiplantae > Streptophyta > Magnoliopsida > Brassicales > Limnanthaceae > Limnanthes > Limnanthes douglasii. Next base: position 200,063,255 of record JAUPFV010000001.1, on the reverse strand, counting down.
CTGGCAGGACCACATGAAGATGGAACGGTAATTGCAGCGGGAATAGCTAGTGATCACAGCTCTGCCAATATTTTGTTCATGAATACTTATAAGAGAATTTATGATCTCCTCATAATTCGAAGATCAGATAGAACTATCGTTGGGTTTACGGGGGAGACAACATAGGTGGTCAGAGAATTTGAAAGTATAGTTGAGTTGGGCCGAAGGCCTTTCAGAAAAAAGCTCGAAATTATGCTTATAGTAGTAGATACGCCTACGTCTTAAAATGCTATTTTGGGGAGTTCGTGGTTGTCAAAGATGCATGGTGTTATTTCCACGGTTCATCAATGTTTAAAGTATGTTGTGGGAAATAATATTGGAACGATAAGGAGTAGCCAGAAGATGGCTAGAGAGTGTTACCGGATTGTTTTGTCTTCAAAGAAAGTTCGGGGGGATGAGACAGAAAAAACATAGCAATTAAATGGAAATTTCTAAAAACTAACGCGTTTCGATGATCCGAGGGAGTCCCCCGAACGTTTGGTGCCTGATGACAATTATGAAAATTACGAATACCCAGATGGGAAAGTTTCCAAAAATGGAATAAATCTCTCTTTTGATTTGAGGGAGAAATTGATTATGTTTTTATCTATAAAGCTAAACATGTTTTCTTGGTGTGCAGAAGATGTAGCAGGGGTGCCTCCAGAGATAATTTATCATAAGCTTTCAGTCAGGAACAATGTAAGGCATATCATACAAAAAATAAAACATTTCTCTCAAGAGAAATCTGAGGTAATAATTGCAGAAGTAGAGCGGTTGTACAGCATAGGACACATTCGAGAGTCGCAGTATCATTTGTGGGAATCAAATCCAGTGTTGGTGAAGAAGAAAAGTGGTAGATGGCGAATGTGTGTAGATTTTACAGATATGAATAGAACTTTCCCAAAAGATCCATTCATAGTGCCTTGGATTGACCAGCTAGTGGATTCTACGTTAGGGAACCATTTGCTATCGTTTATGGATGCTTATGCAGGTTATAATCAGATCAGGTTAAATCCGCGCGATGAAGAAAATACTTTGTTTATTACTTGGAGAGGTTTGTATTGTTACAAGGTGATATCATTTGGTCTTAAAAATGCAGGGGCAACTTATCAACGCTTGGTAAATAAAAAATTTGTGGACCAGATTGGGCGAAATGTGGAAGCTTACATTGATGACATGCTGGTTAAAAGTTTGAAAGATGAAGACCATTTTGATGATTTGGAAGAGACTTTCAACAACTTAAGAAAGGTTAATTTGAAGTTAAATATGGAAAAATGTACGTTTGGCGTTAGATCCGGAAAGTTCCTCGGATATGTGGTGAGGGAAAGAGAAATTGAAGCAAACCCGCTACAGATAAAAGCTTTGAAAACAATGACTCCTCCTCGAAATATCAAAGAAGTCCAGATATTGATGGGAAGATTGGAAGTATTAAGTAGATTTATTTCTCCATCCTCGGACAAGTGTGCACCTTTCTTTCAAGTACTTAGAAATGCAAACAAGTTAAGTTGGACAAAAGAATGTTCAGAAGCGTTTCATTAGATACAAGAATACCTTTATTCCCTAGAAATACTTTCTAAACCATTGCTGGGGGATTGGTTATCTCCATAGCAGTTTCCGATTGTGCAGTTAGTGATGTGTTAGTTCGAGAGGAAGAAAACATTTTGAGGCCAGTATATTACATCAGTAAGAGTTTGTTAGATGCAGAAAAACGATATTTAAAACTGGAAAAATTGGCTCTTGCTTTGGTGACAGCTACTCGAAAAATGAGATCATACTTTCAGGCCCATTTTATAGTAGTTCGAATAATATTCCCTCTTAAAACTTTGCTTCAAAGGCCGGATATTTCAGGGTGAATAACAAAGTGGTCGGTTAAGTTAGGAGATTTTGATATCGAGTTTGAGCCTCGAACAGCTATTAAATCTCAAGCTTTAGCGGATTTCTTAGTAGAATTTCATTCAGAGCGACCAGACACGGAGATTGATGAACACAAAATTGAGGCCGAGTAGCTAATTCGAACAGACGGAGGGTCATACATATCTAGAAGTGAAGCTGCAGTACATTTAATTTCCTCGGATGGAGTAGCAATGTTCCAAGCTATACGATTTGTTTTTAAAGTGACAAGTAATGAGACAGAATATGAAGCGGCTTTAGCAGGTTTAAGGCTGGCTCAAATATGTTGAGCAGGAAAGGTTAAATGGTTAAGTGATTCACAACTTCTGATTAATCATGCATCAGGACAGTCTGAGGCACGAAAAGATCATTTAGTCAAATACTTAAAAGCGTTGGAATATTTGGCACTTGCTTTTGAAGGTATTAGGTATGAACATGTTCGAAGGGAAGAAAATTCGGTGCCAGACTCTTTAGCAACTGCTTCATATTTGGAGAATTATCCATGGGTAATTACGCAGGAGTTTCCTTCGATTACCAAATATTCAGAGTAATCAGTTGTGATAGTTGAGGAAAACTTTCAACGGACAAGTGTAATGGCAAGTGATTGGAGGTCGGAAATCGTTGAGTTCTTGGAGAAAGATGAGCTACCTAAGGATAAGTCGATGGCAAGGAAAATACGTTTCAAATCTTATGGTTATATAGTCCTAGGAGGAGTTCTGTATAAAAAAAATCGTTGAGTAGACCTTTACTCAGGTGTTTAGCTAAAAATGAATCCCAAATTATTTTGTCAGAGTTGCATGATGGAGAAGGGTCTACGCACTGTGGGTATAAAGCTTTGATGCGAAGAATATTTTTAGCAGGTTATTACTGGCCAACTATATCTAGTGATATAAAATAAATGGTGAAAAGATGTGATACATTTCAAAGGTATTCTAATATAATTTACAAAATGGGGGTCCCCTTTGAAAGTATTTCCGAGGTATTGTCATTCGACGGTGGGGTATTGACTTGGTTGGCCCATTACCGATGGCAACTGGGGGAAGGTAGACAATAATAATGGCGGTTAATTACTTTTCTAAATGCGTTGAAGCGGAGATTTTAGCTGGAACAAAGGCAAAAGATGTAATTAAGTTTGTCGTTTCAAACATTTGATGTCTCTTTGGGATACCAATGAAAGTTACAATAGATAATGGTCCCCAATTTGATAACAAAGAATTTAAGAATTTTTGTGCTACCAAAGGCATACAACAATGTTTGTCTGCTCCTTTTCATCCACAAGCTAATGAGCAGGTGGAAGTTACTAATAGGACAATCCTTGACGGTTTAAAGAAGAATTTGGAAGGAAAGGCTGGGAAGTGGCCAGATTATTTACAGGAAGCACTTTGGGCATACAGAACAACCCCTTGGATAGAGACTTCAGATAATCCATTTGATTTGGTTTATGGGATGGATGTCGTAGTTCCTTTGGAAGTTATTTTCCCATCTTATCGAGTGGCAGCGTATAGTGAGGAATTAAATTATAAAGGTAGAGCAGTGGAGCTTGACTTGGTGGAAGAAAAAATAAGACGTGCGCAGCTAAATTCTTTATACTCCCAAAAGCTAATGAGAAGTAGACATGCTTCGCGAGAAAATCAAAGGGAATTTAAGTTGGGTGATAAAGTGTTACGAAAGATTTTTCTTCACACCAAGAAAAAGAGCCTCGAAAAATTAGGTCTCAACTGGGAAGGCCCCTATGAAATAACAGATAAAGTTAAGCCTAAGACGTATCATTTGAAAGATAAAGAAGGGAGAAGCCTCCAGCATCCTTAGAATATAGAACATCTTAAACTGTATCTTGAGTGACCATGAGAATATTTTATGTTTTTTCTTTGTAATACAGCAGCGACACACTCTTTTCTACCCTGATAGGCACGGGAAAGTTTTAACGAGGTGCCATTTTAGCTGATTTATGCATATCAAGATTTTGCCTTAAAATTCCGATGTTGAGCCTAAAGTATTTTCCAACGAAAATTGGCATACAACTATTATCATGTCCAATAAAAGTTGGCATACAACTATTATCACGTCCAACAAAAGTTGGCATACAACTATTATCATGATCAACGAAAGTTAACATGCAATTATTATCATGTCCAACGAAAATTGGTGTATAACTATTGCTATGATAAACAAAATATAGCATACAACTATTATCAGACTCCACAACAGTTGGTCTACAAAAATTATAGCGAATGGAAAAGAGGACTTATACAAAACAGCCCCGAAGTTATGAGAACTTGTACAAAAAAATGGAAAAGATAACGTTAATCATTTTGAGGATTTGGAAGAGTCACTTTCTTTGGACTCTGATGCTTCACTTTCACTTACAACAATTCCGGGTGGACGATTTTCATGAGGGACAAGTTTCCAAAAACTACCCAAGTCAAAGTCGGGATAGCATTCGTGGATTTCTATAATTAGGCTTCATCGGATGGTTGCATCCCGTGTATTCAACTTGTCCACACATTTAGCAGCGTATGCTTCTACAACAGTGTTCTTCTCCTTCTCAAAATTTTCTAGAAGATATTTTTTCTCCTCCACTATCTTCTCAAAATCTTCGAGGCAATTAAAGCCTTTTATCGATAGGTGATTTTCTTCTTTAAGAGCCACAATGAGTTTATCTTGGGCACCCGTTTTCTTACTGTAGAGGTATATTTCCTCTTGATAACATTTCTCGAGAAGCATAACATAATTCTCTGAGGCAACCAACTTTTCGAAGAGAGCTTCAGCTTGTTTTTCTAAAATAGAATGTTGTTGTTGAGTTCTTCGAGTTTAGAGGTAGCAAGTGATGCCTCAGATTTGTAATGATTCTTCCTATTTTCCAAATGTTGCATATTCTTCCCTATTGTGACTGAAGCGTGAAGCAATCTTCGAACATGATGAGAAAATTCATCCCCTTCGGGAACCTCAAATGAACTGTCGAGTGAACTCATTTCGGCTGAGTTTATACCCGAGGAATCGCCCGTTTGAATAAATTTTTCAATAGCTTGAGATGGTTAAACCTTGAGAATGGGAAGAGGAGCTAATTTGGGAGAAACATCAAGGCTTGAATTACAATTTGGTTGGGAGTTTTGTACTTGATCAAAATTGACCCCTTCTTGATCTCCAGCTCCCTCGAATATTTCTTGAATAGGCTCTAGAGTAGTCTATTTCTTCTTTGGTTTTTTTTTCTTAATTGGGTGAATAGGAGCTTTCTGAGGAGTGGAAGTAGAGGCTTTAGCTTTATCAGCTTTCAGCTCTTCAGAATCAGAAGTCTGATCTTTCACTGAAACCTCTTTGTCAGAATTTCCATCTAGATGACTTTTATCTCGGGAGCGCTTTGGAAGATAAATGACGATATATTTAGCCTCCAATCGTTCGAGGACTTCTTATTGTGAGGGAGGAGTCATCAATTCTTCAAAGGATAATCTCTCCAAAGGGTTCAATCTCCACAATCGGCTTTTAGCCAAGTTAGTATTCATAAAACAAATTCAGAATTTGTTTTCCCAAGCTTCTTTGGCCCATTCATTTAATTTGGTAAAGATGGTTGTGGCCCTTGAGACAAAATGAGCGTAGGGTTTGGAAATACAGGTCATAGCTACATGAAATTCCGAAGAATTAATACAAATAACTTAAAGTATATAGAAAAGAATAGTTCGAAGAGTATATATTTTTATTAGTCCATAAAAGAGATAGTTTGTGAGGATTTCAAGGGGATGATTGAGAGCCTATCTCCCAATGTCTTGAGAAGAAAATGAAATGTTGTTTCTACTTCTTGTCAGCTCCAAGTAGATCTTTCACCATTTTTTGTCCTCGGCTAAATGTGAAAAAGAAGAATAGATTTTTTGCCAAACCAGACAACCCGATAAGCTCTTCCAGAGAACAGCCATTCCCAGAAATCCTTGATGCAATAATATATACCATAAGCGTGTACCACATGTTGGGACCTGCTTGTGTGGGGTAAAGGTTGATTTTGGTAAAGTACTCAATAAAAAATGGATCTGGAGGGTATCTTAACCCTCAGTTCATGACTTATGTATACACGACTAACTCGTCGTCTTTTACGAACAAAGGTGTCTCTCCAGCACTCGGAAATCTGATGATTATGTAGGAAGGAATCCCTCAACGAGTTCTCAGGATGGTCTCTTTAAATGGATCAAAGTACTTGTACTTGATGTTGTGGAGAATCATTAGATGTTTATTCTCTATGCCCCGAATATTGTTACCAACTATGCATCAATTTCGAGGGAAGGGTGATGTCCCCTTTAGATTTTGGAGCTCTTCTTGAAGACTGTTCCTCGGCTGTTTGAAGAGGATTGGCATTTTCGTGGCTTGTTGAGACTAATGAAGACTCACCGGCATTCTTTTCGACTACTTTTGGGGCTTCTAGTTGGTCTGAATTGAAAGACTCAACTAATTTCATTTTGACTTTTGATCTAATGGCATCTGGTTTACCTGACTGAACTTCCTCATCAGTTACTATTACTTTTGGCAGTTCTGCAGTTTCTTTCCGTGTTAAACTCTGGGGGGGAATGTCCGGGGTGAACCTAGGGCTTTCGTGAGCAGTTATGGAGGGAGTAGAAGGTATATCTGATCTGGAGCCTTCAGCTTTATATAGTTGAAGCTAAGTATCAACCTGAGGCTGGACAGTGGGGGTGCGAATATCGGAGGGAGAGCTTTATGAACATTTGTGTTCCCGGGAATGCTTTTTATCTTTTTTATGCTTTTTTCTTTTGGCATAAGAGATTGTTTTATGTTTATCTTTCCCCATTGACTCGAGGCTACTGTTGTTAAAGATTGAACAATTGGTGTTAAGGGATTGAGAACATATATTAAAGAGAATAACCGCAGAAGATTTTTGTGTAGGAGACCAAGTGCCGTAGTAAGTAGTAACAGGTGGCTCAGGCTTAGGATCGATGTAGATACCAGCTGCTTTTCTCTCCTCGAACTTTTGACTAATATAAAGCCACTCTGGAATTCGACGGATTTTAGGGGGCATAAGTAGCGCTTTCTCTCTCTATAAATCTTTTGGCAGAGCTTTATCTCTCTAGAAAATGTGTCTAGAGAATGGAGATGAAAAGAGATTTTATAAAGAGAAGTTGGGCTCTAAAAGGTGTTGAGGCCCAATGACGCATGACTTGTTTGCCTAGGAGCAGAATGGGTGAATTAGGTGCAAAAATAGCATGGGGAAATGGAAAAGTTTGGCTCAAGTAAAGTTGTCAGGAAAAGAAACACACCAAGGAAGTTCAACATATTTTTGATTTGACAGAAAAGTGTCTGTTGGTGTTGTCAGGGTTTATTGTGATGCCATTAATAAGGAAAATGCGGGAAAACGTTTGGTATGGGTTGAGAGATTCTTATAAAATTTGAATAAATCTGCAGATATTAACAATCAAGTTGGCAGCCCTTCGAATATTGAGGGTAGAAAAATACTTGCCCAAGAAATTACGTAGACAGAATGGTTCGAGGAAGAAAATTTTAAAAAGTTAGCAGTTGTTGTCAACATTCATCTTTACAAGGACTGGGGGGCTACATATATAGACATATATAGATATTTTCGAAGAAAATGATAATTTTGAAGAAATCCATGCATATTGAGATTTTCGAAGGAAATTTTTTTTTGAAGAAATCCATACATATTGAGATGTTCGAAGAAAAAGGAGAATCTAGAGGAAATCCAAAGTCGAGGAGAACTTGTTAAAATATTCGAGGCCAAAAATATCTTATGGAGTTACTAGTGTTTGGAGTCTGGTCAGAATCTAAGGGCAAGCAAGGAATGAAATTCGAGGGATACCTAGCAGTCCTTGCCAAAAATATTTTCACAAAGACTAGGGGCTACTGATAAGGAAGAATGAAAGATTGGGGAGTTTATTTAATAAAGAAAGTTTAATTAGGATAAATTGCCAATTATGTAATAGAAAATGACTAATTTAAAGCAAACAATAGAATTGAGAACTGGTCACGCAATTAGTAAGTTGTTAGGCTTGTGGGGCCTACTTTTTGTACTATAAAAGCACCCCCCTTCCTTTCTGGAAAAAAGGCTGATTGATAAATGATTGAACTTTCTCATATTAAGTTTCTCTCTCTAAAGATATTTACTAAGTAATCTGTAATACAAATTAGATCCTCAAAACATTGTTTTACTCTAAAAAAACCCCTCAGAGACTTCTAGCCACTTCAAATATAACAATTCCACACTGATGGTTAAATATCCCACCTTCGGTATAAAAATTCACCATCCCCGGTATAAATGTGAAACAAATAACTAGAGTTATACTATTTTTTGAACCTGTACATCGACGGTGTTGACCCATCAAACCATAGGTGCCTACTACGATATACCGTCGACGACTAAATCATGAGATTAGGATATGTCACCGACGGTGTAGAACTGGTCACATCAACCTAGTTACACCATAATGCACAAATCTAACCTTACATTTTACCACCGATAGCGTTTGCGGCATAGGACTGATCACAACGGTGGCGTGGGCCTATTTATATCGTCGGTGACAAAATTATAATGACAAATCTAACCTCATATTTTACCACCAATAGTCTCAAGGTTGCTCACCGGTGGTGTAGGTCTCGTTAAACTGTCGGTGGTAAAATTAAAATGCATAAATTTAACCCTAAATTTTACCATCGCGGGCGCTAAGATTGCATACCGACGATATCACAGCTTCGCAGAGTAGGTAATCTCCTAGTAAAGTTTCTTTCAAAACTGAAATAGATCTATCAATGAAAATGTTTACCTCACGTGGGTTGGATTTTCAACTTTGTTCTTGTTTTCTATTTCAGTTCTTTTTTGTTAGGATATGAGGTTGAGATTCTATAAAAATGCGAAGGTTTTTTTGTTTAATAAACAATTTGAGATTTTATAAAAATAGAAGTTTATATATAGAGAAAAAAATTGTTAAAAAGAATGTGTCAGTGAGACAATTGATACTCAGTTTCAGTAACTTCTTCTAAAATTTAGGAAAGTCAAAATATTCATTTTTGGATTTAAAATAATTGATTTTTTTAGAATGATATAAAAAAACCAAACCCTTTTACACATTAAAAAAAGTCATGTCGAGTCCCTCTACATACGCTTTTTCGGCTGAGCCTGTCACCTTGTGTGGTTTACCTTCTGGCGTTGGTTTGCAGGCTATCGCGTCAGACTGAGGGTTTACCCTGTGCGCACTTATTGCACTCTGAGTAGCGGCTGCGGTTTCCTCCGAAAAAAAATAAATAAATAAATAAATAAAAAGTGGTACTCTGTTCCTAAGTTTGATAGAGAAAGCGATGGTCCAGCTTTTCTACTAGAGTATAACATCATTCTATTCTTCTCTTAACTAATGTGTAAACAGACTTTTTATATTAACACTAGTGTATAATTAATGTATAGAATAATTATTATATTGACTGAGCCATTAGAGTGTATAACCAATGTGCAGAATAATTATTATATCGACTGAGCTATACTTCTGTTTCTTGGAGTGGCCATGAAATAGAGAATTAAATGATGAAAAATATTACATTGCCAGTTCACCGTGAACTTTTTTAGAAATACCATCCACCGACGATAAAACTACAATAAATGGTACTAAACGATTCAACAAACAAAACATCAGAAATGGAGTAGCGCAACATTACTTAAACTTTAGAGGAAAAAAAAAAGGGATACAAAATCTAGAAGGCTACTGTATCCAGCATGGTTCCTAATGTCTGAATGATATTGGAAGACATGAGGTTGGATACATGTTCTTCGAGGTGTTTCTTTGCATCTTGTCTTCCAACGTTAGCAATTGCCAGCTTCTCGGGTGTCAACTCATCTTCCTCCTGCACTGCCTTGTTGTATTTGATGGCTAAATTTAGCATTTCCTACAGGTTCATAAATAAACAAAAAAGGGTTACATTTACAGCCAATGCAAGCAGAATACAATTGGAAATGCAACTTTGGTACTAAGTGTTTGGTGCCTATCTTATAGGTAGACAAGCTAGCGTAAATAAACAAATAAAGAGAAGCTTTTCAGAAGAAAAATAAAGTTGTAGATTGTTTGGTGTGTTATAAACAAGTCAAATTTCAAGGTTAAAACGGATGGTAATAAATAGAAATAAACATTTAGGTTCTAGGATTTTTGATCTACAAGTTAACAACCAACCAAACAACCTTTTGTTTATAAGCCAAATAAGCTGATACCACACCACCTACGTTCTAAGTTCTTCACGTTTTGTTTCCTTTTTGTGTGAGAAAATAACTTGACATACACATACCTGAACAGTTTGTTCATTAGTTTTAGAATGGGTATCAAATTTTCGAAGGGTTAGTCCATCAGTCCATTTCTTCTTATGAAGGTTCAGTAACATCTTCTCCTCAAGTTCATTTTTCCTATAGTTTATGGCTATTGAGTAATAATGTCTGTTCAGTCCATGGATCAATGCCTGAAATAAGAAGCAAATATATAAAAGATAAGGGATCTTGCGATTAGATAAAGTACTAACATAGTAGTTCTTAAGTGCTTACTTGAATCGACGGTTTATTAAGATGCCCGAGATTCGATGTTGTCTGTCGGGGTTCTTGGCCAAGCATCATAGTTTGTGGGTTAATCAAACGGAAAGCATCTATCACCACCTTTCCTTTAACACTCTGGATAGGATCTACCACCACAGCTACTGCTCGTTGATTTAGCGCTTCAAAACTCTGTAGGATAAAACTAACTATAAGCAAAAAGCAGAAAATCTCTAACTTGATTTCTCATTTGTGATTCATGGTAACAGACATTGAGATTTCCTTCTGTTTCCTATTACGAATCCACTCTTCACAGGGTTTAGTACTCGGAGCTATTGAATTTCCGGAAGTGAAATACATGGCAAAATGTAATCACTCAAGGAAAACTCTGCTTTCTTAAACTCTTTTGGACACATTTTCAGTCTGGAAACTAAAACTTCTATTTCAGAAATGGCGGATGGGACCCGCTTTTGGGTTAGCCATATTAGTTATTTTGAAAGTAAAAATACCAATTCATTAGCAGAAGAAACAGGAGTAGAGCTCAAATCGTATGCATGGTTCATCCACGATACAGTTCTAGATCGAGTCCTAATAAGATAGCTACATATCAGGATGTACACTTCTTCAGCACAAATGAAATCATGATTTAACAAAAGATTTTCTAGTAAAATTACCAGTAAAATTTACAGAGGGAAAATAGAAGAGGCACAATAATTATAGCTCTTATAGGGTAAAATAACAGGCTTAAGAGTTCCTACCACTTGAAACAGAAAAGAAAAAAAATAACTGGGACGTGTTTAAGTGGATAGTTCTAGGATGCAATCCAGTTAAGTAGATAACAATATATTCCTAACCTCATGCATCAAAACGGAAAGTCAATGGTGGTTGTCAACATTACCTGTTGAGTATTTATGTCAACACCAGAGAGCCAACAGCCGAATCCGGGATGGGAATGGTACCATCCTACCACCATCTCTGGCCTACAAAACCATTACAGATACAATTTTCCATATATAACTATAATAAATATATAAACGAGACACTAAAAGTAATGAAACATGAATTACATGCTAAACCAACAAAGCCAAATAACTCAATCCTAGCTGCAGCTTTTATATGCCTTGAAGGATAATAGTTTAACTTAAAATCATGAAGTAACGTATGTAACAGTATCTTAGTTAAAACACAGGGTTATGGAAACATAAAAATACTTAGTTCAGCCCAAATCAAACTCTCACCCGTTCTCTTTCAAAGCAAACATAGACAAATTAACTACTGATTAACATAAAGACAAAACGATTGTATCAATCGGCTTATGGAAACCAGTGACAGCTTCATAACACTGTAGTTAGTGTATTTGCATTGGTGTTCACAGGCTATATGTTTCAGTATAAGTAAGTTTCCATTGTTTTAAAAACTAAACTAGCTTTATATTTTACTGCCTAATAAGTTTTTCTACAAAGGAGCATGGCTCACACTGCGTCCAATTCCTTGACAGATCACTCTGGAACTTGAAATGTCATTTAGTAGATAGATCTATGTTTACAAGGGATAGAAAAGTCACGTTTTATATATCATAAGTAATTGCCAAAATTGATCAATCAAAGCAACATACGGACGATAAAGTACCTCCCAGTCTGTTTGAGCATATCGAGCATGTTAGTCTGGAACACGTGGTCAACGGCTTCAACACTCACACCGGTACCACTTTGTGGCATCGCAAAGACATCAACCACACGAACCGTGTACTCATCCACAAACTCTCCAAGCATTAAACCCATAACTTCCATAGGAACCCCAGCCCTTCCTACATTGATTAAAAAAAATAAAAAAGTCAATGAAAATCACAATTTGGAAATCCCTATATAGAGCTAATAATCCACTAAAATGTACAAAATCACAAATTACACTGCATGATTAAATATAACGCCAAGAGAGCAAACAATTTAGAAATATTACCAAAGAAATAGATCTAAATGGACCTAATCAATACTATAACCCTGCCATAAATTGATTTGTAAAATGAAAATAGGTTCATCCCCTTTTTTTGCTTTGTCTAATAATTCTTACTTCTAAATCGGAATCTTAGGTCTTATCAATGCTAGTTTAATTTTCTTATAAGCTTGGCTTGATTATGGCACAAACAAGGATGCCTGTTCATGTATGAGTGTGCATGTATGTCAAGAACGTGTATTAGGTAGCTTTCTATAGTGAATTGTACACTAAGGATGTATGTCAATTGGAACTTTTATTTTCTTGAAGTCACATTTAGATTGTGTAAATTAGGCTTTTAAATTGGATAATCAAAATTCACACACAAAGTTTAGCAGATTGCAGAATCGGTTATGCATAGTCTGTTGTGATGAAAAATTGATGAAAATCATAATCTTTGAATCCACATATACAGCTTATAATCGATTAAAAAACCAAATTACAGTGAATGCGTTATGTATCACCGAGTGAACAGCTACGATTTATTTCATATAAGCCAAAGACGGCTGATATAAACCTAATCGAGAACACTACTTTCATGACTGATTAATAATCGAGTGATTTAACGAAAGAAAAACAAATCCAACACAAAGACCGTCCCTGATTAGCAAAAACGAAGTCACAAATCGTCTATACAACACTTCAATTCGAACCCTAGAGCTAGGGAAAAAGAGAAAGAAGAGAAGTTTAGATTACCGTGCTTGAGCATTTTGAGGAGAGCGAGAGAAGAAATGTAGACCTGCTCCGACGAATCGAGAGTTGGAGAATCCGGTGGCGGGTGACCCAAAGCACCTCCGGCGCCGGCGAACATACGCTGCAATCTTTCCATTGTGAGATCTTTTTCCCTCTAATCCTCTCTTGACGGGTCTTTTCTTTTGTTGCAAGACAAATTTCTTTTTAGCAGAAGAAAGTGATGGTATTTAAAGGGCCTGAAAACAATAAAGTGCATCAGGTATCCCTCAACTATTACATATTTTACAAATTTCTATTTATCAGTATTTTCTTTTTGAAACCATTCCATCCACAATCTATATAAAATCCGAATAGACCCGCTATATATCCTTCCTATAGATCGTTTATAATTATAGAGATTTCGTTGTTTCTTATTTATAAAAGCATAATGTTAGAATAAATGAAGGGTTAGGCTAAATTAGGGCCCAAAAAATGTTAAGCATTCCCAAAATTTAGAGAATCTTTTTAATTCAATAGTCAAAGACTATTTTGCCCTTTGACCAAGAATCTTTATTTTTGTCTTGTAGTGAAATGTGGGTATAGTTAGCCAATTCTTGAAGAACACAAAATTTCTCCTCCAAACAACCCTCTAACACTCTAGGTTTAACAAAAATTTCAAAAACTCCAAAAAATTCAAAAACTCAAGTGAGGTTCAAAAACTCAAAAAAATTCAAAAACTCTTCAAATTTCAAAAACTTCAAAAACTCACAAATAAACACTTGAAGCTCCAAAAAATCATCAATTTTTTTTATAAATTCCGAATAATCGAAGGATGGACTCTCAATGTGAGAAGCTTGATGAGGAGCATGGGACTCCAAATACGGTAGTTTTCTAACCAATTTTTTTGTCAAAGTTTCTATTTTGGTAGACCTTCCACATTTAGAAAGTTGGAACACGAACTCACCCGCCGGTTTTGACCCTCTCACCCGCCGGGGCTGAAGAACACTCATATGTAGAAGATGAAGGTTCCCCGCCGGGTGAGGCCGTGTCCAACCGCCGGGGGAAGCCATGTCCACCCGCCGGGTGAGACAGCCGACCCCGGCGGGGTTGTTCCTTTGCATACCGGCGGGGCAAATCGTTATGTTTTGGACTTAATCCTTTTTTAAAGGGAAGGTGTATCCCCGCCGGATTAGTACACTTCAACCGGCGGGGTTGGCCTTTTCCACCGCCGGGGCTGACCAACTCTACCGGCGGGGTCCCGGGCTATCTCCAAACTCCAATGGAGTTGGATGTATAACCTCACCCCCGGCGGGTGGGGAATTGTCAACCGGCGGTTGACTACATCCCCGCCGGGGTGGGAATTTTCAACCGCCGGTTGACAATGTCCCCGGCGGGTCAGACCATTTAAAACCGGCGGTTGGGGTTTGGTTTGTCCGTTGGGTTGGGGTTTTGTTTTATCCATGGTCGTATTTGATGCTTCTTTTTTAACATGCATAGGGTGATGAGTCAAAGGATTATTTGACTGGTTCGTGCATGGCGAAGGGGGAGGAGGAGGAAATACTGGTGCCTTGCTCCATCGATTATAGCGAGGTGTTCAACACCAAATCACAGTACTACTCTCGGACAGACCTTATTGAATGGGTTAAGGAAACCGCATCGGATAACGGGTTTGTGATAATTTTACGGCGATGCGATAGAAACGATCGTAAAACTCCTAGAGTAGAGTTTGTGTGCGAAAGATCCGGTGTTTACACAAAACTGGTAGACCCCAAAGATCTAAAGAGGAAGTCTACCGGAACGAAAAAATGCGGATGCCCGTTCTCCCTTAAAGGAAAGAAGATGGGTGACGATTTGTGGGGAATAGAGGTTGTGTGCGGCGTTCACAATCACAGTACTACATCCTACAAAGAAGGTCATTCCTACGTAGGACGCTTTCAAAAAAAAGAGATGGAATTTGTGGTCAGTTCGAATAAAATGGGATCCCGTCCTCGTGATATTCTTGGTGGAGTCAAGAAATTGAACCCTAAGAATTCTTCTACAATCCGGACCGTGTACAACGCAATACTAAAACACCGGAAGCTCGAGAAAGGCGGTCGGTCGCAATTCCAATACTTGTTGGGTGAACTAAAGCGACTAAACTACTACGAATTCCATAGAAAGTCCGAAGACGGAAGCGATATCATAGGCGAGCTTTTTTTTGCGCACCCGGTTAGTTTGGATTTGTTACGGACATTTCCGAACGTCATCATAATGGATAACACGTACAAGGTGATCAAATACGGGATGCCGTTGTACGAGGTCGTGGGTGCGACTTGTACGGGGAAAACATTCTACATTGGATTTGCTTTTATGTCGAGTGAAAAAAATGAGGCCTACAAGTGGGTGTTAGGATGCTTACATTCGTTGATGGTAACTCACTCCATCGAATTACCATCCATTGTTTTGACGGATAGAGACTTGGCGCTTGTGAATGCGGTGGAGGAAGTGTTCCCCAATGCGACGCACATGTTGTGTCGATGGCACATCAACATGAACGTCCTTGGAAAAACAAAAACGTTCATAAAGGAGAAGGTAGTGTCCGATGCCTTTTTGAAAGTGTGGAACGGAATGATGTTGGCGGAAACGGAGTTAGCGTTCGAAAACTACCGGTCCGAATTGCACCGCGATTTCAAAGACTATCCGAAAGCGATTGAGTATACCGAAAGTTGGGTAGGGCCGTACGGTGAGAAGTTTGTCACGTGGAGAACTAACAAGTGGATGCATTTTGGTAACCAAACCACAAACCGCGTGGAAAGCGCTCATTCGAGCCTCAAGCGTTTCATCGGTTCGAGCAAAGGTAACTTTGAATCTTTTTGGTTGAAGTTGCATACTTTGATTGAATTGCAACACGGGGACATCAAGGCTTCCTTCGAAAAGAGCCGGTTGTTGGCCCTACATAAATTCACAAACATTGTGTACGGTCAACTAAAAAACAACATCTCCCACCATGCAATGGAAATTTTGGCCAACGAAGTCGAATGTGCCCGGAACATGACAATCGCACCGGATATGCCTTGCGGTTGTGCCATACGAACTACGCACGGCATGCCTTGCGCCCACGAAATCTACGAGTTTGTTGCGAAAGGGATAGAGGTGCCGCTTCAGTTGTTTCATGAACATTGGAAGAGGTTAGACATCCTAGTTCGTACCAACCTCTCAACGAATGAGCAACTTAAAGCAAAGCTTGACAAACTAGTATCCGATGTCATGGCGTCCAATGACGAAGCACGGATAGAGCACATTTACAAACAATGGTTTGCCGTCGTCCATCCCGAAACAACTAACATTTTGGAGCCGTTGGTTAAGCAAAAAGCGCGCGGTCGTCCTCCTAACAAACGTAAGTTATCTATTGCCGCCGATGATACATCCACTAAACGCGACAAAAGTTGGCACGAACATGTGCTTAAGGAAGAAAATGATAGTACGCCATCCTTGCTTGGAGACTTCAAACTTCCAACCGAAACCTCGAGGAAGGGAAAAAAGAAGGAGCCTAAGCGTGGTTCGGGGACCACCCCCGCTCGTACGAAAGGTAGCGCTATTCGAACGCAAGGAAGTGGTACAATGCTTAGTAGTGGAACGGTGGGTTGTAGGTCAAGCTCTACGATGCCGGTGAAGGCAAGTTTTGTCGACCCCAAAGGATACATGAACCAATTCCCGAGCTTTTTTACGCCTTTCGTAGAGTCCATTACCGATGTTAAATCCGATGGGCATTGCGGGTATCGCTCGATAGCGTACGCCTTGAATGGGCAACAAGATGGGTGGAGGTTGATAAGGGATGCCCTTTACAACGAGCTTATGGATTACGCATCGGTCTATGTAAAGATTTTTACTAGCATGGAGGATTTGATTGACGTTGCGGAGCGTGTGAAATGTTCTAGCGATGTGGGAACTAAGGACCATTGGATGTCCATGCCCGAGATGGGAGTGGCAATCGCATCAGCGTTTAACTGCATACTCCATTTTGTTGGGGTATTCCGAAATATGGATGTCGGCTTCACTTTTCTTCCGCTAAGAGGTGCACCTCCTCCGATGCCAAACCGGTTGGAAATCGGATTGGGTTGGGTCAACACCAACCATTTCGTGAACGTAAGTATTCATACATTTCGTGGACGTTAATGGTAATTTTAATTTCAAGAAATTTATTTTATCGTGTTTTCGTTTTGTAGCTTGGGATTAAGGCGGAGGCCCCATGTGCTAGGATACATCCTTGTTGCTTAAAGTTGCGTTCACCAGAAGCTGAAGGTTGGGCATTGCCGATTGTATCTCGTTGCAAGAAATACGAAGAGCTTAAAAATAATTACCCCGAAGTAACCAATTTATCCCCTTTTGCTTGATGACTACACGATTGTAACGAATGTAAACCCTGGATGGTTTATGTGCTTTTATGGTTTTTATGTTTGGTTGTTTTTTATGTTGAAAACAATAACACTTTTCCATTCTTAATATGATGATTGCACTACAACATTGAAAACATTGCATTAAAACAGTACAGTTTAATTTAAAGCATTGCATAATTAGAAGTACAGAAGCACATAACGTAAACCAAATGATAGATAAGCTAACTCCGGGTTAGCATTGCACGTTCAGTTTTACGGGGTTGGATAGTTCATCCCGTATCCATCAGAGTCACTACTTTCCTCGGGCGTTGAGTACGTTTCAACGGCGCTGGCTATTGCATCGGCTATTTCGTTCTCCGCCCGCTCTATCGCTTCCGACACCATCTCCTGCGTAATTGTAGTCTGCAATCCCATGTCGAACAGCCTTCGGACTTTGGTTCGGTCTTCCCAAGGAAGTGACTCGATATTGAAAGTCACAGTTTTAAGATAAGCTAACCTATCCGCGACTTCTTCGCGGGCACGTGGTCGGGGCATTAAACATCCTGCACACGATGCCTCCCTACCGTGGTTGAAGAACATTCTGCACAGAACTGCATCAACGAAACCAGGAAGCTCCTCTTGCATCGTAGCTTTGACGAAGTCGAATGCGCATAGTAGGCTTGCATCTTCGTACACATTCCAGCCTCGCTCATCCATTGTTTTAACTTAAGTGTTTAGTTTCATAGCCGGGTTACAGTATTTATAGAGTTCATGCATGTGGCTCTCAATCATAATAATAGGGAGCGGGAAATGGTGTTGTTTTCCCCGCTTATTTTTTGCTTATTGGCGGGAGTATCTGTAGGTAGGTGTTTGAATTTGGCGGGAAATTAAATTTGGCGGGGCTTATTTTGGCGGGAGTTTATGTGGCAAAGTTTTTGGCGGGAGTTTGATATCTATTTAATAAATGTCCTGTCCACACAAGAAGAGAAACCCTAAAATAATGTGTGTCTGGAACGAGTTAGAAGATCAATATCTGATTAAAGCATCTATCGAACTAGGTAACACTCACATAGAAGAGGGGCGTAAAGCATAACAACTTAACATTACATAAACAACTTAACATTACATAAACAACTTAACATTACATTACATAAAAACATAACAAGTTAACATAACATAAACAACTTAACACATATAATAAAAACATAACAAGTTACAACAACATTACGCAACATAACCATTAGTAGTCGTAACGCAAGCTGTTCAAAACATCGTCGCCATCCTCCCTTGCCAAAACCATATCCTCCACATATGCAACCATATCCCTAGTGATATAGTCGCAGACGGTCATGCTGCTCCTTAACACTTGTATATTTATAATGGAAGTATATCGTTGGCGGGAGTTTCATTTGGCGGGAGAGTCATATGGCGCGAAATATTTTTTGGCGGGGGCAATAATTGTATTAGGTCCCCGCCGGTCCATGACTGGTCACCAGCCGGTCCATGTAATAAAATAATCGTGTACATTTTTTTAAAAAAAATTAAGTTTCAACCGCCGGGGTGGAATTGTCACCCCGCCGGGTGACAACATCCCCGCCGGGGAATTAATGTCCCCGCCGGTGTGGATTTTGCACACCGGCGGGCGATATGCCCATCCTCAATATTGGTTGAGGATGGGATTGTCTCCCCATCTCCGCCGGGTGATGAATATTCACCCGCCGGGCGACTATGTCCCCGGCGGTTGGATATTTTTCACCCGGCGGGGGAGCGAGCAGGAAATCAAAAATTTCCCACTCGCTCCCAACCGGCGGGGTAAAGGCCTCCACCCGCCGGTTGAGTATTAAGTCCCGCCGGCGGACCAATTTTCATCCGCCGGGGAAGTAGTCAACCGGCGGATGAAAAATCTTCAACCGGCGGGGAAGGGTCCTTTAAAAAAAAAAGTACCAAGTTCAAAGTTAACAATGTTTTTTTAAAAAACTTACGACGGTTTAAACTTAAAAAGTTATGTTTTTTAAAATGTACCACGTACAAAGTTATAAAATGTTTTTTTTAAGGCTACGAAGTGAATGAAATATAAATAAACAATAACGAACTATAATTAAACAAACACAATGTTAACATTAATAAAACAAACTAACCCAAATGTCTACAAGTTCGAAACTTAAACCAAAAAGAATGAAAACTAGAACAATAAGCATAATAAAAATCCAACCATAATAATAAGGAGCCACGGTGCGGTAAGCTCCATAACCTTCCTCCCAAAAGCGAGTACCTCGTCATTCGAGTCGTCTAACGGCCGAATACGATTAATCGTATTCACCACATCGACCGCCGACGTCTCCGTAAGAACCCTAGGTGTGATGTTAAACCACCCATACTTCTTCACGTACGCCTTGTACTGGGGGGACGAGGTGTGACTACTCCCTTCCAAAGGCTTCGAATACCTATCGATCACGTATAGGTGCTCCCTCCACTGCGTCCAATGCCTAACCTCAACCATATAACGAAGATGGTCTCCTCTACCAAGACCGGTTCTAGCAACTATGGGGGCGAGCGGCTTTTCTTGGATCCAACCAAACTGTCGCATCACACGGTCGGGGTGATATGCCTCGCTCACCATCATTAGGCGAATAGGGTTTCGGTACAACCCTATTGCCTGCTCCGGCCATACCTCACGGAGATCCTCGTAAGGTCGGAAAATAACCTACAAATAAAATTATTTCAACGTCCAACATTTTATATAAATTAGATTTATTTAAATAAACGTAAAAAAGAGAACTTACATCCTTTTCTCCTTGCGCCGCAAGGATCTCACGGTAGTAAGGCTTCCCCCGAGCTAATGATACCGGGATCTTTTTCGGCAACCACGCAAGCATCTTCGGATCTGTCGGGCTATAACCGCTGTTCACTGGCGCGCGGAAGACGGGGAAGTGGTCATAGACCCAACACTCGAACAAGGCCGAGAAGCCGACCAAGGTCTTCAAGGAGTGCTTCGAGATGCCTCCCAAACTCTTGTACAGCCACACCAACGCACAAGTCCCCCATGCGTACTCACCAACCGACTCTAAATCCTCGAGGGCTAGAAGGAAATCGCACTGGATGTTCTTCTGGCTCGTGTTGGTGAAGATCGTACACCCGAGGAAGAATAGGATATATGCCCGAGCTGCTGCCTTCTTCATCTCCGGAGTGCAGGCGGTGTTCGAATCTAAGTACGCTTCCCCCGAGAATGTGGTCCTAAGCCATCGGAGTCCGAATCCGCTCCCGTCATGAGCCTCCATTTCCTGCTGCACATCAGCAGCCGAAACCCTCAACAGCTCCCCATACCGTGCATACGTCGCCTCTATCGGGTGAATAATTATCACCCGGCGGGTGAAAATTAATCTATTAATTTATTAATTTTCACCCGCCGGGTGGACGCCCCCTCACCCGGCGGGGAACAAGAACAGACCTAGGTTTTCCCAGGTCTGTTCTTGTTCCCCGCCGGGTGAAGCGGGCTCCATCCGGCGGGGAACAAGAACAAACATTGGAAAACCCAGGTCTGTTCTTGTTCCCCGCCGGGTGAGTGGCCTTAACACCGGCGGGGGAACACGAAAACCTGCAAAAACCGCCATTGAAGGCAACCCAAAACCTCCATTCACTACCTAAATCAGCCACAAACAGCCTAATCTAGCATACCCTAGCATTACTAGATAACTACAAACAACATATAACACCAAATCAGCCACAAACAAACCTAACCTAGCATCAAAATCAAAAAACCTAACCTAAACCAAATATAGAAAAAAATGCATTTAAGAGTAAAAACTTACTCCTTTCCTTTGCCCATTGCAGTTCTTGAGTTGTTGTTGATGTGTAGAGATGTTTGGATTTGATTTTGGGGCTGATTGTAGAAGTTTGGAGTTTTGAGAGGTTTTAGGGTTTTGGGGTTGATTTTGGGTTGGGGCTGTTTTAGAAGTGGGAATGGTTAGTGTTTTAGGTTTTGAGTTAGTAAAAAAACGAAGGGTTTTTTGGGTATTAGTTTGGGGCTACTTATATTTTTGATGGGTATGCTTAAAATTGGGGCTGGTTAGCCGATTGGGCCCCAATTTAGCCTAACCCATAAATGAATTAGAAAGTTACCAATGGGTTATTGTCGAAAATTAAAATTACATTGTATGGATCTTAAAATTTATTGAAAATAACATACAGCATATATGTTTCTAATATCCCTAAAACTACAAAACATGTACAACTTCGACAATAAATTATTTTTAGTAGCAAATTGCTAAAAAAACATTTTTATTCCATGAAATCACTTTTTTTTTTGGTATAAAAAGCGCTTAAATTAATGAGTAAAATATACATGGGTTTTCAGGAGGCGGATGCCTCTTACAAGTATAGATACAAGAATTCTAGTGGGACGATCCCAAGATTAAGTTACAATGTAAAAGATGAGGGAGATGGGTTGGCCTGATTATCCAGTGAAGTTGGCTTTTGTTCCTCTAAAACGGTATCTGAGATCTGATAGCACATGGTGTGCGATACTGGAGAAGGGGGATTGTCTGTTGTTGTAGATTCTACCATTTCTTTCCTTCAAAATGTAGTAGATTGTGGCGCGGAAGGCTGTTTTCCAGTGCGGCTTTCTATTATCCTTTGAATTCGTCCATGTACTGGCTTGATGTAACCATTGCGGCCAGGGGGCTAGGGGGGGGGGGGAATAATAGTTTCTGGGATAGAGATTCCCAAATTGCAGTGGAGTAATGGCATTGGGTTAGGAGGTGTGCCAAATTTTCCGTTGAGGTTTCACATAGAACACAAGTTGGGGGGGAATCCAGTCCCCATGAAATAAGCTTATCTCTTGTAGAGAGCTTGTGATGAATTGCTAGCCAAGTGATGAAGGAGTGTCTGGGAATCAAAAACTTGTGCCAGACAAGGTCAGACCAGGCAACTTTACTTCTGGTGGGCTTGAGGGATTTGTAGGTGCTGCTGATGGTGAAAAAATGATGGGGTTTGTTGGGGAGCCATATGAAAGAGTCCTTTGAGGATGAGGGGGGGGGGAGATTTTGGATGGCGGTTATAATTTCAGTCAAATGGGGGTTGAGGTTTCGGTTAGGGGCTCTTGCTTGGGAGGGCCATGCCCATCCGCCATTTTGAATGAGGTCTTTCACCTTTTGAATGTTCAGAAGGCGGGATAGATTTTGGATGGAGGGGCCATACCGGTTGGTCAGGGAGGTGGTGAATAACCAAGGGTCATGCCAGATGGATGTGTCTGCACCATTGCCAATTATGACTTTGTAGAGGTTTGCTGCTACTTTCCGAAGGTTGAGTATTTTCCTCCAGCTCCAGCTACCATTTGATGGAGTGGGGATGGTCCAAAAGCAGTTGTTCTTTATCTTTTCCATCAGAATCCATTGGGTCCAAATGGAGTTCTCATTTTTTGTGAGAATTGACCAGAGGAGTTTTAGGGCAGCCGCCTGATTCCAGGTTTTTAAATCTGGGATCCCAAGGCCACCCTCCTCTTTGGACACTGCTACCCTTTCCCAAGCTATCTTTGCTCCTGTTATCTTCATTTCTGACCCGGACCAGAGAAATCTACGGATGAGCTGGGATAGCTCTTTGAGGACTCTGACTGGGAGAATGAAAATTGAGGACCAGTAAACTTGGCTCGCAAAAAGAACAGAGTTGATGAGCTGAAGGCGCCCGGCATAAGAGAGGTGCTTTGAGGTCCAGGAGTTAATTCGGTTGGTTATTTTGAGGAAAAGGGGTCTACAGTCGTTGTAGGTTAGGCGGGAGGTGATGAGGGGAACTCCCAAGTAGCGGACAGGGAGGGAACCTTCTACGAAGTTGATGAGGGAGAGGATTTCTTGTTTAGTGCTCGTGGAAGTACCAGAGAAGAAGATGTGGCTTTTGGAGGGGTTGAGCTGGAGGCCTGAGAGGGTTGCAAATTCTTGCAATCCTTCAAGGATGAGCTTAACGGAGGGGAGGTTGGCTCTGCAAAGGATTAGGAGGTCGTCTGCAAAGCACAAGTTGATGATACGGAGTTTTTGACATTTCCAGTGAAATCCGAAATCTGGGTGGCGGCTTTTTTCCTGGAGGATGCTGGAGAGTACCTGCATTACAATAACAAAAATATACGGGGACAGGGGGTCTCCTTGTCTGAGACCCTTAGCCCCTGGGAAGAATTCCGAAGACTTTCCGTTTATGCTAACTGCATAGGAGGGGGTGGTAATACATTGAATGATCCAATTTATCATGTCAATGGGGAAGTTCATGGCAAGCAAGATGTCAAGAACGAGTTCCCATCTGACATTGTCAAAAGCTTTTTTTAGGTCTACCTTAAGGGCACATCTCGGTCCTTTACGGTTAGTGTGGTACCCATGAAGAAGATTTTGAGAGAGAAGAATGTTGTCCACTATTGATCTACACGGGACAAAAGCGGATTGGGAGGGATCTATAATGAATGGGAGCGCTGGCTTAATCCGATTCGCAATGATCTTTGAGATTGTTTTGTAGATAACATTGCAGCAGGCTATAGGTCTGAAGTCCGAGGGGTGAGTGGGAGAGTCTATTTTGGGTATGAGGGCTATGAGGGTTTTGTTCCAGCTAGGATCCAATTTTCCTTCAGAGAAGAAAGATTTAATCCCATTGCAGACGTCATGGCCGACTGTAGACCAGCAGGTTTTGAAAAAATCTGCACTGTAGCCATCAGGTCCAGGGGCCTTTTCACTGTTAATAGAGAAAAGGGCTTGCTTGATTTCTTCATTTGTAATCGGATTAGTCATGTTCGGGATTAAATGCAGAGGAACCGAGGATTTGATCAGATTCTTAATTCGATCAGGGCCAGGGTAGTTTTTTGAACTGGGAGTTCCTAGCTGATTACGGAAATAATTGGTGAAGGTGGAGGCGATAGTTCGGGGGTTAGTGCTTAAAGAGTCGTCCCCCTTAAGAATAGAGAGAATCTTATTTCTAGCTCTATGGGCTCGGATGCTATTATGGAAATACTTTGTGTTCTTGTCCCCAAGCTGAAGCCAGGTTCCTCTAGATTTTTGCTTTAGGAAAGATTCCTTCGCGTGGCTGAAGAAAATGTAGGAGTCGGAAGCCGATTTTTCAAGAGAGATGAAATTTCGATTCGAGGGGTAGCTAAGGAGGTTCTCCTGAGCAAGGGCTAGAGCATTTCTAGCCTTCTCAACACGGTCGCTAATATCACTAAAAGCGGATTTGTTGAGGGAAATAAGAGAGGGGACCAATCTAGCTAACTTGAACACTAGATTTGCCATTGGGTTCAGGTGCGAGGGGGGGCTCCAGTTATTGAGGACCAGGTCCTTGAAAGTGGGATGGAGCTTCCACATATTAAAGTAATTAAAAGGGCTTGGGGTACTAACATAGGGTGTGGAAAGGTGTATAATGAGCGGGGTGTGGTCCGAGGTGAACGGGAGGTCGTAGTGGGCGAAAGAGTTAGGGAAACAGTCGTCCCACTCTGCATTAATCAGTGCCCTGTCAATTCTAGAAGAGATTGGGTTGTTCTCTTGTTTGTTAAACCAAGAGAACTGGAAGCCTGAGGAGCGGAGGTCATCCAGGTTACAGGCCCGACAACAGTCATTGAAAGCTTCTATGGAGCAATTCCATCTGGGGTCATGACTGGTTCTTTCTCGGGGATTTCTGATGGCATTGAAATCCCCTAGAACAATCCAGGGGGAGGAAGCGACGCTGTGCGCTGTGGATCTTAGATTGTTCCAGAGCGGAAGCCGGTCCGAGTGGTCATTGAATCCATAACAGGCAGTAAGAAAGAAATGAGTATTTCTGGCAGTCCAAGTTAGCGAACAGTGAATGGTTTGGGCCGTTGTGTTTAGAATATTCAATTTGTAAACACTTGGGTTCCAAGCTATCCAAATTCTACCTAGATGGTGGTGGTCATAATTCGTGCGGAAATGCCAATAAGGAAGCATGGTCCGCATTATGGTCTCAGCATTTGGTGCTTTGACCTTAGTTTCCAGGAGGCAAAGAACATTTATACTGTTCGAAAAAACTAAGTGACGCACGTCTTTTTGACGTGCCGGGTCGTTTAACCCACGGACATTCCAACAAGCTACTTTCATTAAGATAAGATAAAGTAAGGAAAAGGAAAATTAATACATCTTGAGGTGTTCCCCATACATACTTGGGGCAGTCGATACAGTTGCTTTTGGTCTTGGCGAAGTGATCTCGGTCGAGGATGGTTCTCCTTCTTCATGTCCTATTTGGGCTGGTGCAGGAGTGTTGCTGGCAATGATGAAGCTTTTAGTCCAACTATTTTGGACTGTCATTTGTCTGAGGGTGTCCGGGGTGGGCGTTTCACTGTTGCTGGAGTCGGATATAGTGATATGAGGAGGGTTGGTCATTGGTTCTTTTCCAGGTCGGTGGGCCGGGATACCTGAAGAGAGGGGTGGGTCTATGGTCAGGTGACATGCTGCTGCCGCATGTCCAAAGGAAAAGCATCTGTTGCATATTGTCGGCAGGCCTTGGAATTCGACTTGGATGACATGGTCTTTTCCAAGGCAGCGAATGGTGATGGCGGATGGGAAGTTTGATGTCGCATGCATTAAGATGCATATCCGGGCATAGTTTAGTCTAGTTCTGTCTGCTGTCTGGCTGTCAACGTAGATTGGCGTTCCCAGGTAGCTTCCCAAAATGCCTAATCCTTTCTCCGACCAAAGCTCGTGGGGCATTCCGTGGAACTTGACCCAGAGAGGGATGGATTTTAGAGCCTCTCTGGTCAAGGTTTCCATCGGTTCCCATCTCTTCAAGAATACTGGGTGGCTGCTGAAAAACCAAGGAGCTTTCTCCAGGACTTCTGTGGCATTGTCGGCAGTAGAGAACTTGAAAAAATAGTGTCCTGAAGGAGTCGGTTTGCATTCCTGGAGTCCATAGGTGCTCCAAACTTGATTAGCCAGGGTTTGGATATGGGAAACGGCTCTTTTTTTTGAGAGAAAATAGCCCGAGAGACATCTGGCCCAGTCTTCTCTTCCTCCTGTTAGAGCATCATCGGGAAATATCAAGGTGCCGTTATCTACTTGGAGATCTTCAATTTTTTGAATCTTCATTGTGGAGCGAGGGTCCGATTGGGCGACTATGTGGGCCCATGACTTGGAGGAAGCTCCAGGGTGATGGATGTTGACCATGGAGGCAGATTCAGCGACGAGGTGAGGGGAAATGTTGCTGGGGTTTCCTCGGACGTGACGGAAGGCGCTGTTTGGTTTCCAGGGACCTGACAGGTCGGGTCGGATACCAAGCGGGCGGTGAGCTTTGGAAGGTCTTGAGAAAGCGTGGCCTTTGTTGTTACGGCCCGGGTACGATTCCGGGAAGGAGGGGGGGCTCGGTATGGGGTTTAGTCTGGGTGTTTGAGCAGAGGGGTGGCCAGCAGTGTGGACTATTGTGGAGGTCTGGTTTTGGTTGGTTGGGGGCGGGGGCTTGCTGGCTTGGGTTGCATGTTGGAGCGAGAGGATGGCTGATGATATGACGCTGGTTTGAGGTGTGAGGGAAGTAACCGGGTGGAGGGTTGAGGGTTGAGCGTTGTTGAAGAGATAGCGGTTTGTCACCGAGGTAGTTTCGACTAGGGATGGAGGGGGGGCTAGGGTTAGGAAACTGGTTAAGGAGGGAATTAGTTGGTTGTTGGGGTTATTGCTTGCATGCATGGTAAAGTTGGCAGCGTGCATGCACGAGGCTAAAGAGATAGGGTTAGGGTTTGGAAGCGTCGATGAAGCCGACAGACTGGATCGAGGAGATCTTTGCGTCGGAGAGACTTGAGTAGCGTAGGGAGGAGGGTTTGAGGCGGCAGAGGAGGATGACCGGAGAAGACCAGGGATTTGGGCTGAGTCGCTACCGTGACGGTTGGGTTTAGCAAGGGAGTTCGGAGAGAGTAAGGAGTGGTGGGGCGAGTCTTCTAAGGCTGTTATGGCCTTAAGGAGCCGATCGTTGCTTTCAAAAATGGCTTTCAATTGTTGGTCTTTGGTCGGAGAAGGAGAGGGGCCGAATTCGGAGGGATCTTCTTCTTCCGAACTCTCCACTGGGATGATTTTAGTTCCGGGTGGAGAGAGGGACAGCGGGGATACATCTCTCTCCCTCATCTCAAAGTCAGAGGCCGACTTGGGTGGCGATTTACGGATAGGAGAGGGGCGAGGGGGTGAGCCATGGATGGAGAGCGGCAGTCCATGCATGCCGGAAGACATCGACGGGGAAGAGGAGGAGGGGGATGAGGACCTGGTTTCTAAAGATAACGACGTGCTGGGGCTGGACGGTCTCGAGGAGGCGGCTGGCTGTGGTGGCGCTGCTTTCTCATTGAATCTAGGGGTGATTTTCCGGTTTGGCCGCCTTGAGGAGGAGCTTCTCCTAGTTTCCACCATGGTAGGAGATTCGGTTGAGAGAATAGAGGGGGTCGGGGTTAGGTGTTGGTGAGTGAGGAGGGGAGCAGGAGATATTTTTGTTTTGAGATTTTGGTTTGAGTGTTTAGGTGAAAGGGAGAGGTTGTTTGGGATGTGCGAAGGGAATGAGGAATACTGTAAAAACAGTGAGCAAGAGGCGTGAGGATAAAGGTGGGTGGGTTCGAGAGAGTTTTTACAGAGAGGTATGGGGAAGATGGATTGAGTGAAGTGCGGGAGGGGAGCGAGTAGTGGCGAAAATGGGCGGTTTTGGTGAGAGAGAGGGAACTGCCAGGAGAGCAGTTTTCTACAAGGAAGAGAAGGTGGTTTAAGTTTTTTGGAGTAGTGGTGTGAGAGGGAGATGTTTATAGGTCTGGTTTTATAGAGGAGGGGAGAGTAAGATAAAGGTGAGAGGGTCGAGGAGGAGGAGGTAGTCGAGAGGAGGCCTAAGGTTTCTTGCACGGTTTGTATTTTCATTAATGAGGAGAGAGGGGGGAGGAGAGAGGCAGGCGCCATTAATGCAGCACTGCAGACAATGATGCTGTGATTGGCTGTGAGAGGAGAGAGAACTTGGCTGCAAAAGGAATTAAGGGTGAGGTCAGAAGGAGAATGTTGTGATCGAGGAGGGGTGCAGAGCGTCAAGGATGGGTGCCTCGGGGTTGCCTTCGCTGTCGGCGCTGCTCGCATTAAAATCGGGAGGCTGCTGAGCGTGCGGAACCGACTTGCCTTTAATGCGCAAGAATGGAAAAGCGAAACGTCGCCTGGATGAGTTATTGTTCTAGAGAGGAGTGATGCAATTAATTTTTGCATGCTAACGATGAAGCAGTGGGAGGTGTTTCTTGTCATGGTTGTCTGAGTTCTCATTGGAGGACTTAAGAACTCCATTAATGGAGCTTGAAAGGGAGAGGGATAGAGATTTTGAGAGTCTAGAGTTAAGAAGAGCAAAAAGTTTTCTTCCCCATCTGCAAGCCAAAAAGCTTGTAGTGGGGAGAGAAAATGCTTAACAATGGAGATCAGACTGGGGATTTGGGAAGAAGATGATGAGCTTGGTTTGATTTCTAGAGAGTTTCTCTCTCTAGAAAAAAACTAGCCGTTTGTCTACTGAAGTCACTTATTTTGAATTTTAAAAATCATTTCGCGAATTTTTTTTGACAACTTGTCATTCACGAAATTCTATAAATAGAAGAAATTACTCCGTGAAGTTATCATAATTTTCAAAAGAAATGTAGTTTCTCTACTTTCTTTCTACTTTCTCTCTCTAAACGTAAAAAAACTAAAACTAAAGAAGTTAACACTATCATTGTGAATTAAAATGTTACTCTTAAATGACTTATTTGTAAAAAAAAACATATTTACATCTTAGTTATTAGAATGGTTTCTCAAATCATAATGAGTATTTTGTTTTAGTTAAATTGATATTGTTTTTAGTTAGTATTAGTCTTTAGTAAGTGATAACCTACCAAAAAAATTACAAAAGAAACAAATTAAAAGATAAACGTTAAAAAGTTAGAAAAAAACGATACAAGTATGTTCGTCAATGCAATGGCGGACACGATGGTGCTGACGATATTGTATGGCGAAAACAGGGGGTCTGTCCGCCTTGCAACGGCGGACACGGGGGTCTGTACGCCAGGCAATGGCGGACAAACCCCATGTTTCCGTCATGCATGCAATGGCGTCAGCACCATAGTGTCCGTCATTTTCCCGGCGGAAAGTATCATCTTCTCTGACATGATGGAAACGAGCATTTTTTTTATTTTTTTAAATCATTTTAAAAAAAAAACAGAAACACAGAAGAGTCCATGTTTATGTTGGTTTGTAGAAAAACAAGTTGTGTAATTTGAAAATTATTTAGAAATATCTACAAAAAACTCTCTCCTCTCTCCTCTCTCCCCTCTCCTCTTGTTTTGGCCAACGGTAACTCTCTTCGATCTCCTTCAACCTTGAATTTCAATGGTTTCCCCTGATTAAGGCTGTCATGTAATGACCCAGGCTCTTATCCTCAATGGTTTATACTCCACTGGAATTGGCACTTGGAGTTCAAGCCAGTGGAAAACCAAGTCTTATACTCTTGCTTTGAACCAATAGAAATCTCATCCTCCTATCCTTGTTGGAGACCTTATTTTCTACCCCCCTCGATCGAATACCTCCTAGTACCTTGCTACCATCTCCTCCCTCAAGTGCAGTGTAAAAGTAAAGGAAGCTGTCACAATCCCATCCATGCATCAATCTCACATCCTAGTGGAGCCTCTCTTGAAACCCACAGGATTATACCAAGGTATTACCTGGTCTCCGGATTACCCCTTGGATTCATCAAACCAATCCACAACCCTACATCAATCAAAAGAAGTAATCAGCCTCAACACCTCTGCCTATCTCCTATCCCATTCCCCAACTTTCTTGACAGTAAAATTGGTTTTTCACCGTAGTGAAAACTTTTCACCATACCCCAATGCTGTATTCTGGTTCCCTAAACCTAATTCAGTTAAGCTAACTAAACTAAGTCCTAACGGTCAATTGCCTGCTTACCTATCTCCTCGGTCTATTCTATTTTGGGTCTCCTGCTGGAATTTTTTACATGACTCAGTGTTTTTCAAAAAAAATAGCCATTTCCAGCTCAGGACTAAGGCCTCTATCACTAGGCTCTCTTTCCTCTGTGTATCTCTGTATTCCTACAACCTTCCTAAAACTAGGTTTACAGCTCAACCTTCTCAGTCTGTCCTAATGGCCTCCTTTAGATTGAATAGAGCATCTAAACCTAGCAATCCCATCTTCTCATCTAGACTACCCTCTCTCTCCAAACAATTTCCAAACCCTTATAATTCTATAAGAATTCAGCCCAAGCCAAACCAGCAATTCATTCACAAAAATTCATCAGAAATACAAAGTTCGAAAATAACCAAATCTTACCTTGTAATCTTCTTCATGGACTCCCAAACCTCCTTTCGCCCTGAGAAACCCATCGGAAAGATAGGTTCCTTCTCACCCATCCGATCTGAAGGGTTCTCCTCAACCTTGGCCTCATTCCCTGCATCTTTGATAACTCCTCACCCAGCTCTCTTCCCCAACCCTAAGCCTTCATCGGACACCTCTGCTTCCGTGAGTATCACTCCTCAGCATGAGGAGTACATCAAGAAAACTCTTTCCTTGGCCAGACATCACATGGAGTCTGACCAAGGGCACATTCTCTTCCAGAATGTGGCTTCTCCCGAATTGAAAGCGTACCTCCCTCCACAAGCTCCTCCGGTCTGTCAGATCCCTCTCCTAGAATTCTCATTTGTCACCGATAAGCAATCGGTTCCTTTGTCAGTCGCTCCTGCTGTTGAATCTGACCACTGCCATGTCTCAAAGGACGCCAACACGAATCTTGTAGCGGTCATTGAAGAGTCCTTTGAGTACCATCACCTGTGTGTCAACCGGACTCTCTCCACCAACCCCAAGCCTGGAAACCCTAACCCGGCTGTCGAAAATCCGCCTCTTAACCGACCCAGAATGATGATCCTAGCCATGGATTCCCACTGTTATCGATTCGCCTATGCATCTCCTTCGTCGATATCCACCGGTCAATCTTCAAGCAGCCTCGATCCTCGAACCCATTCAGGAGAAAATCCTGACTCTCTGCTCGCCCTATCTTCTCCCTCTCTATCCAAGAACCCTAACCCGCCGTCGATCTCCTCAGCTCAATTGTCAGACAATATCGACCCTCGATCATTTGCTGGAGTAAGCCCTAAAGCCATATCATCTCCTACTCACTCCAACAACCCTCGCCTCTCATTGTTCTCAACCGGACATTCTCCAGTCAGTGTGAACCCCAGCTCTCACCTTTCATCGAGCCCCACCGGACAACCCTCAGGCAAGAACACGTCGTCGTTCGCAACCGGACAATCTCCTGGCAACTTGAACCCTCGATCTCACCCCTCGTCGAGCCACACCGGACACTCATCAGGAAGAGTCGACCCTCGACCCCTAGCAAGAGAAAAAACTGCCTCTCTGCCGCCACCTCCATCCGGTCACCGAATCCCTTTCGATTTCGAGTACCACCCGGACCAAGAAAACCCTCCTCTCTCCGATGGCGACTACTGATTCCCGTACGAAACCGAGCACCTCCCTGACCTGGATTTCCCTCCCCTCTCCGATGCCGGCCACCGATTCCCGCACGAAACCGAGCACCTCCCTGGCCTGTATTTCCCTCCTCTCTCTGATGCCGGCCATCAATTCATTATCGAATCTGAGCTCCTGGGTAACCCTAATTTGGGTCAGAGAATGGACAAGTCGGTTCCTTCTGTTGGCAATGCTGTAATGGGCCTTAGTCCAGCGAATGGGACTGGATACCCTCTGACTTCGTTGGGTGTTCAGTCCATTAGTATGGGCTTTCCACTTAATGAACCGGGCCAGCAGAATTCTGATGGTATTTTGGGCCTTTCGAACAAGGCTTTGGGACAGCAGGCTTGTAACAATGATCTGGGCCGAAAAACTGGGCTGATGGGCCAACAGTCAAATTTTATTGGGCAAACTGAGATTCTCTCTTTTGTTGGGCCGAAAATAAATAAATATAAAGGGTTGCTTGGGGCCGGATCGTCTTACAAGCCCTATTCCACCATTAGGAACTTTGGAAATGCTGGAAAAGGTCCAAAGGGAAGGAAATTCTTAAACAAGTTGGCTCAATTTCAAAAATCTCCTTCAAAGATTTCAAACCCCACTTCCAGAAACTCTAACTCTTTGGGAATGAAATCTAGGCCAAAGTCCCTTTTCTAATCCTTCCTATACTAGCATTGTTGCATGCCACCTAGACAATCGCTCCTCCTTGGTCATTGGACTTAATCATATGGACCATGATGGAGTTGACTTTATTTTAAATGAGTCGGCTATGGGTTCTCCTGATTTGTGGAAGGCTTGCTTATCTGGGTACTTCCTCACTCAACCTCAAAATTTCACCCTTCTCAAAGCGAATATGGAATCTTTGTGAAAGAAATTTGGTATACTGGATTTTAAACCACTTCCTGAAGGCTATTTTATTTTTAAATTTGGGTCGGAAGAAATGGTAAAAATGTGCTTGATAATCCCCCTTGGCACTTTGGTGGGAATTTGATCATTCTGAAGAAATGGGCCCCTCTTTCTACTCTCATCAGGGATCCCCATAAGGAAATCCCAATTTGGGTCAAAGTTTTCAATCTACCTCTGGAACTTTGGACCGTGGAGGGATTTAGCAAAATTGGATCGGTTCTAGGCACTCCTCTTTATGTGGACCACCAAACCGAAAAGATGGAAAAACTCTGATTTGCTTGCATTTGCATTTTGATTGCAGCGGGTTCCGAAATCCGCCATGAGCTCTCTTTCAAGATAAGGGACAAACTCATTACGGTGAATTTTTAATACCAAGGGCTTCCTCCACAATGTGCCTCTTGTGTGGTTTTTGGACATACCTCCATCCAGTGTAAAAAAGGAGTTTCCAAAACTCCCTCCTCTCACCCCTCGCATTATATATCGGAGGAATCTGATCCTTCTGAGATTGAGCCAACTCGTCTAAGTGGACAGCGTCTTGAATCCCTTGAGGAAGTCAAGGAGGTGGAAAGTGGAGAGGAGGTGGACTCGCCTCCAAAAAGGCACCGTCTCTCTGATGTAAAGGGTAAGGGTATTCTGGATTTACCCTCCGACAGGGCCATCGTCTAGAGCGTTGTAAGTATCCTAATTATGAATATTGCTTCTTGGAACGTGAGGGGTCTAAATGACCCGGTTAGACAAAAAGACGTTACCGATTTTATTATCACCAATAGTATATCCCTGTTAATTTTAGTTGAAACGAAAGTCCATCTGCCCAAAGTTGAGCCTATTCTTCGGAATATGATGCCTTTCTGGCATCTTCTTACAAATCATTCGTCTCACCATCTAGGTAGAATTTGGATAATCTGGAACCCTAGTGTCATTACCATAACTAGAGAGTCTCAATCCTCCCCAATATATCCACTGTTTAGCTAAGTCTCATAACCTCAATGCATCTTTTAGATTTACTGCAATCTATGCTTTTAATGAAGCTGTGGATAGGCACCCTCTCTGGAAAGACCTATCTACCATATCCATGGTGGACAAGGCTATTCCATGGGTGGTGCTTGGAGATTTCAATTTCATTCGCCACCCGAATGAGCGTATTGGATCCACAGAAAATTGGTCCTCCGCTATAGACGATTTTAATAATTGCTGCTTCAATTGTGATCTCAGTGATCTTCGATCATCTGGTTTCCATTTCACTTGGATTAACAAGCAGCCTGACAACCCGATTCTATCTTAAATGGATAGAGTCCTTGTCAACCCTTCCTGGGATGATTTATTCCCAATGTCTTTTGCCCATCTTGGCTTTCTTCGATCGTCTGATCACACTACTGTTACTCTTAACCTGGGATTCCCCCGCCCTAAACGCAAAAAGCCTTTCAAATTCTTTAACATGTGGCAATCTCACCCTCTTTTCAACGAAAAGGTGACTCAGAGTTGGAATGATCCCATTGCTTCCTCTGGGATGAAATTGGTCACTGAAAAACTGATTAGATTACAGTCCATGCTCGTGGGACTCAATCGTAATGAGTTTAGTGACATTAGCTCCAGAGTGGTTAATGCCCAAAAAAGACTATTCCAAACCCAAACCAATCTTGCTAGTGATCCTCTAAACCCGACTCTTGTTTTGGAGGAATGTAATGTATCAAAAGAATTTATCTTTCTTAGTAGAGCCGAAGAATCCTTTCTGAAACAAAAATCTAGAGAAAACTGGATTCAGCTTGGTGACAAAAATACAAAAAAAATTCATAACAGCATAAAGGCTAGGCTTTTTCGTAATAAGATTATCTCAATCAGAGATGATAGAGGAGTTATTGTCACCACTCCTGACCGTGTCTCCAAGGTATTTGTGAAATACTTTGACAACTCTCTTGGGACCAGGAATATGGCAGGCTACCCTGGCCTGGACACCGTTTCCTCTCTTCTAACCTCCAGAGTTACCAGTACGGATAAGGATTCTATGATTCGTGAGATTACTTGCGAAGAAATAAAATCTGCTCTATTCAGTATTAATAGTAACAAAGCTTCGGGTCCTGATGGCTTCAACTCTTGTTTTTTCAAATCTAATTGGAGCATAGTTGGCCACGACATCTGTAATGGTGTACTCGAATTCTTTCACTCTAATTCTCTGGAGTCCTCTTGGAGCTCCACTTCAATCGCTCTCATCCCTAAAAAA
Source organism: Limnanthes douglasii subsp. nivea (assembly GCA_036936605.1). Classification (NCBI taxonomy): domain Eukaryota; kingdom Viridiplantae; phylum Streptophyta; class Magnoliopsida; order Brassicales; family Limnanthaceae; genus Limnanthes; species Limnanthes douglasii. The sequence goes on along the minus strand of JAUPFV010000001.1, from coordinate 200,028,221 downwards.
GACTCTCCAACCGATCCTGCCGACTTTAGACCCGTAGCTCTCTACAATGTAAGCTACAAGATCATTTCCAAGATCATTGTCAATAGAATAAAAGATTCCTTCCCTTATCTTATTGACAATTCGCAATCGGCTTTCGTTAAAGGAAGGAATATTTCGGATAACATCCTCTTATCACAAGAGCTGTTGAAAGGGTACCACTTGAATAGTCGGGACAAAAAGGTTGCGCTAAAAATTGATTTAATGAAAGACTTTGACAATGTTAGATGGCACCTCATCCTTGACATCCTAGTAGCGATGCATTTCCCGGTCAAAATGATAACCTGGATCATTAATTGTGTCTCTTCTCCTTCCTTCACCATTAATATAAATGGAGACCCTTATGGAAATATCAAAGGAAGGAAAGGTCTAAGGCAGGATGATCCACTATCCCCCTTCCTCTTTGTTCTTGTTATGCAGGTGCTTTCCAGCATTCTTTAGGAGAAAAGCAAACATGAGAATTTCCGATATCATTGGAAATGTCAGAAGTTAAAAATCATTAATCTAAGTTTTGCTGATGATTTAATGATCTTTCGTCATGGGGATGTACATTCTATTTTGCTTATCAAAGAAGCCCTTGACGAATTTTATATTCTCTCTGGGCTAAAAGTCAATCCCACTAAGAGTCAAATCTTCCTTTCTGGTATTGATGAGTCACTTCGTGGGGATCTCAGCAGTATCTTAGGATTCGCGGAAGGATCACTCCTGATCCTTGTTAAATATTTAGGCGTGCCCCTCCTTACTAGCCGTCTCACCCATACTGACTGTCGGCCGTTTCTCCATAAAATCACCTCGAGAATCGAATCTTGGACCACTAAGCACCTCTCTTATGCTGGAAGACTTAAACTTTAAAGTCTGTCTTATTTGCGGGTCAAGTCTATTGGTGTTCCATTTTCATCATTCCCTCAAGGATTTTAAAAGAACTGACCCAATATCTTTGCCGTTTTCTTTGGTCCTGATCGGCTATGAAAATTCATGGAGCCAAAGTAGCTTGGACCACAGTCACGTTACCCACCATAGAGAGCGGTCTTAGGATTCTTGATTTAAAAATTTGGAATCAGACGGCTGTCCTAAAACACCTTTGGTCTATCGTGCGTAATAATCCACACTCCATATGGAGTGCTTGGATTAAGATGGAAAAAATTAAAAATTATAATTTATGGAACCTCCCTATTGGATCCTCTCCCTCGTGGATATGGAGGAAGATCCTTCGTCTTCGTCCATTGGCTTGTAAATTTTGTAAGGTCGCAATTGGAAATGGCTCAAACAACTCCTTCTGGTATGACCCATGGCTCATCTCTTCATCGCTAGTTTCCCATTATGGAGAGAGTATCATTAAGGACTCGAGATTTGGGAAAGCTCTCAAATTCTATGATTTCATCCTCAATGGGAACTGGATTTGGCCCTCCAATTCCAGATCAGCAAATGCGACCAACCGTGCTAATCTGTTGGAAATCAAATCACTCATTATCTCTCTTCCACCGCCAATCTCTCTCCTCAATGATACTCCTTTCTGGAAGGCGAAAGAAGGATGCACTACCTTATCCATGAAGGACACGTACCACGCCATTCGGTCGCCCAACCCTAAAGTAGGGTGGGTCGGGTTAGTTTGGAACAAATCTAATATTCCGCGACATTCTTTCATTTTATGGCTCGCTATCTTGGATAAGCTTGTCACCAAAGACAAGCTCCTCAGTTGGGATTATAACATCCCACCTGTATGTATCATGTGAAACTCTGATAATGAAACCATCCCTCATCTCCTCTTTGATTGCAGTTTCATTCAGAGTATCTGGACCTTCGCTAGCAATAAACTAGGATTCCCTTTTACAGCTTCAAGCTGGCAGTCTTGGGTTGGTGAAGCGTCAAATTGGTCTTCATCTCGAAACCGCTCAATTTGGCAGTCTTGCTTCGCCGCTGTAACCTACCACGTCTGGAAGGAGAGGAGCCTTAGAACATTTGGTTCCCCTCCGACCATTGCCTCCTTGGTGTCCCACCGAATCTTCTCGGACCTTCGGTTTAGATTTCAAGGCACTAAATCTGGGTGGCCTTACTAAAATTAATATTTACTACTCCTATTCTTTTAAAATGCAGGATGGATCGCTGAGAGCAGTTCGGGACCCGACACTTCTTGGACCTCTTGGAGGACTGCGGATTCTTACGATGACATCTACCTTTTACCTGCATCTTAGTCTATATGTTCTGAACGTTTTCCTATCCCTTATAGGATTGGAACGTCTTTTATGATTATTTCCTTTTTAAGCAGACGTTGTTTAGTAGATTATTGATGTATTCTCGGGGTATGCCCCAGATATGATGTATGAACTATTTTCAATTATTTAATGCATTTAAATACAAAAAAAAACAAGTTGTGTTACCATTTCAACAAGAATTTTTAAATTTTACAAGGTTGAAAAAAAAAGTTTTGGTTAGTTTAAGTTGTGAGTTTTTATAATTTTAGTGATTTTTAGGAACTAAAATGTTAGGTTATGGTAGATTTTATGTTTTGCAACTTCATGAAGTAAATAATGGCATAAAACGTAATTAAATAAACTTTTAAGGATTTTTTGTGTTTTTTACCTAGTGGCAATTTTGTAAATATTGAAAAACAGAAGAAAAATAAATGATTTTGCGGAGTAGTTTCAGTTTTTTTAGCAATTCCTTTTTTAATATCCAAAATTTCTTATACTCCAAATATTAATTCAAAAAAATTCTAAAAACATATATTTTTATTTTTCATAGACACACAAGTACTACCGCATGTTCATGTTTTATACAAGAATTAGAAAGAATAAAATGTCTAAAATGCGTACAATATGATGGTAAATAATAGACTATATTGAGTTGATGAATAGTTCTATCACATACATAAAAAGAATTGATCCTTCTGTGAGTTTTAGTTATAGTAAAACATAGCGCAATGTTACTTACTTTATGGGTTAGACATTGATGAGTTCAGAGATTCTTTAGTAAGATTCAGGAGCAAAGATGTTTGTGTGAAGGGGTCGAAATAGAGAATGTTCGTATGACGTGACTGTGAATAGTGAATTACTAGAAATGGAAAAGACAAAAGGAATATGTGTTGTAATTATTGATCAATCATTGGCCCCTTTTCCCAAAAGGAAATGTCTTTTATATAGGAAAAGAGGTAGATGGTGAAATTACATGTTTACCATTATAAGAGTGGACTTCTTACCCCACTATTTTACTATTTACAAACAAGTTCTAAGGGACTATCATTTAAGTCCCTCACTTCTTATGTGTGCTTTACCTTAATCCTTAACTACTTTGACCTTATTTGTGGGCTAAATTACATGCTAAACACCTGTACTTTCCTCCCCTTATCAATAGCCCCCAAGTTTACGTGTAGTTCTCTGGACGTGGACTTGAATTTTTGTTTGACCTCATTTGGATCAGATCAGACGCTTCCCTGCTCGGGCACTTTGCTACTTGAGCGAACTTTGTTGGGCTCAGATTTCATCGTGGTCGGATCCCATCTTCCCTGGTGGGCTTTTGACTCGGATCGGATCCTAACTTGCTGGCCTCACTCATTGGTCAGGCTGATGTCACCTAAATAATCATTTAATGTCAGACACGCGTGCTTGGTTTTGCTGTAATCGAGTCGAAAGTTTTTTAGGCGGTGCAGCTGTCGTGGACACGTGTCATGATACCGTTACTTTTCAACTGTTCACCTTCTGCTTCATTTGCCTATATAAACTCCATTTTCTCCCTGAGCAAAAGTTTCTGATTTCTTCTAAACAGACTTCGCTCTAGAGAGAGAAGTTGTGCCAAACAAAAAAAATTAAGTTTGCATTTTCATGCCTGAAGACTTTCTTAATCTTGGAAAGTACAAGCTTTGGAGGTGGTTAAACATCTGCGAGAGAATATCCCTCCCCTGTAGAGATTTGGGAGTCTACTTTCGAGAAAACTGGGCTCCGACCCGCGAACGTTCTATCTGGCTTGTTGCATCCTCCCCTAGTCAAACACACCCTTTAAGTGGTGGAGTTGATCTTTATGCTTCTCTAACTCCCTCGACTCTTCCTTCCCGGTTTTCCCCCTTCGTCATAATAGGTGAAGAAAGAGAAAGACCACCGATTAAAGAACATCAAGATCGGTCTAAACGAAAGAGATCTCCGGATCCAGCCGTTAAATCGGTTCGAATGAGGATTCCTTCCTCGGTATCGACTCCCTCTACGACCCCCCAAGGCTCTCCTCAAACGAAGTCGGATGTCAGTCATCGGAAAATTTTTCCTAGAGGGACTCGGGTGGAACCGTCCCTTACTTCAATTCCAGAAGTCCAGGAAAAAGCTTTATCCGATGACCCTGAAAACGATATAGTAGATCCTGAAGTTGCAGTGATTGAGGCACAACCTCTTCGAGTCGTTCTTACCGACACCCTCCCCCAGAACCTATAGCTGATCCTTCCCTTCATCCAGGTGAAACTTCCCTGGGAAAGAGTAAGAAGAAAAAGAAAAAGAAACGTCCGACGGGCCTACCCTTGAATGTGGAAGATATCCTAAGCGGTCATTTTCGTGACCTCGAATCCAAACATCTCTTAGCTCTGTACAGGGTGAAGTACAAGTATTTCCACCCGACCGAGGAAATTAAGCTAAGGGACCGATGGGGTATCCCCACCAATATCACCATCAAATTCCCTACTGTTGGAGAGACGCCTTTACCGGTCCATTCCAACGAGTTGGGGCTTTAAACGGAGTTAATAAACTGGCATCTATGATTGCCCCTCGACCCTCTTCTGGCCGATTACTTCCACTTAGTCAAACTTTGTCCTTCTCAGGCTATGGCCAACCTGTGGTACACCCTAATGGCTTTCATTATGGAGTTACGGCTCTCTGGGAACGCTTTCATCATGGAACAACTTATCGTTTTTTCTGGAGTGGCTAAAAACTCTCACTATCCCTTCTACTCACTCGGTTTTGCTAGGAACTTTAAAGTGATAAAGGATTTTTTAGAGGCTAATAAAAAATGGAAACAAAAATTCTTGTTTATTTCCGGGTTATGGGAGACCGGGTTCGAAGATTCTGAGGACCTTCCTCATCGGCTTACCTTGAAGTGGACTGGACAAGGTAAGTACTTTCACCTAAGTTTTTTCCAAACCCCCACCTTCGGTAAATTCTGACTGTTTGTCTTTTCAGTTATGAAGGGAATCGTCAAGTCTTTTAAGTGTCATGCTAAATCCGGTTAAGCTATATTTGAGAAGCTGAGCCTTTGGACTGGTGAGCACTGGGAACATAAATTCCACCAAAGCTTTATGCCAATGAATTTCGCTAAAAGCAATCTGTGGCGATACGATCTTAATGAAAAGAAGACTCCCTCGGATCTTATGAAGGCTCCTCTGAGCGATGATGTCCTTGCACGTTTCAAACGTTTAGATAATGCAGTCTACCTCCCTACTTGGGCCCGAGCTCTGAGTCATCAGGACGCATACAAACCCAAGGAAGGTGAGGAAGAAAACACTGAGGACGATATTGGGTCCGATAACGAAGCTCCCGACGCTCAAGGTGATTCTCAAGAGAGGGTGCAGGTCAGTCCTCCCTCAGGGGCTCTGGGGTGATCATGATGATACCCACATAAGCTTGCTTCCGGGTACGATGCCATCGGATCATCAACAACCAGCCCCCCTCGATCCTCAGGTATTTTCTCCATCCTCTCAACCTGAATACCTACCGAGTGGTGCTGACTACCGGGTTGAGGTTAGGCCTCAAGGTCGGGGCGGTGCCACAAGGTCACGGAAGTTTACTGCTGAGGAGAAAAAGAAAAATATTTTTGAGAGCGGGGGGGGGGGGGGGAGAGCGACAACACCAATCGTCTGAGTCTGCCACTATCTCGAAAATTTGTGATTGTTGATTCAAATTCTGGTAGAAATTTGTTTCCACTCGAGGGGAAGGCCAAGAAGGTTGTTCTTATGCAGATGGATATATCTCTCTGGAACCTCCTTAATTCGACGTTTATGGCAACGATTATGTGGTGAACGAGTTAAATAAACTCCTGCATGCTGCTGCTCTACTCGAACGCAAAGCGAATCGGAAGGATCAGTATAAAGAAGAAGTCGAGAGGAGGGCAGAAGTAAAAGCTTTAACGTCGGAGGTCTCTGAGTTGAAGGATAAGATGAAGGATTTGACCGATCAGGTAGTTGAACAAACCGAGATATCCTCTAAAGTAGAAGGCTTAGTCGTTGAGTCTGAAAATCTAAAAAAGGAGGTGAAAGACCTAAAGGATGAGTTAGCCAAGACATCGGAAGTTACCGCCAAGGTACAATCTCTTTCTTCCGAGTCCAAAGAGCTAAAGTTGAGGGTCAAAGAGTTGACTGACGAATTGGCTAAGGAGAAAAAGACCTCTGAGGAGCGTTTGACTACCATCACTTCCCTTAAGCCTGAACTTTCTGAGGAGAAGACCAAATTTGACGATGAAAGAGAGAAGTTTATCCTTAAGGATGCCGAACGCAATACTACAGTTGATGGTCTTCTTGAAGGCTATTGCAAAATTAAGGTATACTTCGAAAATGTTGTTCAAGACCTTGAGAAACTATCAGCAACACATGAGAGCTTGAAGACAAGCTTCGAAGCTAAGAATAAGGAAAGTCTTGATGAGTATGCTGCTAAGATTTTTGTTCGTCTTGAGGAGAGAGATGCTAAATTGAGATCAGCAATAGTAATGGAGATGCATGAGAAATGCACCTTGGTAGTCTCTAGACTTGAGTCATCGAACAACATCATCCTCTTATAGTATCCGTGGAAGATCCTGAATCCAGTGAGGACTCGGAGAGCTCTTCGTCGGACTCGGATTCTCCTGGTGGTAGTAACGGAAATTTGGCCTCCGATTAGTTCGTATTGGTAGTTCTTGCTTTGTTAATCTTTTGTTTTGTGATTCCTGTAGCAAAAAACGTTAATGTAATATTGTCCTTGTTACTTGTATTTTTAGTGGTATGTTTTTAGTGTGATGTTTCGCTCGATTTTCCCACTTCATATTTTTCTTACTTTGATTCAATATTGAGTTAAACATTTTCGAGATATGTTTTGAGTTCAAGCAGATGAACTTTCTTGTCCAAACTTCTTTGGAGTAAATTTTGAGTTCAAAAAGATGAACTTTCTAATCCAAACTTCTTTGGAGTGTGTTTTGAGTTCAAAAAAGATGAACTTTCTAGTCCAAACTTCTTTGGAGTGTGTTTTGAGTTCAAAAAAGATGAACTTAGTCATGTTTTGAAAGAAGGCAATAAGATTTGATATATAAGCCGGCTATTTAGGCACCTCATTAAAACCTTCCTGCGCCACCAGGGTAGGAAAGAGTATGCCACCGGAACTTTCATAGACTGATAAAGAAAATATTTACATATCACTTGATCAAACTAGATAAGCTTTTAGATGCTCAATATTCCACGAATGGGGAAGATCTCTTCCTTCTTTATCTTTCAATCTGTATGTCCCCGGTTTCAACTTTCTTGTGATTGTGTATGGACCTTCCCAGTTTGGGGAGAGTTTTCCGAGTCTCTTGTCTTTTGTGTGCATGAAGACTTTTCTTAGGACCCTGTCCCCCACCTCAAATTCTCTTCTTCTGACCTTCGACGAATAACGACTTCTCATCAACGTTTGATAGTGTAAGAAATTCAGTTATGACTTTCTTCTCTTTTCTTTTATCAGATCGAGTTCTGTGCATTTTCTTTTGTCATTCCCCTCCTCAGAATATTCACTCAATCAGAAAAATGGAAACATTATTTCCGATGGCACCACTGCGTCCATTCCGTATACAAGCGCAAAGGGTGACTCATGTGTTGCTGTCCGTATATAAGCCCATAGCACTTCTTATAGGTAGTCTGGCCACTTCCCCGCTTTGCCCTCTAAATTATTTCTTAGACCGTCCAATACCGTTTGATTGGTTACCTCGACCTGACCATATGCTTGGGGGTGGAACGGTGTCGAAAAACATTTTTGTATCCCCTTGGAAGCGCAGAAAGCTCTCATTTCATTGTTATCAAACAGGGGGCCATTATCCATCGTAATCTTCCTGGGTATACCAAAACGGCAACAGATGTTAGAGATGATAAATTTGATTACATCTTTTGCCATCGTTCATGCTAATGGTTCTGCTTCCACCCACTTGGAATAATAGTCCACAGCAACGATGATTATTTGACGTCCTCCTGAAGCCATAGGAAGTTGTCCGACCAGATCTATTCCCAATTGGTCGAAAGGGAGAGATTCTGATATTGACTCTAGAGGTACCCCAGGTAGGTGGATCGAATTAGCAAATTGTTGACAGGTGTCACATTTCTGCAGTAGGTCTTTGGCGTCCGCTAAGAGGGTAGGCCAATAGTATCCAGCCAGAAAAACTCTTAGTATCAGTGTCTTGTATCCACAATGGGCAGAACCTTCCCCATCGTGTAGTTCGGAGAGTACCAACTGTGTTTCATCCTTCCCTAAACATCGAAGTAAGGGACGGCTAAAAGATCGTTTATACAGCACATCTCCGAGGATGATGTATCCGTAGGCCTTGAAGCGTATTCTCTTGGCTCTGAATTTGTCAACGGGCAGCATGTCATGGACTAAAAATCTTGTATTTCGCTTCTCTAGTCTTTTGTTAAAGCTGTGGATATCTGGAATGCTTCGATGCTACCTTCCCTTGCTTCAGATCCCTTGGTTATAGACGGATTTTCTTGAGTCACTATCCACAGATACTCCTCTGAGTAAGATTCCTTGGCCAAATTTTCATCCACTGAGTTTCCTGTTCTGTGAACGTGTTCAAATCGGACGTCTTCGAACTCCAAAGTCAGGCTTTCAAAATTCCCAGATACTTCACCAGATGATCTTTTCTTGCCTACGAACGTCCGAGGGCATGGTTCACTAGGATTGGAGAATCACTGATCAACTTAACTCGTTTATCCCCACAAATCTTGCGAGTCCCAATCCGGCTAGGGATGCTTCATACTCTGCCTCATTGTTTGATTCTTGGAAACCGGGTCGAATTGCTTGATACATTGCGATGTCATCTGAGGAAGTTAATTGCACACCTGCTCCACATCCGGATGAGCTAGAACCTCCATTGGTTTCGACTTACCACTCAGAGTCGGGTTTTTCTTCTTCTATGTCCACACCGTCTCTGTCCGAATGAAATTCCACTAAAAAATCAGCTAGCCCTTGCGCTTTGATCGCCGTTCGTGGTTCAAACTCGATATCAAAATCCCCAAGTTCTACCGACCACTTCGTCATCCTTCCAGATACATCGGGTCTTTGTAACATACTTTTCAAAGGAAAAGATATTCGTACCACCACCGTATGAGCTTGGAAGTATGGCCTCATTTTTCGAGCCGATGTTACTAGGGCGAGGGCTAGCTTTTCTAACTTAAGGTATCTTTTTTCTGCATTCAAGAGGCTTTTGCTTACATAATAAATTGGTCTTGGAAGGCTTGCTTCTTCTCGGACTAAAACCGAGCTGACTGCAAAGTCGGACACTGCTATGTATAGGAACAACTTATCCCCCGGATTCGGCTTTGTCAATATCTCTGGGGAAGAAATATGTTGTTTGATTTGATTGAAAGCATTGGAAAATTCTTGAGTCCAGTCAAATTGGTTCGCTTTCCTTAACACTTGGAAGAAAGGAGCACACTTGTCTGACGACCTAGATATGAATCTGTTCAAACCAGCTAACCTTCTAGTTAAAATTTGCACCTCCTTGATGGTTCTAGGCGGATCCATTGTACATAAGGAGTTTAACTGCAGAAGATCTGCTTCGATGCCCTGCTCACTGACTATGTAACCTAATAACTTTCCAGATCTTACTCCAAATGTGCACTTTCCCGGGTTCAACTTAAGATTTATTTTAGCCATATTAGGAAAAGTTTCTTCTAGGTCAGCCAAATGATCTTCATCTCTTAAGCTTTTGACTAACATGTCGTCAATATAAACTTCCACGTTTCTGCCAATCTGACTTTCGAATGCCTTGTTCACTAGCCGCTGGTATGTTTCCCCTGCATTTTTTAGTCCGAATGGCATGACTCGGTAGCAATGTAGACCTCTTCCAGTTATGAAAGTTGTGCTCTCCTGATCCCTCGGGTCCATCTGGAATTGATTGTATCCAGCATACGCATCCATAAAGGATAGTAAACGATTTCCGGATGTCGAATCCACAAGTTGATCTATTCTTGGGACCGGGAAAGGATCTTTAGGGCAGGCCCTATTCAAATCAGTGAAGTCTACACACATCCGCCATTTGTCGTTCTTCTTCTTCACTAAGACCGGGTTGGCGGTCCGTAACAGATATTGTGATTTGTGGATGTGGCTTAGTTTCGTTAGACTGTCTACTTCTGCCATTATCGCTTCAGGTTTTTCTTGGGAAAAGAATATTCGCTTCTGAATGATTGGTCGTACGCTGTTCCGAATAGCTAATCTGTGACAAAAGACTTCTTCTGTTACTCTTGTAGCGTACGCAAACAGATGTAATTTGGTCGTACGCAAACAGATGTAATTTGGTAAAAAGAAATCTGATAAAGCTCTCTTTTACCTCAGGCGATAATCTCGTTCCTATCTTGAAACTCTTTCTAGGGACAAACACATGATCCTCAAAACCTTCATCTGGGACCACGAATCTAGGGGACTCCCTCAGATCATCAACAGGATCGGAATCCGAAGGAGGCCCCTCTGGCTGCTATTCTTTTCTGGATCCGACCCCCTTTAACTGCTTAGGGCTAGTCATTTTATGACTTGATCTTACAGTTCTGATGTTACTTCCCACTATGTACTTCAAACATTGGTGGACCGTGGATGGTACATCATGCATCTTAGACAACCATGACCTTCCAAAGATGGCGTTGTATGATGTGGGTACATCTACTATAATGAATAGTACTGTCACTATTTTCTTGAATGGTCCCATGCCTAGCTCCACCATTCCTTTGAACTCTCCAACGACGTCCGCGGTCGCACCGGTAAATCCTACTATCGTCTTGTCGGATCGTTGGATAGTTGAAGGATTGGTTATCTTATTGTAGGTTGTCATGAACATGATATTGGCGGAACTGCCCGTGTTAACTAGAATCTTTCTTATCTCGTTTCCAGTTATCACCGCTCTGATTACCACGACGTCTTCATGCAGACCAACAACTTCCCTCATATCGTCATCTTCGAAGCAAATAATTGGTGATGGGTTCCGATAAAGGTGCGATGAGGCACCCGCCTCCAACCACATTTCCAGACTAACGATATGCCTCTTCTTTGAGTAGTTTGATATTCCTGCCACTGTATCTCCCCCAAAATGGTTAGTGGCTCAAAAAATGAACATAAGTCACTGCCTTTCCTCAGGGGGTTATTTCCTCGACCATGTTTACGTTATTCCTGCCCGGCTTCGGATCAAGATACTCTATTGCCACATCCAAAGCATCTAGAAATTCTTCTTCGATCACTTTGAAAATCATTATGGTACCATCTTGTCTTGGAGCGAATTCTTGTTTGGGCACCACTGATTTTGACAAAATCAACTAATTTTCTGTTTTCTATCAAGTATTAAACCTCTTTCTTCAAAGCCATACAATCCTTAGTGTGATGCCCAATATCGTCATGGAACTGGCAGTATTTGTTCTTTCTGTGTTCCCTCGGAGTCTAAAGAGGAAAGGGTTTGCGAGATTAAATCAGAAATATCGGTCCAGATTTCGGAAGTGCACATTTTCCCGTGTTTTTTCAAAGATTGTGGAGACACACTTGGTTAATTCAGCGTAGTGAGCTGGTCGGACCCATCTATTTGAGGTTAGTCGTACGTACTGTTGAACTGACGAACCCGCCGGATGGTACTGTTGGTTTTGAGCCACCCATTGAGGGGTCTGATTCGTTGCTTGAACTGTCTGAGCCCGCAGTCGGACAGTTGTAGTTGGTTGAGTAGCTTGAGGTCAGACATTTATTGTTGTTGTACTTGCTCTGGCTAAATTCGGATCCCGATAGAATTGAGACAGGGACTCTATCTCTGAGGCCCTGGTTTCCTCGACTAAAATTCTTTTTTCTATCTGATCTAACAGAGCTCCAAATGCCATCGCTTGTGTTTCTGCCGCATTATCTTTCATCACCCCCGGAAGAAGACCCATTCGGAAGGCAACGAACACAACTTTTTCCTCGGAGTACTCCATATCCGTCTTGACTTGGATGAATCACTTGGTATACTCTTTCAAACTCTCTCCGATCTTTTTTCGACAGTAAATGATGGTGTCTCCGTTATCACAAAATTTCTTGCTCCCAACGAAGTGCTGTCGGAACATGCTCCAGAACATATCAAAAGCATTTATACACCCTTGAGGCAATCAGTTGTACCACATAAAAGCGGCATTCTTGAACGCCTGAGAGAAAGCTCTACGCAGCAGCTTGTCGTCGTTATCATAGTTAATCATGAAGTTCTTGAACTGTTCGATGTGGTTGTCAGGGTCCTGGTTCCCATCGAACTTCTCTAGCTTGGAAATATCAAACCACTTAGGAAGGTGCCCATAAAGAATTTAAGGGAAGAGAGGTGACGACCTCCAATTGTGTCCGACCTTGTATGTGCTCCCCTCCCTGGGCCGTCATTGGTGGCTGGGTACAATCTCTCTTCGGTTGGAGAAGTAAAATGGTTACTGACTCTATAATCTTGTTGATAGTTGTCAGACTGAGTTTGCTTCTGAGTAGTGACATGGTCCTCGGAGTGCATTTTTCTTTTACTAGCATCATCTTTCTTCCTCGAATCACTCTTTTTCCTGCTAGTCCAATGAGTATGCTTATGCTTCCTCGGATCTTTGTGCCTTCGATCCACCTTATGCCTCCAGTTAGTCTCTGAAGAAGAAGAAGGATTATCGGAGCTCAACGAAGTGTATTCACTAGACTCGGACGGCTCATACTTTTACTCGGATCTAGCACGTCTTTTAGAATGCCGATAGCTTTTCCGGTGTCGGCTCTCTTTGGGAACAACAGCATTTTGGATGTGGTCGGCCTCGACCTTTTCTTGTCGTACCTCGAATCTTACGCTTTTCGTGCTTGCCATCATAGCATCCCTTTCAGCATTTAGTCTTTCGATGTCTTCCAACAACTCTTTCCGTATAGCGACCAAAACTTACTCCTCAAAAAGTTCCTCTGCACGCCGATCCCGAGCATTACCCTCGTTCGTGACCTGTTCCTCCATCAAATGGTCTCCAGACTCGATACCCACTGAGTCTTTGGTTGGATTAGCCTCGATCTCTCCACGCTTTGTATCTATAATTTTTTTTTGCTTTTAGTTTTCAAGGTTTTAGAAAATTAATTTTGGGTACCAAACATGTCCCACAGACGGTGCCACTGATGAGCTCAGAGATTCTTTAGTAAGATTCAGGAGCAAAGATGTTTGCGTGAAGGCGTCGGACTAGAGAATGTTCGTATGACGTGACTGTGAACAGTAAATTACTAGAAATGGAAAAGATAAAAGGAATATATGTTGTAATTATTGATCAATCATTAGTCTCTTTTCCCAAAAGGGAATGTCATTTATATAGGAAAAGAGGTAGAGGGTGAAATTACATGTTTGGACTTCTTACCCCACTATTTTACTATTTACAAACAAGTTCTATGGGACTATAATTTAAGTCCCTCACTTCTTATGTGTGCTTTACCTTAATCCTTAACTACTAAATACATGGACTTGGCCTTATTTATGGGCTAAATTACATGCTAAAAACCTGTATTTTCCTCCCCTTACCAGACATAATATTTCAGAGAGTCCTAACTTAACCTGGTTTTTACACTTATACCTTAATAATGGGTTTACACCTATAATTTTGAATCATGTTCAATATATATTAATACAATTAATATAATTATTTTGATTACTTATTAATTGAATTAGCTTATGATAATGACCAATATATCATTAACATACCGATCCACATTTTTTCCAACAATCTCCCTTATCCGTTTGGGTCGTCATATGCTACTCGATAATATATTGAATTTTATGGACGTCATAATTTCATTAGTAATAGGAAAACTAAACAATCATGTACATGATCAATGAATGACAACAGATTAAAACCTATTCCACATAATATGAATAATTGGATGCAACAATAATCATATTATCGTCATTAATAAAGTACAATAATATAAGAATAATATGAAGTATAATCACGCATGTCTATACTTAATTGGTCATACCTTATTGAAGATATCCTCAAAAGTTATAAATGTCAATAAATATTAACTGAACCATATATTTCAATAAACTAAAATATATAAATTAGAATTGCAATATATATATATATATATATATATATATATATATATATATATATATATATATATATATATCGATTTATATTATAAAACTCTCACTCAAATCAGTTATCCTCTAAATCAACTACATTTATCAAAATGATGTACTCTCACTTCATGGTTTACTTGGGCAACATTACCTTCGTAAGAGGATCTGAACCATGAAGTATGTGTCGTTGTGCTTTATACTTATTTGAACCATTTAAAGTATTCATTAACATGAAAAAAAAACATTTTGTATATGTGTTCGTAATTAGACAAGCTCATGTTACTGTTAGAATATTGCACTTTAGAATTTTTATCATAAGACAATTACAAGAGACCTTATATCATTTAGACAATACGTAATTCATTGAAATTTTTGTATAGCCACAATGCATGGTTTGATGCCTTAAAGCACGCAAAAATATTTGTTACCATAGTGGATGGCGGAATTAATGTTTGCTTTATACTTTTCCATGATATTGCACCTCTAAGTAATAAAAAAAATATTGTCTGAAGTTCTCTTTAGTGTGTTTATATATCCATTAAATTTTGAGTTAAGAAATGTAACAATCTTTAACCTTTACAACTTTCTATATATCAACATGTGTCCTTTTGTTCCTTGTAAATATCAAAATACATTTTTAACTAACTTTTTATGGTCCATGAATGTATTGCTTACATAATTTCTCAACATATTGATAACAAATGAAATTTTTGGCCTTGTAAAAACTTGAGCGTACATTAAACTTACAACTAACGATTTATAAAGGATCATTTTCTTTTTCTCAATCTCAAGTGTTGTTTTTGGACATCGACCAAGGCTCAACATGTTACGTTTTACAATAGAGATACTCAAAGGTTTGTAGCTTTCCAGTCCATAGTATTGCGACACACTCTTTATATACGTTTTTTTTATCATAATCCAAGAGATTTTGGTGAATCTGGATTCCTAACACAAAAAATGCATCACCAAGATCTTTCGTAGAGAATTTATCCGATAAAATTTTCATTGTATTACGTAAAAACTCCTTAGTACTCGAGATAAGTAGTATTTCATAGACATATAATACCAGAAAAATAAAATTACTCCATTGAGTTGACCTCCAAAACCAAAAGAGACTATTAACTCAATGAGCTTGTGGTACCATTGGCGAGAAGCCTATTTGAGCCCATCAATTTCTTAAGCATGTATACCATAGACTTTGAGTTACATATTTCAAAACATTTTGTTGCACTATATTAATATTCCTAATATAACCATTAAAATAAATGGTATTTATATCAATTTAATGACGCTCAAGTTCAAAGTGTGTAACTAGTGTTATGATTGCTCTAAATAAGTCATTTGTTAATACCGTAGAGAAATTTTTTTCAAACTCAATTTCTTTATGTTGAGTATAACCATTCATACAAAATTTTCTACTATGTATTTCCATATTACCCAAAACAACTTTATCTTAGCTGCATGATGAGGAAGGTTCAACCCATTGTGGATTTAAGTCTTTGACGATAAGAGTTTTGTTGGCAGGTTATTATTGGTTTTCAATTACGAGTGGTGCTAAGAATTTAGTACAAAGCTATGATATTTGTCAACATTTCATTAATTCTATTCATAAACCAGCAGTACCATTTACTTACATATCCAAACGTTTCCCTTTAACATATGGGGAATAAATCTAGTACACTACCTATGGCTTTAGGATGAAGTCAAACGATTATTGTGGCAGTAGACTATTATTAAAAGTGGGATGAAGTTGAACCAATATCCGGTACAAGAGCTAAGGATATTATCATGTTTATTGTGAATAATATTTGCTGTTGTTTTGGAGTTCTTCGAAATATTACTGCAGATAATGGTCCTCAATTTATCAATAGACAAATGACTTCTTTTTGTAATTCGAGAGGTATTATATAGCGTTTTAAACACCTTTTCATCGTCAAGCAAACAGTCAAGTGGAAGTAACTAATAGGTCTATTTTAGAAGGATTAAAGAAAAATTTGACAGGTACTATTGGGAAATGGCCAAATTATTTACAAGATGTGTTGTGGGCTTATAGAACAACCCCTAGAGAAGCTACTCACCAAACTCTTTTGCTTTAGTATAGAAAATGGATATTGTGAGCCCTTCAGAGTCAACTTTACCTTCTTATAGAATACTTTATTATTACAATGAGTCAAATGAAGAAGTTAGAAAGACGAGCCTTAATTAAATTAAAGAGAACAAGGTCAGAGCGGATATGAATTTACCAAACTTTGATGATGAGTCGTTAAAATTCGATGGTAAAGCGGAGAGATTTTAAGGTGGTTGATAACGTTTTGAGGAAAATATTTCTGCACACAAAGGATAAGCGGCTATGAAAGATGGCTCTGAAATGGGAAGGTCCTTATCTAGTGGTAGAACGAGTCAAGCCAGGTACGTACCACCTCCAAGATGAAGAGGGAAGACTTCTACAACACACATGGAACATTGAGCACTTGAAATTATATTAGGAGTAATTTTTTCTTTTTTTCAAGATTTTAAGATAATATAATTTTATTGTTTGTTTGTATAAGTGGCATACTATTTCTTTTCCTGGTGGCGCGGGAAAGTTTTAACCATGTACCACATTTACATTTGTAGATATCAATAAAGTTCTTTCATTTGGCCAATGTTTATTTTCAAAACACTTAAGTTATTTTGGGAATTACGCAAAAACTAATCATCTTTGAGGTAGTTTGAGTGATAGTGATATTCAAAGTGTTATACGTTCATTTAAAGACACTGTTCGAAGTGATAGTAATATTCGAGGTGCTACACGTCCATTTAAAGTACTGCTCGAAATGATGGTAATATTCGAAGTGTTACACGTCTATTTAAATCACCATTCGAAGTGATGGTAATATTCGAAGTGCTACACATCCATTTGAAGCACTGTTTGAAGTGATATACGTTCATTTAAAGCACTGTTCAAAGTTATGGTAATATCTGAAGGGTTATACGTTCATTTAAACCACTATTTGAAGTGATAGTAATATTGGAGGTGCTACACATCCATTTGAAGCACTGTTTGAAGTGATGGTAATATTCGAAGTGATATACGTTCATTTAAAGCACTGTTCAAAGTTATGGTAATATTTGAAGTGTTATACGTTCATTTAAACCACTATTTGAAGTGATAGTAATATTGGAGGTGCTACATATCCATGTAAAACACTATTCAAAGTAATGGTAATATTCGAAGTGCCAAACATCCATTCAAAGCAATTTTCGAAGAAATGATAATATTCGAAATGGTAATGTTCATTTAAAGCATTGTTCGAAGTGGTAAGATTATTTGAAAATGCTAACGTTTATTTAAAGCGTTGTTCGAAGTGAAAATTATATTCGAGGTACTAATATTCATTTACAGTATTGTTTAAGGAGCTAATTTATGTGGTAATGGAAATTCAAAGTAATAATGTCTATTTGAAGTATGGGTTGATGATAAAGAATATGCAATACGAAATATAAAGTGATGAATATTTGGTAAATAAAATGAGGCATTGTTGCTTAGACAAATAAAAAGATATCTTTCAGCCAAACAAAATAGTGGTTCAAGTGCTAAGCGTTTAAGAACTTGTACAGTACAATACACAAACAATAACAAAATAAGTAATAACATAACAACAAACACCACGAATACTGGTGATTCAACAAAACAATTGTGGTTCAAGTGCCAAGCGTTTAAGCACTTATACTGGACAACGCACAAACAACAACTAAATAAGTAACAAAATAACAACAAACACCGCGAATACTGGTGATTCAACAAAAAAAATCTGATACAAATACTTTTTTTAATCCTCATTGTCTTCGTAGGGAGAATTTTATGAGCTTCTGTTTGAGGAGCTTCCTTCTTGATCTGAGGTATCTTTATCTTCCTCTAACTCAATTTCTTCAGATTATTCATTTGGAATGGGTTCGAAAGCTTCACTAGAGCGTCGTTCTACAAGAATTGGTTCTTAGAATTCTGATAAATTTGCTTTTGGAAAAGCCACATGGAATTCACGGAGCAAAGTGATCTTTGTTTTCTCTTCAAATTTTCTGATAGCAGCAGGGGTATCCATCCCGCTTTAGGTGTTTGCGGCTTTCACAGCAATTGTGTAGTTGTATAACTGTTTATGTCGGCGGTATAAGTTTTGATGTTGGTAGCATAATATTTGAAGCTGACAACGAAAATACGATGTTTGGTCATATATAATACTTCGATGAATAACATGTTATTCATTTAGTCATTAAAGAAGGAGAGCTAATATTAATGAATGGATTTTAGCGGTACATGTTGTTAATAATGAATATTTTCAACTATAAATTTGAAATATAATATCTCTTCTATAAACTTAACCCAAAAATCCAATACCAATTTTCAATCGATAACATATAAGTTACAGACCATGACCATACGAGACTCTTAAGACAATATCTATAACATTAAATTGATGGAACTTTCCCTCATTATACAACATGAATCTAACTAGCATCTGCACTAGAGGTTCTATGTATATCTTTTAATTGCCAATTAGTCTAATATAATGATTGTTGATTATATTTAATTAACTGAGCTTGCAATTACAACAGTTTGGATACTGTAAATATCCATAGATTATAATAAGGGCATAAAATATCAAGATTATTATGGGGCTTAATTGATATTATAAAAGCATATAAGGGCCTATTTGTAAATATTATGAGACATAGGAAAAAAGTTTATATACGAGGACCAATATGTAATTAGTTAAAAATAGCACGTGGTAGTGGAGCCCACCACTTGCACTATATAAGGAAAGATCTCGTTCTCGAGAAAATGGTACTTTCGAATCATTGGTACTTTGATTTGACTACTTTCTCTCTCTATAAATTTTTACTTATTCTCGTGGCATAATTCCACTATACACGTTATTCAATATTCAGCCCCGGATATTTCTAGAACTATCATATTAGACATTCAAATTCATGATATCCTTACAATCTTTCACTTGGATAATCACATGTACTGAAATGTATCCATCATATTGTGTGCTATATAATATTTTTGTTGTATAAATTATCCAACACGCCTTATCACTTTAAATGATTGTCAACAAAAAACTAAGTATGTATCACTACGAGTTACATATGTGTAATAGTTCCCCAATAGTCACATTGTCAACTACTACCTAAATAAAATTTAACTTCTCAAATAGTGTAACATAAATAACACGACATTATAATCACTACATGTCAGTTTCTAAGATGTCTCATTGTACTGAATTGAGATGACAATTTATACAAAATATACCAGAGATAGAAAAAGAAATTAAGTATTTTATTATCATGACTTAATCATATAAATACTGAAGCTAAACACAATACTATCTAAAACTAAACTAAATTATGAATTAAGAAGAAACTCTAACTGAATCTGAATATCATATAGACTAAGAACACCCACATGAATAATGCATACACAAAATAATACGAGCCTTAAAATCTTAGTAGATAGATGGCAAAATAAAAATGAGGCTTTTACTTACTTGTAATCCTAAAACAACAACGAAGTTTGTTCTTATTTGTTATATTTTCATTTATTTTACTATAAGAAGCTCAACAGATGTTATTTATTATGTCCCTGAATATGCTATAAATTTTATTCTTTTGAAATATGAAGATATAAATCACACAATCTGATGTAACATCCATTTAACCCATAAAATCATAATAGTTAAATGATTTTCTCAATTTCCTGACTTTTTTATGTTAATCTGCGATGCTTTTTTAGTGAATACTAGATGACCAGCGTTCTATTATATAATAATTTATCCCTGGAATACTCAAGTATTTACTTAAGATATTGTGAATGTTATACCATAACCTAAACCAACATAAGCATACATCAAACTTTAAATTTCCAAAATATGATATGATTTATATCTATGAAATTTCCAAATTAATTTTAAGAAGATGACTGAAAACAATTATCTCAATTTACCTCAAAAAATTAGAGCCTTGTCATTTCCATATCATAATTTTTTAGCATGCGATCAATGTCCATCTATTGTGATAAACCCATAGAACATCAAAAGTAATCATGATGAATCTCGGTTTATAGTATATGAGACGAATCACCTAGAAATATCACACTTAAGGTCTTCAATATAAATTTCTTGATGACATGTAACATGTCCTTATAACTTAGTAAAATGATATTTTTATCAACGCATAACCCTAAAATTGGAATTTCTAAAGACAAAACCAGGGAAAAAATGCTTAAAAAATGGTCTTACCGAGAGATTAACCAAATCTTACTAGAAATGGTAATGTTCATGCTACGAACATCTAGTATGGGCCAATGGTTTTTGGAAAGAATTTGTCATGACATTTACATACATCATCAACATTAGTTTCTTTTTGGCGCTGGAGTTCATATGTTCTCAAGATATATGTTATAGAAGGAAACTAGTTCTGATACATTTAAGAGTTTTTAGATATGTTGTTTATGCACATGTGAAGCTAGATAAAGTTCTACCAAGAACACTATAGGGTTTATTTTTCAGTTATCTAGAATTAATAAAAGGGTATAGGATGTGATTTTTGGAACCTAAAAATCATACAAATTTAATTATCGTAGATATGGTATTCAATTGAGATGGAATATCATTACTGAATAACATGGAGACTACACTAATACTAGTAAAAATGAAGTTAAATTAAGGTGAGGATTGAAGAGGTTAATGATACATATTATGTCTACGTCGAAGATGGTGTTAGACGTGGCATATGTTCGGCTCCCGCATAGAAATTCTAATAAATGCATGGGTTCAGCCATGACCGATAATTTGTTGTTCTATATACTTCTGATGTTCATGCTAAAAAGCAACATGATGATACTGATAGTTATCAGTTTGGGAAAAGATATAACACAGAGACCTAGTAAGACTACACAGAGGTATGGCAATGCTGATATTATAAGTTATGTTTTGTCTATTCAAATATAGATAAATATACTACACCTGGAGAACTATCATATTATGGAGAGTAGTGATAAGCTAAAGTGAGAGTAGGTCATGAATGAAAAAATAGATTCTCTGAAGAATAATGACACTTGGATTCTTGTAACATAACCAAAAGGTTATAGACATGTTCGATAAAAATGGATATTCAATATTCGATAAAAGTCAAACTGAAGGCTAAGGGTTTTACGCAAAAGAAAGGTGTTCATTTAAATAATGTTTTCTCATTGGCGGTGAAATAACCCTCTAAGGGTTTTGTTATCAATTATTGCTAGATTTGTTCTTGATTTATATCAAGTAGATGTTATTATTTGCTTATTGCATGAAATGATATATACGACTATGTATATAAGTCAACCTCAAAGGTTTTAAAAATAAAATAAAAGTAATGTATATTTGGAAAAAATATCTCTATATGGGCTGAGATAGTTGCCAAGACAATAGAATAAACTATTTTACTCTTTCATAAAGTCAATTAATTATATGAGAAACTATTATGATAAATGTGTATATTGTAATAGAGAAACACACATAGAGAGACATATCTAATCGCTATTATATGTGGATGACATACTGATAATTGGAAAAAAGTGATGATGACTGAAACTATGAAGACTCAACTGAAAATATGAGTTTGAAATTAAGTATATAGAAGAGGGTAAGACGATACTTGTAATAGACATCAAAGGAACGTATTGAGAGGTTATATATTATTATCTCAAAAATAATTTACACATAAGGTTTTTGGGAGTTTGACATGTCTAAAGCCGAAGATGTTGGGATTCCCATTGGTCTCCATTTCAAACTTAGTACTACTTAAGCACCAACCATAGTAAAATATAAAAAAAGTATGCAATGAATACCCAATGTTTATGTCATTAGAAGTATTATGTACATAAAGACTTGATTTACTATACTAAATCAATATTTTGAGCAGATCAATACAATATTATGGGAAGCGTCAATGGAAGGTCTTTTAATGGGTCATGAGATACTTATAAGGTTCAATTAACATTGAGTTATGTTATAATCAGAGGTACACAAATTATGAGATTTTGAGAGGGTTTGTGGACTCTGATTATGCATGTTGCATTGACACTGATTATGAGATTCTTTATCATCTATCAAAGTTGAATATATAGTTGTTATTGGAGAAATAAAGGAAGCATATATGTTTAAAAATATTTTTAAATGAGATAACTGTTATAGAGCAATATGTGACATTGTTGGGTATGCCGGTACTCTTCGCTTGATGTAGAATTCAAAGTTCGATAAGAGAACTAAGCACATATATAAGTATCACTTCATCCAAGATATGGTAGAGAGAGAGAGAGAGCAAGTGAAATTACAAAATTTGCTAGTGATAAAAACCCTTTCGATGCTCCGGCCAAGATATTACCAGTTTCATAGTTCATATAAGGCATGGAACTTGTTCGAGTCTCGTAAGCAGATGGACTAAATGTCTCAGTTATAGATTAGCTGAGACATCAATAATAGATATTGAAGTCACTGAAAACCTAAGTGGATGAATATTAATATAATCTCAAAGTGACTGATGTATGAGCTCTTTTGAGACTTAAGTGCAGAAATATCTGCCAAAACTTAAGGGCATAAGCTATGTGACAAATCAATTGATAAACTCTGTTGAAATCTAAGTGAATGAACATTACCTGTTGGAACTTAGGTACATAGACTTTTTCTAGAACCTAAGTGCATAAAAATCAACTGATGAGACTTAAATGCAAGAACTTTACATGCCGAAGCTTTTGAGTCGAAGTTTATATGAGAAGAAATTTTGATTGATTGAATATACCTCTATGTTTATGGATGCAACTTGGTTTCAATATTATGTGATAAATCTATAAATATAGGACAACTTCTACCGCTGATCAAAAATACTTTTGTACGTGTAATACAAATGTCATAGGATTATATCCAAACTAGTTAAGTATTATACATGTAGTATAGTTGTCAGAGGTTTGTTGTCACTATCTCTTAGATTTTATTTTTGAAAAAACCTGCAATTTTCTATCATGATCCTAGAGTGCTTACTCTCCTTATTCTTGGTTCTATAAATATCAAAGAAGAAGTATGAAGCTAGGGTGAGCGTGAAGTAAGAGCATTGTTGAGTTTGAGAGATAATGAAAGTTAGTAACTTTCTTGAGATACAAACATTAAGAGAAACATTGTAAGTCTAGAGTTCCATCGTTAAGCTGGTACTTTATTTTGAGATGTTTTGTAAGATAGCGTAAATGTTGTGTTAATTATGTTATTAAGTTTCACTACAATCTTTATTTTATATAAAATCACTGTTTTGTTGCACGTAGACGTTGAATCTCTTCATAATCTAAAGATGTTAAATTTTGTTTTGTGCATTTGAGTTTATACTTTGTGTTTTTTTGTTAATTTTTGTGTTTGGAAGTAAATAGTTGAAACTCTATTCTTTCCGCTACACTTATATGAAGTTTTAATCATTGCAATAAAATCTTGACAGTAACCAAAATTGGATATATTGTGGTTTCCACCATAATCGTATTATATATGAGGAATACTTACCATTTATGTAGGTTTATCATATATTTATCCTTTATATGTATTGATTTTAGACATAATGAATTGTAATATCAAATATTTATAATGTTAAATGTGGGTTAAATGTTGTTTGTATCTGTTTTATAATTTAGTTGTGTTTGAAATAAATAAATTTTCTTAAGATGTGTGTACATAGTTGTTTGGGTTCGTCTTTATGTTTAATTTATGTATAAAGAAAATTTATTCACATTAAATAAAAAAAACCACACAACATTTTAAAACACATTTCAAACAATTTTATTTATATTAAATACAAAAAAAAGACAAACCCAAATTTCACATTAACATACATTTTAAAGTAATTTATTCACGTTAAACATAAAAATATATCCAAAAAACACTTTATCATATGTTTCAAAAAACTTTAAAAACATAACTAAACGCAAAACAAAACCAAACAACACCATAACACATATTTATTCACGTTAAATAAATAAAAACAGACCCAAACAACACATGAAAATATATTTTAAGTAATTGTTTTCACGTTAAACACAAAGAAAATAAAAACAAACATACCAAAAACACTCATTAACACATATTTTAAGTATTTTTTTTTCCAATTAAATATAAAGAAAACATAAAAAACTAAAAAAAACTAACATGAATTTCAAGCAGTTTTATTTGCTTTGAATATCCATTTTATTTTACATCAGTTTCGAATACTTTATTTATATGACCATACAAATAAAAAATATATTTCAATCTAATTCTACACATTATAAACACAAATAAAGATAAAAAAATAAACAAATAACACACAAAACGTTTTCCAACCCTTTTTACTATCGTTAAGAACAAAAACATAAACGAGACACAAACAATACCTAAAAACACGTTTCAATGTACACATTTCCACATTGTACAATTATTATTTACTTTCTGAGTTCTAATAAATTTTTATATTCATTTTTAATCAAAATCATGACATAGATCGTATATATTTTAAAATAAAAACAATAATATGTTGTTTATTTTTCGAGTTTAGTTTAAACTTCTTTGTAATATACATTTCAAATATATTAAAGTATAAAAATAAAAAGTATATCAAAATTATGGAAAAAAACTACAAACTTTATATTTTGATGTTTTAAATTAAGGTTTTGTTTATGTTCAACTTATTTCATGACATATTGAATATCATTGACAAGTTCAAGTATGCAAAAATCAAGTTAAGAAACATCTCAATAAAAACATCTACCTTATCTGACTATGATGGTTACTCTTGAAAGATATGAAAATTCATTAAGCAATATTATGATTATATTTGTTTCTTTAAGTGTGTAAATTTAACTTTTTAAACTAAGATCCACTGAAATACTTGTTATAATTGGTGCAGTAACTTTCTACTTGAAAAAAGTCGAGTTAACAATATATTGTACATTTGGGTATGTCTAACGGAAGCAACGTCATACAAGTTTAGCCAAGAGGAATTAGAATTCTTACAGTTAATAGTTGTTTTAATAAATACTTAAACTATTCCACAAATTTAAATTTATATCATCCCATAACCAAGTTCATATGTGAGATAATACAATAAGTCTAAAGACATTGAATTCGAGGGAAGTGTTCGGAGAAAAATATTAATTTTGAGAGTAATCAAAAATGATTTATTCATATTCAAATGATTAAGATATTATATATAATTACTAATCATACCTTAATGAATAAAATTCTTATTGCCTTAAAAAATCGATGTTCAACACCCAATTATAAAAATACTTGTAGTTTTTTATAAATACACAATCTACTCAAAATAATTGTGCAACTTTCCACTCAAGAAAATATCTTATATGTATATTATACAAAATATTTATACATATTAAGATTTTTATGACATAACAAAATTAAAATTAAACTAATGTATCATCATAAATATTTCTACAATAATATGAAAATTCTCGTGAAGTCGTGTCATAAAATATTGACAAGAAAACTAAATTTCGTATGATGTAATTGGAATTTTTTTTTTGTGTAAGTTGTTGTTACAATAAATACAGTTCTAAATTCCAAACATTACTTAAAAAAATAAAAGTCAAAATTAATGCATAATAATTCGGTTTTGAGATTTTAGTCGTGATTTGGACAAGTAGGTTGACATATGGAAAATGAATATTCAAAACTAAGCAAGACCCAAAAGATAACTAAAAAAGTGTATAGAAAATCTTATATGAAACATTCTTTATTCAATGTTGAAAAATATAACTTTGTAAAAATAATTATGAAACTAATTACTCACTTCCATCTTAAGATTTATTAAATGAGTATTATGATCATGTTTGTCTCATGGTAACACTAACTTTATTTTTACAAATGAGAAATTACAAACATCAAAGTATACCAAATGATGATTAAAATATATTTAATAGTCATGTGTAAACCTAACTTATGGTCAAGGCAATGTAAACTACCGTATAATCAATGACACGATCATTTTTTATAGTTATTATCTCGTTGAGTTTAAACATGAATTTCATTTATATATAGGCATAATAAATTTAGTGTTAGTATATTCATATTCAGGCAAGTGATGGCATATTCTTAATTTTAAATGATATGAACATGTTATATATCACTACGAGATTTTTATTTCAACAACTCGTCAATAAAAATATGGATGAGATATCTTATGTAATAGAAACTTGGATTCATCAAGAATGTTTTTGAAGTGCTATGAGTTTGTCACGAAATATATACAAAGAAATATAACTTGTCCTGTAGTCAATTAATTGAAGATATTAACTTTATAGGTTCAAATGATGTTAGAATAAAGAAGTTATATGATTTAATACAATATATTTTATGAAAATAAATCTTATAACATATTCACAACCATGAAATAGTGAAAAATATATCAAGTTTCTTATTAAAGAAACCTTGAGATAGTAAATCAAAACAAACTCCAAATTTAGTTTTTAGAGTACAAGAAAATATAAATATTCTTCTATATTTTTTCATTGTTCCTTCGGCCGTGAGGCGCTTGTATCATACACGCCTAACATTACAAGCCAACATTTCCCATATGACACATAAGAAATATAACAGTTGGAGAGAAGAGATTGAGTATAAGTACCTATCATATGAACAGTTGTGTTAGTATCAACATGTCATAGGAGCTTATCATGATCTACACATAGAGGTTAAGGCTACCTTGTCCATTCGGGAAATGCAAACCGTGATATTCTCTCTCACTTAATTCTTGAGCATCCACGCCACAAATTAGTCAAGTTGCTGCTCTTGTATTCACGTTGTTATGCATCTCACCTCAACTTTTGCAACAAGACTTCTCTTATGCTAGTCCCACATGTCGTAGCAACAACTTGACTAAGTCATGGCGATGATGCTCACAAATTAAGTGTGAGAGAATTTTACAGCCCGCATACCTATGGACAAGCTAGCCTCGACCTCTCCATGTATATCATGATAAGCTCTTACGAACTATTGATATTAACACAAGTCTTCATATGACAACAAGAACACAAATCATACTAATTAGTTTTATGTTGATTTTACCAAATTTGGTCGGTAAAGACTATAATTATGATGATAGTTATATATATACACGTAAAATAGAAGATTTATATTATGGATAGACTCTGAAGGTTTGTAGGAGGTGAATATTCTCACAGACCGGTAGGTTAGGTGTTCAAAAGTGAATTCCCGAAGGACAAAAAATAAAAGCTCTTGATGAAGCAATAATTGAGAACTTGTGAAGAATATGAGAGAAGAGAGAAAAAAGAGAGCAAATAGTTAAGCGACTACAAAACTA
Source organism: Limnanthes douglasii subsp. nivea (assembly GCA_036936605.1). NCBI lineage: Eukaryota > Viridiplantae > Streptophyta > Magnoliopsida > Brassicales > Limnanthaceae > Limnanthes > Limnanthes douglasii. The sequence continues at coordinate 200,000,567 of JAUPFV010000001.1, read as the reverse complement.
ATGTTTACAATTTGGGAGTCAAATTTCAACTGTACTTGTTCCCGCTCTAACTTTAAGATTAAAGAAAAATTATATAAGAGGAGAAGAAAATGTAGCTCTACAAGTATATTTTTGAAACTGATAGTTTTAATTAAATTTATATTCAGTTTTTAATTAGGTTTTGAGTTGGAATAGATTGTCTAATCCAACAACTTATAAGTACTCCATTATAAAAAAACACGTTATATATACACGATTGATTTTTTTTTATATATTTCCATATATTAAAAAACATTCACAAATTTTTTCCTAAATCTGAAGCACAATTAGGTTAAAATCTAATGCTCCTTGCATTTGGTTTGAGAGCCGGATTAAAATCGTCATGTGTTAATCAATTAGGATGAATACCTTAAATGTATTATGTATAAAATATAAATCTGTGTTGGAATCATTGAAAGAGCAAGTTACAAATATGAGAATTCAAAATAAAGATTATCAACAAAATCTTAAAGCTGATTGACCATGAAAAATGACAATAAGTTTTTAATAATAGAAGAAAAGCTTAATAGTGGTGGATATTCTAACAGATCCTGCATCAACAACCAAAATGATAAATCATACATGAGTAAGTGTGAAACCTTTACAGATACAAATGGGTGTTGCTTCTGATAAGTGTTGTATTAATATGAGAAATAACAAGTATTATTTAGAGTAATTCGTAAAGAAAATATAGTTCAAATTTCTAGAGAAAGAAAGTAATCAAGAACTCTTGTAAGTCAAAATGCCAATCACCTTTATTTCTAAAGTCTACCCACTATTTATAGGCATGGGTGGTTATAAGTAAGAGATTCAGTTACAAGTTAGGATATTTCAGCCCATTTCTATACTTAGTACAAACATATTTACAATAAAGTGCACACTCGGTCCCTGATATATACATTATGTACTAAATCTATCATTGAACTATAAAATACTCAAATTACAATACTTTTAGTAATTGTTTTTACTCCTCATTTACTTATATCCTTATCAGTAGCCCCCTTAGTCCTTGTGAAGAATTATGAGGAAGGACTAACATATTATATACAAGCATATTTTCAATTATTTTATTTGTGAAACTGTTCTAAAAAACCCTCCTCGGTTCGAGCCTTATAGGCTGCTCAGATAATTTGAACCATGTCTATATCTTACTTCACCTCAGAAAATCGTGTGTCCTCTCAAATGATTTCCAATTCCTCATCGGTAAAATCAACTCTAATTAGCTAATCATCCAAAATTTAAAAAAAACTCAATTTCTATCCTTCTAGAACAAATAAGGTTATATAAGTTTTTTGGCGTGCATACTATCTGTATCTGACTCTGACACTTACACGTGTCTACCTATTTTAGACTTGGTATCCGTTACTTGCCGTTTTATATTTCATCTTGTAGATGTCTCAACCTTTCAAATAGCTATTTAAAAAACCCAAAACCATATTTAGTATTTCCTCTATAAATATCTACTCAATACTCGTTTTACCTATCACACATAAAATCTAGAGATAGAAAGAGAAAGTTCATTGAGAAATTTACTCACCCACTATTAACACCGTATTCACATCCATCCTCATTCTAATTTTCATTTTCCTTGCTTATGTTTGGTTTGAAGAACTGTTGGGATTGGCTTACTATTACAGAGAGAGCTGCTGAAAGAGAAACCGTTGGAATTATCAACGATAAACCAAAACTAATCACACAAACCACCGTTTACGATCCATTGCCTCCTACTAAAAACTCATCCTCTTTTACTTCCCTTGAAGGTTGCTCAAAAAATCCTTCTAATCTAGCCTCCAAAGCCTGTTCACAACATCCTTCTCGAATTAACCAAAAACAAACTCCTTGAATAAACAAAGAGAAACCTCCTCAAAACAATATAGAAGCATCTTCTCGTAAAAACCATCAATATTCTTAAATAAATAAAGATGAAACTCCTCAAAAAAAATCCATAAGCTTATTCTCCAAAAAACCAACCTCCTCGAAAAAGTCAGTTCGTAACTATGAGGGATTCTGAAGATCTCAATACTTCACTGAATCCCACAACATCACCTTCTCAATCGAAGGGGACATCTGTGACAAACAAAAAGTGATATGAGGTGTCTTCCCAAATCAACGATAAAAAAGCTTCGAATAAACCTAATAGCTCCCAAACCATACCTTCTGATGCTCCCCCTCCGCAACTTCGAGACGAGGTTTCCAAAGAGATCGTTGAATCAGAGTCTATGACGAAAACTAATTAAGATATTCAAAACCTATGAAGTACTCCTCCTTCTAATTCTGAGGGTGACGCTATAAAGAAACCATCTTCGAAAAAGAAAAAGCAGATGGACAAGGAAAAAATCATCATGACGAGGACATTGTTGCACATCTAAGTGCCAACCTTAATAACATCCTCTCTGAATACATTATTGCACTTACTAATGTACAATATAAGTACTTCAATCAATCCCTGAAGCCAATATTTTCAAGAGGCAATATGGTATTCCTGCAAATGTTTCCCTTCGATTAACCTCGATAGGAGAGATGCCATTTTCATGTGGAGAGAAAGAGCTATTGGTTTACCCATAAATTTTAAATTGGGGCCTCCGGTTTCCGTTGGACCCAGTTGTGGTAACTTACTTCGAAATAATTGACCTATGACAACACAAGAAATTCTGAACCTATGGTATACTGTTTTATCGAGTATAATGACATCAAGACTTGCCAAGATAGCTCTACCCATCAAGAAATTCATCGCACATACTTGTTTTTTGAGGAACCTCGTTCTGTCTTTCTACATCTTCACCCTCAGAAAATCATCGAAGCTCATCGAAGATCTCATTGAGGCTAACAAATGAGGAAACATAAATTATTTTTAATTTCTGGTGCTTGTGAGAATAACAATGAGATTTCAACTAACAATACCTCAACGTTGGCTCTCAAATAAAAGAGCACCAGTAAGTAAAATAATTTTTTTTGCTTCAAACGTAATTTTCCTTTAATTCATATTAACTATTGTTGTTTTCCATAGAAATTTCAAGGTGATACAAGATCCACAAAGCTGATGTTGAGGAGATATGCGTGAAGCTAACCGAATGGGAAGAACGAGAATATTCCAACAAGTTTCATAAGACATCCATGCCTCTAAACTTCGTCCCAAGTCACTTATAGAAGATCTCATCGAACTCTGACGATTCTATAGACAAATTGGTGGAACCTCTTGGTTTAGGAGAAATTGCAAAGAGGTTGGATGCTCATGATGTACGCATTATACTTAAGGACTATGCTAAAATTAGACTTTTTATGGTTATAATGAGACCTCAAAAGGACAAAATATTTTTTGAAATGAAACCCCTATATACAGAGAGGTCTCATTATAACAAAAATGGATCCCAATTTAACCCGACCCTATACTTAAATCAAAACAGGGTGCAGAGCCATTTACCAAAGAAGAATAAAAAAAAATCTCAAGGTGGTTTTCAAAAGAGTCAAAGAGAAAGAGCCAAAAAATAAAATCGAGAGAAAATTTAACAAAGTTAACCCTCATAATACTGAAGAAACCTAAGCTGAATCCTCCAAAAGAAGAAAAAAAGGTTATTGCGTTGAAGGAAAATAAGAGCTTCTCGAAAACTCCCCCAATAATTGGGACAGAAGATGTAATTTGCGTATCCTCCCTGAATTTAACCCCAATTGGCAAATAAGAAGAAAGATAAAATGAAAATCAAGACCTCTAGACAGACCCTCAACTTTGAGAAATTCAAAATTACATTGTTGAAATCGGCAACCAAATTATTGAAGTTATCGCGGATAGAGAAATAACACTAGTTGACAATCAACATGACTTCTTTCAAAACCAAAATCCATCTCTTACTCGGGTCACTCCCTCAAATGCTCCTGTTTTTTATGATTCGTTTCCTCCTCATCCTCCAGGTGAACCATCCGAGGAAGTTATGAAACTACTGACTCTTTTTTTACCTAGAAGGTGCTCTTATTTTAGCTTAAAACCAACTTGCGGATCTTGCAGAGTATGTGGTTTGGTGTAAAATACAATCTACTCACGACAAAAGTGGGCTAAGATTTGTAGCAATAATCTCATTGAGCAATTCCAGTCATTTCAAAGAGATATGTTAGAATTCTACAACAGGGACATTCAGATAAAATGTCGCATAACTACAAATTATAAAAAACAGTTTGAGGAACTCAAGTTGAAACACATGACTGAGATTAACGAAGAGAATTTGAAGCTAACTGCATTGAAAAAACTATATGACGAGCGTGTAACCGTGAGAATGAACGTCTTTCAAGACTTGGAATCATACAAGATAATATCCAATAAGGAAAAAGTTATTGCCATCAAAGCTGATGTAGATTCCAGTGCAAAAGACTGTCCTGATGCTATGAAAACTTTTGAAGATGAGGCCAAAATCTCAATGATTCTTGATTTTCATCAAAGTTTTTCGAGGACGAATCTGGCAGATTTATGGCATTTCATTCTAGTAAATCGACGCCCTATAGAATCCTTTGTTACAAATTCAAGCGAATCCGAGGAATCTGAATATGAGGATAATGAAAATAGCAAATCAGGATCTTCAGAGCGAGAAAGAAACTCCTTGGAAGACAGGTCGAATAGTTCACCTAGTGATGGTCAGGGTAAATATGAGGTCTTTGTGTTATACTTATGGAACTTGTTGTTTTGTTTTTGTTGTTGTTAACTACTATCACATGTAATCCTCGGAACATTTGTCGACTTTTGTTTTGTTTGGTAGGTTTTTGTAATTGTAAGTTCTTAATCATATATCATTTTTGTTTGTTAAAAAATGCTAAGTATGATTTTCCTTTCTTCCAAATTGTCCTAGAAAAATTAATCTGATTTCCATACGTAAACCTTGGGAATAAAACATGGCAGATCCTCCATGTTTGCCAGTTGTCTCACGGCAGTCCCCTTTCTTTATCTTTATAATAAACAGGTCTCTGGCGTTTTAAAAAATGAAACAAACAGATCCTTTTTTTAATAAACAGGTCCCTCACGTTTGTAATAAACTGGTCCCTCGCGTTTTCAAGAAAAAGATCTGTTTATAGCTTTTTTGAAAACGTGAGGGACTTGTTTATTATAGAGGTAAAGAAATGGGACTGTCGTGAGATAGTTGATAAACATGAGGGACTTGCCGTATTTTTTAGCCTGTAAACCTTGTATAATACTTCAAAATATTTAGATTTGCTTCGTCATTATCACTTTTGAAAAATTATTTGAAAAATGCTTGACACTTCCAATTATATTGTCACTCAAATTAAGACTTCGGACAATGCTTTAATAAACGGTAGCACTTCGTAATATATCACCAATTAGATTGGCACTTCAAAAAATGCTTTAATAAATGTTAGCACTTATAATTATACCAACACTCAAATTGGCAGTTCGAACAATGCTTTAATAAATATTAGCACTTTGAATTATATTACCACTCAAATTGGCACTTCAAACAATGCTTTAATAAACGTTAGCACTTCAAATTTATATCCTCACTCAGATTGGTACTTCGAGCAATGCTTTAATAAATGTTAGCACTTCGAATTATATCACCACTCAGATTGGCACTTCGAACAATGCTTTAATAAATGTTAGCACTTCAAATTATATCACTACTCAAGTTAGGACTTCGAACAATGCTTTAATAAATGTCAGCACTTCGAATTATATCACCATTAAAATTAGGACTTCAAACAATGCTTTAATAAACGTTAGTGCTTCAAATTATATCTTTACAAATTACCCCAAATGTGATTAGTCTTTGTTTTATTTTCAAAATAAAAACTCTAGATATACTAAGAGAACAACATAGTATACTTAGAAAAAATTGGCCAATCAAAAGAAATTGTATTTATAACTCAGGCTATATTGCACCTCACTAAAATACTCATGAGCCACCATGAGAGGAAAGCGTATGCCACTGTACCAGTTATACAAATAAGAAAAAAACCATATCATAAACGTACTAAAACTTACTTATGACTTTAAATGCCCAATGTTACAAGGATGTTGTAAAAGTCTCCCCCTCTTTATCATGGAGGCGATATGTGTCTGGCTTAATTCTCCTTACTACTGAATAAGGTCCTTCCCAGTTTGGAGCCATTTTCCCAACCTTTTATCCTTCGTATGCAAGAAAACATTTCTCAAAACCTTGTCCCCTACCTTGAAATCTCTTCATTTTACGCTCGAATTGTAGTGACTCCTCATCAAAAGTTGGATAATACATCAAGTTCAAATGTTCCTTAACCCACTTTTCCTCAATCAATTAAACCTATGTTCGTAAAGCCTCCTCATTAACATCCTCAAAAATAATTGAGTACTCGATAAGATGAAACTATTGATTTCGCGAGACTTACTGCATCCATCCCGTATACTGATGCAAAATAAGTCTCTTGAGTTGCAGCTTGAGGTGCTGTTCAATAAGGCTATAATACTTTTTGAAGATGATTAGGCCATTTCCTAGCTGCATCTGTTAAGTTTTTATTAAAACCTTCTAATATAGTTATACTAGTGACTTCCACCTGGTCATCTGCTTGTGGGTGAAAATATGTTGAAAAATACTATGTAATTCCCCTCAAATTACAAAAAGAAGTCATCTTTTTGTTATTAAACTGCGACCCATTGTGTGTAGTAATTCTCCGAGAAACCCCAAATCTGCAACAAATATCAGAGACAATGAATTTGATAACATCTTTAGCTATAATGCCTAACAAGGGTTCAGCTTTAACCCATTTGGAAAAATTATCCACTGCCACTATAATTGTTTGTCGTCCTTCCAAAGACATAGGTAGCGGTCCTACTAAATCCAATCTCCATCAATCAAAATGGACTGCTTTGGAAGCCAAAATTAAAGGTAAAGATGGCTTATTAATAGAATTTTCAAATATTTGACATGTATCATAGTATTGTACTAATTTTTTTTAGCATCATTCATTATTGAAGGCCAATAGGATCATGCCAATAAAATCCTTCTTGTCAAAGCTTTAAATCCATAATGAGCATAACCTTCTCGATCATACCATTCAGATAAAACTTCATGAGATCCATTCTTGCATAAACATTGTAACAATGGCCCGCTCAAAGATTTCTTATACAATATTCCATCTAATATCATATAACCATGGACTCTAAATCTCATCATCTAAGCTAGTTTTAAGTCAAGAGGCAATGCCCTTTTAGGTATAAACTCTGTTAGATCAAGTCGCCAATATCCTCGATCTTTCTCTGTAGTCACAAGCACTTCCTCAGAATATTACACTATTCTGATTTCGACGATATAGACGGACTCTCTTGTAACAAAATCAGGGATATTCTTCAGTATATGAAATAGTTGTCATATAATCTATAATATTATTTTTCCTCCGGTTAATGTGCTCAACAACTACTTCAGCAAACAAAATAGCTAATCCTCGTATCTCTCACAGATGCAAGACAAGTTGTTCATTTTTAGCTTCGGATACCACAAATATGTCATTTGCCACCAATTACGAATCTGTCTGAAAACAAATTTTCTTTGCCCCACAGATACTCGCAAGCTTTAATCCAGCTAAAGCAGCCTCATATTCTGTTGATAACAAATTCCTATCACTCTCTTCATCGGATCATCTCAAATGGAACTTAACCAGAATATCTTCTAAAGCTTGAACCTTTATAACTGTTCCATGAGCAAAATCTATGTCAAAATCCCCTAACTCGACCAACCAGTCATCCTACCAGAAATATATGGTCTATGTATTATATAATCTCTGACAAGTTGCCTGTGAATTCTTGAGGCCAAAAGGCATGACCCGGTAGCAATGCATTCCTCGGTCAGTTATAAACGTAATGCTTCCGGGTCCTTTGGATTCATTTGAATCTGACTATAACCTGCAAACGCATCCATGAAAGAGAGAATTTTATTCCCTTAAGTTAAATCAATAAGCTGGTCAATCCTCGATACAAGAAATGGATCTTTTGGACATGCTTTATTTATATATGTAAAGTTGTCACACATCCTTCATTTCTCGTTCTTTTTTTTACCAGAACTGGATTAACAATCCACAATGAGTATTGTGCTTCTCGTATATGTCCGACCTTAAACAAACGATCCATCTCAGCCACAATTTCCTCAGATATTTCTACAGAAAAAGCTCTTTTTTTAGTGATGAGACTAATCTTAGGATTTAAAGCCAAGCTAGGACATATCACCTCGGAAGAAACTCTTACAACATATTCGATTTTCGAAGAAAATACATCTAAGTTGACAGACAAGTATCTCAACAATTGGTAATGTAAATTAGGTGACAACAATGTCCATATTCACAAAATCTTCTTATTAGAAAACATATACACCTCCACACTTTCTCTAACTACTAAAGGTCTCGGAGTCTCCCTCAGATCGTCTACTCCTTCATCATCCAATGTCAACCCCTTTGACTGCTATTCGGTCATTTGATCACTAGAAGTAATCCTTTTGGTGTGCATAGTTGTTGCATAATATTATCTACTCACTTGTTGGTCACTTTGAACTACTTCGACGTGATCACTGATTACATACTTCAAGCACTGATGGACAGTTAAAACAACAACATGCATTTTTTAATAACCACGACCTTCCAAAAATAACTTGTAGGTGGTCGGATATTCCACCACCATGAACAAAACTTGAACCATTTTTTTAAAATGACATTTTCTTAACAAAACTGATCCTTAAATTCTCCAATAACTTATGTTGTTACCCATGTAAGCCCAATTACGATACGCTCAAATTGAAGAATCGTAGGTGGATTACGCATCTTTTCATAAGTTGATTTGAATAACACATTAACTGAACTACCAGTATCAATTAGTATTCTTCGGATCTTAGTTCTTGCTATTTCTGCATCGGTCACCACTACATCCTCATGAGGTCCAGCTATACCCATCAAATCATGATTATCAAATAAAATGAAAGGTGTAACATTCCTCCCATAAAAATGAGTGGAAATTGTTCCTTCTTATTGAGTTGCCAAACTTACTACGTGACTTTTTCTAGACCTGTTGGTGTTTCTAGCCATAATATCTACCCAAAAATAGCTAGACTTTCAAAATACTCACACAAATTATGAACCCTCACTGGAACTATTGGTTCATCCACAACCATAACTATCCACTAACCTGGGTCTGAATATAAGTACTCTAAAGCCGCATCGAAACCTTCATGCTTCTCAACTTCGAATTCAAAATCATCAGTGTATTTTCCTACTTCAAAGGTGTAATTACGACATATTGCACATACGTGCTCAGATTATTCCGACCACTTCTCTGTCCTTTAACAAAAGTCGTTAACTTTCCATTCTCCGTCAAAATTAAAATATTTTTATGTAAATCTATACAATCCGTAGTGTCGTGCCCCATGCCATTATGATACTTGCAAACCTTTTAATTCTGCTCATCCCTAAGCCTATTTATTTGGGTTGGTTTTCTAAATTTAAAATGGTTCTTTGCTCTTTCAAATATTATTTACACGTTCTCTTGTTAACTCCGCAAAATATTCTGGCCTCCCCATTGGTTTGACTTCACTCGAAATGGTAGATAGTTGAAATTCACTCTCGAACGAGATGATGTTCATGTTCAAGGAGGTAGATTGGTATTCACTCTCGAACGAGATGGTACCTAGGAATTCGAAGTATTTCCCTGGTATCCTTGGCTAGTAGGGATTTAACCTGAATTTTTCTGAGTTGAAATCGACTTAATCAGAATTCTTGTCGATTATTCTACTTTAATTTGTTCCTCAACTTGAGCCATTAAAGCCCCAAAAGTCAATGCATTTCTCCTCGTAGTATCGTTTGCTAAATCAGCAAGAAGCAAAAATTTCATAAAAGATACCATATGAACTTGCTCTTTACAATCTTCCAACTTAGTAATTGTTAACACAAAGTGTCTTGTGTAATCTTTCAACTTCTCTCGTACAACTTGTCTATATTTTATTATGGTATTACCATTAGCTCGCATTTCTTTGATTCCCACCAATTGTCTTCAGAATACATTATAAAAAATCTCAAAGTTGGTTTTAGATCCCCTCAGAATTCTATTATACCATTTTAAAGCGACGTCATTAAAAATTTGTGAAAATGCTCTACACACATCCTTGTCATCATCCTCAAAGTTCATCATATAATTCTTAAACTGCTCAATATTATCCTTAGGATCCTCTGTACCATCAATTTTTTAGACCTTTGAAGTATCAAAATGCCTCAGAAGGGGTATCGACCTAATCTCAGAGGATAGAGAAGAATTTCTACAATCTACTCCCTGCATATATTGACTGGATCCAGTCGTTCCAATAATTGCATATAAATTTTGATATGCAGTATTAACATATTGGTTAGATGTGTTACCTTCAAACAAAGGAATATCTCTCATATATCCAGACTTATCTTCTCTCTTGGATTTGTTCTCTCTTTGAGATTTCTAAGAACGTCTACCTTCTTTCCTCGAAGAACGCTAATCTATTTCCTGCCTAAATCAATCATCCTCAGAATCTGACCTAGAAGAGTCATTCGCATCGATCAGAATATACCGATTTTTATCCGTCTTCTCCTTTCGAGAAGAATAATATTCTTTGTCTGACTGAAAACATATTTTTTTGCGACCGCTTCGCGCACAGTGAGTAATATGAGACTCATCAGATAAATTTTCCAGATCATTTTTCTCATCTACTCGCTATACCTCGAATCACATCCTATTAGAGTGAATCTGCAACTCTCTTTGACCAAGTTGATCGTTCAAAACAACTATTCTTTCTAGCAGTTGATTGATCAGATCCTCCACATTAAATTGTTCACATTGTTCATTTCTGTGAATTTCATCTTGGTTTTCTTCTCTAACTAAGCCTAATTCAATCGCTTTGTTTTACATAAAGATTGCACGATCGATCATGGTTTCAGGATCTATCATCTTTCAATCGTAAATTTTTGTGGATTTAGATTTGTTATATAGGTACCTTACTCTCTCCCACTGTGGTTGCCAATGATAAGTGTTGTAAGAATATGATAATTAGCAAGTATTATTTAGAGTAATTCGTAGAAAAAATATAGTTCAAACTTTTAGAGAGATAAAGTAATCAAGAAGTCAAAATGTTAGTCCCCTTTATTTATAAAGTCCACCCATTATTTATTAGCATGGGTGGTTATAAGTAATGAATTCAGTTACAAGTTAGGATATTTTACCTAATTTCTATATTTAGTACAAATATATTTACAATAAATTGCACACTCGGTCCTTGACATATACATTGTATATTAAATCTATCCTTTAAAATATTCAAATTAAAATACTTTTAGTAATTATTTTCACTCATCAATTACTTATATCCTTATGAGGTTCCATAACCCTTCCACAAGTGGATCTAAAAGATAACAATTTAGATAACACTGATATACCGTTACACAAAGCTAGATGTAATAGTAAGGCTATGTTAGATTTTCATATATATAATATGCCCAAGAATGAATTCTGGATCGATCAATGTGACTATATAAAATTGTATATTGTGATAGATGGGTTGAGTGTTTTAATGTCTTATATAATTTCAGAGGAAAATCATGGAAATAATATCAAAATTTCTTAAAAACAAACCATATAGTAACTTAAAACCATTTAACTAAAGTAGTTTGAAGAGATATCCTATTATATGTCCAATTTATGTGTAATAGAATTTGATAAATTAACACAACAAAAATAATAAATAGTATCCATAGATATTTGAGGAGGTACATTTGAAATTATAACATGGGGAAAATATAGAATCTTACTATATGTTTAGCTTGTTTAATAGGTAAAAATAATTAAGATCATGTAATTTCGTTAAATCTTAATATTTTTCATAAATTTGTATGTTTATGCAAGCCGCAAGAGATATAACTAGAAAAACAACATAAAATGATTAATTATATATTACAAAAATATTTAGTTGGTCACTCCCATAACTATAGACATAAAATGTTTAAGAACATAAAAATCTATTTAAAAACCAACCATTAAACACTTACCAGTATACCAAAAATATGTACCAAAATCCAAATACGATACAAAGAAAAGAAACCACAAAATTCCAGCAAAAAAAATCCAAATAACTACGCAGACAAAAGAACCATTACCATTCTATACAAAATCGAATGCTGAATAAATGAGATAAAAAATATTGAAGAAAATTTGTTTTAAGTGTTATAAAAATGCAAGATAGGTCACCGATGTAGAAATTTATTTGTGACTATGTCTGCATAATATAAAGCAGAAGTCAAAAAATAATATGAATTTAAATACACAATGGAAGAGAAAAATCAGGAAAATAACATGAAGTTTAAATTTTAGCCAACGCATTGTTCGAAAATTTCTGCCCAATTACAATTAGAGTTAAAATGACGTGCAAGTAACATCTAATTTTCATCTTGATTTCCAATTGTAACCGCTATAGTTTTATTAATCTTAAGACAACTAATTTAACAATAAGTTTGATGTAATTTACTACTACTTGTTAAAATTGCAAATAATAGTATGATAAAGTATGGTTCTTAATGCTCTAAATTTACTTGGAAGATTCAAAGTGTACAATACATTACATGTGTTTAGGTAGTCACTCTCAAAGAGTACGATATGGATTAGGTGTAAAATGGTTAGCCACATATAACCTTAACTATTTTATTTCACTGTTGAAACTCTTCCATTGAAAAAAGAATGAAATGAGATATGTTGAAAGGGAATTAAAAAACACTAGCTTAAAGTATATGTCTGAAGAACCTTTCGAAAATATGTTGAAACAAAATTTGTGAAACTAGTTGGACTTGAGAATTTTTTTCAATGATTGTCACAAAAAAAGGTGAAAGACAAATTTGAACTTGGATAACTTTTTTAATAAGAACCAATTTCATAGGTGTTTAAAGAAGCTCCTGTTTATTTCTACATAGGTCACACAATCACTATATTATTCTAAAACGAAACAATGTCTCGATAAATTCAAGGCCCTATAAAGTCTTGCACCGTTATAAGGAAAGTGTGGATAAATTAATGAAAGAAATGCTACATAATGGACATCTACAAAACATTTAAAGTTTATTTCAGTCTCTTATTATTATAGTAAAAAAAGATTATTAGATACATTGTGTTGATTATAAAAAACTGAATGACCTCCTTATAAAAAAACATATTTCTTTATTTCAATTATTGATGAGTTGTTAGATAAATTGTATAAATATCAAATTTATTAGAAATCGATTTCTCGTTATCACAAAATAAATATGAGACATGAAAATGTTCCCAAACTACTTTTTCAAACACTTAACGTGCATTTTAAGTTTAAGTAATAACATTTGGACTCTCTAATGCCACAATACTTGAGGATTTGAAGTTAGTTATGAAAATCCTAAAGGAACACTGCTTATATGTAAAAATGAGTAAATGTGTTTTCGACAAAATCATGTATAATTAGTGTTTCATAAAGATGGGATTTGAGCTTGTACAACAAAAATATAAGCAATCCACAATGGCCTAAACCTAAAAATATAAATGAACCAAGTGGATTATTAGGTTTGACATGTTACTACATAAAGTTTATGCAATGATATGGATTAATTAACGAGGATGTAAATATGTATAGTTATAATACATATAGAGGATTTATGTAATTACATTTATTGAGGAACTTATTATGTAATAAGGCCCGACAAAGTAATTAAAGACAGATGGAAGACGAAGTAGAACATACGAGAAAAAAAGGTCAAGTAAGACGAAGCTGAAGATATAACAAGTAATAAACACATGTCATAAATATATGTAAGATGAACCGAGCATAAGATTATACATGTAACCATATAATTGGTTATTATTTTTTTTGTTAAGCGGTTATAATTAAATTACACGTGTAATCTTGAAGTTGGTCTAAGGTTTATTGTAAACTCCATAAATAAAGACTAAAAATCTCATTTAGACACACATTTTAATATACAGAAGTTAATAATGGACTTTCTATCATGATAAATTATTTATCAAACACTAGTGATTACTTTTGAATTATACTTGAAAAATATTTTTTCATCGCGTCTTTTACAACCTTTTGAGGTTCTAAACAAACATAGCAATATATAAATGAATTTTCATTTCAAGTATTTCTTAAATCAGAAGGAAAAAAATTCCACTGTGGATAAATTTAGTAAATGCTAGTATTTTATAAGGCTTAATCATCCTTATACATCTACTATTATTTCTTATATTTGTATTGAAGGTATATTCAAGTTACACAACTTACTAGAGATAGTCGTATCAATCAGAGATGTTATTTTTACAAGTCATTTTTGGAATGAGCTATTGAAGCATGTGAGAAATAAAATTTAGCTTTGTTCAACCTACCACCCTTAAACAAAATGTTTAAACCGAGAGAGTAAATCGGTTTAATAAAACCTACGTAAGATAAGTGACTAATCATCAACAAAACAAACAAAATGGTGGTTGACTATAATATAGTGATAGTATAATATAAATTATCATACATGGTTAATTAATGGTCATTCTCCCCCACAAATGGTAGTTCTTATTGACCCTAAAATTATTAATGCATCAGTTGAGGAATTTTGTAACACATAGCATTTCAATACATCACGTCTACGAGATACTCTACCAGAATTAGAGGTTCTCACATAGATCCAATGTTCCATGTATCATAACTGAAGATAAGAATACGACATTTTATTACAATAAATCTAGATCTTCCACTTGTCCACATGCAAGGTCAAATAAAAATTGAACCGAGTAGGTTTTAGATAAAAGGTTCGTAAGAAAGACAAATGAAGCATGTGCAAAAATACTCATACAATGGTGTGAATATTTACTTACAGATCCTACTTGGGAATATTATCAATATATCCAGACTCAATTTTGAAATCTTTATCCTTGGGGTGAATAATCCATTTAATCAGAGGTTAATGCTATGACCTGTAAAAAATATAAAAAAAATAGTCCAACAAAGAAAGATGAGTGAATACGGAAGGTTCGAAGAAAAATAAAATAAAAAAAAGATAAAATTATGGTTGAACAAAGACTATTCAAGAGGAGAAGAAATCACAGATCAAAGAGTAGATTTTAAACATAAGTATGATACACGAAAGATAACTTTTTTTACTATTCGTAGTTACAAAAATGATTTTTTCACTATTGAAAAAATACCATTGGATGAAAAACATAGAAAACTCTTTTCCATTTAGTTACTCACTACATTTGGCAATGATTTCTAAACATAGGTATGATACACAAAAATCTAGTAAACTATAAAACTCATACAACTCTAAAATTCATTATTACTAAATGAGTAAACCACTTAGTTCTATAACTTAAAAGATAACCTAAAATTTCCAAAAGAAAACCAATAAACCTTTGTTAATATTTTTTAAGTTTTTCTCATTTTAAAAATCTAGTATATGCTTAAAACATGATTGAAACAATGCTTATATAGATCACACCTCTCGTGGAAATGACTATGGAAGATGTTTAATTAATTTCATATATTGTTTATTAAAAACATATTTATAAATTCAAATAACTAGGAAATAAGATGATATTCATTTCAAGTATAGTTCGAAACTTGTTATAGATGTGTTACAAAATATTGTTATGGGAAAATAATAAAATGAAAGCCAAGTAGAAAACTTTTATTATCAAGGAAGAGAAATTTCATTGTTTAGGGTTTATCCGTTTATTTATACCCCTTGTTATCATTTACAAGTCATTACTACAACATCTCACTCCACCAACTACACGTAGAATTTTATTTACATCGTGGGACCCAGATTAATGTCCATTACGTTAGTGATTTGACTGGTTCAGTTAATGTGGCTTTGAACTGCTACTTTTACCATCTCTGTTGTAGGTGGAGCTCGGTCAGATTCATTCGCGTCATAGACTGAGTGTCTTTCTAATTTATTCCCATATACTCGGTTACGTTTCTTGTTCAACTCTTCCCTTTCCTCAACAGTGGTCTGATTATCCCTCATTGTCCTCATCTTTCTTATTCCTTGCTTGATGACGCATTTGCTTGGTTTAGCTTAGCTCATTAGTCGTGGGTAAATTTTAACGGTTCATACGGTCGTTCTTCACTTTAATGCTCGGCCGATGTCCCCCTGCTCTACTTCAGTTCCTCTTCAGTTTGATCTCGGCTTTGTTCGTAAATTTTCATGTCATGTAATCACTCAGCTCGTCGTCTTCCCATGTCTAATTCCTTGTTGATGACTCATATCATATCCTTCTTTATTGTGATGATTATCCCGTTATCAAGGCACTCTTTAGTTCAT
The DNA here is from genome assembly GCA_036936605.1 of Limnanthes douglasii subsp. nivea. NCBI lineage: Eukaryota > Viridiplantae > Streptophyta > Magnoliopsida > Brassicales > Limnanthaceae > Limnanthes > Limnanthes douglasii. Next base: position 199,984,247 of record JAUPFV010000001.1, on the reverse strand, counting down.
GGATTATACAATGAAATCGTAAAATTGATGAAATAAATCAACTCTATTTAATGATAAGGAGAATGTCCTTGAGGAGTTTATTAATAAGTTTAAGTTGTATGACGTCAGTTGGTAATGATGATTAATTTGAATGTGTAATGGTAGTCTGATACGTGGCGATATTAGTCTGACATTAATGCCATAATTTTGCAAATATCTCTTTGGTTTTAGTTGGAAACGTGTGGGTTTGCAATTAACCGCTATCACATCATGCGTGCAGTTGTGAGTTTGCATCTAAACCCATTTTACTCCTTGAATTTGTAAAACGATATTTTCTCTATTGAACACCTTGGTTAATTTTACAAAGGATAAATGAGTTTTATTCACTAGCGCACAATGGCAACATAGCCACTTTGTATTTCCCACCAAGGTATGTTGATAATTTTTCGGTGTTCGTCTTCTTATAATGAGCACCATGATACTAGAATCCTCTTGGCGTGGCTATAGGTGTCTGATTAACCCCCCCCCCCCCCCCCATTAGTGGTAGCGGTACTCGGGTGTGAGTTGTCCAACAAATTGCATGCTCTTACCTCTCCTATTTGCTCATTGCAATCAATCTGGAAACGTGATGGGTCCAAAAAGTATGGAAATAAGAAGGAGAATGCAGTGAATATTGTAGAATTAAAGTACGAAGACTCTGCATTTTTAAAGATTTATTTTTCTCGATTAACCCCTAAATATGGATATCTGGATGTCGTTCGCCTTCTTAGCTTTAGAGCTAGGTATATGATACCTAGCTATGTTACTGTTAGGGTTTCAGACGCCGACAAGCACCCTTACCAAACGAGGGAGAATGAGACTAACCTATTTACTACTGTATTTTATTAGGGTCTGTGCTTACCGTTGCTGACCTTGATTCGTGATTTTTTTCATTTTCATGGGCATTTTCCCTACCCAGTTACCTGCGAATGGGTGGAGAACTTTACTCAACATTCAGTGTGACCCATTGTGTAGCCCGTATGCGTGGTCATTGATCCATTCACCAATTGTAAGGACGGACATTTAAACAAACATACATTTTTGCGACAACATAAAAAATTATATTAACATAGTAAGCCACAGTTTGATGTCTCATTAAAAAAACTCTCTTGCACCATCAGGGGGTAAAAAGCGCATCATCTACTTTACAAAGTTGGTCAATACAATTTGAGATGGGTTACATTCCAATGATGTTTTAGAGAACGACCATCTGCATCTATTAGGTGCTAAGCTCGACTGTAGCCATTAAACCCCAAAAGGTTAAGGCTCTTCTTTTTGTTGTTTCATTAGCCCGATCTCCTGGCAGTAATCCTTAGCGACAAGCTACCATCGCCACCAGTTCTTCATAATTATCTAGACTTGCTTTTGTCAAGACAAAACGCTTCGTATAATCCTTCAACTTTTCTCCAACTGCTTGCTTACCTTGGATGATTGTATCCCTTTTTCCCTCATTTTATTCCTCCCAACTAACTGTCTTTGAAATGCAGTATAAAAATATCTGAAGTTTGAAATGGATCCCTTCAGAATACGGTTATACCATTTCAAAGCTGTTCCCTTAAAATTCTGGGAAAAATCCCAACATAATAGCTTGTCGTCATCCTCAAAATTCATCATATAATTCTTGAATTGTTCGATGTGATCATCTGGATCTTGAATCCCATCGATTTTTTTAACTTTTGAATTGTCAAAACACTTCGGAAACGTGATAGATCTAATCTCATTTGTCAACCGAGGATTCCTCAAATCAACACCTTGAACATACTGATCCTCAGTTCCCATTACCGCATACAAATTCCGATCATCCCCATTGTATTGATTTGATATATTTCCCTCACACCAATTAGACTTCCTCAAACATTAAGGTACACTATCTCTTCTTGCTTTTTGTTTTTTCTTAGATTTGAGAAGTTGATATTTCTCTTCTTTCGAAGAGCCTCGATAACTTTTAAAACCTGATCTAGAGATTTCAACCTCCTCATCACTAGATGTAATATACCTTTCTTTATCTTTATTTTCTTTTCGAGAAGAATGACACTCTTTTGGAGCCTCAAAAGCGTATTTTTTTGTTCACTTCTGACTTGACGATCAATGCAAGATCGATCAGATTGACCACCAACATCATTTTGATCATTGATTTTCCTTACTTTGGATTTCAGCCTTGCTGACTGAATCTCCTGATCTCTCTAATCGTATTTCTCGTTCAAAGCATTTATCTTATCCAGAAGCTAATTCATTCGTAACTCTATCTCAGATTGAGTCTGGTGAATCGGGATAGACCTTCGTGTTTATCATCTGTCCTTTGTAAATCATTTGTTAGCGTTTCGATAGCTGATCGAACCAACGGGTTATTTTCTAGATTCATTGCGAAACTTTAAGATTTTTTTTCAAGATCAATTAAATTTGAACAAGCAAAGTGGACACCAATTGTTGATCGGTCCCAGTGAAGTCGCCAATTTGGTGAGTTTGATTATTTGGATTGCTTTAGTTAATTCGAGAGATAACTGATTATAGAGAGAGAATTAGATTCTAAAGAGAGAAAATCAGAGTGCTCAAATGATCTAACTAAAAAAGCCAACCCCTTTATTAGATTAATGTTGGCCTTTAAATAGAGGCGCAATGACTTAGCTTATAACTGAAAACGGTTATATAAAAGGGATAATTTCACATTAGTCTCTGACTAGAATACATAGTCCTAAATTCCTCCTCTAACTTTACAATATGTTATAAAAGGTTTTATTCTTTACATTTTAATCCTCAGATTTCCATTTTTTTATTAATTACTACAACATTTGACTCCACTAACTACATGTAGAATTGTATTTACATCGTGGGACCCAGATTAATAGCCATTACAATAGTGTTTTGACTCGTTCACTTAATGTGGATTTAAACCACTATATTGACCATCTCCGTTGTAGGTGGACCTCAGTCGACTTCACCCGCGTCATAAACCAAGCGTATTCCCAATTTATTCCCCTCTATTCAGTTATGTTTCTTGTTCAGCAGAGGTCTGATTATCCCTTTTTGTCCTTATCTCTCTTATTTCTTGCTCGATGACGCGTTTTTTTGGTTTAACTTAGCTCATCAGTCGTTGGTCAATCTTACTGTTTGTTCGATCGTTCTTCACTTTATTGCTCGGTATGTGTCCCTCTGCTCTACTTCGGTTCCTCTTCTTTGATCTCGCATTTGCCCGTAACGTTTCCTGTCTTGTGATCAACTCGGCTTGTCGTCTTCCCATGTCTTATTCCTTGTCGATCACTTGCATGCCTATCATTCTTACTTGTAATGATTATCCCGTTATCAAATATAGTGTTATTACGCTGCGCAATGTATGATGTGGGGTTTCACATGATAATTGGTATGAATATTTCATGCATGCATGGAATCGTAGGGTTGTAAAGTTGGGTATCATTACATTTGCAAAATGTATTCGCCAAGGTTTGGTTACTAAAGTGTTAGACATATTTAAAAAAAATATGATTTCTAGTTGGGGAATATGGTGTAATTGACTTATGCAACCGAGCAAAAATTATAAAAAATATTTATAATCGTGTCTTTATCCACCGTCTCGCATATTACATGAAAATTGCCAAGACGCGAAACAATTTTTTTTAAGAGAATACAAAGTTTAAAAAATTTATAGACCTTTTGAGTGTAATAGTTTGGTCTATAAATGAAAATTTCATAAGGAGTAAAAATTACGTTTCCAGATTTTAGCAACACCATTAATGTTATCATATTCTATAAAACTATGCATATAATCCCAATTTTAAACACTATAAGGCCCTAAAAGTTTAAATAATTCAAGAAAATGTTTGATTTCAGGAATATTAGGTCTACCATGAGAAAATTTAGCGACAATAGTGATTTAGAAAGGGATAATGAAGAAGACTTATCTAATTTCTTGAGAAATATCGTTGGATGTTCTCTTTTCTTCTTGAAATCCACTTTTGATGGTTGAATTTCAACTCTTTTGGTTACAAGGCTTCAACGAAACTTCTTTTTTGCCAGGCTTCTTCTTTATGTTGAGGAAACAGTGTTGGAGATGCTTCGAAAATCGGATTGGCATTCTGGGATTGAGGAAGCTAAAGGAATTCATCTTCGAAGGATTTCACTAGAGCTGATGAAGGTAAATCTTGTAATTATGAAGTGACTGTGACTTCGGAGGAAGATTTCTCGAGCATCTTTATCAATTAATACATGTATTTAGGAAATTAAACCATAAAAAACTGTACAGTCCTCCCTAGATTAACCCAGTAACTCATTACCTCAGTCTTCGCTTTTATTTAGACTTAGTTACTACGTAAACCATACAAAATTGTCCAGTCATCTCCTACTATATATGGTTATCTCACTAGCCTACCACACGCTTCCCTTTCATTTAGTTACAATTTTCTTCTTTCTGAAGCAAAAAAGAGAGTTTTGGGTTCTACTCTACTCAAGGAGAAGCCGAGAAATGGGTCGACTTGATTATCTTCTCCAAGAAGATTATGATTATACATTTATATGCGCATTATGCAAGCATAGAGCGTGAAGTCTCATACCTCAAGGTCGGTTGTGAGTTATTTTGAATGACATATTGTTTAGAAGACTTATCATCTTATACGATGTTCACGCTATAATATGGTTCAAGATAACATGTAAAATTGTACAATTTCAGCAATATGATGACAAAATGTTTTATATATTGAGGTAGCAACCTCTTAAAGATAAATTACGACGAGTTATGTGCAGAAGTTGAAAGGTCCAAATATGTTAGGTTCAATTTTAGTTTTTTTAGTAATAGGTTTAGTAACCTTGCACTCTACGACAACAACCTAATACTCATGGACGATGAGATGATGGAAGAATCACACATAACCTAATACTCATGGACGAAGAGATGATGGAGGAATCACACATAACCTAATACTCATGGACGAAGAGATAAAAGAAGAATCACACACTTATTTGATGTACGTGTTTGGATGTATTATATTTGTTGAAAATAATAATATGTATATCAACATTAGGTATGTGTTCATCCTCCGCGATTTTAAACATAAGATGGTTATTTATTCGTGAGTATTTATGTAATTTTGTATGTATATTATAAATTGAGAAAAATCTATAGAACATAGAATGGGGACTATATCTAGAGTGTCCATCAGCATCAATGTCTATAGTGAGATGGGATGGATATTCATAACATAAATAATGGTAGTCGTTAAAAACAGAAATAGTAGATTATGTCGAACCACACTAACGAATCTGATGTATATTGTAATATTTACTTTTTCATATATGTTAAATAAAATAATTTAAATAACGAATGATTCACTTTACGTATTATTTTCAAATATGTTTATATACTTATTCATAACAGTATTATTTGATATTTGATGAATATAAATAATATTTCGAATATAAAATAAATAATAAATTTAAAAATTAATATTTATTAATATTCCATTTTTAAATAAATAAATAAATAAATAAAATTACATTAATATATTTATCCATTAATATAATATCTAGACCTCATAAACATGACAATAATATAAGTATATATTAAAAAAGGAAATTTAGATTAAAAATATTTAATAAACTAATGGTTTGCACCTGATACCTATAACACCTAAACGATATATATAGCAGTGTTCGTTAAAAATATTTAATAGACTATTTGGTTTGAATTATAAAAATAAAAATATATAATTTATTTAAATAGTATATTTAATTGAATAATATAAATAATTTAAAAAAATTGAAACTTAAATAAATAAATAAATAAATAAATAAATAAATAAATAAATAAATAAATAAATAAGCGCCAAAATAACAGCCGCGGACACGTGTACTCGTTCGTTCGTCTCTAACCTGTGTCCTGTCCTCCTACTACCTATATATTAGTACCTCACTACTGTCTTCCCTTTCATTTAGACCAGTTACCATATCTTTTCTTGCTGAAGCAAAAAAGAGAGATCTGGGTTCTACTCGAAATGGAAATGGATGGAATTGATTGTCTTCTCCTGGCAGCCTCAGAACTTTCTAAAAGAGAAAATGCCACGGATCTTTTTGCAAAGGGGTTTCCGAGGAGAAAGAGAACGGAGCGTGTCGAAATGACTGATCTCTTTGCAAACGGGTTTCCCAGGAGAAAGAGAACCCAACGCGTCGAAATCACTGATCCTTCTGCAACCGCGACTCTGAGCATTCCTTCACCGGGGCTGGAAGTCACGAACAATGCCAGAAAACGAGTGTACGGAGACAGCGTCAAGAATCGGGAACAACAAAGAAACCCAAAAAAGCAGAAGATCATAGACAAGAAGGACGCTGACTCAGGTACATCCAAATTGATGTTTCCGTGCTATGCAAGTAACTGCCGTCTCGTTTTTACACTGAAAAAGAGATAGGAGTAAGTTCTGGGTCTGGGTCTGAATGAAGGAAGTCTTACAGTCTTTGTAAAACGTTAGATCAGAGGTATAACATTAGATTAGATAAGATTAGAGGGTTAGGGTTTATGTAGAGTATCCTCAATCACAAAGTTTTTACAGTCTTTGTAAAAAGTTGGATTAGAGGTATAAAATCAGAGGGTTTAGGGTTTTTGTAAACACTTTGTTTAGAGATACGTATAACATTAGAGAGATATTAGAGGGTTAGGGTTTATGTCAAGTATCCTTAATTACAGAGTTTTTACAGCCTTTGTAAAAAATTGGATTAGAGGTGAAACATTAGAGAAAGATTAGGGGGGGTTTAGGGTTTATGTAAACTGGTTTACTCAATTCGAGAACTCTGGAAACTCAGATACCGTAATAAATAAATGTACAACTTTCATGTTTGTTCTTAATAAAGACATCAGTTGTTTTTGTCTTTGTTTACTGTATTTCATCTTTTGTTTTTGTCTTTCTTTACTGTGTTTCTATGAAAGATTACATCCAAAGTTAGAGAAAGATTTGAAGTTAGTTTTGTCATTTTGCAATGGGTACTCAGGGAAAGTAATCTCTGATTTTTTTTCTACTGAGTTGGTTTAAGATCACAACTCTTACAATGATAGAAGGTTAAAATACAAGCCATAGTAATGTCTTTTTTGACAACCACCATAATATCCATCCACTCTGAAATTTAGCAATTACATATACGTAAAAGCCTGTGTTAGGACAGGAATACAAAATTGTCAAACCTCATACCCCAAAACATAATACTATAAACCCAAAATTCAAAACTTACAAGAATAGTTTCATTTTTGTTCTTTAATCTTATGTTTTTAGTCGATGTGTTCATTGTGTTTGATTAGAATAGTGTATAATTTAGCCTTGATCGAATGAAGACAGCGCATGTCTTGAATATGTGTTTTTATATGGTGGATGTAGAGCTTTGTCCTCCATCATCGAGGCTCATTCAAAGTGATGATTCAATAAAGTTAATGGTGCTTTCTAGCTTACATGTGTATATACTTTCTAACATCTACGCAGATGCAGGGATGTGGGAGGATGTAAATAAGATCAGAGTAATGATGAAATCAAAAGGAATCACAAAAGAGGCTGGTTGCAGCTGGATAATAGTTAAGGAAAAACTTCACATTTTGTTGCAGGTGGAGGATTTGAGTTTTGTAATTCTACCGAGTATAAGAAAATATGGAAGGAGTTGATTAGCTCCATGAGAGTAAGCGAACATGTTACTGACAGAAGCGCAGTGCTTCACAATGTAGACGAAGAAACAAAGACAATGTCCAGATTGTCATTCGTGGATGAAGATCGTGTCGTTGTTAACAGAGTTATAGTTCTGAGAGATACAAATATATTTCATCATTTGAAACAAGGTAAATGCTCTTGTAAAGACTACTGGTAAAAAAACCGATTGTGGCAAAATCAAAATCATCATTGTGTTATAACAGCAAATCCGATTTGTCACTTTCATGACTAAAGACTACTTGTAATAAGGTCTGCCGAAGACTGTTATACAGAATTTCCTTATAGCTTGACAACTAACAGAAAGCCTAGGGTATATTAGTAATATGGATATGCCTTAATTTTGTAGCATTATCTAGCGCTTATGGGCAATAAAAGCCATAGCCTTGTAACTATAAAGAACTCTGTATGTATCTCAGTTTCTGGATATCAAGCAAAAATCTATGGCCTAGTATACTAAAAAGATATAAGTTGAGATGAGAGTGGAGTATGGATTAATAACCTTATTAGACTATTTTAGTTTGATCGTTTCACTGTTCTCTTACAGGCTGCATGCCTTGAAGGAAGAGAAGAGAATAGTATAACCTCTGGCAATGAACAAAGGTGGTATTGGTGGAGAAGTTGGCCCTACTGCTGCAGCAGCTGCCTAAAAGCAGAAGGGTTTGATACAGAGAGTTGAAACTGACATTACTAATGTAGACAATTTCACCCACTTGACCAGCATTGCAAGGGTAGCTATCTTTCTGTCTTTTCCTTTTGGTTGAAACCATTTTCAAATTTTGGTAGAAGGAAGTTAATTAGTTGTTATTAATGACTTTACCCCTTATTCTATGCGCTATACATGCTAACCTGTGTTTTGGGACCCCGGTGACAAAATTTGGAATCCAGTGTTCTGAAAATAAGTGAGGGCACGTTTTATAGTCTTACATGCTAACTTCTGAAATCGAAATAAGCGTCCTTAACGGCCTTGAATTCCAGGTTTACTGGGTTTTGGCATGGTAAAAGATTCACGGGAAAGCATAAGATGAACAAAGTTCATATCGGGCCTTTAACTCATATTTTGTTGACAGCAATAGAGTACTAACAACACACAAATTGCCGCCTCATCATGATTGTAGTTTGCCAGGCTCTGCATATCAAGCAAAAATTTACAGCTACGATTGCACTAGCTTCTAAAAGTTTATAAGAAACGAATTCATGCACTAATTCATATGTTGCAATTTTATCAATACTAACTTCACAACTTGCAGTATAAGATATAAAATATTGAATGCACTGATTAAAAAAAATACATCTATTGAATGTACTGATTAAAAAAAATACATCTTGAAGGCAGTCGTGTCTATCGACACTGTAATAATTATATGTTCATCTTCCAAATCATCTTCCAAATTCCCTCACTTATTGATTTATATATATATATATATATATATATATATATATATATATATATATATATCTAATAGTTTGTTTGTTTTTGCATCCATATAATGGAGAAATAATGGACATCGAATAATCAAACATGAACATTTTCTAGGCGTTGATGACCTATATCATGTGTCACCTAAAAGAGGTAATACTGACGAGTTAAATTGTTTTTGTTATGATTACCTAAATTGTTTTTGTTATGATTACCTAATATACACGTAATGTTATTAATATTTATTATCTTACGTATTATTCAATTACTAATAATTATTTTATACCGATTTACTATTATCGACTAAAACTACAACAATTTTTTTTTTTTTTTTTTGGCAAATAATAGTGAATTAATAAACCAAACCAGTCTACAATAGGCCCCTTAAAAGAGAAGGCCTTTAAACAAAATAGGCCCAATTAAATAGGCTAATGGAAATCGGGTCAAATAATGCCCCATTGTATCGATCAAGACCTAATTTGGAACCCTAATTCTTTCTGAAAATCGCCAGCCTTCTCTCTTTTTCTCCCAAATCCAAAAAACACAGAATATACATAGATCTAACCAGGATCTATGTATCCTATACCCAAACCTTCAAGAACCAGTATAGCTAGAAGAGAATTAGGGATTTCGTGAGTGAATCTCCAATTCTTCCTCACCACTAAAGAGTGCTTCGCGAGCCAATCCGCTGCCATGTTCTCCGATCTGGAAACATGAGTAAGTTTCATGGTGGGGAGGAGCAGCTCTCTACACAATTCGACGCCTTTGCAATACGACTGTCCCGACGAGATGCTAGCTACCAGAGACAGGCAGTCGAGTTCGATATCAACGTGTCTCCATCCATTCTTGCGACAAAGCAGTAGTGTTTCAATTAGGGCACGTCGCTCTGCTTGAAACGGGCTAATTTTGCCAAAAACAAATCCAGAACCTTCAATACAGCTTCCTCTGCTATCCCGCACGATAATACCTCCAGAAGCTTCTCCAGTAAAGTCCACAGCACCATCAGCGTTAATTTTCAATCTACCCTGTTCTGGAGGTCTCCAAATCCGGTAAGCCACCTTTCTGTTTCTGATAGACAGTGCCCCTAGCTTTAATCCTACATCTTCAATTTTAAACCAGTGCTTAGTTCTAAGTTTCAAATCAATATTCAGTATGAGTCTGTTTATTCTAGTCACAGCACTATTGAAACAATCAGTGGCCTTATCAAACTTACTATTGTTTCTGTTACGCCAAATTGTCCAAACTATCAGTTGGGGGACAATGTGGGTAACATGAAACTTTATGTTTGTTGATTTAAACCACACCAAGAACATATGCCTTATACTCATATGCCTTCTTACTGGTACTTTAAACATAAAACCATAATAGTTCCATAATTTCCAGGCATTGCTGCAATTGATAAAGAGGTGAGTTAAGTCTTCACAGTTGCAGCAAAACTGGCATTTTGAAACTATTATAAAGTGTTTCTTTAAAAGTATGTTATCAATAGGGAGAAAGTTTTTAAGAATTCTCCAACTTAGAAAAGAAAATTTAGTAGGTATGTAACTATGCCAAAGTCTATTAAAAAAGAACAGACTATTAGTTTTACACCTGATGTTTTCCCAAGTGTCTTTAGTGCTAAATTTTTTGTCTTTAGATAAGCACCACTGAATGGTATCCTCCTTATCAGGGTTAATTTTGACCCTCATAATATATTGCTGTCTTTCACAAGACAGAGATGATAACAGCCCATAATCCCATGTGTCATTTACCCAGAATGTTTTAACCTTAGCTGGTAAGTACCACATGTTTTGATCTGTTATTATAGGAGGCAGCATATGCCATGAATCTCTCCAGAAGTCAACATTCCCACAACCCACAATCCATTGAATGCATTGCTCTGCTTTCTCTCTTACTGAGCATAGACTCTTCCATACAATGGAGTCGTTTATGCCACATTTTGCATTGAGAGGATGTCTCTCAGCACAATATATTTTGGAGAGAAGCTCAGACCATAGGGAGTTACCTTTTCTAAAACAAAACCATAGTTTATAGGTAAAAGAAAGCTGCATATCAGTCAGCATTTTAATGTTTAAGCCACTCTCCCCAAATGGCTTACAAATGTTTTTCCAAACAGTCCAGTGGATTGCTTTCTCGTTAAACTTTGACCTCCATAGATATTTATTTAAATGAAGTTCAATCTTGTTTAAGATATTATTTGGTATTCTACTGTTTTGCATCCAAAAGAATATTATAGGGTAAATAACATGTCTTATAAGTGATAATCTACCACTATAGGACAAGTTTTTTAGATCCCATTCACTTATTTTATTCAAAATCTTAGATAAGAGTGGGTAATAGTGCTTCCCTTTGTTGTTTGTAGCTATAGTAATCCCCAAATAACAGAATGGAGCATGTTCTGTCTTGAATCCCATTGTTGCATGAATCCTTGCAGCATTATCCTTAGAACAGCTTTTTGATGTAATTACTTTTGTCTTTTCAATGTTAATCGTCTGACCAGACTCTTGTTGATATTTTGTAAGCAGGTTGCTCAAGCTTTTGATGGACATTGGAGAGCTGTTAGTGAAGACCACTACATCATCTGCAAAGGCTAGAGAAGGTAAAATATATCCTGACTTGATATAGAATTGCATTGACTTATTTGAATTGTAAAGGTTTTCTAGTCCCCTCAATAGGGCTTCTTCTGCCAATATAAATAGACAAGGAGATAAAGGGTCTCCTTGTCTTAGGCCAGTTTTTTGTTTAAAATACCCAGAACATGTCCCATTAATTAGGACAGACAGCATTACATTTGAAATTAGTTTATAGATTAATGCAACAATTGTTTCAGAAAACCCAAAACATTCTAGAGTTTTAATGACAAAGGAGTGTGACAACCTGTCAAAAGCCTTTGTCATGTCTAGTTGTAGTATAATGTTTCCTTTAGAAGGCTTCCTACCTATGTTATGTAACATTTCTTTTATAACTAGGATATTCTCATGTATTAATCTGCTTTTAACAAATGCACTCTGCCCTTTAGACACAATTCTAGGAAGAATACCTGAAATTCTCCTATTGATTAGGGCAGAGATAAGTCTATTCATAATAGTGCACATGCTCAAAGGTCTGTAATTATTCCAGGTGATGGGGTTTGCCATTTTTGGAACCAACACTATCCCTGTTGCAAACACACCCTTTGGGATATCTTCACCAGAGATGTAAGCATTTAAAGCTTTGCACAAATCATGTTTTATTATATCCCAACAATGCTTTAGAAAGTATGTGTTAAATCCATCAGTTCCTGGTGAACTATCATTTTTCATATCATATATAATGGTTCTAACTTCTTCAATAGAAATATACTTAGTAATCTCAGCATTGTCACTGTGATTTACAATTTTTGGTATATTACTTAGTATAGACTCTTGATCACTAACATTATAATTATTCACAGGTGCATTAGAGAGGATATTTTTAAAGTAGGATACAGCAGAGGCAGCAATGTCCTTCTGGTCAGTAAGCCAAACTTCATTGTCTTTTATACCTGCTATGTAGTTTTTCTTTCTCTTTTTGTTTACATATCTGTTATAGAGCTTAGTGTTTCCATCAGAGTCACTTAGCCATGAGTTAAAACATTTCTGCTTCCAATAGCATTCCTCATCTTTCAAAGCAAGGATGAGAATGCTATTGGCCTTAGACAGATTTGATTTTGAAAGATTATCATTAGTAGTTTGGTGAACAAGTTCACAGTTTTCAACATCAACCATAGCAGCTTTTACCCTATTGAAAATGTTTCCAAATACTGAAAAATTCCATCCTTTTAAGAACTTTTTCAGCCTTTTTAACTTGTACCAAAATATAGTACTGTCCTCACCATTGCAATGTAGAGACCAGTTTTGGCTTACACTAGACATAAAGTCGGGGTGATTTACCCATGCATTGAGAAATTTAAATGAACCTTTCTTTATATTAGATGCCATGTTAGTAACTTTAGAAATAGAAATTAGAAGAGGTGCATGGTCAGAACAAGTTCTGACCATGTGACAAACCTGTATGCTTAAGTAGTTAAGCATATTTTGATTGTGCAAAACCCAGTCCAGTCTCTTCCAATTGCTGTTATTACTCCATGTGTAACGTGATCCACTGTGTGCAGGAACCTCCAAGTCACAATGACGAATAAACTCATTGAAATCCTCTGCACTGGCCGCATCATAGTTCAAGCAGTGCAATTGATCATCAGGGCACCTCGTGGTGTTAAAATCTCCAGATAATATCCAAGGCATGTCACAGGTAAGATTGTTGAGCTGATCCCATAACATCCTTCTCTGTGCTTTCAAATTTTTTGCATATACAGATGTGAAATAGCAATCTAAGGAAGCATGAGTAATCTTAACATGTATAAACTGATCCTGGTCATCAATAACTGTAATGCTAACATCATTAGACCAGAATAACCATATTTTGTTAGAAGTATTAGATACAAAATTCTCAAAACCAATTTGCCTAGCTACAAGTTCTAACTTATCACTTCTAGCCATTGGTTCCTGTATAGTAACAACTTTAACATTTTCTTTCTTAACTATAAACTTAAGCCTAGCTATTGTAGGTTTATTGTTTACCCCACGTGCATTCCAACTAATGCATTTAATCATTATCAGATGCATAGTTTTTAGAAGCCTTTTCTCTCTTCTTAAGAGAGTTAACAGTTAAAGATTTTGAGTTACCATTCTTGTTTGCAGATCTAACTTTCCTGGAAATTACAGTCTCGAAGTCATTCTCCACACCATTAGTGCTAGTCCTAGGAGATGGATTATAACTTCCACCCCCTGTACGTCGAGGAGATGCCTGAGATAAGTTTTTCTCCATACGATTCTCCTCCTCTTCAAGATTCTGAAGCGCGCTTATGATTTCTGGGCCGTTAATAGAAACAGATCCTTGTTTTACTGGGCTTCCCACACTGGTAGATGGGCAAGATACATGTGGTCTATCCTTTTTTGTAATGATAGATTTTAGTTTTCTTTTGTAAACGTGTGTAAAAGATTATTTTGATTACATAATATACACGTAATGTTATTAATATTTATTATCTAACAAATTATTCAATTACTAATAATTATTTTATACGATTTACTATTATCGACTAAAACTACAACAAATTTGCAACTATCATTAAGAATATTTAATTTTACTTTCCATATTAACATATTATATATGTATATATTATTTTCGATTACATATAATTTCAATATATTTTCTTTATCTTCAAACCTATGTAATGAATTTATTAAGTGAACAATTTATTTCACATATGATTAATATAAAATTAGTTATATTTTTATATTTTGTAGCATCAAGAGCCTTTTTAGAATCACCTCATATGCAATATTGTTCATGGGAGTTGATTTAGGTAGAATATATTTATATGTTCATCTTCCGAATTTTCTGACTAAAATGTTCAAGCATGTCTCGGTTTTGTATAATATCAAAACCATACATTTACTGCAGTAAAACATAACTGGGATTTCGGTGCGGACTTTGATCTAGGGAGATATCTATTGTTTCTCACGTAATTAAAAGCATGTTTGCATTTTATCTTTTTTGGACGTGTTAATGGAGATGAATACTCCAATTACGCTGATACTGAAGGGACTCAATCATACCGTAGTGTAGTGTACTCTTTGTCTCCTGAGACCAATGCTACACCTGAATCGGACCAAATCTATAAATGGATTGGCAAACTTGTTATGCGATTCATGGTTCATTGAATACATTAATTTTGTCTTGTTATATATGAAATTGATATACTATTCTTGCTTTTGTTGAACTTTCTTGTAATATATTTATGCGTGCTTGTATTTTATAAAATTGCTTCGTTTAGGAACAAATCAATGGACTTGTTGATATAAAGAATAACTTGCAGGGTTTCAACAAGGTATGAATCATATTTGATAAGATTGTTTTTGTTTTACTGTCCATGTGTAGAATTGGCGTTGTGTGGTGAAAAAGAATGGTACTTTGTCTCCCCAAGAGACAAAATATATCCAGAGAGGTCAAGGCCAAACAGAGCAGCTGGAAATGGGTACTGGAGAGTTATTGGGACAGACAAACCGATCGGGACACAGAGGATAAAAGAAAGCTTTAGTCTAAAATCACGAAGAAAAAGCAATTCAATTGGGACTTGTATAACAGTGCATATACAAGTCCTAGATAGTTTTGTACTTTTCAAGTGACATAATATATATAGGTATTGAAGAGGCCGAGAACAAAAAAAAAAGAAACTTGTGAACTGACGTGCCTCCCTCGGAAAATTCGGCAAATATTTTCTTTTTGTGGTTCATCATATATGTTTAGTACGCTACAAATGAATAAAGATTGTTTTTGTTCATGTAAATACAATGTTCATTACAAAATTGTTAATTGCATGGTTTTTTAATCAAATAGAGGTCCACCGCTCTTCCAAAGTGTTTGGATTTAATCCAAAAACAAAGTTTAAGATAATGTAACGTGTGTAGCGATACGTTAACTATTGCATTATTTGTGTTTCCCCGTCTTTTATTTTTGTTCTTTCTAATTTTTCATCTCTAATTGTTAAATTTATCCTTTTGTTAGGCAATACTAATCATTTATTATATAAAAGACAGAAGGACGGAGAGAATTTATAAGTAAAATTTTTTGGTTTGCATAAACAACTAAATATATCAATTGTGTTTTTTTATATTTAAAAAATCACTTTCAAAATTCAAATTTACATTTAAAATGATATTATGAAATAAAAGTATATATGTATATTTGTTGAATATGTCATATGAAAAAAAAAATACAAAACCCCAAACAACCCTATAATATAAATGTGTCGTTCAAGAAAAACAACAAGTCAATTCTTTTATTTAATACAACGATATCAAAATGTAACACCAATATTAACCTAAATAAACCAAAGCGTCACTTCAAATCCATATATTCTTTATATTTTAAAATTTTCATCGAACACGCAACTGATATTTGGAATATCATATGGAAATGTTATGAGGTTTTATGAGTTAATAATTATGATAAAAATTATCCATGGTTTTCCATGTCTTGTATATGTTTTAATTTATTATTATTTTAAATTTTTGTATTCTATTAGTTCTCATGGTTTAAAATTTTACATGTTTAATCTTTTTAAAAGTGTGATTGCGAGCTGTCACGTGTCAGCCAAACAATAGATTTTTCGTCTCACATTTAGTTTTCCCAATCTTTTGCCAATAATATATACTCTGAATATTATTGGCAAAAGATTAGAGTGTATTATTGAAAGAAGGTCGGGGAACAATTGTGAGACAAAAATCTATTATTTGAGCTGTCACGTGTTAGTTCCTAAGTAATTGCACGTGTGAGTACTAAAGTTGCAAATTTTTAAAACGTGGGGAATATTGGAAGACAAAAGTGAATGAATGAGACTAGTTTGATACAAATGCGAAACATGGATGACTAGTGGTGATTTGTATCCCTAATTACTCTGTATTCATATTACATGTGCAAAAATGTTTCTTTTTTTGCTAACATTCCAAAGTATTGTTCTAAATTTTCATATACTTATACTTATAGTAGTGTCTAGATTAATAAAACTTGCAATAATAAATAACATGTTGTCTAAAGGTTCAACGCTCTTGTAAAAAAAAACTTCAGCTCATCCTCTTTTATTTTGTCTTGCAACGTGGTTCTCGAATGTGTTAACCTTGAAAGAGTGTTCAAATATAAAAGACATTGTGACTTCGCTTCAACATAATGAGGAAGTAACTTTTCAGTTTGTAGCTGCGTAATTTAGATTCACATCTAATATTTTGGTACGCAAAGATACGTAGTGAAAACATTTTTAATATAAAGTCATTTTTTCAAATTTGCGGATAACTTATCAAGATAATATATGTAATATAAACTTGCTCAAAAAACTTAAAAGACACACACGGTCTTTTGTTGATGCATTTCAAGATGCTTAATATTGACAATATATTTCAGCAATAATCTTACTTAGATTAATCAATAAAAATGTTTATGCAATGAGTTACACAACAAATCATAATATTTAAAAATTTGAAGTTCTAAAAAACTCTCGATAGTTTTTAGTTCTAAAAATGAGTAGTCTCTATTTGCCTAAATATCTTCTTCAAATATGTAACTTATACATCACTCATAAATCTTAAATATTCTTAAAATACTATCTTCATTACTTGCGACAAAACACGTAAGATATTTTCTTAGCTGAAGTAAAGAAGATGTTATCTTAAACGAATTCTTAAAATATGTAAGATATTATCTTTGATTCTCCGAATAGGTAAGATAATATCTTTATTGAATTATAATTGATATTATCTTTATATGATTATTGAATATATTATATTGATAAGATTCTTAAAATAAGCAAAATATTATTTTGATTGGATTCTCCTACCACGTAATATATTATCTTGATTAGATTATCCTAACAAATAAGATATTATCTTATTTGGATGGTTATTTTGATCAGATTATCGAAATACAATATCAACCCTTCGAATACAACATACTTATGATAATGGTTGGAAGAATGCTAGCAAGGAGAGGAAAGTGTTCGAGCAGTCGATTCTTAAAATAACAATGAAACCTAATACAAGTATTAATGGTTCTATCCCGGTGTTAGAAAAGAATAAAAATATTTGGAATGTATGAATTTCAAATGGTTTTTAATGTTAAAGAAAGAAAAATCAAAAGTTTGAGGTACTAATTTATTTTTATAACTTTGATGTTCTCAAAACTACTTTAAAAATACATATAGAAATGTTAAAATTAATAAAGTGTTGATACATAAAGAGTTAGTTAGTAGTGATGTGGTAGTTTTTATTCTTAAGGCTATTGAGGTATCTACTATAAAAAATAATACCTCATAAGCTAGCTTAAAGGAAGACTTATAGCATATATTAATATTCTATCAAAGTCAGAGATACTAGTTGTGATGACGTATTATACTCCAATGGTTATGGTAAATAATTTCATGGTATTGGCATCACCAAAATGAAATTTTATTTACGCTAATATGATGCTTTGTTTGCCATAAATGGTGAATTTATGGCTTATGAAGAGAATATGTACTTGAAACGGTCTAAAATTTCTTATTTTTCATGTCTTTACATCTTCTATCGAATGCGGTTTCACTCATCATAATGAGTGATCAAGAAATACATAGAATCCATAACATGCGAATAACAAAGACGACTCTTTATTTACTAGGTCAATATGTATAACAAATAATGAATATGAATCCCTAAAAATGATTTGATTCATGAAATATAAGAATTGAAAAGAATACACAATATACTCATGAGTTTTATGTTTATTTTAGAACTTTGGGCTATGAAGACTATAATTCTGATGCTATTTATATTATATATATATACATAAATGAGGAGTCTATAGCAGAAGATTGATATGATTCATAGACTTTGAAGGTTTGTAGGAGATAAATCTTCCCATAGATAGGTGGGCTAGGTGTTCACAAGTATTTTTCAAAAGGATAAAAAGTAGAGGCTCTTGATGAAGTAGCAATTCAAAACTTTTAAACATTAGGAGAGAAGATAGAAAAAAGAGGGAAAATAACTAAGTTGCCGAAAGAAACACAAATGCTAGTGATATCGAATGGACCCTATTTATATTTAGACTTAATTAATCTCTAAGCTTCATAATTTGTTATAATCCGATGTATTAGTCGTTGCAAAGGACCATAACCTTTATTGGGCTATCAGAGACCAATACTAAAGAGCTAGACTAATGTTTTCTCCCTCAAGATACACATTAGCCCAATTAGTATCCACAACTTTATATACTTCTATGATACTTAATAATCATATTTATTTACACATGCTAAGACATTCTTGATAAGGGAGAATGAAAGATGATGGATTTATTTAATAAAGAAAGTTTATTTAGGAAAAATGTCAATTATGTAATAGAAAAGAACTAATTTAAAGCAAACAATAGAATTGAGGTATGGTCACGTAATTAACAAGTTGTTAGTCTAGTGGAACCTAATTTTTGTACTATAAAGATACCACCCTATTATGAGAAAAAGGTGATTGATAAATGATTAGACTTTCTCTTTCTAGAAATATTAAGCTTCTCTCTCTAAAGACATTCACTAAATAATCAGTAATACGAACTAAGTCTTTAAAATATTTTTTACTGTGAAAACCCCCTCAAAGACTTATAGCCATTTTATTGGCACCGTCTGTGGGAAATTCGATTAGCACCTGAATTATTTTCCAAAACCCGAGTAAGTTTACGAAGGAAAAATGATAGAAGAATAGGGGGGGTTAGATATGAACAATTACGAGGATAATCTCGTAGGTAACAATTATTGAAGCAATATGAATTTCGAGGGACAACATGATCAGTGTGGTGGGGTTCTATTAGAGGGGTTGATTTTGGTAGCTCGAAAAAATGAGTTGTTGGAAGAAATTGAGAAATTAAAGGCTGAAAAAAGAATCGACACTGGGAAATCTTCGTTCCGAAATCCGAAGGGAAAATAAGAATGAAAAGGTCGAGTGTAAACCTTATCGCCAGTATAGAGATAAAGACGATAGGTATAGAGAGTACGATCGTTATTTTCCTAAGAGAAGGGAAAGATCAAGACATTACTATGAGTCTTCCGAGTCAAGTGATTATTCACATTATAGCTTGTTAGAATCATCCCCTTAAAGAGTCATCGGAAGAGAAAAATAACATAAAGCATGTAGATCACCATCGAACTAAAAGTTCAGGAAAGAAGATTCGGGAGGAAAAGAACTATGTTAATAGAAGCAAAGTTGATGAACAAGCTTATAATCAGAGGGATTTCCCGACAGGAAACCAGAATTTTGAGCATCCGAATATTGAATGGAAACAACAGTACACCTTAAGGTCTCTATGCACTGAATTATGAAAGTTCGAGGGCTAATATTTACATGACAAGTCACAATTGGATATCTTCCCCTCTGTCTTTGGAAATTCTTTATGGCATCCTCCCAAAGCATTTTGACATTTTTAAGTTGGAAAAGTTCGATGGAACGCAAGACCTTGATAACTATATTGAGAAATTTAAAAACTTTATGATTAATTTTGATGATGATAAATTACTGTGTAGGGATTTTTCTCAGAAATTCAAGGGGGTAGATTCCAAGTGGTACAATGGACAGGGTTACATTAAAGTTTTTGATATGTTTCGCAACATTTTCCGACAACATTATGTAAGAAGCAAGAAATTTCGAGCCAATGGAGATACGCTAATATACAATAGGCAAAGGGTTGGAGAGAGTTTGAAGAGTTATACCAATCGTTTTGTTAAGACAAAAAATGATATGGAAAACATGTAAAGATTCGATGGCGTTGACAGCATTTAGATAGAGACTCTCCCTGGTCTTTTGAAGGATATTGTGGCTGAGATTCAGGATATGACTTTCGTGGCTCTTATTGGGAAACTCAAAAAGAGGATTATGGTAAAAGAAACTAAGGATTTGGAGAAAAGGTTCAAGTGATCAGTTAGAGCAGAATCAGGTCCAAAGATTTGAATCCAACAACCAAGCGCCTCAAACAAATGTGCAGCCTAAAGCAGCTAATCAATATCGTCTGAGGCTAAGAACGAATCAGCAAACATACAACACATAACAGGGAACAAGACCAATGTCAAATAAGTGGATTCGTCCAGATTATTTTGCAGAATTAACTGAGTGTGTGGTAACCATATTTGACAAAGCTAAGGATACAATACAATTTCGGGAGCCTTTTCCTATTCAAACTTCGAGGGAAAATATATGTAGTAGTAGGTACTGTAAATATCATGAGGATATTGGACATGATACAAAAAAGTGCATTGCCTTGAAAAAAGAGGTACATGCATTAATTGAAAATGGTAAATTGGCAGACTTTATGAAAAAGCATTCCCAGCGAAATCTTAAGGCAAAGGTTGTTCCAAAAAGCGTTGAGACTATGGTGGTTATTTCCGAAGAAATTAATGATTTTGATATTGCTACAGATTACTGAGACCCAAAAGAGTGAAGGAATGATATTAGCTTTGTAGAAAAGGTTGTTCCGAGGGGAAAGGTTAGTGATATATGCGCATTTTTTGAGTCATTGGCTATTTTTAGAGGTGATATTGTTGCAGGGAATTCAAACAGCACCTGAAAGAGGCACATTGTTAATTTGACTACCCAGTTAGAGGTAGGAACCTCAGCATAGATGCACCGACTTCCCTCCCGAATAATTTTATTTGATGATGATGACATGAGAAATGTGGCAGGACACATGAAGATGGAGCGGTAATTGCAGCGGGAATAGCTAGTGATCACAGCTCTGCCAATATTTTGTTCATGAATACTTATAAGAGAATTTCCGATCTCCCCATAATTCGAAGTTCAGATAGAACTATCGTGGGGTTCACGGGGGAGACAACAGAATTGGTTAGAGAATTTGAAAGTATAGTTGAGCTGGGCCGAGGGCCTTTCAGAACAGAGGTCGAAATTATGTTTATAGTAGTAGATACGCCTACGTCTTGCAATGTTATTTTGGGAAGTTCATGGTTATCAAAGATGCATTGTGTTATTTCAATGGTTCATCAATGTTTAAAGTATGTTGTGGGAAATAATATTAGAGCGATAAAGAGTAGCCAGAAGATGGCTAGAGAGTGTTACCGGATTGCTTTGTCTTCAAAGCAAGTTTGGGGGAATGAGATAGAAAAAGCATAGAAATTAAAGGGAACTTTCAAAAAAATAACGCCTTTCGATGATCCGAGGGAGTCCCCCGAATGTTTGGTGCCTCGTAACAATTATGAAAATTACGAATACCCAGATAGGAAAGTTTTTAAAAATAGAATAAATCTCTCTTTTGATTTGAGGGAGAAATTGATTATGCTTTTATCTATAAAGCTAAACATGTTTTCTTGGTGTGCAAAAGTAGCAGGGGTGCCTCTAAAGATAATTTGTCATAAGCTTTCAGTCAGGAACAATGTAAGGCATATCATACAAAAAAGAAGATCTTTCTCTTAAGAGAAATCCGAGGAAATAATTGTAGAAGTAGAGCGGTTGTCCAGCATAGGACACATTCGTGAGTCGCAGTATCATTTTGTGGGAATCAAATCCAGTGTTGGTAAAGAAGAAAAGTTGTAGATGGCGAATGTGTACAGATTTCACAGATTTGAATAGAACTTGCCCAAAAGATCCATTCATAGTGCCTCGGATTGACCAGCTAGTGGATTCTACGTCAGGGAATCATTTGCTATCGTTTATGGATGCTTATGCAGGTTATAATCAGATCAGGCTGAATCCGGGTGATGAAGAAAATACTTCGTTTATACTATGAGAGGTTTGTATTGTTACAAGGTGATGCCATTTGGTCTGAAAAATGCAGGGGCAACTTATGAGCGCTTGGTAAATAAAAAATTTGCAGACCAGATTGTGCGAAATGTGGAATTTTAAATTGATGACATGCTGGTTAAAATTTTGAAAGATGAAGACCATTTTGGTGATTTGGAGGAGACTTTTGACAACTTGAGAAAGGTTAATTTGAAGTTAAATCTGGAAAAATATACGTATGGCGTTAGATCCGGAAAGTTCCTAAGATTTGGTGGCATTGACAGCATTTAGAATGGGTCTTCTCCCCGTACTTTTAAAGGATACTATAGCCGAGAGTAAGGCAATGACTTTTGGGGAACTTATGGAAAAATTCGAAAATAGGATTCCGGTAGAAGAGACTCAGGCTTTGGAAAAAGGATCATGTGATCAATTAGAGCATAATCAGTTCCAAAGATCTGAATCCAGCAACCAAGCGCCTCGAACAAATGTGCAGCCTAAAGCAGTTAACCAATATCTTTCGGGGCCAAGGACGAATCAGCAGACATACAACACACAACAGGGAACAATGCCTATATCAAATAAGTGGATTCATCCAGATTATTTTGCAGAATTACTTGAGTGTGTGGCAACCATATTTGACAAAGCTAAGGATACTGTACAATTTTGGAAGCCTTTTCCTATTCAAACTCTGAGGGAAAATAAAAGTAGTAGCAGGACCTGTAAATATCATGAGGATATTGGTCATGATACAAAATAGTGCATTGCCTTGAAAAAAGAGGTGTAGGCATTGATTGAAAATGGTAAATTGACAGACTTTGTAAAAAAACACTCCCAGAGAAATCCGAAGGCAAACGTTGTTCCAAAACAATTTGATATTGTGATGGTTATTTGCGAAGAAATTGATGCTTTTGATATTGCTATAGAGTACTTGGACCCAAAAGAGGGAAGGAATGATATTAATTTTGTAGAAGAGGTTGTTCCGAGGGCAAAGGTTAGTGATCTATGCGCATTCTTTAGTCACTGGCTATTTTTGGAGGTGATACTGTTGTAGGGAATTCAAACAGCTCCCGGAAGAGGGATATCGTTAATTTGACTACCCAGTTAGAAGTAGGAGCCTCACCACAGATGCACCGCTTTCCCCTCCCAATAATTTGCTTTGATGACGAAGATATGAGAAATATGGCAAGACCATATGAAGATGCAGTGATAATTACCGCGGGAATAGCTGGTGATCATGTGCAGAAAATTTTGATTGACTATAGCAGAGTGATGGTATAATATAAATTATCATACATGGTTAATTAATGGTTATTCTCCACCACAAATGGTAGTTCTTATTGACCGTAAAACTATTAATGCATCAGTTGAGGAATTTTGTAACACATAGCATTTCAATACATCACGTCTAAGAGATACTCTAACAGAATTGGAGGTTCTCACATAGATCCAGTGTTCCATGTATCATTACTGAAGAGAAGAATATGGCATTTTATTACAATAACTATAGATCTTCTACTTGTCCACAGGCAAGGTCAAATAAAAATTAAACCAAGTAGGTTTTAAATAAAATGTTGGTAACAAAGACAAATCAAGCATGTGCAAAAATACTCATACAATGGTGTGAATATTTACTTACAGATCCTACTTGGGAATATTTTCTTTGAAATCTTTATCCTTGGGGTGAATAATCCATTTAATCAGAGGTTAATGTTATGACCTGTAAAAAGTATAAAAAATAGTCCAACAAAGAAAGATAAGTGAATGCGGAAGGTTCGAAGAAAAATAAAAAATAAAATATAAAATTATGGTTGAAGAAAGACTATTCAAGAGGAGAAGAAAGCACAGATCAAAGAGTATATTTTAAACATAGGTATGATACACGAAAGATAACTTTTTTTACTATTAGTAGTTACAAAAATGATTTTTTCACTATTAAAAACATTTCATTGAATGAAAAACATAGAAAACTCTTTTCCATTTAGTTACTCACTACACTTGGCAATGATTTCTAAACATAGGTATGATACACAATAACCTAGTAAACTATAAAACTCATACAACTCTAAAATTCATTCTTACTAAATCATGAAACCACTTAGTTCTATAACTTAAAAGATAACTTAATGTTTCCAAAATAAAACCAATAAACCTTTGTTACTATTTTTAATTTTTTTCTCATTTTCAAAATCAAGTATATGTTTAAAACATGATTAAAACGATGCCCTATATAGACCACAACTACCGTGGAACTGACTATGAAATATGTTTAATGAATTTCATATATTATTCATTAAAAAAATATTTATAAATTCAAATAACTAAGAAATAAGATGATATTCATTTCAAGTATAGTTCGAAACTTGTTATAGATGTGTTACAAAATATTCTTATAGGAAAATAATAAAAGGAAAGCCAAGTAGAAAAAGTTTATTATTAAGGAAGAGAAATTTTATTGTTTAGGGTTTATCAGTTTATTTATACCCCTTGTTACCATTTACAAGTCATTACTACAACATCTCACTCCACTAACTACACGTAAAAGTTTATTTACATTGTGGGACCCAAATTAATGGCCATTACGTTAGTGATTTGACTAGTTCAGTTAATGTGCCTTTGAACTGCTACTTTTACCATCTCCGTTGTAGGTGGACCTCGGTCGGCTTCATTCGCGTCATAGACTGAGCGTCTTTCTAATTTATTCCCTCTACTCGGTTATGTTTCTTGTTCAACTTTTCCCTTTCCTCAGCAGAGGTCTGATTATCCCTCATTGTCCTCATCTTTCTTATTCTTTGCTCGATGACGCGTTTGCTTGTTTAGCTTAGC
The DNA here is from genome assembly GCA_036936605.1 of Limnanthes douglasii subsp. nivea. Classification (NCBI taxonomy): domain Eukaryota; kingdom Viridiplantae; phylum Streptophyta; class Magnoliopsida; order Brassicales; family Limnanthaceae; genus Limnanthes; species Limnanthes douglasii. The sequence continues at coordinate 199,959,000 of JAUPFV010000001.1, read as the reverse complement.
TCATTAGTCGTCGGTAGATCTTAACGATTCATTCGGTCGTTCTTCACTTTACTGCTCGACCTCTGTCCCCCTACTCTGTTTCAGTTCCTCTTCAGTTTGATCTCGGCTTTGCTCGTAAATTTTCATGTCGTGTAATCACTTAGTTCGTCGTCTTCCCATGTCTAATTCCTTGTTGATGACTCGTATGCATATCCTTCTTACTTGTGATGATTATCCCTTTATCAAGGCACTCTTTTGTTCATGGATTATACGATGAAAGAGTAAAATTGATGAAATAAATCAATGCTATTTAATGATAAGGAGAATATCCTTAAGGAGTTTATTAATTAGTGTAAACTCTATGACGTCAGTTGGTAATGATGATTAATTTGAATATGTAACGGTAGTTTGATACGTGGCGACAGTAGCAGGCACGTGGGTGCGAGTAGTCTGACATTAATGCCATAATTGTGCAAATGAGGCTTTGGTTTTTGTTGGAAACATGTGGGTTTGCACTTAACCGTCATCATATCACGCGTGCAGTTGTGAGTTTGCATCTAAACCCATTTACTCATTGAATTTTCAAAAAATATATTTTCTCTGTTGAACACCCTGGTTAATTTTACAAAGGATAAATGAGGTTTATTCACCAGCGCAAAATGGTAACGTAGCCTCTCTGAATTTCCCACCAAGGTATGCTAATAATTTTTCAGTGTTCATCTTCATATAATGAGCACCATGATACTAGAATCCTCTTGGCGCGACTATAGGTGCCTGATTAACCCTCATTAGTGGTAGAGGTACTCGGGTGTGAGTTGTCCCATAAATTGCATGCTCTTACCTCTCATATTGGCTCATTGCAGTCGATCTAGAAACGCAATGGGTCCAAAAAAAATATGGAAATAAGAAGGAGAATGCAGTGAATATTGTAGAATTAGAGTACGAAGACTCTGGATTTTAAAGACTTATTTTGCTCGATTAACCCCTAAATACGAAGATCTGGATTCCGCTGGCCTTCTTAGCTTTAGGGCTAGGTATATGATACCTAGCTATGTTACTGTTAGGGTTTCAGACGCCGACAAGCACCTTTACTAGACGAGGGAGAATGAGACTAACCTATTTACTACTATATTTTATTAGGGTCCGTGCTTACCGTTGCCGACCTTGATTCGTGTTTTTTTAGTTTCATGGGTATTTGCCCTACCCAGTTAGTCGCGAATGGGTGGAGAAATTTACTCAACATTCTTTTAAGTTCTCAATTATTAGGCATTCGTATGTGCCTAGCAGATTTACTAGTGGTTGTAGATGTCGCTAAATTAGCTAAGTCCTCTTTCTTTTATACCCAACGGAGTGGGATTAGAAATATAGTAGAATGGCCTACCTCAGATATTATGTCGGGGAACTGAGAGCATAAAAATTCATTGTTAAACCTTCAATTAGAACGGAGGTAGAAGTCTAAGTGTAAGGAATATCTTTACGTAACTATACAATTTTATAGAATTTGTGCCACTACTGACTGAAACAGTTGAATGTGCAGGTAAATGAAAGCATCATGAGTGGTGCGAGGAAGGTTTGGCAAAATAGAATGTGAATCCTTTAATTCAAGTTGTGAATCTAGCCAAATCTACATGGCTTCAAGAACCTGCTCGTCTATTCACTCAGATTAATTTTTTAAAGGTTGGTTTGTGGGTACTGGGAACGATGGGAAGATGATCATGGTTGATAGTGGAGAAATGACGACCATAAATCGTTTGAGGGCGTTGATGGAACAAGGATATAAAGAGAAAATTATCACTAGGGTATGACTGTCAGTCCCTCAAGGTCGAAGGATGAAAAGGGATTTTTGTCTTTACGGTAGCACACTAAGAAAGAGAAAGAGATGTTGAGTATACAAGAGGCTGGTAAGGTGAACCAGGAGAGAAAGGAAATAACGCCCCACTGGGGTTGAAACAGATTTAAGTCACACTCGGCGGTCTCGCTCGAATGATGATGATGAGAATGATGGAGGAGATACAAGTCCTCTCCTGAAGCGTCCACGAGTGATAGTGGATGCAGTACCATTGGTGATGAGGAAACCACAACTGGTGGATGAAGAAGAAAATAACGGGGACCTTATTCCAAAGGCTCAAGGAGCTCGGCCATCGAATTTCATTTCTGAGCAAGCTCGAGGGAAGGCTCTCGAGGTGATAGACTTAAATGTTGTACGAGCGGAAGGTCAGTCGAGCCAAGTCAACGGTGCTGGCGATGGAGGCGAACCGAAAAAGTACATTCTCAAAGAAATAGCTCACGGGATAAAGCAGTTTGTAAAGACTGGCGTACGACCTACTTTCATTCAAGAAGTAGGATTTGGGTATGCTTTTGTGAACATAGTTAGGCCCAAACAAATGCCTGCCAAGAACCGGGATGATAGGGCCAACTGAACAAGTTGGACAATTGAGGAGTTACCCCCCTCAAGGACCATAATGCCACGACCGTTGATGCTGATGTTTGAGCAACTAAAAAGATGCCATGAACTATCCTTCTCCAATAACATTCATATTAGCGAAATATTACAAAGGAACATGGAGTTAGAAATAAAGGTAAGTTCAATCTGTTTGCTCTTAAAGATGGAAAATTAAGAATGTTACCTTATTTGGAAGTGATGTTTACAGATGCGTCACAATACGGTTATCCTCTCCTACTAGCGCATGTCTAACACAAATCTCCAAGTGATAGAGAAATGGAAACCCGAGCCTATGTTTATTGGGTCAGTGAAGGGTTTAACCACCGAGTTGGCTGGGTTTAAGAACGAATATGGGGTTGCCCAAGCATACAAATTCAAGGTTGTACAGGTTAATGAACGGCTGTAAAAGGAAGTTGCGATAATAAGAGGCGCTTGGGAAGCGTGCGAAGGAAAGAATAAAGAATTGACTGATAAGGCGACAACATTAATAGCACAAAACCATGGGTTTGTCAAAATAAATGACGATTTGATGTCTCAGAATGCTGATCTACTGGCCCTAAATATGGCTCAAGCCAAAAGGGTTGAAGAACATGCATACCGTATTGTTAGGCTCGTGGTTGAGAACAAGAGTTTGAAACCTCTATGGAAAATCTTAAGGTATAGATGGATAACCATTGTCAAGAAATATTAAGGAAGACTGAGGCAGATTTAAATTAGAGAGAAATAGAGGTGATGGATGTAGTCTTGAAGATAGTGGCGAAAAATTAGAAATAAGCAGTGATTGAGTTATTAAGGTTCAACCCGTGGATGGAACTCAGGTCACTGAGCAAATTTGCACTAGCACTTGCATTCTTGAAAATGGGGGGTTCGCTAGTCTCTGAGGCTGGCCTCCCTGCACCCAAGGTGAGGAAATATTGACCGCAACTGACAAAGATGCGGGGGTGTATCATAAAGCGTGAAGTCTCAGACCTCAAGGTCGGTTGTGAGTTATTTTGAATGACATACCATTTAGAAGACTTATCATCTTATACGATGTTCACGCTATAATATGGTCCAAGATAACATGTACAATTGTACAATTTCAGCAATATGATGACAAAATGTTTTATATATTGAGGTAGCAACCTCTTAAAGATAAATTACGTCGAGTTATGTGCACAGGTTGAAAGGTCCAAATATGTTAGGTTCAATTTTAGTTTTTTTAGTAATAGGTTTAGTAACCTTGCATTCTAAGACAACAACCTAATACTCATGGACGAAGAGATGAAGGAGGAATCACACATAACCTAATACTCATGGACGAAGAGATGAAGGAGGAATCACACATAACCTAATACTCATGGACGAAGAGATGAAGGGAGAACCACACACTTATTTGATGTACGTGTTTGGATGTACTATATTTGTTGAAAATAATAATATGTATATCAACATTAGGTATGTGTTCATCCTCCGCGATTTTAAACATAAGATGCTTATTTATTCGTGAGTATTTATGTAATTTTGTATGTATATCATAAATTGAGAGAATCTATAGAACATAGAATGGGGACTATATTCAGAGTATTCATCTGCATCAATGTCTATAGTGAGATGGGATGGATATTCATAACATAAATAACGGTAGTCGTTAAAAACAGAAATAGTAGATTATGTTGAACCACACTAACAAATCTGATGTAAATTGTAATATTTACTTTTTCATATATGTTAAATAAAATAATTTAAATAATGAATGATTCACTTCACGTATTTTTTTTAAATATGTTTACATACTTATTCATAACAATATCATGAGATATTTGATGAATATAAATAATATTTCAAATATAAAATTAATAATAAATTTAAAAATTAATATTTATTGATATTCCATTTTAAATAAATAAATAAATATAAAAAATTACATTAATATATTTATCGATTAATATAATATCTAGATGACAATATAACTATATATTAAAAAAAAATAGATTAAAAATATTTAATAAACTACTAGTTTGAACCTTATCCATTGATTAGGGGTGGCAATTCGGGTGGTGTCCGGTCCGACTCGGTCCGATCCGACCCGGTCCAGCCGGGTTTTGTCCGGCCCGAACTTAGAACGGGCCGGGTTCGGGTTCATAAAATGTAACCCGCAACCGGGCGGGGCCGGGTTCGGGTTTCAAATTTGTCCAGTCCGTTCCGGCCCAAAAATCATAAAATATATATAAAAATAATATTTCTATGTATAATAAAAATAATATTTTTTAAAAATAAATTAATATATTTAAAATAAATTAAAAAATATTTAAAAAATATTAAAATTAATATCCACGGGTCGGGCCGGGTTGACCGGCAGACATTAGCAGACGGGTTCGGGTTTGAAAATCTGAGCCCGGGAGCAGGTTGGGCCGGGTTCAGACTCAATTGTAAAAAAAGCGGGCTCAAGCGGGCTGGCCCGAACCCGGCCCGCGGACGGCCCATTGTCATCCCTACCATTGATACCTATAACACCTAAACAATATATATATAGCAGTGTTTGTTAAAAATATTTAATAAACTATTTGGTTTGAATATAAAAAAAATAATATATAATTTATTTAAGTAGTATATTTCATCGAATAATACAAATAATCTAAAAAAATCGAAACTTAAATAAATAAAATTCACACTCCACTAACAAACAAGGCGTAGTAAGAAATAAGATAAGATTAGAGGTATAACATTAGATTAGATAAGATTAGAGGGTTAGGGTTTATATAGAGTATCCTGAATCACATAGTTTTTACGGTTTTTGAATTTTTTTTGGATTAGAGGTATAAAATCAGAGGGTTTAGGGTTTTCATAAACACTTTGTTTAGAGATACATATAACATTAGAGAAATATCAGAGGGTTAGGGTTTATGTCAAGTTTCCTGAATTATAGAATTTTTACAGTCTTTGTAAAAAATTGGATTAGAGAAAGACTTGAGGGGGTTTGGGGTTTATGTCCTGAGTTACAGAGTTTACTCTATTGGAGAACCATGTAAATTTAGATACACTAATAAATGTACAACTTTAATATTTGTTCTTAATAAAAATGTCAGTTCTTTTTTTCCCTGTTTATTGTATTTCATATGTTGTTTGTCTTTCTCTACTCTATTTTGATGAGATATTACACCAAAGATTTTTACGGCCATTGTAAAGCTTGCAATTGAAATGTGGTTAGTTTAGTACTCATAGGTTAATTCAAATCTAATTGTCTAATTCATAAATCTACAGTTTCATTTTTGTTCTTTAATCTTCTGTTTTTAGTCAACATGTTCATTATGTTTGATTAGAATATTGTATAATTTAGCCTTGATCGAATGAATACAGCGCATGTCTTGAATATGTGTTTTTATATGGTGGATGTAGAGCTTTGTCCTCCATCGTCGAGGCTCATTCAAAGTGAGTTGCAACATCAATTTATAAAAAAATAGTAATTACCTTCTATTGAATTTCTGAATCGAGTTGGTTCTTTCTCTTCTTATTTAGAAAATGGTTTGAACATCTATTTCGTAATAATTTTTATTTGTTGGCCGGGCCATTTTACATTTTACATTTTGCATTTAAATTGCTGATCGTCAACTTATCTTTTCCATACTTAAAAACCAAAGTACATTTTTATAATTCAATAAAGTTAATGGTGCTTTCTAGCTTACGTGTGTATATAGACATTTTGCTCTTACGATTTAAAATTCTGAAATCATGAATTTGCCGTGTTTTGTATTTGCTACCATCTTTATATTTTATATTAGCCGGTGCAAGTCATTCATTTTCTATATTCCAGTTCATGATATGCGCATACATTGTATTTGGTTTGATATGTACTTTTGAATTTTTGTCACTTTTATCAAAGATTGAAGTAAACTGAATCATTGTTGGGCTACTAGAACCCTAATTAATTTACTCAGTCTTATAGATAGTTTATAAGCTAACAAAGTGATCAAATGGTAGCAGAACATTGTCCGAGGATGTTGCTTCACTACCTCCAAAAGGATGGAACTATTATGATATATAGATGAACAATTTCCGATGAAGAATTCTTGCAAAATGCTAAAATCATCTCTACCTGTCTTAAACCTCATGGAAATTACGTATATATATATATATAATATATATGATAATATAGCTTACAAGTTTAGTATTTTGCTTAAAATCATCAAAAAGTTCTTTTAAGTAGTGACCGAAATAGTGATAGTGTTTATCTTTGAATGCAGTATGCTGTGGTGGATTATCTTTGGCATACAAAGTTAGTAAAATGTGCCTCGGCCTATTCTCTTGGCTACGATGTGATTGATGAATGGAGAAGGATGCGGCCGGATCCAGATAGGTAGCGGTCTTCTCGTGGCGGAAACGTTTTTACCCTAGTAGCCAACAAAGTACATGCAATGGGTTTGAAGTTGAGAATTATATTATGAACGACTTTAGTACACAAGTTGTTAGTGAAAATACACCGATTTTAGATGTTCATACGATATTTCTCTCTGATTTCTTTGTATTTGCGATACATCCTTTTCTTTTTCTCGAATTTAAGTTACTGCCGTCATTTTTTTCTCATAAGGGGTTGGCTTATGTGGAGTCTGGCAAACAATTTCGTGCACCAGCTACTGGTAGAAAGTCGCAGGTCTTTGCTTGGATGAAAAATGGTTTCATGAGTGTAAACACTGATATGGGTGCATCAAGAGCCTTCTTAGAGTCACCTCATATGCAATATTGTTCATGGGGAGTTGATTTAGGTACAATATATTTATATGTTCATCTTCCGAATTCTGTGAGTAAAATGTTCAAGCATGTCTTGATTTTGTATAATCTCAAAACCATACATTTAATGCAGTAAAACATAATTGTGCTTTCAGTGCGGACTTTGATCTAGGGAGATATCTATTGTTTCTCACATAATTGTGCTTTCAGTACGTATTATTTTCAAATATGTTTACATACTTATTCATAACAACATTATGAGATATTTGATGAATATAAATAATATTTCGAATATAAAATAAATAATAAATTTAAAAATCAATATTTATTGATATTCCATTTTAAATAAATAAATAAATAAATTACATTAATATATTTATCGATTAATATAATATCTAGACCTCATAACCATGACAATATAAGTATATATTAAAAAAAGAAATTTAGATAAAAAATATTTAATAAACTACTGGTTTGAACCTTATCCATTGATACCTATAACACCTAAACAATATATACAGCAGTGTTCGTAAATTGTTTTTAATAAACTATTTGGTATGAATATAAAAAAATGATATATAATTTATTTAAGTAGTATATTTCATTGAATAATACAAATAATCTAAAAAAAATCGAAACTTAAATAAATAAAATTCACACTCCACTAACAAACAAGGCATAGTAAGAAATAAGCGCTAAAATAACAGCCGCAGACACATGTACTCGTTCCTTCGTCTCTAACCTGTGTCATGTCCTCTTATTACCTATATCTAAGATTGAGTGTGGTGAATTGGGATAGACCCTTCGTGTTCATCATCTGTCCTTTGTAAATCGTTTGTTAGCGTTTCGACAGCCGATCGAACCAACGGGTTATTTTCTAGATTCATTGCAAAACTTTAAGATTGTTTTTCAAGATTCATTAAATTCGAACAAGCAAAGTAGACACCAATTGTTGACCAGTCCCCAGTGAAGTCGCCAATTTGGTGAGTTTGATTATTTGGATTGCTTTAGTTAATTCGAGAGATAATTGATTATAGAGAGAGAATTAAATTCTAGAGAGAGAAAATCAGAGTGCTCAAATGATCTAACTAAAAAAGCCAACCCCTTTATTAGATTAATGTTGGCCTTTAAATAGAGGCGCGATGACTTAGCTTATAACTGAAAACGGTTATATAAAAGGGATAATTTCACATTAGTCCCTGACTAGAATACATAGTCCTAAATTCCTCCTCTAACTTTACAATCTGTTATAAAAGGTTTTATTCTTTACATTTTAATCCTCAGAGTTCCATTTCTTTATTAATTACTACAACATTTGACTCCACTAACTACATGTAGAATTGTATTTACATCGTGGGACCCAGATTAATGGCCATTACAATAGTGTTTTGACTCGTTCAGTTAATGTGGATTTAAACCACTATATTGACCATCTCCGTTGTAGGTGGACCTCAGTCGACTTCATCCGCATCATAAACCAAGCATATTTCGAATTTATTCCCCTCCATTCAGTTATGTTTCTTGTTCAGCTCTTCCCTTGCCTCAACAGAGGTCTGGTTATCCATTTTTGTCATCATCTCTCTTATTTCTTTCTCGATGACGCGTTTGTTTGGTTTAACTTAGCTCATCAGTCGTTGGTCAATCTTATTGTTTGTTTGATCGTTCTTCACTTTATTGCTCGGCATGTGTCCCTCTGCTCCGTTTCGGTTCCTCTTATTTCATCTCACATTTGCCCATAACTTTTCATGTCTTGTAATCAACTCGGCTTGTCGTCTTCCCATGTTTTATTCCTTGTCGATCACTAGTATGCCTATCCTTCTTACTTGTAATGATTATCCCGTTATCAAATATAGTGTTATTATGTTGCGCAATATATGATGTGAGGTTTCACATGATAATTGGTATGAATATTTCATGCATACATGGCATCGTAGGGTTGTAAAGTTGGGTATCATTACAATTCCAAAATGTATTCGCCAATGTTCGGTTACTAAAGTGTTAGACACATTGTTTTTTAAAATATTATTTTTCGGTTGGTAGAATATGGTGTAATTGACTTGTGCAACCGAGCAAAAATTATAAAAAATATTTATTGTAGTGTGTTTATCCACCGTTTCGCATATTACATGAAAATCGCCAAGACGCGAAACAAATTGTTCTAAGAGAATACATAGTTAAAAAAATGTATAGACCTTCCGAGTGTAATACTTTGGTCTATAAATCAAAATTTCATAAGGAGTAAAAATTACGTTTCCAGATTTTAGCAACACAAATTAATGTTATCATATTCTATAAAACAATGCATATAATCCCAATTTTAAACACTATAAGGCCCTAAAAGTTTAAATAATTCAAAAAAATGTTTGATTTCAGGAATATTAGGTCTACCATGAGAAAATTTAGCGACAATAGTGATTTAGAAAGGGATAATGAAGAAGACTTATCTAATTTTTTAAGAAATATCGTTGGATGTTCTCTTTTCTTCTTAAAATCCACTTTTGATGGTTAAATTTCAACTCTTTTGGTTTCAAGGCTTCAACGAAACTTCTTTTTTGCCAGGTTTCTTCTTTATGTTGAGGAAACAGTGTTGGAGATGCTTCGAAAATCGGATTGCATTCTGGGATTGAAGAAGCTAAGGGAATTCATCTTCGAAGGATTTCACTGGAGCTGATGAAGGTAACTCTTGTAATTCTGAAGTGATTGTGACTTCGGAGGAAGATTTCTCGAGCGTCTTTATCAATTAATACACACATTTAGGAAATTAAACCATAAAAAACTGTACAGTCTTCCCTAGATTAACCCAGTAACTCACTACCTCAGTCTTCCCTTTTATTTAGACTTAGTTACTACGTAAACCATACAAAACTGTCCAGTCATCTCCTGCTATATATGGTTACCTCACTAGCCTACCACACGCTTCCCTTTCATTTAGTTACAATTTTCTTCTTTCGGAAGCAAAAAAGAGAGTTTTGGGTTCTACTCTACTCTAGGAGAAGCCGAGAAATGGGTTGACTTGATTATCTTCTCCAAGAATATTAGGATTGTACATTTATATGTGCATTATGCAAGCATAGAGCGTGAAGTCTCAGACCTCAAGGTCGGTTGTGAGTTATTTTGAATGACATACAGTTTAGAAGACTTATCATCTTATACGATGTTCACGCTATGATATGGTCCAAGATAACATGTACAATTGTACAATTTCAGCAATATGATGACAAAATGTTTTATATATTGAGGTAGCAACCTCTTAAAGATAAATTACGACGAGTTATGTGAAGAGGTTGAAAGGCCCAAATATGTTAGGTTCAATTTTAGTTTTTTTAGTAATAGGTTTAGTAACCTTGCATTCTAAGACAACAACCTAATACTCATGGACGAAGAGATGAAGGAGGAATCACACATAACCTAATACTCATGGACGAAGAGATGAAGGGAGAATCACACACTTATTTGATGTACGTGTTTGGATGTACTATATTTGTTGAAAATAATAATATGTATATCAACATTAGGTATGTGTTCATCCTCCGCGATTTTAAACATAAGATGGTTATTTATTCGTGAGTATTTATGTAATTTTGTATGTATATCATAAATTGAGAGAATCTATAGAACCTAGAATGGGGACTATATCTAAGAGTATCCATCTGCATCAATGTCTATAGTGAGATGGGATGGATATTCATAACATAAATAATGGTAGTCTTTAAAAACAGAAATAGTAGATTATGTTGAACCGCACTAACGAATCTGATGTAAATTGTAATATTTACTTTTTCATATATGTTAAATAAAATAATTTAAATAACGAATGATTCACTTCACGTATTATTTTCAAATATATTTACATACTTATTCATAACAATATTATAAGATATTTGATGAATATAAATAATATTTCAAATATAAAATAAATAATAAATTTAAAAATTAATATTTATTGATATTCCATTTTTAAATAAATAAATAAATATAAAAAATTACATTAATATATTTATCGATTAATATAATATCTAGACGACAATATAACTATATATTAAAAAAAGAAATTTAGATTAAAAATATTTAATAAACTACTGGTTTGAACCTTATCCATTGATACCTATAACACTTAAACAATATATATAGCAGTGTTCGTTAAAAATATTTAATAAACTATTTGGTTTGAATATAAAAAATGATATATAATTTATTTAAGTAGTACATTTCATTGAATAATACAAATAATCTAAAAAAATCGAAACTTCAATAAATAAAATTCACACTCCACTGACAAACAAGGCGTAGTAAGAAATAAGATAAGATTAAAGGTATAACATTAGATTAGATAAGATTAGAGGGTTATGGTTTATGTAGAGTATCCTGAATCACAAAGTTTTTACGGTCTTTGAAAAAAGTTGGATTAGAGGTATAAAATCAGAGGGTTTAGGGTTTTCGTAAACACTTTGTTTAGAGATACGTATAACATTAGAGAAATATCAGAGGGTTAGGGTTTGTGTCAAGTTTCCTGAATTACAGAATTTTTACAGTCTTTGTAAAAAATTAGATTAGAGAAAGACTAGAGGGGGTTTGGGGTTTATGTCCTGAGTTACAGAGTTTACTCTATTGGAGAACCATGTAAATTCAGATACACTAATAAATGTACAACTTTAAATCTTTGTTCTTAATAAAAATGTGAGTTTTTTCCCTGTTTATTTTATTTCATATGTTGTTTGTCTTTCTCTACTCTATTTTTATGAGATATTACACCGAAGATTTTTACGGCCATTGTAAAGCTTGTAATTGAAATGTGGTTAGTTTAATACTCATAGGTTAATTCAAATCTAATTGTCTAATTCATAAATCTACAGTTTCATTTTTGTTCTTTAATCTTCTGTTTTTAGTCAATGTGTTCATTGTGTTTGATTAGAATATTGTATAATTTAGCCTTGATCGAATGAAGACAGCACATGTCTTGAATATGTGTTTTTATATGGTGGATGTAGAGCTTTGTCCTCCATCGTCAAGGCTCATTCAAAGTGAGTTGCAGCATCAATTTATAAAAAAAAACAGTAATTACCTTCTATTGAATTTCTGAATCGAGCTGGTTCTTTCTCTTCTTATTTAGAAAATGGCTTGAACATCTATTTCGTAATAATTTTTATTTGTTGGCCGAGCCATTTTACATTTTACATTTTGCATTTGAATTGCTGATCGTCAACTTATCTTTTCCATACTTAAAAACCAAAGTACATTTTTATAATTCAATAAAGTTAATGGTGCTTTCTAGCTTACGTGTGTATATAGACATTTTGCTTTTATGATTTAGAGTTCAGGATTCTGAAATCATGAATTTGTCGTGTTTTGTATTTGCTACCATCTTTATAGTTTATATTAGCCGGTGCAAGTGATTCATTTTCTATATTCCAGTTTATGATATGAGCATACATTGTATTTGGTTTGATATGTACTTTTGAATTTTTGTCACTTTCATCAAAGATTGAAGTAAACTGAATCATTTTTGGGCTTTTAAAACCCTAAATTACTCGGTGTTATAGATAGTTTATAAGCTAACAAAGTGATCAAATGGTAGCAAAATATTTTCCCAGGATGTTGCTTCACTGCCTCCAAGAGGATGGAACTCTTATGATATATAGCTCAACAATTTCCGATGAAGAATTCTTGCAAAACGCTAAAATCATCTCTACCTGTCTTAAACCTCATGGCAATGAGGTATATATAGATATATACAATATACGATAATATAGCTTATAAGTTTAGTATTTTTCTTAAAATCATCAAAACGTTCTTTTAAGTAGTGACCGTAATAGTGATAGTGTTTGTCTTTGAATGCAGTATGCTGTGGTGGATTATCTTTGGCATACAAAGTTAGTAAAAGGTGCCTCGGCCTATTCTCTTGGCTACGATGTGATTAATGAATGGGGAAGGATACAACCGGATCCAGATAGGTAGCGGTCTTCTCGTGGCGGAAAAGGTTTTACCCAAGTAGCCAACAAAGTACACGCAATGGGTTTGAAGTTGAGAATTATATTATGAACGACTTTAGTACACAAGTTGTTAGTGAAAATACACCGATTTTAGATGTTCATACGATATTTCTCTCTGATTTCTTTGTATTTGCGATACATCCTTTTCTTTTTCCCGAATTTAAGTTACTGCCGCCATTTTTTTCTCATAAGGGGTTGGCTTATGAGGAGTCTGGCAAACAATTTCGTGCACCGGCTACTGGTAGAAAGTCGCAGGCCTTTGCTTGGATGAAAAATGGTTTCATGAGTGTAAACACTGAGGTGGGTGCATCAAGAGCCTTCTTAGAGTCACCTCATATGCAATATTGTTCATGGGGCGTTGATTTAGGTACAATATATTTATATGTTCATCTTCCGAATTCTGTGAGTAAAATGTTCAAGCATGTCTCGCTTTTGTATAATCTCAAAACCATACATTTACTTCAGTAAAACATAATTGTGCTTTCAGTGCGGACTTTGATCTAGGGAGATATCTATTGTTTCTCACATAAGTAAAAGCCTGTTTGCATTTTATCTTTTTTAGATGTGTTTAATGAAGATGAATACTCATATTACGCTGATTCTGAATGGACTCAATCATACCGTAGTGTACTCTTTGTCTCATGGGACCAATGCTACACCTGAATTGGACCAAATCTATAAATGGATTGGCTAACTTGTTATGCGATTCAGGGTTCCTTGAATACATTAATTTTGTCTTGTTATATATGCAATTAATATACTACTTTTTCTTTTGTTGAACTTTCTTGTAATATATATATATATATATATATGAATGCTTGTATTTTACAAAATTGCTTCGTTTAGGAACAAATCAATGGACTTGTTGATATAAAGAATAACTTGCAGGCAGGGTTTCAACAAGGTATGAATCATATTTGAAATATAAGATTGTTTTTATTTTGTTGTCCATGTGTAGAATTGGCGTTATGGGGTGAAAAAGGATGGTACGTTTTCGCCCCAAGGGACAAAAAATATCCATAGGGGTCAAGGCCAAACAGAGCAGCTGAAATGGGAACTGGAGAGCTATTGGGGCAAACAAACCGATCGGGACACAGGGGATAAAGAAAGCTTTAGTCTAAAATCATAAAGAAAAAGCAATTCAATTGGGAGTTGTATAACAATGTGTTATACAAGTCCTAAATAGTTTTGTGCTACTGTCAAGTGACATGATATATAGGTATTGAAGAGCCCGAGAGATAGAAAAGAGAGAGAATGAGAGTGAAGCAAACTTTTAATTCACAAATGCTTAAGCTTCTATGTAAGAGTGGTACCGTTTTTATAGGTAGTTAGACATAGCCTAAGGAATCTAATTGGTTAGGCTGTTACAACATATACAAGTTTGTTATATTCTGTTTATTAATTTGTTATTCAATTTGTGCTTAATAGACCAGCACAACTTAATAACGTGTGATGTAGACCAAGGGTGATTAGGATCTTCTGATGGGTTTGACTTCACAAAGACCTGACCCGGTTGTAGACCCATAGCAACCAAATCGAACCCGTTAGACAATGAAGTAAAGATGGCTGTCTGAAAACCCTAGCAGATACTTCCCTTTGCTAACTCTTCTTCTCTACACAATCGACATCCATGAGAGGCAAGCTTGAAGCTTCAACCAAGTCATGATTTCCATGAAGCTTCAAGGAGTGCCTATTCTTCACACCGCCTTGCAAACGAAGGGGCGAATCAATGAGGCCAAGTTTGTCTATGGGGAACGAGAAACGATGATGAGTGAGAGGTTTGGTAAGGCAATCAGCGAGCTGATCATGAGAAGAAACAAACCGAATTTGAAGAGAGGCCTGGAAGACTTGATTACAGATGAAATGTATATCAATTTCAATATGCTTCGTCCTTGCATGGAACAGCGGGTTAGATTCCAAGGAGCTCGCCCTAAGATTATCGCACCAAATGATTGAAGGAGTGGTAAATGGAACTTGCTTTCAATAAGGATGAAGCGTAACCAGATGAGTTCTGCTGACAGATTCGCTAAATCCCGGTATTCTGACTCAGTTGAAGACCTTGCTACCACATTCTACTTCTTTGAAGACCATGAGACCAGAGAGTCCCCATGATACACATAATAAGCTCCCATGTTTCTTCAATCATCAGAAGAAGAAGCCCAATCAGCATCAGAAAAGCCATGGAGTTGAAGGTTGCAGCTTGGTTTGATATGCAGTCCAACCCAGCTAGACCCATATAAGTAACGAAGAACTCTCTTCAAGCTTTGCCAATGCATTTTAGTAGGTGCTTGCTGGTATTCACTTAGCTTATTAGCAGCAAAATCAATGTCAGGTCTTGTATGAGTTAGGTATTGTAAAGCTCATAATAAACTGCGATATGGTGTAGGACCCACAAGAGGAGTCCCAGAAGAACTGGAGAGGTGAACACCTGCAACAATTGGTGTTGGACATGGCTTAACTAGCGACAAACCTTGAGAAACCATTAAGTTCTTGATCTACTGATGTTGTGTTAGGTAAATCCCTGTGGGGTCACAATGAACCTCTATTCCACGGAATAAATGGAGTGGCCCATGTCTTTAAGTGAAAACATTGCATTAAGTTTATGAACAAATGCCTACCAAGAACCAGGATGATGGGGAAAACCGAACAAGTTGGACAGTGGAGGAGTTTCCCCCCTCAAGGATCATAATTCCACGACCGTCTATGCTGATGTTTGAGCAACTAAAAAGATGCCATGACTTATCCTTCTACAATAACATGCCTATCAGCGAAATATTACAAAAGGCACGTGGAGCTAGAAATAGAGGTAAGTTCAATATGTTTGCTCTTAAATATGGATGATTAAGAATGTTACCTTATTTGGAAGTGATGTTTACAAATGCATTATAATCCGGTTATCCTCTCCTACTAGCGCATGTCTAACACAGATCTCCAAATGATGGAGAAATGGAAACCCGAGCCCATGTTTATTGGGTCAATGAAGGGTTTAACCACCGAGTTGGCTGGGTTTAATAACAAATATGAGGTTACCCAAGCACATAATTTCAAGGTTGTACAGGAGAATGAACGGCTGCAAAAGGAAGTGGAGATAATAAGAGGCGCTCGGGAAGCGTGCGAAGGAAAGAATAAAGAATTGACTACTGAGGCTACAACGTTAATAGAAAAAAACCATAGGTTTGCCAAAATAAATGAAAATTTGATGTCTTAGAATGCTGATCTACTGGCTCTAGATATGGCTCAAGCCAAAAGGGTTGAAGAACAAGCATACCGCATTGTTGGGCTCGTGGTTGATAACAGGAGTTTGAAACCTCTATGGCAGATCTGAAGGTACAGATAGATAACCACTGTCAAGAAATATTGAGGAAGACTGAGGCAGATTTAAATTAGAGAGAAATAGAGGTGATGGAGGTAGCCATAAAGATGGTGGCAAAAATCAGAAATAAGTAATGGCTGAGTTATTAAGGTTCAACCCGGGGATGAAACTAGCATCACTGAGCAAATTTCCACTAGCACTTGCATTCCTGAATATGGAGGGTTCGTTAGTCTTTGAGGCTAGCCTCTCTGCACCCAAGGTGGGGAAAACATTGACCGCAACTGACAAAGATGCGGGGGTGTATCCTAAGGAGGTGGAAAATACTAAATTAGGGATTAGTGATTTTTCTGCAATTCTTGATGCGTGAAATTTGTAAATATTTTGAACTTAAATTGCGTTTAGTTATTTTTTGGCACCATGCGTGCATGAATTTATGAATTATTTTAACAATGTTGTTGTATGGATAAATTCATATGGTAGTTGTTGTGCTATTGTCTTTTCCTTATATTAATATAGTCGAAATAGTATCATTATGTGGAGATATGTGCTTGTTAGCTCGTATTATGCCCATGAGAGGTCCATACAAGGTCGAGCTTAGTATGGCTCATTTTGTAGCTTTAAGGGAGACTAGCTCCCCAACTTTATTCGTGGTGAGATCTATTTAACCCATTGCATGGCCCCATGAGGGCTTGATACTTTGATTAGCTCGCTAATATACCATGTACAATATATGAGGCTCAGTATAGCCTTTACGTAGCCTGTAGGCGTGGCCAATAAGCAGGTCGTATTATAGACTCCATGGTCTGGGCTAAGTGTGACCCCTCGTGTAGCCCGTATGCGTGGTCATTGATCCATTCGCCAATTGTAAGGACGGATATTTAAACAAGCACACATTTTGGCGACAACATAAAAAATTATATTAACATAGTAAGCCACAGTTTGATGTCTAATTAAAAAAACTCTCTCGCGCCATCAAGAGGGGTAAACAACGCATCATCTACTTTACAAAGTTGGTCAATACAATTTGAGATGGATTACATTTCAAGGATGTTTTGAGGAACGACCATATGCATCGATTAGGTTCTAAGCTCGACTGTAGCCATTAAACCCCCAAAATTTAAGGCTCTTCTTTTTGTTGTTTCATTAGCCAGATCTCCTAGCAGTAATCCTTGGCGAAAAGCTGCCATCGCCACCAGTTCTTCACAATTATCTAGACTTGATTTTGTCAAGACAAACACTTCGTATAATCCTTCAACTTTTCTCCAACTGCTTGCTTACCTTGGATGATTATATCATTTTTCCCTCATTTTCTTACTCCCAACGAACTGTCTTTGAAATGCAGTATAAAAATATCTGAAGTTTGAAATGGATCCCCTCAGAATTCAGTTATACTATTTCAAAGCTGTTCTCTTAAAATTCTGGGAAAAATCCCAACATAATAGCTTGTCGTCATCCTTAAAATTCATTATATAATTCTTGAATTGTTCGATGTGATCATCTGGATCTTGAATCCCAACGATCTTTTTAACTTTTGAATTGTCAAAACACTTCGGAAACGTGATAGATCTAATCTCATTTGTCAACCGAGGATTACTCAAATCAACACCTTGAACATACTGATCCTCAGTTCCCATTACCGCATACAAATTCCGATCATCCCTATTGTATTGATTTGATATATTTCCCTCACACCAATTAGACTTCGTCAAACATTAAGGTACACTATCTCTTCTTTCTTTTTGTTATTTCTTAGATTTGAGAAGTTGATATTTCTCTTCTTTCGAAGAGTCTCGATAACTTTTAAAACCTGATCTAGAGATTTCAACCTCCTCATCACTAGATGTAATATACCTTTCTTTATCTTTATTTTCTTTTCGAGAAGAATGACGCTCTTTTGGAGCCTCAAAGCGTATTTTTTTGTTCACGTCTGACTTGACGATCAATGCAAGATCGATCAGATTGACCACCAACATCATTTTGATCATTTATTTTCCTTACCTTGGATTTCAGCCTTGCTGACTGAATCTCCTGATCTCTCTGATCGTATTTCTCGTTCAATGCATTTATCTTATCCATAAGCTAATTCATTCGCAATTCTATCTCAGATTGAGTCTGGTGAATCGGGATAGATCTTCGTGTTTATCATCTGTCTTTTGTAAATCGTTTGTTAGCGTTTCGATAGCTGATCGAACCAACGGGTTATTTTCTAGATTCATTGCGAAACTTTAAGATTTTTTTTCAAGATCAATTAAATTTGAACAAGCAAAGTGGACACCAATTGTTGATCGGTCCCAGTGAAGTCGCCAATTTGGTGAGTTTGATTATTTGGATTGCTTTAGTTAATTCGAGAGATAACTGATTATAGAGAGAGAATTAGATTCTAAAGAGAGAAAACCAGAGTGCTCAAATGATCTAACTAAAAAAGCCAACCCTTTTATTAGATTAATGTTGGCCTTTAAATAGAGGCGCAATGACTTAGCTTATAACTGAAAACGGTTATATAAAAGGGATAATTTCACATTAGTCTCTGACTAGAATACATAGTCCTAAATTCCTCCTCTAACTTTACAATCTGTTATAAAAGGTTTTATTCTTTACATTTTAATCCTCAGATTTCCATTTTTTTTATTAATTACTACAACATTTGACTCCACTAACTACATGTAGAATTGTATTTACATCGTGGGACCCAGATTAATGGCCATTACAATAGTGTTTTGACTCGTTCAGTTAATGTGGATTTAAACCACTATATTGACCATCTCCGTTGTAGGTGGACCTCAGTCGACTTCACCCGCGTCATAAACCAAGCGTATTTCCAATTTATTCCCCTATATTCAGTTATGTTTCTTGTTCAGCAGAGGTCTGATTATCCCTTTTTGTCCTTATCTCTCTTATTTCTTGCTCGATGACGCGTTTTTTTGGTTTAACTTAGCTCATCAGTCGTTGGTCAATCTTACTGTTTGTTCGATCGTTCTTCACTTTATTGCTCAGTATGTGTCCCTCTGCTCTGCTTCGGTTCCTCTTCTTTGATCTCGCATTTGCCCGTAACGTTTCCTGTCTTGTAATCAACTCGGCTTGTCGTCTACCCATGTCTTATTCCTTGTCGATCACTTGTATGCCTATCATTCTTACTTGTAATGATTATCCCGTTATCAAATATAGTGTTATTACGCTGCGCAATGTATGATGTGAGGTTTCACATGATAATTGGTATGAATATTTCATGCATGCATGGAATCGTAGGGTTGTAAAGTTGGGTATCATTACATTTGCAAAATGTATTCGCCAAGGTTTGGTTACTAAAGTGTTAGACATATTTAAAAAAAATATGATTTCTAGTTGGGGAATATGGTGTAATTGACTTATGCAACCGAGCAAAAATTATAAAAAATATTTATAATCGTGTCTTTATCCACCGTCTCGCATATTACATGAAAATTGCCAAGACGCGAAACAAATTGTTTTAAGAGAATACAAAGTTTAAAAAATTTATAGACCTTTTGAGTGTAATAGTTTGGTCTATAAATGAAAATTTCATAAGGAGTAAAAATTACGTTTCCAGATTTTAGCAACACCATTAATGTTATCATATTCTATAAAACTATGCATATAATCCCAATTTTAAACACTATAAGGCCCTAAAAGTTTAAATAATTCAAGAAAATGTTTGATTTCAGGAATATTAGGTCTACCATGAGAAAATTTAGCGACAATAGTGATTTAGAAAGGGATAATGAAGAAGACTTATCTAATTTCTTGAGAAATATCGTTGGATGTTCTCTTTTCTTCTTGAAATCCACTTTTGATGGTTGAATTTCAACTCTTTTGGTTACAAGGCTTCAACGAAACTTCTTTTTTGCCAGGCTTCTTCTTTATGGTGAGGAAACAGTGTTGGAGATGCTTCGAAAATCGGATTGGCATTCTGGGATTGAGGAAGCTAAAGGAATTCATCTTCGAAGGATTTCACTAGAGCTGATGAAGGTAAATCTTGTAATTATGAAG
Source organism: Limnanthes douglasii subsp. nivea (assembly GCA_036936605.1). NCBI lineage: Eukaryota > Viridiplantae > Streptophyta > Magnoliopsida > Brassicales > Limnanthaceae > Limnanthes > Limnanthes douglasii. The sequence goes on along the minus strand of JAUPFV010000001.1, from coordinate 199,938,563 downwards.
TGACTGTGACTTCGGAGGAAGATTTCTCGAGCATCTTTATCAATTAATACATGTATTTAGGAAATTAAACCATACAAAACTGTACAGTCCTCCCTAGATTAACCCAGTAACTCATTACCTCAGTCTTCCCTTTTATTTAGACTTAGTTACTACGTAAACCATACAAAACTGTCCAGTCATCTCCTACTATATATGGTTATCTCACTAGCCTACCACACGCTTCCCTTTCATTTAGTTACAATTTTCTTCTTTCTAAAGCAAAAAAGAGAGTTTTGGGTTCTACTCTACTCAAGGAGAAGCCGAGAAATGGGTCGACTTGATTATCTTCTCCAAGAAGATTATGATTATACATTTATATGCGCATTATGCAAGCATAGAGCGTGCAGTCTCATACCTCAAGGTCGGTTGTGAGTTATTTTGAATGACATATTGTTTAGAAGACTTATCATCTTATACGATGTTCACGCTATAATATGGTTCAAGATAACATGTACAATTGTACAATTTCAGCAATATGATGACAAAATGTTTTATATATTGAGGTAGCAACCTCTTAAAGATAAATTACGACGAGTTATGTGCAGAGGTTGAAAGGTCCAAATATGTTAGGTTCAATTTTAGTTTTTTTAGTAATAGGTTTAGTAACCTTGCACTCTACGACAACAACCTAATACTCATGGACGATGAGATGATGGAAGAATCACACATAACCTAATACTCATGGACGAAGAGATGATGGAGGAATCACACATAACCTAATACTCATGGACGAAGAGATAAAAGAAGAATCACACACTTATTTGATGTACGTGTTTGGATGTATTATATTTGTTGAAAATAATAATATGTATATCAACATTAGGTATGTGTTCATCCTCCGCGATTTTAAACATAAGATGGTTATTTATTCGTGAGTATTTATGTAATTTTGTATGTATATCATAAATTGAGAAAAATCTATAGAACATAGAATGGGGACTATATCTAGAGTGTCCATCAGCATCAATGTCTATAGTGAGATGGGATGGATATTCATAACATAAATAATGGTAGTCGTTAAAAACAGAAATAGTAGATTATGTCGAACCACACTAACGAATCTGATGTATATTGTAATATTTACTTTTTCATATATGTTAAATAAAATAATTTAAATAACGAATGATTCACTTTACGTATTATTTTCAAATATGTTTATATACTTATTCATAACAATATTATTTGATATTTGATGAATATAAATAATATTTCGAATATAAAATAAATAATAAATTTAAAAATTAATATTTATTAATATTCCATTTTTAAATAAATAAATAAATAAATAAAATTACATTAATATATTTATCCATTAATATAATATCTAGACCTCATAAACATGACAATAATATAAGTATATATTAAAAAAGGAAATTTAGATTAAAAATATTTAATAAACTAATGGTTTGCACCTGATACCTATAACACCTAAACGATATATATAGCAGTGTTCGTTAAAAATATTTAATAGACTATTTGGTTTGAATTATAAAAATAAAAATATATAATTTATTTAAATAGTATATTTAATTGAATAATATAAATAATTTAAAAAAATTGAAACTTAAATAAATAAATAAATAAATAAATAAATAAATAAATAAATAAATAAATAAATAAATAAATAAGCGCCAAAATAACAGCCGCGGACACGTGTACTCGTTCGTTCGTCTCTAACCTGTGTCCTGTCCTCCTACTACCTATATATTAGTACCTCACTACTGTCTTCCCTTTCATTTAGACCAGTTACCATATCTTTTCTTGCTGAAGCAAAAAAGAGAGATCTGGGTTCTACTCGAAATGGAAATGGATGGAATTGATTGTCTTCTCCTGGCAGCCTCAGAACTTTCTAAAAGAGAAAATGCCACGGATCTTTTTGCAAAGGGGTTTCCGAGGAGAAAGAGAACGGAGCGTGTCGAAATGACTGATCTCTTTGCAAACGGGTTTCCCAGGAGAAAGAGAACCCAACGCGTCGAAATCACTGATCCTTCTGCAACCGCGACTCTGAGCATTCCTTCACCGGGGCTGGAAGTCACGAACAATGCCAGAAAACGAGTGTACGGAGACAGCGTCAAGAATCGGGAACAACAAAGAAACCCAAAAAAGCAGAAGATCATAGACAAGAAGGACGCTGACTCAGGTACATCCAAATTGATGTTTCCGTGCTATGCAAGTAACTGCCGTCTCGTTTTTACACTGAAAAAGAGATAGGAGTAAGTTCTGGGTCTGGGTCTGAATGAAGGAAGTCTTACAGTCTTTGTAAAACGTTAGATCAGAGGTATAACATTAGATTAGATAAGATTAGAGGGTTAGGGTTTATGTAGAGTATCCTCAATCACAAAGTTTTTACAGTCTTTGTAAAAAGTTGGATTAGAGGTATAAAATCAGAGGGTTTAGGGTTTTTGTAAACACTTTGTTTAGAGATACGTATAACATTAGAGAGATATTAGAGGGTTAGGGTTTATGTCAAGTATCCTTAATTACAGAGTTTTTACAGCCTTTGTAAAAAATTGGATTAGAGGTGAAACATTAGAGAAAGATTAGGGGGGGTTTAGGGTTTATGTAAACTGGTTTACTCAATTCGAGAACTCTGGAAACTCAGATACCGTAATAAATAAATGTACAACTTTCATGTTTGTTCTTAATAAAGACATCAGTTGTTTTTGTCTTTGTTTACTGTATTTCATCTTTTGTTTTTGTCTTTCTTTACTGTGTTTCTATGAAAGATTACATCCAAAGTTAGAGAAAGATTTGAAGTTAGTTTTGTCATTTTGCAATGGGTACTCAGGGAAAGTAATCTCTGATTTTTTTTCTACTGAGTTGGTTTAAGATCACAACTCTTACAATGATAGAAGGTTAAAATACAAGCCATAGTAATGTCTTTTTTGACAACCACCATAATATCCATCCACTCTGAAATTTAGCAATTACATATACGTAAAAGCCTGTGTTAGGACAGGAATACAAAATTGTCAAACCTCATACCCCAAAACATAATACTATAAACCCAAAATTCAAAACTTACAAGAATAGTTTCATTTTTGTTCTTTAATCTTATGTTTTTAGTCGATGTGTTCATTGTGTTTGATTAGAATAGTGTATAATTTAGCCTTGATCGAATGAAGACAGCGCATGTCTTGAATATGTGTTTTTATATGGTGGATGTAGAGCTTTGTCCTCCATCATCGAGGCTCATTCAAAGTGATGATTCAATAAAGTTAATGGTGCTTTCTAGCTTACATGTGTATATACTTTCTAACATCTACGCAGATGCAGGGATGTGGGAGGATGTAAATAAGATCAGAGTAATGATGAAATCAAAAGGAATCACAAAAGAGGCTGGTTGCAGCTGGATAATAGTTAAGGAAAAACTTCACATTTTGTTGCAGGTGGAGGATTTGAGTTTTGTAATTCTACCGAGTATAAGAAAATATGGAAGGAGTTGATTAGCTCCATGAGAGTAAGCGAACATGTTACTGACAGAAGCGCAGTGCTTCACAATGTAGACGAAGAAACAAAGACAATGTCCAGATTGTCATTCGTGGATGAAGATCGTGTCGTTGTTAACAGAGTTATAGTTCTGAGAGATACAAATATATTTCATCATTTGAAACAAGGTAAATGCTCTTGTAAAGACTACTGGTAAAAAAACCGATTGTGGCAAAATCAAAATCATCATTGTGTTATAACAGCAAATCCGATTTGTCACTTTCATGACTAAAGACTACTTGTAATAAGGTCTGCCGAAGACTGTTATACAGAATTTCCTTATAGCTTGACAACTAAAAGAAAGCCTAGGGTATCTTAGTAATATGGATATGCCTTAATTTTGTAGCATTATCTAGCGCTTATGGGCAATAAAAGCCATAGCCTTGTAACTATAAAGAACTCTGTATATATCTCAGTTTCTGGATATCAAGCAAAATCTATGGCCTAGTATACTAAAAAGATATAAGTTGAGATAAGAGTGGAGTATGGATTAATAACCTTATTAGACTATTTTAGTTTGATCGTTTCACTGTTCTCTTACAGGCTGCATGCCTTGAAGGAAGAGAAGAGAAGAGTATAACCTCTGGCAATGAACAAAGGTGGTATTAGTGGAGAAGTTGGCCCTACTGCTGCAGCAGCTGCCTAAAAGCAGAAGGGTTTGATACAGAGAGTTGAAGTTAATGGTGCTTTCTATACTTAAAAACCAAAGTACATTTTTATAATTCAGTTAAGTTAATGGTGCTTTCTAGCTTACATGTGTATATAGACATTTTGCTCTTATGATTTAGAGTTCAGAATTCTGAAATCATGAATTTGCCGTGTTTTGTATTTGCTACCATCTTTATAGTTTATATTAGACGGTGCAAGTCATTCATTTTCTATATTCCAGTTCATGATATGAGCATACATTGTATTTGGTTTAATATGTACTTTTGAATTTTTGTCACTTTCATCAAAGATTGAAGTAAACTGAATCATTGTTGGGCTTCTAAAACCCTAATTAATTTACTCAGTCTTATAGATAGTTTATAAGCTAACAAAGTGATCAAATGGTAGCAGAATATTGTCCGAGGATGTTGCTTCACTACCTCCAAAAGGATGGAACTCCTATGATATGTTTAGTTGGACAATTTCCGAAGAAGAATTCTTGCAAAACGTTAAAATCATTTCTACCTGTCTTAAACCTCATGGCAATGAGGTATATATATACAATATATGATAATATAGCTTACAAGGTTAGTACTTTGCTTAAAATCATCAAAAAGTGCTTTTAAATAGTGACCGTAATAGTGATAGTGTTTGTCTTTGGATGCAGTATGCTGTGGTGGATTATCTTTGGCATACAAAGTTAGTAAAAGGTGCCTCGGCCGATTCTTTTGGCTACGATGTGATTGACGAATGGGGAAGGATGCAGCCGGATCCAGATAGGTGGCGGTCTTCTCGTGGTGGAAAAGGTTTTACCCAAGTAGCCAACAAAGTACATGAAATAGGTTTAAAGTTGAGAATTATATTATGAACGGCTTTAGTACACGTGCTGTTAGTGAAAATACACCGATTTTAGATGTTCATACGGTATTTCTCTCTGATTTTGTTGTATTTGCGATACATCCTTTTCTTTTTCCCGAATTTAAGTTACTGTCACCATTTGTTTCTCATAAGGGGTTGGCTTATGAGGAGTCTGGCAAACAATTTCGTGCAGGCCTTTGCTTGGATGGAAAATGGTTTTATGAGTGTAAACACTGATATGGGCGCATCAAGAGCCTTCTTAGAGTCATCTCATATGCAATATTGTTCACGGGAGTTGATTTAGGTACAATATATTTATATGTTCATCTTCCGAATTTTCTGACTAAAATGTTCAAGCATGTCTCGGTTTTGTATAATATCAAAACCATACATTTACTGCAGTAAAACATAACTGGGATTTCGGTGCGGACTTTGATCTAGGGAGATATCTATTGTTTCTCACGTAATTAAAAGCATGTTTGCATTTTATCTTTTTTGGACGTGTTAATGGAGATGAATACTCCAATTACGCTGATACTGAAGGGACTCAATCATACCGTAGTGTAGTGTACTCTTTGTCTCCTGAGACCAATACTACACCTGAATCGGACCAAATCTATAAATGGATTGGCAAACTTGTTATGCGATTCATGGTTCATTGAATACATTAATTTTGTCTTGTTATATATGAAATTGATATACTATTCTTCCTTTTGTTGAACTTTCTTGTAATATATTTATGCGTGCTTGTATGTTATAAAATTGCTTCGTTTAGGAACAAATCAATGGACTTGTTGATATAAAGAATAACTTGCAGGGTGTATGAATCATATTTGATAAGATTGTTTTTGTTTTACTGTCCATGTGTAGAATTGGCGTTGTGTGGTGAAAAAGAAGGGTACTTTGTCTACCCCAAAGACAAAATATATCCAGAGATGTCAAGGCCAAACAGAGCAACTGGAAATGGGTACTGGAGAGCTATTAGGGCAGACAAACCGATCGAGACACAGGGGATAAAGAAAACTTTAGTCTAAAATCATGAAGAAAAAGATTTGGAATCCAGTGTTCTGAAAGTAAGTGAGGGCACGTTTTATAGTCTTACATGCTAACTTCTGAAATCGAAATAAGCGTCCTTAACGGCCTTGAATTCCAGGTTTACTGGGTTTTGGCATGGTAAAAGATTCACGGGAAAGCATAAGATGAACAAAGTTCATATCGGGCCTTTAACTCATATTTTGTTGACAGCAATAGAGTACTAACAACAGACAAATTGCCGCCTCATCATGATTGTAGTTTGCCAGGCTCTGCATATCAAGCAAAAATTTACAGCTACGATTGCACTAGCTTCTAAAAGTTTATAAGAAACGAATTCATGCACTAATCTATATGTTTAGTACGCTACAAATGAATAAAGATTGTTTTTGTTCATGTAAATACAATGTTCATTACAAAATTGTTAATTTCATGGCTTTTGAATCAAATACAGATCCACCGCTCTTCCAAAGTGTTTGGATTTAATCCAAAAACAAAGTTTAAAATAATGTAACGTGTGTAGCGATACGTTAACTATTGCATTATTTGTGTTTTTCCGTCCTTTATTTTTGTTCTTTGTAATTTTTTCATCTCTAAATATTAAATTTATCCTTTTATTAGGCAATACTAATCATTTATTATACAAAAGATAGAAGGACAGATAGAATTTACATGTTTAGTCTTTTTAAAAGTGTGATTGCGAGCTGTCACGTGTCAGTTCAAACAATATATTTTTCGTCTCACATTTAGTTTTCCCAATCTTTTGTCAATAATATCTACTCTCAATATTATTGGCAAAAGATTAGAGTGTATTATTGAAAAAAGGCTGGGGAACAATTGTTTTTGTAATATCTACTGTTTGAGCTGTCACATGTTAGTTCGTAAGTAATTCTACGTGTGGGGACTAAACTTGCAAAATTTTAAAACGTGGGGAATATTGGAAGACAAAAGTGAACGAATGAGACTAGTTTGATACAAACGCGAATCATGGATGACTAGAGGTGATTTGTACCCCTAATTACTCTGTATTCATATAACATGTGCAAAAATGTTTCTTTTTTTGCTAACATTCCAAAGTATTGTTCTAAATTTTCCTATACTTATACTTATAACACTGTCTAGATTAATAAAACTTGCAATAACAAATAACATGTTGTCTAAATGTTCAACGCTCTTGTAAAAAAAACTTCAGATCATCCTATTTTATTTTGTCTTGCAACATGGTTCTCGAATGTGCTAACCTTGAAAGAGTGTTTAAACATAAAAGACGCTGTGACTTCGCTTCAACATAATGAGGAAGTAACTTTTCAGTTTGTAGATGCGTAATTTAGATTGGCATCTACTATTTTGGTACGCAAAGATACGCAATACAAACATTTTTAATGTAAAGTCATTTTTTCAAATTTGCGAATAACTTATCAAGATAATATATGTAATACAAACTTTCTAAAAAAACTTAAAAGACACACACGGTCTTTTGTTGATGTATTTCAAGATGCTCAATATTGACAACCTATTTCAGCAATAATCTTACTTAGATTAATCAATAAAAACGTTTATGCAATGAGTTGCAGAACAAATCATAATCTCTAAAAATTTGAAGTTCTAAAAAACTCTCGATAGTTTTAGTTCTAAAAATGAGTAGTCTCTATTTGCCTAAATATCTTCTTCAAATACGTAACTTATACATCACTCATAAATCTTAAATGTTCTTAAAATATTATCTTCATCACTTGCGACAAAACACATAAGATAATTTCTTAGCTGAAGTAAAGAAGATATTATCTTGAACGAATTCTTAACGTATGCAAGATATTATCTTTGATTCTCCGATTAGGTAAGATAATATCTTTATTGAATTATAATTGATATTATCTTTATAGGATTATTGAATATATTATATTGAGATTCTTAAAATAAGCAAAATATTATTTTGATTGGATTCTCCTATCACGTAATATATTATCTTGATTAGATTATCCTAATAAATAAGATATTATTTTATTTGGATGATTATTTTGATACAATATTATCTTATTTGGATAATTTTAAGATATTGGCATCACCAAAATGAAATTTTCTTTACGCTAATATGATGTTTTGTTTGCAAAAATGGTAAATTTATGGCTTATGAAGAGCATATGTACTTGAAACTATCTAAATGTTTTTATTTTTCATGTCTTTACATCTTCTATCGAGTGTTGTTTCAATCATCATAATGATTGATCAAGAAATATATATAGACGATTCTTTATTTACTAGGTCAATATGTATAACAAATAATGAATATGAATCTCCAATAATGGTTTGATTCATGAAATATAGGAATTGAAAAGAATACACAATATACTTATGAGTTTTATGTTTATTTTAGAACTTTGGGCTATGAAGACTATAACTATGATGCTATTTATATTAGATATATATATATATATATATAGGGAAAGATATTTATATGTTCATCTTCCGAATTTTCTGACTAAAGAATAACTTGCAGGGTGTATGAATCATATTTGATAAGATTGTTTTTGTTTTACTGTCCATGTGTAGAATTGGCGTTGTGTGGTGAAAAAGAAGGGTACTTTGTCTACCCCAAAGACAAAATATATCCAGAGATGTCAAGGCCAAACAGAGCAACTGGAAATGGGTACTGGAGAGCTATTAGGGCAGACAAACCGATCGAGACACAGGGGATAAAGAAAACTTTAGTCTAAAATCATGAAGAAAAAGATTTGGAATCCAGTGTTCTGAAAGTAAGTGAGGGCACGTTTTATAGTCTTACATGCTAACTTCTGAAATCGAAATAAGCGTCCTTAACGGCCTTGAATTCCAGGTTTACTGGGTTTTGGCATGGTAAAAGATTCACGGGAAAGCATAAGATGAACAAAGTTCATATCGGGCCTTTAACTCATATTTTGTTGACAGCAATAGAAACAACAGACAAATTGCCGCCTCATCATGATTGTAGTTTGCCAGGCTCTGCATATCAAGCAAAAATTTACAGCTACGATTGCACTAGCTTCTTAAAGTTTATAAGAAACGAATTCATGCACTAATCCATATGTTTAGTACGCTACAAATGAATAAAGATTGTTTTTGTTCATGTAAATACAATGTTCATTACAAAATTGTTAATTTCATGGCTTTTGAATCAAATACAGGTCCACCTCTCTTCCAAAGTGTTTGGATTTAATCCAAAAAAACAAAGTTTAAGATAATGTAACGTGTGTAGCGATACGTTAACTATTGCATTATTTGTGTTTCTCCGTCCTTTATTTTTGTTCTTTGTAATTTTTTCATCTCTAATTGTTAAATTTATCCTTTTGTTAGGCAATACTAATCATTTGTTATATAAAATACAGAAGGACGGAGAGAATTTATAAGTAAAAATGTTTGGTTTGCATAAACAACTAAATATATCAATTGTGTTTTTTTTATGTTTAAAAAATCACTTTCAAAATTCAAATTTACATTTAAAATGATATTATGAAACAAAAGTTAATATGTATATTTGTTGAATATGTCATATGAAAAAAAAATACAAAACCCCAAACAACCCTATAATATAAATGTGTCGTTCAAGAAAAACAACAAGTCAATTCTTTTATTTAATACAACGATATCAAAATGTAACACTAGTATTAACCTAAATAAACCAAAGCGTCACCTCAAATCCATATATTCTTTATATTTTAAAATTTCCATCGAACACGCAACTGATATTTGGAATATCATATGAAAATGTTATGAGGTTTTATGAGTTAATAATTATGATAAAAATTATCCATGGTTTTCCATGCCTTGTATATGTTTTAATTTATTATTATTATTAATTTTTGTATTCTATTAGTTCTCATGGTTTAAAATTTTACATGTTTAATCTTTTTAAAAGTGTGATTGCGAGCTGTCACGTGTCAGCCAAACAATAGATTTTTTGTCTCACATTTAGTTTTCCCAATCTTTTGCCAATAATATATACTCTAAATATTATTGGCAAAAGATTAGAGTGTATTATTGAAAGAAGGTCGTGGGAACAATTGTGAGACAAAAATCTACTATTTGAGCTGTCACGTGTTAGTTCCTAAGTAATTGTACGTGTGAGGACTATAGTTGCAAAAATAGGAAAACGTGGGGAATATTAGAAGACAAAAGTGAACGAATGAGACTAGTTTGATACAAACGCGAAACATGGATGACTAGTGGTGATTTGTACCCCTAATTACTCTGTATTCATATAACATGTGCAAAAATGTTTCTTTTTTTGATAACATTCCAAAGTATTGTTCTAATAACATGTTGTCTAAAGGTTCAACGCTCTTGTAAAAAAAAACTTCAGCTCATCCTCTTTTATTTTGTCTTGCAACGTGGTTCTCGAATGTGTTAACCTTGAAAGAGTGTTCAAATATAAAAGACATTGTGACTTCGCTTCAACATAATGAGGAAGTAACTTTTCAGTTTGTAGCTGCGTAATTTAGATTGACATCTAATATTTTGGTACGCAAAGATACGCAGTGAAAACATTTTTAATATAAAGTCATTTTTTCAAATTTGTGAATAACTTATCAAGATAGTATATGTAATATAAACTTGCTCAAAAAACTTAAAAGACACACACGGTCTTTTGTTTATGCATTTCAAGATGCTTAATATTGACAACATATTTCAGCAATAATCTTACTTAGATTAATCAATAAAAACGTTTATGCAATGAGTTACACAACAAATCATAATCTTTAAAAATTTGAAGTTCTAAAAAACTCTCGATAGTTTTTAGTTCTAAAAATGAGTAGTCTTTATTTTCCTAAATATCTTCTTCAAATACGTAACTTATACATCACTTATAAATCTTAAATATTCTTAAAATATTATCTTCATCACTTGCGAAAAACACACGTAAGATATTTTCTTAGCTGAAGTAAAGAAGATGTTATCTTGAACGAATTCTTAAAATATGTAAGATATTATCTTTGATTCTCCGAATAGGTAAGATAATATCTTTATTGAATTATAATTGATATTATCTTTATATGATTATTGAATATATTATATTGATAAGATTCTTAAAATAAGCAAAACATTATTTTGATTGGATTCTCCTACCACGTAATATATTATCTTGATTAGATTATCCTAACAAATAAGATATTATCTTATTTGGATGATTATTTTGATCAGATTATCGAAATACAATATCAACCCTTCGAATACAACATACTTATGATAATGGTTGGAAGAATGCTAGCAAGGAGAGGAAAGTGTTCGAGCAGTCGATTCTTAAAATGACAATGAAACCTAATACAAGTATTAATGGTTCTATCCCAGTGTTAGAAAAGAATAAAAATATTTGGAATGTATGAATTTCAAATTGTTTTTAATGTTAAAGAAAGAAAAATCAAAAGTTTGAGGTACTAATTTCTTTTTATAACTTTGATGTTCTCAAAACTACTTTAAAAATACATATAGAAATGTTAAAATTAATAAAGTGTTGATACATAAAGAGTTAGTTAGTAGTGATGTGGTAGTTTTTATTCTTAAGGCTATTGAGGTATCTACTATAGAAAATAATACCTCATAAGCTAGCTTAAAGGAAGACTTATAGCATATATTAATATTCTATCAAAGTGAGAGATACTAGTTGTGATGACATATTATACTCCAATGGTTATGGTAAATAATTTCATGGTATTGGCATCACCAAAATGAAATTTTATTTACGCTAATATGATGTTTTGTTTGCCATAAATGGTGAATTTATGGCTTATGAAGAGAATATGTACTTGAAACGGTCTAAAATTTCTTATTTTTCATGTCTTTACATCTTCTATCGAGTGTGGTTTCACTCATCATAATGAGTGATCAAGAAATACATAGAATCCATAACATGCGAATAACAAAGACGACTCTTTATTTACTAGGTCAATATGTATAACAAATAATGAATATGAATCCCTAAAAATGATTTGATTCATGAAATATAAGAATTGAAAAGAATACATAATATACTAACGAGTTTTATGTTTATTTTAGAACTTTGGGCTATGAAGACTATAATTATGATGCTATTTATATTATATATATATATATATATATATATACATAAATGAGGAGTCTATAGTAGAAGATTGATATGATACATAGACTTTGAAGGTTTGTAGGAGATAAATCTTCCCACAGACAGGTGTGCTAGGTGTTCACAAGTATTTTTCAGAAGGATAAAAAGTAGAGGCTCTTGATGAAGTAGCAATTCAGAACTTTTAAACATTAGGAGAGAAGATAGAAAAAAGAGGGAAAATAACTAAGTTGCCGAAAGAAACACAAATGCTAGTGATATCGAATGGACACTATTTATATTTAGACTTAATTAATCTCTAAGCTTCATAATTTGTTATAATCCGATGTATTAGTCATTGCAAAAGACCATAACCTTTATTGGGCTATCAGAGACCAATACTAAAGAGCTAGAATAATGTTTCCTCCCTCAAGATACACATTAGCCCAATTAGTATCCACACTTTATATACTTCTATGATACTTAATAATCATATTTATTTGCACATGCTAAGACATTATTGATAAGGGAGAATGAAAGATGATGGATTTATTTAATAAAGAAAGTTTATTTAGGAAAAAATGTCAATTATGTAATAGAAAAGAACTAATTTAAAGCAAACAATAGAGTTGAGGTATGGTCACGTAATTACACAAGTTGTTAGTCTAGTGGGACCTACTTTTTGTACTATAAAAATACCACCCTATTATGAGAAAAAAGGTGATTGATAAATGATTAGAATTTCTCTTTCTAGAAATATTAAGTTTCTCTCTCTAAAGACATTAACTAAATAATCAGTAATACGAACTAAGTCTTCAAAATATTTTTTACTGTGAAAACCCCCTCAAAGACTTATAGCCATTTCATTGGCACCGTCTGTGGGAAATTCGATTGGTACCCTGAATTATTTTCCAAAACCCGAGTAAGTTTACGAAGGAAAAATGATAGAAGAACATGGGGGGTTAGATATGAACAATTACGAGGAGAATCTCGTAGGTAACAATTATTGAAGCAATATGAATTTCGAGGGACAACATGATCAGTGTGGTGGGGTTCTATTAGAGGGGTTGATTTTGGTAGCTCGAAAAAATGAGTTGTTGGAGGAAATTGAGAAATTAAAGGCTGAAAAAAGAATCGACACTGGGAAATCTTCGTTCCGAAATCCGAAGGGAAAATAAGAATGAAAAGGTTGAGTGTAAAACTTATCGCCAGTATAGAGATAAAGACGATAGGTATAGAGAGCACGATCGTTATTTTCCCAGGAGAAGGGAAAGATCAAGACATTACTATGAGTCTTCCGAGTCGAGTGATTATTCACATTATAGCTCGTTAGAATCATCCCCTGAAAGAGTCATCGGAAGAGAAAAAATAACATAAAACATGTAGATCACCATCGAACTAAAAGTTCACGAAAGAAGATTCGGGAGGAAAAGAACTATGTTAATAGAAGCAAAGTTGATGAGCAAGCTTATAATCAGAGGGATTTTCCGACAGGAAACCAGAATTTTGAGCATCCGAATATTGAATGGAAACAACAGTACACCTTAAAGTCTCTATGCACTGAATTATGAAAGTTCGAGGGCTAATGTTTACATGACAAGTCACAATTGGATATCTTCCCCTCTGTCTTTGGAAATTCTTTATGGCAACCTCCCAAAGCATTTTGACATTTTTAAGTTGGAAAAGTTCGATGGAACGCAAGACCTTGATAACCATATTGAGAAATTTAAAAACTTTATGATTAATTTTGATGATGATGATAAATTATTGTGTATGGATTTTTCTCAGAAATTCAAGGGGGTAGATTCCAAGTGGTACAATAGACAGGGTTACATTAAAGTTTTTGATATGTTTCGGAACATTTTCCGACAACATTATGTAAGAAGCAAGAAATTTTGAGCCAATGGAGATACGCTAATATACAACAGGTAAAGGGTTGGAGAGAGTTTGAAGAGTTATACCAATCGTTTTGTTAAGACAAAAAATGATATGGAAAACATGTAAAGATTCGGTGGCGTTGACAACATTTAGATAGAGACTCTCCCCGGTCTTTTGAAGGATATTGTGGCTGAGATTCAGGATATGACTTTCGTGGCTCTTATTGGGAAACTCAAAAAGAGGATTATGGTAAAAGAAACTAAGGATTTGGAGAAAAGGTTCAAGTGATCAGTTAGAGCAGAATCAGGTCCAAAGATTTGAATCCAACAACCAAGCGCCTCAAACAAATGTGCAGCCTAAAGCAGCTAATCAATATCGTCTGAGGCTAAGAACGAATCAGCAAACATACAACACATAACAGGGAACAAGACCAATGTCAAATAAGTGGATTCGTCCAGATTATTTTGCAGAATTAACTGAGTGTGTGGTAACCATATTTGACAAAGCTAAGGATACAATACAATTTCGGGAGCCTTTTCCTATTCAAACTTTGAGGGAAAATATATGTAGTAGTAGGTACTGTAAATATCATGAGGATATTGGACATGATACAAAAAAGTGCATTGCCTTGAAAAAAGAGGTACATGCATTAATTGAAAATGGTAAATTGGCAGACTTTATGAAAAAGCATTCCCAGCGAAATCTTAAGGCAAAGGTTGTTCCAAAAAGCGTTGAGACTATGGTGGTTATTTCCGAAGAAATTAATGATTTTGATATTGCTACAGATTACTGAGACCCAAAAGAGTGAAGGAATGATATTAGCTTTGTAGAAAAGGTTGTTCCGAGGGGAAAGGTTAGTGATATATGCGCATTTTTTGAGTCATTGGCTATTTTTAGAGGTGATACTGTTGCAGGGAATTCAAACAGCTCCTGAAAGAGGCACATCGTTAATTTGACTACCCAGTTAGAGGTAGGAACCTCAGCACAGATGCACCGACTTCCCTCCCGAATAATTTTCTTTGATGATGATGACATGAGAAATATGGTAGGACACATGAAGATGGAGCAGTAATTGCAGCGGGAATAGCTAGTGATCACAGCTCTGCCAATATTTTGTTCATGAATACTTATAAGAGAATTTCCGATCTCCCCATAATTCGAAGTTCAGATAGAACTATCGTGGGGTTCATGGGGGAGATAACAGAAGTGGTTAGAGAATTCGAAAGTATAGTTGAGCTGGGCCGAGGGCCTTTCAGAACAGAGGTCGAAATTATGTTTATAGTAGTAGATACGCCTACGTCTTACAATGTTATTTTGGGAAGTTCATGGTTGTCAAAGATGCATTGTGTTATTTCAATGGTTCATCAATGTTTAAAATATGTTGTGGGAAATAATATTGGAGCGATAAAGAGTAGCCAGAAGATGGCTAGAGAGTGATACCAGATTGCTTTGTCTTCAAAGCAAGTTCGGGGGAATGAGACAGAAAAAGCATAGAAATTAAAGGGAACTTTCTAAAAAATAACGCCTTTCGATGATCCGAGGGAGTCCCCCGAACGTTTGGTGCCTCGTAACAATTATGAAAATTACGAATACCGAGATAGGATAGTTTTAAAAAATAGAATAAATCTCTCTTTTGATTTGAGGGAGAAATTGATTATGCTTTTATCTATAAAGCTAAACATGTTTTCTTGGTGTGCAGAAGTAGCAGGGGTGCCTCTAAAGATAATTTGTCATAAGCTTTCAGTCAGGAACAATGTAAGGCATATCATACAAAAAATAAGATCTTTCTCTCAAGAGAAATCCGAGGTAATAATTGCAGAAGTAGATCGGTTGTCCAGCATAGGACACATTCGTGAGTCGCAGTATCATTTGTAGGAATCAAATCCAGTGTTGGTAAAGAAGAAAAGTGGTAGATGGCGAATGTGTATAGATTTCACAGATTTGAATAGAACTTGCCCAAAAGATCCATTCATAGTGCCTCAGATTGACCAGCTAGTGGATTCTACGTCAGGGAATCGTTTGCTATCGTTTATGGATGCTTATGCAGGTTATAATCAGATCAGGCTGAATCTGCGCGATGAAGAAAATACTTCGTTTATTACTGGGAGAGGTTTGTATTGTTACAAGGTGATGCCATTTGGTCTGAAAAATGCAGGGGCAACTTATGAGCGCTTGGTAAATAAAAAATTTGCGGACCAGATTGTGCGAAATGTGGAATTTTAAATTGATGACATGCTGGTTAAAATTTTGAAAGATGAAGACCATTTTGGTGATTTGGAAGAGACTTTTGACAACTTGAGAAAGGTTAATTTGAAGTTAAATCTGGAAAAATGTACGTATGGCGTTAGATCCGGAAAGTTCCTAAGATTCGGTGGTGTTGGCAGCATTTAGAATGGGTCTTCTCCCCGTACTTTTAAAGGATACTATAGGCGAGAGTAAGGCAATGACTTTTGGGGCACTTATGGAAAAAATCGAAAATAGGATTCCGGTAGAAGAGATTCAGGCTTTGGAAAAAGGGTCATGTGATCAATTAGAGCAGAATCAGTTCCAAAGATCTGAATCCAGCAACCAAGCACCTCGAACAAATGTGCAGCCTAAAGCAGTTAACCAATATCTTTCGGGGCCAAGGACGAATCAACAGACATACAACACACAACAGGGAACAATACCTATATCAAATAAGTGGATTCATCCAGATTATTTTGCAGAATTACTTGAGTGTGTGGCAACCATATTTGACAAAGCTAAGGACACTGTACAATTTTGGAAGCCTTTTCTTATTCAAACTCCGAGGGAAAATAAAAGTAGTAGCAGGACCTGTAAATATCATGAGGATATTGGGCATGATACAAAATAGTGTATTGCCTTGAAAAAAGAGGTGTATGCATTGATTGAAAATGGTAAATTGACAGACTTTGTAAAAAAACACTCCCAGAGAAATCCGAAGGCAAACGTTGTTCCAAAACAATTTGATATTGCGATGGTTATTTGCGAAGAAATTGATGCTTTTGATATTGTTATAGAGTACTTGGACCCAAAAGAGGGAAGGAATGATATTAATTTTGTAGAAGAGGTTGTTCCGAGGGCAAAGGTTAGTGATCTATGCGCATTCTTTAGTCACTGGCTATTTTTGGAGGTGATACTGATGCAGAGAATTCAAACAGCTCCCGGAAGAGGGATATCGTTAATTTGACTACCCAGTTAGAAGTAGGAGCCTCAGCACAGATGCACCGCTTTCCCCTCCCAATAATTTGCTTTGATGACGAAGATATGAGAAATATGGCAAGACCATATGAAGATGCAGTGGTAATTACCGCGGGAATAGCTGGTGATCATGTACAGAACATTTTGATTGACTATAGCAGAGTGATGGTATAATATAAATTATCATACATGGTTAATTAATGGTTATTCTCCACCACAAATGGTAGTTCTTATTAACCCTAAACCTATTAATGCATCAGTTGAGGAATTTTGTAACACATAGCATTTCAATACATCACGTCTAAGAGATACTCTAACAAAATTGGAGGTTCTCACATAGATCCAGTGTTCCATGTATCATTACTGAAGAGAAGAATATGACATTTTATTATAATAACTATAGATCTTCTACTTGTCCACATGCAAGGTCAAATAAAAATTGAACCAAGTAGGTTTTAAATAAAATGTTGGTAACAAAGACAAATCAAGCATGTGCAAAAATACTCATACAATGGTGTGAATATTTACTTACAGATCCTACTTGGGAATATTATCAATATATCGGGACTCAATTTTGAAATCTTTATCCTTGGGGTGAATAATCCATTTAATCAGAGGTTAATGTTATGACCGGTAAAAAGTATAAAAAATAGTCCAACAAAGAAAGATGAGTGAATGCGAAAGGTTCGAAGAAAAATAAAAAATAAAATATAAAATTATGGTTGAAGAAAGACTATTCAAGAGGAGAAGAAAGCACAGATCAAAGAGTATATTTTAAACATAGGTATGATACACGAAAGATAACTTTTTTTACTATTAGTAGTTACAAAAATGATTTTTTCACTATCAAAAAAAATTCATTTAATGAAAGAAATAGAAAACTTTTTTCCATTTAGTTACTCACTACACTTAGCAATGATTTCTAAACATAGGTATGATACACAAAAACCTAGTAAACTATAAAACTCATACAACTCTACAATTCATTCTTACTAAATCAGGAAACCACTTAGTTCTATAACTTAAAAGATAACCTAATGTTTCCAAAATAAAACCAATAAACCTTTGTTACTATTTTTAATTTTTTTCTCATTTTCAAAATCAAGTATATGTTTAAAACATGATTAAAACGATGCCCTATATAGACCACAACTACCGTGAAAATGACTATGAAATATGTTTAATGAATTCCATATATTATTGATTAAAAACATATTTATAAATTCAAATAACTAAGAAATAAGACGATATTCATTTCAAGTATAGTCCGAAACTTGTTATAGACGTGTTACAGAATATTGTTATAGGAAAATAATAAAAGGAAAGCCAAGTAGAAAAAGTTTATTATCAAGGAAGAGAAATTTCATTGTTTAGGGTTTATCAGTTTATTTATACCCCTTGTTACCATTTACAAGTCATTACTACAACATCTCACTCCACTAACTACACGTAAAAGTTTATTTACATCATGAGATCCAAATTAATGGCCATTACGTTAGTGATTTGACTAGTTCAGTTAATGTGCCTTTGAACTGCTACTTTTACCATCTCCGTTGTAGGTGGACCTCGGTCGGCTTCATTCGCGTCATAGACCGAGCGTCTTTCTAATTTATTCCCTCTACTCGGTTATGTTTCTTGTTCAACTTTTCCCTTTCCTCAGCAGAGGTCTGATTATCCCTCATTGTCCTCATCTTTCTTATTCTTTGCTCGATGACACGTTTGCTTGTTTAGCTTAGCTCATTAGTCGTCGGTAAATCTTAACGATTCATTCGGTCGTTCTTCACTTTACTGCTCGGCCTCTGTCCCCCTACTCTGTTTCAATTCCTCTTCAGTTTGATCTCGACTTTGCTCGTAAATTTTTGTGTCGTGTAATCACTTAGTTCTTCGTCTTCCCATGTCTAATTCCTTGTTGATGACTCGTATGCATATCCTTCTTACTTGTGATGATTATCCCTTTATCAAGGCACTCTTTTGTTCATGGATTATACGAAGAAAGAGTAAAATTGATGAAATAAATCAATGCTATTTAATGATAAGGAGAATATCCTTAAGGAGTTTATTAATTAGTGTAAGCTCTATGACGTCAGTTGGTAATGATGATTAATTTTAATGTGTAACGGTAGTCTGATACGTGGCGACAGTAGCAGGCACGTGGGTGCGAGTAGTCTGACATTAATGCCATAATTGTGCAAATGACGCTTTGGTTTTTGTTGGAAACATGTGGGTTTACAGTTAACCGTCATCACATCACGCGTGCAGTTGTGAGTTTGCATCTAAACCCATTTACTCATTGAATTTTCAAAAAATATATTTTCTCTGTTGAACACCCTGGTTAATTTTACAAAGGATAAATGAGGTTTATTCACCAGTGCAAAATGGCAACGCAGCCGCTCTGAATTTCCCACCAAGGTATGTTAATAATTTTTCAGTGTTCATCTTCATATAATGAGCACCATGATACTAGAATCCTCTTGGCGCGACTATAGGTGCCTGATTAACCCTCATTAGTGGTAGAGGTACTCGGGTGTGAGTTGTCCTATAAATTGCACGCTCTTACCTCTCATATTGGCTCACTGCAGTCGATCTAGAAACGCAATGGGTCCAAAAAAGTATGGAAATAAGAAGGAGAATGCAGTGAATATTGTAGAATTAGAGTACGAAGACTCTGCATTTTAAAGACTTATTTTGCTCGATTAACCCCTAAATACGGAGATCTGGATTCCGCTGGCCTTCTTAGATTTAGGGCTAGGTATAGGATACCTAGCTATGTTACTATTAGGGTTTCAGACGCCGACAAGCACCCTTACTAGACGAGGGAGAATGAGACTAACCTATTTACTACTGTATTTTATTAGGGTCTGTGCTTACCGTTGCCGACCTTGATTTGTGTTTTTTTAGTTTCATGGGCATTTGCCCTACCCAGTTAGTCGCGAATGGGTGGAGAACTTTACTCAACATTCTTTTAAGTTCTTAATTATTAGGCATTCATATGTGCCTAGCAGAGTTACTAGTGGTTGTAGATGTCGCTAAATTAGCTAAGTCCCTTTTCTTTTATACCCAACGGAGTGGGATTAGAAAGTTAGTAGAATGGCCTACCTCAGATATTATGTCGGGGAACTGAGAGCATAAAAATTCTTTGTTAAACCTTCAATTAGAACGGAGGTAGAAGTCTAAGTGTAAGGAATATCTTTACGCAACTATACAATTTTATAGAATTTGTGCCAATACTACTGAAACAGTTGAATGTGCAGGTAAATGAAAGCATCATGAGTGGTGCGAGGAAGGTTTGGCAAAATAGAATGGGAATCCTTTAATTCAAGCTGTGAATCTAGCCAACTCTACATGGCTTCAAGAACCTGCTCGTCTATTCACTCAGATTAATTTTTTAAAGGTTGGTTTGTGGGCACTGGGAACGATGGGAAGATGATCATGGTTGATAGTGGAGAAATGACGACCATAAATCGTTTGAGGGCGTTGATGGAACAAGGATATAAAGAGAAAAATATCACTAGGGTATGACTGTCAGTCCCTCAAGGTCGAAGGATGAAGAGGGATTTTTGTCTTTACGGTAGCACACTAAGAAAGAGAAAGAGATGTTGAGTATACAAGAGGCTGGTAAGGTGAACCAGGAGAGAGAGGAAATAACGCCCCACTGGGGTTGAAACAGATTTAAGTCACACTCGACGGTCTCGCTCGAATGATGATGATGAGAATGATGGAGGAGATACAAGTCCTCTCCTGAAGCGTCCACGAGTGATAGTGGATGCAGTACCATTGGTGATGAGGAAAACACAACTGGTGGATGAAGAAGAAAGTAACGGGGACCTTATTCCAAAGGCTCAAGGCGCTCGGCCATCGAATTTCATTTATGAGCAAGCTCGAGGGAAGGCTCTCGAGGTGATAGACTTAAATGCTGTACGAGCGGAAGGTCAGTCGAGCCAAGTCAACGGTGCTGGCGAACCGAAAAAGGACATTCTCAAAGAAATAGCTCGCGGGATAGAACAGTTTGTAAAGACTGGCGTACGACCTACTTTCATTCAAGAAGTAGGATTTGGGTATGCTTTTGTGAACATAGTTAGGCCCGAACAAATGCCTGCCAAGAACCGGGATGATGGGGCCAGCTGAACAAGTTGGACAATTGAAGAGTTGCCACCCTCAAGGACCATAATGCCACGACCGTCGATGCTGATGTTTGAGCAACTAAAAAGATGCCATGAACTATCCTTCTCCAATAACATGCATATTAGCGAAATATTACAAAGGAACATGGAGCTAGAAATAAAGGTAAGTTCAATCTGTTTGCTCTTAAATATGGAAAATTAAGAATGTTACCTTATTTGGAAGTGATGTTTACAGATGCGTCACAATACGGTTATCCTCTCCTACTAGCGCATGTTTAACACAAATCTCCAAGTGATAGAGAAATGGAAACCCGAGCCCATGTTTATTGGGTTAGTGAAGAGTTTAACCACCGAGTTGGCTGGGTTTAAGAACGAATATGGGGTTGCCCAAGCATACAAATTCAAGGTTGTACAGGAGAATGAACGGCTGCAAAAGGAAGTTGCGATAATAAGAGGCGCTTGGGAAGCGTGCGAAGGAAAGAATAAAGAATTGACTGATAAGGCGACAAAATTAATAGCACAAAACAATGGGTTTGTCAAAAGAAATGACGACTTGATGTCTCAGAATGCTGATCTACTGGCCCTAAATATGGCTCAAGCCAAAAGGGTTGAAGAACAGGCATACCGTATTGTTAGGCTCGTGGTTGAGAACAAGAGTTTGAAACCTCTATGGAAAATCTTAAGGTATAGATGGATAACCATTGTCAAGAAATATTGAGGAAGACTGAGGCAGATTTAAATCAGAGATAAATAGAGGTGATGGATGTAGTCGTGAAGATAGTGGCGAAAAATTAGAAATAAGCAGTGGTTGAGTTATTAAGGTTCAACCCGTGGATGGAACTCAGGTCACTGAGCAAATTTTCACTAGCACTTGCATTCTTGAAAATGGGGGGTTCGCTAGTCTCTGAGGCTGGCCTCCCTGCACCCAAGGTGAGGAAATATTGAACTAGGGACTAGTGATTTTTCTGCAATTCTTGATGCGTGAAATTGTAAATATTTTGAACTTAAATTGTGTTTAGTTATTTTTTGGCACCATGCGTGCATGACTTTATGAATTATTTTAATAACGTTGTTGTATGGCTAAATTCATACGGTAGTTGTTGTGCTATTGTCATTTTCTTATATTAATATAGTCAAAATAGTATCATTATGTAGAGATGTGTGTTTGTTAGCTCGTATTATGCCCATGAGAGGTCCTTAGAAGGTCGAGCTTAGTATGGCTCATTTCGTAGCTTTAAGGGAGACTAGCTCCCCAACTTTATTTGTAGTGAGGTCTATTTAACCCATTACATGGCCCCGTGAGGGCTTGATACTTTGATCAATTTTCTTATATACCATGTCCAAGATATGAGGCTCAATATGGCCTTTATGTAGCCTGTAGACGTGGCCAATAAGACAGGTCGTATTATAGACTCCATGGTCTGGGCTTAGTGTGGCCCCTTGTGTAGCCTGTATGCGTGTTCATTGATCCATTCTCCAATTGTAAGGACAAATATTTAAACAAACACACATTTTGGCGACAACATAAAAAATTATATTAACATAGCAAGCCACAGTTTGATGTCTCATTACAAAACTCTCTAGCGCCATCACGGGGGGGGGGGGGGGGGGGGGGGGTAAAAAGCGCATCATCTACTTTACAAAGTTAGTCAATACAATTTAAGATTGGTTACATTCCAAGGATGTTTCAAGGCACGACCATCTGCATCTATTACGCGCTAAGCTCGATTGTAACCATTAAAGCTCCAAAAGTTAAGGCTCTTCTTTTTGTTATTTCATTAGCCAGATCTTTTGGCAGTAATCCTTGGTGAAAAGGTGCCATCGCCACCAGTTCTTCACAATTATCCAGACTTGCTTTTGTCAAGACAAAACGCTTCGTATAATCCTTCAACTTTTCTCCAACTGCTTGCTTTCCTTGGATGATTGTATCTCCATTTTCCCTCATTTCCTTACTCCCAACGAACTGTCTTTGAAAGGCAGTATTAAAATATCTGAAGTTTGAAATGGATCCCCTCAGAATTCGGTTATACCATTTCAAAGTTGTTCCTTTTAAAATTCTAGGAAAAATCCCAACACACTAGCCCGTCGTCATCCTCAAAATTCATCATATAATTCTTGAATTGTTCGATGTGATCATCTGGATGTTGCATCCCATTGAATTTTTTAACTTTTCAATAACAAAATGCTTCAGAAGCGTGATAGATCTAATCTCATTTGTAAACCGAGGATTCCTCAAATAAACACCTTGAACATACTAATCCTCAGTTCCCATTACCGCATACAAATTCCGATCATCACCATTGTATTGATTTGATGTATTTTCCTTACACAAATTAGACTTCCTTAAACATCAAGGTACATTATCTCTTCTTGTTTTTTGTTCTTTCTTAGATTTGCGAGGTTGATCTTTCTCTTCTTTCGAAGAGCCTCGATAACTTTTAAAACGTGATCCAGAGATTTCAACTTCCTCATCACTAGATGTAATATACATTTGTTTATCTTTCTTTTCTTTTCGAGAAAAATGACGCTCTTTTGGAGCCTCAAAAGCGTATTTTTCTGTTCACTTCTGACTTGACGATCAATGCGAGATTGATCAGATTGACCACCAACATCATTTTGGTCATTCATTTGTCTTACCATGGATTTCAGCCTTGCTGACTAAATCTCTTGATCTCTCTGATCGTATTTCTCGTTCAAAGCATTTATCTTATCCAGAAGCTGATTCATTCGCAACTATATCTCAAATTGAGTGTGGTGAATTGGGATAGACCCTTCGTGCTCATCATCTGTCCTTTACAAATCGTTTTTAGCATTTCGACAGCTGATCGAACCAACGATTTATTTTCTGGATTCATTGCAAAACTTTAAGATTGTTTTTCAAGATCAATTAAATTTGAATAAGCAAAGTAGACACCAATTGTTGATCGATCCCTAGTGAAGTCGCCAATTTGTTGAGTTTGATTATTTGGATTGCTTTAATTAATTCGAGAGCAACTAATTATAGAGAGAGAAATAGATTATAAAGAGAAAAAATCAGAGTGCTTAAATGATCTAACTAAAAAAACCAACCCTTTTATTAGATCAGCGTTGGCCTTCAAATAGAGGTGCAATGACTTAGCTTATAGCTGAAAACGGTTACATAAAAGGGCTAATTTCACATTAGTCCCTGACTAGAATACATAGTCCTAAATTCCTCCTTTAACTTTACAATCTGTTATAAAAGGTTTTATTCTTTACATTTTAATCCTCAAAGTTCTATTTCCTTATTAATTACTACAACATTTGACTCCACTAACTACACGTAGAATTTATTTACACCGTGAGACCCGGATTAATGGCCATTATATTAGTGGTTTGACTGGTTCAGTTAATGTGGCTTTAAACCACTATATTGACCATCTTCGTTGTAGGTGGACCTCGGTCGGCTTTATCCACGTCATAAACCGAGTGTATTTCCAATTTATTCCCCTCCATTCAGTTATGTTTCTTGTTCAGTTCTTCCCTTGCCTCAGCAGAGGTCTGGTTATCCCTTTTTGTCCTCATCTCTCTTATTTCTTTCTCGATGACGCGTTTGTTTGGTTTAACTTAGCTCATCAGTCGTTGGTCAATCTTACTATTTGTTTGATCGTTCTTCACTTTATTGCTCGACATGTGTCCCTCTGCTCTGCTTCGGTTCCTTTTTTTTTATCTCGCATTTGCCCATAACTTTTCATGATTTGTAATCAACTCGGCTTGTCGTCTTCCCATGTTTTATTCCTTGTCGATCACTAGTATGCCTATCCTTCTTACTTGTAATGATTATCCCGTTATCAAATACAGTGATATTACGTTGCATAATGTATGATGTGAGGTTTAACATGATAGTTGGTGTGCATATTTCATGCATACATGGCATCGCATGGTTGCAAAGTTGGGTATCATTACACTTGCAAAATGTATTCGCCAAGGTTTGGTTACTAATGATAAGTGTCATAAGATCTAGGGTAAATCTGTACGAGTAAAAGGTGTCAGGCTAGCAAGTACAGAAATCTAGAGAGAAAGTAGTCAAAATCAAGTACTAATCATTAGAAGGTCCCCTTTTTGAGGGGACATAATCTTTCTTTATATAGTGAGAGCGGTGGGGCCCATGGTCACATGTCAAACTTATTCTAAATGCATGTTTCCCCCTTCATTTGTACTTATGTCACTTATTTCTTATTTTACAATTAAGCCCCTACATATAATTATGTTATAATTTAATCCCTCTATTACATTTGGTATTTTATGCCCTTATCAGTAGCCCCCTAGTTTTGCGGAGAGTCGAGAAAAAACTAATTGTTTGCAGAGTGCAGGGTCGACGATTTCCTCCTTGTTTGTGTCGCGTCGAACGCAGGATCTGAATCCCACTATTGATGTAGTTGTTGCCAAGTTAGAACATATTGATGCTGAAATGTCGTTGCTAGGGTCGACATTCTGTCAAACGATGCTAAATGTCAATGCTAAGGTCGACGATATTACTTATCTGATTATTATTATCGTTGTCACGTGATAAGTGCATTTCATGTCACTTATTGTTCTTAAAATCGTCGCCGGTTAACAAATTTCCGTTGTGTTTCAACGTGTTTTTCATCCGTTCTCGTAGGTATAATAATATGCAGACATTATACAATTTTTGGGAATAGAATGCTATAATGTTCTTAATAATTTATAATTTATAATTAAGTTGTGTCTCACGTAAATTGTGATAATATTAATAAATTTGGGATTGAAATTGAAGAAACTGAAAAATTAATGTACTTGAGGGCAATTTTGGAACAGTTGAAAAGAAAGGAAAATATAGTAATGCTAAAAAAATATTATGACCCGTGCTTTTCTAAAGGAAAATATATTAATGCTTGAAAAATATATTAATGTTGAAAAAAAGGTAAATATATTTTCTGAGATATTGTTTAAAATATTGAATTAAGAAAAAAAAAATATTAAAACAAAACATAAAAGAAATTAATACTGAATTTAGAAAAAATATTAGACTAATGCGAGGATTTTATCTAGCTATATTGTTTAAAATATTATTTTATGTAACATAAATATTTTATGATTTGTATTTGGGCTTTTTTTAAGGTTTCAGCAAAATATATAAAGAGAAAGTAAAAGGGAAAAGAGAGCGGTGTGCAGTTTGAGTTTTGTCTTCCGACATAATTCAAAACAGAAAAGAAGAAAAATTACAATTGGGCACGACTGACTCAGTTTACAGCACTTACTCGAGCACGGCGAGTTGGGTTTTGCAGAGTATAGAACGAGAAACGAGGAAGAAAAAAAGCTATTAGCCACTGACTTTTCTTTCGGCAAAACATAAAAAAAAGTCAATTGTCTACCTTTTCGATCCCGCAGAGCTAATATAGAACGAGAAAAGAAGTAAAAAAGGATTTGACTATCTGTTTTGGGTTTGGACGTCTGCTTTGGTTTTGGGTTTTTTTCGGCAGCGGTAACATATAAAACAATCGGCAGGAGGCAGGCGGTTACCTCGGTGGTTTTCGAGAGGCAGCAAGTGACAGCTACTGCCGTTTTCGACCGACAGTTGAGGTAACGGCTACGGCGTTTTCGACCGGTAGCTTATATATTGCTCGAGACAGGTGACAGCTACTTCTTTTTCGTTGTTTTTCGGCAGTACAAATTGTTTCTGTCAGTCGATACTTACGACTACCGTTCGGTTTAACGTTCTCTAAACGCTTAATCATCTATCTATATTCGTCTTAGAGCTATGTTAAGTTTTGATCCCATGATGATGATTCGTTCGATTATGAACTAATCGTTGTCATGGAACTCTAGCGGATTTTTTTGATTAATACTTAAGGTTTGATTGCTTGATTGATTTGTGAGATACGTTTATCGGTTACCTAGCATGGTTGTGCTTATCGTTAGATGCATCGCGAACATCTAGTTTGTTAATCTTTAATGAATGCGAAAGTGGATTTAAGGGTTTAGAACTTGCCATGCTAGCATAGGTTCTTGAATTATTCGTATTATGATTGTTCATGATTTGTAATATGTCACTAACCATATCATATTACCCTATGTAATCGAAATAGATAACTTCTGCTTAAAACCAATTGTACCTCAATTCGTATAGACATATAGGATTGTCATGCAAGCGATGTCTGCTTAACTGCTATCTCTTTTGTGGCTGTTTAAGTGGTTTGGTTTACGTGTACTGAAAGGTAGCGTATACTGATTTTGTGTTATCTGATTAGTAATCGTTATTATCATACATATTGATTAAGTATATTAATACTCTAAGTAAAATAAACAATGAAGTTAGGGTTCCATGTTTTCTCTCGCATAAGTAAACTCGTTAGTTAATCTCGTTAGTTAATTTGCTTAGTTATATTCATACTTTATTACTCGTTCAAGCATTAGTCTAATAATCATACTTTGTTGCATAAGTGAATTCTTGTCATATACATCTGGTCTTCGTGGGAATGATCTTACTTACTTATTACTTGCTACTATTTGACCGCGTATACTTGCGTGAGAAAATGACTAATATCAAGGTCGACATTTTGTCAAATATCGATTCTTGCCGACGCTGAGGTCGACATTTTGTCACACAGTAACTTGTCTTGTCGATGCTAGGGTCGTTCATTACCTGGTTCGAATTTGTTGTTTATAAATTGTCGAGCCTATGATCTGCATACCATATTCAGCCTCACAGCTTAAGTACCAAAGATTCATGAATTGGTTTGGGCTATTTTTATGGGCTCGAGATCGGGTCGCATTTTTTGCCAAACTTCTTCTTTATGTTGAGGAAACAGTGTTGGAGATGCTTCGAAAATCGGATTGCATTCTGGGATTGAAGAAGCTAAGGGAATTCATCTTCGAAGTATTTGACTGGAGCTGATGAAGGTAGTTCTTGTAATTCTGAAGTGACTGTGACTTCGGAGGAAGATTTCTCGAGCGTCTTTATCAATTAATACACACATTTAGGAAATTAAACCATAGAAAACTATACAGTCCTCCCTAGATTAACCCAGTAACTCACTACCTCAGTTTTCTCTTTTATTTAGACTTAGTTACTACGTAAACCATACAAAACTGTCCAGTTATCTCCTGCTATATATGGTTACCTCATTAGCCTACCACACGCTTCCCTTTCATTTAATTTACAATTTTCTTCTTTCTGAAGCAAAAAAGAGAGTTTTGGGTTCTACTCAACTCTAGGAGAAGCCGAGAAATGGGTCGACTTGATTATCTTCTCCAAGAAGATTATAATAATACGTTTATATGCGCATTATGCAAGCATAGAGCGTGAAGTCTCAGACCTCAAGGTCGGTTGTGAGTTATTTTGAATGACATACCGTTTAGAAGACTTATCATCTTATACGATGTTCACGCTATAATATGGTCCAAGATAACATGTACAATTGTACAATTTCAGCAATATGATGACAAAATGTTTTATACATTGAGGTTGGAACCTCTTAAAGATAAATTACGACGAGTTATGTGCAGAGGTTGAAAGGTCCAAATATGTTAGGTTCAATTTTAGTTTTTTTAGTAATAGGTTTATTAACCTTGCATTCTACGACAACAACCTAATACTCATGGACGAAGAGATGAAGGAGGAATCACACATAACCTAATACTCATGGACGAAGAGATGAATGGAGAATCACACACTTATTTGATGTACGTGTTTGGATGTACTATATTTGTTGAAAATAATAATATGTATATCAACATTACGTATGTGTTCATCCTCCGTGATTTTAAACATAAGATGGTTATTTATTCGTGAGTATTTATGTAATTTTGTATGTATATCATAAATTGAGAGAATCTATAGAACATAGAATGGGGACTATATTTAAAGTATCCATCTGCATCAATGTCTATAGTGATATGGGATGGATATTCATAACATAAATAATGGTAGTCGTTAAAAACAGAAATAGTAGATTATGTTGAACCACACTAACGAATCTGATGTAAATTGTAATATTTACTTTTTCATATATGTTAAATAAAATAATTTAAATAATGAATGATTCACTTCACGTATTATTTTCAAATATGTTTAGATACTTATTCATAACAATATCATGAGATATTTGATGAATATAAATAATATTTCAAATATAAAATAAATAATAAATTTAAAAATTAATATTTATTGATATTCCATTTTTAAATAAATAAATAAATATAAACAATTACATTAATATATTTATCGATTAATATAATATCTAGATGACAATATAATTATATATTAAAAAAAGAAATTTAGATTAAAAATATTTAATAAACTACTAGTTTGAACCTTATCCATTGATACCTATAACACCTAAACAATATATATAGCAATGTTTGTTAAAAATATTTAATAAACTATTTGGTTTGAATATAAAAATAATAATATATAATTTATTTAAGTAGTATATTTCATTGAATAATACAAATAATCTAAAAAAAATCGAAACTTAAATAAATAAAATTCACACTCCACTAACAAACAAGGCGTAGTAAGAAATAAGATAAGATTAGAGGTATAACATTAGATTAGAAAAGATTAGAGGGTTAGGGTTTATATAGAGTATCCTGAATCACATAGTTTTTACGTTTTTCGAAAAAAGTTGGATTAGAGGTATAAAATCAGAGGGTTTAGGGTTTTCGTAAACACTTTGTTTAGAGATACATATAACATTAGAGAAATATCAGAGGGTTAGGGTTTATGTCAAGTTTCCTGAATTACAGAATTTTTACAGTCTTTGTAAAAAATTGGATTAGAGAAAGACTAGAAGGGGTTTGGGGTTTATGTCCTGAGTTACAGAGTTCACACTATTGGAGAACCATGTAAATTCAGATACACTAATAAATGTACATCTTTAATCTTTGTTCTTAATAAAAATGTCAGTTCTATTTTTCCCTGTTTATTGTATTTCATATGTTGTTTGTCTTTCTTTACTCTATTTTGATGAGATATTACACCAAAGATTTTTACGGCCATTGTAAAGCTTGCAATTGAAATGTGGTTAGTTTAGTATTCATAGGTTAATTCAAATCTAATTGTCTAATTCATAAATCTACAGTTTCATTTTTCTTCTTTAATCTTCTGTTTTTAGTCAACGTGTTCATTATGTTTGATTAGAATATTGTATAATTTAGATTGAGTGTTTTGCCGTGTTTGTTTTTAAACATAAGATGTTTGTTTAGATTGAGTATTTATGTAATCTTCTGTTTTTAAACATTAGAATATTATCATGAATTTGCCGTGTTTTGTATTTGCTACCATATTTATAGTTTATATTAGCCGGTGCAAGTCATTCATTTTCTGTATTCCAGTTCATGATAGGAGCATACATTGTATTTGGTTTGATATGTACTTTTGAATTTTTGTCACTTTCATCAAAGATTGAAGTAAACTGAATCATTGTTGGGCTTCTAAAACCCTAATTAATTTACTCAGTCTTATAGATAGTTTATAAGCTAACAAAGTGATCAAATGGTAGCAGAATATTGTCCGAGGATGTTGCTTCATTACCTCCAAAAGGATGGAACTCTTATGATATATAGCTGAACAATTTCCGATGAAGAATTCTTGAAAAACGCTAAAATCATCTCTACCTGTCCTAAACCTCATGGCAATGAGGTATATATATATATATATATATATATATATATATATATATATATATATATATATATATATATGATAATATAGCTTACAAGTTTAGTATTTTGCTTAAAATCATCAAAAAGTTCTTTTAAGTAGTGACCGAAATAGAGATAGTGTTTGTCTTTGAATGCAGTATGCTGTGGTGGATTATCTTTGGCATACAAAGTTAGTAAAAGGTGCCTCGACCTATTCTCTTGGCTACGATGTGATTGATGAATGAGGAAGGATGCAGCTGGATCCAGATAGGTAGAGGTCTTATCGTGGCGGAAAAGGTTTTACCCAAGTAGCCAACAAAGTACATGCAATGGGTTTGAAGTTGAGAATTATATTATGAACGACTTTAGTACACAAGTTGTTAGTGAAAATACACCAATTTTAGATGTTCCTACGAAATTTCTCTCTGATTTCTTTGTATTTGCGATACATCCTTTTCTTTTTGCCGAATTTAAGTTACTGCCGCCATTTTTTTCTCATAAGGGGTTGGCTTATGAGGAGTCTAGCAAACAATTTCGTGCACCGGCTACTGGTAGAAAGTCGCAGGTTTTTGCTTGGATGAAAAATGGTTTCATGAGTGTAAACACTGATATGGGTGCATCAAGAGCCTTCTTAGAGTCACCTCATATGCAATATTATTCATGGGGAGTTGATTTAGGTACAATATATTTATATGTTTATGTTCCGAATTCTGTGAGTAAAATGTTCAAGTATGTCTCGATTTTGTATAATATCAAAACCATACATTTACTGCACTAAAACATAATTGTGCTTTCAGTGCGTACTTTGATCTAGGGAGATATCTATTGTTTCTCACATAAGTAAAAGCCTGTTTGCATTTTATATTTTTTAGACGTGTTTAATGGAGATGAATACTCATATTACGAAGATTCTGAATGGACTCAATCACACACTTATTTGATGTACGTGTTTGGATGTACTATATTTTTTGAAAAAATAATATGTATATCAACATTAGGTATGTGTTCATCCTCCGCGATTTTAAACATAAGATGGTTATTTATTCGTGAGTATTTATGTAATTTTGTATGTATATCATAAATTGAGAGAATCTATAGAACATAGAATAGAGACTATATCTAAAGTATCCATCAGCATCAATGTCTATAGTGAGATGGGATAGATATTCATAACATAAATAATGGTAGTCGTTAAAAACAGAAATAGTAGATTATGTTGAACCGCACTAACGAATCTGATATAAATTGTAATATTTACTTTTTCATATATGTTAAATAAAATAATTTAAATAACGAATGATTCACTTTACGTATTATTTTCAAATATGTTTACATACTTATTCATAATAATATTATGAGATATTTGATGAATATAAATAATATTTCAAATATAAAATAAATAATAAATTTAAAAATTAATATTTATTGATATTCCATTTATAAATAAATAAATAAATAAATTACATTAATATATTTATGGATTAATATAATATTTAGACCTCATAACCATGACAATATAAGTATATATTAAAAAAAGAAATTTAGATAAAAAATATTTAATAAACTACTGGTTTGAACCTTATCCATTGATACCTATAACACCTAAACACTATATACAGCAGTGTTCGTAAATTATTTTTGTAATAAACTATTTGGTTTGAATATAAAAAAATGATATATAATTTATTTAAGTAGTATATTTCATTGAATAATATAAATAATCTAAAAAAAATCGAAACTTAAATAAATAAAATTCACACTCCACTAACAAACAAGGCGTAGTAAGAAATAAACGCCAAAATAACAGCCGCGGACACATGTACTCGTTCCTTCGTCTCTAACCTGTGTCCTGTCCTCCTATTACCTATATCTCAGATTGAGTGTGGTGAATTGGGATAGACCCTTCGTGTTCATCATCTGTCCTTTGTAAATCGTTTGTTAGCGTTTCGACAGCTGATCGAACTAACGAGTTATTTTCTAGATTCATTGCAAAACTTAAGGATTGTTTTTCAAGATCAATTAAATTCGAACAAGCAAAGTAGACACCAATTGTTGACCGGTCCCCAGTGAAGTCGCCAATTTGGTGAGTTTGATTATTTGGATTGCTTTAGTTAATTCGAGAGATAACTAATTATAGAGAGAGAATTAAATTCTAGAGAGAGAAAATTAGAGTGCTCAAATGATCTAACTAAAAAGCCAACCCCTTTATTAGATTAATGTTGGCCTTTAAATAGAGGCGCAATGACTTAGCTTATAACTGAAAACGGTTATATAAAAGGGATAATTTCACATTAGTCCCTGAATAGAATACATAGTCCTAAATTCCTCCTCTAACTTTACAATCTCTTATAAAAGGTTTTATTCTTTATATTTTAATCCTCAGAGTTCCATTTCTTTATTAATTACTACAACATTTGACTCCACTAACTACGTGCAGAATTGTATTTACATCGTGGGACCCAGATTAATGGCCATTACAATAGTGTTTTGACTCGTTCAGTTAATGTGGATTTAAACCACTATATTGACCATCTCCGTTGTAGGTGGACCTCAGTCGACTTCATCCGCGTCATAAACCAAGCATATTTTGAATTTTATTCCCCTCCATTCAGTTATGTTTCTTGTTCAGCTCTTCCCTTGCCTCAACAGAGGTCTGGTTATCTATTTTTGTCATCATCTCTCTTATTTCTTGCTCGATGACGCGTTTGTTTGGTTTAACTTAGCTCATCAGTCGTTGGTCAATCTTACTGTTTGTTTGATCGTTCTTCACTTTATTGCTCGGCATGTGTCCCTCTGCTCTGCTTCAGTTCCTCTTATTTGATCTCGCATTTGCCCATAACTTTTCTCGTCTTGTAATCAACTCGGCTTGTCGTCTTCCCATGTTTTATTCCTTGTCGATCACTAGTATGCCTATCCTTCTTACTTGTAATGATTATCCCGTTATCAAATATAGTGTTATTACGTTGCGCAATGTATGATGTGAGGTTTCACATGATAATTGGTATGAATATTTCATGCATACATGGCATCGTAGGGTTGTAAAGTTGGGTATCATTACACTTGCAAAATGTATCCGCCAATGTTCAGTTACTAAAGTGTTAGACACATTTTTTTTAAAATATTATTTTCGGTTGGGGAGTATGGTGTAATTGACTCATGCAACCGAGAAAAAATTATAAAAAATATTTATTGTAGTGTGTTTATCCACCGTCTCGCATATTACATGAAAATCGCCAAGACGTGAAACAAATTGTTCTAAGAGAATACATAGTTAAAAAAATGTATAGACCTTTTGAGTGTAATAGTTTGGTCTATAAATGAAAATTTAATAAGGAGTAGAAATTACGTTTCCAGATTTTAGCAACACCATTAATGTTATCATATTCTATAAAACAATGCATATAATCCCAATTTTAAACACTATAAGGCCCTAAAAGTTTAAATAATTCAAGAAAATGTTTGATTTCATGAATATTAGGTCTACCATGAGAAAATTTAGCGACAATAGTGATTTAGAAAGGGATAATGAAGAAGACTTATCTAATTTTTTGAGAAATATCGTTGGATGTTCTCTTTTCTTCTTGAAATCCACTTTTGATGGTTGAATTTCAACTCTTTTGGTTTCAAGGCTTCAACGAAACATCTTTTTTGCCAGGCTTCTTCTTTATGTTGAGGAAACAGTGTTGGAGATGCTTCGAAAATCGCATTGCATTCTGGGATTGAAGAAGCTAAGGGAATTCATCTTCGAAGGATTTCACTAGAGCTGATGAAGGTAACTCTTGTAATTCTGAAGTGACTGTGACTTTGGAGGAAGATTTCTCGAGCGTCTTTATCAATTAATACACGCATTTAGGAAATTAAACCATAAAAAACTGTATAGTCTTCCCTAGATTAACCCAGTAACTCACTACCTCAGTCTTCCCTTTTATTTAGACTTACTTACTACGTAAACCATACAAAACTGTCCAGTCATCTCCTGCTATATATGGTTACCTCACTAGCCTACCACACGCTTCCCTTTCATTTAGTTACAATTTTCTTCTTTCGGAAGCAAAAAAGAGAGTTTTGGGTTCTACTCTACTCTAGGAGAAGCCGAGAAATGGGTTGACTTGATTATCTTCTCCAAGAAGATTAGGATTATACGTTTATATGCGCATTATGCAAGGATAGAGCGTGAAGTCTCAGACCTGAAGGTCGGTTGTGAGTTATTTTGAATGACATACCGTTTAGAAGACTTATCATCTTATACGATGTTCACGCTATAATATGGTCCAAGATAACATGTACAATTGTACAATTGCAAAATGCTAAAATCGTCTCTACCTGTCTTAAACCTCATGGCAATGAGGTATATATATACAATATACGATAATATAGCTTACAAGTTTAGTATTTTGCTTAAAATCATCAAAAAGTTCTTTTAAGTAGTGACCGTAATAGTGATAGTGTTTGTCTTTGAATGCAGTATGCTGTGGTGGATTTTCTTTAACATACAAAGTTAGTAAAAGGTGCCTCGGCCTATTCTCTTGGCTACGATGTGATTGATGAATGGGGAAGGATGCAGCCGGATCCAGATAGGTAGTGGTCTTCTCGTGACGGAAAATGTTTTACCCAAGTAGCCAACAAAGTACATGCAATGGGTTTGAAGTTGAGAATTATATTATGAACGGCTTTAGTACACAAGTTGTTAGTAAAAATACACCGATTTTAGATTTTCATACGATATTTCTCTCTGATTTCTTTGTATTTGTGATACATCCTTTTCTTTTTGCTGAATTTAAGTTACTGCCGCCATTTGTTTCTCATAAGGGGATGGCTTATGAGTAATTTAGTCAACATGTTCATTATGTTTGATTAGAATATTGTATAATTTAGATTGAGTGTTTTGCCGTGTTTGTTTTTAAACATAAGATGTTTGTTTAGATTGAGTATTTATGTAATCTTCTGTTTTTAAACATTAGAATATTATCATGAATTTGCCGTGTTTTGTATTTGCTACCATATTTATAGTTTATATTAGCCGGTGCAAGCCATTCATTTTCTGTATTCCAGTTCATTATAGGAGCATACATTGTATTTGGTTTGATATGTACTTTTGAATTTTTGTCACTTTCATCAAAGATTGAAGTAAACTGAATCATTGTTGGGCTTCTAAAACCCTAATTAATTTACTCAGTCTTATAGATAGTTTATAAGCTAACAAAGTGATCAAATGGTAGCAGAATATTGTCCGAGGATGTTGCTTCACTACCTCCAAAAGGATGGAACTCTTATGATATATAGCTGAACAATTTCCGATGAAGAATTCTTGCAAAACACTAAAATCATCTCTATCTGTCCTAAAACTCATGGCAATGAGGTATATATATATATATATATAATATATGATAATATAGCTTACAAGTTTAGTATTTTGCTTAAAATCATCAAAAAGTTCTTTTAAGTAGTGACCGAAATAGTGATAGTGTTTGTCTTTGAATGCAGTATGCTGTGGTGGATTATCTTTGGCATACAAAGTTAGTAAAAGGTGCCTCGACCTATTCTCTTGGCTACGATGTGATTGATGAATGAGGAAGGATGCAGCCGGATCCAGATAGGTAGAGGTCTTATCATGGCGGAAAAGGTTTTACCCAAGTAGCCAACAAAGTACATGCAATGGGTTTGAAGTTGAGAATTATATTATGAACGACTTTAGTACACAAGTTGTTAGTGAAAATACACCGATTTTAGATGTTCATACGATATTTCTCTCTGATTTCTTTGTATTTGCGATACATCCTTTTCTTTTTCCCGAATTTAAGTTATTACCGCCATTTTCTTCTCATAAGGGGTTGGCTTATGAGGAGTCTGGCAAACAATTTCGTGCACCGGCTACTGGTAGAAAGTCGCAGGTCTTTGCTTGGATGAAAAATGGTTTCATGAGTGTAAACACTGATATGGGTGCATCAAGAGCCTTCTTAGAGTCACCTCATATGCAATATTATTCATGGGGAGTTGATTTAGGTACAATATATTTATATGTTCATGTTCCGAATTCTGTGAGTAAAATGTTCAAGCATGTCTCGATTTTGTATAATCTCAAAACGATACATTTACTGCACTAAAACATAATTGTGCTTTCAGTGCGTACTTTGATCTAGGGAGATATCTATTGTTTCTCACATAAGTAAAAGCCTGTTTGCATTTTATCTTTTTTAGACGTGTTTAATGGAGATGAATACTCATATTACGAAGATTCTGAATGGACTCAATCACACACTTATTTGATGTACGTGTTTGGATGTACTATATTTTTTGAAAAAATAATATGTATATCAACATTAGGTATGTGTTCATCCTCCGCGATTTTAAACATAAGATGGTTATTTATTCGTGAGTATTTATGTAATTTTGTATGTATATCATAAATTGAGAGAATCTATTGAACATATAATGGGGACTATATCTAGAGTATCCATCTGCATCAATGTCTATAGTGAGATGGGATGGATATTCATAAGATAAATAATGGTAGTCGTTAAAAACAGAAATAGTAGATTATGTTGAACCGCACTAACGAATCTTATGTAAATTGTAATATTTACTTTTTCATATATGTTAAATAAAATAATTTAAATAACGAATGATTCACTTCACGTATTATTTTCAAATATGTTTACATACTTATTCATAACAATATTATGAGATATATGATGAATATAAATAATATTTCAAATATAAAATAAATAATAAATTTAAAAATTAATATTTATTGATATTCCATTTTTAAATAAATAAATAAATATAAAAAAATTACATTAATATATTTATCGATTAATATAATATCTAGACGACAATATAACTATATATTAAAAAAAGAAATTTAGATTAAAAATATTTAATAAACTACTCGTTTGAACCTTATCCATTGATACCTATAACACCTAAACAATATATATAGCAGTGTTCGTTAAAAATATTTAATAAACTATTTGGTTTGAATATAAAAAAATGATATATAATTTATTTAAGTAGTATATTTCATTGAATAATACAAATAATCTAAAAAAAATCGAAACTTAAATAAATAAAATTCACACTTCACTCACAAACAAGGCGTAGTAAGAAATAAGATAAGATTAGAGGTATAACATTAGATTAGATAAGATTAGAGGGTTAGGGTTTATGTAGAGTATCCTGAATCACAAAATTTTTACGGTCTTTGAAAAAAGTTGGATTAGAGGTATAAAATCAGAGGGTTTAGGGTTTTCGTAAACACTTTGTTTAGAGATACGTATAACATTAGAGAAATATCAGAGGGTTAGGGTTTATGTCAAGTTTCCTGAATTACAGAATTTTTACAGTCTTTGTAAAAAATTGGATTAAAGAAAGACTAGACGGGGTTTGGGGTTTATGTCCTGAGTTATAGAGTTTACTCTATTGGAGAACCATGTAAATTCAGATACACTAATAAATGTACAACTTTAATCTTTGTTCTTAATAAAAATGTCAGTTATTTTTTTCCCTGTTTATTGTATTTCATATGTTGTTTGTCTTTTCTCTACTCTATTTTGATGAGATATTACACTGAAGATTTTTACGGCCATTGTAAAGCTTGCAATTGAAATGTGGTTAGTTTAGTACTCATAGGTTAATTCAAATCTAATTGTCTAATTCATAAATCTACAGTTTCATTTTTGTTCTTTAATCTTCTGTTTTTAGTCAACGTGTTCATTGTGTTTGATTAGAATATTGTATAATTTAGCATTGATCGAATGAAGACAGCGCATGTCTTGAATATGTGTTTTTATATGGTGGATGTAGAGCTTTGTCCTCCATTGTCGAGGCTCATTCAAAGTGAGTTGCAGCATCAATTTATAAAAAAAACAGTAATTACCTTCTATTGAATTTTTGAATCGAGCTGGTTATTTCTCTTCTTATTTAGAAAATGGCTTGAACATCTATTTCGTAATAATTTTTATTTGTTGGCCGAGCCATTTTACATTTTACATTTTGCATTTGAATTGCTGATCGTCAACTTATCTTTTCCATACTTAAAAACCAAAGTACATTTTTATAATTCAATAAAGTGAATAGTGCTTTCTAGCTTACGTGTGTATATAGACATTTTGCTTTTATGATTTAGAATTCTGAAATCATGAATTTGCCGTGTTTTGTATTTGCTACCATTTTTATAGTTTATATTAGCCGGTGCAAGTCATTCATTTTCTGTATTCCAGTTCATGATATGAGCATACATTGTATTTGGTTTGATATGTACTTTTGAATTTTTGTCACTTTCATCAAAGATTGAAGTAAACTGAATCATTTTTGGGCTTCTAAAACCCTAATTTACTCGGTGTTATAGATAGTTTATAAGCTAACAAAGTGATCAAATGGTAGCAGAATATTGTCCCAGGATGTTGCTTCACTACCTCCAAGAGGATGGAACTCTTATGATATATAGCTGAACAATTTCCGATGAAGAATTCTTGCAAAACGCTAAAATCATCTCTACCTGTCTTAAACCTCATGGAAATGAGGTATATATAGATATATACAATATACTATAATATAGCTTACAAGTTTAGTATTTTGCTTAAAATAATCAAAAAGTTCTTTTAAGTAGTGACCGTAATAGTGATAGTGTTTGTCTTTGAATGCAGTATGCTGTGGTGGATTATCTTTGGCATACAAAGTTAGTAAAAGGTGCCTCGGCCCATTCTCTTGGATACGATGTGATTGATGAATGGGGAAGGATACAACCGGATCCAGATAGGTAGCGGTCTTCTCGTGGCGGAAAAGGTTTTACCCAAGTAGCCAACATAGTACACGCAATGGGTTTGAAGTTGAGAATTATATTATGAACGGCTTTAGTACACAAGTTGTTAGTGAAAATACACCGATTTTAGATGTTCATACGATATTTCTCTCTGATTTCTTTGTATTTGCGATACATCCTTTTCTTTTTCCCGAATTTAAGTTACTGCCGCCATTTTTTTCTCATAAGGGGTTGGCTTATGAGGAGTCCGACAAACAATTTTGTGCACCGGCTACTGGTAGAAAGTCGCAGGCCTTTGCTTGGATGAAAAATGGTTTCATGAGTGTAAACACTGATATGGGTGCATCAAGAGCCTTCTTAGAGTCACCTCATATGCAATATTGTTCATGGGGAGTTGATTTAGGTACAATATATTTATATGTTCATCTTCCGAATTCTGTGAGTAAAATGTTCAAGCATGTCTCGATTTTGTATAATCTCAAAACCATACATTTACTACAGTAAAACATAATTGTGCTTTCAGTGCAGACTTTGATCTAGGGAGATATCTATTGTTTCTCACATAAGTAAAAGTTTGTTTGCATTTTATCTTTTTTAGAACGTGTTTAAAGAAGATGAATACTCATATTACGCTGATTCTGAATGGACTCAATCATACCGTAGTGTACTCTTTGTCTCATGGGACCAATGCTACACCTGAATTGGACCAAATCTATAAATGGATTGGCTAACTTGTTATGCGATTCAGGGTTCCGTGAATACATTAATTTTGTCTTTTTATATATGCAATTAATATACTATTTTTTCTTTTGTTGAACTTTCTTGTAATATATATATATATGAATGCTTGTATTTTACAAAATTGCTTCGTTTAGGAACAAATCAATGGACTTGTTGATATAAAGAATAACTTGCAGGCAGGGTTTCAACAAGGTATGAATCATATTTGAAATATAAGATTGTTTTTATTCTGTTGTCCATGTGTAGAATTGGCGTTATGGGGTGAAAAAAGATGGTACGTTTTCGCCCCAAGGGACAAAAAATATCCATAGGGGTCAAGGCCAAACAGAGCAGCTGGAAATGGGAACTGGAGAGCTGTTGGGGCAGACAAACCGATCGGGACACAGGGGATAAAGAAAGCTTTAGTCTAAAATCATAAAGAAAAAGCAATTCAATTGGGAGTTGTATAACAATGCGTTATACAAGTCCTAAATAGTTTTGTGCTAATGTCAAGTGACATGATATATAGGTATTGAAGAGGCCGAGAGATAGAAAAGAGAGAGAATGAGAGTGAAGCAAACTTTTAATTCACAAATGCTTAAGCTTCTATGTAACAGTGGTACCGTTTTTATAGGTAGTTAGACATAGCCTACGGAATCTAATTGGTTAGGCTGTTACAACATATACAAGTTTGTTATATTCTGTTTATTAATTTGTTATTCAATTTGTGCTTAATAGACCAGCACAACTTAATAACGTGTGATGTAGACCAAGGGTGATTAGGATCTTCTGATGGGTTTGACTTCACAAAGACCTGACCCGGTTGTAGACCCATAGCAACCAAATCGAACCCGTTAGACAATGAAGTAAAGATGGCTGTCTGAAAATCCTAGCAGACACTTCCCTTTGCTAACTCTTCTTCTCTACACAATCGACATCCATGAGAGGCAAGCTTGAAGCTTCAACCAACTCATGATTTCCATGAAGCTTCAAGGAGTGCCTATTCTTCACACCGCCCTGCAAATGAAGGGGCGAATCAATGAGACCAAGTTTGTCTATGGGGAACGAGAAACGATGGTAAGTGAGACGTTTGGTAAGGCAATCAGCGAGCTGATCATGAGAAGAAACAAACCGAATTTGAGGAGAGGCCTGAAAGACTTGATCACGGATGAAATGTATATCAATTTCAATATGGTCCTTGCATGGAACAACAGGTTAGATTCCAAGGAGCTCGCCCCAAGATTATCGCACCAAATGATTGAATGAGTGGTAAAGGGAACTTGATTTCAATAAGGATGAAGCGTAACCAGATGAGTTCTGCTGACAGATTCGCTAAAGCCCGGTATTCTGACTCAGTTGAAGACCTTGCTACCATATTCTACTTCTTTGAAGACCATGAGACCAGAGAGTCCCCATGATACACATAATAAGCTCCCATGCTTCTTCAATCATCAGAAGAAAAAGCCCAATCAACATCAGAAAAGCCATGGAGTTGAAGGCTGCAGCTTGGTTTGATATGCAGTCCAACCCAGCTAGACCCATATAAGTAACGAAGAACTCTCTTCAAGCTTTGCCAATGCATTGTAGTAGGTGCTTGCTGGTATTCACTTAGCTTATTAGCAGCAAAATCAATATCAAGTCTTGTATGAGTTAGTTATTATAAAGCTCTTAATAAACTGCGATATGGTGTAGGACCCACAAGAGGAGTCCCAGAAGAACTGGAGAGGTGAACACCTGCAACAATTAGTGTTGGACATGGCTTAACTAGCGACAAACCTTGAAAAACCATTAAGTTCTTGATCTACTGATGTTGTGTTAGGTAAATCCATGTGGGGTCACAATGAACCTCTATTCCACGGAATAAATGGAGTGGCCCCATGTCTTTAAGTGAAAACATTGCATTAAGTTTATGAACAAATGCCTGCCAAGAACCAGGATGATGGGGAAAACCGAACAAGTTGGACAGTGGAGGAGTTTCCCCCCTCAAGGATCATAATTCCACGACCGTCTATGCTGATGTTTGAGCAACTAAAAAGATGCCATGACCTATCCTTCTACAATAACATGCCTATCAGCGAAATATTACAAAAGGTACGTGGAGCTAGAAATAGAGGTAAGTTCAATATGTTTGCTCTTAAATATGGATGATTAAGAATGTTACCTTATTTGGAAGTAATGTTTACAGATGCATTATAATCCGGTTATCCTCTCCTACTAGCGCATGTCTAACACAGATCTCCAAATGATGGAGAAATGGAAACCCGAGCCCATGTTTATTGGGTCAATGAAGGGTTTAACCATCGAGTTGGCTGGGTTTAATAACAAATATGAGGTTGCCCAAGCACATAAATTCAAGGTTGTACAGGAGAATGAACGACTGCAAAAGGAAGTGGCGATAATAAGAGGCGCTCGGGAAGCGTGCAAAGGAAAGAATAAAGAATTGACTGTTGAGGCTACGGCGTTAATAGCACAAAACCATGGGTTTGCCAAAATAAATGAAAATTTGATGCTTAGAATGCTGATCTACTGGCTCTAGATATGGCTCAAGCCAAAAGGGTTGAAGAACAGGCATACCGCATTGTTGGGCTCGTGGTTGATAACAGGAGTTTGAAACCTCTATGGCAGATCTGAAGGTACAGATGGATAACCATTGTCAAGAAATATTGAGGAAGACTGAGGCAGATTTAAATTAGAGAGAAATAGAGGTGATGGAGGTAGCCATGAAGATGGTGGAAAAAATCAGAAATAAGTAGTGGCTGAGTTATTAAGGTTCAACCCGGGGATGAAACTCGCGTCACTGAGCAAATTTCCACTAGCACTTGCATTCCTGGATATGGAGGGTTCATTAGTCTTTGAGGCTAGCCTCTCTGCAGCCAAGGTTGGGAAAACATTGACCGCAACTGACAAAGATGCGTGGGTGTATCCTAAGGAGGTGGAAAATACTAAATTAGGGATTAGTGATTTTTCTGCAATTCTTGATGCGTGAAATTTGTAAATATTTTGAACTTAAATTGCGTTTAGTTATTTTTTGGCACCATGCGTGCATGACTTTATGAATTATTTTAACAATGTTGTTGTATGGATAAATTCATATGGTAGTTGTTGTGCTATTGTCTTTTCCTTATATTAATATAGTCGAAATAGTATCATTATGTGGAGATGTGTGCTTGTTAGCTCGTATTATGCCCATGAGAGGTCCTTACAAGGTCGAGCTTAGTATGGCTCATTTTGTAGCTTTAAGGGAGACTAGCTCCCCAACTTTATTCGTGGTGAGATCTATTTAACCCATTGCATGGCCCCATGAGGGCTTGATAATTTGATTAGCTCACTTATATACCATGTACAATATATGAGGCTCAATATAGCCTTTACGTAGCCTGTAGGCGTGGCCAATAAGCAGGTCGTATTATAGACTCCATGGTTTGGGCTAAGTGTGACCCCTCGTGTAGCCCAACATAATAGCTTGTCGTCATCCTCAAAATTCATAATATAATTCTTGAATTGTTCGATGTGATCATCTGGATCTTGAATCCCATCGATTTTTTTAACTTTTGAATTGTCAAAACACTTCGGAAACGTGATAGATCTAATCTCATTTGTCAACCGAGGATTCCTCAAATCAACACCTTGAACATACTGATCCTCAGTTCCCATTACCGCATACAAATTCCGATCATCCCCATTGTATTGATTTGATATATTTCCTTCACACCAATTAGACTTCCTCAAACATTAAGGTACACTATCTCTTCTTGCTTTTTGTTCTTTCTTAGATTTGAGAAGTTGATCTTTCTCTTCTTTCGAAGAGCCTCGATAACTTTTAAAACCTCATCTAGAGATTTCAACCTCCTCATCACTAGATGTAATATACCTTTCTTTATCTTTATTTTCTTTTCGAGAAGAATGACGCTCTTTTGGAGCCTCAAAAGCGTATTTTTTTGTTCACGTCTGACTGGACGATCAATGCAAGATCGATCAGATTGACCACCAACATCATTTTGATAATTTATTTTCCTTACCTTGGATTTCAGCCTTGCTGACTGAATCTCCTGATCTCTCTGCTCGTATTTCTCGTTCAAAGCATTTATCTTATCCATAAGCTAATTCATTCGCAACTCTATCTCAGATTGAGTCTGGTGAATCGGGATAGACCTTCGTGTTTATCATCTGTCCTTTGTAAATCGTTTGTTAGCGTTTCGATAGCTGATCGAACCAACGGGTTATTTTCTAGATTCATTGCAAAACTTTAAGATTTTTTTTCAAGATCAATTAAATTCGAAAAAGCAAAGTGGACACCAATTGTTGATCGGTCCCAGTGAAGTCGCCAATTTGGTGAGTTTGATTATTTGGATTGCTTTAGTTAATTCGAGAGATAACTGATTATAGAGAGAGAATTATATTCTAAAGAGAGAAAATCAGAGTGCTCAAATGATCTAACTAAAATAACCAACCCTTTATTAG
The DNA here is from genome assembly GCA_036936605.1 of Limnanthes douglasii subsp. nivea. Lineage (NCBI taxonomy): Eukaryota > Viridiplantae > Streptophyta > Magnoliopsida > Brassicales > Limnanthaceae > Limnanthes > Limnanthes douglasii. The sequence continues at coordinate 199,893,676 of JAUPFV010000001.1, read as the reverse complement.
ATTAATGTTGGCCTTTAAATAGAGGCGCAATGACTTATCTTATAACTGAAAACGGTTATATAAAAGGGATAATTTCACATTAGTCTCTGACTAGAATACATAGTCCTAAATTCCTCCTCTAACTTTACAATCTGTTATAAAAGGTTTTATTCTTTAGATTTTAATCCTCAGAGTTCCATTTCTTTATTAATTACTACAACATTTGACTCCACTAACTACATGTATAATTGTATTTACATCGTGGGACCCAGATTAATGGCCATTACAATAGTGTTTTGACTCGTTCACTTAATGTGGATTTAAACCACTATATTGACCATCTCCGTTGTAGGTGGACCTCAGTCGACTTCATCCGCGTCATAAACCAAGCGTATTTCCAATTTATTCCCCTCTATTCAGTTATGCTTCTTGTTCAGCTCTTCCCTTGCCTCAGCAGAGGTCTGGTTATCCCTTTTTGTCCTTATCTCTCTTATTTCTTGCTCGATGACGCGTTTGTTTGGTTTAACTTAGCTTATCAGTCGTTGGTCAATCTTACTGTTTGTTCGATCGTTCTTCACTTTATTGCTCGGCATGTGTCCCTCTGCTCTGCTTCGGTCCCTCTTCTTTGATCTCGAATTTGCCCGTAACGTTTCCTGTCTTGTAATCAACTCGGCTTGTCGTCTTCCCATGTCTTATTCCTTGTCGATCACTTGTATGCTTATCCTTCTTACTTGTAATGATTATCCCGTTATCAAATATAATGTTATTAGGTTGCGCAATGTTTGATGTGAGGTTTCACATGATAATTGGTATGAATATTTCATGCATGCATGGAATCGTAGGGTTGTAAAGTTGGGTATCATTACATTTGCAAAATGTATTCGCCAAGGTTTGGTTACTAAAGTGTTAGACATATTTTAAAAAAAATATGATTTCCAGTTGGGGAATATGGTGTAATTGACTTCTGCAACCGAGCAAAAATTATAAAAAATATTTATAATCGTGTCTTTATCCACCGTCTCGCATATTACATGAAAATTGCCAAGACGCGAAACAAATTGTTTTAAGAGAATACAAAGTTTAAAAAATTTATAGACCTTTTGAGTGTAATAGTTTGGTCTATAAATGAAAATTTCATAAGGAGTAAAAATTACGTTTCCAGATTTTAGCAACACCATTAATGTTATCATATTCTATAAAACTATGCATATAATCCCAATTTTAAACACTATAAGGCCCTAAAAGTTTAAATAATTCAAGAAAATGTTTGATTTCAGGAATATTAGGTCTACCATGAGAAAATTTAGCGACAATAGTGATTTAGAAAGGGATAATGAAGAAGACTTATCTAATTTCTTGAGAAATATCGTTGGATGTTCTCTTTTCTTCTTGAAATCCACTTTTGATGGTTGAATTTCAACTCTTTTGGTTACAAGGCTTCAACGAAACTTCTTTTTTGCCAGGCTTCTTCTTTATGGTGAGGAAACAGTGTTGGAGATGCTTCGAAAATCGGATTGGCATTCTGGGATTGAGGAAGCTAAAGGAATTCATCTTCGAAGGATTTCACTAGAGCTGATGAAGGTAAATCTTGTAATTATGAAGTGACTGTGACTTCGGAGGAAGATTTCTCGAGCATCTTTATCAATTAATACATGTATTTAGGAAATTAAACCATACAAAACTGTACAGTCCTCCCTAGATTAACCCAGTAACTCATTACCTCAGTCTTCCCTTTTATTTAGACTTAGTTACTACGTAAACCATACAAAACTGTCCAGTCATCTCGTACTATATATGGTTATCTCACTAGCCTACCACACGCTTCCCTTTCATTTAGTTACAATTTTCTTCTTTCTGAAGCAAAAAAGAGAGTTTTGGGTTCTACTCTACTCAAGGAGAAGCCGAGAAATGGGTCGACTTGATTATCTTCTCCAAGAAGATTATGATTATACATTTATATGCGCATTATGCAAGCATAGAGCGTGCAGTCTCATACCTCAAGGTCGGTTGTGAGTTATTTTGAATGACATATTGTTTAGAAGACTTATCATCTTATACGATGTTCACGCTATAATATGGTTCAAGATAACATGTACAATTGTACAATTTCAGCAATATGATGACAAAATGTTTTATATATTGAGGTAGCAACCTCTTAAAGATAAATTACGACGAGTTATGTGCAGAGGTTGAAAGGTCCAAATATGTTAGGTTCAATTTTAGTTTTTTTAGTAATAGGTTTAGTAACCTTGCACTCTACGACAACAACCTAATACTCATGGACGATGAGATGATGGAAGAATCACACATAACCTAATACTCATGGACGAAGAGATGATGGAGGAATCACACATAACCTAATACTCATGGACGAAGATATAAAAGAAGAATCACACACTTATTTGATGTACGTGTTTGGATGTATTATATTTGTTGAAAATAATAATATGTATATCAACATTAGGTATGTGTTCATCCTCCGCGATTTTAAACATAAGATGGTTATTTATTCGTGAGTATTTATGTAATTTTGTATGTATATCATAAATTGAGAAAAATCTATAGAACATAGAATGGGGACTATATCTAGAGTGTCCATCAGCATCAATGTCTATAGTGAGATGGGATGGATATTCATAACATAAATAATGGTAGTCGTTAAAAACAGAAATAGTAGATTATGTCGAACCACACTAACGAATCTGATGTATATTGTAATATTTACTTTTTCATATATGTTAAATAAAATAATTTAAATAACGAATGATTCACTTTACGTATTATTTTCAAATATGTTTATATACTTATTCATAACAATATTATTTGATATTTGATGAATATAAATAATATTTCGAATATAAAATAAATAATAAATTTAAAAATTAATATTTATTAATATTCCATTTTTAAATAAATAAATAAATAAATAAAATTACATTAATATATTTATCCATTAATATAATATCTAGACCTCATAAACATGACAATAATATAAGTATATATTAAAAAAGGAAATTTAGATTAAAAATATTTAATAAACTAATGGTTTGCACCTGATACCTATAACACCTAAACGATATATATAGCAGTGTTCGTTAAAAATATTTAATAGACTATTTGGTTTGAATTATAAAAATAATAATATATAATTTATTTAAATAGTATATTTAATTGAATAATATAAATAATTTAAAAAAATTGAAACTTAAATAAATAAATAAATAAATAAATAAATAAATAAGCGCCAAAATAACAGCCGCGGACACGTGTACTCGTTCGTTCGTCTCTAACCTGTGTCCTGTCCTCCTACTACCTATATATTAGTACCTCACTACTGTCTTCCCTTTCATTTAGACCAGTTACCATATCTTTTCTTGCTGAAGCAAAAAAGAGAGATCTGGGTTCTACTCGAAATGGAAATGGATGGAATTGATTGTCTTCTCCTGGCAGCCTCAGAACTTTCTAAAAGAGAAAATGCCACGGATCTTTTTGCAAAGGGGTTTCCGAGGAGAAAGAGAACGGAGCGTGTCGAAATGACTGATCTCTTTGCAAACGGGTTTCCCAGGAGAAAGAGAACCCAACGCGTCGAAATCACTGATCCTTCTGCAACCGCGACTCTGAGCATTCCTTCACCGGGGCTGGAAGTCACGAACAATGCCAGAAAACGAGTGTACGGAGACAGCGTCAAGAATCGGGAACAACAAAGAAACCCAAAAAAGCAGAAGATCATAGACAAGAAGGACGCTGACTCAGGTACATCCAAATTGATGTTTCCGTGCTATGCAAGTAACTGCCGTCTCGTTTTTACACTGAAAAAGAGATAGGAGTAAGTTCTGGGTCTGGGTCTGAATGAAGGAAGTCTTACAGTCTTTGTAAAACGTTAGATCAGAGGTATAACATTAGATTAGATAAGATTAGAGGGTTAGGGTTTATGTAGAGTATCCTCAATCACAAAGTTTTTACAGTCTTTGTAAAAAGTTGGATTAGAGGTATAAAATCAGAGGGTTTAGGGTTTTTGTAAACACTTTGTTTAGAGATACGTATAACATTAGAGAGATATTAGAGGGTTAGGGTTTATGTCAAGTATCCTTAATTACAGAGTTTTTACAGCCTTTGTAAAAAATTGGATTAGAGGTGAAACATTAGAGAAAGATTAGGGGGGGTTTAGGGTTTATGTAAACTGGTTTACTCAATTCGAGAACTCTGGAAACTCAGATACCGTAATAAATAAATGTACAACTTTCATGTTTGTTCTTAATAAAGACATCAGTTGTTTTTGTCTTTGTTTACTGTATTTCATCTTTTGTTTTTGTCTTTCTTTACTGTGTTTCTATGAAAGATTACATCCAAAGTTAGAGAAAGATTTGAAGTTAGTTTTGTCATTTTGCAATGGGTACTCAGGGAAAGTAATCTCTGATTTTTTTTCTACTGAGTTGGTTTAAGATCACAACTCTTACAATGATAGAAGGTTAAAATACAAGCCATAGTAATGTCTTTTTTGACAACCACCATAATATCCATCCACTCTGAAATTTAGCAATTACATATACGTAAAAGCCTGTGTTAGGACAGGAATACAAAATTGTCAAACCTCATACCCCAAAACATAATACTATAAACCCAAAATTCAAAACTTACAAGAATAGTTTCATTTTTGTTCTTTAATCTTATGTTTTTAGTCGATGTGTTCATTGTGTTTGATTAGAATAGTGTATAATTTAGCCTTGATCGAATGAAGACAGCGCATGTCTTGAATATGTGTTTTTATATGGTGGATGTAGAGCTTTGTCCTCCATCATCGAGGCTCATTCAAAGTGATGATTCAATAAAGTTAATGGTGCTTTCTAGCTTACATGTGTATATACTTTCTAACATCTACGCAGATGCAGGGATGTGGGAGGATGTAAATAAGATCAGAGTAATGATGAAATCAAAAGGAATCACAAAAGAGGCTGGTTGCAGCTGGATAATAGTTAAGGAAAAACTTCACATTTTGTTGCAGGTGGAGGATTTGAGTTTTGTAATTCTACCGAGTATAAGAAAATATGGAAGGAGTTGATTAGCTCCATGAGAGTAAGCGAACATGTTACTGACAGAAGCGCAGTGCTTCACAATGTAGACGAAGAAACAAAGACAATGTCCAGATTGTCATTCGTGGATGAAGATCGTGTCGTTGTTAACAGAGTTATAGTTCTGAGAGATACAAATATATTTCATCATTTGAAACAAGGTAAATGCTCTTGTAAAGACTACTGGTAAAAAAACCGATTGTGGCAAAATCAAAATCATCATTGTGTTATAACAGCAAATCCGATTTGTCACTTTCATGACTAAAGACTACTTGTAATAAGGTCTGCCGAAGACTGTTATACAGAATTTCCTTATAGCTTGACAACTAAAAGAAAGCCTAGGGTATCTTAGTAATATGGATATGCCTTAATTTTGTAGCATTATCTAGCGCTTATGGGCAATAAAAGCCATAGCCTTGTAACTATAAAGAACTCTGTATATATCTCAGTTTCTGGATATCAAGCAAAATCTATGGCCTAGTATACTAAAAAGATATAAGTTGAGATAAGAGTGGAGTATGGATTAATAACCTTATTAGACTATTTTAGTTTGATCGTTTCACTGTTCTCTTACAGGCTGCATGCCTTGAAGGAAGAGAAGAGAAGAGTATAACCTCTGGCAATGAACAAAGGTGGTATTAGTGGAGAAGTTGGCCCTACTGCTGCAGCAGCTGCCTAAAAGCAGAAGGGTTTGATACAGAGAGTTGAAGTTAATGGTGCTTTCTATACTTAAAAACCAAAGTACATTTTTATAATTCAGTTAAGTTAATGGTGCTTTCTAGCTTACATGTGTATATAGACATTTTGCTCTTATGATTTAGAGTTCAGAATTCTGAAATCATGAATTTGCCGTGTTTTGTATTTGCTACCATCTTTATAGTTTATATTAGACGGTGCAAGTCATTCATTTTCTATATTCCAGTTCATGATATGAGCATACATTGTATTTGGTTTAATATGTACTTTTGAATTTTTGTCACTTTCATCAAAGATTGAAGTAAACTGAATCATTGTTGGGCTTCTAAAACCCTAATTAATTTACTCAGTCTTATAGATAGTTTATAAGCTAACAAAGTGATCAAATGGTAGCAGAATATTGTCCGAGGATGTTGCTTCACTACCTCCAAAAGGATGGAACTCCTATGATATGTTTAGTTGGACAATTTCCGAAGAAGAATTCTTGCAAAACGTTAAAATCATTTCTACCTGTCTTAAACCTCATGGCAATGAGGTATATATATACAATATATGATAATATAGCTTACAAGGTTAGTACTTTGCTTAAAATCATCAAAAAGTGCTTTTAAATAGTGACCGTAATAGTGATAGTGTTTGTCTTTGGATGCAGTATGCTGTGGTGGATTATCTTTGGCATACAAAGTTAGTAAAAGGTGCCTCGGCCGATTCTTTTGGCTACGATGTGATTGACGAATGGGGAAGGATGCAGCCGGATCCAGATAGGTGGCGGTCTTCTCGTGGTGGAAAAGGTTTTACCCAAGTAGCCAACAAAGTACATGAAATAGGTTTAAAGTTGAGAATTATATTATGAACGGCTTTAGTACACGTGCTGTTAGTGAAAATACACCGATTTTAGATGTTCATACGGTATTTCTCTCTGATTTTGTTGTATTTGCGATACATCCTTTTCTTTTTCCCGAATTTAAGTTACTGTCACCATTTGTTTCTCATAAGGGGTTGGCTTATGAGGAGTCTGGCAAACAATTTCGTGCAGGCCTTTGCTTGGATGGAAAATGGTTTTATGAGTGTAAACACTGATATGGGCGCATCAAGAGCCTTCTTAGAGTCATCTCATATGCAATATTGTTCACGGGGAGTTGATTTAGGTACAATATATTTATATGTTCATCTTCCGAATTTTCTGACTAAAATGTTCAAGCATGTCTCGGTTTTGTATAATATCAAAACCATACATTTACTGCAGTAAAACATAACTGGGATTTCGGTGCGGACTTTGATCTAGGGAGATATCTATTGTTTCTCACGTAATTAAAAGCATGTTTGCATTTTATCTTTTTTGGACGTGTTAATGGAGATGAATACTCCAATTACGCTGATACTGAAGGGACTCAATCATACCGTAGTGTAGTGTACTCTTTGTCTCCTGAGACCAATACTACACCTGAATCGGACCAAATCTATAAATGGATTGGCAAACTTGTTATGCGATTCATGGTTCATTGAATACATTAATTTTGTCTTGTTATATATGAAATTGATATACTATTCTTCCTTTTGTTGAACTTTCTTGTAATATATTTATGCGTGCTTGTATGTTATAAAATTGCTTCGTTTAGGAACAAATCAATGGACTTGTTGATATAAAGAATAACTTGCAGGGTGTATGAATCATATTTGATAAGATTGTTTTTGTTTTACTGTCCATGTGTAGAATTGGCGTTGTGTGGTGAAAAAGAAGGGTACTTTGTCTACCCCAAAGACAAAATATATCCAGAGATGTCAAGGCTAAACAGAGCAACTGGAAATGGGTGCTGGAGAGCTATTAGGGCAGACAAACCAATCGAGACACAGGGATAAAGAAAACTTTAGTCTAAAATCATGAAGAAAAAGATTTGGAATCCAGTGTTCTGAAAGTAAGTGAGGGCACGTTTTATAGTCTTACATGCTAACTTCTGAAATCGAAATAAGCGTCCTTAACGGCCTTGAATTCCAGGTTTACTGGGTTTTGGCATGGTAAAAGATTCACGGGAAAGCATAAGATGAACAAAGTTCATATCGGGCCTTTAACTCATATTTTGTTGACAGCAATAGAGTACTAACAACAGACAAATTGCCGCCTCATGATTGTAGTTTGCCAGGCTCTGCATATCAAGCAAAAATTTACAGCTACGATTGCACTAGCTTCTAAAAGTTTATAAGAAACGAATTCATGCACTAATCCATATGTTTAGTACGCTACAAATGAATAAAGATTGTTTTTGTTCATGTAAATATAATGTTCATTACAAAATTGTTAATTTCATGGCTTTTGAATCAAATACAGATCCACCGCTCTTCCAAAGTGTTTGGATTTAATCCAAAAACAAAGTTTAAAATAATGTAACGTGTGTAGCGATACGTTAACTATTGCATTATTTGTGTTTTTCCGTCCTTTATTTTTGTTCTTTTGTAATTTTTTCATCTCTAAATATTAAATTTATCCTTTTATTAGGCAATACTAATCATTTATTATACAAAAGATAGAAGGACAGATAGAATTTACATGTTTAGTCTTTTTAAAAGTGTGATTGCGAGCTGTCACGTGTTAGTTCAAACAATATATTTTTCGTCTCACATTTAGTTTTCCCAATCTTTTGTCAATAATATCTACTCTGAATATTATTGGCAAAAGATTAGAGTGTATTATTGAAAAAAGGCTGGGGAACAATTGTGAGACAAAAATCTACTGTTTGAGCTGTCACGTGTTAGTTCGTAAGTAATTCTACGTGTGGGGACTAAACTTGCAAAATTTTAAAACGTGGGGAATATTGGAAGACAAAAGTGAACGAATGAGACTAGTTTGATACAAACGCGAATCATGGATGACTAGAGGTGATTTGTACCCCTAATTACTCTGTATTCATATAACATGTGCAAAAATGTTTCTTTTTTTGCTAACATTCCAAAGTATTGTTCTAAATTTTCCTATACTTATACTTATAACAGTGTCTAGATTAATAAAACTTGCAATAACAAATAACATGTTGTCTAAATGTTCAACGCTCTTGTAAAAAAAACTTCAGATCATCCTATTTTATTTTGTCTTGCAACATGGTTCTCGAATGTGCTAACCTTGAAAGAGTGTTTAAACATAAAAGACGCTGTGACTTCGCTTCAACATAATGAGGAAGTAACTTTTCAGTTTGTAGATGCGTAATTTAGATTGGCATCTACTATTTTGGTACGCAAAGATACGCAATACAAACATTTTTAATGTAAAGTCATTTTTTCAAATTTGCGAATAACTTATCAAGATAATATATGTAATACAAACTTTCTAAAAAAACTTAAAAGACACACACGGTCTTTTGTTGATGTATTTCAAGATGCTCAATATTGACAACCTATTTCAGCAATAATCTTACTTAGATTAATCAATAAAAACCTTTATGCAATGAGTTACACAACAAATCATAATCTCTAAAAATTTGAAGTTCTAAAAAACTCTCGATAGTTTTAGTTCTAAAAATGAGTATTCTCTATTTGCCTAAATATCTTTTTCAAATACGTAACTTATACATCACTCATAAATCTTAAATGTTCTTACAATATTATCTTCATCACTTGCGACAAAACACATAAGATATTTTCTTAGCTGAAGTAAAGAAGATGTTATCTTGAACGAATTCTTAACGTATGCAAGATATTATCTTTGATTCTCCGATTAGGTAAGATAATATCTTTATTGAATTATAATTGATATTATCTTTATAGGATTATTGAATATATTATATTGATAAGATTCTTAAAATAAGCAAAATATTATTTTGATTGGATTCTCCTATCACGTAATATATTATCTTGATTAGATTATCCTAATAAATAAGATATTATCTTATTTGGATGATTATTTTGATACAATCTTATCTTATTTGGATAATTTTAAGATATTGGCATCACCAAAATGAAATTTTCTTTACGCTAATATGATGTTTTGTTTGCAAAATGGTGAATTTATGGCTTATGAAGAGCATATGTACTTGAAACGGTCTAAATGTTTTTATTTTTCATGTCTTTACATCTTCTATCGAGTGTTGTTTCAATCATCATAATGATTGATCAAGAAATATATAGAATCCATAACATGCGAACAACAAAGACGATTCTTTATTTACTAGGTCAATATGTATAACAAATAATGAATATGAATCTCCAATAATGGTTTGATTCATGAAATATAGGAATTGAAAAGAATACACAATATACTTGTGAGTTTTATGTTTATTTTAGAACTTTGGGCTATGAAGACTATAACTATGATGCTATTTAGATTAGATATATATATATATATATATATATATAGGGAAAGATATTTATACTAGAGATAAAGATGATAGGTATAGGGAGCACGATTGTTATTTTCCGAGGAGAAGGGAAAGATCAAGACATTACTATGAGTCTTCCGAGTCGAGTGATTATTCACATTATAGCTCGTTAGAATCATCCCCTGTAAAAGTCATCGGAAGAGAAAAAATAACATAAAGCATGTAGATCACCATCGAACTAAAATTTCAGGAAAGAAGATTCGGGAGGAAAAGAACTATTTTAATAGAAGCAAAGTTGATGAGCAAGCTTATAATCAGAGGGATTTTCTGACGGGAAACCAGAATTTTGAGCATAAGAATATTGAATGGAAACAATAGTACACCTTAAGGTCTTTATGCACTGAATTATGAAAGTTTGAGGGCTAATGTTTACAGGATAGGTAACAATTGGAGATCTTCTCCTCTGTCTTCGGAAATTGTTTCTGTTAACCTCCCAAAGCATTTTGACATTTCTAAGTTAAAAAGTTCGATGGAACGCAAGATCCTGATAACTATATTGAGAAATTTAAAAACTTTATGATTAACTTTGATGATGATGATAAATTATTGTGTATGGCTTTTTCTCAGAAATTCAAGAGGGTAGCTTCCATGTGGTATAATAGACAAGGTTACATTAAAATTTTTGATATGTTTTAGAACATTTTTCGACAACATTTTATAGGAAGCAAGAAATTTCGAGCCAGTGGAGATACGATAATATACAGCAGGCAAAGGGTTGGAGAGAGTTTGAAGAGTTATACCAATCGTTTTGTTAAGAAAAAAGATGATATGGAATATTGTAAAGATTTAGTGGCGTTGGCAACATTTAGAATGGGAATTCTCCCCGTACTTTTAAAGGAAACTATGGCCGAGAGTCAGGCAATGACTTTTGGGGCTCTTCTTGAAAAATTCGAAAATAGGATTATGGTAGAAGAGACTCATGCTTTGGAAAAAGGGCCAAGTGATCAGTTAGAGCAGAATCAGTTCGAAAGATCTGAATCCAGCAACCAAGCGCCCCAAACAAATGTGCAGCCTAAAGCAGTTAACCAATATCTTCCGAGGCCAATGACGAATCAACAGACATACACACAATAGGGAACAAGCCCTATATCAAATAAGTGGATTTTTCCAAATTATTTTGCAGAATTAACTGGGTGTGTGGCAACCATATTTGACAAAGCTAACGATACAGTACAATTTTGGAAGCCTTTTTCTATTCAAACTCCGAGGGAAAATAAAAGTAGTAGCATGACTTGTAAATATCATGAGGATATTGGGCATGATACAAAAGAGTGCATTGCCTTGAAAAAAGAGGTGTAGGCATTGATTGAAAATGGAAAATTGACAGACTTTGTAAAAAAGCACTCCTAGAGTAATTCGAAGGCAAACGTTGTTCCAAAACAATTTGATATTGCGATGGTTATTTGCAAAGAAATTGATGCTTTTGATATTGCTACATAGTACTTGGACCCAAAAAAAGGGAAGGAATGATATTAATTTTGTAGAAGAGGTTGTTCCGAGGGCAAAGGTTAGGGACATATGCGCATTTTTGAGTCACTGGCTATTTTTGGAGGTGATACTATTGCAGGGAATTCAAACAGCTCCTGGAAGAGGCATATCGTTAATTTGACTACCTAGTTAGAAGTAGGAGCCTCAACACAAATGCACCGCCTTCCTCTCCCAATAATTTGCTTTGATGGCGACGACATGAGAAATATGACAGGACTATATGAAGATGCAGTGGTAATTACCACGGGAATAACTGGTGATCATGTGCAGAATATTTTGATTGGCACTGGTAGTTCTGTTAATATTTTGTTCATGAATACTTATAAGAGAATTCCTGATATCCTCATAATTCGACGGTCAGACAAAACTATTGTGGTTTTCACGAGGGCGGCAACAGAAATAGTCGGAGAATTCGAGAGTATTGTTGAGCTAGGCCGAGGGCCTTTCTAGAAAAGAGGTTGAAATTTTATTTATAGTGGTAGACGCGCCTACATCTTACAATTCTATTATGGGAAGGTCATGGTTTTTAAAGATGCATGCTGATATTTCCACGGTTCATCAATGTTTAAAGTACGTTGTCGTGAATAATATTGGAACGAAAAGGAGTAACCAAAAGATGGCTAGAGAATTTTACCAAATTGCTTTGTCTTCAAAGCAAGTTCGGGGGAATGAGACAGAGAAAGCATAGCAGTTAAACGTGATTTTCTAAAAAATAATTCCTTTTGATGATCCTAGAGAGTCCCCTAGACTTTTGGTTCCTGAAGACAATTATGAAGATTACGAATACCCAGATGGGAAAGTTTTAAAAATTGAAACAAATCTCTCTTTTGATTTAAGTGATAAATTTGGTTTGGTTTATTTTGGGTTGGGGGTAATTTTGTAAAGTGTTTTGCAAAGTATTTTGAGTATTAAATGTTCATTACCCTCATTAATTAATGTATTTGGGGTATTTACACCCTTAATTAAGGACCCATGGGCTTTCAGATCAAGTTATGGAACCGGATCAAGTTTAAGGACCCATTAATCTTTTAAGCTGATTAGAACATAGCTTAGTCAAAAGGTGTTTCTTTACTTTTGTCCTGTCCGGATAGTTCAGTGGTACATTTATGTCCGGATAACACCGTGAGCTGTGTCTAGCAAATCCAAACTCATCAGTAGCCATTGTCTTAGGCCTTGTCAAATATCTTTGGTAGGACGAAAAACTTCACTTAGCCAGTAATGATTTTGTCCGACCTGCTAATTCATTTAGTCTGAAGTCTGCCCGAACTAACTTCTTTTTCCAGAATTCTAAGAGTTTTCTTTTTTTGAATCGTGGGACACGTGTCACAATCTCGTTCGACCTACCAGCCGTTTTTCTTCCTAGATTGGTGCTTCCACTAAGCCTAAAAAGTAACATAGGAATTTAATCCTTCACACGTCTGCACCATCTTTAATCATTACCAAACCTTTTCAACTACTCCTAGGTAACAATCACTTTTTTCTACTGTTACATGAATCATTTTCACTATTCGATTGTCTTCATCACTCAAAAAAGTTTATAGAGATTTTCACCCTTGTCTTCAAACTCGTTCTCGAAGAGTTTTATGTTCACAACCAGAAACGCACTTGTGAAAGACGGCTGGTTAAACTTTTCAGAGCTTGGAAAGGCAAGAAAATTCAAAAGAGAGAATCACATTGTTGTTGGTCTGTCAGTCTCTCTAAGTGAAAAGTCGGGTGAACCAACTCAAGAAGCTAACCAAAGGTCATGTTCATCAAGAAATCCAAAACCCAGACAGTTATTCAAACCAAGTCTCTCTCCTCTACCCTCAGGTTCTTCTGTTCATGAGTCCTAACCCTCCACTGCTGAGGAAAAAGCAGTTTCGAGTGTCAGGAAGCCCTCCCCTTTCTTATCCATGGGTTTAGACATTGAGAAATCCCCAGAGAAATCAACTCCACGCCGGACGACTTGTCTGGTTAAATCCCAAACAACCACTTTACTGCCAAAGCCATCCAAATCAGAGGCATCTAAGGCAACATCAAAGGATAGCCCTCCGGATCGGAGGTATATAAAATAACACCAAGAGATAAGACTTCCGGATCGGAGGCATAAAAAATAGCTCCAAAGGTGAAGTCCTCCGGATCCCAACCTCAACCGGACACCAGGCCTTCAGAAATAACAGGCGCTCATTCATCTGAACAACCTTTGGTGCCAGAAGTTGATCCCCCCAATCCACAACACTTGATAACCCTTCCACAATGATGGAAGAAGTGATGAAAAATAGTATCGAAGAGCCCCCCTTGGAAACTGAAGCATCAGGTCAAACCGGGGATGCTAGTTCTGGCAGGAAGGGTAAAGGCAAAGTCAAGATCTGTTTGACCTATCTGGATCTTCCGGTGGGCCGTTGCTTCAAAAATGTCACTGCTAAATATTTGCTGGCCTTGCAGAATATAAACTATGTCTACACCTATACAGCGGAGTTGGGCCAAATCCGGACAAAGTGGGGGATCCCAGAGTCAGTGAAGGTAAGGATACCTGTCACTACGGAGACTGTGATGGACTGTAAACTCAACAAGGTGGTCGTCTTCATCGAGGTGTTAAACTGGGGACTCCAGTTCCCATTGGACCCAGAAATCGTCAGGTATTTCTACCCGGTGAAGCTCTACCCAAGCCAGCTAAGTCCAAATCCATGGTATTCTCTCCTTGCTTGTATAATGGCATCAAGGTTGTCCAAAATCCCTTTCCCAATGGAGAAATTTTTCATTGTGTCAAGCCTATTCAAGAATCACCAAATCCCATTCTCCCATCATAACATGAGGAACGATTTCAAGGTGGTAGACGACTTACTAGAGTTGGAAAAGAATTGAAGGACACAGTTCCTGTTTATTAGTGGGTCATAGGAGAATGGGAGAAAGATCAAAGCCAACACCAACCCTAGTATGCTAACCAGCAGATGGAAGAGCACTGGTAAACTTTTTATCTTTTATTTTTCATGTTCTTCTTTTTAGCTCATAAGTATTCCTCTCCTGAAATATCTGTTATTTTTTATTTAGTGATGCCGAAGGAGTTCACTGGACACCTGGTGGAGGGGAAAACAACATGTGCCAAACTGAATGCATGGCTTGCAGAGTGTTGGGGGAACGCCTTCCATAACTGCTTCACCTCAGGAAACTTGGTGAGGTCCCATCTGTGGAACACCACAGGTCGGAGGGATCTCACATGGGAAAAACTAACAAAGCCGCCTTCACCTGGTGTGATCCTTAAGCGAACAGAATCTAAAGACGGTAAATTGGCCTTACTTTATAGAGCCAAAGCTCCCATCAAGATGAAAGGGAAGAAGAAAGCTGCAGCAAAGCCGGTCCAAACTGCCACAAAAGGGACTGGTTCGGGGAACCCATGGGGAATCGACGCTGCCTTACTCAAAGTAGTAGAGGTTGAGACCGTTAAGGAGGCAGGAGAATCACAAAACCCACCCAAGGCTCTAAAAAAGAACCGGAAGAGAAGAGCCAACAGTGATAAAAAAGTTGTTAAGAAGAAGAAGGTCACCTTAGGAGAATAAATAGTTCTTCGTCCTTCGGAGCTTCTACCTCCACCAGCCCCTTTTGATCCCACTCTACAAGAGAAAATCCCTACATGGCTGCAATCCGGAGAGGGTACTGGGGGAGAAATTGATGGAGTGGACATTAGTTCCCTTCAAGACATTGATCTATACTTAAATGACTCTGAGAAAGATGATTTTGCTGGCCTCTTCCGCCCTTTAAGATCTTCTAACATGGTAACCTACACCAGTAAGTCTTTCTCCGTTTCTGGAGAAGAAAATGTTGTGGCTTATTCCCTTCTTGGTCATTTCCAACCAGTGCTTGACCTGGAGAGACAAGTGAGGAGTAAGTCCAAACTCATCAACATCCTCACTACTGACAAAGAATCTTTGTCAACCAATCTTCTCAATGCCAATCAGAGCATAGAAGACTTGAAGAAAAAGATAGAAGCACCGAAGAAGGACAAGAAAGAGCTATTAACCAAGCTGGCCACTTCGGAGACTGCTAGTTCTGAACTTCAAACTAAATGCTCCGGTCTGGAAAATAATCTCTCAACATTTAGAGAGGACCTAAAGACCAAAGATGGTGTCATTCAAACCTTGTCCGGTGAGAAGACTTCCGTAGAAGGTGTTGTGTCTAAGGTGACCAAGGAAAAAGAAGACTTGGTGAAGCAGCAAGAACAAACTATTCAGGCTATCATTGATAAATATACTAACGAGGTGATAGAATCCTTGGTGACAAGGTATTTTGAGTTTAAGTTTAACATGGTGCTGGTCTTCCATGAAACGTTTCCGAAGAGGACCCTTGGTCCCTTATTGAAATTTGTAGATTATAAAGACCTTCCTCATCATACCATGGTAACTGGTGACAAATACAACTACTCTAGTGGGATTGATTCCACTAAAGATGATGAAGAGGGAACCCGTGAGAGTTCAAGTGCTGAACTCAAAAGTCCCAAGAAAGGCGGTGGTGGTGAGGCATCCAAAGAGAACAAGCCCTGAGGTTTTAATCATATATTTTTTATCTTTTCTGAATAATTAAAGTCCTTGGATGACCAAGGTATATTTTGTAATGTTATCCAGTTTGAGTCCGGATAAGTTTTTGAAATACTAAAAGTCCTTGGATGGCCAAGGCATATGTTGTTCTTCCTGTTCGATTAAAGTTCGAACAGGTTTATTTATCAAATCTTTCTTTATTTAACACTGTCTTTCCCTTTAATTTTAATGGTTAATGTTTAAATACCGCTAACTATTTTAGAAGTATTATAGTGAGAATGTTTAATATATCCGATGACATATGTTTAATGGTCACCATCTAACCAGGTTTATCGATCTATGAAAGATCCAAAGTGTTGGACCAATGATTTATAATTGAATTGAATTATAGTTAAACCACACCAGATATTTCAAGAAGGCATCACATTTTATTGAATGAAAAACTGGACACCTCATTAAAACCTCCCCGCGCCACCAGTGTAGGAAAAAGTATGTCCCATAATATTTAAATTGATATCTAACAAGTAAATATATATACAACTTTTATTCTAGAAATAACCTAAGATGCTTAATATTCCATGGGTGCTTCAAAACCTTTCGTTCTTTGTCCTGAAGCCTATATGTCCCAAGCTTAAGTTTTTCTGAGAACTCATAAGGCTCTTCCTAGTTTGGAGCCAGCTTACCGAACTGCTTCTCTTTGGTGTGTAGGAAAACCTTCCTCAAAACTTTATCTCCTAGTTGAAAATCACTTCTCTTGACCTTGCAAGCAAACCTACTCTTCATCAAACCTTGGTAGTGGTTGTTTTCAAATGAGCTTTAACCCTTCTTTCTTCTATTAATTCCAAATGATTCCTAATTGCTATCTCATTAGCCTGTTCGGAATAGTTATGGACCCTGTATGATGGTAGAGTAGCTTCAACGGGAGTAATGACATCCATCCCATATAACAAAGCAAAAGGAGATTCTTGTGTAGCAGCCCGTTGAGTAGTTCGGTATGCCCACAATACTTCTTCCAGATAACTTGGCCATTTCCATATAGCCCCTCCAAGTTCTTTTTTAATCCGGACATAATAGTCCTGTTTGCAACTTCAACTTGTCCGTTTTCTTGGGGATGGATGGGAGAAGAGAAGCAGTGCTGAATACCCCTAGAGGCACAACAAATCTCCATATCCTTGTTATCAAACTAGGGCCCGTTATTTGTGGTAATCTTCTGAGGAATCTCAAATCTGCAACATATATTGGATAAAATGAATTTTATAACAGCTTTTGAAGTGATTCCTGCCAAATGAGTTGCCTCTATCCATTTTAAGAAGTAATCAATAGCAACGATAATAGTCTTGCACCCTCAGGACGCTATTGGCAGAGGCGCAACTAAATCCTATCCTAATGAGCAAAAGATTCTGGCTCAGAAATTGACTCCATATGTACTGTTGGCACATGAATTTCATTGCCATACCTTTGACATGGATCACACTTCTTCACCATTTCTTTAGCATCTGCCATTATGGATGGCCAATAGTACCCAACCAACAATACTCTTCGGGTTAGTGCCTTGTAGCCACAATAAGCTAACCCTTCACCATCATGTAATTCAGATGGGACAACTTGAGATTCTTCAACCCCCAGAAAATGCAGGAAAGGTCTACTGAAAGAATTTTTATAGAGCACCTCCGTTATGATAAAAAATCCACGAGCCTTGCGTTTAATATTTCTTGCTACACCTTTATCCGGAGGCAAAACCTCATCAGAAATGTACTGAAGAAGGGGAAATATCCAATCTCTAGGTTGGACTACTTGTATACTCAGGCTTTCCTCCTCTTCCTTATTATGGCTTGACTGTATGGATGGGAATTTTTGTACATGAATCCAAGGATAGGACTTAGAATATGCTATGGTTGCAAATGAATATGCCAACGTATTTTCGGATCTAGGAATATGCTCATAACAAACACTTTTGAAATTTGCTGCCACCTCTTTAAGGACGAGTAAGTATTTGATCAGCTTTTCCTTGTTAGCCTCAGATTGACCTTGAACGTGACGAATAAGAAGCTAGGAATCACTCATCAACCTAGCTCTTTTAGCCCCACACAAAAAGCTAATTTATGACCAGCTATAGCTGCTTCATACTCAGACTCATTGTTAGAGGCCCTGAATCCAAAGCATATAGCTTGGTACATTTTATCACCATACGGAGAGGTTAGGAAAATCCCAGCTCCACAACCCATTGTGCTTGATCGACCATCTGTCCAGACTACCCATTGTTTTTCCATTCTAAAATTTGTCTAGAACTCCTATTTGGATGGAATTCCACTAAGAAATCAGCAATAGATTGAGCCTTGATAACAGTTCGGGGGGCGAAATCAATGTCATAATCATCTAACTCTACTAACCACTCGGTCATCCTGCTTGATATGTCTACTTTCTGAAGAATATTCTTTAATGGGAAAGGTGTTCAAACAATGATGGAATGAGAATGAAAATACGGCCTCATTTTTCTCGCAGCAATCACTAGGGCTAGTGCCAACGTTTTAAGCTTCAAGTACCTCTTCTCAGCATCAATCAGGCTTTTGCTGATTTAGTACACCAGACGAGGGTAATTGTCTACCTCTCTTACCAACACTGCACTTATAGCACAGTCTGACACAGCCAAGTATACATTGAGTGTTTCTTCGGTGAAGACAAGTGTTTCTTTATTTCATCAAAAGCTTGACTGCACTGTGGAGACCAATTAAAGTCTTTAGCACTCTTCAAGGTTTGGAAAAACATAGCACACTTATCTGAAGATCTTGAAATAAAATGATTCAATGCAGCCAACCCTCTAGTAAGCCTATAGACTTATTTAATATTCATGGGATGATCCATTTCTAACAGGGCATTCAACTGATCCAGATTAGGCTGTATCCCTTTCTCACTTACTACATACCCCAAAAAATTTCCGGATCGAACACCAAAGACATATTTTTTCTGGATTCAATTTCCTAAAGGTCAAGTATATGCAACTCTTCCTCCAAGCTTTTAACCATCATGTCATCTATGTACACCTCTATATTCCTGCCAATCTGGTGAGCAAATGTTTTATTTACTAGCCTCTGGTAAGTAACCCCAACATTTTTCAACCCAAAAGGCATCACATTATAAAAATGGAGACCCCTGTCTGTAACAAACGTATTATGATCTTGGTCATTTGGATCCACCTGAATCTAGTTGTACCAAGAGAAGGCATCCGTGAAGGATAACAACTTGTTGCCAGACGTCGAGTCCACCAACTGGTCTATCCGGGGGACTGGATAAAGATTTTTTGGGAAAGATCTGTTGAGGTTAGTAAAATCAATACACATACGGCATTTCCTGTTCTTTTTCTTTACTAGCACTGGATTGGCTGTCCATAAAGGATATTGGGACTCCTTTATGTGCCCCATCTTGGTAAGTCGGTCAACTTCTTGAACTATTACACCGACTTTCTCCTTAGAGAAAGCCATCCTCTTCTGCACAACATGTGCAACATCACTCTGAATTGATAATTTGTGAGAGATAACGCTTGCAGGCACTCCGGTTACATCACCATTGCACCAAGCAAAAACATGTTGATTGTCTGACAAAAATGACAACAATTTCTTTTTTAACTTTGGCGCCATCTTAGAACCAATCTTAATACTTCTGTCCTCTTCAATGGATGGGTTTTAACTTCTTTCGCCGGTATTATAACACTAGGGGCCACTTTGGGGTCATCAATTTCACCCTCCCCCTCCAAAGGCCCTCGGCAACTGCTAATTTTCATTGATTCGAACTGCTCCCAACGTTTTAGGAGCGAGTGCAGTTGCATAGCACTCTCGTACTATCTTCTGGTTACTTAAGACAACACCCACATGTCCCTGAACTGCATACTTCAAACACTGATGGACTGTTGAGGCTACAACATGCATTCTAGAGAGCCAAGACCTCCATTGTAACATGTGGGGCAGTCTACCACAACGAATAACACTACGGCCAACATTTTAAAATGACCTTTGCCCAACAACACCTCTTCCTCAAACTCCCCGATTACATCCGCAGAGCTCCCTCTGAAGCCCACAATGCTTCTGTTTGACCGTTGGATAATGGCTGGATTTTTCATCTGCTTGTAAGAACTTAAAAAGAGGACGTTCGCCGAACTGCCCATGTCTATCAGAATTCCTCTGATATCATTGCGCCCAATAGATGCTCCTATCACCACAGCATCCTCATGAGGCCTAAGAATATTTCTCAAATCATCCTCATAAAAAACACTAAATGGAAAAAGAATTTGTGACTGATAAGAAGAAATGTATCCCTCCAACTGAGTAGCCAGAGAATGAACATGCCTCTTCCTTGATGAAGGAGTTGGCGCTGTTATGGTATCCCCTACGAATATAGTAAGTGACTCAAAGAAACTAATGATCCCGAACACCGTCTTAGTTTTCTCTGTTATGAACCCACTTTATTCCGGGTTGGATCAGGATCCAAGTACTTTGAATCAACATCAAATATTTCAAGGATCACCATTGCCCCTTCCATAGCAGATGTACCTGCATTATTCGTAGGTCTAGTTCGAGGAGCATTTTCAGGCATGTTTCCACTTCTTCTCTTGACATAAGCTCCCAATTTACCTCTTTCAATGAGATTCTGTACCTCGTGCTTCAGAGCAATGTATTCTTGGGTGTTATGGCCAATATCATTGTGATATTGGCAAAAAAAGTATTTCGACTGTCCCTGGGAGACTGAAGTGCTGCTGGTTTCCGGAAATGGACTTCATCCTTGGTCTTGTCATAAATAGTGGCCATATTATCTTCTAATTCTGCAAACCACTCCGGTTGAACCCAATAACCTCTTTTACTCCTTGACTGCTGGCTTTGAGCTTGATTTTGGTTGGATTGAGCCTGTTTAGCCCTGTTGGACCCTTGTCCAGTCTCCTTAGCCTTATACCCGTACTGGTTTTGGCTTTGTGCTGCTGGGGTGGACGTCACCTAACGGTGCACCTTGGTTTTCTTAATTTCATCCACGTTAATCTGCTTTCCCACCTAATTTAACAAGCCACCCCAAGTCATGACCTTCTTTCTTGTCATTGAATCGACAAGATTCCCAGGGTTCAACCCTTACCTTAAGGAAGCAATTGCCACCTATTTGAAGCAATCTGCTAACCCGTTCTTGGTATTTACGAACCGACTTATATAGTCCTTTAAGGACACGTTTGACTCTTGGGAACCTACCATGATAGTATCTACATTGGCCTTCACCTCTTTACTTCCCACAAACTGCCTTCGGAAGGAAACCCAATATGTATCAATGTTTCTAATACATCATTGGGTAAACTATTGTAATATTTGAGAGCACTTCCCGTAATAGATTGGGAGAAGGCTCTACATAGAAGTCTGTCATCATCATCAAAATTCATCATGAAGTTTTTAAACTGCTCGAGATGATTGTCCGGATCTTTACTCTAATCATACTTTTCCATTTTGGAACTGTCAAACCTTTTGGGTAGGTTTCCGGACAGTATCTTAGCACACAATGGTGATTGTCTCCAATTTCTATGACGACTGAAGACTATGTCTTCATTAGGTGTTGCAAATATACCTGGTTCATCATGAAAAACAAAAGGATCGATTAGAAACTGATCCACATGCCTATGACTGTGGCTGTGAGATGACCCTTTGCCCAAATGCCTCTTAAGTCTCCCATGCCTATCTCTCTTTGTTGAATATTTTTTAACTAGTTTATGTTTCTTCCTGGACCTTCCTTCATCACTGCTCGATGACAAAGACTCCTCAAGCTCAGTCTCGTTTGAAGAGCTTGGAACTGACATTGGTCTTTTTGGAATCTAAACTTTCAACCGGCTTGGACCGGTGAGACTTCTTAGAACTGACATTGGTCTTTTTGGTACTCAAACTGATTGATTATTCTCCGTAGGATTGCCAATATGATGGATGGTTGACGTCCTTGACTTCTCCTTTATACTTATTTTCGCTTGTTTTATGGCCCTCAACACCTATATTTCTGGCCTTAACTTGTCTCGCTCTTTGACGGTGTATTCTTTATTTCCCCAACTACCTCCACCATAGGTGGTGGATCTGCTTGCTCGTTCAGTTGTATTAAATTTTCATTACCCTTGTTAATGAAGGTAGTTGGGGTATTTATACCCTTAATTGAGGAGTCATGGTCTTTCAGGTCAAGTTATGGAACCAGGTCAAGTTTAAGGACCCATTAATCTTTTAAGCTGATTAGTACATAGCTTAGTCAAAAGGTGTTTAGGTGTTTCTTTACTTTTGTCTAGTCCAGATAGTTCAGTGGTACATTTATGTCCGGATTGCCCCTGTCCGGATAACACAGTAAGTTGTGTCTAACAAATCCGAACTCATCAAAATTGATTATGTTTTTATCTATAAAGCTAAACATGTTTGCTTGGTGTGCAAAAGATATATAGCAAGGGTGCCCCCAGAGATAATGTTTCATAAGCTTTCGGTCAGGAACAATGTAAGGCCTATCATACAAAAAAGAAGACCTTTTTTTTGAGGAGAAATCCGAGGCAATACTTGTAAAAATAGAGCGGTTGTTTAACATTGGACACATTCGAGAGTCACAATATCCTTTGTGGGCGTCAAATCCAGTGTTGGCAAAAAATAAAAATGGTAAATGGAGAATGTTTGTAGATTTCACAGATCTGAATAGAGCTTGCCCAAAAGATCCATTCCTAGGGCCTTAGATTGATCAACTAGTAGGGCACCATTTGCTATCGTTTATGGATGCTTATGCAGGTTATAATCAGATTAGGCTGGATCCACGGGATGAAGAAAATACTTTGTTTATTACTGGGAGAGGTTTGTATTGTTACAATGTGACGCCATTTGGTCTAGAGAATGCAAGAGTAACTTATCAGCTCTTGATAAATAAAACTTTTGCGGACCAGATTGGGAGAAATATGGAAGTTTACATTGATGATATGCTCATTTTGTTGTTTTGAAATAGACTTTTAATAACTTGAGAAAGGTTAATTTGAAGTTAAATCCGAAAAATGTACGTTTGGTGTTAGATCTGGAAAGTTCCTCAGATATGTGATGAGTGAAAGAGGAATCGAGGCAGACCCGCTTCAGATAAAATCTTTGACAACAATGACTCCTTCCCGAAATATGAAAGAAGTTCAGATATTGATGGGAAGATTGACAACATTAAACGAATTTATTTCTCGATCCTCGGAAAAATGTGCACCTTTCTTTCAAGTACTTAGAAATACAAACAAGTTTAGTTGGAAAAAGAATGTTCAGAAGCATTTCATCAGATCCAAAAGTACCTCTCATCCCCATAAATACTTTTGAAACCATTATTGGGGGAGATATTGGTTATCTTTATAGAAGTTTTCGATTGTGCAGTCAGGGCTGTGTTAGTTCGAGAGGAAGAAAATAATTTGAGGCCAATATACTACATCACTAAGAGTTTGTTAGATGAATAAAAATGATATTTGAAACTGGAAAAATTGGCTCTTGCTTTGGTGACAGCTACTCGAAAAATAAGACCATACTTTCAAGCGCATTCTATAGTATTTCGAACAACATTCCCTCTTAAAAGTTTGCTTCAAAGGCCGGATATTTTGGGGAGACTGACAAAGTGGTCGGTCTAGTTTGAAGATTTTAATATCGAGTTTGAGCCTCAAACGACTATTAAAGCTCAAACTTTGGCGGATTTCTTAATAGAATTTCATTCGAAGCGATGAGAAAGGAGATTTATGAACATAAAGTTGAGTCTGAGTGGTTAATTCGAACATATGGAGGATAAAAAATATCTGGAAGCGAAGCTGTAGTACAGATAATTTCCCTGGATGGGGTAGCATTGTTCCAGGCTATACGATTTGGTTTTAAAGCGACAAATAATGAGGCAGAATATGAATTAGCTTTAGCAGGTTTAAGGATGACTCAGATATGTGGAGCAAGGAAGGTTAAATTATTAATTGATTCACAACTTCTGATTAATCATGCATTAGGACTGTGTGAGGTATGGAAATATCATTTAGTAAAATGCTTAAAAGCATTGAAAGATTTGGCACTTGTTTTTTCAAGTATTAGATATGAACATATTCGAAGGGAAGAAAATTCGGTGCCAGATTCTTTAGCAACTGCTTCATGTTTGGAGGATTATCCATGGGTGATTACGTAGGAGTTTCCTTCGATTACCAAAGATACAGAGCAATCAACGATGAAAGTTGAGGAAACTTTCAAAGGACAAGTGTTATGGCAGATGATTGGAGGTCGGAAATAGTTGAGTTCTTAGAGAAAGATGTGCTACCTACGGATAAGTCGATGGCAAGGAAAATACGTTTCAAATCTCATGGTTACATAATCCTAGGAAAAATTCCGTACAAAACATCGTTGAGTAGACCTCTACTCAGGTGTTTGGCTAAGAATGAATTGCAAATCGTTTTGTCAGAATTGCATGACGGAGAAGTGTATGCGCACTGTGGGTATAAAGTTTTGATTCGAAGGGTACTCTTAATAGGGTATTACTGGGAAACTATATCAAGTGATGCAAAATAATTGGTGAAAATATGTGATACACGTCAAAGGTATGCTAATATAATTCACAAACCTAGGGTCCCATTGAAAGTATATATGAGGCATTGACATTCGATCGGTGAGGTATTGACTTGGTTGGCCCATTACCGATGGCAATCGGGGGAAGTCATATAATAATAGTGGCGGTTGATTACTTTTCAAAATGGGTGGAAGCAGGGCCTTTAACGGGAACAAATGCAAATGGTGTGATTAAGTTTTTTGTTTCCAACATTTGCTATCGCTTTGGGATACCAATGAAGGTTACAACAGATAATGGTCCCCAATTTGATAATAAAGAATTCAAGAATTTTTGTGCTGCCAAGTACATACAACAATTGTTTTCTGCTCCTTTTCATCCACAAGATAATGGGCAGGTAGAGGTTACTAATAGGACAATCCTTGACGGTTTAAATAAGAATTTGGAAGGAAAGACTGGGAAGTGGCCATATTATCTACATGAAGTACTTTGGGCCTACAGAACAACCCCTCGAGCAACGGCTTCAGAGTCTCCATTTGCTTTGGTTTAAGAAATGGATGCAGTAGTTCCTTCAGAAGTTATTTTCCCATCTTATTGAGTGGCAACTTATAGTGAGGAATTAAATAATCAAGGTAGAGCAGTGGATCTTGATTTGGTGAAAGAAAAAAAAGACATGCGCAGCTAAATTCTTTACACTACCAAACGCTAATGAAAAGTAGGTGTGTTTTGCGAGTAAAGCAAAGGGTATTTAAGGTGGGTGATAAAGTGTTCCAGAAGATTTTTCTTCAAACCAAGGAAAAGAGCCTTAGAAAATTAGTTTCCAATTGAGAAGGCCTTATGAAGTAACAGATAAAGTTAAGCATGGGACGTATCATTTGAAAGATAAAGGAGGAAGAAGCCTCAAGCATACTTGGAATATATATAACATCTAAAATTGTATCTTGAGTAAGGATGAGAATGTTCTTATGTTTCATTTTGTCTTTTTCTTTGAAATATAGCAGCGACACACTCTTTCCTATCCTGATAGGCATAGAAAGGTTTTAACGAGGTGCCATTCTAGACGATTTATGCATATGTAGCTTTTGCCTTAAAATTCTGATTTTGAGCCTAAAGTATTTTCCAACAAAAGTTGGCATACAAATATTATTATGTCCAATAGAAGTTGGCATACAACTATTATTATATCGAACAAAAGTTGGCACACAACTATTATCATGATTAATAAAAGTTGGCATGCAATTATTATCATGACCAACGAAAGTTGGTGTACAACTATTGTTATGACAAACAAAAGTTAGCATACAGCTATTATCAGAATCCACAATAGTTCGTCTACAAAAGGTATAGAAAATAAAGTTATACAATAATGAAAGTTCATTTGAGTAAGTAAACCCGCCTCATAAAGTGTTGGGAACATTTCAAAAATCGCCTCGAAGGATAAGAGGTCTTATACAAAAAAGTCTCAAAGTTTTTGAGGATTTGTACAAAAATTGAAAACATAAGCTTTATTATTATGAGCTTTCGGAAGTGTTCATTTCTTCTGATTCTCATGCTTCACTTTCACTGACAACAATATCAGGTGAACATTTTTCTGGAGGGACAAGTTTCCAAAAACTACCCAAGTCATAGTCAGGATGTCATTCATGGATTTCTGTGATTAGCCTTGATCGGATGTTTGCATCCCTTGTATTCAACTTGTCCACGCATACCAGCCTATGCTTCTACAACAACGTTCTTTTCTTTCTCAAGATTTCTTTGAAGATATTTTTTCTCTTCCACTATCCTCTCAAAATCTTCGAGGAAATCTTTAAAGCCTTTTGTCGAAAGTTGATGTGCTTCTTTGAGAGCCACAAGAATGTTTTCTTGGGCACATGTTTTCTTACTATAAAGTTCCATTTCCTCTTGACAGCACTTCTCTAGAAGCATAACATAATTTTCTGAGGCGACCAACTTTTCGAAGAGAGCGCCGGCTTGTTTTTCTAAGATAAAATGTTGGTATTTGATCTCTTCAAATTTGGATGAAGCAAGTGATGCCTTAGATTTGTAATGATTTTTCATATTTTCCAAATGTTTCATTTCTTCCCCATTGTGACTGAGGCGTGAAGTAATCTTCGAACACTATGAGAAAATTCGTCTCATTGAAGAACCTCAAAAAAACTGTCAGGTGAACCAATTTCAGCTGAGTTAAAACCCGAGGACTCGCCCATCTGAATAAATGTTTTAATAGCTTGAGGCTGTTGAACT
The DNA here is from genome assembly GCA_036936605.1 of Limnanthes douglasii subsp. nivea. NCBI lineage: Eukaryota > Viridiplantae > Streptophyta > Magnoliopsida > Brassicales > Limnanthaceae > Limnanthes > Limnanthes douglasii. Next base: position 199,866,787 of record JAUPFV010000001.1, on the reverse strand, counting down.
TTGAGATGAGCTAATTCGGAAACTTCTTGAATAGGCTATAGAATAATCTTTTTCTTCTTCGGTTCTTTTTTCTTCACTGGGTGAATAAGAGCCTTCCGAGGAGTAGAAGTAGAAGCTTTAGCTGTATCAGATTTTAGCCTTTTAGAATCAAAGGTTTGATCTTTCACTGAAACCTCCTCGTCCGAATTATCATCTAGATGATTTTTAGCTCGGAAGCACTTCAGAAGATACATGACGATATCTTTAGCTTCTAGTCATTCGAGGACTTCTGGTTGTGAGGGAGGTGTCATAAATTCTTCCGAGGATAATCTCTCCAAAGGGTTCAATCTCCACAATCGGCTTTTAGCCAAATTGGTATTCATAAAACAGAGTCTGAATTTGTTTTCCCAAGCTTCTTTGGCCCATTCATTTAATTTGGTAAAGATAGTTGTGGCACTTAAGACAAAGTCAACGTAAGGTTTGGAAATACCAGTCATGGCTACATAAAATTCCGAGGACTTAATACTTGAGATAACTGAAATTATATAGAAAAGAATAGTTTGAAGAGTACATACTTTTATTAGTCCGTAAAAGAGAGAGCTTGTGAGGATTTGAAGGAGATGATTTAGAGCCTCTCTCCCAATATCCTGAGAAGAAAAGGAATTGCTGTTTCCACTTCTTGTCAGCTTCACGTAGGTCTTTTACTACTTTTTTACCTCGGCCAAATGTGAGTGACTAAAAGGGAAAGAATGGACTTTTGGCCAAACCAGACAACCCGATAAGCTCTTCCAAAGAAAATCTATTCCAAAAAATCCTTGAAGCCATGATACATGCTATAAGCGTGTACCACATGTTGGGACCTGCTTGCGTGGGGTAAATATTGATTTTGGAAAAGTATTCAATGAAAAATGGATCTAGAGCGTATCTTAACCCCCAATTCATGACTTTTGTATAGACGACCAATTCGTTGTCTTTTACGGACAAAGATGTTTCTCAAGTCCTCGGAATCTGATGGTTATGTAAGAAGGCATACGCCAACGAGTTCTCAGCATAGTCTCTTCGGATGGTTCAAAGTACTTGATGTTGTGAAGAATCACTTTTGAGGGGAAGGGTGATGTCTCTATTAGATTTTAGAGCTCTTCTTAAAGACTGTTATTCGGTTCTTTCAAGAGGATTGGCATTCTCTTGGATTACTGAGGCGAATGAAGGCTCACCGACATTCTTCTCGACTAGTTTGGAGGCTTCTAGTTGGTATGAATTGGAAGACTTAGCTAATTTTATTTTTCCTTTTGATTTAATGACATCTGATTTAACTGACTAAACTTCTTCGTGAGTTACTGTAACTTTTGGAAGTTGTGCAGTTTCTTCCCGTGTTAAAATTCGAGGAGGAATGTCCGGGGTGAACCTAGGGCTTCCTTGACCAGTTACGGAAGGAGTGGCAGGTAAATCTGACCCGAAACCTTCTACTTTATATTGTTGAGGCTGAGTATCAACCTGGGACTGGATAGTGGGGCTGCGAATATTGGAAGGAGAGTTTTTTTTAGTGTTTGTGTTCCATGGAATGCTTTTTTATCTTTATGATGACTTTTTCTGTTGCTAGAAGAGATTTTTTTATGTTTATATTTCCCCATTGATTCAAGGCTACTAGTGGTAAAGGTTAAACAATTGGTGTTAATTTATTGAGAACATGTATTAAAGAGAATAACAGCACAAGAGTTTCCGGTGGGAGGCCAAGTACCGTAATAAGTAGTAACGGGTGGCTCAGGCTTAGGATTGATGTAGATACCAACTATTTTTTTCTCCTCAAACTTTTGAATAATATAAAGCCACTCTGGAATCCGACAAACTTTAGGGGGCATAAGATACACTTTCTCTCAACAAATATTTTAGAAGAATTTTATCTGTATAGAAAATGTGTTTAGAGAATGAAGAAAGAAAAATATTTTATAGAAAGGAGTTACGCTTTAAGAGGTGTTGAGGCCCAAGGGCGCATGACTTGTTTGCCTAGGGGCAGAATGAGTGAAGTAGGTGCAAAAATAGCATGGGGAAGTGGAAACGTTTGGCTCAAAAAATGTTTTCAGGAAAAGAAGAATGCTTAGGAAGTTCAACTGATTTGTGATGTGACAGAAAAGTGTTCGTTGAGGGTGTCAGAGTTTTTTTTCTGACGTCATTGATAAGGAAAAGACGGGAAAATGTTTGGTATGGGCTGAGAGATTCTTACAAAGTTCGAAGAGATCTGTAGATATGGACAATAATGTTGGCAGCCCTTCGAATATTGAGGGTAGAGAAATACTTGCTCCAAAAATTGTGTAGAAAAGAATTATTGGAGGAAGAAATTTAGCAGTCCTTGCCAACATTCATTTTTACAAGGATTGGGGGGGGGGGGGCTACATATATAATCTCATATTGTGATGTTCGAAGAAAATGAGAAGTTTGAATAAATCCACTCATATTGAGATTTTCGAAGAAATCCAGAGTTAAAGAGCAGTTGTTATCTCCAAATTTGAGGCCAAAAAGATCTTATGAAGTTACTAGTATTTGGAGCCTGATCAGAATTTGGGGGTAAAACAAGGAATGAGATTCGAGGGATACCTAGTAGTCCTTGCTAAAAATATTTTTACAAGGACTTGGGGGCTACAAATAAGGGATAATGAAAGATGAGGGATTTTATTTAATAAAAAAAGTTTATTTATGAAAAATTGTCAATTATGTAATAGAAAAGGAGTCATTTAAAGCAAACAATATAATTGAGGCTTGTGGGACCTACTTTTTGTACTATAAAAGCATCACCCTATTCTGAGAAAAAGGGTGATTGATAAATGATTAGCCTTATCTTTCTAGAAATATTGAGTTTATCTCTCTAAAACATTAACTAAATAATCAGTAATACGAACTAAGTCCTCAAAACATTGTTTTACTCTAAAAACCCCCCTCAAAGACTTCTAGGCACTTCAATTCCAAATTTATAATTTGCTTACAATCTCCCACAACAGCAAGAACTGAAGTATATCAATTCCAATTATGCACTATAAAATGTTGTTGTTCATAAATAATATCTGAATATCTATTCATGTCATATGATAGTAAAAAATAAACTAAATAGGTTCCACCATATCTTATAGTATGCGTAATGGTTTTTCAATAAATAAAATGTAACTATCACCTTAATGGACTATGACTTCTCATGAAGTGCAACATGAAAGTATGACATGATCCTAAATCAATACATGTCAACATCCAACTGATACTATTTTACTGAATCGAGATCACTTAATTTATGAAATAAGAGAAAAACTGGAAGCTGAACAATTTTATTATTGATCTCAAATAACTTGAATGTAGGCATGTAATAACAATACAGTATAAAAAAAATGAAAATACTCATTCTGAATCTAAACATCATCGAAGCTATAGACCCACATGAACTATGTATATGTTAAATATTAATGGTGGTAATACATTGGTAAAAGAATATGCAATAATAGAATTTGTTTTAATATACTATACCTTTATTTGACCATTATCGGTTCGTTCATTCATAATAAGGAAATTTATATCTACATTTTTAGACTTATTTGAGCTTATATTTTTTTTCGAGAAAATAACAATTAAACTGTTGTCATGGTAGAGTTGGAGAGGTCTGTCAATTACCTCAACTATATCTAATGCCTTCACAAAGTTCCTCAACCAAAGTGCATGAGTAGATGTTGTAAAACATCCCAATACTCGACTTCCATAGTGGAACATGTGATAATAGTACATTTCACATTCTTCCATGATATAGAACCTCCAGCCAGAATGAATATGTATCCGATGGTAGACTTTGTAATGTCTATACACATAGAAAAACCTGCATCTGAATAACATACGATATCCCGGTTATCCAATCTACTATATGTTAATATAAAGTGTTTGGTATTCTACAAGTACCAAAACACCATATTCGAACATTCTAATGTGCAACTTCCGGATTGCTCAAGTACTTTCCCAAAATCACAAATATAAATTATTTATATCGTATGGTGCATACCTCAACATACATAGGACTACCAACTACTGATGCATATGATATTATCTACATGAATTGAATTTCCGAATATGGCTTAGGAAACTGATGAAGTTTCCTAAGGCATATTCAAAATTCAAGGAGAACTAGAGTTTGGTACAAAGAATATTGTGATCGGAGACTCATCTGAAGATCTCTTGGTTGAGGAACAAATAATAAATGAATGAAACAATAATGACCAACATGTCGAGGAGTTACTAGAAGAATATGTCTTAGTAGCTCGGCGGAAATAAATTTTAAAACACATTTAAAGAATAAAAGTTGAAAAGGAAGAAAAAGTGAGTTCAAGAAGACATAAATCAGAGGCCCAAATAGAATAGATAATCGATAAAGAACACATGTAAGATGTTCATCGGAATGATAATAGAAGATTGAAATATAAATATCGTTATGAATCAAAATAATCTAGTGAATATTCATCGTATAGCTCGAATGAATCTTTTTCTTCGGAAAAAGATAATCAACGATCAAAATGTTACAAGAGAAAAGATTCTAGAAGGTGAAAAAATGGTCCTCAAACATCTCATAGAGCCTAAGGTTTGAAGAGAGAAAAGGTTAAACAAGGGAAAAAAGGATTCCAAGGAGCAAGATAAGATTGTGAATATAGCTAGACAGGAACAAGCAACTCTATATATGTAGATCTTTTTTGAAAGCCGTAATTTTGGATTTTGTGTGAGCAATCAATTTAAATATCCATCTGAAGCAGGTTTATACACTACATTGAATGAGGGCCTAGGAGGCAATGCCTATAAAGTGGGTCATAATTGGAAATATCCCCTCTTTTCAAAAATTATTTAAGGGTATCTTCCTAAGTGGTTTGATATTTCCAAGTTGGAAAGATTTGATGGAACGCAGGATCCGGAAAGCCATATGAACAAATTTAAGAATTTTATGATCAACTACGACGATGATGATAAATTGTTATGTAGAGCCTTCTCCCAAACATTTAAGAACGTAGCTTGAAAGAGTGTTGAACCATAAAAGACATTTTGACTTCGCTTCAACATAATGAGTAAGTAACTTTTCAGTTCGTAGTTACGTAATTTAGATTGACATCTAATAGTTTTCTACGCAGAGATGTAGTGAAAACGTTTTTTAATATGAAGTTAGTTTTTCAAATTTTCCGATAACTTATCCAGATTATCAATGTAGTATAAACTAGATAAAAAAACTTAAAAGACCCACGCGGTTTTTTTATGATGCACTTCGAGATGCTCAATATTGACAACTTATTTCAGCAAGAACCTTAATTAGATTAATCAATAAAAATATTTATGCAATGAGTTACATAGCAAATGATAATCTTCAAAAAATTTGAAGCTCTAAAAAACTCTCGATTGCTTTTAGCTTTATAGATGAATAATCTCTATTTGCCTAAATATCTTCTTCAAATACGTAACTTATACATCACTTATAAATCTTAAATGTTCTTAAAATGTTATCTTCATCACTTGCGACAAAATACACGTAAGATATTTTCTTGGCCGAAGTAAAGAAGATGTTATCTTGATAGAATTCCTAAAATATTTAAGATATTATCTTTGATTCTCCTAATAGGTAAGATAATACCTTTATTGACTTAAAATTGATATTTGGTGAGTATAAACCTGATTTTTTGAGAGAGAAAGTAAAGACAAAGCTTAGTTGTAGAGAAAGAGAATAAAAAAGTAAAGTGAGATTAATTCTGTGTAAATGTCCTCGTGTTTATTCATAGCCTCCACCTTTATTTATAGGTGTAAAGACTTCTATAACTCATTCAGTTACACGAATGTGTTAATTATATTTACAGTCCTCCAATTTACAAATAGTCTAAAAATCATCCAACATGTATACAAGTTATCATATATGACCTTAATTTTATTATATTTAGGCCCTCAATATTTTATATCCTTATCAGTAGCCACCCTAGTTATTATGAAAGACAATGAATAAGAACTAGTAATGATCAGACATCTTGATAAGAAAAAACTGTTCTTTGCGAAAACTCAATCTGCTTCGAATTAAAAACTTCCCCCTTCATTGTCAAATGTTATTTTGACAACATATGTTGTTTTCGAATTAAAATATATTAAAATTTCGCCTCGAACATTTATCAACTAACTAAAAAATGTCAAGCCATGTACTTATCCTCTTCGAATGAGCTCATACACGTGTTTACCTCGAATTCAGCTTGACCATTTGTTTGCACTTCAAATATTCATATGCAACATCATGATCTGACTTTCTCATAACGGTCAGAAACGCTTTGAATGGTCTAGGACGCGTTTGATGACCCATTTGGCATGTCAATAGGTCTGACAGCTAACAAACGTCACACTATGTTTTTAAAAAGAAATCGCTTGGTATTCCGTCTTCTACCCAATAATTCTTTCCTCCTCTACCACTTCAATGACCATGATTTCTTTTTCCTTTTCCTTATGAATACTTTTCTCACCCCTTATTTGTGCTTCAAAAATACCCTCTAGTGAGATAAAGTTATTTTTCCCTAAGAATCCTTAGCAGCTTTCGCGTGAAAACTCAATTTCTTTGCTACCTTTGCCAGAAAACTTATATTTTCCAGCCAACCTTCAAATTTTATGAGCTAATTTGAAGATCCTTATTCATCTTAATATATGAGAAGTTCTCCAGTCACTAAAAAACCATTTTTTGAGGCTTACGACTATCTGCTGAATACAAAACAGCATGTGTAATTGAAAACTCTCCTCAATTCTCAATTCACACCATATTTTTTGGTAATTTCAATCTTAATCAGAGTTCCCCTGTGTTTACAAGTTCATCAACCCTAAAATCTCAACATCCTTTACCAACAAATTCTTCACAATCAGCGCCTCGAAAATTCTTCTCTAGTGCTTTTTAGTTTCACGTCTGTTCCTCCTTAAAAGAATCGTAAAGTAACACAAATCTCATTTACTCAAAGAGGATCGTAAGAAGCTACATCACCTATCAACTTTAATCCTCCTCGAGCGTCATGCAAGGTAACTCCTCGGATTCAGCCAAAAACTCATATTTGTTTATTATTGTTTTGTTAAAAAAACATTAATAGCTGTGGGAGACATTCAGGCTGAAACGTTTTCACCAAACATCACCAATAACCTTACACCATAATATCATCCCATGAGGGAGATTGCTGGGACCATCACAGAGTCTCAACAAACTCCTTCGAACACCCATGAGGAATATCCAGTCTCAACCTCAAATCCTCCTCAACTAATAGACAAAAACGTCTGAGGAAGAAGCTGATTCAGAAGCGACTCATTAAAATTTTGAAGCCAAGGAAAGTGTTGTTGTATCTGACACAGAAGATGATGCATGAAAATAAAGAGCGCCAGAGAGAAGAAGAAAGAAAATAAAGTTCCAGTTGAGATTCCCAAGGACATTGCTGCCTCAATACGTGTAAACCAGAAACCACTCCTCCCCGAATACGTGATGGTTCTAAAAAATATGCCATACATTTATTATAACAAAGCTTACGTTGATCGTTTGAAGAAGGAATGAGGAATGGTAGATAGCATTACACTTCGAATACCAAATGAGGAGGAGACTCCACTGGATTATGAAGCATATGAATTGGTGGTATATCCTAAGATCATCAATTGGGGTCTTCAATTCTCACTAGATCTGATGATAGTGGAGTACTTTGAAATCCTGAACCTCTATCACACACAAGTGACACCAAATTTGTGGTTCAGACTCCTGTTAGTGATTATGACTTATTGACTAAGCCAAATCCCTCTCTCCATCAAAGAATTTCTCGCCCTGAATGGACTTTTGAAAGGATCAGTACTGGCCTTTTATTATCTAACACTGGTTAATGACTTCAAAATAATCAACGACTTGCTTGAAGTTGACAAATTCTAGAAATAAAAATTAGTCTTTACATCAGGAGCTTGGGAGAATGGTAAAAAAATATTTGAGGAGAACCCTTCCAAACTTAACCTTGTTTGAATATGTAACAGTGAGTTTCATCATTTTTACTTATTATTTTTTAAACTTAAATAAGTTTTTTCACATGGATTACTACCATACTTAGGAATTTCGAAGAGGTAGAGTAGTTGCAAAGAAGATGCGAAAGATATTTTTGCTAAGATGGCCACTTGGGCAGAGAATGAATGAGAAAATTGATTCCATTCAACTTTTCAACCCATAAAGTTTATCAATAGTCATCTGTGGAGGATCTCCTTTGGTGCCGACCTCCCCAAAAATTTAATGGAGCCACCAAATTCAAATCTTGTTGTGGAGAGATTGTTAGCGCCTGACAATAAAGTTATTTTTCTTGTGCGAAACAAATCTGATAGTCACCTGCCCTTGAAAGAAAGAGAAAAATAAAAAAAATGCTAGTACATCTGGTGCGAGCCCTTCAACTAAATTGAAGCCATAAAAGAAGAAAAAGACTAAAACCAAAAGGAAAGTAACTGAAGTTTTCCTTTTAACAATCAAAGAAGGAGTCGAGGTTGAACCTTCTTAAAAAAGAAAGAAGACTATTTCCCTAAAGAAAAATAACATTTTGACTAATTCACCAGCTAAGAGAGTAGAAAAAAATCCGAAAACGGTCATAGAAGTTCCTCCTACAGAGGCTGAAGTAATTGCAATGGAAGATCATCGAGGATAAACTACAATAGAAGATAATCAAGGGGAAATGGCAGCAGAAAATCACCGAAGATATGGCCACCTCTTTTCTGATGATACCATTCTTGAAGAAGAGCTTCAAGCTCTCTACAAAGATATAGGTATGAAGGTTCACACTGTCCAGAAACAACTTTGACAAATTTTCCATCTAGCTCTACCTTCATCTACGCTCTGTGCATGATCAACAAATGGATGAACTCAAGAGTTCTCATCAAATTGTGATAGATGATCTTAAGACCAAGCATGGAAAGAAATTATCCGAAAAATACCGAACTCTTCAAGAATATTAAAATAAGAATGGAGAAGAAAAGAAGAAGCTCACAAATGATATGGTTGCTCTAAAGACGATACTCAAATAGATAAAAGAAACTACTATGGATACTGCTAAGACTCAATCTGGAGTATGATATGGAAGTAGGATTTTAAGGACTAAACTGTAAATAATGTAAGTCTAATGACTGAACGGTAAATAATGTAAGTTCAAGAGAACAATTGTGACTATGTAATATTGTTAAAGACTAAGAGTAATTAGTCCTCTTTTGTAACCGATTTTAATTTAAGGCTGAGTTTTGGCTACTCTATATAAAGGGCAAGGATAACCTAATAAAGAGGTTGAACACTTTTTCTACTGAACTCATTTGCACTTAGACTCTCTCTCTAAAAACTCTCTATCTTTTTCTCTCTCTAGAATTCGCTTATTACAATTTCCTAAGGCAGCAATCTTAATATTTTAACTCACCAAATTGGCGACTCCATTCGAGACATAATTAAAAATCAGTGATTTTTTTGTTCGAATTTAATACGATATTGTTGTTTTTTCGTTCAAATCTTATAAAATGAATCCCGAGAATAGGTTGGATGGATCATCTCTGATCCAAACTCAACCAGACATTGAGATGTGTATGAACTGGCTTTTAGACAAAATAAATGCGTTAAATAAAAAATATGAACAACGAGAACAAGAAATCCACTCGGGGAAGCTCAAATCCGAGTTGAGACAAGAAAATGAAAAGACTGATATGGGAGATCAATCTGATCGGTCCTGCGCTGATCGACGACCAGAAATAAGCATACAAAACACGTTTTGTATCTCCTAAAGAGCGCTATTCCTCTCGCAAGGGGAAAAGGACAAACAAAAGTATATAACCTTTAGTGATGAAGAGGTAAAACGCTCTGATTCGGGTTTTAAAAGATACAGGGGTTCTTCGAAAGAGGAATCAGATAAAGAGCAGTCGAGGAATCATAAAAAGGAAAGAAAATCTAGAAGGGACAATGTTCCTCATTCTACGTGGTGTGAAAGAAACACTTTGAATCACTATGCTGAGACTGATCAAAATCTATATGCAGTATTGTGAACAGATGATCAGTTTGTGCAAGGTGTCGACTGGAGAAACTCTCCGTTGACAAGTGAAATTCGCTCTATAATGCTTTCGAAGTATTTTGATATTACCAAAGTGGAAAGGTTCGATGGGATGCAAGATCCCGATGATCACATCGAACAATTTAAGAACTACATGATGAACTTTGAAGATGACGAGTGGTTGGTGTGTCGTGCATTTTCGTAGACTTTCAAAGGAACATCTTTAAAGTGGTACAATCGGATTACGAGGGCGTCCATTTCAAATTTTAAATATTTTTACACCGCCGTTCGAAGGCAGTTTGTGAAGAGTAAAGAAATAAGAGCAAATGAAGATACTATTATTCAGCACAAGCAGGCACCTGGAGAGAAGTTGAAGGATTATACGAAGAGATTTGTTTTTGATGAGTCCGAATTCAGCATGCTCCCCGAACAGGGCAAATCGGTCTAAGTCTCTCCGAATACCGGACAGGTTACAAGGACATAAATCGAACAGGTCATTTGGACCGGACAAATTACTTTGAACACTGTAAACCTAAGGCTGTTCGAACTATGACAAAAGTACTAAAAAAACCTAAACACTTCCTGACTAAGCTACTTGCTCTCCTGCTTAGAGCTCATGGGTCTTTAAACATGACCCGTGTCCATTAAACATGACCCGAAAGCCCATAAGGGCCCAAACATCATACTATAAATACCCAACCACCAGCATTAATTATGGGTAATGAGAATTAACTGCTACCAAGCTGCTTAATTATCTCTCCACCCTATACTCTCTACTCTAACCGTTAAACACCCAAACACCACCGTTAAACACCCATACACCACCTTAAAACTCCACTTGAAATTACTAGCCTACCCTCAGGCGATTATTATCCACACCAAATTGGAAACCACAGTGGGAGGCGACGGTGCCTGAATCAAACATTCAAAACCAAGCAAAGAAAGTCTGTCCGAATGAATCCGGACAATCCAGAAGTACCACCAGCTCTGCTCGAAGTGGTGGGAGAGAATGATGAGTACACTGTCGAAGAGCGTGACAGGTTGAGGGGTGAAATAGAAGCTCTGAGGGTTGAGAAGGCCAAGATGGGCATGAAAGAGAAATCCAAAGCATCAGTTGCTCATCACACCGACAACCCCAGAGAGCCTGAGGCTTCGAAAACTCATGTGAGCACTAAAAAGACACATGCCAGTTCTAAAAAGTCTCACCGGTCCAAGCCTGTGGAGAGTTCTGACTCAAGCTCAGAATCTTCAGGTAGCTCTTCGGACAGTGAGGGAAATGAAAAATCCTTGTCCTCCAGTAGCGATGAGGGTCGAACCAGAAAAAAGCAAAAGCAGGTTAAGAAATATTCAAGAAAAAGAGACAGACATGGAAGAATGAAAAGGCATATTGGCAAGGGATCATCTCACCACCGGAGGTATACGGAAAAGATGCTGATGGATCCCTTTGCTTTCCACGATGAACCAGGTATCTTTGCAACTCCTAATGAGGATACTGTGTTCAGTCGTGGAAGGAATTGGAGGCAGTCTCCTCTGTCTTCTAAAATTCTGTCCGGAAACCTCCCCAAGAGGTTTGATAGCACTAAAATGGAAAAGAACGATGGTAGTACTGATCCGGACAATCATCTGGAGCAATTCAAGAACTTCATGATGAACTTTGATGACGATGATAAACTACTCTGTAGGGCATTCTCCCAATCTTTCACGGGAGTGATCTGAAATGGTACAACAGCCTGCCTCAGGGTTGTATTAAAGATTTTGATACGTTTTGGGTGGCCTTTCGAAGGCAGTTTGTAGGGAGTAAGGAGCTGAAGGGCAATGGAGACACAATAATCCATTGTGCCCAGGAGCCAAATGAGTCCTTGAAAGAGTACATAAGCCGTTTTGTGAACACAAAGAATGGGTTGGCTGATTGCTTCGAACAGGTGGCAATAGCATCCTTAAGGCAAGGTTTGAACCCATGAAATCTGGCTGATTCGGTGACCAGAAAGAAGGCCATGACCTGGGGAGGATTGCTAAATCAAGTTGGCAAGCAAATAAACGTTGATGAAACAAAGAAAACCAGGGTGCACAGACAGGTGAGATCCACCCCAGTGGCACCAACTCCAAATCAAAACCAGTCCGGGAACAAAACAAGAGAAACCGGACAGGGGCATGGTAGGGCAAAAGCTCAGTCTCAGCCAGTTGCTCCTGCTCATAGTCAACAATCTAGAAACAAAAGAGGGCCATGGGTCCAACCGGAGTGGTTCGCAGAGCTCAAAGAAAGTGTGGCCACCATTTTCGATAAGACAAAAGATGAGGTGCATTACCGGAGACCAGCAACCTTGCAGTCTCCCAGAGAGCATCGTAACAACTCCTTTTGCCAATATCACAAAGATATTGGACACACCACTGATGATTGCATAGCATTGAAGCAAGAAGTTCAAAACCTGATTGAAAGGGGAAAGTTGGGAGCATACGTTAAGAGAAGAGGAGGCAACAGACCTGACAACACTCACCGGGTTGGTCCAAGTAATGCTACCCCGGAGGGGGCCATGGTTATAGTTGAAAGGTTTGATGTGGAATCTGAATACTTGGATCCTGATCCAACTCGAAACCGGGTAGGTGCTATAGAGGAATGTTCTAGGTCGGTCTCCGGGCTCATTAAATTCTTTGAGTCACTTACAATTTTCGGAGGGGACACTATGACAGCTCCTACTGCTTCTTCGAGAAAGAGGCATGTTCATAATTTAGCCTCCCAGCTAGAAGGAGGTATGACATCTTATCAGTCACCAAACTCGTTCCCCTTCATTTTCTTTGATGAGGATGATTTGAGAGACATTGCTGGCCCTCATGAGGATGCTGTTGTCATAGGAGCATCTATAGGGGGCAATGAAATAAGGCGAATTCTGGTGGATACTGGAAGCTCAGCCAATATCCTTTTCCTAACCACTTACAAGAAAATGAAAAATCCAGCTGTGATTCAAAAGTCGGACAGGTCAATCGTGGGCTTCACGGGCAGCTCAGCCGATGTGATCGGAGAGTTCGAAGAAGAGGTGTTATTGGGCAGGGGCCCTTTCAAGAAAATGGTTAGAATACTTTTTATCGTGGTGGATTGTCCCACTTGCTATAATGCTATTCTGGGGAGGTCTTGGCTCTCTAGGATGCACGCAGTGGCTTCAACAGTTCACCAGTGCTTAAAGTATGTTGTTCAGGGATAGGTTGGGGTTGTCCGGAGCAGCCAAAAGATTGCAAGAGAATGCTATGCCACTGCCTTGGCTCCTCGAACGCCGGGGGCAGTCCGTATTAATGATCAATAACAGTTTGAGGGCCTTTCTGGGGTGAGGGTGAAATTGATGACCCCAGAGAGACCCCTGTAGTGTTGATTCCAATTGAAGAGGTTGAAACGCACTGTTTGGAAGAAGGCAAGAGTGTCAAGATAGGGTCCAAGATGTCACCAATGTTGAAAAAAGAGATGTTGAAATTTTTGAAAGACCATCAGCACGTTTTTGCTTGGTGCAATGCTGATGTTACCGGAGTTCCATCAGAAGTGATATCCCATCACCTATCTGTCCGGAGAGATGTGGCACCAGTTGTTCAAAAGAGAAGAGCTTTCTCAAAAGAAAAGGCTGATGTCATAGTACAAGAGGTTTGGTGAGGATAAAAGTAGCCTGAGGGTAGGCTGGTAATTTTAAGTGGAGTTTTAAGGCGGTGTAAGGGTGTTTCACGGTAGTATGGTGGTGTTTAAAGGTGTTCCAAAGTAAAAGTAGCCTGAGGGTAGGCTGGTAATTTTAAGTGGAGTTTTAAGGCGGTGTAAGGGTGTTTCAAGGGTGGAGAGAGAATTAAGCAGCCTGGCAGCAGTTAATTTTTCTTACCCATAGTTAATGCTGGTGGTTGGGCATTTATAGTGTGAAATTTGGGCCCTTATGGGCTTTTGGGTCAAGTTTAATGGACCCGGGTCATGTTTAAAGACCCATAAGTTTTAAGCAGAGGTGCAGGTAGCTTAGTCAGATAGTGTTTAGGTTTTTTAGTACTTTAGTCATAGTTCGAACTGCCTTAAGTTTTCAGTGTTCGAAATCATCTGTCCGGTTAACAAGTCCTGTCCGAATTTCCGAGGAGATTTACTTTGGACTACCCTTCCGGGGAGCACTTCGAATTCGGACTCATCAAGGTTGACAGACTCACAAAGATGGGGCACATTAAAGAATCTCAATACCCTTTGTGGACTGCCAATCCTGTCCTGGTAAAGAAGAAAAATGGCAAATGGCGCATGTGCATTGACTTCACAGATCTCAATAGAGCTTGCCCAAAAGATTTGTACCCGGTCCCCCGGATAGATCAGTTAGTAGACTCTACTTCTAGGAACAAGCTGCTTTCCTTTATGGATGCCTTCTCCGGGTACAATCAGATTCAAGTAGATCCAGAAGATCAAGAGCATACCACGTTTGTCACTGATAGGGGTCTACATTGTTACAAGGTGATGCCATTTGGGTTGAAAAATGCTCGGGCTACTTATCAGAGATTGGTGAACAAAGCCTTTGCTGATCAAATTGGAAGAAATATGGAGGTTTACATTGACGATATGATGGTGAAAAGTGTGGATGAGCAGTTGCACTTGTCCGATCTCCAAGAAACCTTTGCTAACTTGGCAAAAGTGAATTTGAAATTAAACCCTGAAAATTGTGTGTTCGGAGTGCAGTCCGGGAAATTCTTAGGGTATATCATAAGTGAACATGAAATACAGCCCGATCCGGATCAGCTCAATGCCCTATTCTAAATGGATCCTCCTCGAAACATTAAAGAAGTACATCGATTAACAGGGAGATTAGCTGCCTCAAACAGATTCATCTCGAGATCTTCGGACAGGTATGCTCCATTCTTTCAAACTTTGAAGGGTGCAAAGGGGTTCGAGTGGACCCCACAGTGTGATGAGGCATTCAATGAAATCAAGAAACATCTTTCCTCTCCCAAAACTTTGTTCAAACCAGTTAATGGGGAGACTCTCTTTGTGTATTTGGCTGTTTCAAGTTGTGCCATCAGTGCTGTTTTGGTAAGAGAGGTAGATGGGCATCCCGACCCAGTGTACTACATCAGCAAAAGCTTGATTGATGATGAGAGGCGTTACTTGAAACTCAAAAAACTGGCATTAGCCTTGGTGATAGCTGCAAGAAAGATGAGGCCTTATTTCCAGGCTCATCCTATCGTTGTCCGGACATCTTTTCCTTTAAAGAATGTCCTTCAAAAAGCAAACATTTCAAGCAGAATGACTTAATGGTCAGTAGAGTTGGGGGACTTCGACATAGACTTTGCTCCCCGGACAGCAGTTAAAGCCCAAGCTGTGGCTGATTTTCTGGTTGAATTCCACTCCGATAGGGATTCAGAACAAGCTACTGATATAAAAGACAAGAAAATGTAGATTGTCCGAACAGACGGAGGGTCTAGCACCATGGGATGTGGTGCATGAATATGTCTAACTTCCCCATATGGGGACAACATGTACCAGGCTATTTGTTTTGCTTTTAGGGCATCTAACAACGAGTCCGAATACGAAGCAGCTATAGCTGGGTTAAAGTTGGCCTACATATGTGGGGCTAAGAGGGTCAAGCTGCTAAGTGACTCCCAGTTGCTTGTCCACCATGCCTTAGGCCAATCTGAGGCTAGAAAGGAGCAGCTTGTAAAGTATTTACTCCTCCTAAAAAATGAAGCACTGAAATTTAAAGCTGTTGTCTATGAGCATATTCCCCGGGAATAAAATGAACTAGCAGACTCATTGGCAACTATAGCATATACGGAGTCATACCCATGGATCCATGTGCTTGAAAGCCCTTATATTCAACTTGGTAAGGGTAAATAAGAGGAAATTTTTGAAATACAAGTGAAACAAACTCAAGACTGGAGGTTTCCTCTATTACAATATCTCTCTGATGGTGTTGTGCCTCCAGATAAGTCACAAGCCTAGACATTGAAACACAAAGCTCGTGGTTTCGTCATATTGAGAGAAGTGTTGTACAAAAAATCCTACAGTAAACCTCTCATGCGTTGTTTGGGGGATGATGAATCACAAGTAGTCCTCTATGAGTTGCATGATGGTGAGGGATCAGCCCATTGTGGATTCAGAGCTTTAACAAGAAGAGTATTACTCTCCGGATACTATTGGCCATCAATCATGAAAGATGCTAAGGAGTTGGTGAGGAGGTGTGTCCCATGCCAGAGGTACAGCAATGAAATTCATGTACCAGCTATTCCTTTGGAGTCAATTTCTGAGCCCATCCCTTTTGCTCGATGGGGGTTGGACTTAGTAGGGCCTCTCCCTGTGGCGTCCGGAGGGCGTAAAACTATAATTGTGGCCATTGACTACTTTTCAAAGTGGATAGAAGCAGCCCCCCTGGCAGGGACAACATCAAAAGCTGTCATAAAATTCATTCTATCCAACATATGTTGCAGATTTGGTGTCCCACAGAAAATAACAACAGACAATGGACCACACTTTGACAATAGAGAAATGGAAAGCTTTTGTGCCTCAAGGGGTATACAGCATTGTTTTTCTTCACCTTTCCACCCACAAGACAATGGGCAAGTTGAAGTGGCTAATAGAACTACACTGTCCGGTTTAAAGAAGAATCTGGAAGGGGCTGTTGGGAAGTGGCCTAGTTATCTACAAGAAGTCTTATGGGCCTACCGGACAACACCTGGGGCTGCAACACAAGAATCACCTTTTGCCTTGGTCTATGGAATGGATGCAGTAGCCCCCATAAAGAAGACACTCCCTTCCTTTCGTATTCACAACTTCTCCGGACACGCTAATGAGATGGCAATCAGAAACCAACTTGATTTGATAGAAGAAAGACGGGTTAAAGCTCACCTTAGAGTTGCACACTATCAGGGCTTGATGAGAAGCAGGTTTTCCTCTAAAGTTAAACGAAGAGATTTCCAACCAGGGGACAAAGTATTAAGGAAGGTCTTCTTACATACTAGAGAAAAGCTCTTCGGAATGCTGGCCCCAACCTGGGAGGGTCCGTATATTGTGGTTGAAAGAATCAAGCCTGGAACTTATTGGTTGGAAGACAAAGATGGCAGGGTTTTAACTCACCCTATGAATATTGAGCATCTTCAGATGTACTTGGAATAACACTTGTGTAAATATTTACTTGTTTGAACTTCCATGTAAATATTTGGGGGCATACTCTTTCCTCCCTGGTGGCACGGGGAGGTTTTAATGAGGTGTTCGGATGGTTGAATAATATTCGATGCCTTCTTCAAAATTTTCTAAGTATTTTCCAAGTTCTATCTCTTGTTATACTACCCGGAAATATTCGAGGGTTATTTAAACTCTAGCCAGAGAATTTAAACACTCTCACAATGCAACAACTAAAAGCTACTTAAACTCTAGCTATCTAAACTAAAACAAACAATGAAAGAAGATGATGGTTGTGCAAAATAGAAACATTCATTCAACAACTTAAAATTGCCTTGGCCTTCCAAGGACTTGTGAATAAGTCAGGGTACAGCACACAAAAAAACCTGTCCGAATAAATACCGGACACCACTACAAAAAGAATGCTTTGGCCTTCCAAGGACTTTAGTTCGAATGAAATATAAACCAAATAAACCATAAATTACGGCTGAGCCTTTGAAGATGGCTCCCATTCATCTGCTTTTTTACCCTTAAAGTCGCTCCCCCCTTCGACTACCTTCTTGCCTTTGGGGTCGTTATCCTCTTTGCCTGGGCTCTCCCCGGTCTTCTCTTCATCATCAAATGAAGACCCACTGGAAATTCCATCCTCATCAACCATTGTATAAAATGGAAGGTCATCATCATCTACATAGAGCCATAAATCCCCAAGGGTCCTCTTCGGAAATTTTTCATGAAAAAGGAGAACCATGTCAGACTTCACCCTTTGAACCATTAACTCTTCGCTTTTAATCATCTCCCTAGCATAGGCATTGATCTTGGCGTTGATTGTGGCCTCTTGGTCCCTTAGCAAAGCAGTTTTCTCCTCAGCAGCCTGGGTCACTGCATTTTCTAAGGCAATCTTGCCAGTGGTCAGGTTGGTGATAATCTTCTCCTTTGCAGTGGTCTCTCCCCTTGAGACAGTAAGGTCTTTCTCCATACCGGACAACTTCTCCTGGAGATCTTTTATGGTTTTTTCTAGGCTAGCAACTTTTGTGCTGCTCTCATTTTTATTCCTCTTCAGCTCCTCATTTGCTTCCTTAAGCAAATCAGCATTGGTGGTAGCAGTGCGGAGGTCTTCGGACAACTTTTCCTTCTCAGACTTGAGGTCTTTGATGGTATCTGCTTGACTCCGGACTTGTCTCTCCAGTGTAAGAACTGGCTGCACATTACTAAGCAAGGAATGGGCTATGGTGTCCTTTTCACTAGAGACAACAAAAGTCTTACCATTGAAATTGACCGTATTTGAGCTGCTTCGAGGAACGTAAGGCCCTACGAATTCATCTCTGGGGAGGCCAAGGAAATACTCACCAAGCCCAGCTAGACCAGTGATGTCCACTCCATCAAGGCTGAGATCTCCCCCTATACCTCATCGGTATGAAAGTCCCTTGGGATCTCTTCAGCCAGTGTTGGGTCAGAGGGGTCAGTGGGGAAAGAAGGCTCCGGATCCCGAAGAGCGAGCTCATCTCCTTGGGAAGTCTTTTTCTTCTTGGCTTCCCGGTCAGCCCCTTCACCTACTTGCTTGCGAGTCCTCTTGGGAGCCCTTGGAGGTTTTGGGAGGTCTACTTCCTGCCTTTCGGTCTCTTACTCTACCACTTGCAAGAGGGCTGCATCAATTTGAACCTGGGTCGGCCCCTCCGGATTTGTTGGGGCATCCTTCTCAGCATCGCTCGCCACCTTTTTGCCTTTTCTCCTGCCTTTCATTTTGCTTGGGGCTTTATCCCGGGCAGGCAAGTAGAGTGTCCCATCTAGTTCGTGGGACCTTCTAAGCACAGTGTCTTCTGGAGGCTGGGTGGTGAGGTCCTCCCAAGTTAGGTCTCTTCGACCTGTGGTGTTGCACAGGTGAGACCTTGCCAGATTTCCAGGGGTGAAGGCTTTGTGGAATCGATTCTCCCAGTTCTCTGCGGCCCAAGCATTGATTTTGCCACAGGTAGTCTGTCCGGCCTTCAAATAATCCCCGAACTCCTTTGGCAGCTCTGTTAGAACAAAAGAGAAACTGGTTAATTTAAACTAACTTTAAAAAAGAAGAAGAGAGAAACGAACAGAGGTTTAAAGTGAGAAACTTACGATCACTCCTCCACCTACTCCTGAGGAGGCTTGGGTTCTCTCCGGCCTTGATTTTCTTGCCGTTTTCCCAGGCGCCACTAACAAACAGAAATTGGCTCCTCCATTTTCTCTCTGACTCCAAGAGGTCATCAACAGCCTTGAGATCGTTCCCCATGTTGAAATGGTAGAAGAGGAATTGGTGGTGCTTGCAAAGGTTGGCCACTGCTGCAAATTCTTCCATAGGAAGAGGGATCCCAGACAACCTAGATGCCATGATACACGACATCAAAGTAAACCAGCCATTGGGGCTCAGCTGGCTCGGGCAGAGCTTGACCAGGTGGAAGTATCGAACGATCTCCGGGTCCAGTGGGAACCTGAGTCCCCAGTTAAGTAGCTCTGTAAAAAAGACTATTTCATTTCTCTTACAGTCCATAGGGGTCTCCGGATCAATGGGGATCCTTATCTTCACATTTTCTGGGATCTCCCATTTTGTGCGCATTCGACCCAGGTCAGAAGTATGGATGAATGCATATTTGGTCTTCTGCAAGGCCAAGAGGTACTTGAGCTCAACTCTGTGAAAGCACGGCCCCACTTTCCCCTCAAGGCACTCCGGCAGGTCCGGATGCCTCAAGTACAGATTTTCCTTGCCTTTTTTGGCAACAACAGCAGTAGTATCAGTCTGTCCGGAGGACTCGGACTCAAAAGGGACCTCTTCAGCAGAGTCCTCCATTCTATCCTCCATATTCGTTGGGGGAACTTCTGTGGTAGTGGTCCGGGGAGGGTTAAAGCTTGGCACAGCCTGGCCTCCGGACTGCTGACTGTCTGTGTTTTTCTGACTTCTCACCTCAGATTGGGGCTCGGAGGCAGAAGTCTCTCTTGGAGGTACCGGGCTGCTGGCCTCCGGACCGGATGGCCTCTCCCGGGGAGCTCTAATGGGCACTCCAGACCCAGAATCACTGTTGTTTGCCCCCGATTTTGAGGTAGTATTCTTGGAGGCTACTCCCTTAACTAACCGGCTTGGCCTCTTAATAACTAGCTTCTCCGGAGAGTGGTCAGAGTCAGATCCCATCGCTATAAAAGGAGAAGGCTTCCTAATGCTTGTAACTGTAACTCCTGGCTCAACAGCAGGTATTGACTCCTGGACTGAGGAACCAGAGACTATGGGTGAGAGGGTGGATTGAAAGAGTTTTTTGGGCTTAGTACCTTTGGAGGAGGATGAGCCTCGATCCGACTCTGTAACAGAGGCAACTAGTCTCTCAACAGGTCATGATGGTAGCCGTGCTGCTATTCGCCTCTCCTTCTCGACCTTTTGCGCTTTCTCCAACTCCGAAAGGTTGAGCCAACCACCTTTGATCAATGCTGTTCTTGGTGTAAACATAAACTTCCAAGGAAATGTTTTGCTTTAGAGAGAGAAAGCTCTGAGTAAATTTGCAGAGTAAAAGTGAAAGAGATGGTAAAACAGTGGAAAATGAATGTGAATTTATAGTAGATCTGAAAAGAGGAGTTGATTCCTAGGAGAATTCGAAAAGTTGGGCAATGATTAAAAGACGGCGTTGATGCCACTATTTGTAATTAAAGAGGTTACTTGTTGAAGAAGGTGGTGCGAAATTCAAGGTGAAAAAATGGTTGGAGTGGCCAATCAGAGAGCGACACGTGTCCCACTAACTCTGGCAAAAACCGTTTTGAATTCGTAAAGCTTAACCTGTCCGGGTATACCCACAGTTCTGTCCGAATTGAGAACCACTTCATACATCAGACTGTTTTTCAGTTCTTTGACAAGAATACTTGCTCAAACACCTAAAAAATGGGCTCCTGATGAGTCCGAATTCAGCATGCTCCTCGAACAGGGCAAATCGGTCTAAGTCTCTCCGAATACCGGACAGGTTACAAGGACATAAATTGAACAGGTCACTTGGACCGGACAGATTACTTTGAGCACTGTGAACCTAAGGTTGTTCGAACTATGACAAAAGTACTAAAAAACCTAAACACTTCCTGACTAAGCTACTTGCTCTCCTGCTTAGAGCTCATGGGTCTTTAAACATGACCCGGGTCCATTAAACATGACCCGAAAGCCCATAAGGGCCCATACATCATACTATAAATACCCAACCACCAGCATTAACTATGGGTAATGAGAATTAACTGCTACCAAGCTGCTTAATTATCTCTCCACTCTATACTCTCTACTCTAACCGTTAAACACCCAAACACCACCGTTAAACACCCATACACCACCTTAAAACTCCACTTGAAATTACTAGCCTACCCTCAGGCGATTATTATCCACACCAGTTTTGACCAAAGCAAGTTGGATAACTATAAAGAGAATATGGTGATGGCAGCGTTTCGCTAAGGATTATTGCCAGGTGATCGGGCCAATGGAACTACAAAGAAAAGAGCTTTAACTTTTAGAGCTTTGATGACTCTAGTTGATAATCAGATTAAAGTCGAAGAGTCAACTAGAATCCGAGGAGGACCCGTTAGCACTCCAAAGAAATTCGAGCCAGGTAGCCGATAACCAAGGGAAAGTTTCCTTGGGAAACCTTCGAATGTAAATGGTAATCAGAAGACACGATAAAAGAATAACAACTTACCACCTAAGACTGGTGGATATTCAAATCACGCTCTATCTTATAACTATAACAGACCAAGGCCAAATGAATGGGTTAAACCAGAGTATTATACTGATGTGACACAGAATGTAGCTGTGATTTAGGATAAGACCAAGAGCTTCGTAAATTTCAAGAAGCTAGCTCCAATTAGTAGGCCAAGGGAGGAAATGAACTACAAATATTGCAGATATAATGAGGATAACGGGCATGATACCAATGACTGCATTGCTCTGGAAAAAAAAGATTCAGACTTTATCGAAAATAGAAAGTTTTTGACTTATGTGAAGTCGCAGGAGAGCGGTTCAAAAAATAATGTAGTGTCAACTTCGAAGACTGCACCAGCTGAGAATTTGATGATTTTAGATTCAAATGTTAAATAATTTGATGCTTCTTCGGAATATGTGGAGAAAGATCCGAACATATTGCTTTTGATGTCAGTCGAAGAGCCCATTAGAAAGGGGCATGTGCAAGATTTATGTAAAATTTTCGAGTCATTAGCCATTTTTGGAGGCGATTCGATGACTGCAATTCAGATAGTTCGAGGAAAAGACATGTTCTCAACGTGACAACTCAAATTGAATGGAAGATGTCTACACATTTGTATGGAAAAAAAAGCTATTCCTTTCATTTTGTTTGATGAAGATAATCTACGAGGAACAGCAGGGCCACATGACAATGTTGTGGTTATTGGAGCAGAGGTGGCTGGCGTCGAAATTTGGCTTGTTCTTATTGACACTGGCCGTTCTGCTAACGTTCTTTTTAAGTCAACCTACGATAGAATGACTAACCCACCTCAGATTTCTCAATCACATCAGATAATTATAGGATTTACGGGTGTAACAACTCGTGTTATTGAGGAATTCGAGGGAGAAGTAAGTTTGGGAAAATGACCATTTAAGAAGAAGGTCCAAGTGCTTTTTGTGGTGGTGGACTGCTCCACGAGTTACAATGCTATTTGTGGAAGGTCATGGCTTTCTAGAATGTATGGGGTTGTATCAACAGTTCACCAATGTTTCAAGTATGTGGTTGGAGATCGAATTTGGGTCGTTCGAGGCAATCAGAAGGTAGCTAGAGAATGTTATACCACTGCACTGCGGATCGGAGGATCCAGCAGTGGGGATTTAATGCATGAATATCAGTTCAAGGAGTTTACTTTTTCAGAAGAGAGAGTGCTTTGAATTGGAACCTTTCTGACCCCACTCCTATGTCAACAACTATTGGATTTTTTATCTGTTAATTTGGATGTTTTCGCTTGGAAGACACATGATGTAACAGGATTACGAATTGAGGTGATTCGTCACATCTTGGCTATTGATCCGAAGGTAAAGCCAGTAATTCAAAAAAAGGGAATTTTTCCTCGGAGGAAGCGGAAGCAATTGTTTCTGAGGTGGACCGGTTGTCCAAGGTCAAACACATAAGGGAGTCACAGTATCCTTTGTGGACGACAAATAGTGGTAAAAAAGAAGAATGGGAAATTGAGAATGTGTGTGGATTTTATAGACTTGAATCGAGATTGTCCTAAAGATCCATTTCCCGTTCCTCGAATAGATCAGTTGATTAATTCTACCTCAGGAAATAAAATTCTAACTTTCATGGACGCTTTTGCAGGATACAATAATATTTTAAGGGATCCAAAAGATCAAGAATGCACAACTTTCATAACTGATAGAGGCTTGCACTGATATAGGGTTATGCCTTTTGGATTGAAAAGTGCTGGAGCCACTTATCAGAGATTGATGAATAAAGCTTTTGCCACTCAGATCAGAGGCAATATGGAGGTACATATAGACAATATGGTGGTGAAAATTTCAAAGTATGAAGTGCATCGTGATGATTTAAAAGAAGTGTTTTTGAATTTAAGGTCAATCAGGTTAAAGCTGAATCCTAAAAAATGTACCTTCAGAGTTTGATCATGGAACTTTTGGGGTTTTTCCATCAATGAAGAAGGAATAGAGGCTAACCCTGAACAGTTGAAAGCTCTGGTAATAATGAGTTCACCTCGGTCTATTAAAGAAGTGCAAATTCTAACAGGAAAGTTAGCAGCACTTAATCGATTTATTTCTAGATTTTCTAACAAATGCTTTCCTTTCTTTCAGATTTTACGAGGACCAAGCAAGTTTGAATTGACATCGGAATGTGAGATAACATTCATAAATATAAAAAATTTGTTATCATCACCAGAAATATTGTCAAAACCTCGAAATAGGGAGAAACGTTTTTTGTACATTGCGGTATCAGATTTTGCACTAAGCACGGTCATAATCAGTGAAGATTCAGGTGTTCTGAAGTCGGTGTACTACATCAGTAAAAGTTTACAGACAGCAGAAAAGAGGTATATGAAGTTAGAAAAATTGGCATTAGCACTGGTGATTGCTGTTAGGAAGATGCGCCATTATTTTCAAGCTCACATTATTGAAGTTCGAACTACATTCCCCTTGAAAAATGTTTTACAACGGCCTCACATATCGGGGAGAATGATCAAGTGGTCAGTGGAGTTGGGGGATTATGATATTTTGTTCGCACCTCGAACATCAATAAAGGCGCAAACGTTAGCATTTTTTTAAAATTCCATTGGAGCATATCTGATGTGGAAGAAAGTAAAAAACACACATCAGTAAATTCGAAGTGAGTTGTTCGAACATATGGAGGATCTAGTGTTTCAGGATGGAGTGTTGGGGTTCAATTAATAGCCCCAACTGGAGAATAGATGATTCAATCTATTAAATTTGGTTTTCATGCTTCGAACAATGAAGCTGCATATGAAGCTGCTTTGGTAGGTTTAAGATTAACAAAAATATGTGGAGCAACTTCAATATGCTTAGAAACGGATTCTTAGTTGTTAGCAAATCAAGTATCTTGATTTTTCGAAGGAAGAAAGGACCGTTTGATTTTATATTTTCGGGAACTTCAAAATTTAATGCTTGTGTTTGATAACGTTGTTGTTGAGTATATTGGTCGAGGGAGTAATATGGTGGCTGATTCTTTAGCAAATAGTCTTTTATAAGGAGGAGTATCCTTGGATTTTACTACAAGAAAATCCTTCAGTTGCTACTCAATCTAGCCAATGCGAATTTATAAAGGAGTTCTTTGTCACATCTTGAGTTATGCGAGGCGATTGGCGAGAAGATATTCTCAATTTTTTTAACTCAAGGAACATTACTTGATGATTCGAGGTTGGCCAAAAAATTGAGAAGTAAAGCATTCAGATATATAATGTTAGATGGAATATTTTATAAAAATGCATTGAGTAGGCCATTATTACGATGTTTAGGCAAGCAAGAATCACAAGAGGTGTTATCAGAATTGCATGATGGTGAAGGGTCAGCTCATTGCGGGTTTAAAGCTCTCTCACGACGAGTTTTACTTGCAAGATTCTATTGGCTTACAATCATGAATGCTGCTAAGAATTTAGTTCAAAGTTGTGATACTTCTCAAATATTTTCTAATGCTATTTATAGGCCAGCGGTGCCACTTATGTCAATAATTGAGGCAGTACCATTTGATAGATGGAAGATTGATCTAGTAGGTCATTTACCGATGGCTTCTGGAAGAAGACAGATGATAATCGTAGCAGTGAATTATTTTACAAAGTGGGTTGAGGCAGAACCGCTATCAAGAACAAAGGCAAAAGATGTGATCAAGTTTATTGTGAACAACATTTGTTGTCGTTTTAGAGATCCTCAGAGGACTACAATAGATAATGGCCCTCAATTTAATAACAAATAGATGTTTTTTTTTTGCACGTCGAACGAAATTCAACATTTCTTTTCGGCATCTTTTCATCATCAAGCTAATGGACAAGTGAAAGTAATAAACAACACAATTTTAGATGGCTTGAAGAAGAATTTGACGGAGGCAGCAGGAAAATGGCCACATTATTTGCAAGAGGTGCTTTAGGCTTATCGGACAACTCCTAGGGAAGCTACAAAAGAGACTCATTTTCCTTTAGCATATGGAATGGATGCAGTCAGCCCTATAGAATCTACGATGTCATCTTTTAGGATAAATCAATATTCTGAAAGATCTAATGATGAAGTTAGAAAGGCGAATTTAGATTTGATCGAAGGGAGGATGCTTCAGCACCCATGTAATATACAACATTTGAAGCTTTATTGGGAATAGATTTGTCTCTGTATTTTGGATTTTTCACTTTTGAATGACACACTCTTTCCTACCCTATTGGCCCATTAAGGTTTTAACGAAACGCTATGTACATATTCAATATTATCAATAAAACACATTTTTGGCCAATGGTTGTTTACAAATGTTTACTTAAAACTATCTTAACAATTTATCAAAGACTGATCATCTTTGTGGTTGGTTAAGAGTAAAATGTGCTGAACTGTCTATTACACTTTTCGAAGAAATAATCATTTTCGAGGTATTATATTCAACGAACACATTACAGTTTTTTTGTGAAGTGCAACGTTCAATAATGCACTGTACTTTTTCGAAGTGTAACATTTAACAAATATGTTAGCAATAATTCGAAGTGCAATCATGTTCATCGACTTCACTAAGGTATTTGAAGTGGTATACTTACAATTTATAGTTATATATTGTGAGTTTCAAAATATTTAATCATATCTATTTTAGAATTGTTAACATCGGATAATATATGAAGATGATAAAAGCAAAAAATAAGCAAAACATTTGTCAACTAGATTAATTATTCGAAGTACAAAAAGCAAATTTCTAATTTGACAAATACAAAAAAGATGTGTATAAAGAGCGACAAAATTATTCAGACAACTCGTCTTCTTCGGATGATTCCTCCTCTGAAGATGATGAGTCAGGGATAGGATCAAAGGCTTCACTTGGACGTTTTTTGAGAGGAATGTCATTCCAGAAACTTGTGAGGTCAATCCTTGGATAAGTTGTATGAAGTTCTCGAAGAAGGGTGATGGTTGTTTCTTCTTTTCCATTGTTAATGGTAGCCAACATGTCTTTCGACAACTCAGGTCCGGCAGCAGTAACAACATCAATTTTTTCCTCCTCAAAATCCTTTTTCAATTTGGTTATATCATCGGTCAAATCTTTATTTTTTGCTTTGCTGGAAGTAAGAGAGTTTTGGACATCATCGGATTTGGATTTTGTCAGCAGCTAACTTATTAGTATGATCACTTTTGATTGTATTCATCTTTTTTTCATGAGAAGACTTCAATGTTTCTTTGTCAGTAAAATGTGTTGTTCACAAATGATTTTTCATGAAGAGAGCGCCTCGAATGAGCTCAGACCTTGCTAGTTCATACATATGGAATTGCTCGACCTCTTTGCGTTGAAAATTTTCTCTTAGTTGTTTTTCATCTTCCGCGAGACCTTTATAACGAACCAAGTCTTTGGCCAATTGCTTCAGATGGTCTTAAAAAGCTTTGACCTAGAAAGAAAGCGCTTTTGCTACAACATTGAGATCGGTGAATGGTTGAAGAGCAACATAGATCGCGGGATTAGGTGGAGGAGGAGAAAGTTCCAATTCTGTTGAATTAGGACAAAGAATCATATCTAAATTTGTGGTTGGTACATAGGGACATATAATTTCTGGAGACGCTTCAATGGTTGTTAGTCTCCCAAAGTTATGCTTATGATTTTGAAGGTCTTGGAGAGTAGGATCGTCTTATCCAACAAGGTTAAAATTAATGAAAATGCCAGGGTCTAAGTGTTCAACATTTTGGTCTTTATCATCAGCATTGTCTTTGATGACTATCAAAGTGTCATTATTGGATGCTTGCTCTTCGAAAGAAGGGTTTTGTTGATTTTCAACAGTTGTGATCTCTTCATCATTGGACAATGTATACTTAGTGATTTTGGTTTGTTTCTTTTTCGTTCTATGAGAAATGGAAAAAACTTTCTTTTTCTTCAAAGATGGTTCTTGATCTTTCCCTTCTTCGATGGGTGAATGGGTCTGCTCTTCTGATTTTCGTTTTCGAGGTTTAGGCTTTGATTGAGTTGAAGGGGTAGCACCAGACGTTCTAGCTAATTTTTTTTATCTTTCTTTTCGTTGTTAGCCTTTTTTTTTGGTAAATGACTTTCTGACCTGTTACGAATAGGGAGGAATACTTTACAGTCAGAATGAACTAACCTTTTGCAGGATATTTTGGGAATGGGCTATTAAGGAAGTTGATCGGTTGCAGGCGGTGTTGAAAGAATATTCCACTCTTTCTCGGCCCAAGCAACAAGTTTCTTGAAAATATCCTTAGCTGTTGGTCGGCGCATTGAATATCGCCTCAAAATTTCTGAAATAATCATGAAAGTTGATAATTAAGGAGGGAAAAAGACAATGAATAGAATTTATTTCAAAGTATATAATTTTCGAAGTACTTTCGGTTGCTTCTCCAAATGAGATTTAGCTTTGATGGGTTGGGATCAGAAATCTCCTTTCCATTCTCCCATGCTCCTGAGACGAGGATACAATTTTGTTTCCAGAATTTATCAGCCTCCAAGAGATCATCGATAAATTTTAGGTTATCCACCAGAGTGAGGTAATAGAAGGGGAGTTTCGGACCTTTTGATAGTTGGGTTGAGGAGATGAAATCCTTGATGTTGATTGGAATCTTGGATAATCGAGATATCATTATCACTAACATAAGAGTAAACGATTGATTCGGTGTCACTTGAGTATGGCATAGGTTAAGGAGTTCGAAATATTCCACGCTCATAGGATCTAGTGGAATATGAAGACCTCAATTGATGCTTTCGGGGTAGACTACCAACTCATCGTCTTTGCAGTCTAAGGGAAATTATCCTTGTTTAGGAAATCGAACTGTGATTTTATCTCCCATTCCCCATTTTTTTTAAATCCGAAGCCTCGCTCTCTTTGTAATATATGTATCGAACCTTTTTTTTGGTTGAATGATGTTTTTAGCCTCGAGATCCTTTAAATTTCTGCCGATAACAGCTCTTACTTCTTCAGAAACAAATCCTAGTTCTTTATTTTTCCGAGGATTATGGGTATTCTTATCTATGGTAGTTTCTGAATTTCCATCATCAGATTCAGCTTCATGATCAGTTCTGGTAGCCTGAGAATCAGCTTCATTGGCTCCTGATATTTCTTCTCTATTTTATGAAGAATTTTGTTGAGGCAATGGATCCTCAGCTTCTTGTGAAGGGTTATTTTCTTGAGGACCTTCTCGATTATCTCTCTATGAGGAGAAGCCTGAGTAGCTGGATTCGAAGAGGGAGGAGTTGGAATAATTTTTGAATCGTCTCCCATGGCTATAAAAGTTCTTCTTTTTCTGATTGCTGAAGGATGAGTCGAAGAAAGAGTATTTGAAATTTGTTTTGAAGAAGATTCGTTTGATTATTCACTAATCAAAGGAGAAACTTTAATTTGTGAAAAATAGACTCGAGGTGTTTTAGGCGCTAGAACTTTGGAAGATGGACGTTCTTCGGTTATTAGAGAATGAGAGAAAGCATGAATTTTGGTTGGATGGAAATTACCATAGTAAGTTGTTTTGGTGGTTGTTCCAATATGAGTGTTGTTGATTAATCCGACAGCTTTATATTCCTCCGCTCTTTGGGTGATTCAAAAATAGTTTGATTAGTTTTTTTGGGTTTGTTAGTCTTGGATTTTCTGCTTTTTGAATTTGTTTCTCATAAACCGGATGAATATTGACCGGAGAAGATGAGTGTTGATCGGAAAGTTTGAGTTTTCTGATGAAGATGTTGAAACATATGAAGAACACGTTGAAGATGGCCAAGTGTTTGAATTCTCTCTTAAGTGATTTGTATCGTGAGAAAGAAAAATGAGGCTACTGATGAATTTATAGAAAAATTGGAAGACGTGTGAAGTGGAAAGGACTCTATGGTGATATGGCAAAATACAAAGGAGAAAGTTAAGAGTTCGACATCTGTCAGACTAGTTATCTAGCTATGGGTCTGGTAGCTAGATAGTCCTGATAGATTTGAACGCTAATATGAAACGGTTACATTTGTGTACACTTTTGATGAAATTCGACGATTACGTTTTGAAGCTACTTCCATAATGATTCGAGGAAAAAGAAAATAAAAGTATCGTGTTTTAGAATAATTCGATGAATGTTTTTGACAGAGTAATTCGATGACTGTTTTTTACTTCAAACGATACGACATATGGAAGAATTCGAGGATACTTTAGCTCTCATTCATTTACTGATATGATAACTAGGGGCTACTGATATGGAAGTAGGATTTTAAGAACTAAACTGTAAATAATGTAAGTCTAAGGACTGAATTGTAAATGATATAAGTTTAAGAGAACAATTGTGACTATGTAATATTGTTAAGGACTAAGGGTAATTAGTCATCTTTTGTAACCGATTTCAGTTTAAGGCTAAGTCTTGGCTCCTCTATATAAAGGGCAAGGCTAACCTAATAAAAGGGTTGAACATTTTTTCTACTGAACTCATTTGCACTTAGACTTTCTTTCTCTAAAAACTATCTATCTCTTTCTCTCTCTAGAATTCGTTTATTACAATTTCCCAAGACATCATTCTTAATATTTGACCTCACCAGAGTAGACACACTTGCTACAATAAAAATGCTGAGGAGCAAAAAACAATTAATCTGCTTCGCGAAATCCACGCAACCTTCCCAAAAGAAAATTGATCAAGCTTTTGGAAAATAATCCCCATGGATAACCGTCCCAGTGAAGCCTTTGATCCTATCCCTACTGATTCATCCGAAGAGACAGAGTCAGAAGAAAATGTCACTGAACAAGGCGACTCATCTTAAGAGAACTCCGAAGAATATAATTAGTTGTTGTTTCCTTTTTTGTCCAAGTTATAAAGTCATCGAATGTTGTATGGTGACTTATTTTTGTGTGGTATTCAAAACATATTTTGTAAGATCAGATTTTAACTTTACTGAAAAAGTACCATTCCTCATTTCTTAATCGTTTTCCCTAACATTAATACTTTTAAGCTTATTAACAAGTCGCTATCACTGCGAATTCCAACATATGTCACAGATAAATTTGTAATTTGTCAAATAGAGATAGTTTTCTTAAAACATGTTAGGACTTCGAATATAATTAGTGCATTTAGATAACGTAGCACCTCGAATAAAATGAGTGCCCTTAGAGAATGTAACACTTTGAATAAAAGGAGTTCCTTTACAGAACGTAAAACTTCAAATAAAATAAATGCATTTAGAGAACGTAGCACTTCGAACAATCATGATTGTTTTTTTAAAGATGTATCACTTCGAATATGTTTATTTCTTCGAACAATGCTTTTAATAAACGTATAGTACTTCGAATCAAAACAGTTACTCTTGGTCAACAGCTTCAAACATGATCAGTCTTTGACTAGTTACCAAAATTTTACAAATATTTATATTTAAAAAAACCATTGACAAAAAAATAATTTTATTAATAACCTCGAATATGTACATGACACCTCATTAAAACCTTCATGCCAACATGGTAGGAAAGAATGTGTCGATTATTTAAAAAAGTCTTAGAAAGACAAAATCATTCCCCAATATAGTTTTAGATGTTCTATATTCCAAGGATGTTGAAGTATCCTTCCATTCTCATCACAAAGACGATACATACCCGACTTTATTTTTTCCATCACCATATAAGGACTCTCACAATTTGAGGCCATCTTTCCAAGTCGTGTGTCCTTTATATGAATGAATAATTTCCTTAAGACTTTGTCACCCATTTTAAAATGCCTCATTCTTACCTTTGAATTATATCGACTCCTCGTGAAAGTCTGATAATGAGTAATATTCAAATGAGCTGTAACTCTTTCTTCTTCGATCAAATCTAGTTCTGTTATTTCCGCCTCTTCATTCACTTATTCGGAATATTAAAGTACTCTATAAGTAGGTAAAGTAGAATCTGCAGGACTAACAGTGTCCATACCATACACCAAGGCAAAATCTGTTTCTGGAGTAGTCGATTGCAAATAATTAGTCGATTTCTATGCAACACTTATTAAATTGTTCTTCAAGACCTTCAAAATAAATATTTTAGTCACTTCTACTTGACCATTTTCTTGAGGATGAAAATGTGTAGAAAGACACCGTGTTATTCCCCTCAAAGCGCAAAAAGACGTTATTTCTCTGTTTTTTGAATTGAGGATCATTATCTATGGTGATTTTCCAAGGCAATCCAAAGCGACAACATATATTATTTATAATGACTTTAATAACAACCCTGGCCTTTTTACCAGATAATGGTTCAGCTTCATCCCACTTTGAAAAGTAATCTAAATGGTTCAACTGTGGATCTTGAGGTGACATACCTCTTAGTAAAAAAAACAAGAATATCAGACCTCCAATCACTTCGAATTATATCTAGAGTGACAAGTACCTCATCAACATATTTACATTGCTCTGATCATGTAAAAATCGAAGGAGTCACTTGTAACAGTATCCATGAATATTCTTATGTATAATCAATTGTTGCTAAAGAATCAACAACTGTATTATCTCCTCGGTTAATATGCTCTACAACCACTTTGTCACATTGAAGAGTCAAATTTTGAAGCTCGCGTAGATACAAAATTAACTAATCTTTCTTAGCCTTAGATATACCTTCCATGTGATTTACCACTAGCTGGGAGTCTATTTTTAAACAAACTATTATTGCTCCACATATATTTGCAAGCCTTAACCCAGCCAAGACAGCCTCATATTCAACCTCATTATTTGATGCGTGAAAACCAAATCGAAGCCTGATCCATTGCCTCCCCAGAAGGAGCAACTAATTGTAACCCTCCACTACACCCCAATATTCTAGACCTACCATCTGCTCGAACCGAATGAAATTCGACCAGAAAATCAGCTAAACCTTAAGCTTTAAAAGGTATCCGAGGAGCAAAAATGATGTCAAAATCTCCCAATTTTACTGACTATTAAGTCATTATAAAAGAAATATCTAGTCGTTGTAATACGTTTTTTAGTGGGAAAGAAGTTCGAACCACAATGGTGTAAGCTTAAAAATAAAGGAGCATTAGCCTGGTAGCCACCACCAAATCCAAAGCTGATTTCTCAAGCTTCAAATAAGTTTTCTCCGATGCTAATAGATTTTTACTAATATAATAAACCGGATTTGAAACTCCTTTATCTTCGCATATCAAAACAGCGTTCACAGAAAAATTATACACTGCTATATATAAGAACAATTGCTCTCCAATTCGAGGCTTAGAGAAAATTTATAGTGATAACAAAAGTTTTTTAATCTTTGAAAAAGTTGGTTCACAATCTGGTGTCCACACAAACGTTTTGGGTCTTCGTAACACTTAGAAAAAAGGAAAACACTTGTTAGGAAACCTTGAAATAAAAAAATAAAGGGAAACTAAACTTCCTATCAAGACTTGCACTTCCTTTATAGTTCGAGGCGATGTCATTGAAACCAACGCCTTCAACTGTTCATGATCTGGTCTATTTATTTTTCACTAATAATATACCCTAAACATTTTCGTGATCGGACACCAAAAGTACATTTCTCAAGATTCAATTTCAAACGAATGGCTCTCAAATTTAGAAAAATCTTCTCACCATCTGTAGAATTCTTAACCAACAAATCATCAATGTATACCTCCATATTCCTTCCGATCTAAGGAGAAAAATCCTTATTCACCAACCTTTGATATGTTGTTCCATCATTCTTCAACCCAAATGGCATGACCCTATAACAATGTAGTTATTGGTCAGTCATGAATGTAGTACTTTCCTGATCTCTTGGATCCATTTGAATCTGATTATACCCTGCAAAAACATCCATAAAAGAAAGAATTTTATTCCATGAAGTAGAATCAAACAACTAATCTATTCGAGGGACAATGAATGGATCTTTAGGGCATGCTCGATTCAAATCTGGGAAGTTAATACACATTCTCCACTTTTCGTTCTTATTTTTTACTAATACTGGGTCGGCAGTCCATACAAGATATTATGCCTCCCTAATAATTCTGACCTTAGAGAGATGATCCACTTTTTGAACAATAACCTCTGATTTTTCTACATAAAAAGCTCATCTTTTCTGAATAACAAGCTTTATCCTCGAATCTATAGCCACACTATGACATATTATTTCAGATGGAACTCCTATCACATCCCCTGTTTTCCAAGCAAAAACATCAAAATTATCAAATAAAAATTATAACAACTGACCATGCAAAGTATAATACAACAATGGTCATATTTGTAAAGTCTTCCCATTAGAGAAAATGTGTTCTTCGATATTCTCATTCACTGTTAAGGAACCCGCGGTTTCCCTCGGATCATGTACTCCTTCTTCATCCGAGGTCAACCCTATTGGTTTCTATTCAGCCATATGATCCTTAAAATTAGAACCTCAAACCCTGAGTGACGTTGCATAACATTCCCTAACCACCTTTTGGCCACTTCGAACCACACCCACACGATCTCCAATGACATGTTTCAAACATTCGTGAACAATAGACACTACAACATATATTCTTGAAAGCTAATATCTTCTAAAACTAGCATTATAGATGGTCGAACATTCAACCACCATGAGTTGTTACACATAAAACCCAATTATTGTACGATTACTCTTCGAATGGGGAATGACAGAAAACATTACTCTTCAAATTCCAAAAGAGGGGGAAACTTCCCTAAATTATAGAGTAAATGAGTTGGTGGTCTATCAAGATATCATCAACAGTTAGTATTAGTAAGATGGATCTTAAACTAAGAAATAAATTCTATAAACATATGGTGACAGGATTGGCTACCCTGGGTTGGGGCCTCGAGTCTTCGATTCCCACTAGATCCGATGATAGTGGAGTACTTCGAAAGTTTGAATTTATGCCTAACAAAAGAAGCATCGAATTTATGGTTTACACTTATGTAAGTGATTATGGCTTCAAGACTAAGTCAACCCCCTCTTTTCATCATATATTTTGTTCTCATGACTGGTCTTTCGAAAGGACCAATACTTTAATTTTACTACTTGACACTGGTTGATGACTTTAAGGTTATCAAAGATTTACTTGAAGCTATCAAACTCTGGAAGAAATAGAACCCCATGTGAACTATGTGTTCGTTATATATTAAAGGTTGTAATACCTTGGTGAAAGAATATGTAATCATAGAATTTGTGTTAATATACTATACCTTGGTTCGTTCATTCATAATAAGGAACTTAATATCTATATGATTAGAATTATTTGAGCTTATATATTTATTCGAGAAAATAACAACTGAACTATTGTCACGTAAGAGTTAGAGAGGTCTGTCAATTACCTCAACTATATCTAATGCCTTCACAAAGTTCCTCAACCAAAGTGAATGCATAGATATTGTGAAACATCCCACATCCTCGGCATTATAGATGGCCTCCAACCAGAATAAATTTGTATCTGATGGTAGACTTCCATGATATACACTTAGAAAAATCTGCATCTGAATAGCCTACAATATTACGGTTATCCAATCTATTCTATGCCGATATAAAGTGTGGTATTCTCCAAGTACCAGAGCACCCTATTCGCAACATTCTAATATACAACTCATGGATTACTCAAGTACCTTCCCAACATTATAACTATAAATGATATGTATGATCTGGTGCGTACCTCAACATACATAGGACTACCAAATGACGAGGCATATGATATTAGATATATGAATTGAATTTCTGAATATGTCTTAGGAAACTGATGGAGTTTCCTAAGACATATTTGAAAATTCGAGGAGAGTTAGAGTTTGGTAGAAAGAACGAGATTCATTTGGGGATCTCTTGGTTGAGAACAAATAATAAATGAATGAAGCAACAATGATTAACATGTCGAGGATCTGATAGAATAATATGTTTTAGTAGCTCGGTGGAAATAACTTTTGGAAGAATTAAAAGAATAAATGCTGAAAAAGAAGCAATACTGAGTTCGCAAAGACATAAATCAGAGTTCCAACGAGAATAAATAATTGATAAAGAGCACATGGAAGATGTTCATCGTACCGATGAGGGACATAAAAGAAACAGCCGTTATTGTTCAAAGTGAAGATTGAATTATATACATTTTTATGATTCAAAAGAATGTAGTGAATATTCATCGTATAGCCTGGAGGAATTTTTTTTCTTCGGAGAAGGGTAATCAACGCCCAAAAAATTACAAGAGAAAAGATTTGAGAAGGCAAAAAGATGGTCCTCGTACATCTCATAGAGCCAAAGGTTCAAAAGGAGAAAATGTCGAGGAACAAGATAAGGTTTTAAATATAGCTAGACGGGAACAAGTAACTCCACATAGGTAGATCCTTTTGGGAAGGAATAATTTCAAATTTCATGTGAGTAATCAATTCAAATATCTATGTGAAGAAGGTTTGTACACTACATTGAATGAGGGCCCATGGGGAATTTCGTATAAAGTGGGTCATAATTGGAGATCATCTCCCATTTTCCCAAAAATTATTTTAGGGTATCTGCCTAAGTGGTTTGATTTTCTAAGCTAGAAAGGTTTGATGGAATGCAAGATCCGGACAGCCATATAGAATAATTCAAGAATTTTATAATCAACTACGACGATAATGATAAATTATTATGCAGAGCCTTCTCCCAAATATTCAAGAACACAACTTCAAAGTGGTATAATGGTTTGCATGAGGGTTGCAATAAATTTATTGATATATTTCAGAATATGTTTCATCGATATTTTATGTGTAGCAAAACAATTTGTGCGAATAGTCATACGATTGTTTATTCCAAGCAGAAAGTGAGAGAGAGAGAGAGAGTCTTAAGGATTATACTGATCATTTTATCAAGGCTAAGACTGATATGGAAAGTTATGAAGCTAAATTGGAGTTAGCTGCTTTTTGAATGAGACTCCTCCCATGAATAATAAAAGAAAACGCTGTAGAGAGGCAAGCTATGATATTTTGGGATGTTTTAGATCAAATAGAGAAAATAAATTTGGTGGAGGAAACACAAACTTCAGAAATGAATTCTTTGGCAAAGTTCAAGAAAAATCAGTTCCATCAGAATTCGATGTGAGCCCATAACAGCTCACAGCGAACGACTATTGCCTGAGCTCATGCACCAACTCAAACACCAACTCAAATACCTCGTAAGACAAAGATGACAACACAGGTTATGAACATACAACAATAGTCCCACCCTATATCTAACAAATGGATCATAAAAAATATTTTGTCGAGCTAACAGAGTGTATTGCAATAATTTTGTAAAAAAAACATGTTTGCACATACAGTTCCAGAAGTCGTTTCTAATACTAACTCTGAGAGAGTAGAAGCAACAAGTATTATAAGTATAATGAGGACATTGGGTATGACACAAAGGATTGTGTAGTATTAAAAAAAAGAAGAGACACGCCTTGATCGAAAATGGAAAGGCAACAATATTTGCGAAGAAGAACTCTTTTAGAGCTCCAAAGCAAGAAAATGCTCTAATGATTTCAGAATCTATTAATGCATTTGACATTTCCACGAAGTACTTAGATCTGAAACCATACAGGAATAACATCTTGATTGTCTAAGATTAGTCGTAGAAGAAAAGGTTGTGAACTGTATGCTTTATTTGAATCACTAACACTTTTTGGAGCGGATACTATTGCAGGGACATCAAATTATTCTCAAA
This sequence comes from Limnanthes douglasii subsp. nivea, assembly GCA_036936605.1. Taxonomy (NCBI): domain Eukaryota; kingdom Viridiplantae; phylum Streptophyta; class Magnoliopsida; order Brassicales; family Limnanthaceae; genus Limnanthes; species Limnanthes douglasii. The sequence goes on along the minus strand of JAUPFV010000001.1, from coordinate 199,829,401 downwards.
ATATACACATTTTTAGCTTAACAACTCAATTAAACAAGTGTTTCACCACATTTTTACATAAATCCATCCCCAATATTATGTTTTGAAGATGATGATATGAGGGATGTAGTTGGTCCTCATGAAGATGCGATAGTTATTTTAGCAGAAATTGTCGGGGACGAGATACGAAGAGTCTAGATTGACACTGGCAGTTCTGCCAATATTATGTTCACGACTACTTATAGCAAGATAGGAAATCCACCAACAATTTCTTGGTCTGATGAGATGATTGTAGGGTTTATTGGGGTAACAGTTGAAGTGGTTAAATGTTTTGAGGGAATAGTGGAATTAGGACGGCGAGCAATTAAAAAAGTAGTGACGATTTGTTTATCGCGGTAAGTGTTCCAACGTCTTACAATGCATTTTTCCGAAGGTATTGGCTATCTAGTATGCATGTTGTGGCATCATCTGTTCATCAATTTTTGAAATATGTCGTGGCAAACAATGTTGGAACAATTAGAAGCAGTCAAAAGATGGCAATAAAATGTTATCAAATGGCTGTCCCTAAAGCAAATTATGGGGGACGAGTCAGAAAAAGCATAGCAATCTGTGGGTTTATGATCCCAAATGAAAATTTTTATTAAATATAAAATGAGAATCAATAATAGAACGTGAATCATGGATAATAGATTAAACATAAATTATGAATCAAGTGTTAAATTTGTGCTGAGAATCAAGGGTTCAATACGAATAGAGAATAGTGTGTAAAATTTGAATTGATAATCATAAACTAAATGCAAAAATAAAAAGAATCACATGTTAGATTCAAATAGATAATCATGTGGTATTTCTGAAGTGAGAATTATGTGTTAAGCATGAACTAAGTATTTTAGGTTAAACGTGAATCACGAATCGTGAATCTTTCAATAAATCTAAACTTAAAATCAATGGCTTAATACGAACTAAGAAACATGTAGTAAATACTGATGAGTCCGGATTTTGTCACCACTCTTTATGAGAACCGGACAGGGGAAATTCGGACAACATCCACCTAACCGGACATGGACAATTCGGACAACCTCCACTTACTGAACTGTCCGAACAGAAGTAAAGTATTAAAAACTTAATCACTTCATGACTAAGCTGATTACTTGCTTACTTAAAAACTAATGGGTCTTTAAAGTCGACCCGAATCCATTAACACAACCGGAAAGCTCATGTGGCCCAAAAATAAGGGTATAAATACCCAACCACCTACATTAAATGAGGGTAATGAAAATTAAATACAACCATGCATCTCAATTCTCCCTCTACACTCTATCCAAATATTAAATACCTTCAAAATACCACAAAACTCTAGATAAAATTACCCTCAAACAAAAATAAACCTCACCAAATTGACGATCACAGTGGGAGGACGACGGTGCCTGAATCTAGCATTCAAAACCATTAGAAAAACCAGTTCGGATGAATCCAGACGTACAGGAAGTACCACCAGTTTTGGCCGAAGTGGTGGGAGAGAATGATGAATATACCATTGAGGAGCGAGATAGGTTAAAAGTTGAAATAGAAGCCTTGAGGGCTGCCAAAAGGGAAGAGATGGGCACAAAAGAGAAGTCTAAGGAGTCAGTTCATCATACTGACAATCCAAGGGACCATGAGCCCTTAAAAACATATATGAGCGCGAAAAAGACTCATGCTAGCTCAAAAAAGTCTCACCGGTCTAAACCGGTAGAGAGCTCTGATTCAGACTCAAAATCTTCCAGCAACTCCTCAGGCGAAGATGGAGTCGAAGAATCCCTGTCATCCAGCAGTGATGAAGGCCGTTCGAAAAAGAAGCATAAGTAAGTCTAAAAATACTCAAAAAAGGGATAGGGATGGAAAGTTAAAGAGGCATATAGGCAAAGGATCGTCTCATAGTCGGAGACACGTAGATCGGATGGTGATGGATCCTTTTGCCTTCCATGATGAGCCAGGTATCTTTGTAACTCCTAATGAGGATACCGTTTTCAGTCGTGGCCGGAATTGGAGACAATCTCCATTGTCATCCAAGATCCTGTCCAGAAACCTCCCTAAGAGGTTTGACAGTGCAAAAATGGAAAAATACGATGGCAGTAAAGACCCGGACAACCACTTGGAACAGTTCAAAAATTTCATGATAAATTTTGATGATGACGACAAGTTTCTTTGTAGAGCATTCTCCCAATCATTTATGAGGAGTGCCCTGAAGTGGTACAACAGTTTGCCCAAAGCTGCATCAGAAATTTTGATACTTTTTGGGTGGCTTTTCGAAGATAGTTTGTTAGAAGTAAGGAGGTAAAGGGCAGACACAATCATCCATTGTTCCCAAGAACCGAAAGAATCTCTAAAAGAATACATAAGTCGCTTTGTAAACACCAACAATGGGTTGGCTGATTGCTTTGAACAAGTAGCAATAGCTTCTCTGAGGCAGGGCTTAAATCATTTATAGACAGCCAATCCGGTATTGGTAAAAAAGAAAAATGGCAAATGGCGTATGTGCATCGATTTTACGGATCTCAATAGGGCTTGCCCAAAGGATTTATACCCAGTTCCCTAGATCGATCAGTTGGTGGATTCCACATCTAGGAACAAGCTGCTATCCTTTATAGATGACTTCTCCGGGTATAATCAGATTCAAGTAGATCTGAAGGATCAGGAGAATACTACGTTTGTTACCGATAGGGGCCTTCATTGTTACAAGGTGATGTCATTTGGTTTAAAAATGCTAGGGCTACTGATGAGAGGTTGGTAAACAAGGCTTTTTCTGATCAAACTGGAAGAAACATGGAAGTATACATCGACGATATGATGGTGAAAAGTGTGGATGAAGAGCTACACTTGGCAGATCTCCAAGAAACGTTTGCTAACTTAGTGAAAGTGAATTTGAAATTAAACCCAGAAAAGTGTGTCTTTGGAGTGCAGTCCGGAAAATTCTTGGGGTATGTGATAAGTGAGCAAGGGATACAGCCTGATCCGGACCAACTTAAAGCTTTACTGCAGATGGAGCCTCCTCGAAATATTAAAGAAGTACAACAATTGACTGGGAGGCTGGCTGCACTAAACCGTTTTATTTCAAGGTCTTCAGACAAGTGCGCCCCATTTTATCAAACTTTGAAAGGTGAAAAAGATTTCAATTGGTCCCCATAGTGCGATGAGGCCTTTGATGACATTAAAAAGCACTTGTCTTCCCCCAAGACTTTGTCGAAACCCGTTGATGGAGAAACTCTCTTCGTATATTTGGCAGTCTCAGATTGTGCCATAAGTTCAGTATTGGTAAGGCAGTAGATAATTGTCCTCGTCCGGTGTATTACATCAGCAAGAGCTTGATAGATGCAGAAAAACACTATCTGAAGCTTGAAAAATTAGCATTAGCCCTGGTGATTGCTGCGAGGAAGATGAAGCCTTATTTTCAGGCTCATCCCATTATTGTCCGGACGTCTTTTCCCTTAAAAAACGTTCTTCAAAAGGCAGATATTTCAAGTAGAATGACTAAGTGGTCCGTGGAATTGGGAGACTTCGATATTGATTTTGCTCCCGGGATAGCAATCAAAGCCCAAGCGGTGGCGGATTTCTTAGTTGAATTTCACTCAGACAGGGATACAAAGCAAACAACTGATGTGAAAGACAAAAAAGTCTGGGTCATCCGGACTGATAGTGGATCAAGTACCATGGGATGTGGTACTGGGGTATGTTTGACCTCTCCGTACGATGACAAAATGTACCAAGCTATATGTTTTGCTTTCAGGGCTTCTAATAATGAGTCTGAATATGAAACTGCTATAGCTGGTTTGAAATTAGCTCTTATTTGTGGAGCCAAAAGGGTCAAGTTGATGGGCGATTCTCAGCTGCTTATCCATCATGCACAAGGTCAATCCGATGAAAAAAAGGAGTAGTTGGTTAAATACTTACTTCTTCTTAAATAAGTAGCACTTAATTTCAAGAGCGTTATCTATGAACACATACCCCGAGCAGAAAATATACTGGCAGACTCCTTGGCAACCATAGCCTATACTGAGTCCTACCCTTCGATTCATGTGCTGGAGTGCCCATCTATTCAAATCAGTCTGGGTAAGGAAGAAGAAAGTTTCGATATACAGATAAAACAACCTCAAGATTGGAGATTTCCTCTCCTTCAATATCTCTCAGATGACATCTTGCCTCCGGATAAATCAATAGCAAGAAAAGTAAAGTACAAGGCTCGTGGTTTTGTCATCCTAAGAGATATTCTTTATAAGAAGTCTTATAGTAAACCCCTTTTACGGTATTTGGGGGTCGACGAATCTCAAATAGTGCTCTCCAAATTACATGATGGTGAGGGATCAGCTAACTGAGGATTCAGGGCTCTAACAAGGAGAGTTTTGTTAGTTGGGTATTATTGGCCCTCTATAATGCAAGATGTTAAGGAGTTGGTGAGGAGGTGTGACACATGCCAGAGATATAGCAATGAAATTCATATCCCAGCCATCCCTTTAGAGTCAATTTCTGAGCCAATACCTTTTGCTCGATGGGGGTTGGATTTAGTGGGACCTCTACCCATGGCGTCCGGAGGGCGCAGAACTATAATCGTTGCTATTGATTACTTTTTGAAGTGGATCGAAGCAGCTCCGTTGGCAGGTACAACATCAAAAGTTGTTATAAAATTCATTTTATCCAATCTCTGCTGTAGATTTGGAATTCCACAAAAGATAATAACAGACAATGGACCACAGTTCGACAACAAGGAAATGGAGAGTTTTTGCTCCTCTAGAGGCATACAACATTGCTTCTCTTCCCCTTTCCACCCACAAGAAAATGGTCAGGTCGAAGTGGCCAACAGGACAATACTATCCGGTCTGAAGAAGAATTTAGAAGGGACTGATGGGAAATGGCCTAGTTATTTGCAAGAAGTTTTGTGGGCTTACCGGACCAATCCCGGGGCTGCAACACAAGAGTCTCCCTTTGCCTTAGTATATGGGATGGATGCCATAGCTCCCATAGAAGCTACTCTCCCTTCATTTCGAGTCCATAATTTTTCCAAACACGCTAACGAGGTGGCTATCAGAGGCCAGCTTGACTTAAAAGAAGAAAGAAGAGTTAAGACTCACCTTAGAGCTGTACACTGTCAAGGTTTGATGAGAAGCGTGTTCGCTTCTAAAATTAAGAGAAGGGATTTTCAATCGGGGGATAAGGTACTGAGAAACGTTTTCCTACATACTAAAGAGAAGCAGTTCGGTAAATTGGCTCCAACTTGGGAAGGACCCTATGTGGTCATTGAAAAGCTTAAGCCTAGGACATACCGGCTCCAACACAAAGATGGAAGGATTTTCAATCACCCCTAGAATATTGAACACCTCCGGTTGTACTTGGAATAGAAACTATGTAAATATTTACTTGTTTAAAAGTTCATGTAAATATTTGGGGGCATACTCTTTCCTACCCTGGTGGCGCGGGGAGGTTTTAATGAGGTGTCTGGGCTCTTTTATTACATTTGATTCCTTCTAAAAAATCCGGAGTGTTTTCACTTAATAATTTTTGGTAAAGTTTTTATTTGAATAGGTCGGATTAAATTGAAGGAGTGATGACTACTTAATCATTTGTCATCGGATAATTTAAACACTCTCACTTTAAAACACTTATGAAATAACCAAGGGTTGTTTAAACATTAGCCACCAAAATTGAAAAACTATGCAAGAGTTGTGCAAAATAAAGCTACATATTAAAACATACGAAGTACCTTGGCCATCCAAGGACTTTGAATTGTCAAAACAAAAATGATTTATCCGGTCAAGGACCAGACACAGTTACAAAAAGTGTCTTGGCCATCCAAGGACTTTGGTTCAATCAAAATAAAAGTAAAAAGATAATTGATACTCTAAGACTGAGCCTTTGAAGCTGGCTCAACCTCACTAGTTTTTTTCTTCTTGAGGTCGTCATTTTCCTCATCCGGACTCTCCCTGGTGTTCTCTTCTTCATCGGTTGAGTCAGCACTGGAGTAGTCATGCTTGTCACCATCAGCCATCGTGTGGAAGGGGAGGCTTTCATACTCTACAAAAGTCCATAAGTCTCCCAGATTCCTCTTCGGAAATTTCTCATGAAAGAGCAAGACCATGTCCGACTTCACTTTGGCAAACTTTTCTTCCTGAGTGTCTATCACTTGGTTGGTATAAGCATCGATCCTAGCCTGGATTTTTCCCTCTTGCTCCATTAGCAAATCAGCTTTTTCTTGTGCAGCCTTGGACATCGAGTCCTCGAGCGAGATCTTGTTATTGGTCAAAGTATGAATGACCTTGTCCCTAGCCTTCACCTCCTCTTTCAAAGAAGAGAGATCTTTCTCCAACTCAGATTGCTTTGTTCGGAGTTCTTTGATAGTATCTTCCAAGGTGGCTACCTTTATGGCCCAATTCTCCTGGTGTTTCTTAAACTCCTCATTTTCCCTCTTCAAAACGGCAGCATTTTGATTGGCACTGAGGAGGTCACCAGACAATTTCTCTTTGTCAGAATTAAGGGCAGTAATAATGGCTGACGCACCCCATACTTGCTTCTCCAAATTAAGCACTGGCTGAATATTACTTAATATAGAGCGAGTTATGACATCTCTTTCACTTGAGACAGAGAAAGACTTACCATTGAAAGTAACAATATTTGAAGAACTCGGGGGGAGATAAGGCCCATCAAAATCATCCTTATGGAGGTTTTGAAGTAAAGACCAATCTCTTCAAGACCACTAATATCAACACTATCGATGCTGATATCTCCTCCCGCACCCCCTCCGGTTTGAAAGTCACTAAGGATGCCTTCTGCATGAGTGGGGTCAGTAGGGTCAGTAGGAGGGAAAGACTCCGGAGGCCGGAGGGTAATCTCATCACCCATGGAGGTCTTCTTCTTGGCCTTCTTGTCCTTCCCCTCAGCTCCCTGTTTCCTATCTTTCTTTGGAACCTTTGGAGGTTTTGGAGATCCTGCCACTTCTTTAGTACTTTCATGTTCCACTACCTGTAGAAGGGCAACATCAATCTGTCCCTGTTCTGACCCCTCTAGGTTTGTTGGGGCAGCTTCCTCTACTTCGGTAGGATTGGCTTCGACCATACTCTGCTTGCCTTTACCTTTCTTACCCTTCATCTTACTTGGGGCTTTGGCTCTATCGGGCAGATACAATGCCCCATCCGGCGCATATGTTCTTTTGAGGACTATTTCCGGAGGGGGTGGGGTGGTAAGTTCCTCCCATGATAAGTCCCTCTGGTCAGTGGTATTCCAAAGGTAGGACCTTGTTAGATTGCCTCTGGTAAAGGCATTATGGAAAAGATTCCCCCACTTCTCAGCAGCCCAAGAATTTAGCTTGGTGCAAGTGGTCTGCCCAGCCTTCAAGTAGTCACTGAAGTCCTTAGGCAGCACTGCCAAGAAACAAAAAAAAGACAAGTCAGATAAACAAATTTGTGATAAATAAAGATGTGAATATGAGATGAGATTCTTACCATCGCTTCGCCATCTGCTGGTAAGGAGGCTCAGGTTGACACCGGTTTTAATCTTCCTCCCATTCTCCCAGGCGCCACTCATAAACAAGAATTGAGTCTTCCAATTCTTTTCCGACTCGAGCAGGTCGTCCACTGCTTTGTAATTATCACCCATGTTGAAGTGATAGAAGGGAATATGGTGGTTTCTGCAGAGGCTGGCCACAACATCAAACTGCTCCATTGGAAGAGGAATTCCGGAGATCCTGGAGGCCATAATACAGGCCATGAGAGTGTACCATGCATTAGGGCTCAGTTGGCTTGGGCAGAGTTTGATGAGGTGAAAGTATTTAACTATCTCTGGGTCTAAGGGAAACCCTAGTCCAGTTGAAGAGCTCAGTGAAGAAAACTATTTCACTGAGCTTGCAGTCCATCGGTGTCTTCAGATCCACCAGAATTCTTATTTTGACATTCTCCGGGATCCCCCATTTTGTTCACATCCGACCCAATTCGGTTGTGTGGATGAAAGCATAATTAAGTTTTTGAAAAGCTAGCCAGTATTTAACACTTACCTTATGGAAACAATGTCCCACTTTTCCCACAAGACACTCCGGAAAATCCGGATGTCTTAAGCATAGTTTCTCCTTGCCTTTGTATTTCTTGGGAGCAACAGCCTCACTTGTTTGCCCGAAAACTTTGGACTCAAAGGGAGCTTCTTCAATAAAATCCTCCATCACTTCTTCCATTATCATGGAAGGGTTATCAGCTGTTTTTGGGTGAGGGGAGCTAGAGGTTGGCTCAGCAGGCCCTCCGGATTGTTGGGCATCACTGGCTTCTTGTAGTCTGGAATCCGGTTGGGGCTCAGATGCAGTGGTTTCTTTTCAGAGACTTGAACTAGATGCCTCCGGGCAGGACAACTTGTCCTTAGGAATCTTAATGGGTGCTTCTTACCCTGTATTGCTATCTTTAGCCCCAGATTTGGAAGGTGTACCTTTTGGAGCTTGCCCTTTCACCAAGCGACCTATTCTCCGATCTACTAACTTCTCTGGAGAGGTGTCAGCATCCGATCCCATGGAAATGAATGGAGAAGGTTTCTTCAAACTGGTGACTACCTGCCCTGGTTCAACAGTAGGCTCTAATTCCTGAACCGATGAGCCCGAAACAATTGGCGAAAGGTTGGGTTGGAACAACCTCCTAGGTTTCACGCTCTTATTTGAAGAAGAGCCCCGGTCAGGCTTTGAGCTTGGTGTTTCTGATTTATCAATGGGGGAAACAGGGAGGCCTGCAGCAAGCCTCCTTTCTCGTTTAACGTTTTGAGCTTTTTCTAACTCTGACAAATTGAGCCACCCACCTTTTATTAAAGTGTTTCTTGCTGTGAACATAAACTCACACCGAAAGAAAGTGTTTGTTTTTAGAAAGAAAGCTTTGAAGTTTAGCAGAGCAAGGATGATGAAGATTGTAAAACAGTAGAAAAGGTACAAATTTATAGTAAAGATACAAAAGATGCTTTGATACCTAGGAGAATTCGAAAGGGTTGCAATGATTAAAAATGACGCTGATGTCATCCTCATTAAATGAAGAGGTTGTTTTTTGAAGTAAGTGGGAGTGTCGTTCTAGGGAAAAAAGCGGCTGATGTGGCGAATCAGAGAGAGACACGTGCCCCATGATCTCTGGCATAAAACCGTTTAGTTTCTGAGAAATTTTTCAGTTCGGATAAAGCTATTACACAGTTTGAAAATCTGTTCGGACATAGCTGTGACCAGCTACATGCTATTTTTTAGGTCTTGCCAAAGGCCTTTGAACACCACCTAAAAAAGGGGCTACTGATGAGTCCGGAATTTATCACCACTCTTTATGAGAACCGGACAGGGGCAATTCAGACAACATCCACCTAACCGGAGAGGGACAATTCGGACAACCTCCATTTACTGAATTGTCCGAACAGAACTAAAGTATTAAAAACTTAATCACTTCATGATTAAGCTGATTACTTGCTTACTTAAAAACTAATGGGTCTTTAAACTCGACCCGAATCCATTAACACAAGCCGAAAGCCCATGTGGCCCAAAGATAAGGGTATAAATACCCAACCACCTACATTAAATGAGGGTAATGATACAACCAGGCAGATCAATTCTCCCTCTACACTCTATTCAAACATTAAATACCTTCAAAATACCACAAAACTTAGGACAAAATTACCCTCAAACGAAAATAAACCTCACCAAATACAAGATGAGAAACAAGGGTTAATTGCGAGCAGAGAATCATGTGTTAAATCTAAACTAAAAATAAATGATTAAATGTGAACTAAGAATCATGTGTTAAATTAGAAGTAAGAATCAATTGGATAAATATGAATTGAGAATGATATGAAATTTGAATTGAGGATCATGAGTTAAATACAAAATGAGAGTCGTAGGTCAAATATGAATTGACAATAATTTATTATATATGAATTGAGAATCATGTGTTAAATCAAAACTGGGAAGTATTGGTGAAATGTGAATCTCGAATTATTTATTAAATCCAAATTGAGAATTAATGGTTAAATCTAAGTTGAGAGTCATGTGTTAAATCTGAACTGAGAATCAAAGGTTAATACAAACTAAGAATCACGTGTTAAATTCCAACTGAGAATCAAATATTGAACGTGAATCACAAACAATTGGTTCCTTACAAACTTAGAATTAAGGGTAGAGTGCGAATTGTGACTAATGGGTTAAACATGAATTATGAATCAAGTGTTAAATCTGTAGTGAGAATAAAGGGTTAAATATGAACTAGAAATCGTGTGTGAAATCCAAATTGAAAATCATAAATTAAATGCAAACTAAGATTCATCTGTTAAATTCAAATTAATACTCATGTGTTATATTTGTACTAAGAATCATATGTTAAATCTGAACAAAGTATATTGGGTTAAACGCGAACCATGGATCATTTATTAATCAAAATTGAGAATCATGAGTTAAATGCGAACTAAGAATCATAGGTCAAATATGAATTGAGAATCATTTGTTAAATCTAAACTGAGAATCGTGTGTTATATATGACGTGAGAATCATGTGTTCAATCTGAACTTAGTATTATGGTTTAAACACGAATCATGAATCATGTGTTAAATCCAAAATGAGAATCAAAGTTGAATTTAAACTGAGTATCAAATGCTAAATGCAATTTGAGAATTGGGTGTGAAATCTGAAGGAGAATTATGAACTGAATGTAAACTGAGAATCATGGGTTTAAAGTGAACTAAGATCATTAGTTAAATTAGAACTAAGAATCATGTAGCAAACGAGTATCGTGAATCATTTATTAAATGAAAACTGAGGATTAAGGATTGTGTACGAATTGAAAATCATATGTTAAATTTGAACTGAGAGTTAACATTTAAATATGAAATGTAAATCATGTGTTGAGTCTGAGGTGTGAATCGTGGATTAAATCCAAACTGAGAATCAAATGTTAAATACGAATTGAGAATAGTATATGAAATTCCAATTGGGAAAAATGATTTAAATGCCTCATAAAAATCATAGGACAAATGTGAATTGAGAATCATGCGTATAATCTGAATTGAGAATCGTGTGTTAAATCTGAAGTGAGTTGGTTAAACGCAAATTGTGAATCATTTATTAATAAATCTGAATTGAGAATCATCAAAGTTTAAATATGAATTTAGAGTCATCAATAGTTGAATACTTGTGAAATGAGAATCAAGTGTTAAAAGTGAACTGATAATCATAGTTTAAATACAAACTAAAAATAATGAATTAAATACAAACTGAGAATCATAGGTTAAATGCGAACTATGAATCATTTGTTAAATTTGAACTGAGTATCATGAGTTAAACGTGACTAACAAATTAAATATTAAATATTAACTAACAATCAAGTGTGAAATGCGAATTGAAAATACGTGTTAAATTTCAATTAATAATAAAGGGTAAGTTTTGAATCGCGAATAATACATTATATGTAAACTAAAAACCACATGTTAAATCCGAATTAAGAATCATGTTTTAATCTCGAATTGAGTTAATGAGTTAAACGTGAATCACGAATTAAGTGGGACTCTTAGACTTCTTTTTTATGAGGGTTTGATACGTTTGGTTTAGGAAAGAAATTATTGGTGCATTAGCTCATTGAGAAACCTTTCTATTTGTTTTCCCCTCTTCAGGAGATTCTTTGTGATCCATTCTGCAAAAGCTTGCCTGAATAAAATTAGGGCGCCTAAACATTAAGCTGAGGGAGATGAAACAATTTGATTCAATCGAGGAAAGAGTCAATTCTGAATTTGAACTTTGGGTACGCTTACGTTAGTACCAAATGATTTTCAATTGATTTTTGAATTTCATAGCTTCTTGATGATTGTTGATTCTTCTTCTATACATGAATCATCATTTAAACTTGAAGAAATAATAATGCTCTAAAGCTTTCATTTTGCTTCAATGCTGAATTCGAGTGGGATTCTTCAACAGGTTTTCTCAAAGCAGATATTCTCCAGAAACACAAGAACACCCAACTACCGTAATTAACAGGACCATTGATTCGATTTGGAATTTGTACAAGTAAGCTTTCATAAATTCCCGTCCTCAATATCAGTTGCTTTGTATGAGTATTTTACAGCTTACATTGTACCGAAAATGTTAGAAATTTATATACTTTTGTGTGCAAAAATTTCGAAAGGTTAGTTAGGAGGTCATATTAAGCTTATTAGTAGACAAAATTAACCAGTACACTATTAAAATGATAGTTCGACTTAAATAAAGTGCTCTAATTCAATTAGCATTAAAATCTTTTTGCGATTGATGCGGAGTATGAATTTTTCACAAATATAGGTGCATGTTCAATCAGCTATTTAACCATGTGCACGTTCACAAAAATATTATTAAGTAAGTTATATTCACAGAAGTTACTCCTATTTAGTAGAAGTTACTCCTATTTAGTAGGAACCATTTTCTATATGTTTATCTTATTTATAGATTTTGTTGCAGTTTTCCATCGACATGTTTCTAGTTTCTAGTTCTACTTTTTTCTATAAATCATGATAGAAGATGACATAAGAACCTAAACCATTCACGAATATCTGATGTTTTCGCCGTAGATATCCACCATCCACCCCATGATGCAACCAGTGTTGTAATAATTGGAAACAACGTGGATTTGGAGGAACAAGTTGAGATCATCATCCAAAAATAGGTGAAAGAGGGAAGGAGAAGCCAATAAAAATTCAAACTTACAACGGTGAGTCTTTTTTATTAGTAAATGTTCAGATTATATTATCTAAACTTTGTTTAATACTATGTTTTTTATATAAGCTCTTGAGATTTTCTTTGAAATGTTTAAAGGCTAAGGGGTGTTTGGACACCAAAATTTCCTTCTTATTTACAAGGAATTCTGACTTTGCAAACTACAAAAAGTATCGCATAAAAGTTTGGAGAAGATTGTTTTTCTGATTAAATTGAGAGACAAAAGGTTAGGAAAATTGGAGTTTAAAACATTAAAGTTGTGAATATTTCTGCTTAAAATAGTTTCCATAGTTTTTTCAGGTTTCGAGAACCAAATGGGTACTAACAAAATAACAAAGTATCTTTCAATGTAGGTTTTTTGTGCACATATTGTGACTTAGTCTCGAATCATATTTTACTGATGTCTTGGTAACTTGAATTGTAAGAATATGAACTAACAATGAATTTATTTCATAAAAATCAGGTATATAATCTCAGGATGGCTTCCAAATTAAACATCAACCGAAGAAAAGATCGGATGGAAATAGCAAGGAGATGCTACTATTTAAAAGCATTATAAGAATTAGATTTTGTTTTGTGTTTGGGATTATATCTTGTAACTGTTATAATTTGTAATATATGTTATATTATTATTATTTTAACTCAAAATAAACTTTAATAATTTGAGGAACAAATTTTTACATGCCCATGATGATTGGGCTAAATAAGCAAAAGCCTAACATATTGTCTATTATTAATTAATAAACATTACCATGGAATAAATACTTTAATTTTAGAAAATATAAATTGTCTGTGTGTTATGTGTTTGTATAAGATGCATTGTATTGAGATAAATATATTTGTACAAAATGAATTTGTTTTAACTACAAATTCAGTTGTTATAACATATTTTTTTAATTGAAAAAAATTGATTTAAAAAGTTTATTCTCCATAAATTTTATAATATTTGTTCATTTAAAATAATGTTTTTTAGATTGAGGAAATATTAGTTCTAATTCGGGTTTTGTAGTACGAAAAAATTAGTTGTCTTTAAAAAATCAATTGCAAAACACAATTTTGTCAAATACGAATTTTCTTTTGCGATAAAATTAGTTGTCATAAAAAATAAACAATTGCGAAAGAATTGTTTTCGGTCACAAAAATGTTTTTTTATTGCGAAAAAATTAGTTATCACAAAAAATATTAATTGCAAAAAAACATTTGTCACAATATCATTTTTTATTGCGATAAAATTAGTTGTCACAAAAATAATCACTTGCAAATTCTTTTTGTCACAATATCATTTTTTATTGCGACGAAATTAATTGTCGCAAAAAAAAGAAACATTTGTTATCATATTGTGACAAATTGGTTTTTCTCAATAGTCAATTCAATTACGACAAAATATTTTTTCGGCAAAAATTGTTTGTCACTTTAAAATACTTGTTACGAGAAATATATTTCCTCGTTTTAAATCGATTTTGTGCCGTCAAAATTATATTTTTGTCGTATAAAACCTGTTGCGAGGGTGTTCTTGTATCAAACGGTTTTCGACAAAACTATTGTCACAACAAATTTGTTGGGAGAAAATATAAGTTTTTAAGGTAAAAAAAATTCGTCACAAAAACTATTTATTCTAATAGTGTAACTGAGACCATATACTTTACTTTGAATTGATCTGTTCGGTTAGGTGCAACAATATCCAGCTTATCTAAGTGTCGCTTAATTATTGCTGTCCAACCGAGGGGAATGTTTACTTCTTATTATCGATCACACGCTCGTCATTGATAACCACACATTAGTCCCTAACTTTTAGGGAAACTTTGGCGATAGGAGTATCATCATCGCCTATCGGTACGAATTCGTTTGGCTTGCGCCAATATCCTCGGTCGAAGCCGGTATTGTACTAGACTTCATTTCCTCATCCCTAAGCCATGTGACGTAGTTCCTAGTGAAAACTATCATTCTTTTCCACTATGATCCCACCATTGAAATAGACATTCAACATTATCCTAGTCATCATATCAATTTTCACTCCATCGTCTTTTGAAGGTGGCTTTTCGCCATGAACACCAGACTTTGTTTTTTAGATGTCATGACTACATTTTTCGCAACAGGGATCAGATTAGACTTCGCCAACTTTCCATTCTGAGGCAAGACCTTGTCACGAACTAGAATATTTTCCTTTCCGACACTACAACCCTTCCATTTTTCAACATGTGCACTTCATTATTTGGAGACATTTCTCCTAGCCCGACGTTTTATCGAGACGTGCCCACCTTATTTGCAGCTCGTTTATTTTTCACTACATTCGTCTTCGGGATGCCTTCTTAGCTTCTTTGAGAGAGTTTTTCTTAGGAATATTAATCTCGATCTTAGTAAGATCATTTTTATGGATCCGCTACCACAGAAAGGTTTGCAAATTCTAAGAGTTTGTAGCCTCTCTAGTAGTAACTAGTGTTACTTTCACATCCCTTCCCATAACGAGCTCAACAATATGTCACAGCATGGCTAAAAAATAGTTGAGCTTAGTAAGAATAAATGAAAATAAAAAAAACCACACAAAGTATATCGCAATAGATAGCGTTGCCAACGTATTTATCACGTCACCCTCATAAACCTTCCGAAACAGCACCTGATACTTGTGCTTCGAAAATACAACAATACTTAAAAACAAAATCCATCACATTAAGTTTATCCATCTCAACTCAAATTAGTCGTACTCCGGTGCACTCAGATACTCTCATTTCCTGGACATAAATATAAAAGAGTTTTTGATAATCCGAAGTATGGATGTGACAATTTGATTCACATCTTGAATTGACATATAGTAAAAAGATGATACTCACATTTCCTGGACATAAATATAAAAGAGTTTTTGATAATCCGAAGTATGGATGTGACAATTTGATTCCCATCTTGAATTGACATATAGTAAAAAGATGAGCTAGACAATTTGATTACATTTACATTTAAAAGTAAGTCTACCAAGTCTATTGGGATATCTAAGAGTCGTGAACCGACCATTATATTAAGTATCTTCTGTCATTTATTAGCAGTCAGCTGGGTAAGGTACATACGCACGTATCCAAAATATTATTGGATATCTAAGAGTCGTGAACCGACCATTATATTAAGTATCTTCTGTCATTTATTAGCAGTCAGCTGGGTAAGGTACATACGCACGTATCCAAAATATTATTGGATTCTTTTTTGAAAAGTTAAACAAATACCCCAATAGAACACCATAATGAACAAATGTCATCTTCTTTAGTTTGGTGAGGTATTTCACCTGACTTAGGTTCATGATCCACAACCATATCAAGAATTTCATAATCAATCATAAACGATTGGTGTTCTTCTTCGATCATTTAGTCATGCAAACCAAGTAACTGACCAAAATATTGATCTTACACTTCATTTACCTCTTGTATTTTATTTACCTCTTCTATTTCTACTAGAGGAAGATCGGTGTCCCATACTTTAGAAACCTTCCCCATCGGTGTAACCATCGCTGAGTAAGGACAAAAAAACCCTTCTTAGTGAAAATCGTCATCATCATGAGGCGCCGTGTTTCAGACCCCAACTAGTGTTCAAGCAAGCGTCTTCCATTTTAAATAAAATATTCATACACTACGATATATAAACTATAACGTGCAAAGCCCAACACCCAACCTAGGTTATCGGGTCTAGATCGTAACAAATCTAGCTACTTACCTTACTATCACCACAAACAATAAAGAGATACATAGGAGGAAGGCTGGTGAATTATTTACCTAAAAAATCAATTGCAAACAAAATGAGAAAATAATTAGCAAAAAATCTCTAAAACAAGAAAGCCTAAAAGTAAAAATGGAAATAGTGAATCGACAATAAAACTATATTATATAAGGGCCACTTTGATTTCAATCTGAACCACTAGATTATTATATAATTAATGCCTCATTGTATCATTTTACATTAAATTATCATAATAAAAAAAATACATAAGTAACTCAACCGTTTCTCTTTGAAAACGTGCACACGGTCTACCACCAGGTCAACATCAACATCTGGACTGCAGCGGCATCAATAATATGTATCAGACCCCTTATCTGATCAACACGATTTTGTGGACGCGTGCATTCTTTAACATCCAACTCATTCAGTTGTACGCTTTACTTCGTCACAGCTGTTCATAGTTATAGTCCTTCAACCGATTTATTTTGACCATACTTTAAAAACTATCAAAGACTCCTAATAAGTATAATCCTACATGTAGTATATATTCCTTATGCTGACAAGGTCCACTCATACAAAAGACTGGAAAAAGAATAAGTAACAGTTATAGCACGAGGTGGATCTCCTAAGGACGATGAGAATACATAAAATAAGGGAAAATAATAACTATTAGGCAAGGACCATGAATGAGATGAGGGTCACGATCAATACGAATTGAGGGTAACAAACTAATGCATATTAAGGATCGAGACGAACCTAAAAGGGACATGAATCAGACGAGGGTAAAGAGTAATACAAGCGACAACAATATACCAACGCATATGAGGATCGAGACAAACACACGAGGAAAACAAACGACAACACCCGATCGATTTCCATTAAGTAATACACGTTGACAAAGCGATAAGTAATGTGTTGGAGCATCCATTATGAGTCATGACCAAAATTTAAAGAAGTTTGACACGATTTGGATGTGTAATAAATAAATATTCAATACGGAGAGAGAAAATACATTGTAAATACTATAAAAAAAAAACCTAACTATGTTTTTGGAAGGCAAAATTGATTGTATAAAATAAATCTTATTATTCTATGAACCATATTTCTTTCTTGAGTCAGTATTTGTTACATTGACCTCAGGTTGGAGAATAAAATTCGTTAACAATTAGTACTTCCTTCATTCTTCATAAAGGACTTGGGGGCACTTGACTAAAAGTTTGCCATAAAATTAGACACAACAGCTTCTTCTACGTGGAGTTTTTAAACTAATAATAAAGTTTTGGTTCCTCTTATCATCGCTTCCTTCAATATTTATCAAGGAATAGTAGGCTTCTCAATCGTCTTCAACAAATAATCAAAACATTAAAAAAAACAAGAAAAAGTGACGAAACTCTAGTAGCCAGTTGTAGCCTACTAATTGCTACTTATACTATTTTCTTTATTTTTTCTCGAGGTAATTTTCAGCCAAAACAATTCTAATAAGACGAAGTCATATAATGTACGAACCAAATTGGAGATGGTTTTTTTTAATCATTTAGTTAAAATAAATTAAAATCCAAATAAACATTTTCAATTTTTTTTAAAAATCTAACAAAAAATGAATGATAATAACTTCATTCACGACACAAACGATAAAATTAAAACTTTATCGGTTAACACATTAAACCCAAATTTTGGTAAAAATTAATCACTGTTCTAGATAAATATCACTAAACCTATAGTTAATTAGGTGTATAGAATAATTTTACATACCATTAGTCAAAATAAGATATTTAAATATCTAATTCCAATAAAATTTGTTGTTAAAAAATAGTATAAAATATTTTCTTTTTATATTTTATATTTTTCCTATAAATATATAAAAGTCTATCATGGATATAAGAAACAACTTATTGTTTGAATATTATGATTTTCTAACATTGCCTCACGGTTCTAGTAAAGGAATAGAAGTTCAAAAATCTGAAAGAAAGTTGTATGCTGATCTTCTCAAACAACAGTCTACTCATCAATCTAATCCGATTTTCAAACCTGAAAACATCCAAAAGAATCAAGATCATATTGTTGTTTAATACTCGAAGGATGTTAAAGAGTCTTTGTTACAGAATATCAAAACAACTCTGATTGGAAAATTTGCGTTAGGTCTACCGAAAAACATGACGATTGATTCGTTCTTAAAATCTTTAAAATTCAGAGGAATTTTCAGTATGGTAGTCTAGGATTCTCATCATGTTTTAATGGAATTGGATTTGAAAGAAGATGTGTGCAGGTTACGGAACAAATACGTCTGGAAAATTTGTGATTACACGATGTGGATACTGCGTTGGACACCTGATTTCAACATCAAATTCAAAATCCTAATAGTGTTGTTGTGGGTTAAGTTTGAAAACATACCTAAGTTCATGTATAACTAGGAAATTATGTTTGAAATTGCAGCGACGTTAGGAACACCATAAAAAATAGAGATGCTGAAAGAAAACAGAGCATATAGAAATGCAGCTTTTACCTTAATTGAAATCAATATCTCTAGAAAAAATCATAACAACATTTGGATCGGCTTTGGAGTTAAATGATGGTGGTGGATATCTGTTAAATATAAGAACCTCCCTTATTATTGCAATATTTGTTATAATATGGGGCATATGGCTACAGACTGCAAGAATGTGCAAAAGAGATATACTATAAAAGATTAAGATAAGGAAAATTTTCATAAAGAAAGAGATGCTAGAAATTCTACACAACAAAGAAATGAATGGAAAGAAAAGAAAAACAAAAGATCTCATATAAATATGATAATTTTGGATAACATTCCAAATGTGAAATCTATAGTGGTTTATATCAATTTACAGAAGAAAGATGTTATTGCACAGCCTATGATAGAAGAGAAGAAAGCCTAAACAGAAAGGTTGTTAATGAAAATGTTATGATTACATCTAGACTTAGTACTCTTGAAGGAAATATGCCAGAGGAAAATGAGATTCTTGATGATATTCAGGAGTTGGACAATCAATGTGATCAAAATGATTATCAAGATAATGTGAATATGTATTATGGATTGAACTCTACGAAGCAGAAGAACATTGGTAGTAAGCAACACACTCCAACGAGAAAAGATTTGTCGTATGATCCGACGTTCAGTTTCATCCTCAGTCAGAAACTCAAATCTGCTAGAAAAATCAGAAAACCAAGTCTAGAATTATTAAACCTATAAAATATGCAGGGTTAAAGCAAAAGCACGAATCATTATCTAATAATGATAAAAATACTTAATTGGAATGTGTGTGGTATTAGCAACAATACAACAGTCAACAAGATGAAATCTATCATCTTCAAAAAGAAGGTCAATATTCTGGCTATCTAAGAGCCTTTGGCTAAGTTAGAGAAAATTGGGGATATTGCTTCTCTATTAGGGTTCTATAATCATACTGTCAATGTTTCTAATAAAATATGGGTTTTTTGGTCTTAGGAGATTAATATTAACATTATTATTAATCATGATCAGTCTTTGAGTTTGGAAATTAAAGTACAGGATATTCATAACAATTTCTTTATTACAGTGGTTTACGCTAAATGTACTAGGCTGCAAAAGGTGTGACTTATGCAATCAATTGAAGTTGATCTCATGTACTGATAAAAGTTGGCTTACCGTGGGTGATTATAGCGTTGTTTCTTCCTCAAATAAGTAGTTGGGTTGTAATGTAATCGATCAGAACAACATGGAATACTTTGTGCAGGCCATTAATGAATGCAATTTGGAGGATGCTGCTTTTGTTAGAGCTAGTTTTACTTGGAACAGAAGCATGAAGGAAAAGGTTAGATCGAGCTATGTTCAACAATAGATGGTCTAACATGTTCAACACAACTCAGGTGTATCACATGGTAAGATATTGTTCTGACCATGCCCCAATCCTTATAAATGCGTTCAATAATCAATTTACTTATAATAACAAAACTATCGGTAGTTTCAAATTTATTAACATGTGGACTACTGATCATGATATTATAAGTATGGTTAATCAAAGTTGGAATATGCAAATCAGTGGTCACCATAGTGTAATTTTATGGTTTAAGCTTAAGAGACTAAAAAACTGTCTTAAAAGTTGGAATAAAAGTCATTTTGGAAACATTTTCAGTAAAGTTAAGGAGACTGAAGACAATGTAAAGAAGGCTGAGGATACTCACTTAAAGGAAAATAATCAGGATTCTAATGTTGTTTTTAAAAAAACTAACAATTTACACTTGCAGGATTTGAGAAATGAAATGGAGTATTGGAAGCAAAGACGTTATAACACCTGGCTTAAGGAAGGATATAGGTAATATTAAGTTGGTTCATGCTTTTGTTTCTAAGAAAAGGAGAAAGAATACTATTGAGGTGATCAAAGAAGAAAACAATTGGAGTTATAATCAGGAGGAGATTGGTAGATCTGCTGAAAAATACTTCAAGTCCCATTTCACAAGTCTTTCTTACAATAGTATTGAGGAAGATAGGTCTTATGTGCAAGATGGGTTGTTTTCTTCTACTCCTAAAATGATTACTATTGCTGATAATGAGCATCTTATGAAGGCTGTTACTGATGAGGAACTTAGGAATATCATTAATGTTATGAATCCAGCTAGTGCAGCTGGGATTGATGGGTACAATTTACATTTTTACAAATGTTGTTGGAACATTATTAAGTTTGACCTTATTCTTGCTATCAATTCTTATCTTTCTGGTCATAAAATCCATACTGGCATTTTTACTACTGGTCTTTACCTAATTCCTAAGGTTTGTAATCGCCAATATAGGAATAATTATCGGCCTATCAGTCTGTGTTCTATGCTAAACAAAATTATTTCTAAGTTAATAAACTCTAGACTTTCTAAAATCTTGCCTTATATCATTTCAAACATTCAAGGAGTTTTTTTTAGAATATGTCAATTCATGAGAATATTCTCATTACTAAAGAGCTTGCTTTTAATCTGAATAGGAAACCTAAAAATGGTAATATTATGATCAAATTAGACATGTCAAAGGCTTTTGACATGAAGTCCTTTCCATTTATTATTAAGGTCCTTACTCAGTATGGATTTTCTAGAGATTTCGTTAACTTAATTAGTAATATGATTAAGGAGATCAATATTTCTATGTTAATTAATGGCAAGGTCTATGGTTATTTTCAAACTAAAAGAGACTTGAGGCAAGGAGATCTTTTGTCCCCAAGCCTCTTTATTATTGGAGAGGAGGTTCTATTGAGAGGACTATATAATTTGTTCAGTTCTAATAATAACTTGAGATATGCTTCTAGGACTAACTATTTAGTGTCATGCATTGCATTTGCTGCTGAAATATCATTATTCACTAACAACATGCAAAATTCTATTAACATTTTAAATAGTTTCTTGGAAAGATATCAACATATTTCAAGTCAATCTATTAATAAGGATAAGACGCAAATTATAACCTGTGCAAGACTTCACCAAAGCAGGATTAACATGCTGGAAAGTAGCACTGGCTTCAAGTTTGAGAACCTCCCTATTAGCTATTTGGGAATCAATCTTTCATGCAACAACAAAGCAAAAAACTTTACTACCTTGATTGACAAGATCGATGACAAAATAGCTGAATGGTACATCAAGTATTTATCCTTTCGGGGAAGGCTTTCTTTAATCTCATCTATTCTTATGTCCATTCCTTATAATTGGATGCACAATACTGTGATTCCTAATACTATTATGCATAGACTTGAAATTGTTTTTAACAAATTTGTTTGAAGGTCAAAATTTAATATTAAAAGCATCAATTGGACCTCTTGGCAGAATTGGTGCAGACCTTTTGATGAAGGAATCTGAATATTAAACTGTTATCTGATATTCAGAATACTCTTTCACAAAATCTCTTGTTTTTTTACAATAAGAAAGAGAGTTTATGGGTAAATATAATGCATGGTATATATAATAAAAATATACACCCTCTTAAAACTAAATTTAAAAATCCAAGTTTACTTACTTGGAAGTGCCTAATTAGTATTAAAGATGTTGCAGAGGAGAATATAATGTGGCTCTTGGGCACTGAAGATATGGATTTTTGGGTTGAAAACTGGTTCAATCATGCTCCTATTGCGGATCACTCCTCTGCAGATGCAAATATGTGGTTCCCGGATGCAAATGTTAAATCCTTTTAGAAGAATAACAGATGGAATATTGAGTTTATGAAAGTTTTTTACATGATAGATGCATCACTCAAATGCAGCTCTTCAAAGTAAATACTGATAAGCTTGACAAGATGATTTGGATTAAGTCTCGTGACATGGATTTCAACACTAGCTTCACCTGGAATAACACAAGACAACAACACGTTAAATCATCTTTTTTTAAGAAAATTTGGAACTCCATAACACCCAGGAAGTTCTCTTTTCTTTTATGGAAAATAGTTTAAAAACTTTATGTCTATTGATTCTGTTATGCAATATAAACATCTTAACATGGCCTCTATATGTCAGTTTTGCACTATTGTGAAAATACAAATCATTTATTAGTGAATTGTTCTTTTGTCTCGTGTATTTGGAAGCATTTCAGTGACTTATTTAAAATCAGAATTGAAAAATATATGAGTTCAACTCATGTAGTTCGAAACTGGTTTTGGTTTTCAAATCAAAAAGTTCACATAACTCATGTTTTGCCAGCGATTATTTGTTGGGTGATTTGGAAAAATCGAAATGATTTAAAGTTCAAAAACAGTAGTTCACCTGCTAATACTGCTATTTTATTTATCTAAAAAATTATTACTGGACTTGATATTGCAAACAAACTAACTAGAAAACACTGGGCAAAAGCAATTGATACAGGTTCCATAATGGGGTGTCTATCGATTAATGACAAAAGAGGGAAGGAGATAAACCTGAAGTGGTCTGCTCCTGACAGATATAGAGTGAAATTGAATACTGACGATGCTTGATGCTTCACTGGAGAGTCGAGTGGAGGTGTGATTCTTGGAAACAGCGAAGGCGGGATGATTATTGGCTCTGAAAAGACTTTTGGGAAGCTATCACCTCTTATAGCTGAAATCTGTGCTTTGATGGAAGGTTTGATGATCTGCAGAGAAAACAATCTTATTAAAGTCGACATTAAATCTGACTGTAAAACCCTAATCAACTTTTTGGCTAATGGTAAAGGTCCTGGTTACCTTTATCCCCTTATCTCGATCTGTAGAAGGTTAATCTTGCCTTCAGTGACGATCAAATTTATCTCCAGAAATCATAATAGGTCGTTGATTGGCTCGCAAAGTGATTTTAAATTGCAAAGAGAATGTTAACTACTCTCACTTCAATGCGCCTAATCAGCTCTTGGTAATTGTGGTTCTTGAAAGCCTATATTTATGCTACATTAACCGTTCCAGGGAATAGTGAGTTGTTGTTCTCTCCTTAGCTTCTTAATTGTGATAGTTCTGATAATTCGGAAGCTTATGGTGTAGATTTTGGGTTGGTTCACTAATTGATGGAGAGGAATAAGCTTGTTGCAGTTGAAGCTTTAATGGTGTTTGGTTTTGTTTATGTAATTTAAAATTGTGAATTAGAAAAGACGTCGAGCCTCTTCTGTTATACCTATTTAATTTAGGCATAAATCCTTATAATTTGAATCAAATCTCTATTTGATCCTTTCAGTAATAAAATTTTCAATTTTGCTAAAAAATTATCTACCAATATACTATTGAATTTATACCTATTTAATTTAGCCATAAATCCTTTTAATTTCAAATCTCTATTTGATCATTTGAGTAATAAAATTTTCAATTTTGCTAAAAAAAATAATTAAAAAAAAAGTCTATCAATATACTATTGAATCGTTCATTCGCATCTACTATCATTTATCACTTTTATTAATTTGTTCCCTTATTCATCGTAAATTCTTTCTGTCCCTAAGCAAAAGTTAGCATGACTAAAGATTGGTGTTTTATAATATAATAATTATGTGTCAAGTTTTATAATAATATTTTCAATAACAAACCTATTACAGAAGAGCAACCTGTTTTGAGTGTTGTTTTGAATAAACCAATAATTATGAAATACTTAATTATCTTTTTAGTTTTATAAAAGAAATATTAGTTGCATGTGATGTAAGTAGTTTATCTCGACATACAAGTTATATAATCAATTTAAAAAGTTCTACAACGTATGATTACAGATTAAATGGGGTATTTATATATTTAGAGAAAGAAAATACAAGCCAAACATATAGAAATAAAAAATTATTATCTCACCAGATTAATTACACGAGAATTCACATGAAAAAAAAAATACAGACACCGCTAATATTAGATAAACTATTATTTATGTTACAAAATGAATAAAAAACACACACATAATTTTGGATTTATTATGATGCATGGGTGTCCGTATGTAATAAATTCATCACTGATCACTTGTTTTTCGGTAACTTTCCATGAGGTGATCTCATGTCTCGCAGCATCTTTTCTTTGGATAGCATACTGGCAAATCTGCACACATCATATAATAAGGAATTAAGGAAAGAAGATTATTATTATGATTATATAGTAGGAAAAACAAATAAATGTACCTGATTAAAGCTTCTTCATTTGTTCCGGTATCGGCCGGATCAAAACAGCCGGTTAACAAATTAACCCTAGCTACAGGTTTTTTCAACAACTCGTCTCCGACTTTCACAAGATTTTCCAAATTTTCTTCTGTCGCAACATCAACTGAGGCCACCTCTCCGATCAGCGTGTCATCCTACAATCATAATAATAATTATTTATCACAGAATGTGTATTAATATTTCTTCTATTATTTGTAGTAAAATAAAGTAAACATTGGAACGTTTATATAGATAAATACTCTACAATTTTGTTAGCAATATAAAAGAATATTATACCTGGATACGAAGGTAATTTTGTTCGGAGTGAAGAGCTTGGAAGACAGTAGAGAGGTGGAAGTCAACCATATCAGCACTTGCCTGAAAGAAGATGTCAATGAGAGGGGTAGAATGGTTATTTGACAACCACCCTAATAATCCCCACTTGGCGGCATCATCGGCATCGAACTTCTTTTCGGATTTACGAGTACCGGTCCCCAGCGAAATCACCAAAAACCTCCCGTAGTCATTTGCCTTTATCGGAAAAAAGTCCGTGTTCCCTCTTATTATCTGTTTCGACACCTCGCTGATTGCTACCAGCGCCTGAAAATATCAAAATGATATAAGAATGTAGTTTTGAAAAATATTGTACTCTTTGACGAAAATCTATTAATCCGTACCGGATTATTAGCAGCAACACCACCGTCGATGAGATTAAAATCTTCGACCTGACCGTCGGACGTTTCGGTTTTGAAGCGGTGCGCGGGGAGATAAGTGGGTGCGGCAGAAGTTGCGATACAAATATCCGATAAAAGCGGAACAGTAGCGGGGTCCTGCTTCCTTGTATCATACGTGGAGAAGATCACCGGCTGGAAATTCTTGATATCAAAGGTTGGGATCACCACACTTGTCAGCGTCTCGTTAAGTCTTGCATCTCCAAGTTTTTCTTTTATCACTTGGCGAAGGTACTTCCCATCGTACTTGGGTCCTGCTAGAGACTTCATCAAATTTCCAACCAAAGCAAATGCAGAACTGCAAAAATCAGATTTTGTTAATCAATCTTAATAATATTTTATTTTATGGTTATATATCTTTACAAGAAATACATATTGAACTTACTGGTCTTGATTAAAGATTTTAGGACACTCTTGAAGATAGAAATCTTTGATATCTTTGGCCTCAAACAAGGGACGGCCTTCCTTGTCCGGGGCGGTAAGCATGGCCGTCACTAGCCCACCTGTGCTGGTCCCGGAAATAACATCAAAATAATCTGAAAGTCTTGCTTCTTCTCCATCTAGTTTCTGTTATTATTATCATTATTTTTATAATCTGTGGATAATTAATTTTTATATAAGTTGAAAAAATTTAAACGTAAAATACCTGGAGTTCGAATTCTAAGAAGGCAAGGATGATGCCAGGGATAATTCCTCTAATGCCACCCCCATCAATACTAAGAACTGTGATTAGGTTTCCATAAGTTGGTGGCTGGAGCGGTGACTTTGGACTTTCCATCAGATAATTTGAAACAGAAGGAAAAAAAAGTATGTTACTTTTATAACAGAGAAATGCTTAGAAATTAAGGAATGAATTGGTTTGTAATTATGGAAGTAATGCAATTTATAGAAACCAGTTCTCTCTTAGTAGTTCATTACGTGAGTACTGACCATTGACTTTCCACTTCAATCATATATTCATATCGGATGTTTATGTTGTTTTCCTATCGTTATTTCGACATGGTAAAAGCTTGAAATTGTCAATGTTGTATTCCACAACTTTTAATCATATATAAATATTATATTTGTTTTTTAAATACTAATTATGCATACTATACGATACTTAGGATGGTTATCTATTCGGTTTAGATATCAAATCTGATGGAATTGTTAAATTTTTATTTTAGTTATTTTAACTGGACCGGATAGTAAAATTTATGATTCATTTCGATTGGTTTGGTTAGGTCCTATCCCAATCTCGATTCAGTTTGATTTTGATTCGGTTTCTTATTGGTTTGAACCACAGACCAAATAGTCAAGGTTCAATCCGTTTTTCGTCCGGCCCTTCCTAGTTTGGTTGTGATACGGTTTCCGATGCTAAAAAATCAACAACCCTAAAGATAATATTAATAACGTTGTCGTGTATTTATAAAGTTTTGTAAAATAATACAATATGGTACGCTAGTATTCTTTAAATAAGAAAGACGTGCAGGTCACAAGGATCATCATTCTTATAAAACTAAACCTTCATTCTTATAAAACTAAACCTAGCTTGTACCCGTAAGTTAGTGACGAATCCAAACTTTAATTAATTAAAATCAAGTATGCCATTTTGGAACTTGTAACTTCCGCCTACCATAAAATCCCTTCGATGTAATCATCTAGATACTTAATGGGCAATAGGTAGCGTTTCGGGTCGATTTCCGAAACCCAAACTTCGAAAATAGAAATGTAAATCCGAGTCTCTCTTATGCGCTGATGCGATTAAAGCTTCTAAATACCAGCCTTGAAAAGTTAAAAGTTTATATCCATGGATTTCTAATTTCTAATCTCCGTTATATATTTATTGGTTCCAAGGATTGATTGACTCACTTAATGATTTGTCCAAGTCTAATCTTGCTGTTGTTTGTTGTACAAGTTTGGTATATTAAATGTGTACGGTTGGTGTATTAAATTTGTATGGTTGCTGTATTAAATTAGTATGGTTGCTGTATTAAATTAGTATGTTTGATTAGATATTTTTCGTTCTGGGCAATCAACTAATATGAAATTGTGACAGAAAAACTCGCGAGTTTGCTTTTGCTTT
This sequence comes from Limnanthes douglasii subsp. nivea, assembly GCA_036936605.1. NCBI lineage: Eukaryota > Viridiplantae > Streptophyta > Magnoliopsida > Brassicales > Limnanthaceae > Limnanthes > Limnanthes douglasii. Next base: position 199,801,656 of record JAUPFV010000001.1, on the reverse strand, counting down.
TTATATTTTACGTTTTTTTTAAAGAATATAAAATGCGAGATAGGGACCAAGTAAGAACACCGTCTTACTCTAACACAAATTTATTGTATTATGATATTTGAGTTATATATATAGTGAGACTGAAAAATATTCTCTATTGATTTTTAAAATGAAGTTAAATTAAATTTTATAATTTTCTTTTTATAATATGGAATCAAATCGGACTTTCAGGTTTTTTTAAAATTTTAGACTGGGTCATAATACGAAATCTTATAGGAAAAGTAACAAGATACAGATGAATAGGTTATAACTCACATCCACTCAAACATTGTTACGAGACTGGTGCAATGGTAATTTTTTACCATGTATATATACAGAAGATTTATTTTTCGGCCGTAACATAAAGACAAGAGTTAAAAACATCAAATGATTTGCACACCTCAAATTATGATCATATATAATAGTGCTCCGTAATATTTTTGCTTTTATAATAAATGCTGTTTTCATTTTTATATAACATTAATTATATATATTTCAAATTTTAATGTATTAATTTCACTAATTAAATTTACATTTTCTATTTTTTTTAAATCATTTTTTTATATTGACTGGGGAAAACCTTAAACGATAAAAGTGGGGGAATATATCTCTATAAGGCAATTTTCGATATGTGAACCAAACTAAACAAATATTGATGATGGTGTGAGTCGAATGAATGTTTAATGGTGCATACTTATGTTTTGGGTTAAAGGAAGTCACGTTCAGATTCACAAGCTTCACTATATGTAGACCTAAAAGGATAGAAGAATCACTAATGTTGGTCACGTCACGCATTCGGTTTTCCTTACCCACAGCATTATCCAACTATTTATAATTTCTTACGGTTTTCCTTACCCACACAGCATTATCCAACTATTTATAATTTCCTACGGTTTTCCTTACCCACAGCATTATCCAACTATTTATAATTTCCTAGATCTAAACAACACTTTTATTTTCATCACAACAAATTTATTTTAATAACGGGAGGCATTTCTTTAAATACAATTATAACATTTTCCAATGATTTTTTTTATATAAATTGAAACACCAAATAAACACAAAAATATTCTATAAAGTTTATAAAACATTCCGAAAGAAAAAACAACAAACTTTAATACACTATATAACAACAAGAACCGGACATTATCTTGGCTCTACAATTGTTATTAATACTAGAATTGTTCATTTTGAAGATTTGATTTACAAAGTCAAATCTAGAATAATGGATTAGGACAGGTTACACCTTTCATTTGCTGGCCGCTTGTTGTTGATACAGACTGTTCTTGTTGCCTTTCCTAATTATTACTTGCAGCATTCAAACTTGCCTGTTGGTATCATCAATAGGTTGTAAATCCTGTTTAGTAAGTTCTTGTGGGGAAGCAAAGATGACAAGAGAGTCATTACTTGGGCTAGATGGGAGAGGTTATGCAAGCCTTTAAATGAAGGAGGTCTTAATCTTAAAAGGCTTAAAGATGTGCAGAATGTGTATGCAATGAAATTATGGTTTAACTTCAGAATGCAGCAGTCTCTTTGGGCTAAATTCATGTTATCCATCTATTGCAGGGGTAGCATTCATTCTACTTTAGCTATATCTCCCAACAGGAAGTCTACTCGTATCATTATGGCTAGAGAGAAGGCTGAGGGCTATTTATTTTGGCTTCCTGGTCATGGAAACATGAGTTTTTTGTATGATAGATGGTGTTCTGATAGGACTTTCATCAAAGTGTTTAATGATAATGACAGAAGAACTCTTTGGGACAGTGTCAATGATTCTGTCAAAGATTTCTGGTTGAATGATTCTTGGAATTGGGGAAGGCTTAGCACTAAAGTCACTAATACGAAGATTGATAAGATCAGGGAGGTTCGGCTTTCAGATAAAAAAGATGCTTTGCTTTGGTCTCTATCAAATGATGGGTCATTTAGTGCCAGAGACACTTTGAATCGCATCAGATGCAAGGGTAATGTATCAAGAATTTATGCTAAGACATGGAATGCTGTTACTCCTAAGAAATGCTTGTTCTTATTATAGAGAGCTTTGCATAATTGGTTACCTACCAATGCTGTGATGCAATGTAAAGGCTTTCAGCTAGCTTCTAAGTGTGTCCATTGCAATAATACTGAATCTACTTACCATGCTATGGTCCAGTGTCCTCAGGTTTGGTCTGTCTGGCTGCACTTCAATGTTATCTTTAATATTCAGATTCAGCCTTATATGACTCTCTCGCATATCATCATGAAGTGGTATTGGGCTGCTCAAAGAACCTGTGACATATTCACAATTCTGCCTGCAATAATCGTTTGGTCAATTTGGTGAGGTCGAAATAAAAAGAAGCTTAACAATACTAATTCTGCTACAATAATTAGACACATTATCTACATTTTAACCAGTCTAGATCATGTGAAGATTCTTAACAAGAAGCATTGGGGAGGTTATGATAGAGAAGCTACTAAGTTTGGCTGTGTGCATCAGATTAAAGCTTCGAATAAGCCATTGTTTTTGAAGTGGAAGAATCCTAAGCAGGGTAGATACAAAATTAACATAGATGGAGCGTGTAGCTTCAATCATGAATCTGGAGGTGGGGCTTTAATCAGAAGTAGTAATGGTGGTATGATTATCGACATTGATAGATTGTACAACAAATCTTCTCCATTAATAGCTGAGTGTCGTGCTATATTTGATGGTTTGAGGTTGTGTAGTACTCTAGGTCTGAACAAGGTGGATGTGGAGATTGACTCGTTGGTTTTGGTTAATCTGTTACTCTATGGAAGCTCCGTTTGGTATCTAGAGCCTTTGTTAAACTGTTGTAGGAAGTTAATCAGGTCTGAAATGGTCGTCAAGCATGTCTATCGAGAACAAAACCTAGGGGCTGATTGGATTGCTAAGGAGGCTTTGAGGGTTCAATCGAATGTTTATTTTGATGGTAATGATGCTCCTCCGAAATTAAAAGCAATTGTGTTGTTAGAAAGCCTCAATTTGGGGTATTTGCGATTTTCAAATTAGGGTTTATCCTAGATTTGGGGATGTTTGGTTCGATTTGGTAGTAGGGAAGAAGATGATGGTCCTTGGTTCTGTTAAAAAAAAGAACCGAACATTATTTGTAAGGAATATTGGGTTAATATATTCTGCTTTTGTATATAAGTAAGAATATTCTGATCTCCATACTAGTGTAATATTGTCCGCTTTGGGTCACTGGCCTGCACGGCTTTGCTTTTAGTCCACTTCCAAAAAGCCTCACACTCATAGTGATGTATATTTAACTTATATACTGATCTTTCTTCCCATGTTTAACCGGTGTGGGATGTGAGACTTTGATCGCACCTGACACCATTCCGGCATAAAAGAAGAATGGTACATACAAAAAGACATATCCAAAAAAACTACTAAACATTTCTGAAGATCAAAGACTCAGTACACTATATACAATAAGAACCGGAGTGGTGGTCTGATGTAAAACGAGGTACATACAAAAACATATATTAGTATGCGACCAACGAACTAAAAAGGATAATCCGAGAAAACAATTGTGAAAAACATTTTATGGTCAGAAAATAGAGGTTGAGAACAACATCACAGTGAATTATGAAATAATTTGTTTATTGATTTAGCAAAATGTGCTAAAAAGGTTTGAGACACCGATTTTTTTTTATTATTCTGATACTTTATATTGTTTAGATTTTAGTTTAGAATTTTTTTGTGAGATATAACAAGTTTTTAGATTTAAATGGCAAGCAACAAAGTAGTCCAAATCAATTCATAATATTTGGAATATATAAAATAGAGCTTTTACGTATTTGGAATTTTAGAGATTTTAATTCAAATTGTGTTTATGTTTTTGAATGGTTGATCTGTTTATAAAGATGTTTCTAAAAGTTATAATTTTTCATCAACATATAGGTAAGTATACATCATTTGAAGACAATTGTTTTAAGAGAAAATGTTTTTGCAAATAAAACACATTAGTTCGCTTTATGGGGGTTTACCACAACCAGTCTTGTTCTGGTTGCGGCTGGACGAGATAATAACCTTCCATGTCACCTTTGCCACAATTAGTCTTGTGTTAACCGCGAAAAAAACTTCTGATGTCAAATATTACGCGGTTTGTCACGATCAAGATGTTGATCGGCGCCAGAACCTCACAAAGGTTTTTTGCAGTTTAATCACATAAACCCAATCCACTTGCAGCCATGTTGATCAAAATGACTAAGTTTCATGACTTGACCAGTCACTCGCCCTCGTATTAGAAGATCATATCACCCTGTCATGTGGACGACATTCCACTCCCCTTAGTCGTAGGTGTTCGTTCCATTTTGATTTCAATGAGCCTATCTGCAAAAGGTAAAAAAAAAAGGTTTTGAAAAAGGTAAAAAACTTTGCTACTTAAACAGCTCACTTAGTCGGTTACGCTCCCTCAATGGGGTAATGTGATTAGTAAAATCTATTTTAGGTGGGGATAGCCTGACCACCATTGATTTGTGAAATCAGAATCAAACGATGTTGGAGGAAGCATTGGTGTGGCAAAAATGGCTCTGAACACCCAGCCGCGAGCGATCACTCAGCAATGAACACTAACTGAAAGCGGCTGGGAATGAGTACCTATCCCTTACGGGAATCAAACCCGTGTCTTCGACATGAAAAGACGCTGTCCTAACCACTGGACAAAAGGGACAAAAAAGTCATTCTTCATATACCTCAAATAGAAGTGCTTCATTTTCTTCCTATACGCTATTTCGGAATAGTCAGCTCGTCTCTGCTCGAAGAAGAAATATTCCATTTATAGTTTTAAGAACAGATCTCTCCCAGCAATAGTTCCTCGGACTCGGAAAGTAATAATGATTTTTTTTATAAAACACGATAAACTAAAAAACTTGAAGTAACAATCGAGTTACATAAACTAAAAATTCAAACAAACTCGTCAAAACCTACCTCAAAATTATCAACTTAACTTGAGTTTCATAGTAGCAAACCAAGTTTCGAACATCTAAAAAAACGATGTCGATGAGCAAAGAACATAAAGACAACATTATAAAAATAATATGGGGGATAATTAAGTGGATCGGTGTATCAATAAACCTATAGTATGTCCTAATAAAACTTATAGTCGGTCCATACCAATAGAGAACAAAAAATTAACGCTTTGTAAATGCAGAAACCTTTTTTTAAATAGGGTATAAAGAAAATTACCAACTCTTAGATACCAATTTCTAATGTTTTTAATACTTTGAACCTTATTTATGATCTAGAAAAAAGTGAAAAAAAACTTTGCTAGAGAAAGAGATTTATGATGGATATTGAAGAAGTTATGACTACTTCAATGCCTAACACAATGCCTAACATTAAAGTAGTCTTAACTCGATTTCTATGAAGGTCTAGTTATAGAAATCATAACTAGAGAACCAAAAGTCAAGATACAATCTATCATATATTAATATTTTATGGATTATAATCTATCATGTCTCTCATATGAAACACATTTTAAATATAATTTTGCAAACGTAACAAAACGATTCAGGATACAAATAATATAACATACCTATTTTAATTACAAGATATTTTATGTCTTGCTTAAAAAGTAACAATGTACGATAAATAAACAAAATTTGTCATGTATTGCACATTGAACAACACAATTTACCAAACATATAAAAACAAAAACATTAGAAAAGAAACTAAAAATGAAGATGAATCAAAATAAAATTAAAAACTATAGAAATGAACAATTTTTTTTATAAAACACTAATCAAACACGATAAATTAAAAAACTTGAAGTAACAATCGAGTTACATAAACTAATAAATTCAAACAAACTCGTCAAAACCTACCTCAGAAATATCAACTTAAATTGAGTTTCAAATTAAAGACAATAGCAAACCAAGTTTCGAACATCTAAAAAAAGGATGTCAATGAGCAAAGAACATAATGACAACATTAAAAAAATAATATGGGGGATAATTGAGTGGATCGGTCTATCAATAAACCTATAGTATGTTCTAATACAACTTATAGTCGGTCCATACCAATAGAGAACCAAAAGTTAACGCTTTGTAAATGCAGAAACCTTCTTTTCAATAGGGGATAAAGAAAATTACCAACTCTTAGGTACCAATTTCTTATGTTTTTAATACTTTTAACCTTATTTATGATCTAAAAAAAGTGAAAAAAAACTTTGCTAGAGAAAGAGATTTATGATGGGTATTGAAGAAGTTATGACTACTTCAACGCCTAACATTAAAGTAGTCTTAACTCGATTTTTATGAAGGTCTAGTTATAGAAATCATAACTAGAGAACCAAAAGTCAATGCTTTGTAAATTCAGAATTCTTTTTTTCAATAGAGGATAAAGAAAACTACGAACTCTGAGGTATTAATTTCTAATGTTTTTAATATTTTTAACCATATTTATGATCTAGAAAAAAGTAAAAAATGAACTTTGGCAGAGAAAGAGATTTATGATGGGTATTACAATAGTTGTGACTACTTCAATGCCTAACATTGAAGTAGTCTTAACTCGATTTCTATGAATGTCTACTAATAGAAATCATAACTATATTTTTTAGGCCATTGTTACAAATCTTAAAAAACTTGACCTAGTATTACTTGTTTGTTCGACACTATGGAAGCTTTGCATTATAAGATGGCTGTAAATTCATAAAAAGTCAATATATATATATTGAGATCATGAGAATAAAATTAGAAATGTGGGAGTTGGTATCATATTCTGGCATATAAAAAAACAATCAAATAATACTTAATCAGTTTTATAACACATCTGAGTTTTCGGGTTGGTGCTTGGGTAAAAGCGAGATTTCACTTTGGCATTTTCGATGGTTTTATGATAAATTAGAATACTCGATAACAATATTTTTTCTAGGATGCTTTGGTCAAGAATATTTTGAGTGACCCTTCTCAATTACAGCAATTTCGATCATACATTTACGAGACACTAATATCATAATGTTTATAAATGTTAGTCTCAACTTTATCCCAATAAAGATTATGGAATTTGGTTTTCCATAAAGAGTTTTATACGTCTTAAATTAAAGTTGAACTTAAAAATCCAAAAACTTTATTTGAATTATAGTAGAATATGGACACCGATTCTTTCTCTTTAAGTTATTTTTTCGTTCGGAAGTTGATTTATTCTAAACTCCTTATACGTGATCAAATTATTATTTTTGACAGTCCACTTTACATCGAAATGTGTAGATTGTAAAATAACTCAACAAGAGACCTATGACCATCTTTATTTACATGGTCCATTTGCTAATATTTTATGGGGTTACGGTACATATTGGTCACATTGTCCGACTTTTCTTCAGTTGTACAAGTGTTTATATTTTATGGTTATATAAATAAAAGTCAACGACGATTTTCAATTTTTTATCATTGTCTTTAAAGAGTCATTTCGTGGCATGGATGAAATTAGAGAAATCAATCCAAAATAATGATAAGAATTTGATAAAACCAACATGTAATAAGTTTATAGTTGAAATATGTGGTTGGTCTTTTAACTATAAAGATTTTTGTCACGTAGTCTTTTGACTTCGAAATGCTTGGTGAAAATCCGTCGGCTATGACAATTGTTTCAGTATAATCATTTGACTTCAAAATATTCGACGAATCCTTCGACTATGACAAAATATCGTACGTTTATTTAACTAAGAATAATTCATTTACACTAACAAATAATTTAAAAAATATATATTTATAACAAAATAACAAAAGATATGATTGGTTTCTACTCTCTATCATATAAATATTGATATTGATGTGTATACTGATCTATGCTTTTTTTTTAACCAGTTATGTTATTAATAATACGCTAATTATTATAATAATTAAATGTATCAAATTGGTCTGACCCTTAATTTAGGCAATGGCCGCCAGATCTTTTAAAACTCTTTATAAGTATATTATTGTCAACTTTCCCATAAACTTTTTACTACTAAATAATTTGTACCGCAACAGTCTCTTATTACTTGCATGCCATGTAAATAGTACTAATTATTTATGATTATTTATAAAAAAACTACAAAATATAATTACGATGAAGCGTTTGGTGTATGTGTAATTGTAAAAGAAATACAAATAAAAGTAATATCACACGAGATTGAATATATTAGAATTCAGATGACCGAAGAAAAAATAGAGACATAGATAAACTGTTTTTTTTGTTACAAATTTAGTAAATAAATAAGCATACATAGTAATTTAGATTTCTGATGCATGGGCCAAATAAGAAGTAGATTCATCACTTCACTTGTTTTTGGGTCAACTTTGCATGAGGGGATCTCATGTCTCGTAGTCTTTTTTCTTTGGATAACATATCGGCAAATCTGCACACCTCATACAACAGCCAGAGAATTAATAAAGGTGTATTATTATTATTATTATTATTATTATTATTATTATTATTATTATTATTATTATTATTATTATTATTATTATTATTATATAGTAGTACAACTAAATGTAAGTACCTGACTAGAGCTTGTTCATTCGTTCCGGTATCTGCCGGATCGAAACAGCCGGTTAACAAATTAACCCTAGCGACGGGTTTTTTCAACAATTCGTCACCGACTTTGACAAGATTTTTCAGATTTTTTTCTGTGGCAACATCAACTGAGGCAACCTCTCCAATGAGTGTGTCGTCCTTTAAAATAAAAATAATGACAATTATATCCCTCAATAGATGTTACAATATATTAACATTTTTTTATATTATTCGTAGTAAAATAAATAAATAAAGAAAAACACTGGGATGTTTATATGGATAATCTATAATTGTATCAGCAATAAAAGAATATTTATTAAACCTGGATACGAAGATAATTTAGTTGGGAGTGTAGGGCTTGGAAAACAGCAGAGAGGTGGAAGTCAACCATATCAGCACTCGCCTGAAAGAAGATGTCGATGAGAGGGGTAGAATGGTCATTTGACAACCATCCCAATAATCCCCACTTGGCTGCATCATCCGCATCGAACTTCTTTTGGGATTTAGGAGTACCGGTCCCCAGCGAAATGACCAAAAACCTCCCGTAGTCATTTGCCTTTATGGGGAAAAAGTCGGTGTTCCCTCTTAGTATCTGCTTAGACACCTCGCTGATTGCTATCAGCGCCTGAAAACATCAAAATACAAGTATAAGAATATATATATATATATATATATATATATATATATATATATATATATATATATAGTTGTTATATAGCAAAGTCTATATATATTAGTTTGTATCGTACCGGATTATTAGCAGCAACACCACCGTCGATGAGATTAAAATCTTTAATCTGACCGTCAGAGGTTTTGGTTTCGAAGCGGTGGGCTGGGAGATAAGTTGGTGCAGCAGAAGTTGCGATACAAATATCCGATAAAAGCGGAACAGTAGTTGGGTCCTGCTTCCTTGTATCATACGTGGAGAAGATCACCGGCTGGAAATGCTTGATATCAAAGGTTGGGATCACCACACTTGTCAGCGTCTCGTTCAATCTAGCATCTGCTAGTTTCTCTTTTATCACTTTGCGAAGGTACTCCCCATCGTGCTTGGGTCCAGTCAGAGACTTCATCAAGTTTCCAACTGAAGCAAAGGGAGAACTGCAAAAATCATATTTATTAATCAATCTTAATATTATTTTATGTCTATATAGATATGGTTACAATATATATATTTATTTAACTTACTTGTGTTGATGAAAGATTTTAGGACACTCTTGAAGATAGAAGTTTTTTATTTGTTTGGCGGCAAACAATGGACGGCCTTGCTCGTCCGGAGCGGTCAGCATGGCCGTCACAAGCCCACCAGTGCTCGTCCCGGCAATCACATCGAAGTAATCTGCAAGTCTGGCTTCTTCTCCATCTAGTTTCTGTTATTATTATTATTGTTATTATTAACTTATAATTAGGTTATTTTTGTTTAAGCGGAAGAAAATTAAATGTACAATACCTGAAGTTGCGATTCTAAGAAGGCAAGGATGATTCCTGGGATAATCCCTCTGATTCCACCGCCATCAATACTAAGAACTGTGATTAGATTCCCATAAGTTGGTGGCTGAAGTGGTGACTTTGGACTTTCCATTAACAATTTTAGTAATAAACACAAGGAAATATGTTATTTTTATAACAGAGAATAATGCTCTGAGATTAAGGAAATTGATTGCTATGCAATTATCTTAATGGAAGTGTGCTATTTATAGAAACCAAAAGCAGTAGTGTCTTAATAGTTCATCGTGAGAATATCCTTAAGATTTCAAATATCAGATGAGGATTGACCAATGACCTACAACTCCAATCCTAATCCTAATCCTAATCCTAATCCTATTAGATTTTCACGGTGTCTTCCTATCGTTATTTTAGATCGTAAAAGCTGAACATGTCCATGCATGTGAAATTCTATGCTCACATGTTCTACATTTTCTGTACAATAATATTAATAACGGTGTCGTGTAGAAATTAGAATCATACAGTAGTATTCTTTAATAAACAAGAACGAACGTGCAAGCCACAATGACGGGTCGTTCCTATCTCACTACTATTTTCTACCCACGAATAATGACCGTTACTATACTTAGAGTAGAAAATAACAATTTACCGTTGTAGATGTCGATCGATAGAATTTAAATTTGTTTTTTATCAAATGTTGGTTTGATCAAATACCGGTCACATTGGAATCAAAGTTGTTTAACGGAATATTTGGCTACTTTCAAAGTGCATTGTCTAATCGAATAATTATATCATTTGGATAATTGGAAAATAGATGAGACCTCATTCTTTTGGAGGTGAACGTTAAAAGATAGGATTGATAATTACGTATTGTAAAAGGATCGGATTGATACTTACGTATTGTAAATGGTTCTGTCCAAATTATTAATATTGAATTATATATATTGTCATAGAGTTATGATTGAAATTAGATTAAATTTAAAAACCAAAAGATAAAGAATTATAATTTTTATTTTCATCTACCATTTTTATATTCTTTTAATGTTTCGTGTTGCTGTAAATAGATTATCATAATCATTGATTATTCGTATATTACTACTGTTAACAAGTTATTAGGTTCGGGTTGGAAAATAACAATATTTAGTTGTGGATGAAAGTGAAAATTTTTAAAAAATAAAAAAACAAAAAATTTAAAACATGTAAATTTACGTTTTAAAAATAATTACTTCGATCATGTTATTACTTTTATCTTATGAAGGATTAATCAATTTTACCCATTTTTAATACACTGCTGAGGGATAACGAGAAAATTAAATGATAAAAAATATACTCATGGTATCATGAGTATTTTAAAAACTACATTACTTACTAGATTTTCACCTTTTTCACACGGCCTGATAGTAGTTGTGGGTGAAAGAGAAACGTTTTAGAAAATTTAGAAAAAACAAAAAAAATTAAAACATGTAAATTTACGTTTTAAAAATAATTACTTCGATCATGCTATTACTTTTATCTTATGATGGATTAATCAATTTTACCCATTTTTAATACACTGCTGAGGGATAACGAGAAAATTAAATGATAAAAACTATACTCATGGTATCATGAGTATTTTAAAAACTACATTCCTTACTTACTAGATTTTCACCTCTTTCACACGGCCTAATATTTAATTAGTATACCTCTTTCACACAGACTAATATTTAATTATTATACTTTAATCCTAATTTTGTCCCTATCTAATATAAATACTACTACCTCACTTATTGTAAAGCCCTAAAACAAAACCTACTTATCTTTTCTCTTCTTGTCGTTTGCTATCTTTTCTCTTCTTGCCGCTTGTTATCGATGAGCAGAGCTCAACTTGTTGCTCGAGTAAGAATCTGTAGGTTCTCAATGAACAAACCTCCGCCTGTTGCTCAAGTAATAATATGTAGGTTCTAGATTGGTAAATGTGTTTATTCTTTTTATCCTCGGCTCCATAAGTTATGCGTCTGCCAAGGTTTATTTTTCGATCTAAATGTTGTTTAGGTTTATGTTTATGCCTTCACGCGTCTGTCAATTGTTTATTCTGCTCTAAATGTTGTTTATGTTATTGTTTATGCCTCTATGTGTCTATCAATCGTTTGTTTGGTTTAGATTATGTTACTGTTGATGTTTATACCTCTGTTTTGGTATATATTATGTGTATAGTTGTTTTGTTTGATAAATAATTCATGTTATGCCTAATTGTTAAGATGTTTCATGTGTTCAAATGTTTTATAGTGCCTGTGTAATTTGGGTTTATTTTTATGCCACTGTGTTGATAGATATTAAGTGTATGCTGCTGTTTTCCTTGATAGTTACTTCATTTGTTAATATTTTTTATAGTGCCTGCGTGTTAACTGTTAGTGTTGATGCTTATGCCTCTGTTTTGATATATATTATGTGTAGGCTGCTTTTTTGCTTGATAAATAATTCATGTTATGCCTAATTGTTAAGATGTTTAATGTGTTAAAATGTTTTATAGTGTCTGTGTGATTTAGGTTCATTTTTATGCCTCTGTGTTGATAGGTATGAAGTGTATGTAGTTGTTTTGCTTGATAATTACTTCATGTGTTAATATGTTTTATAGTCCATGTGTGTTAACTGTTAGTGTTGATGTTTATGCCTCTTTCTTGATATATATATATATATATTATGTGTAGGCTGCTGTCATAATGATGTTTAGGTTTATGGTTGTGCGTTGGTTTCAATTTGTACTGATGTTTAGATTTTATGCATGTGTTAATTGTTTTTATTGGTTATGATGCTGTTAAGGGAGATAATTGTTGTGAAACCATTTTTTGATGTTAGTAGAAGTAGAAGATTCCCCTGGAGCTTTGGTAAATTTATTTAAAACAAAGTGTGTTTCAAAACTCTAGTGGAATCCTCCAACCCCAATAACACCATGACCAGTGTAGTCAAAACAAAGTTTGCGAGAATTATGTGGACTAACGTGTGAATTCTTGTTCAGCTGTTTTAGGATAAGTCAAGGTGGCTACTGCTTCAATATCGGTTAGTCGTTCCATATTTTAGAAGCGACCGAAGGGTTGACCAATATTATATACCTATATTGAGGGAGAGGTCCACTTGGACTTTCTTTGCTCAGTCTCATTATTGCACAAATTATCGCCGAGACCACTGATTTTGTATTTTTGTAGTCTTCAAAGATATACAATTATTGATTTTATATCTTTGAAAATTTATGCTCATGGTGGCCTGATAAGTTGATGTACAAATCATCTCGTGGATCAATGTGTGGCTTTGAACAGGTTAGTTGTTGCCTTATAATGGGTCTTTTTAATTGTATAATTATATGTGTCCAGTGTGATTGGCATATTTTTGTACATGTACCAGATTCAGAGCCCGATGATTTCATATTCTTGAATTCTCCGAATTGTTGCTGAGACTGCAAAAACAGTCTGCACCATTGGTGTTTTAGGACAAGTCGAGGTCGTTTATTTCTCAATATAGGTTAAATTTCCAAATTTACTTTGTCGCTAATCCTTCAATACATCGGCAGTGAGTCAACATTTTGAAATGAAATTTACCTATATTGAGGGATAAGCCATTTTTACTGGGGTTTTCAAGTTAATTTCATAAATATTCACTAGAATTGGTGAGCTTATAGGTAATCTTTTGTTGGTTTTTACTTATTGATGTTCTTGCAGAGCAATGTGTGCAGGCTTTCCACTGAAGCATGACTTGACACTGGACATTGGAAGACAGAAGAATGAATAAATGGAGAAGATAAAAAATAGAAGGATAAGATGTATCAAGTTGAAGACATCAAGTTACAGTTATAGGAAATTTATGTTTGAATGTAAATTTTATTTTCTAATCATAATATGTATTCATGAATCGTATTTAGTAGATTATTATATTTTAATTTTTCCATGAAAAATATAGTTGGGTAGTTATGCAGCCCCCTGCATAGTTATCCTGGTTTTTTTAATTCCTACTTATATTTAACGACGAGAATATAACAAAAGTGCAAACAACGTTACAACAGGTGAGCAAGATTCTGCAACAACAGAAAGTGTATTGGAAATTAAATTCACATTCTTTCCAACATAACTGCAACACCATTAGTGACTGTAGCAGTTAGTTATTGTGCAACGACTTCTGCAACGCCTCAAAAACTAACAAAATTAACCGTTTTGATAAATTAGTTCCATTGAATCACAATAACTCTTGCAACAAATAATTTAGTCATGGGGCAACAACTATGCAACGAATGTTTCCACGACAAACATTAATATACTTAACCGTTTCGATAAATTAGTGTCACGTAATCGCAACAACTGTTGCAACGATGTGACCCAATTCCAGCAGGATCAAATTTTGCAACGAAGCTCGTTGAAAAACTGTGTCAGAAAGGCTCTGGTGGAAACTAAGTTTGGCTAATGACTCAATTTAACACAACCAACATTTTCGGTCTCGAACCCGTTGTGAATGGCTTGTTGCAATAGGCCTGAAACGATATTCGTCGTTCTCAAGGCGTTGTAAAAGCTAGTTTATCCAGTAGTGAGAACTAATTGGACCACTATATACTTAACAAACTACATGGCTATCTTCAAGTATATTGTATAATTAAATAAATAATCGAATAATTGCATCAATTTGATCATATGAAAAATAGGTGAAAGCTCATAATGGAAGTGATTATGAAAATACCATGTTAATATTTACGTATTATGAAGGATTGAGCCTAAATTGTTAACATTGGGTTATGATCTCCGACCACATTCCTAACAAAATGGTATGGTTGCATTCCGTTAAAGTTAAAACATAATCTATTCATAAATTAAGAGATATACTATGTTAGTCCTTCAAGATATTTTATAGTTTGTATCCCTGCTTAGTGGTTAGAAAAATCAAATAACCAAAAATCCTAGTCTTTCAAACTAGCATCGTCGATATTCTACTTCTGCTTCAGTATTAAAGCATTATCGAGTACGATAAGAGATAATACACACGTGCATGGGGATTATTGCGAGAGGAACAAGAGAACTCGAAGATGATGTTCTATATTTCATTACCGAGGAATCGAGGTATCTTTAGAAGCTAAACTTGACCCATCAGTTTTTTCACTTGGTTTATTGTCTTATTCTCTAGGACATTTTCAAGTACTAAGGGAAGAAATCTGGTGTGTTTACATAAATTTAATAAAAGTTAAATCTAATCAAATTGAGTAAAAAAATAGATCAAATTATTTAATAAAAAAGAAGAACTCAAGTCGTTGTTGTTCTCTTTAATCCTTATTTAAGAAGAAGTAGTAGACAAAAACCCAATGAGCCCCTTAGAGAACCTACAAACAAGGCACATAAGCATATAGTTGCTGTCACCAAAGAACTTTCTCTGCCAAATGATCAGTTCATCTCAATTTTCAACAACTTCCAAGGAAATTTTTTGTTTAATATTAATTACATGCTATGACATAATCGGTTGTGAAACTTTAGTAATGGAATGTAGTAGCCATGCACCTCAAGCTAAAGTTTTCCATTTTACATTGAATTTTTTTTCCAATATTGATTCTATTCTCTAGGGTGCGCAAGTGACATTGACTAGTTCATCTGGAAACTTATCGCTACCTCCAACTCCAACTTCTTCATTGTCTTTAATTGGAAATATTTATGGCATTGGTATATCATATACTCTAATCAATTTATCGATATATGCCCAAATTATTAGTAGTTTATGTCAGTTTTATCATACGATTATCTTAAACGATCTTGAATTCGAGGAAAAAAACATGTCAATCATGTTAAAATATTATACCATATGCTCAACTAACTTGTTAATTGAGATCAAAGGCAACAATAAAACCTTTAATGTGTGGAACAAATAATCATAAGACATATCAATGAACATGCTTTCATTTGAGAAGAATCCCTCGTCCTAGATATAATTAAGAACTTAAATCTCATTTATAATAAATAATAACATAACAATTTTCATAATTTTATATGAGCCTATAAGCTAAAGTTTTTTATCAACAATATAGAGGTCGTGCAATAATCCCTTAAAAATGAGAACTGTTAACCCATCTCCATGATAGAAAATGATATAAGCCAAGTGATCTCCATATCAATGATAACAAAAATATAAACCACATGATCTCATCTTAATGATTAGAAAATGCTATACACCAAGTGATTTTCATCTCCATAATAGACATGGTAAAAAATACTATGAGCCAAATGATATATGTGTAAATAATAACTTTCGACAGTTACCAAGAAAAAAACAAAGTTATATAAAAAGGGTCGTATATAATCTGCACTTACCAAACTAGTTAATAAACCAAGAATAATTGAAAAATGTAAGAGGCCATGGAAGAGGCCATATTGAACTCTGACTTAAAATGTCAAATTAGCGAATTGGTTAGTAAACCAAACCCATATGAAAAGTTTAAGAGGCAATGCAAGAGGCCACATTGAGCCCTAAATTACAATTAGGGAATTGGTTACTAAACCAAGCCCAACTAAAAAGTGTACGAGACCACGCAAATGGTCATATTGAGCCGTGACTTAAACATTCAAACTAGCAAACTACTTAATCAACCAAGCCCAGCTGAACAATCTAAGAGGTCACAGAAGATTTCATATTGAGTTATAACTTAAATAGTTAAACTAGTGAGTTAGTTAATAAATTAAGCTTATAAGGTCACGCAAGAGGCCAAAATGTGACCCGACTCACGAGTCAAATATTATATATATATATATATATATCGACCCTCACGATGAGAAAAAACTAATGAATATGTAACCCAACTAAATATATTAATGAGATAAATATGAATCAATGAAAAAATAATTTATCCCGATAGAGGTTTCCCCCAGTACAAACTTTTTCAACCTAAAGTATGACAACCATAAACATGACAACTTCACATACGAAACTACAAATCGATAAGTAAGGTAGCTAGAACGAAAAGCTAAAGGTAATCTTCGCTTCATCATTCAGCAACGGCTAGGGGGCTAAATATCTATTTTTAAGACAATCGAAAAAATCAGAAGTACATGCTTTGTAAATGAGAGATAACACCATCTGAACATTATGTTCGATATTAATTAGTCTTTAAGTGTTATTATACTTCAACTCAAGGACTAGGGGTAGTCCTTATGGGAATATAATACCCTGATAGTTATAAAAACGCAACATACAACTCGACTAAATATAATAAGCCTCATATAATCATGCACAACTCGTCTCATCCTGCTAAGCTCGACTAGTCATGCTCAGCTCGGCTAGTCATAATTGGCCTCCTCTTTTCATGCTCAACTTGGTTAATCATACTCGGTTTGGGTAGTCATAATCAGCCTCACCTCATAATGTTCAACTCCTTTCGTCATGCTCAACTCGATTTATCATGCTCAATTTGACTAGTCATACTCAGCCTCATCATATTATGCTCAAATTGCTTCGTCGTGCTTAGCTTAGTTAGTCATGCTTAAGTCAACTATTCATAAAAAGCCTCACCTCTTCATGCTCATCTCAGTTAGTTGTGCTCAACTCAACTAGTCATGCTCAACTCGACTTGTTATAATAAGCCTCAAATTGTCATGCTCAACTCATCTTGTCATGTTTAGTTTGTCTAGTTATAATAAATCTCAACTCGTCAT
The DNA here is from genome assembly GCA_036936605.1 of Limnanthes douglasii subsp. nivea. Taxonomy (NCBI): domain Eukaryota; kingdom Viridiplantae; phylum Streptophyta; class Magnoliopsida; order Brassicales; family Limnanthaceae; genus Limnanthes; species Limnanthes douglasii. The sequence continues at coordinate 199,784,049 of JAUPFV010000001.1, read as the reverse complement.
TCTATACAGATCTCTTCATGCTCATCTAAGATTTATCATGCTCAACTAAGCTTGCCATGCTCAACTCGAGTAGTCATAATCATCGCAACTAGTCATAATCAACCTTAACTCGCCATGCTCAGCTCATCTCAATAGACTCAACTTGGCTAGTCATGCTCAGGTCGGCTAGTCAAAGTCAGCTCACCTTATGCACCTCATCTTTAGGGAATCGTCATGAGAACCTCAATTTAAGCATCTTATCTTCATAAAGGATATTTATGTTGAAAAGAAGTTACTAAAAATTATTACTACATATTTATTATTTCAAGATGTAATGGATATAGTACATATAGAGAGATAAAGTCTTTGTAACTTGTATAAATATGAGGTAAACTTTACGTATAAAGGCGGATAATGTTTTGGTATAGAAAAATCATGATATTCTCCTATTGATTGTTTCTTATGATTTTAATCTTGTTCTCTTTCTAGAAAAACTTCTTTGGTGTTTGATTAGATTTTTAGACTCATGAAAAATAAGCCCAAATGAGGATTTTATAAATATTAAGTCAGTTATAACATATTAATAGTTATTTTTGTCAACTCACAAAATAAATGTAAGTATATTTCCTAAAAGTATATTATTAGCAACGTATGTTATGTTTTACATGTAATATGTCATGTTTAAAACTATTTAAGTGTATTGTTTGTTATGTGTAAAGAAATAATACTACCTTTAACCCATAAGACAATACAAAACTAATTTTAGATGTGTCAAATTTCTACTCATGAATAAAAAACATAAAATTTTATTTCAATTATTGTTATCTTAACCTTGAATTAAGGACTAAGAAGTTTGTACCCCCCCCCCCTCATCATTATATTAAGGAGAATAAATAATTTGAAGTGTGGGTGGTTACACACGGTAATCATGAAACAATGAATAAATTTTGAATTCCATGTGGCTCTCCTTATTGAGATCATCACTGCAACCGAGTCTCTCAAAGAAGTTGAGAACCAAAGTTGAATAAGGAAAATATTAAGATATTGTAATTGCAACTCTCAACCATGAAGTTTAATGAAAAAAATGATAATAAGGAAACATATTCCAAGGTGTGAATAATCGTTTCAAAATTAAATACACTTAAGATTGACATTCCCAAATAAATTATAACAGAGTTTGCATTTCATTTTTTCTTCAATGCGAGAAGCGAAGAGTTAGTTAATTGGCTTATTATTATACTTAAAAGAATGAGAGGCTGAAACAATAACATCCAAGTTCCATAAAGAGAGTTTTTAAAAACAAAAGTAAAAAAATATAAGTATAATAGAAAATTTGATAAGGTTATAGTTCATAGAAAATAAACCTACGAAATCACCTAGTGTAGTTGATGTTTCTTTTGTAAGAGGACGAGTCATCTCAAAAGAATGTATGAGAATACCAAACTTGAATAAAAGCTAAGATAATCTTATATCTCTATTATGTTCAAAAATAAGTTTAGTTTCAATTTCAAAAAATACATGATGGGTTTATATGGTTACGACCAACCATGATTTTATTTCTATGAAGAATATAATATAGAGTCAAAACCTCACTATTGGTGAAAGTTTCATCGATCAAGTAAATGACTGTCCATACTTAGTATACATCATTTGTGATTTTTAGTTGTATATTTATAATGAACATTAACTATATTTCAAATATGTAAGTACAAATTTTAATATTTCTTGTAAAAGACCCATTAAAATATGTATATGAATAATCAAATGTTTCTTTCTTTATATGATAATGAGATAAGAACGAGATATTTGACAATGAATAATAAGTTTTCTTTATTAATTACTATTAATCATCACAAAGAAGCAATGACATACTTCTATCTAACAAACTAAATTGTAAAGATAAAATTTAAGCAATAATTAATGAAACACTTGGAAAATATATCCATAAGGTAAAATGGATAGAAATGTTTGTTAAGTTCACACGATTACTTAAAATCAACAAATAGATGGATTGGTTTATTCTTACCAAATTATTTGGCTAATTTGAAGCACATATTCCAATTAAATAAGTAATTAGTTGTCTAAATTATTTGAGTAATGGGACAAACAGTTGAAAACCCATTATTATACTAATTATGTAAAAACAATGTTAATTTTTGGATAATATGAAGAATTGGTACCAAATTATTAATATTTTTAGTTTAAACACTAAATTGACTAAACCAATTAGTTGAGGGTCTATAATAAAAAAATATAACAAAAAAATATGAATTAATTATGCTAAAGCTTAAACTATGATTCATTGTAACCAACTTGTAATTTTTCAAAGTGGAAAACAACTTGCATTGTAATTGTAATTGGTCTAAACAGATGTTTTGTTTCGTATTAGATTGAGGCCAAATGATATTTCTCGCTGGTTTTCTCCTGAAATAAGGCTTTGGATTACCTACTTCTATGAGACTTTTGAGAAGACACCCCCTGGTTTTAGGGCTGACATGTGGAAAACATTCAAGGTACTAACCGTATTATTATTTGTCCATGTATTATTTGTTGAATTGAATAACTCATTTGTTTTTTGTTTTGTTTATAACAATGCTACAGTGTACAAGACAACAATCATAATGATGTCTGCATGCTGTTCTTGGAACAACTAAATAGTTTTTATAAGAATTTTGTGGCTAGAATGAAAGGAAGTGCCTTGAGGAGAGCCAACATGTCCATCAGCTGAGCTGATTAATGTTTGGCCACCCATCTTAACAAATAGGCCAAGATTATGGAAGTCATGGATTGATTTCTGGTGTATTCCTAAACAGATGAAGCTGTAAAAAACAAACTCGAAAAACCGCAAAACTCATCATGGTGGGGCGGGAACTCATGTTGGTGGATCGATGAGCCATTCCAGATCTGTTAGTCAACATGTAAGTGTTTTTCATTACTTTGAATTTAAGTTGAGTTTTGTTTTTAATATATTCATTTTTACCCTATAGTGCAGTTTTAGGAAACCAGAGAAATGTAGTCAGTGGCCAAATGCCTGAGATTTACATACGGAAAGAAGGATGGTCAGGGCAATGCTACGTCGAAATTTGTGAACCCCTCATCTTCTTAAAATCATGGTATTTTTTTGGTTAAATCAGTTTCCTAAAAGATTATATTTATATGTACATAGTATCTTGTATATTTGGTTTAGTTGATAATTTTGTATACATGTTGCATAGTAGGATTAATAATTGTATGCAACTTCTTTTGGGTTCCAAAATATCTCCCATTTGTTGAAGCCTTTTCTTACTTACTTGAACAAGTTTCATAGCGGTCACAATATCTTGATCCTCTTTTTGTAATGCTTGAGACAAATCATTTGTCAACGATAATTGTATGCAACTTCTTTTGGGTTCTAAAATATCTCCCATTTGTTGAAGCCTTTTCTTACTTACTTGAACAAGTTTCATAGCGGTCACAATATCTTGATCCTCTTTTTGTAATGCTTGAGACAAACCTCAACCATTAATTGCAACATAAAAACAAAACCAAAAGTTTGTATAACAAATAACAAACTTTTTGGTTCACCCTTTGAATATCTATCACTTTTCAAATCTTCAAGCACTTCAATAATGGGAGTAAATAAATCAACCAACCTACTAAGGGTACGAAAGTGTGATCCCCATCGTGTATCACCCGCTCTTTCAATAAACAACTCTTAGTTCAAACCGGTACCCGTTTCCACCAACTCATTCTCAATAAGATTAGCAAAATGAGCAACTTGTTTTTTACGAAGCAAAGTTTGCCATTTGTTAGAAGATCTTAGAAAACTCACAATACGTGACACCTCAAGAAAAAACCAATCAACATCTTCATGCTTCCGAGCCATCGAAACAAGAGCCAATTGAAGTTGGTGAGCAAAACAATGTACATAGTAGGCTTGCGGATTTTCCTTTTGAATCAAAGTCTTCAAACCACCAAATTGACCTTTCATATTACTCGCCCCATCATATCCTTGAACTCGAATTTAGAAACAAATAATCCAAGTCTTGAAAACAAGTTTTCAAGAGCATTTCTAAGCGTTATTGCACTAGTATCTTCAACATGAACAATCCCAATAAACCGCTCAACAACAAATCCTTTCATCGACAAAACGTACAACTACTGCCATTTGTTCTTTACCAGAGCAATCACCGGATTCATGAACTAGAACAAAAAAGAAACCATCTCTAATTTCTCCAACTATCTTTGTAAGAGTTTCCACCGCACATGCATTTACAAGTTCTTTTTGAATAACGGGACAAGTCATCTTACAATTTCCACCACTCATAAAGGCTTCTCCTATTTTCTCATTGTTTCTCCCCAAAGCTTCAATAAATTCTAGAAAATGACCTTTATAAATAGAATCTTCTCACTCATTATGTGCCCTAAATTCAATTCCACCTCTAACAAGAAACTTAACTGCTTCAAGTGATGCTTTTACACGAACAAGATAATGATCTTCCGTTTTTATACTATGCTTTACATATGTTTCATAATAGGATTACTAATTGTTTTTTGTTTTCTTGCCATTGTAGAACGATAATTTCTATATATGTTTTACAGTATGGTTAGTGGTTCAACTCTCGTGTTGTGAGCATTGGTCTTATATATTTGCATGTGGTTATTTTCTTGTTTGTACAATGTGATTGTCTTAGCTTAACTGCTCTTTTGATTTGTCAATGTACTTTATATAGTTATATATTTTTATTTTTTTATGCATAACTAATAAAGGTCTTTAATTGTGTTCCGACAATTATACGAAGAGTGGAAAGAAGCGGTCAGGTTAAAACATGGTGACGACACTGACCCATAATCTGTTGATGATCTTGACATGTTCTTGTCTCTTCCAACTGTGAAATTGAGAAATAGGAAAGGGAATTTAATTGGAACGGAAATAGCCAAGCATTCTTTAAAAATTTTGTTGGGAGTTCCTCACAAGGATCAATATCTTCTGTTTTGGGTAGTAAGGAAGCCAAACAAATGGTGGAGAAGAATGATAAGATGTCGGAGAGGATTGTGATGCTTGAGAATGCTATCAAGATTCTCGTTGTACATTCTAAATGTGATTTTGCGGAGAAGATTATATCGGGTGATGTGAATTGGTTCGACAATGAGAATGTAAATAATACAAGTGTTGGTGATGGCAGCAGAGATTGTAGTGGTGATGGTACTAGAGGTTCTTCTCCAGCTTGATTAATTGTTTTATCTTGTATGTGGTAATAATCATTCTAACGTAAAGGCTAATACTAGGAGGAATGAACTACCTGAAAGCCCAAAACCAAACCTACAAGCCTCTGCGTATAACCAACATTGACTATAGAATTTATAGCATAACTTGGTTGACTCTAGAGCTGAAATTATCGCAAATATTCAATCCATCCTCGTCACATATCAAAAATACAATCCATCATCTTCACCTCAGCTTTACGTAACCATATCGACAACTTCAATCAGTAGGTGAGTCTTTGTACTTCCCAATATTTGTTTTTTCGATTTTCATTGTTGGTTGCTGCTATAATGGCTATGAGCTTGCATTGCTGTTCTAATTCTAAAATTTCTACAGTACTTCTAAGATTTCTAAAGTAAATCCAGTTACCTAAATACATTATGTTAGGTTAATCTATTTATTTTGTCTCTGTTCGAATCTAATACGACTATCCTAGTTAGTGTCTTTTTTTTTCCGAATCATAGGCCCTTGCCATATGCCTACTGATATTCCAACTGCTCGTGACCAGATGTATCGTCGTTTAGATGTTACTAGGACTGTTGTTGCAGATGAATTATTTGATGGTGTCGATGACTTTATTTTACGAGCTCGAATGCACAAAAGTTCAGTAGGAGAGAGTAGTTTGATATTGTGTCCATGTTCGAAATGCATAAATATTTACCCAAATGCAACTAATACAGTGCACCAATATATAATGAGACGTGGATTTGTGGAAGACTACTACTATTGGGTGTATTATGGAGCGAGTTTATGGAATGGGGATAATTCTCAAGGCATTTCTGTTAACCAATTTGCTGAGGACGAATATCATGAGAGGGTAGGTGATTGTTTGGGATTCAGGGAGCCCATCAATGAGGGTGAGGCTCCAAATGGGACTGCTGCAATATACTACAAGTTGTTGCGTGATGCTGATGAACCAGTTTATGAAGGTTGCACTATAATGTTTAAGTTAGCGCTGGTGTCCGAGTTTATCAACTTGAAATCTGAGTCAAGGATTTCCAAACGAAATCATGAGTGTTATGTTTCTATTATGAGATGACTAACACCATACATAGATAACAGAATTCCTTCTATATATTGGCAAGCAAAGAAGTTGTTGATGCCTATCCGGTTGCCTCACAAAAAAATAGACGCCTGTGTTGACAATTTTATGTTGTTTTATGAAGATGCGGCCAGCTTGGAGTGTTTTTTACAGTGCGGTAAGTCATGTTACAAAGTAGAATCTAATACAAGGAAAGGTGTAACTCAAAAGAATAAGATTTTGTGTAATTTATAGTAGATAGCTCCCTGCATTTCCAGCAATTATTTCACTCTTGCTGCAGCAGTATTAGTAGGTTATAAATTAGTTTTGGTTTCTTGTTTTTTATGAGTGTCATAGGTTGGTACAAACATGGATACATTAGACTATCGTATATCAATATTGGCTAATAGTTCCTATTGCGAGATTCACAAATTCGAGGGATATTACACCAACATTTACCTTTTCGACACAAAACGTGGAAGAGGGTATAAAACAAACAGTAGTGGTGTCATGGTTAACGGGACATATGGTGTTGATATGATTGACTACTATGGACAAATATCAGAAATTTGGGAGGTGTCCTAAGGTAGGGTGATGGAATCGATTGTGTTTTTCAAATGCGATTGGTTTAGTAACAATAAAAAAACATGCAAATTTACCCTACAAATGGTTTGATAGAAATTCTTCGAAGAAGTTGGATGTCACAACATGATCCATTCATATTGGTTGCTCAAGCTCGGCAAGTCTATTATTTAGATTATGCATCGAAAGAAGCATATCATAAAGTATGGGCAGTTGTAAATAGAAGATTTTAATGATGAATTTGTTAGTGATGAAGATGGCATAGATAATGTAAGCAGTGGTCAATACGATATCGACTTAGACTAATTAACAATGTTGATTGATATTGTATATTATATGTCAATATTGATGAATTTGAATAGATATTGATGAATTTGAATCTATTTAGAGTTGATGAATTTGGTGTTATCAATATGATATGTTTAATTTACTAATTATGAGTTTGAGTAGTAATTCAGCTTTATAACTTGATGGATGTATTCTATCTATTTTAGGCTGTACTGGGTGTTTCTATACTGTAACGTGACTATTTTTTCCACAATTTCCATTTATACAACGGGATAAAGACCCTTGAGCAACACGCTGTTAATAAAAACTACATTACTTACTTACCAGATTTTCACCTCTTTCACATAGACTAATATTTAATTAGTATACCTCTTTCACACGGCCTAATATTTAATTATTATACCTTAACCCTAATTTTATCCATATCTAATTAAAATACTATTTCCTCACTTATTATAGATCAAAACCTTCTTATCTCTTCTCTTTTTGCCGCTTGTTATCGATGAGCAGAGCTCAGCTTGATGATCGAGTAAGAATCTGTAGGTCCTCGATGAACAAAGCTCAACATGTTGCTCGATTAATAATATGTAGGTTCTAGATTGGCAAATGTGTTTATTCTTTTTATCCCCGTCTTCATAAGTTATGCATCTGCCAAGGTTTACTTTTAGATCTAAATGTTGTTTAGGTTTATGTTTATGCCTTCACGCGTCTGTCAATTGTTTATTATGCTCTAAATGTTGTTTAGGTTATTGTTTATGCCTCTTATGTGTCTATCGCTCGTTTGTTTGGTTCAGATTCTGTTAGTGTTGGTGTTGTTTCCTCTGTCTTGGTATATATTATGTATAGGCTGCTGTTTTGCTTGATAAATAATTCATGTGATGCCTAATTGTTAAGATATTTCATGTGTTAAAATGTTTTATAGTGTCTGTGTGATTTGGGTTCATTTTTATGCCTCTGTGTTGATAGCGATCAAGTGTATGCTGCTGTTTTGCTTGATAATTACTTCATGTGTTAATATTTTTTATAGTGCATGTGTGTTAATTGTTAGTCTTGATGTTTATGGCTCCGTCTTGATATATATTATGTGCAGGCTGTCGTTTTGCTTCATAAATAATTCATGTTATGCCTAATTGTTAAGATGTTTCATGTGATAAAATGTTTTATAGTGCCTGCGTGATTTGGGTTCATTTTTATGCCTCTGTGTTGATAGATATGAAGTTTATGATGTTGTTTTGCTTGATAATTACTTCATGTGTTAATATGTTTTATAGTGTCTGTGTGTTAACTTTTAGTGTTGATGTTTATGCCTCTGTCTTGATATATATTATGTGTAGGCTGCTGTCATAATATTTTTGCATGTGCGTTGGAATCAATTTGTAGTGATGTTTAGGGTTTATGCATGTGTTAATTGTTTTTATTAGTCATGATGCTGTTAAGGGAAATAATTGTTTTGAAAACATTGGTTGATGTCATTGGGAGTAGAGGATTCCCCATGAGCTTTGGTAAATTTGTTTCAAAACTCGAGTGGAATCTTCCAACCCAGTAGCACCATGACCAATGTAGTCGAAAACAATTTGCGACAATTATGTGGACTAACGTGTGAATTTTTGTTGGGCTATTTTAGGACAAGTCAAGGTGGCTACTACTTCAATATAGGTTACGCATTCCATATTTTAGAAGTGACGGAAAGTTTGAGCGATACTATATACCTTATTGAGGGAGAGGCCCACTTGGAATTTCTTTCCTAAGTCTTATTATTGCACAAATTATCGTTGAGACCACTAATCTTGGATTTTGGGACTGTTCAAAGATATACAATAATTGGTTTCATTGACAATTTGTGCTCATGGTGGCCTCATAACTTGATGTACAAATCATCTCGTGGAGTAATGTGTCACTTTGTGCAGGTTAGTTGTTGCCTTATAATGGGGTCTTTTAATTTTATAATTATGTATTTCGAGTGTAATTGACATATTTTTGTACAAGTACCAGATGCAAATCCCAATGGTTATATATTTTTGAAATGTCCAAAGGTTTATAGCGCCTTTTTAGACTATGAGAATACAAGATCACTGGGCCGCAAAAACAGTTTGTGCCATTGGTGTTTGGAAACAGTCGAGGTCGTTTATTTGTCAATACAGGTTAAATTGCCAAATTTCCTTTGTTACTATTCCTTCAATTTATTGGCAGCGAGTCAACATTTTGAAATGCAATTTACCAACATTGAGGGATAAGCCATTTTGACTGGATTTTTCAAGTTAATTGCATAAATAGTCGCTGGAACTGGTGAGCTTGCAGGAAATTCTTTGTTGTTTTTTACTTACTGATTTTCTAGTAGAGCAATGTCTGCAAGCTTTCCACTGAAGCATGAATTGACACTAGACACTAGAAGGCAAAAGAATGAACAAATAGATAGGATTAAATAACATAAGGATAAGATGTATCAAGTTGAAGACATCAAATGATAGTTATAGGAAATTTATGCTTGAATGCAAATTTTATTTTCCAATCATAATATGTATTGATGAATCGTATTTAGTAGATTAATATATTTTAATTTTACAATAAAAAAAATGTAGCTGGGTACCTATGCAGCCCTCTGCATAGCTACCCTGTTTTTTTTTTTAATTCCTACTGATATTTAACGACAAGGATATAACAGAAGTGCAAACAATGTTACAGCAGGTGAGCAACACTCTGAAACATCAGAAAGTATATTGGAAATTAAATTCATATTCTTTCCAACATAACTACAACACCATTAGTGACTGCAGCAGTTAGTTATTATGCAACAGATGTGCAACGACTTCTGCAACGGTTGAAATACTAACAGAATTAAACGTTTCGATAAATTAGTGCCATTGAATCGCAACAACTCTTGCAACGAAGCAGTTAGTCATGGAGCAACAACTATGCAACGATTGTTGCCACGACGGACATTAACACACTTAACTGTTTCGATAAATTAGTGTCACGCAATCGCAACAACCCTAGCAACAATGTGACCCGATTTCACACGGGTCAAATTTTGCAACGGCACTCGTTCAAAAACTATGTAAAAAAGGTTTCGGTGGCAACTAAGTTTGGTTAATGACCCCACTTAACACAACTGACGTTTCTGGTCTCGAACCCGTTGTGAAGGGCTTGTTGCAACGGGCCTGAAATGATATTCGTCATTCTCAAGACGTTGTAAAAGCCAGTTTATCCAGTAGTGAGAAGTTAAGTAGACCACTATATGCTTAACAAACTATTTGGCTATCTTCAAGTATATTGTCCAATTATATAAGTAATCGAATGATTACATCAATTTTATTATATGACAAATAGGTGAAAGCTCATAATGGAAGTGATTATGAAAATGCCATGTTAATATTTACGTATTGTGAAGGATTAGACCTAAATTATTAACATTGGGTTATGGTCTCCGACCACATGTCTAACAAAATGGTATGGTTGCATTCTATTAAAGTTAAAACATAATCTAGTAATAAATTAATAGATATTATACGTTAGTCCTTCAAGATATTCTATATTTTGTATCCCCACTTAGTGGTTAGAAAAATCAAATAACCAAAAACCCTAGTCCTTCGAACTAGCATCATCGATTTTCTACTTCTACTTCAGTATTGAAGTATTATCGAGTACGATAAGAGATAATACACACATGCATGAGGAGTATTGCGAGAGGTAGGAGAGAACTCGGAGATGATGTTCTACATTTCATTACCGAGGAATCGAGGTATCTTTAGAAGCTAAACTTGACCCGTCAGTTTTTTAACTTGGTTCATTGTCTTATTCTCCAGGAAATTTTCAAGTACCAAGGGAAGAACTCTGGTGTATTTATATAAATTTAATAGAAGTTAAATAAAATCAAATGGAGCAAAAAATAGATCAAATGTAGCAACAACTTCACGACCTCACCAATTTTAACCAACTTGAACCGTCATTGTTCTCTTTAATTCTTATTTAGGAAGAAGTAAGACAAAAACCCAAGGAATCCCTTAGAGAACCTACAAACAAGGCACATAAGCATATAGTTGGTGTCACCAGAGAACTTTCTCCACCAAATGAACAGTTCATTCTCAATTTTTAACAACTTCTGAGGAAATATTTTGCCAAATATTAATTACATTCTATGATATAATCGGTTTTGAAACTTTAGTTATTAAATGTAGTAGCCATGCACCTCAAGGTGAAGTTCTCATTTTTACATTGAAAAATTTGTCCAATATCGATTATATTCTCTAGGGCACGTTCTTTCCTTCCCTTCTTTTTGTATTCCGTCTGCAGGAATGGCAGTTAGTTAGGGTGAGCAAGTGACATAGACTTTTTCATCTGGAAACTTATCGCTACCTTCTACTCCAACTTCTTCATTTTCTTTAATTAGAAATATTTATGGCATTGGTATATAATGTACTCTAATCAATTTATCGGCATATGGCCGATTTATTAGCAGTTTATGTCAATTATGTCATAAGATTATCTTAAACGATCTTGAATTCGAGAAACACACATGTCAATCATGTTAAAATATTATATCATATGCTCAACTGGCTTGTTGATTGAGAACAAAGACTACAACAAAACCTTTAATGTGTGGAACAAATAATTTAGAGTGTGGAAGCTATAAATTATTTGATGTATTTGCATGATTTAATTTTAATGCACAATGCTGGGAAATATGCACCCTGTTAAACACAAAGACACGTGACTAATATAATATTGTGGCAAATATAGATTACATAGATGAAAATACCAAACCGTATATGAATATATACATATCAATGTTGTACAAAAACCACACAAAAGCACAGTTTAAATGCATACACGTATCACCTGCAAATAACATGAGAGAAAATATGATACAATCAAAGCAAAACATACAAACTTAGACAACTCTAGCCTATTCATGTGGGAACTAGAAAATCAAGTCTTTGAATGAGAGACCTGTATAACAAAATCATAACAGCTCTTCATTATCAAATAGAATATCTAGTAGGACTTCGTCAATAGATATTCCCAAAGTAATTTTCAGTTGTCATCAATAATTTCACTTTCTAACTTAGACTTTCAAAATTAAAACTACCAAAATAAGGAATATCTTATAACTCATCTTAATCATCATAAGACATATTAGTGAACTTGGTTTCATTTTTGAAGAATCCCGCGTCCTAGATATGATTGAGATATTAAATCTCATTTATCATAAATAATAACATAAGAATTTCATAAATTTATATGAGTTTATAAGCTAAAGTTTTTTATCAACAAAATAAAGGTCGTGTGATAATTCCTTAAAAATAAAAATTGTTAACCGATCTCCATGATAGAAAATGCTATAAGTCAATTGATCTCCATATTCATGATAAAAAAAATATAAACCACATGATCTTCATCTTAATGATAGAAAATGTTATACACCAACTGATTTTCATCTCCATGATAGACATGGTAAAAAATACTATGAGCCAAATGATATCTATGTAAATAATAACGTTCAACAGTCAGCAAGAAAAAAAAAGTTATATAAAAGGGGTCGTATATAATCTGTAATTACCATACTGGTTAATAAACCAAGCATAACTGAAACGTGTAAGAGGCCACGCAAGAGGTCATATTGAACTCTGACTTAAAATATCAAATTAGCGATTTGGTTAGTAAACCAAACCCATATGAAAAGTGTAAGAGGCCACACAAGAGGCCACACTCAGCTCTGAATTACAAATTAGAAAATTGGTTAATAAACCAAGCCCAACTAAAAAATGTAAGAGACCACACAAATGGTCATATTGAGCCCTGACTTAAACATTCAAACTAGCAAACTATTTAATCAACCAAGCCCAACTGAACAATGTAAGAGGTCACAGAAGAGTTCATATTAAGCTATAACTTAAACAGTTAAACTGGTGAGTTAGTTAATAAATTAAGCTTATAAGGCCACACAAGAGGCCAAACTGTGACCCGACTCACGAGGCAGGTCAGAAAAAATGAATTAAAGAAAACAACGAATCTATGAATCTATGAAGAAATATTTTATCCAGATAGAGGTTTACCTCATTACAAACGTTTTCAACCTATATTATAACAACCATAACCAAGAAAACTTCACATACGAAACTAAAAAATTGATAAGATAGGTAGCTAGAAGGAAAAGCTAAAGGTAATCTTCTGTATGCACCGTAACAACCACAGTTGATAACCAAATAAAATGAGAAGTTGGATTTTTTTTAATTAGTTCATTTGTTATGTCTCGGTATTCTTTTATTTATCTTTATACATGTAACCGTTATCCTAGCTGTCAAAAGCTTATTGGTGTAGTGCTAACCGATATGAATTATTCTAATTCTTATAATTAACTTAATCACGTGTTTGTTTAATTAACTTGCAACATAATTATAGAAGCCGACATGTTGAATAAAAAGGAAACATTGGATAGATTAACAAACATCCAAATACCCTTTCTCTTTCAACCACTGCCCATTGTTTTCTTTATTCCTCAACTCTATAAGATCTTACTTGTATATTTCTAATCTTTGATTTCTTAACTAAGTAAAAGATTATTCACCCACCTTCCCTTCAAATAGAACATAGAGAGCTAGAGTGAAAGGTTTTATCTAAGCATCTGAAGTCAAACAGTTGATAAAGTCTGCGTGAAGATTTCAATATTTTTATCCTAGGTAAAAATATGGCTTATCTCGAGTGAGAGACGTAGAAAAACAAGGTTTGAAGTTGTAGTAGCAGCTCCAAGATTGTTGCACCATAATACCAGAGCTTAATAAAGAGGGAATTATAGTTCTTATAATACCATATGTAGCCAGACTAGTTCAGTTAATAGATTTACTAACAAGAAAAAATTATGCTTTTATGCTAGGACAAGCCATACTAATTTATTTCTTAGAAGACCAGGGCACCAAGGATTCACCCAGAAAAACATAGTAGCCACCAACATACTTTCTATCATCTAATGAGCTTACCCACTATGTATAAGAGTAACCCGTAAGATGAGACTATGGTGAAGCTTTGAGATAAAAACCCATTAATTTTATTCCAAATAAGTATCTTAGCACATTTTCACGTATTTAAAATGTATATGTGTAGGATCTTGAATAAATTGACTCGACTTATTAACTACAAATGTTATGTGAGGCTTTATATTTAACATATAATGTAATAATTCTAACATTCAGCTATATGGCGTGGTATCATTAAGAGTACCATCATGAATTGAAGAAATACGGCCCACTGTCATAGAACTATCGCATGGTTTGCAAACAGTCATAGTAGTTAAAGTAAGTATTTCTTATACGTAATGTACAAACGAGACTTATCACGCGTGATCTTTATGCCGGGGAAATAATGTAGCGCTTCCATGTATTTTACTGTAAATATCTAGTTGAGCTTCTTGATCAATTTCTGAAGAAACTTTGTTCTATTGCTTGTCGCTATTATGTCATATATGTAAACAAAAATTACTATAACAATCTGTTCACTTACATAGATGAGCATAGATGTATCAGGTCTTGGAGTTTTGAAAACCGCAACCAATAAAGATATTATTTTCATCTTAGTTCTATAGTCTTCCATATTTTGAGAACCATTCATGGTTTCTTGAAATTCACCTTTATAATATGTGATTATGGATTTGGTGTGTGAGCCATGGATTTTTAAGATAAAGTCCCAAAGATCTTTGAAGGTCTTCTCATTTATAACTAAGAAACAAAGTGAAGACTTATTGTAGTGTACAACCAGCCTAAAAAGAGGTGATCCTTTGAGATCTAGTCATCATAGGCTGGATTTTCAACTTTATTTATATTTTAGTTTAAGCTAAACTTGTATGGACAAGTTTGTTCACTAGAAAAAAATCCACATCGTATGTTACCTCTTCTATTTAGAAGAATCATCTTCTTTCTGAAATAAAAAATTATATCTATCAATTTTGATGTTGTAGATACTATAAAACATTCAATATATGTATCTTAGCATTATTTGAACATATTTAAAATGTATATATGTATGAGCTTGAATAAATTGACTCAATTCGTTAACTACAAAAGCTATGTCGGGCCTTGTATTTAACAGATATTGTAATGATACTAACATGCTCTTGTATGATGTAGGGTTATCAAGAAAATTACCCTCATGAATTGAAAAAATATAGTTCACTGTCCTAGGAGTATCACATGGTTTGCAATCAGCCATTCCAACCAAATTAAGTATTTTTTATACATATTTCTTCTAAGTAATATACAAATCAAAATTATTACTAATGACCTTCATGCTAAGGAAATAATGTAAAGCTCACATGTCTTTGAATGTAAATATTATCTTAAATTTCTTAATAAATCTGTGAAAAATCTATATTTTATTGTCTGTCACTGTATCAAGTTTATTTACATAGAAGAACATAATTGTATCAACCTTGGAATTTAGAAAACCCCATCCAATTAAGACATCATTTAGCTTAGATTACTAAGACCTAGGAGCCTTCTTCAATCTATATAAAGCTTTATTAAGTTTACATACATGATAGGGTTTTATGGGATCTTAAAATCGTTGAGGTTGTGTCATATATATTGTCTCTTGTACATGTCCATTAAGAAAGACATTGTTGATGCCTAATTTATGTATATCCTAATTTTTAGACACAATAATACTTATAATTAGCCTTATAATTGATGTTTTAACCACATGACTAAAGCTTTCATCAAAATTAATTTTTGGTGATTGATAAACAAACTTGTAGCTACCAAGTGAGCTTTATATTTTTTTATTGACTCATACATAACTCACTTTAATATGAAAACCCATTTACAACGCACCAAAGGCATAATAGAATCCCAAGATGTAAGTGTACAAGTGTGATTTCTGAGTAAAGTATGGAATTTTCTTTTCATATCTTGATTCTGATTAGGGCTAGCATAAGCTTCAGATAATTTAGTGGTTTCAATGACTTCAGATGAAGATGAGATAGCTAGACCAATATAATTGTGTTTGAGTTTGATAAAACCAGCCTTAAATCTTGTTACCATGATATAAGAATTGAAATAGGTAGAATTATGATGGTTATTTAACTTATTATTTGTGTGTTATATGGCTAAAATGTTATAAGTTTTATTTGTTTGATTTTCTGATAAAAGATGTTCTATTTATAAATGTGAAGTAGATGATAGATGATGTATCTAAAGATCTGAATTGTAATGTGTAACCTAATTATTAGAATATATATGTGCATATTGAGAAGTAGTTTGGAAAGAATTATGTACGGTAATAAGAGATGGTTGGCTGAATACTTGAGTAAGAAGAGGATGAATTAGTTTTGACAGAGGAAAACAAACATATACATTTATACCTTCAGTAGATTATGTAGTATTTAAGTTGTATTGCATTTTTTTGCCTGTATTATTGTAGAACTAATTATAATTTGAAAATTAATCTGATTGTGACACGAGAATATGAGCCTCTCTTTGACTTAGTATTTAGGAAGCCAAAGTGAAAATGAAAACCATATTCATTTAATGTGATGTTTTTTGAAATAAAGTTTTTCTAGTAGGTGAGAAGCACTTGTAGCATTTGTACATAAATGAATATATAATGAAAGCACATTTTAATGAATGATACTTATATTTATCTTGTTGATAAGATCTTAGACAAATAAATCATGCACAACCAAATACTATAATAAATGTATAATCACGTCGTCTATTGTAGAGAGTCTCACAAGTTAGCTTATGATTCAATATAGGTGTAGGCATTCTATTTATTTAAAAGGTATATGTATTAAAAGCTTCATGCAAAACTGAATAGGGTAATTGAAGAAAGTTAGTCGAGTTTCAACTACATGCATGTGTTTCCTCTATACCCTACCATTTTGGGCAGAGGTATGAGGAGATTATGTTCTCTAATGTATAGGTACAGATTTGGTGATAGGTAATTTAGCAATACTTCATCATGACTATTTGTTTGTATAGTTTTTATATTTCTTTCAAACTGAGTTTCCACCAAATTTCTGATTGAATAAAATAAAATACACATAAAATTTCTACTTTAGTGAGTATATACAAAGAAACCTACTGAAGTCATCTAAAATAACACATAGAATATAAATCATGACTTTGATTTTACAAGGGTTGGGCCCTAAACATTAGTTTATACAAAGAAATCAATACCAAGATTACAAGGCGTTAAGACTTTAGATAACCGTTGATATGAGGGATGTACTAATCTTCTATGTCATTCCTCAATTTAGATAACTTGATATGAGAAATTTGAAAATTATAAAACTCTAAATTCTTGAGTAACGGATCCATCAATGCAATAAAGTCCACCTATAGATGTCATTGTCAGTAGGATTGTCCTCAGTTATACATTTTTTAAAAATAAAAATCCTTGTAAAATTCAACAAAAACTTAATTATATTTGGTTATTGAGAAATAAAACTAATCGTTTTGGTTATTTTTGGAGTATGTAGGATATTTTGCAAAGTAATATCATATTTTACCTTTGTAGGTAACTTTAAAATACTAGTATGATTTATTCAATACCTTTGTCCATTTCCAAAAATAAGATACTTGTTACATGAGAAATCATAATTTTAACTTATAGTAGTAGGCATGCATGTAATGTGTGAGTAGGACATAAGTCTGCATACTAATAGTTGTTCATGTAACTTTGATCTTGGACGATCATAAAGCATTTTCATTCTCTGAATTATTTTGTTGATTTTCATATTAAATGGACCCCCTAATTGTAGGATCATCTCTATAATAACATGTAACACCTTTATAACCATACTTTCCATAGATTTGGAATGTTGGTTTATTTGGGGAGTATCTTACATAGCCTCGGCCTCCCCTATTGACGTATTTTCCTCTCTAACTGTTTCTTCCACGATAACTACGACCTTGACCTATTTTATTGCACTGATTGTGGATTTTCTTATTGTTGTAGTTGTATTGTTGTTTATTGTCGGCATTTTATTGATAAGAGGTTGGAGATATAATGCTTAGATTTTCCATAGCATACCGTATATTAAACAACTCCTCCAACCTACTCTTAAAAATGAAAATGTAGTTATTAAAAATTGTTATTCTTTGTCACATCCTCCAAACAAAACACACTGGAGATTGATGAAGTATATTTATTTATTTGTTTAATATAGAGAATGAGTATATGAATTGAATATTGTTGGAGTTTTATCCTCGAAAAGTAATTACTCATTTGATCTAGAAAAAAAAGTAATAATTAATTATTCAAAATCAAGATGTCTGTACATCATTTATCATTTCATATTTATACAAAAAGAGTTCACTATGGAGTCCATTACTCCATTACAAAATTTTAATTACAGTTGTATCTTAGTGGTCATTAATATGATGAGTGTTGTAATTGATGTCCACGTTCCTTGGGTACACCCTTTAATGAGAGTAGTGACAATAATTATTCATATCACTGGTGCCGGGTTTGGGGATGTACTGCCAATATCTGGTATTGTTGATACTTAGGGTTGAGAAGTTGTTTGCCATGATCCTTTATGTTTAATCTTTCAGCGATCAATAAATGTACTTTATCCACTACCCTATCGGTTTAGGTTACCAACGATCGGTAAATACTCCATACCTAAAACCCTTTTGATTTCAACTGTACCTATTGAAAAGAGTTTCAACTGTACCCTATCGTTTTACCAATAGTTGCTCATTTAACTTTGATGTTGGACGATCATATAAGCACTTTTATTTTCTGATTTATTTTGTTGATTTTCATATGGAATGGACCCCCTAATTGTAAGATCATCTCTATAATAACATGTAACACCTTTATAACCATACTTTCCATATATTTGGAAGGTTGGTTTATTTGGGGAGTATCTTACATAGCCTCGGCCTCCCCTATTGACACATCTTCCTCTGTAACTGTTTTTTTCCACGATAACCATGACCTTGACCTATTGTATTGCACTGATTGTGGATTCTCTTATTGTTGTAGTTGTATTTTTGTTTATTGTCAGTCTTTTATTGATAAGAGGTTGAAGATGTAATGCTTAGATTTACCATAGCATACTGTAGATTAAACAACTCCTCCAACCTAATATTAAAAATGAAAATGTAGTTATTAAACACTGTTATTCTTTGTCACATCCTTCAAACAAAACAAAGTGGAGATTGATGAAGTATATTTATTTATTTGTTTAATATAGAGAATGAGTATATGAATTGAATATTGTTGGAGTTTTATCCTCAGAAACTAATACCAAAATAATTACTCATTTGATCTAGAAAAAAAAAATTATTCAAAATCAATATGTCTTTACATTATTTGTCGTTTCCTATTTATACAAAAGGACTTCACTATGGAGTCCATTACTCCATTACATAATTTTAATTACAGTCGTAACTTAGTGGTCATCAATATGATGCGTGTTGTGATTGATGTCCACGTTCCTTGGGTACACCCTTTAATAAGAGTAGTGACAATAATTATTCATATCACCGGTGCCGAGTTTAGGGATATATTTCCATTATCTGGTATTGCTGATACTTAGGGTTGAAAAATTGTCTGTCGTGATCCTTTTTGTTTAATCCGTTAGCGATCAATAAATATACTTTATCCACTACCCTATCGGTTTAGGTTACCAAAAATCATTAATACTCCTTACCTAAAACCTTTGGGATTTCAACTGTACCTGTTGAAAATAGTTTCAAGTATACCCTATCATTTTACCAATATCAATAAATGTACTTTATTCACTAACTTATCGATTTAGGTTACCAACGACGGGTAAATACCCCTTACCTAAAACCCTTTTGATTTCAATGGTCTCTGCCGAAAAGATTTTCCACCGTTGAAATTACGCCGGTTGGACATCGTTTGCCGTATTTGAGGCGTTCCAGCTGCTTGGCCCATTCGAAGGGTACCACTTTCAAATATGTATTATTATACAAATTTAAATAATTGATATTGACATACGTTCTGCGCCCATGTGTTGTAAATTTAATTTTAATTTTAATTTCAAAATTATTGAAACCATCCGGTTTTCCAATTCATGATAAAATAAAATGGTGTTAAGTAAAAGGTAAATTATTAGGATTGGGGTATGCTTCTTTATTTATATAATGTGGTTTGGTCTTGGGTAATTGATAAGGCTTTGGACTCTAATCTGGTCAAATTAGTCAATTGATGGTCAAATATGATGGTTAAAGTTAAAAAGTGTATTAAAAAATTTGCCTACGTGGTGTTCTGAAAAAGCTGAAGTCTGAGCTGCCACCGTAGTATATCCTGATTCCTCTGGACTGAAAATATAATTCTTTTAACAGATGGGTGATTAGTTGAATAAAAGATAACACCCACAACTATACTGCTATATTTGTAAAACATAGAAAACGAGAAATAGTTTTATTAAAATAGTTGCCAAAACTACGTACAACATAGATAGTTCATAGTAGTAATTTTGACAAGTAAAGCCGCAATTATAAAAAGTTGTTAGGACTTGTTGGTTTCTGTCATTGTCTAATCAAGGTCAGTCTTAGAATACTCTAAATAGATTAGTAGTATAGTCATAACATAGAAACCCTAATGAACACTACTTTCATCCTCTCTCTGACTCTACGTTTTGCTTAATGGCGGCTCTTTATTCTCTCACGTTTTAAACATTATTTCCAAGAGTTTTGTAGTAAACATTTCCAAACTTAAATCCATATGTATTATTATTACTAATACATTATTACTGTTATTATGTCACAGCAGTAAATTAAACGTAAATCAGGCACAAAACTTTAGAATTAGAGTTGCAATAGTTACAATCCAATATATCTTAGATGATCCCGACCATAAAGAGACTAATAAAAATAGGGAAGTTGGATTCACATTCATCCGTAAAACTCAAAATTTATCCAATTCTTTAAACACATATATTTTTTTTTTCTTTATCTTTTTTTCTTGCTCCAAGGGGGTAGCCGAGTTGGTTGGGCATGACATTCTTATAACCAAAAGATCGTGAGTTCGAGTCCCTCTACATACACTTTCTCGGCTGAGCCTGTTACCTTGTGTGGTTTACCTTCTGGCGTTGGTTTGCAGGCTATCGCGTCAGACTGAGAGTTTACCCTGTGCGCGCTCATTGCACTCTGAGTAGCGGCTGCGGGTTCCCTCCGAAAAAAAAAATATATAGTATTTTTCTTTTTAATTATTAAAAATTGGAATAGACTATATTATTTAAACTATATACCATTTTAGTAAAACAACCCATAAAAATTACAAACCTACTTAAAGAGAATAGTAAAAAAAGTGTATAGGTAGGGGAAGTGATGGTTGTCTCAGCGTCGGATCTACGTGGATCTACGTTGGGTCCGGAGGGGCGTAGGCCCCCCTTACCTAAAGTATATGTTTTATAAATTTTTTAAGGTAATAATTATTTAAATAATATTAAAATAAAAATTCTACGTCCTCTTAACTAAAATATATATTTTGTAATTTTTTTAAGGTAATAATTATTTAAATAATATTAAAATAACAATTCTACGCCCCTTTAACTAAAATATATATTTTATAAAAATTTTAACATAATAACTATTTGAATAATATTAAAGTAAAAATTTAAGATAATAATGATTTTTTAGGAATGTTTAAATTTAATGTATGGAATAATGGTATAAATTTTTAATTTAAAAACTAATACGTTGACTATTTTTAAGAAACTTTTTAGATTAAAAGTCTCCGTGGAAATTTTAATTTACAAAATCTTGGATTATGGTTGATATTTTAAAACAAAATTTTAAGTTGATATTTATAAATGGTTGGATGTAAAAATTTAAAATTTTTGGAGGATAATATAATCAGAGGAAGGTCGATGGGTTCGCTCCAAGAATTGACTACCGAGTTTTCAAGAAAGCCCAAAAAGTAGCGGATTCCTAGCCTTATCGTTGTCCTCTTCTCGAGGATTTTAATCGACTCTCCTCCACTCATTGAGATCTGTCTCTCTTGTAACTTCTCTTTCATCTTCGAAAACGAAAAACCAGACTTTAAGAGGCTGATTTCCTTAAGCCTTTATCATCAAATTACAAACCAAAAGCAATCTCCTGAAGCTGGTTCGTTGTGGTTAAATCGCTTCTTGCTGAGAAGCTGGTTCGCGATCTGAAATCAACCCAAGATTTGGATCTGAGAAGCTGGTTCCTTGTTCAAAAGCGATCTGGTTAAATTGTTTCTTGCTGAGAAGCTGGTTCTCGATCTGAAATCCAAGATTTGGATCTGAGGAAAGATGAGCAAGAATGTGGCTCAAGACGACTTTCCCCACCTGAAAGGCGCTGCTATTCCGACGATGATAATGAATCCGACATTCGAATCTGAAGGAAAGAAGTCGTTTGCTGAAGTGCTTGGAGGAAGAAGCAAGGAGTTCATTCACGAAAGAGTCATGCATGAGGAGCATGAGGACTACAAGTCGGTGCATTTTCGACATTCAGATAAGTCTTCTCTGACCAGTATCTCTAAGCATACTTTAATCGCTAAGTTCTCGTTTGGGAGTCCTACTCTCAGCGAGTTCAAAGCGTACATTGCTGCATTTAGGTTCGTAGGTTCTTTTAGCATATCTAGATGGGACTATAGGCACTATTTCATAGAGTTTGTTCAACTAGAATATGTAAAAACGTTTTGGAGCAAACCTGTTAGATCGATAGGAAATCTGTCCTTTAGAATTCTTAAGTGGTCTCCTGACTTTCACCCCAAAAAGGAGTCGCCTGTGACTCCTCTTTGGATTTCACTACCAAAATTACCTGAAATATTATATAATTCTGATTCTGTTAAGCAAATTGCTAAATCAATAGGGTTGCCTTTAGCTGTATGGATCCCTAGGAATAATATTGCTATGTATAATTACTGTAAAGCCTGGGTTATGGTTGATGTTTCTAAGCCTCTTCCTCAAATCATTTGGATATGCTTTGGGGAAGAGGATGGCTTTTGGCAAGATATTGTTTATTTGAAAAAACCATTTTACTGTAAAGCTTGTAAGCATATAGGACATAAAGAAAGTTAGTGTAAAAAAGATGAAATATAACAAAATGTGAACAAAAACAGAAGTAATAAAGATAATATTAAAAATGTATCTAATCTACCCTTAAAAGAAATCTGGATACCTAAAGTTACAGGAACTGATAATGATAAACATACTGAAACTGAGGTTATAAATATTGAGGAAACTACTAAGAATTCTGAGCCTAAAAACCAAGTTCAAACAGCTGATGAGAATAAGATTTTAACAGAAGATAAAATGGATGGAAATGGAATAGAAAAAATTATGTTAACTAGTCAAACTGAGAGGCAACACTTAAAAGAAACAGAAGTAAATATTGTAAATGTAAAGGAGTCAGTTGAAATAGATAATAATGATACAACTAATATGAATACAACACAGAATCATGATATATAACAAATAAATAATGAACTAAGTGAGTGTAATAATCAAATGGGCTTTAATGTAACAGAGATAGATAGTGTGTCTTTGAAAGAATCAAGGTAAAGTGCAAACAAGGATATATCTAGTGTGTCTTTAGAGCTTTAGAAGAATAATGTTAAAAAATTTAATCAATTAGAAGACTCTGTAGAAATCACTAATGAAGATATAATTAATGAACTTGAAAATATAAAATTAAGTAACCCATTTAATGCATTATATGATGATGAGTTAGAAGATTTAGAAGAGGTGGTAGAAACAGAACAGATACCCTTAGTAAGGTCTAGTCTAAGTGAACCTAATTCACCTAAGCAAAGAAAAATTATAAAAGAGTCATTTAATGTTAATGTGAGAAGATCTGCAAGAAATAAAACAATATCTAGAACAAGGAACTTTAAAAGGTCTATAGGATCCACTTATAAAAGTTTTAAATGATGTATTACTTAATTGGAATGTAAGGGGAATCGGTAATTGTAAAACATTAAGAAGGATAAAGAACTTGATTAAATTTTTTGCAGTTGATATCATAGCTCTTCAAGAGCCTATGATATCAGCATATAATATGGTTTCAATCTGTTTAAAGCTGGGTTTTAATTCACAATTTGCAAATATTAATAATAAAATATGGTTGTTCTGGAGAAATGGTTATAAAATTGATGTTTTGGATAATTCTGATCAACTTTTAAGCACTATAGTAAGTCATTCTTCATCTAAGTCAGTAGTTTTAATTACTATAGTTTATGCAAAATGTAATAGGGCTCATAGAATGTTATTATGTGATCAGTAAAGAAATATTGCAGTCACTAGTTTACCCTGGCTTGTTGTTGGAGACTTTAACACTATCTCCAACACAAGTGAACAATTGGCCTGTAGTACTTTTTTCTCTAGAGGTATAGATGAATTTAACCATATGATCATAGACTGTAAGTTAGAAGACCCTGGTTACATTGGATCAAACTTTACCTGGACAAATAATCATAAGTGGAAAAGGCTTGATAGAACATTGCATAATGATAAATGGAGAGAAATTTTTAACATAACAAAGGTAAATCATTTGGCTAGAACATATTCTGATCATTCACCATTGTTAATTTCAGTAACTAATAATTCAACATATAAAAAACCATCTTTTAGATTTCAGAATATGTGGTTAAAGCATGAAAATTTCTTAAAAACTTTAAATGACAACTGGTCTAAGCAGATCTGTGATTCTTCAAATATGTTCATCTTTTGGTCAAAACTTAAAAGGCTTAAGGAACATTTAAAAATATGGAATAAAGAAACATTTGGAAACATTTTTGATCTTTTAAGTAAAGTAGAAGAAGACATAAAAATTGCTGAGTTAAGATTAGAAGGAAATGATTGTTCTGAAAACCAAAATAAGTTAAACAGTTTAAATATTACATATTCTATATTGCTTGAGAGAGAAGAGGATTACTGGAAACAGAAGAGTTATTCTAATTGGATCACAGATGGTGATAATAACATTGCAATGTTTCATAATTATGTAAAGAAAAGAAGATCTAAAAATATTATAAAGGGAATTCAGGAAAATAATAGTTGGGTTGAAGATGATAGTTTGATAGGAGATTCTGCTGTGAAATACTTCTTTAACTTGTTAAATAAAACTCAAACTCAAAAAGACTTTTCTTCAGTTAGAAGTGTTATTCCTAAAATGATATCGTCTGTTGATAATGATAGTATCTTAGTATTGCCTACTTTAGATGAACTACATGCTGTTATTAAGAGTTTGAACCCTGACAGTGCTTCTGGAGTTGATGGCTTCAACTCCAGATTTTATCTTTCTTGTTGGTCTATTATAAAGAATGATCTCTTAAATGCTGTTATAGATTATTTTTCAGATGTCACACTACCTAAAGGTTTGTTTGCTACATTAATATGTTTAATACCTAAAAACAAATCCCCTAAAACTTGGATGCATTTTAGACCTATAAGTTTGTGTTCTGTGCTGAATATTATTATTTCAAAACTTATAAACCTTAGGATAGCTAAGTTACTGCCTTTAATAATATCTAAGAAGCAAGGAGCATACGTAGAACATAGGTTCATTCAAGAGAACATCTTAATAACTCAAGAGTTAGTTAAGGACCTGAATATGAAAGTTAGAGGAGATAATGTAATTATAAACTTGGATATGTCAAAAGCGTTTGATAACTTAGAGTCTAACTTCATTTATGATGTATTGTTGTCATTTAGGTTTAGTGATAGAGTTATTAGGTTGATTAAGAAAAGCATAGAAAATGTTTGGTATTCAGTTATAGTTAATGGGAATGCTTACGGTTTCTTTAAATCTGTTAATGGTCTTAGGCAGGGAGACCCTATGTCTCATTATCTTTTTATTATAGCAGAGGAATTCTTAATTAGGGGTGTGAATAACTTAATTGATCAACATAGCTCTATGGCCTATAACATGAAAAGTTTAGTGAGAATTAACTGCTTAGCTTATGCTGATGACATCATTCTGTTTGTAAATGGTTCTCAAACAAGTATAAAGAAGCTAATTGAGTTTTTAGATTCTTATCAAGCCCTCTCTAGTCAACAAGTAAATACACAAAAGACTACTTTTATAACTCCTTTAAAAATGAACAGATCAAGAATAACATCATTAGAAAGTATTTTAGGTTTTAAACATGCTGATCTTCCTTTTACTTATTTAGGCATTCCAATTCATACAAATAATCATTCAATTCATTTTGAGAAGTTAATAGATAAGATAAGAGGTAAAATTTTAGACTGGAACTCTAAAAAACTATCATTTGGAGGCAAAATGACCTTAATAAATTCTGTTCTTATGTCATACCCTATATACTATTTGCAATCTATTAAGTTACCTCTAAAAACTATATCTGGGATTGAGAAACTTCTTAATAAGTTTTTGTGGGGGTCTAGTGAAACTGATAAGCATATAGTATAGTCTACTTGGGATAAAGTATGTAAGCCATATAAAGAAAATGGGTTAAATATCAGAAGCATAAGAGACTTACAAACTGCTTTTTCATTTAAACTCTGGTTTAACTTTAGGGATAATAAAACACTTTGGTCAAACATGATGCATTCAAAGTACTGTAATAACTTACATCCTTTGCAATCTACATTGAAAATAACAGACTCTAAAATTTGGAAAAGAATGTATGAAGTTAGGGAAAGTGCTGAAAAACATATAAGGTGGAAGTTAGGTAATGGTAATTCAGATTTTTGGTTAGATCATTGGTATAGTTCCAAACCTTTAATAACTTTAACAACAAGTAATTCTATACACTATATACAAACAAAGATTAAGGAATATTGGATAGATGATGTATGGAACTCTGATAAATTGCTAAGTATGTTGCCTGTTAATTATGTGAATGAAATCACTAGAGTTAATTTTAACACATGCTTATCTGATTCTATAATTTGGAAACTATCAATGGATGGAAAATTCAATTTAAAGAGAACTGTTAATGAAGTAAGGATTAAAGCCATAGAGTCACAAATAAAAGATAAAGTCTGGAATAATATCTCACCAAAAAAATGTTCTTTTGTCCTTTGGAGAGTACTGAATAACATTTTAAGTATAGATATTAAGCTGCAACATATTGGTTTTTGTTTAGCAGCTAAATGCTCTAGTTGCCAGAATCTAGAAACTTTAAATCATGTTTTTGTATCATGTGAGTCTGCTTAGTATGTCTGGTCCTACTTTTCTGCTATGTTCAGGATAGATGTAGGTAGACATATGACAGTGAATAACATTATCAACCTTTGGCTACTGTCTACATCTAAAAGAATACATATTAGAACAATTCTACCTGCATTGATTGTATATTCTATTTGGCATGCTAGAAATAGTTGTAAACATAAAGGTAAAATCTTATCTTCCAAAAGGATAGTTAATCATATTCTATTCATGCTTGCATCTCTAGATTCAGGTTTGCATTTGTCTAGGAAGCATTGGTCTAAAGATCTGCATTTAGCTAAAGACTTGAAATGCTTTAACCATGTTAAAAATACAAAATCATGTCTGTATGTTGTTTGGTCTTTGCCTGATTATAACAGACTTAAATTGAATTGTGATGGATCTGCTCTAAACAATGGCGAGGCTAGTTCTGGTTTTATAATTAGGAATAATTTAGGAATTAACTTAATAGCTAAAGGTGACTTACTTGGGAAGTGTTCTTCCCTCACTGCTGAGGTTTTAGCTTTAATAAAT
The DNA here is from genome assembly GCA_036936605.1 of Limnanthes douglasii subsp. nivea. Taxonomy (NCBI): domain Eukaryota; kingdom Viridiplantae; phylum Streptophyta; class Magnoliopsida; order Brassicales; family Limnanthaceae; genus Limnanthes; species Limnanthes douglasii. The sequence goes on along the minus strand of JAUPFV010000001.1, from coordinate 199,756,289 downwards.
GGGCTGATGTATTGTAAGGATCACGATTTATTGTTTGTTGATATTGAGACAGACTGTCTTAGCTTATTCAATATGCTTGCAAGTGGTAATCATCCTTGGTATTTAGACCAAATTCTTACATATTGTAGATCTTTGATTAAGCCACAAATGACCTTAAAACATATATATAGAGAGAGCAGAACTCTGCTGCTGATTGGGTGGCAAAACATGCGTTGAAAATGAATTCTAATTTCATGGTTGAAATAATACATTCTTTGAATGAATTAAATGCAATCACGTTATTGGAATCAATGAATCTAGGTTACTTTAGATTCTTTGATGATGACTAACTCTTTTGGCAAGTGAAAAACTTGACCAGCATGCTTTGTTTTGCAGGATAAGGAACAATACACAGCTTTGGTTTACAGAATAAGGACATGAGAAGAGACTTGCTTAAGAAGAGAAGAGAAGAGAAGAGAAGAGGCATGGAATGAGGCATGGAAGAGAAGGACGTTAGCAGCTAGAGGATGGAATGAGGCATGGAAAGACTTGCTTGAGAAGAGAAGGGTGCAAGAGGAGACAAGTTTTTATAAAGAACATGTAAACTGATGTAAATAGTTAAAGTAAAAGCTGTATAAAATGAGTTATAACTCATAATCTGTTCCAACATTTGTAAAGCTTTTTATATATCAATAAAAAATGCATTTTCTTGGGAAAAAAAAATAAAAAATAAATGGTTGGATGTAGTCTCGAGCATCTTAATCTCTAGAATATTAGAACTCGATTGATTTTGTAAGTATTCTCAATTTGTTTTTGTCATAATTTGTTATAATTTAATATTCGTTTAGTCTTTCTAATTAATTATATTTTATCTCTTACTTTGATTTAGAAAAAAAGATAATGAGTTGCTGCATATGAACGAGACTATTTCGATGAAAGAAATTTCAAAAAAGGGGAAAAGGAAGAACACGATCCGAAGGAGTTTCACCAATTTATTTTTTCAAGGTATGTATATTTTTTTGTTTTGAAATTTTATTATTATTTTGTTCTTAAAACACTTGTTAATCAATATTTTTTTCTAATCTGCGGTTTAGGAAAGTGAAAATACATTTACCTAGTTTAAAGACAATATATATGGAAATATTTGTTTGTTTTCTAAAACCAAAATTATATATTTATATTATAAATTATTTTTAATACAAATTTGATTTTAATTTTATATAATTTTTACATAAAGTTTTGATTTTATCTATATGTATTTAAAAAATATTTTTTATATAAAACATTGAATTTATTTCTATTCTTTTCTCAAAAATATATTTTATACATTTATCTTTTGAAATATCTTTTATATATTTAATTATTTTGTTATATTTTTTTTAAATATCTTTTAAAAATAATATATTAATATTTTCATCTATTTTTCAAAAATAATTTTTTTATAACGAATTTTATTTACTTTTCTGTAAATTTTAAAATATCTTTTTAAGATATTAAATTTGGTTTGTTATATTCTATTTTATTCTATATATCGTTTAAAAATAATATATTAAGATACATTAAGATTTATTGTTATATATATAATTAAACCAAAGAATAGTGTTGGTTCTTCAAGTAGCTCGAGTAATAATAATATGATTCATCCTAATTGCCTCTATATCAAGACCTAATGATGATAGTGTATAATATCATTTGAATGAATGAATATATAGTGGACTGCGCCAATTTATTGAAAATTATGATAGTAATGTTAGAGATAAAATTCGACGAGAATTCGACGAAAATTTTGCCCCCCCCCCTTACTTCAATTCCTAGATCCACCATTGTTTGTCTGTACTAATACCAATTGTGAAACTCTACCCAAGTAGCAGTTTGGCCAAGTTTCTGAATATATACGACCGTCGAGAAATTAAGATCAGAGATACGAGTTGTGTCTATATTGTTCGATAGATTGTTAAGTGACCATACTTCTATGAAATTTGGGAACATGTAACAAAAGTTTAAGATTAAAGAACTAATTTGGAACAGTGAGCAGAGACGTCGTTCTCGATATCAACTCGAAGTAGTCGGATAGCTCACTTGATTTCTAATTAATGCTTTTTTCCATTTTTAAACAAGGCGATCTTTGAATTTTTGATTTGTCATTGATCCATGTTTCTTTATCCGCTTGCTCCAGCTATGGCTTTAATTCTCTATTAGTAAATTTTATTGTCTCGGCAAGTGTTAGATTTTTTGTATGGACCAAACCAAAAATATAGGATCGAAAAGCCGAACAGACATGAAGCTTCAAAGATTCGTCGATAGCTAGCAAACGATGAGAAAGATAGTAAAAGCTGCATATGATTAGGAGAACCTATTCAAGACGATTTGATTTCTACATCATCAGTATATATTCATATTGCTATTTACAGAGGTACTATCCTTCCTTGAACTCTTAAATTCAGATTTTCGTTGACATGTACTAGTCTTCCTTCAATTTCACATGCAAAACCATAAAAAATAGAAAAGACTCGCATATGCTTGTCAGTTTGCTGCGAGCAGCAATTTGAAGTGTAACTGTAAGTAATAAATATGGTAAAAGATGCAGTCCCATAGAAAATAAAAATCAAGTTTCAGAGCTTATGTAAGCACCACCTCTACTTTCAACCAGAGTGATAGCACTCAGTTGATTTGGAGCTTGAAATTAACTGAAATCAAACCTCATTTTCTATTTTAGCGTCCACTTTGCAAGTCAGTTAGCAGCCTTATTTTGGTCCCTGTATATGTATGAGATAACCATAGAGGGAGAGATGAGACACCTATAATATTCTAAGAAATGATCCAGAGTCCATAAAGTTTTTTCCATAGACAATAAGGTTGACAAGAACTGGAGAGTCACTTTCAATATCCACATTATCAAGCCCTGTATTTTAATAATTAAATGGCTATAAAAAAGGCTATGGCCTAAGCCATAATAGGAGTTGATTGTCATATAGGTTACCAAACCCATGAACTATCTCACCATTTTGTCGCTGATGATGCCCCCACCATTAACCTATCTATTAGGCAAGCAAGATCCATCAGTGTTTAGCTTGAACCTATTAGGGGAAGAAGAGACCAAGTAAGGAGAGTGGGTTTCTTTTAATGATTCAATTGGTTATTGCACCACATCTCAATGGCATTATCTTTGTTATTTGACTAGTCAGCTTTTTTAAACAGATTGGTATGGTCTAGTCCAATCATGATCTTTTTAATATAATTGATATCAGAGTTAGGAGAGTTACCAATCCCATTAATCTTTATATTATTCATGTAATTCTATATTACCCAACAAGTAATAACATGAAAGGATAGTCCTAGCAGTTACTTCTTTTTTACTAGACCAAAACCAACACTTTAATATATGTGCAATGGTCAAGAATTTTTCGATTCAAACCCGAAAAATATCAGCTAAATAAGACAAAATAAATAAAGCATTATTGCATGACACAAACAAATGATTTGTGGTTTCAGTATTTTTACAGAATTGACACTTAGACACCAAGGTAATATGCCTTTTATGAATGTTAGAATCAGTAGCAAGCCAGTTGTTAGAATTCTCCAAACCAATAAAGAACACTTATATGGAGTAATATTGTTCCACAAATTTTTTAATAGAGATAATTGGTTGTGCTTACCAATATTTTGAATGTTTTACCAATGTTTTGAGCCTATCATCTTATCCATGTTCCATCTATCTCTAGCCCGTGATGTCTTGACTTTTTCAGTGGTAAACCAACTATTATCAGTTCTATCATTAAGAATAATGTAAGGAGATGACGTACACCACCTGTCTAGCCAGAAGTCTATCTCACTATTACCCAGCTTCCATGTGATGTTAGATTCAGCAAGGTCTTTGATATTAGTTAATCTTTTCCATTGTTGGGTTATAGGCTTAGAAACATTGGCCTATAACATGTGTTTATCTTTACAATAAATGTTATGAAGAAACTTCACCTGAAGGCATTTATTTTTCCTTAATCTAAGCCACAACTTGCAGGAGAAGGCATCCTGAATGTCTTTGAGTTTCAGGACATTGAGGCCACCTTTACCAAAATACCTACAGATGTTCAACCAATATGTTAAATAAATTTTATTAACATCTTGAGTTGAGCACCACATAAATTTATTAAATATTTTCTCCATCATATTGATGATGTTCTTAATTTGAACAATTATTTTTTCATATATCGTTAAGAAGATCGGGACAAATGGACTTTATCTCCAATAAATCTTTTTTTGGATCTTTCTAAAGTTTTTGCCTTGAACCATGGATAGTCCACCACGTGCTTCAAATCATCTATACCATTAGTCTGATGGTGCCAAACTTTCATCAACTCGGCAATTTCAAGCCATCACTCAATCTTCACAAAATGCCTTATCACCGAAACACAACTTTGAACCAAGAGCGAATTCAAGAAGAATTCACACTTGTCAAAGAAGTATACAGTAAATTAAACGTAAACCAAAAACAAAACTTTAGGATGAGAGTTGCAATAGTTACCATCCAATATACCTTAGATGATCCCGACCATAGAGAGACTGTTATAATATTTTAAGTTTTATATTAAGGTAGTTATTTTCGGTTGTTTATTTAAAAACATTATGTATTGTAACCATGTAGGTGAGATGGTATTTGTATTTTAAATTTATCTAAACTTAGTTTATTTTTTCTTTTACTTTAGATTTTTTGTTTTTGTCAAAATTCAAACATATTTTATTTTTAGTATCGAAACCAGCATTTGGTATCGGAGCCTAAGAAATGTCAAAACAAAATTCAAATATGGAAAAAGAGGGAAATGTAACACTTGACTATCCATTACTCACCAAGAGTAATTATGCACCATGTGCATTGTAAAAACACGTAAATTTACAGGCGCATGATATGTGGGATGCGGTAGAAAAATCAGAAAATGTTGAAGTACAGAACTTTATAGAATGGCTTTGGCTGCCATTTATCAAGCAATCCCCAAAAATATTTTTCTAATGCTGGCAGAAAATATTTGGCAAAAAAACCATGGGATACGTTGCAGACAATGAACATGGGTGCGGAACGAGTACGAGAGGAAAAAATAGAGGCATTAAGAATTGATTTTGAGGCCGCAATCGTGAAAGAAGAATAGTTTGTGGATGTATTCGTCATGATATTGACTATCATTGTTACTAGTATCCGTTCTTTAGGCGAAACAGTAGAGGAGATTCCCCTAAGATTCATGCAAATTGTTACTTCATCGAGAAAATCGTGATCTAAAAATGTGTCTATTGAAGATGTTGTTGGTCTTCTCAAAGACCATAGAGAGAGAGAGACTTTATGGTTATGATGATAGAGGAAGACAAACATATTTTTCTTACTCGTGTGGAAACTTAGGCCATTATGAGTCTGAGTGTCGCATTAAAAACAAGATGATGAAGCACATTTGACATGCACAAATTATTAAGAGCATGCATTGATGAATGCCGAAAAGACTCTTAACGAAAAGAAAGTTATGACCAACATTCTCTCGGATGAAAAGAACCAAGTGGAGAGTAACACTGGTACTTGGATAATGGAGCAAACAACCACATGACTGGAGATCAAAAAAAGTTCAAGGAACTTGATGAAACAGTCATACGAATGTGAAATTTAAAGATGGCTCATTGGCAGTGATTTAAGGCAAAGGATCGATATTTTTTAAGTGTAAGAACGAAAATACTCGCCTACTAACTAAGGTATATTACATTTCTAGTTTGAAAATTAATATTATTAGTCTTGGTCAAATGACAGAAGAAAAAATTCGAGTGGAGTTAGTCGGATCGCTTCTCAATATATTCGATAGAAATTGAGATCTGTTAATGAAGCTTGAAAGATCACAAAATCGCCTATACAAAATAGTTTTGGAAACTATCCAACCCACATATATATTGACAAAACTAGAAGACCTGTCTTGGTTATGGCATGCAAGACTTGGACACATGAACTTTCATGCATTCAAGATGATGGGGAAGAAAGAGATGGGTTTCAGGCTGCCCAACATTATAAACCCATACCAGTTATGTGAAAACTGCCTAGTGTCTAAGCAAGCGAGGTTATCATTTCCGAATCACGTAAATTTTCATGCCAAGAGACCATTGCAACTCATATATGCAGATTTATGTGGCCCGATTAGTCCAACATTAATTATTGGTAATAAATAATTTATTTTACTTGTTGATAATTATAGTCGTTGGATGTGTATGTATATGATAAATGAAAAATGAAAGGCATTTAATATGTTTAGAAAATTCAAAATACTTGGTGAAAATGCATGTGATTACAAGATAATAACCTTGCATACTGATCGAGGTGGTGAGTTCTTGTTTAAGAAGTTTTCAAATTTTTACGAAGACTAAAGTATCCAACATCATCTCACCGCACCATAAACTCCACAACTAAATGGAGCTGTGGAACATGGAAACCGCATTGTAATGAATATTATAAAGAGTCTACATAAAATTATGTTAGTTCCGACAGTCTTTTGAGGTGAGGTTGTACGGCATACATTGTATCTCTTAAATCTCTTGCCAACAATTTAGGAAATTATACCCTTTATAAAATGTGGTTTGGTAAGAAACCCCATTTTGAGCACCTAAGAGTTTTTTTTCTGTAAAACATATTTAAGAATTTCAGGATCACATATGAAGAAACTTGATGATAGAAGTCAAAAGATGGTGTATCTTGGCGTGGAAAACGGAGCCAAGGCCCACAGGTTGTATGATCCAAGACATTAGAGAATTCATGTTAGTAGAGTTGTTGTATCTGGAATATATAAGAAATGGAATTGGTTTATCAACGATGATAACAAATATATTAATACGAAGTTTACAATTTTAGAAAATAATAAAGACGGTGAAGGTTCAGATTGTGTTGAGGTATTTGTATAATAAGGTATAAACATGACTTAGTTTAGTCAAAAATAATTATTTTAGATTATGTAAGATAATAATATAGGTCCAAAGACCCCCAACTACTATTATAAAATAGAATGTATTTTTTCTTGGAAAGAGTGAACAATTATTATTGTATTATTATCTTTGGGATTTATTTGTGTAAAATTCTCATCTTAAATCTCTCTTTAAGTAATCAAGTAAACAAAGAGAAATTAGCAAGTTCACATTTTCCATAGAAAATTAGCAACAATTTTATTTTTGAGACTACCCTAGGAAATAAAAAAATATTGATTGTCATTAACACTATCAAAACCTAATCTATGTTGTATTTCACTTTCATAATCATGCAGATTAGACTTCTCTTCAACAATTATACCATAACTCTTAAAAATCGATAATTGAAAATCCACAAACTCCTCACCGAATCTGAATCCATAATTATACCATAACTCTTAAAAATAGATAATTGAAAATCCACAAACTCCTCACCGAATCTGAATCCATGCGTCAATAATTCTTATACACTATAGAAAAAATATAAAATGAATTCATCATATCTTCATTTAAACAAAAACATATATAACAATATATCATACCTTATAATGTAAAAGGTATGATATAATATATCATATGTCTTATTTTACTCTTACGAAATATAGGATATATTATGTTATTATTATAATTCTTTATAAAATAATTTTTCATTGCTTTTACAATGACTGGATTATAATCTGTCTTAAATGGTTTTACAATCAACGTAAAATACGTCACATTTAATATATTACAATATAACATGTCTCACTTGATTGTAAAAGAGTAACACAAAATAAAATATATTGTGTTTTATTTAAGTGTGAGTGTAAAATATATAGTGTTGTTACATTGATTTGATTATAATATGTAATGCATGGATCAACTATGAATAAGGATATAAATAATTGAGGAGTGAAAGTAATTATAAATACTACATTAATTTGAATGTTTTATAAGCTAAAGAGTAGATCTAATACATAATGTAAATGTCATGGACTGAGGATGCAATTTATCATATTTTCTATCTGAATATGTTATTTATACAATTTTCCTATAAATAGAGGGAGGAGATTGGAAATAAAGGGTCTTGATAATTTTTACTAATAACTACTGTTGGTTTTATTTTCTCTCTTAATAACGAGAATTACTTTCTATCTTTAAAGTTATTTTAAAATTCTATCACTTCAAAATAAATCAATACTTAACATTGGCGACCAAAGTGGGAGAGAAGTGACGTACCTAGATAATAAATCTAAAATCAAATAAATTTACGATTGAATTTATAATGGATCCTGAAATCAGAACGAAATAAATCAGATTGGTACTATTTTGTTCGAAAGCGAATACTAGTTTTTGTCATTGAACAAGAGGAGCATCTCAACCTTCTAGCTATTAATATCCTCGAGGGAGGAGCAAAAGAACAAGTTTTCAAATACCATAACGACATTGGACATGATACTGCGGACTATATATCTTTGAAGAAAGAAATTCACATTTTGATAGATAACGACAAGTTGACAACTTTTATTAAATGACAGAATAATAGATAATGTATGCGCAACATAATGTGAACACACGATCAAAGAAAGAAAACACATTAATGATTAAAGATTTGAATTTAAAAAACACGGGGCTTCGACTCGACTTTAGAATATTTAGATTGAGACCCAAATCATAAAATAGTATTAGTTATCAACGAACCAACGGTTATTTAGAGGGTTCGTAGTTTGTGTGAGTATTTTAAGAATTTGGCCATTTTAGCAAAATATTATGTCTAGAAATACTAATACTAATATTATTTCCAACTCTCGAGTATGGGTGCAACTTTTTTTATATGTTCAAGGACTCAAAATATTCACATAAGCTTCAAACCCGTCCTAGCTCCAGCGGTTCATTGTGTTCAAATATTCTGAGGCTGCACTGAACTCATCGAACTTATGATCCATAATCATTAGATTTTCTTCCTCTGAATTTGGATTTGCTACTTGCGAATTAGATGCACTTGGAGCCTTTGACCCACTACTCTGCCCTTTAACAAAAGCATACTTTTTAAAACTCACATATCTTTTTGCCTTTTCATAAATCGCAGCAACATTTCAATTAAATCAACATAATATTCTAGTCTTATCCAGTGATTTGGCCTTCGTCTTTGAAATTGATACCCTGTAGCTTGAGTTGAGTACCCTCCGGTTCGAGGAGGAAAACTATTTTTATTCCTTGGTCGAGATGGTTGGGTCAAATTTGAAGAGTGCCCTTGATTATTTGACACTTGCCCTACATGGTTTTGACTGGGTCCAACCACTCACCTCTTCAAAATTCAAAGCTCTTCAATTTGTTGTTCGTTTGCTAAATCACGCGGTAATTTCTTGAAATTATGGTACGAAGTCATAGAACTGATGGTCTTGATTTTCATCTTTATTCGAATTGATGGTCTTGATATTCATCTTCATTCCCATCATATACGAGTGTCTGACTAAGGGAGGATGTATCAATACCTTGTTTATGAGTAATTTCGCTAGAAGCGTTTAAGGTCTAGGGCTTATTTTATTTTAAAGCAGTTGTTTATTTCTTTTGGAAGCTTTGGAGATGTATTTTTTTAAGAGTGATAACTTCTACAACATTTCTCTTATTTTTCTTTTTTGGGCTAACCTTTTTCTTTTATTTAGACAGTTCAACCTTATTATACTTCTAAATTTCTCTTTGGTTTATGGCTTGGGGCCCTATTCCAAGAAGGAAGAACAACTAGAATGTTGGAAGAAACTAATCTTTTCCGTACATCCCCTAAATAAGGAGGCTTGATTAGTTTATCATCATCCACAATAGAATCATAATGTATTTCCACAAGTGACTTTGGACAAAGTTGAGTGGATCAAAACATTTATGAAATTCGTTTGACCACTCTAATGTCGCCCATTCACTCAATTTTGGAGAATGTATCTTGTGCAGCAGAGCAGTGAATTTGATAACACTTCTAAATTTTGCACAGTTCAAGTAAAGTGTTATAAATTGTGAGAAAAGTAAATATGAAGAAAATTAAACTGACTAGTGCTCTTCCATTTCAGAGACAACCTCTGTGGGTTTTCTGTCGATATTTGTTTGCCATTCTCCCAGCAACCTGATATGAAGAAGAAGTTATATTTTCATGTCATATCTTCCTCGCTATGGTCATCTATTATCTTTGAAGAATTTTCAAGGATAAGATATTAAACTGAAGCACTGGAGTTTTTGTGACACTTGCCGTTGCTATAAACTTCTCGATATGGAGAGGAATTTTGCAAAGTCTTGAAGCCATAATGCAAGATAGTAGGGTGAACCAGCGGTTGGGACTTTTTTGGCTAGGGCATATGTCAATAATTTCAAAGTAGTCCACAACTACTAGATCCAACAAAATCGAAGACCCTAGTTTAAACTTTATGGGTAGACTACCAATTTGTTTTCATCACAGAAAGAGAAGTCTCTCCCGAAGAGGCTAGCTGAAGAGAGGCGTTCTCTTGAATACCCTATATTTTACGAAGTGTTTTAGATTCAAATTTTTTCAAATATTCATAATGCACATTATAAAATGCATTAAGATATTCAGGGAGAACATCTTTGAGATTTATGCTCACTATGGTAACTAGTTCTGCAGCCAACGTGGAAACTTTCTTTGCCTTTTTCTTTTTCTTTGGCTTGGTTTTATTTTTTACAACATTCTCCTTGGAGTTATTAGTAGTTGTGTTGTCAATTATTTCAACTTCTGAATTACTATCAGTCATTGATTTAAATTCACCAACTTTCTCGTATGGTTTATCTTTAAGTTGGAGAGATGTAGTTGAACTAGAGGGTCGATCTTGATTTTGAGAAGATAATTTTGAAGCATTGGGCGCATTTTGTGGATAACGGGATGCCTTCGAAGCTATTTTATCGGTGTTTTCTGAATGAATTACATATGAATTTTTGTTCGTCCCAAGTGTTTCCTTTGAGGGATGAGTTATTAGGTTGGTTTTTTTTATTGGTAATGGTGGTTTTTTCCTTTAAGGTGAGAGGCGTGTTGACTTTTCTTTAAAGTGTTAAGATCTTCGGATTCTCCAATAGTGATGAACTGACTTGTATGATGTGTTTTATTTTTACTTGTTCGAGGAAATTGATCTTGACCTATTCGAGGCAACTTTTGCGAGCAAGCTACGAGGGTCATATTAGAAGGGTTATTTGAAGAACTTCTCAGGTTGACAAAGGGTAATTGTTTCTTGGTTTGAATGACTTGAACACATTTATCAGAAACTATACTAGTAGCTTCTCTCTCAGTGACTCTTTTTGCGATGGTAAACCAATCCCAAACGTGTTTTAGACTGAACATAAACTGATTAGAAGCATATCGGATAGAACCGCAGAGACAAAACATGGTAGAAATAGTGGAGGACCAATTTACACGACAAGTTTTTTCTCTTTATCTCTAGAATTAAATTGTGTTAAGTGAGATTTGAAATGAAATGGTATTTATATGAAGGGTTGGAAAGATGGATAATGGGATTTTTTAATGGAAAAGTTGAAAAGTTGGGTAAATGCCTATTCGATATCATTGATTTGATGTGTAACAAGGACCAAGTTATTCAAGTTTGAGTAGCTTAATAGGTGTAAGGCGTATCAAAATAAAACGGTACGGCTGCCCATTAACTTCTATTGATTTTTACATTATTCTACACAACAACTTTGACGCACCACAAGAATTTCAACGAGCTACAAATCGAAGGATATTAACTGTGAGAAAAGGGTATGGTCAGTATATTTCCGATGAGAGGCAGATTTCTTTGGAAAAAGTATAAGTAATGTCAGTTCAGGCTTTTCCGCCCAAATAATGCTTTATAACATCTTCGATAAAGAAGATGAAATAAGCTCACAAACAACAATTTTTAGATCTTCCTCGGCTTCCTTCGCAAGGACTACGAGGATAGCGATGATGATATAAAAAAATAAAACTAAAAATAATTATTTTAGATTAGGTAAGATAATAAACAGATATTTTATAATAGAGGTTTGGTGTAAGATATAAAGATGAGGGACTAAACATGTAATTTGTATGTAGTATGTTTATACTAAGTACGAAAATGGGGTAAGGTGTCCACATAAAAAACAAGACTCTGTTACTTGCAACTAAACCACCTATAAATAGGTGTATTTTATTTTGGAATAAACACATTACTTGACACATTTAACATTTAACAACGCTCTCTCTCTAAAGATTTTTTTGTAGTTTTCTCTCTCTCTAAAAACTCTTTTAATCAAAATACAAATCTGTTTAGCCCTCTCTATCACCCTAGAAAATATCTAGACTTATCATTTAGTACATGGAAATTTTATGTTCTTTAAAACAATATATGTCGAGAGATATAGACTTTACTAGAGGGTGTTAAGCACTTATACCCCTTTTGAGTAGTATAGTATCCTATGAAGACACATTTAATAGAGTGAAATTGAAACTTGTGTTTTTGAAATGACTCTAAACAACGGTAGCACGCCCATCCAAACACATTTCGAAATGATTAATTAGGCAGCTTAGAATACACCTTCTCATATGGTCATTTGTATTATAAAACAACTATATGTATTTTATTAATGAGATAGACTATAATAGAAAAGACATTGAACCAGAAAGACAAGGCCATTTGAGATTGAGCCTTAAGTGTAAGGCCAATCTCAATTATACGTCTACGCTTTATCATTTTGGGGAGAATAATATGTATAAATTGTCTTAATTGAAAACCAGACTGAGTGGTATGAGTTACAAACACTTGGTGCTCACCACCACCATTAGTCCACAACATTTAGTTTCCTTTCAAAACTTGTCTCAGCCATTCTTTGAAATTGTTAAAAATATTTTTCAAGGCATCACTTTTATTTTTTAACAGATATATCCATGAAAATATTGAAAAATCATCTAGAAACAAAATATAGTATTTGAAACTATGTTTAGTTGAAATTGTAGCAGGTCCAAACATGTATGTGTAAGTTAAGTCTAAGATATTTATTGCATGAAAGGTAGATGTTGGATAAGGTAGCCTATGAGACTTCCCAAGCTGACAACAACGAAAAAATATAGATATTTCATTAGCATTAACAAAAACATTTCACTGCTTTTAGATAAAACTTGATAGGAGAGATGTCATAATCTCATGTTTTAGATAAAACATTACACTGCTTTACACATAATTTTATTACTTAGGAGTGACTCAGAAACCAGAACATTAGGACTAGAGTCTTGAAACTTATTTGGTTTCTCATTACAATATAGTCCTCCTTTAGATCTCCATGTTAACATAGTCCTCACTATGTCCAATTACTTAACAAAACAAAAATGTTTTAAGAGTTTAACATAAACAAAATTTGTTGAGGTTAGATGGTTAGAATATGTAAGATGTTTCTAGGAGCAAGATGTTTGTTGTAAATTGTATGAATGCTAAAGTTTCTAACTTTCTCTATTAGATAATTCTGACCATTGCCAACTTTAACAGAATTAGTACCTCCATAGTCAACTCTTTGTCTTTTTAAGTTTGGTTTGTGAGTAACATGATTATTTTCTCTAGAATCTGCATTACCATGTTGCATTGTTATTTATATCTTAATCTACTAGCAAGGAACTTGAATCAGACTGACCAAATGTTTTGTTGTTGTTCACTAGGTATACTGTCATTGTAACTATTCATCCCTATAATAAAAGGCTATAGCAGCATGACCATACATGACATAAATTTGGCAAGTATTATTATATCTACCCGAGTTATTATTTTTGTGATTTTTGTCTCTATATCCACAATCATGGCCTCTATAGTGAGAGCCTCGTCCTCTTGCATAAGTATTATTATTGTTGATGTTTAACACTTGTTATATTATTTAGTTAAGTTATTATTAGTAGTTGTCATAGTCAAACATTTACTAAAGAGGTCTGAAATCAACTCATTTAATATAATTATTGTTTGTTAGACTAACCATCATTGGCGTATATTATGAGTCTAAGCCAGGAAGGACTTGTGAGACTAAGTCATCAATAGTAACAGCACATCATGCTAAAACTAGTTTCTCAACAATAGACTTCATCTTGGCCAAGTAATCTTGCACAGCCTGCCCTCCCTTTATTGTTATTTGAAACTCACTCTTATAGTTAGTGACACTGGCTCTAAAACTCACTCTTATAGTTAGTGACACTGGCTCTAGTTTGTGAGTCAAAGAGTCTGGATAAGGCATCTAAAAAACCATTCAAGAAAAAGTTAATCCTTAGGTTATCACTCTTTTAACCGGAATTTTGGACCAATCTCCAACAGATTCAGAAATGGCTTTTGGAGGACACATTGAATCATTTGAGAAATGACCAAATACAAAATTTCCTTAATCATATGGATGATCATAGCTTTTCATAGTAGAAAGTTAAATCTGTCTAACTTCATTATTCGAAAATTGTTGCCAATTTGAGTGATATGAGAATTATCATTCATACTCAGGTCATATGGAAGATAGTCACAGAGTAAGAACTCAAGGCCGGAGAATTGGCGTTACCCATGGTGTTGGTCTAATACCAAATGAAATTAAGAAATAAAATAAATAATTTTTTTTTAATATTTTATTTAATGAACTATATTTACTGAATTACAAGAGTCTCTTATATAAATGAGATTTAAGTTTGTTATGTTAGGTACAAACTCTTTTGGCATCAGTTAAATATGACAGCCTATCTTATTTACAATATAGGAAGTTTGGCTGATTTAATTGAGACCTCTGGACCGGATACTATTTGTGATCTAAGTTAGATTTAAATCAGAATATAGTCCTTCGATTATCGTGTTTTATTTCATTTAGTCATTCGACTAAAAAATCACCAGTTATGGTTTTTATATCATTCAAAATCTATAAATTTAGTATGTGCGTCTGGTTTTTTTTTGTTCATCCAAGGATTGTCATAGTTAAATAGTACGACTCTCACAAATAGTCTATCGACTTTTAAAACAATATTAATATTTTTTTTTGTTTTTTTTTCTTCTTAAAAGAGAGTATCATACAAAAATAAAAATAAATAATAGCTAAGGTTAAATTACAAATATAAATATATATTAAATAAATATTTATTTTATGATACTCTGTTTGCCGAAGAATTAAAAAAAATTATTTAAAAAATAAAAATGGAATCAAAAGTCAATGAACTATTTGTAAAACTCGTAGCTATGTGAACATGTGGCTGGATAAAAAAAACCACCCGCGGTGTCATCTCGCCTTCTCTTCTTCAAAACCGTTTCTATTCGTCTTTGGCTTTACCAGCTCCAGTTCTATTGCCATTAGTTACCAAGCATTGGCATTACCTTTTTATTTAAGTGGATCGTCCATGTACTGTTCCATATCATATGAGGGAACATATTTTCGTTTGAATCCTCTTAGCTACTGGAACCAGATGTTTAGACAGAGTTTATTTTTCTTAATTAAGAAACCGGAATAGGTTATCTGTATTAGTAGAACAACACACAAAAATTGCTAAATTACCTAAATAAATTATAAGATAACCAAAAACGTGATGGTAAAGGAACAGAAATAAAAAAATAAAAACAAAAATAAAAATGAAAAAGACTTCAATAAATATATGAAAAAGGTGATTTACCAATTTGTCATTTGTAATCGAATCGGAGTTAATTTAGTGCTAATTGATTTGATTTTTATTTTTCGAAACAAGAATAATAATGTATAGATAAATTTTGAAAATATAATTCAATTTATGCATTTTATAATGTTGTGTTTTTCCATAGCAATTTAATTCTATTTATATTAATAAAATATCATCCAATCAATTATGAAAACCATTTGCAAATAAAAAATTATAGAACTTTTAATATATATATATATATATATATATATATATATATATATATTAGTTTTTAGCATATACTATCATTTTTGTATTAAAAAGATGCAAATCGGAAATAAATATTTAAATATTTTAGATAGTAAATACAAAAGATAATTCTGTAATAATACACCGCCAATTTTGTACTGTGTTTTTTTGTTCAATTTATTATTCTTTTGAAAGACTATGTGATGTTTTTTTGCACTACAAACATTTGTCATATTTTCATATTAAAATGATTTTAAGGGATGATCTAGTTGATTAAAATATTCAATAGTTAACATAATATGTCATGTTTTGCTTAAGAGTATTATAGAAAGAAATTATGGGTACTTTAAGATTATTATTTCTTACATTTTGTATTATAAAATCTATCATGAATTTTGTAAGAGTATTATGTCCTATATTTAATATTATAAAGTAAACAATTTTAGTTTCTTGTACGACATAAAATAAATTATTCATAATGTTTATAGAAGAAAGTCAGATAATAAATTTTTAAAATAACATATGTTTTTGTCGAAACATGTTATTCAGAGAAAATTGAAACGCTCTCACTGTGAAAGAAATATATAAAAATCAAACTGATGACGATTATGATCAAGCATAAAAAAATGATAACCATATTTGAGTAGAAGAAATAAACAATTTAATAGGTCAAGAAGATACAATTTGTATAAGAAACTCATTCTAAACTGGATGACAAAGGCAAAACAAAAAAAAACAATGCAAATAAACAAATGAAAAAAGAAGAAAAATATTAAAAGCAACAAAATAAATTGTATTATAACCATACTTTCAAATCAAAATATATTTGGATACCCAAAAAATAGATTAACTAACATGACACCAGTTATGGAAAGACTAGAAAGTTTCAAATAATGAGAATTTATAAACCAAAAATAACACATCAGAAAATGATGAATGCAGGTACAATACGAAAAGAAATAATGATGACCAACCGACAACGTACATATATTAAACATATCGAAGAAAAGACAAAAGTTGTTAAATATCATGAGAAACAACAAGAGAGGGATGTTAACATTTTCGTTCAAAATATCGTATGTCATATGCCACAAACAGAAGAAGAAAAAATACTTAATTCATTAAGGAACAAATACAAAGTGCTGAATGTGAAAAACAATAAGTAAATTTCGAAAACAATATTGATCATACAGAACAAGAAAACAATAAAATGAAATATATGTTGTATAATGTTTATGTGGAGAAATTAAAATTCTCTACACAAATAAAAAGAGTAATTCAATAAAACATACGTTGAAAATAAACAATAGAAGTTGAGATTGACATCGTTGTTGAAAAAGAACATTTTCAGCAACAAATGGAATATTTATTATGAGTTATTTCTATTTATTTAGCTTTTAACAATAATTAATTTTCTGTTTTATAATTTGAATAATTAGACCTTGTCATTAGACTTATTGATTGCTAAACACTACATATCATACTTAACATTAAGTTGAACAAAAATCATTAAAAAAAAGATGAAATTTCATCACCACAAACTATAAAACAAAACAATACAGACACACTAGGTAGTACTACTTTCATATCCAATAAAATACAAATCTAAAAACATGTTGTGTTTGATTCATAAAGTATAGAGTATAAACATCTCAACAATGCAGTATAAATTTGTATAGTTAATGAAACATGTAATATGTTTTGTGTCATGTCTTGTTATGCCTTAAGAAAAGACATTGTGGATTTCTTAATTAGAGAAGGTATATTATAATATGTTATGCTTTGTTATACATTTAAAGAGGAAATGATAATTTTTTGTTTTTCGTTATAATTGGTATATTTTGATAAAAATTTGTCACGTCTTATAACAATGAAATAACTACGTGATATATATATATATATATATATATATATATATATATATATATATAATCAGAAATACGTTTCCTCTATATAAAAAAAAGATTATAAAGTATAAAAATGTGAATAAGGTACGATAAAGTTTATAGTTAAAAAAGTGTGTTAGAATATGTTATGCTTTGTTATATCGTTGGGTAAGACGTAACATATTTTAGAGTTAAAAATATATGTTATAATTTTTTATGCTTTGTTATGCATTTAAGCAAGACATGAAATATTTTATATCTTGTTATGTTTGACATATTTTTATAATAATTTGTCTTAAACAAATAAGTTTAATATATATATATATATATATATATATATAAAGTATAGAGTATGAAAATCTTAACATGGTAAAACACGTTTTTCACCTAAATATGATGTTATAGCATGCCCTATTTTTTACACCAATTGTCAACGCATAACAACTTTTGTATTTAAAAAAGTATGCTATAATATGTCATGTCATGTTATACTTTTAACCAAGATAATACATATTTTTTATTTTTTTTATTTTTGTTATATTTTTTTAAAAATCTATCACGTCTTATTTTTAATGAAACAATTAACTTAAGTTTGATATGAAAATAACACATTAACATATTTTTAACAGTAGAAATATTTTAAATATTAAAGTGTTTCAAAAATTTAGATTTTCACATTAAAAGTAGATATTGACAATTCAAAAAAAGACCATGGTAAACCTAGCAGATAAAATAAAGAAGATCCAAAAAGAAAAAAAAATGTATATCTACAAACAATTGGATTTGGAAACACATTCAGATTAGTGTGATTTATGAAATAAATCTTATACATTATACAATATATATTTTTAACATTACATTTTATTTTTAATAATTTCGTTTACAGATTATTGGATACAAAATGGGTCTAGAAAATCAAACAAGATTGAAGGGATTGAGATAAAAATTGATTCAGCTTGATAATGAGAAACAAATAACTTAAAAGAAACCAACTATCTCAGCACATGAAATCATAAAACAACACGAAGAACAAATATCGATTTGGTAAATTAACATATTCATATTTTTTCTAGAAAAATACTATTTAATATATTAGACATTTCAAATGTAAAATACTTCATAAGTACAAATGATATTTATATTTGTTCAAATATATAAGTTGTTATTTTAACGGAAAAGTTACAAAAAAACAACAAAAGATAAAGTCAAATTAAGAAAAGAACTTCTTGATATTCACATGAAACTTGATGATGGCACCAAAGTGATTGGAGCTAAAGACAAGTTAATTACAACTGTAAAATAAATATCCTACAAATTATCATAATATAAACAAGTAAAATAACTACGAAAAAATTGTAGAATTAGATAAGGAAAATGATAAGCTTCATGGGAGAAGCGATACACTAAGTGAAAATAAACAAAGAGATAAGTTCTCTACAAAGACAACTAGATTTATTTAAAATGATACGATAATGGAAGAGAGATGCACTTCACCACCATATAAGAACACACACATATGGCATTAAAGACTAAAAGTCAAACAAGACATATTAAACAAGTAGACCACAACAGAGATTCCCAAACTTTAAATAAAAAGAGGTGATTATGTCATCCAACTCACTGCTCAATGAACAAGATGGATATATGAAAAGTTGAACAATGTCGAATTAAAATTTGTAACTGTTAAATATTAAATTATTTACCATTTCTCTAGTATTAAATTACTAAGCATGAATCAATATTAATTTAGTTGTTGGTTTCTATTGAACATTTATTGTATTTGAAAGGTGTAAATAATAATTTTATTTTTTTCATGTAAAAAGACATTTTTAAAGATGTATGAGAATAATCATATATTTTTTTCTTTATATGATAATGTGAACTAGATATTTAACGATGAATAATAATGTTACTATTATGCATCACAAACAAGGAATAAACATACACGTATTTGACAAACTAAATTGTAAATGTGAAATTTATATAATAATTTACACAAACACTTAGGTATTATCTTTAAAAAAACTTATACTTAGAAAATTTAATCAAATGATTACTTAGAAATCGATTACTTATTAATTACTTAATAAATTTAATCATCTAAAAATAGTGAGCACATGATTTAATCTATTTAATTACATAATGTACTTAGAAAGTGGTTATTGTTAGAAATAAATGGCTCGGTTAGAGTTAATAAATATATGGCTATGCTCAAGTAAATTTTCCAATTAATTAAGTAATCAAATGATTAAATCAAATGCGTATTAGGACAAATAGTTGGACCAGATTAATATTTGGGTACTTTAAAGAATTGGTAGCAATTTATGAAAAGAAAATTAGTTTATGGACAAAAATTATATAAATTTAATTGGGTTATGGTCTATAATAAAAAAAACTAAAAAACGTATAAATGAAATTAAGTTCAAATTTAAACCGTTGTACACTACAAACAACATGCATTTTAATTGTTCAGCTATTTTCCAAGTTTATTTAAATCTACATGCCCACAAAAAACAAATGGTAGTGACGGTGGAGTTTATTTTTTATGATTGCACAAGTAAACACAAGAAGGTAACACATCAAAATCTCAATGAAATAAGAGTAAAATTATTTTAAAAATTATTAAAAGAACTAAAAGTTTATAGAAATGAAGGTTCTCGACAGATTTTCAAACAAAAAGAAAAATTAAATGTTAGTTAAGAGTGACATGAAATAGTTTATAAAAAATCAAACTATTTAATATCTTTGTTTTATTTTGTGACTCCATTATTTAGAATTATTGAATCTATTAGCCATAAATAACATGATGAATTTCCTTATATCAAAATACGTATATAATGAAGTTGTCTTGTCTTTGTTGACAAATTAGATATATGAACTACCTTATATTAATATATATATATAGTTGATACGGTAAAAAAAACTAAGTGACCTTTATATATAATACATAGTAGAATAATCAGAATTTGACCTTCCTTATTTCTCTTTGAAAATCAAATATAATATAAGAAAAATCATACCTTGTTTAGCATTAGAATATAATGAAATTTAAATTTTGGATATAGTTTGGTGTATTAAAGCTAGATAAATCATCTGAATATGACATGCCTATTAATAAATGACATATTCTTGATATAAATGAGAACAATCTAACTTGCATTATTATGTGCAACATGAAAAAGCATTTAAACATGGTTTGCTTTGTTTACGTATAGAAGCTTATGTAATATACAAATTTGACATGTTTTTACATCGAATGGATTATAATCGATCATATTTGGCTTGAGATTTTAAATGACATAAAATATTATAATGTTTTTTCGTGAGACTCAATGTAAAATTTATTGCGTATTTATATTGAATGAATTATAATTTATGCTTCCTAGATTGAGAGTAAATAATGCAGGAAATATTGTAATATTAATTATTGACTTTAGAGTCAATGTAGAATTTATCCTCCTTTGATATTGAATGGATTATAGTCTCATGTATTACTTGAGAAGTAATAAGACATGAAAGATTACAATATATCATGTCTGGTTGGAAAACAAATTTAAAATATATCATACATTTACATTGAATGAATTATGATATGTCATGTTTGGCTTGAGAGGCAAAAACGCAAAATGTTTTATAATTTGCCATGTCTAGCTTGAAAGCCAATATAAAATATATCATGTCTTATATTTATTGGATTATAATATGTTCATTCTCGCTTGGAAGGTAAAAAGATGTTAAAGATTAGGCTTTGAACAGTAACTCGTCCATGGACTATCGACTTTGGTGACAGATAGTCCCTGGACTTTCAAAAGTCCGTTCGTAGTCCCTGGACTATCCAGTTTGGATAAAGTTAATCCCCTTGCATGTGTTGACTATCATATTTTTTTTACAGATAGTCCCTCAACTATTCATTTTCGATAAATTTAGTCATTTGACTTTCTACTTTTGATAAAGTTAGTCCCCTTAATGTACATGCGTATGGGACTAACTTTATCCAAACTGGATAGTCCAGGGACTACAAACGGACTTTTGAAAGTCCAGGGACTATATGCTATCAAAATGGATAGTTGAGGGACTACGAACGGACTTTTGAAAGTCCAGGGACTATCTGTCACCAAAGTCGATAGTCCAGGGACGAGTTACTGTTCAAAGCCTTAAAGATTATAACCCTTTGGAGTATAAGAAAATACCATAAATTTTATAACCATATCATCACACATACATTTACTCATTCCTTTAAGTTGGCACGTATGTGACCTATAGAAAAATATGGGAAAACAATTTTAAGTAAATTAACTAATAATTAATTACCAATCATAAATGGAACTTATCATTCGTTCACCAAAACGAGACTTCAATAACTCCAAAAATCAACTCCAGTTACAATTATCCTCAAAACTAACTATTGCAAACTCACTAGGAAAAAGCCCAACAAAAAAACCACAACACAATATATAATACATGTAAAACTTAAAAATAATATTATAATAAATCATCTGTAATATCCATAAACTAAACCAAAAAACATACCATTATTGTCATCATTTGAAAATGTACATAATAATGTCTTTGTAGTTAGACACAAGAAAACTCTCATCTAAAACAACATATGATGATACTATTAAAAACCATGAAAACAACCACCAAAACCAACAAAAAAAGTAAAAACTTGTTCAATACATGATCACACTCCAATACTACAAGAGAACTTTCATTAATTAACTTGATTTTATCAAAATAATTAAATAATCGATTGTAAGATTAACACATATCATCAAACACATGGTCTATTGATTTGGAAATACAATTCCTAGTTAAAACGATAATATATCGATCCGATATATGATTTTAAAAAATATAATAACTTGTTTAGGCGTGATAGTAATTTTTGACTTAATATTTTTGACTTAACAACTTGTCTAGACTTTGAAATCGTATACATATCTTCGATATATTGTTTTAGTAACTCTGCCCAAAGTGATTCAATTGCTTCATATTTAGGTTTGAATGTGTTGTCCAACCTCAAAACACTAATTTTGGCACAACTATTAAAATAAAAACAACTATAAAGCTTTTAGGTCTCACACCTTCATCCAATATTTTAGTAAACAAATACACCGCCATTTCATGAATTCCATTACGTGATAAACTATTATTTGTCGTGAAATTTTAATGAAGAATAATGTTCAGAATTAAAGAAGGAAGAGGATGATATTAAAAAAACTCACATAAAACATTTATAATAATTAATATATATTTCAAAATACATGATTTAAAATATATATATATTATTATTATTATTATATATTTAATTTATTTGATGATATGTATTTGCTTAGTTAATAGTTCACCTTTATAAAATGATAAAATTACTTTACAAAGTCTTAATAAATATTTAACTGTAAAAATAGATACTAGTAGTCAATAGTTATCTATTACATTAAAACATAATAGTTGCAAAGTAAGGATAACTAGGATTCACAGTAAGAAATAAATGTTTTTCTAGTATGGTACGTGGGATATGGCATTAGCCGAATCATCTTTGATCATTCATTTACCATTTTCTCTCTAAAAGTAAAAGCCAACTATATTTTCATTTCTAAGTATTAGATAGTTATTGCAGACAATTATAACTTTTTAACCCTCTCTGTTTCAGAAAACCTCCAAAAATCCAACTCAACTTACCTAAATTCACGGAAAAAAAAGTTCAATGATGTTAATTTGATGATAGAGATATTTGTGACAGATATGAAAGAACAACACATGGCGACTAACAAAACTGTTAACACACTTAGGGGGAGATTGAAGCAGAAGCGGTGTCTCCTTCTGCTTCATTGATGGTAATATGGCAGAACCAAGATGCAAACAGGGTGGCAGCCCCCCTCGCCCTTGTATAGTTCCGCCGCTGATAACATGTCATGTCTGACTTGATAGTTAAAAAAGGTGGAAATATTATTATATGACATGTCTGGTTTGAGGGTTAGGGTAAACACTGTATTGCATTTACCTTGAATGGATTATAATCTATCATGCATAGATCAAAAGTAAAAAAACATGAAAGGTTATGATGAATGGATTATGATATATCATGACTTTCATATTAAACATAATTTTAACAAATTTACCAAATGCAATAAAACATAACAAAAATAAAAATAATATAACATGTCGTATTT
The DNA here is from genome assembly GCA_036936605.1 of Limnanthes douglasii subsp. nivea. Lineage (NCBI taxonomy): Eukaryota > Viridiplantae > Streptophyta > Magnoliopsida > Brassicales > Limnanthaceae > Limnanthes > Limnanthes douglasii. The sequence goes on along the minus strand of JAUPFV010000001.1, from coordinate 199,732,443 downwards.
AATTATAAAACATGTCATGTCTTACTTACATGATAGCAATGGATGACAAATTAACAAATTTTCTTTTGTATTTCACAAAACGTGTTTTCGAAACAATTTACTAATTCTATAAAAGAAATACGACACAAGAAAACCAGAATAGAGAGAAATCAAAATGACATCGGAAAACTATAACAATAAATAATTTTGAAAATCACAAAACATAACTCAAAATATAATAAAGTACAGAACACAAATAAAAAATCATCAAGAAGTAGAAAAAATACCTAATAACTTAGAATGTATAAAAGAATTAAAGAGATCCATAATAAATTTATTATCAAAACAAATAAAACTGAATTATACAAAAAGATAAATATATAAAAAAACTCGTCAAAGCTAACACTCATCATTGGGGTGACCATGATCATTTTCATATGCACAGAAATAACAAAGGGATCTCATGTACGGTGATGCTAACATACATCTCGACAGTTGATATTTGGCTCTCTATTTCATCTTCTCATGAATATTAGTTATGTTCTCGGTTATAAGTGTGAACTTCCTGGCGGGACAAGATGCGCGTAGCCGATTTACTTGGCGTGAAGATGATTCCGACATGGGAGCATCTTCATAAAGTTTCCTCTCCATACTCGATGATTTAAATTCTTGAGGTTTATGTTAAGAAATTGGTGTAAGATTTGGTTTTTTTTTATTTGTCGAATCAAATAAACTGATCTGACTTGGCGAGGATGTCCCATATTATTTTCACTAAGAACCGGATAAGGTCTATAAAAAAGGGTCTTTCACGGTCCAATCCTCTTTTGAATACTGCTACAGCCATCGGCTTGGCGCAAGACGATATGGAGTTCATTTTACTTACAAACTCTATATACAGCTCTTTGATTTTTCCCTCATTCGTTGGTAGAGGTTTATCATTGCATTGCCCTCACGCTTGTTCTCTTTTTTTCCCAATGAAACGATTTTTAAATGTGACCCATAAGCCCTCAAAGTCCCTCATCGATCCCTTATGGAGGTCATTCAAGCAGTCGAGTGCATTCTCTTTAAATGTCATGGAGAATTCTTTGCAAAGCAACACGTCATAATGGTTGAATGTCATCATCATGTTCCTTAAATTTCTCCAAGTGATGTTCAAGGTCCCCGGACCCGATGTACGAGTTCATCTTGTGTGGGTTGAATTTTCGAGGGAGCTTTCTTTCTGAATTACTCTTGAAAATGGGGACTTCACCAAAATATAAAGAACCATAGTAGGCCTTACTTAATCATACTCGACCAACTCTGGTCATTTGTCATCACGAGGTACACTATTAATGGACAAGTTATCCCGGTTTGAGTTTGCCACTCTTTTTTTTCCTTTGCTTCTTGCTTTTACTCTCATCGGTACGCTTACCTATATATGAATGATTTTTTTTCTTATAGTTGAGGTCCTCCCCGTCAACTTCGTGGTGAATATCCTACTTGACCACATCCTTAGAGAGGAATTTATCACCCAGACGTCGAAGGTATTGTCGATTGCATGGAAGCATTACCTGTCTTCTTCATCCCACTCTTGCCGTCACTAGGCGACCCGGTGTTGTTCTCGCTTAATTTCCTCTATCTGAGTTTCCTAGATTTGCATGTTAGATGGGGTGGATAACATGCCGAGATTCATAGGGTTTTCCTCTTGTATCGCTCCGCCAGTATTTTCCTCGGCATTCATTTCGGATTGATCCTCATTTTGCTTTGCTGCTATATAAGCAGCATGGTGACTTGTTTGATCAGGTCCAGAAATCCGTCCCCAATGATTGAATTCTCTATTGTTACCAGTTTGCCTTGCCTTCCTTTCCCGTAGGGGCCTTCCATATTCTCCCTCTCAATTCCTGTCCTACTTATTATTATCACTCCCTTTGGTAGAAGCTACGTATTATACGTTTAACACAGACGGTGCCAAAATCTAATGTGGGAATATAGTGACATTGGGAGTACGAACGTGTTATTATCTTCTTGCTTCAGTTGGAAAATCTTACATTGGTTTCGGGTTTCATTCCTGAACTCCCACTTGTACTCAGACTGGGTTACAAGAAGGGAGATTTGGCTAGATGCATGGCTGGATTGGCGTCAACCTTTACTTCCAGAGGATCAGTTGGCTATTACCGTTGATACTTATAAACAGTCAGCGATGAACACGTACTGGTGGTACTTACCTGAGTATGGTTGGTATACTATCAATCGACCCGCACGCACCATAAACGATTGATTGCTAGAGGTTGTTCGGTCAGTTGTTAAATTTCCTATACGTCAAATAGTTTGTCGGTGAACATAACTCTTCTCAAACGAAGACCTAATTCTTGCATGTTGGATTTCAACTAGTGAATGGACCCTCCCTAAAATAACTCAAAGTTTAATTTTCTTGTACGTAGGTAACGCTTTAAGTTTGAATGAGCACTCTCGACGCGGTTAGTCGTGGAACGTCCCAAATGCAAGTTATTGTTCGTCTTCCAAACAACGAATTTGTTTGTGTATTTATCAAGACACGATTTTCCAGTGTATTCAATTGCTAAAGAATAGTCTTTATACTCCAATAGCATGTCTCTTCCGGCGTGATCGAATTCAATCTCTGATGCTGCATACCCAATCTTCTTCCAAACAGAAACAAACTTTACATGATCAGGTTTCTCAGGGAAATACTTCTTTGTTTGCCCCTGAACATTTTGGTTTATGTGCCAGCGGCATAACATATGTGTTGTCTCTACGAATACAACTTTTATTGCATTCATCAACGCTAAATCTCTATCGGTTAAAATGACACGGGGTTCTTTGATCCCGTGAACGGAAATTAACGACTTCAAACACTCTAAAACCCATTTGAAGTTGTTTAACTTCTCAGCGGATATTAAAGCAAAAGTCGCACAGTACGTCAAACCAGTACACGTCACACCCACTATCTCAAACAACGGCATACCATATCTTATGACTTTATACGTACAATCCATGATCAAAACTGGTGGAAATGTCTGCAAATGGTCAACACTGACTGGATGGGCAAAAAATATATTTGTAATGACTTGTCTATCGTCTTCACCAGATTTATACCATTCATAATAATTATGTGCCTTAAGCTCTCCCAACAAGAACTGTAGCTGTGACCTACCCGCTCTTTTCAAAACCCTGCTTTTCTGTCATGTATTGTAGGTAGTGCGCATACAAGAAGCATTGTCTTAATTTAGCTTTTTAACACCATTCAGTAAATCTCTAGCGTTTGTTCCAATATAGGTCGCTCCTTCAACATATTCCATCTCTTCATCATTCAAACGGTTTGTGAAAGAATGATCGTCAAACTGTTTTGAACTCTTGTGGTTGTGAATCCCATATTTCACTTCTAACTTCCATTGATCCGGTTCCACCATTAACCCGAGAAGCTCAAATGGGCAGTCAATCGTTTACGTTCTTTCTCAACTACTCTTGGAACATACTTTCCCGACCTCTCACACTGGAAAAATATGCTAGGATTTTTTTCTACTCTGTACTTTATCGCGCTGACTTAGGGTAATAACCAAACCATGGCGTTTTCTGGTCTTCGCCATCCCCTTAATCAACGCTTCTTGTGTGTAGAACTGAGTGGTGAAAAAAACAATGACTGTAGCAGGTAACGAAAGCTTCGTCAGACCCATGGGCGACATTTGTCCCCTGTTATACAACAACAAAACACAACTCACAATTATGTACAATAAAAAAGGGTTAAAAACCTTTTTTTTTCAAAAATAGCACGCACCACCGGTTCAGGGCCTTAGAATTGGTGGTTCCAGGTGTTAGAACCGGTCGTACACGACTAGTGTACCATCGGTTTGAGTCCCCAGAACTGGTGGTGCTGGGGCCTAGAACCGGTGGTGCGTAGGTCATGCACAACCGGTTCTAAGGCCTAAAACCAGCCTCTTGCAAGCTACGCACCATCGGTTCCAAGCCCCGTAACCGATGCTGCGTGGCGAACATGGCCACAACTTTACCTTTTCCGGAGACTTCTACTTCTTCTCCGACGACTCGAGCTCATTCTCCGGCAACAGTTCATCATCTCCTTTCTCGAGCGACATCAACTCCTCCATGCTAATCCCTAGTTCTGGGTGACTCATGATTGATTATGTGTTTTTTTTAAATGAGGTTGAATGTTCTTGATAATAATTTTAATTTTGAAGTTGATTTGTAAGATTTTTAAAAAAAAAGATAAATTTAGTGATAGATTTACTAAAGAATGGTATTTGTTTGGGTATAGATAGCAAAATAGGTTATTTTGTGAATTGAGTATACTTAGGATACACTTAGTGTTTTTTTTTTATTTAATGGCAATTAGGTAATTAAATGGAACATCAAGGGTAATTTCGTCCGAAAAAAGTCAAAGTAGACTCAACAGAGATTTTTGGTTATACTTAAACCGCATTTTGGTATATATAGCCATATCCAATATATAATATTTTGATAAATCATTTTTCGTATGTTTATAATATATTCATAACGAAGGTATGAATGATTATATATTGTAAAATTTATCATAAATATCATTTTCGGTTAGATTCTTAATATGTCATGAATGTTTAAAGTATATGCATAGTGAAAGACATGACATTAATTTTTACCCTTTTTTGCGACACATGATATATTTTAATATGTTTTAGGTGTGTATCAATAAAATTAATATTAAAAGAAAAATAAAATCTATCATTACCTAAAATATGCTGTCTTTATACTGAAATGGATAATAAGTCATGACGGTTTTATAAAAAAATATCCCACGCGTTGATAAGATAACCTTTATTTCCTAAGATTCTAACATTGTGTTATCTTACATTATAACGCTAATTACATAATATGTCATGTTGTTTTACTTAGAAATAAAATAAAGCATGATAAACTATGTCATGTTATCTTATATTTCAAAATTTGCTATGCTTTCACAATAAAATAGATTTTAAGGAATGAAAGATTTTTATCATAATATGTCATAATTTACATAATATGTCATATCTTGCTGAAGAGTATTGTTTCTATGTCTTATTACATTATAAAAATTTGCTATATATCGAATGAAAATTGTAATTTTTATATATTAAATTATTTATCATTTATTTATTATTAAATTATTAAAAAGTAAATCAATATTAGTCTAATATAAGAAAACAACTTGCATGAGAGTATATATACAAAACATTTTATAAATATACTACAAATAGGAGAGGAAAATTAGAAGGAAAAATAGCAAAAAATTCAATTTTATTTGTAGTTAAATATATATTTTTTTCTTTGTAATTAAATCATTATTACCACATAATTATATTATTATTCATAATAATATAATTATAATAGTAGGTTATAAATTCTTATTTTGATATCTTAATCTTTTAAAATAAATAATAAAGAAAATGAGAGATGCCGATGTATACATTATAGATATAATGTACATCAAGTAAACAATTATATGAGAGCCTTATATTAAACACCAGCCATCAAAAAATACGAAAAAAAAATATTCATCATACCAATGTTCATACCGCCGCCAAATACAGAAAGAGTTGGATCCATATATTGGTTAACTATAATATTTAACACTATGACTATTGTGATTCATTTCAAAACAAAAAAAGCATAAAATATGGGAACGATAGGTTTATACTAATATATACTGTACAATTATATTTTGTTTAGTCACACAAAAAATCTACCAATTCTTTTATTACATACATTTTATTGACTTCGAAAAATGATTTAAAGTATAACAGACATCGTCAACGTCAAGAATTTGACATATAATATAAATAAATATCAATAAAAACAAATGGTGTTAACGGTGGAGTTTATTTTTTATGATTGTAGAAGAAATCTTCAACTTGGAAACAAGTACGTACAAGGAGCTAACAGAACCAAAATCAATTGAAATGAGGATAAAATTATTTTAAAATTTTCAAGTTTGTAGAAATGAAAGTTATATAGAGATTTTCAAGAAAAAATGTTGATTAAAATTATCATGAAATATTTTATAAACAAATCAAATTAATCATTGTCTTTATTATACTTTGTGATGGTATTTTTTAGAAGTATTGGATCTATGTTCCATAAAGGATATAATGAACTACTTATATTAAAATACATATAAATGATTTGTTAAAAAATTAAATATTTGAATTGTCTTGTACGAAAATACATATAGTTGAGATAATCACAAAAAATTATGCTACCTTTATATACAAAACATAGAAAAATAATCAAATTTTACCTTCTTCATTTTTTTTCAAAAATAAAATAAAATATACAAATATAAAAATCTTTGAATAATTTTTTTTACATGCCTTAGTTTATTAAAGCTATTCATGTCTCAGATTACATTATATATACTTGATATAAATCACAATAATTTGACTTACCTTCTATGTTTAGCATAGAAGAATCAGATTTATTTAATTTATCTTATTTACGTATGGAAGTTGATATAATGAAAAATATATGACGTGTTTTACATTGGATGGATTATAATCGGTCATACTTTCTTTGAAAGTATGAAAGACATGAAATATTATAATATATCATGTATGGTTTGAGAGTTATTGTAAAATTTATTATGTATTTACGTTAAATGAATTACAATTGATATAGATAGGATTTGTCTGACCCGTAAGACGAACCGATAAAAGAATGGGTGGGTATTCACCGTGTAATATAAGCCCAAAAATTGTATGACATTAAGGGTATTTGTATAATAAGGTCTAAAATGACTTAGTTTAGTAAGTTAATAGGATAGATTAGTCAAAATGGGTTATAATATAGGTCTAAAGTCCCTCCATTATTACTACAAAAGAGGATATATTCTTTCTTAGAAAGAGTGAACAATTATTATTGTATTACTATTTTTAGTGATTTCTATGTCTAGAATTCACATCTTAAATCTCTCTTTAAACTTTTGTGTGGCCCCAATAAAGTTGATGACTTATTTTGCCCTTGAATATTTTTTGGAGTCATCAATAATATATCATGACTTGTTTGAGAGAAAACAAGCATCAAAACCTACAAAACAATGTAAAAACTTGTTCGATACATGATCAAACTCCAATATTGCGGGAAACGTTTCATTAATTGACATGTTTTATCAAAATAATTAACTAGTCGACTTTAATATTTACTAATATCACCAAACACGAGGTCTTTTGATTTAAAAATACAATTCCTTGAGATAAACGATAAGATATACCAAGCACGCGGTCTTTTGATATAAAAATACAATTCTCTGTAGAATATACGAACAATACCAAATCGAACTATTTGTTATATAAGTACAAGGTCATCCTGCTGACCGACACCATCTCGGTTATTTATGATCGAACAAAGGGAAGAACAAGATACCAGCCCCCTCGTGTTATGAGTGAACCTGGTTTTATACGGTCAAGAATACACTTATTTTCCTACTATAATGATCACGGTCATCCAACTGATGAATGTTGGAAACTTAGAGAGGAAATCTATAGGTTTATAGATAATGGCGAGCTCATCCTGTTGGTTAGACAGCAAGATCACCGTCACCAGCTCGAACAGGGGGACGACACGTGGCCAGCCAATGAAGACAAACATTATAAAGATAAACTGATAGTTATCGGAAAGAAACAATGGTTATTCACCATTGCTGGAGGACATTCTGAGATACCCAGCAACTCAAAATCTAATAAAAGAACAAGAGCCGATCATGAAGTGGAGGTGATCGAAGCTTTATCCTACCATAGTTATAAAGACTTTGTTGCTGACCATATATTTAACGATGATGATTTAAGAGGGGTCACCACACCATACGAAGATGCATTAACGGTGAAATTGGATATCGAAGGAATGATGGTTACTCATGTCTTGGTCGACGGAGCTATTATCATCTTTAAGGCCAGCTACAATCTCATGCAAGAATTTTCATCCTGCAAAACCACCCAACAAACCCTAGTAGGATATGAAGGCAAGGCCTTTTAGTGTGTACGAGAGGTCTAACTCATGGTTAAAGTTGGTTATGGGGCTACCAAAAAAGAACTTAAAACATTGATTATGATTTTTGATGCACCTAGTTCTTACCATGCAGTCATTGAATGACCGCTGCTGCATCTGATGGAAGCCACCCCATGCACTTTCAGACAATGTATTAAATACCCATTACGGAATACAGTTGGAGTCATCAAAAGTAGTCAGCGAACTGCTAGAACATGTTACGCAGTTACGGTTGATCTAATTAATTCTCTCTGATAGCAATTAATCGGAGATGGATTGCGTGAAGATAAGCACAGATGAGGAGGTTTACACCAACGAATAGACCAGACAATATCCGAGCGGATGGAAATACCAAACCGAACTATTTGTTATATAAATACAAGGTGGACTAAAGCTACGCACAAATACGACAACGAGGATTATAGAACGGAGGCCTAATCGATGGAAGTTAATGTATAAGCGAGGAAATTAAAGACCCATCCAAAGGCAGCAGCACCGTCAACGATGATAAGGAAATATATAATAGACATCAAAGCCATCTAACGGAACCTGACTGGACAGACGCCTCACCGAGCAGAGCAAACAAGAGACACTATCAAAGATAAACAATCAAGTCTTTATTGAGCAAGGATAAAGCTGAGGAAAGGTCATAACCAAGAAGAAGGATAAAAGCTGAGCGAAGCTCATAATCAATACGGGCGAAACCGATCGAGGTCAATTATCAAAACAGATAAATAAGGAAACAATTTAGATCAACCCACCCAACGCATAAAGACTAGAGTAATTGCTGTAAATCTAGGACCATTATCATAATTTGTAGTCTACGTCCACAATTAGTAGAATCGTGTATTAAGTGGTGGTTTGAAACTTTTATGAGGGTGTATAAATAGGCAGAAAATCTGCGAAAGATGTATATTTACTTCCTTGATCAATTATATTACTATTTGGCATTATATTTGTTATATTCTCCCATAGTTGGTGTGATAAAAAGTTTTAAATTAAAATCTCGAACCATTTTACTTGATAAAATGTGAGACCTCACACTTTCAGTATTTTTTGATTTAAACATATCACGACAAGTATGATTACCCAACTATTTTGTAATATACATATATATAACGAACAACAAAAATCTCGCATGCACGAATTCTTTGTGCTCCATAAAAATATTTCTCGTATGATTATGAACATAAAAAAATACAAATATATTTCTAAAATAAATTTATATTAAGCATGATAAAATTCTATAACACCATCAATAAAAGTCCGACCAACACAGTAATTAAGTAGACAAAGAGAAACTAGCAAGTTTGCATATGCCATAGAAAATTAACATCAATTTTATTTATGATACTACCATGGGCAATAAAAAAAAGATTGATTGTCATTAACACTATCAAAACCTAATTTATGTTATATTTCATTTTCATAATCACTTACATTGTAATATATCATCTCTCTTTAAAAGAGATACTGGAAAATTCACAGAATCCTCGCCAAATCTGAATCCATGCGTCCATAAGTTTTATACAATATAGAAAAAATAAAATGAATTCATCATATGCTCGTAAACAAAAACATATGTAACAATATGTCATACCTTATAATCCTTTCGATATGAAGGTGATAAAAATACTATAATATAAAATGTATGATATAATCTATCATATCTTGTTTTACTGATACGAAACATATGGTATATTACGTTATTATTATTATTCTAATAAATTTTTTTGTTGTACTTTTGCATTGATGAAATTATAATCTGTCTTATATAGCTTGACAATTTAAGTAAAATCTGTCATATTTTTACATTTAATGAATTATAATACGGCATGTGTGACTTGATAGTAAAAGACTAACAAAGATTAAAATATATGTGTCTTGTTTAAGTGTGAGTGTAACATACATATTTTCGTTATATTAAATTTATTATAATATGCCATGCATGGATCAAGTATTAATAATGATGAAATAATATAGTATACTGATAATGATATAAATAAACAAGGAGTGAAAATAATTATAAAAATATTTTAATTTGAATTTTTTATAAGTTAAAGGGTAGATTTAACGCATAATGTAAATGATAGAAGCTAAAAGAGTAATTTATCATATTTTCTAACCAAAAATGTTATTTATACCCTTTGCCTACAAATAGAGAAGAGAAAATAACACCCTTTGCCTATAATAGAGGTGGAAGATTGGAAATAAAGGGTCTTGACAATTTTTACAAATAACTACTGTTAATTTCATTTTCTCTCTTAATAGCTAGAATAACTTTTTCTCTCTAAAATTACTTTAAAATTCTATCGCTACAAAAATGATTTAATACTTAACATTGGCGATCATAATGGGAGAGATATCAGGTACCTAGATAATAAATCTAAAACCAAAGAAATTTATGATTCAATTTACAATGAATACTGAAATCAGAATTGATCTCGTGGTCTTGATGCAAAATAAAGCGATTGAATCATGCTTGCTTAGAGAAGAAAAGCAAGATAAAATTCATGGAAACGAACGACGTGAGCAATATAACGTGGAGGATTGGATAAATCAACTAATGTAAAGGATATGTGTTTTTAATGATCAACTTGATCAAAGGGAGCAATATATTCAATCTGGTAGGCTGTGATCCGAGGTATGACGAGTTTATGAGAAAAAAGAACTGAAACATTCGTCTAACAAGTGTTATACTGCTCATCAACTGCGAAGTGATCGCAGAAGAGCGCGTTTTTAGTCAGATTGAGAACATCATTCTTCAAGAAAGGAAAATAAAGATAAATATTGGTATATTTCCACTAGTGATAGTGAGTTTTCTGGTTCGGATTCTGAAAAAGGTATGTTTAATCCAGAAAGAGATTGGTGTTCTTCAAGGAATGAGGGAACCGACATTGAAAATCTCATAGAGAGCACAAATCTAAGAGGGAGTATAAGTCTAGGTAAATAACAGATAATTTTTTGTTCGAGGGTAACACATCTAATCAGTATGTTAATATCGTAAACCAAAATTAATATGCAATTATGGGAACAACTAGAGCGAGTCAATTCATGCAAGGAGTGGATTGGATAAATTCTCCTTTGTCCAATGAGATTAGGTCGATACATCTTCCGATGCGTTTTGATATTTCTAAGGTTAAGAAGTTTAATGGAACACAAGATCCTGACGAGCAGATTGAGTAGTTAATAAATTACAAGATTAATTTTGTGGAAGATGACAAGTTAGTGTGTATAGAATTCTTACAAAATTTTAAGGGTACTGCTTTAAAGTGATATAATAGAGTTTTGAGGAGATCTATAACCAGTTTTGGGGTATTTATATTGCATTCTGAGATAATTTATGGGAAGCAAAGAGATGCGAGCTAACATAGATACTATAATACAATGTAAACAAGTTATGGAAGAGAAAATAAAAGATTGTATCAGACGCTTTGTGTTAAAAACTACAGAATTAAAATATTGTTAAGAGAAATTCGCAATGACATCTTTTAGGCAAGGGTTGCTCCAAGGTGATATAGCAAACAAGACTATGAGGAGAAGAGCATTGACATTTAGGGCTTTAATGGATCAAGTTGAGGAATAAATTAAGGTATAAGAGTCGATAAGAGTCCAAATTGGATCAAGATCCACTCAAAGAAATTGGGGGCATACACCAGGTGGCCAAGGATATTAAGGAAGCTCCTAGAATTCTCATGTACAATTTCGTTCGAAGGCGAATACTAGTCTTCCTCCTCGAACATGAGGAGCAGCTCAACCTTCTACCTATCTCCTCGAATGAGGTCTAACTAATGGATAAAGCTAGATTATTTTGCGCAGTTAACTGAGAATTTGGCAACAATCTTTAAGAGAGGCAAAAATTATGTTAACTTTAGAAAACTAGCACCGTTAAATAGACCGATAGAGGAGCAAAACATGTTTTGCAAACACCATAACAACATTGGACATGATACTGCAGACTATATATCTTTGAAGAAGGAAATTCATATTTTGATAGATAACGGCAAGGGAACGACTTTTGTTAAAGGATAGAATAATGGTCGGAATAATCTGAGTATGTCTGCGCAACATAATGTGAACACACGATCAAAGCAAGAACATTAATGATTGTGGAATCGAAGTTAGAAAATAAGAGGGTTTCGACTCGGCTTTGGAATATTTATATTCAGACCCAAATCAAAAAATAGTATTGGCTATCAACGAACCAATGTTTCTTTAGAGGGTGCGTACTATGTGTAAGTATTTTAAGAATTTGACCATTTTTGAGCAAGATATTATGTCCAAAAATAGTAATAGTTTGAGAAACAGACATGTAGTGAAATGTCTACCTATCTTTATGGAAGAAATGTAACACCTTTTATTTTGTTTGACGAGGATAACGGCAAGGTAACGACTTTTGTTAAAGGACAGAATAATGGTCGGAATAATCTGAGTATGTCTGCGCAATATGATGTGAACACACGACCAAAGCAAGAAGATTAATGATTGTGGAATCGAAGTTAGAAAATAAGAGGATTTCGACTAGGCTTTGGAATATTTAGATTGAGACCCAAATCAAAAAATAGTATTGGCTATCAACGAACCAATGTTTCTTTGGAGGGTGCGTACATTGTGTAAGTATATTAAGAATTTGGCCATTTTTGAGCAAAATATTATGTCCGGAAATAGTAATAGTTTGAGAAACAGACATGTAGTGAAATTGGCCACTGAATTAGAAGGCAAAATGTCTACCTATCTTTATGGAATAAATGTAACACCTTTTATTTTGTTTGACGAGGATGATTTGAGGGGTTTAGGTTCACCTCATGAGGAGGCACTGGTGATCGGTGCAGAAATAGCGGGAACTGAGATCCGACGAATACTAATTGATACAGGTAGTTTAGAAGATGTGTTGTTCAAATCAACGTATGAGAATATGCGCAATCCACCTACAAGTCTCTGATCTGAGCGCATTATAATTAGGTTTACATGCGTAATAGCTCAAGTTATTGGGGAATTTGGGAGATAATTTTTATTGGCAATAGGTCTTTTTAGGAAAAAAGTTTGAGTTCTGTTTATGGTGGTGGATTGTCCGACTAGCTACAACACAATTTTTGGAAGGTCCTCGTTGTCTAAAATGCATGGAGTTATCTCAACTGTCCACTAGTGTTTGAAGTATGTATTCGGAGACCATGTTAGAGTCGTTCGAATTGATCAACAAGTGGAAAAAGAATGCTATACAACAACTTTACACTCATAAAGGTCACCTTTAGTGACCAAATGACTGAATAACAATCAAGAGGGTCGACTTTGCATAATGAAGGTGTAGATGATATGAGGGATACCCTTGGCTGATTCTAGTAGAAGAAAGTGTGGAGGAGTATATGTTCTCTAATGGGAAAAGTGTGCGAATATGGACATTATTGTCACCTACTTTACTATACTATAATTGAAGTATATGTCTGAAAATTTAGATGTGTTTGCTTGGAAAACCGAGGATATTATAGGGATTCCATCTGAGGTAATATATCATAGCTTGGCTTTAAGTCCGAAAGTTAGACCCATTATTTAAAAGAGAAGAGTTTCTCTATAGAAAACTCTATGGAAATTGTGACTGAAATGGATTGATTATCCAAGGTCGGACATATACGGGAACCACAATACCCATTGTGGACTACAAATCTAGTGCTTATAAAAAATAAGAACATGCAATGAAGGATGTGTGTTGACTTTACGGATTTGAATAGGGCATGTCCAAGAGATCTACTTCATGTACGAAGGATTGATCAACTTGTTGATTTAACATCAGGGCATACAATTATTTTTTCGTGGATGCATTTACAGGTTATAACCAGATCCAAATGAATCTAAAGGATCAATAAAGTAATATGTTTATAATTGACCAACGATACATTCTTACTGGGTCATCCCTGTTGGCCTTAAGAATGTTGTTGCAACGTATCACAGATTAGTAAACAAGGCATTTGCTTCTCAAATTGGAAGGAATATAGAGGTCTATATTGATGATGTGTTAATCAAAATCAAGTCAGATGAAGAACGTTTACGAGATTTAGAGGAAACCTTTCTGAAATTTAGAGCTATTCAATTGAAATTAAATAAAAAAGTGCCTTTTGGACGTTAGGTCGGGAAATTTCTTAGGATACATCATAATCGAAAAGGGAGTAGAAGTCGATCCTGACCAACTAAAGGCTTTGATAGAGATGACTTCACCTCGGACAATTATAGAGGTGCGGATTTTGAAAGGGAGGTTGACTGCTCTAAATAGATTCATCTTTTGATTTTCCGAAAAATGTGCTCTTTTTTTCCAAATATTGCGGCGACCAAATTAATTTACTTGGAAACTATAATGTGAAGTAGCATTTTTAAAGATTGAAGAACATGTGTCATCACAAGAAATTATGTCCAAGCCTCGAGTATGGGAGCAACTGTTTTTTATGTTGATGCGGCGGATTTTTCCATCAGTATTATGTTGATTAGAGAAAAAGGTTGATCTCCATGACTATTTTATTATGTGAGCAATAGTTTATTAAAATCGAAAAGAAATGCTTAAGTCTTGAGCCGTTGGCTTTGGCCTTAGTGGTTACTGCAAGAAAAATGTGCCCTTATTTTCAGGCTTATACAATTATTGCCTGAAGTTCTTTTCTATTAAAACATGTGCTGTAATGACCGGATATCTCTGGTAGAATGACTAAGATGTCGGTTGAGTTAAGGGATTTTGACATAAATTTTGCTTCTCGAACAGCAATTAAAGCTCAAGCTCTGGTAGAGTTTTTGATTGATTTTCCTTATAGTTGTTCCAATTAAGACAATATAGGGATTTGTTACCAACACATTCAGTATAGGCGGTTCTAATTAATTGAGGATCTAGTATACTAGGATCAAATTTGGGAGTATAGTTGTTTGATCTTTCGGGATAATGTGTCAAGCCATTAGATTCAGATTTAGTGCGTCAAATAACGAAGCAAAATATGAGGCTGCTTTAGCTGGATTAAGGCTTACAAGTATATGTGAGGAAAAGAAAGTTCGTTTGGATACAAATTCACAATTGGTATCCAATCACGTGTCGACCGTATCCGAGGTAGAAAAGAACTAACTCGTTCTATATCTTCGTGAGCTTTGAGGATTAACTCTTTTATTTGATGAGGTGATTGTTGACCACATCAATTGAGAGGAAAATACAATTTTAGATTCTTGGGCCACTATTTCATGTATGGAGGAGTATCTTTGGATATTGTTACAAGAAAGTCTGTCTATGTTGACAAAGTCTAAACAGTACAGATATTACGAGAATGTGTTTGTCAGTCCAAAAAAAGATTGTGCAGACTGTAGATTATATATAACAGATTTTTTACTCAAAACGACTCTACCTCAATACACAAAATTAGCTCAGAGATTGAGATTCAAAGTCCATAATTATACAATATTAGATGGAGTGTTATATAATAAGTTTTTTAGTAGGCCGTTGTTACAATATTTAAGAAAGAATGAGTCCCACGAAGTTTTATCCGAACTTTCTCATGGGGAGGGTTCTACTCATTGTGGGTTTAAAGCTTTGAATAAATGGTTTTTGTTGGCTGGGTACGATTGGCATTTACTAATGAATGATGCTAAAAATTGAGTACGAAGTTGCGACACTTGTCAAAGATTTGCGAATTGTATTAATAAACCAGCAGTACCACTAATTTCAATTTCCAAAGCGGTTCCCATTTAATAAATGCGGATTGGATTTAGTAGGACTATTACACATGGCTTTAGGAGGAAGGAAAACGATTATAGTGGTAGTGGATTATTGTTCAAAGTGGCCTGAAGCCGAACCATTGTGAGGGATGAAAGCTAAAGATGTTATAAAAATCATTATGTCTACTATTTGTTTTCGATTTGGGGTTCCCCGAAATATTACTACGGACAATGGAACACAATTTAATAACTAGAAAATGATTTTTTTTATAACTCGAGGGGAATTAGACAGTGTTTTTCAATACTACTTCATCCTCAAGCGAAGGTTAGGTCGAGGTTACTAACATATCTATTTTAGAGGGATTAAAGAAAAACTTGACATGGGTTGCTGAGAAATAGCCAAATTATCTTCATGAAGTAGTATGGGCTTATCTCACGACACCTAGAGTGACAACTCAAGAGACTCTTTTTTCCTTAGTCTATAGGATGGATGCTGAAAGTTCCGCTGAGTCAACCCTACCATGTTATTGAGTACTCAACTATTCTGAGCTCCTTAACTAAGAATCAATAATAATAAAGCTTGATTTAAATGAAGCGAATAAGATTAAGGCGTGTTTGAATTTGATACATTATCAAAATTTGATCAGAAGTCGCTACAACTTGAGAGTAATATAAAAAGATTTCAAGGTAGGGGACAAAGTTTTGAGAAAACTATTATTGCATAGAAAAGACAAAATATTGGGAAAGATGGATCTAAACTAGGAAGGATCTTACTTAGTGGTAAAGATGATTAAACCAGGTACATATCACCTCCAAGATAAAGAAGGGAGACTTTTGCATCATCCTTGGGACATTTAGCATTTACAAATGTATTAGGAGTGATTTTTTGTACGTTTATAATACTGTTTCTTTTTTGCTTATACCGTTTGTATAGTGGCATACGTTTTCGTCTGCTAGTGGCTCAGAAATGTTTTAATGAGGTGTCATATATATATAATAAAATTTCTTTTGATTGGTCAATTTTCTTTAGAAACATTATACAAGGACTAATAATCTTTGGGGTAATTAGCAAAGATATAATTCGAAGTTCGAACGTTCATTAAAGGTATTGTTCGAAGTATTTATTTGTGGTAATATAATTCCAAGTACAAAAGTTCATTAAAAGCATTGTTCGAAATATTCATTTGTGGTGATATAATTCAAAGTGATAACGCTCATTAAAAGCATTGTTCGGAGTATTGATATGTGGTGATATAATTCGAAGTACTAACATTCATTAAAAGTCTTGTCTGAAGTGTTAATTTATGATGATAAAATTCGAAGTGCTAACGTTCATTAAAACTATTGTTCGAAATATTAATTTGTGGTGATATAATTCAAAGTGCTAATGTTCATTAAAAGCATTGTTCGAAGTATTACTTTGTGTGGTGATATAATTCAAAGTGCTAACTTTCACTAAAAGCATTGTCCGAAGTGTTAATTAGAGTGGTGATATAATTCGAGGTGATAGCATGTATTAAAGCACTACTCATATGAAAGCTTGATGAATTTTATATAAAAAAACACAAAGGATGAAAAGGCAAAAAATGATACTTCACATTGTTTAACAAAAATGGTAAGTATCTAACACTCCTAGTTAAAATAAGTTGTTCAAAACACCAAGGCAGAAAATTATTTCGAGAATTATACGATAACAAACACGCAAAAAACAAACACCAACCAAAATATCACATACCATGAATCCAAGTTTTTATATTTTCATTGACATCATTAAGGGGCATTATCCGAGCTTTGTTCTGATGAGTCAAATGCTTGACTTCAAGAATTTGAGTTGCTATTTTCATCGTCCTCTGATTCAAATTCTTCATATTCTCTTGGGATCGTCAACGAAAACTTATTTAGGACGTTGGTTCACTAGAACCAAATGCTAGAAATCTCCCAGATTTTCCCTCGAAAAGTTGCATAGAAATTAAGTATCATTGAGATTTTGGCTTATGCTTCAGAATTCTTCATGGCATCAAGGCAGGCCTTCGCACCTGCATCTACAACAGTTTGAATGATAGAAAAATTTTTTTCCTCGACTTTGACCTTGTATGACTCCAAATTTTGAAGGGTTTTTATCCTCCGAGATTGAGTTTTCTCATAGATGTTTTTCAAGTTAGCTTTCTTAGAAGTCTCTTCGTTAAACTGAGCATGGGGTTTCAACTTAAGATCTTCTAATTTTGTTTGATTCTTTTACTTATGTTCTTCCATTTCTTTGTTATGAATCGAATTCATACATTTTTTATTTGAAAGCATCTGATGTGGAATTCTGACCTATCGGCATGAAAACTTGAAATTGCTTGATGAGATTTCGATTACAGATGTTTTCCCATTATTTCTTATGAGAAAATTCTTTTTTTTCACCATATTACATATTTTACAAGATTCGCCAATTGGTTTCGAGAAGATGTGACTTCCTCGCATAACTGCTTGGCAGTACTTTTTAAGCCTCAGAAAAGTTAAAGAAAATTGAACACTTATTGAGAGGGCTCACCCGCCGGATGTGGTGGAACGTTGTCATATTAAGCATGGGTAGTTGAGAATGAAACCCGAGGTAGAGATACATTTTGATTTTGAGTAAGGTCGGATTGAGGGACAACAATTGTCAACGCATTATCCGCAACACCTTCTGTGATTTGATTTCCAATTTCAATGATGTAATTCTGGATTTCTTGAATTTAGGATCCATATCCTTGTACAACTCTTCAAATTTATCCTCTACAACCACACTTTCCCTTTTTTGGTTGTCATTCTTGGTAACTTCATTTCCTTTTATTACCTCCTCGGTGTGGGGGTCAGACTAAGAGAAGACACATCGATCACGTTTTTTATCACAATTGTTGGGGTATTTTTCGAATATTTATTCTTTTTCTTAGAAGCAGAAACCTTCTTTCTCTTTTTGGAAGACTCAACTGGTGCTTCTTTGGTATTCGAGGGGTTAGCTTCGTTGGTTTTTCTCTATTTTTCCATTGTGGGCTCTTTTTTATTCTTTGGATGAGTCAGTTTGAGATTTCTTTTTTTCTTCTTTGAAAGTAAATGGCTTTGTGCTCTATTATGAACTTGCATGATGACACGTGTGTCAGGAGCAGCTAATTCTTCACAATCACAAGGAGGTTTCGTCAATTTATCAGCAACGACAACAGAGTCCGGGGAGATTATATGTGGCTCAAAATGAAGTTCAGAGGCACAAACACCTTATGAAATTCATTGCACCTAACTATTTCTGCCCATTGAGTTAGTTTAGAAAACGTATATTTTCCAACAGCTTTGTGGATTTTGTACCACCTCGAAGTTTCTATGAGGAAAAATAAGAGATAGAAGATTTGAAACAAAATTACATGTAGGATAATTGTTTTTATGCTACTGACTAGTGACTCTTCTATTTGAGGTTTAGCCTTGAAGTATTTTTGGTAGAAATCTCTTTTCCATTCTCCCAAACACCAGAAATAAAGAAAAAAATCATGTTTCCATAATTTGTCAGCCTCAAGTAGATCGTCAATGAGCTTCGAGAAGTTTCTGAGCGCGAGCTAGTAGAAAGGCAGAAAAAGATTTTTTGAGAGACCAGTCTGGGCAAGTCTTGATGGCATTATACTTGATAGTAGTGCAAACCAAAAGTTTGGATTTACTTGCATCGGACGCGGATCGATTATCTCGAAGTAATCTACTATGATTGGGTACAACAGAAATTGAAGGCCATAGTTTAGAATTTATGGGTAGACAATGAGTTCTTTTCCTCTACAAGAGAGTGGAGGCTCTTCCACCACTGGTAACCAAGGCGTGACATTATCATGGAGACCCCACTATTTCTTTATAATCTCATCTTCGGATTGGTTGTAATACTCATATTGCATATTATTTAGTTCAATAAAGTATTAAGGGAGGAAGTCATTAAGATTCACACTTAAATTTTTAGAAGTCTCTTCGGGAAGGGTGATGGTTTCTTTAATCCTCTTCTTTTTTATTTTTTGAGTTGTTTTCTTTGTAACATCTCCCTCGGATTCGGAGAGAGGAGTGCTTTTTACATTTTGGACATCTGAATCAGTCTTTCTCCTAGATTCTGATTCAGTGTTCTCCTCGGAAGTTTCATCTCGAAGTTATTGGGAGCAGCAGTAAGAGGTATGGTTTGGGAGCTCCCATGAATATTTGAAACTATTTGTTCGTGGTTTTGCGAATGCGCCACCTTTGACTGTTCGTTTGTCACATATATACCCTTCAAGGGATGAGATAAGGATATGGTATTTAGTGAAGTGGTGACGTCTTTGAAGTTTCCCATCGCGAGAAATAAAAAATTTCGAGGAAGTTGTCTCTTTTGAGAATATACTTTTAAACATATTTGAGGGGTTTGTTTTTGATTGATTCAAGGAGATTAGGTTTTATGGGAAGACGATTTTGTGTTATGTTGGAATATGTTTATTTTGTGAATCAATAAGTGGTTGTGAACAGGTTGTGGGGGATAAATAAAGAGGATTTTGGTTTCCAAGAGAACGACTTCGATCAGGGTTGAAGGCCCCGTGAAAATTAGTATGGGTGGATAGCTTTAGAGAATTGTCAATCACACCTATTGCTCAATATTTAGCAGTCGTATTAGAAATGTTGAAATAATTGTAGATACCAAAGATGGGTTTTTTTGTTGGTATTTAGCTTTTTCAAAAACTAATGTGATAGCAGTTATTAAGACTAAACATAAATATGGTAAATGGAAATCGGAAAAACTTAAATGTGGTTGAAGAATGATAAACTTGAATGTTGGTACTTATCTTTCTCAGACGATTTTCTCTTTTTATCTCTAGAATTTATATATGATAGGAAAAATGAATATTGAGAAGGTAATTATAGAAAGAATTGTAAAAAAATGAGAGTGGGCATTTCAGGGAAGGGAGCTGAAGGGTCGACATGCGTCCATAGGGTGAAATATGAATCGAGAGATAACAAATTCCTAGTATAAAGTAAGTTCATACGTATAGAGTGTCAGAATTAAGTAGCACGTGCACTAGGAAGATTCTGTAATGTACAATTCTATTCTAAAGGGACAGTTAGTGAGTCACTTTAGTATTTTTGATGACTAACTAGGTGAGTTATTTTCATCAAGAAAGATTGGAAAAATTCTTGAAATAACACCCAAGTTTCTTAGGTGATCATAGAAATGACACCCAAGTTTCTGAAGCGATCATAAAAATAACACACAAGTTTCTGAAGCTATCATAGCGGGAGTATGAAATTTTTTCGAGCACAAAAAACTAAATATTATGTTTGATTTATATGATCAATTGATAAAGATAGGTTCAAGGAAAGTTTTTAAACCAATGTGTTTGAATAATAAGAGTTACTCACTTTTCAGATTCTTCACAAGCACGAAGGGAGCTAATGATAAAGATATAAATAATTTAGGAGTGAAAGTAATTATAACAAGTATTTTAATTTGAATGTTTTATAATTTAAAGAGCATATTTAATACATAATGTCAATACCAAGGTTTGAGAGTGTAATTTATCATATTTTGTAATCGACTCTCTTATTTATACTCATTGCCTATAAATAGAGGAGGGAGATTGGAAATAAAGAGTCTTCACAATCTTTACAAATAACTACTGCTAATCATATTTTCTCTCTTAATAGCCAAAATTACTTTCTCTCTTTAAAATTACTTTGAACATTCTATCTCCGGAGAACGGATTTAATACTTAATGTATCCTTACGTCGCTTGAAAGTCGAAGTAAACTATATAATGTCTGCAGATTGAATGGATTATAATTTATTGTTTTTCACATTAACCATATTTTAAACATAGTTTACTAAAATTATGAAAACAAAACAAGATAAAAATAATATAATAGACCTTCTTTTATTAAAAAATATGTCATAGTTAGTCATGCCTTTAATCTTATCTTTTAAGTTGTCACAGATGTGAAACATACAAAAAGTATGAAAATAATGTGGGAAAATAGTATTAACCAAATGAACTAAATCCTAATGTCACTTAAAAATAATAAATAATACATCTAAATATTATTATAATAAATCATCTATGATATTCATAAAATATACGAAACAAATATATCATTATTGTTGAACTTTGTAGTTAGCCATAATAATGTGTATTTGTCAGTTGACATAAAAGAGTATCATCCAAAACAAAATGAAACGTTACTATTATAAATTATGAAAACAAGAACCAAAACCAACAAAATAACACACAAAAACCGTTCGATACATGATCACACTCAAATACTACATGAGAAACTTTTATTAATTTACATGATTTACTAAAAATAATTAACTAAACTATTGTAAGATTTAGAAATATCAACGAACACTTTGTTTTTTTTGCTTTAACAATATAATTATGAGTTAAACGATAAGATATATCAAACCGATATATGATGGTAAATTTAAAATTAAAACTTTGAAGAAATCACTTGATATAATGTGAGAGCTCTCAGTTTCACTCTTAGTTGATTTAACCACATCACGACAAGTATGATGTGTTCTAATTTTTTTTATAAGTTGCATATACATATATATACACAAATTCTTTAACTTGAGCTCCATAACAATATTTTTCTTATGATTATGAGCATAAATTACAGAAAAATCTATTTCAAAAATATTTTTTTAAAGAGCATGACGAAATTCTATAACACAACCGGCAACGAGTAATCAAGTAGACAAAAAAAACTAGCAATTTCTCATACGCCATAGAAAATCAACAACAATTTCATCTCCATCATTACCATGAACAATAAAAGATACATTTATTATCAATAACATTATCAAAACTTAACCTACATACACTGTATTTCAGTCTTATAATCACATACATTAGACTTCTCCTCACAACAAATTCTAAAGTGTCATTTGTAAATTGATTCAATAAATCAATCATATTATTGAAATATGACTCCTTTAAAATAAAATAAAAAACTCTTAATTTCCATAACATAATAAGATAATTTCACAAGTATAACGTCCAAATCATGCTATTTATCCAACACATATTCAACATGTACATCATAAGTCTTAAAATAGATAATACAAAAACCATAGATTTTGCACTAAATCCGAACTTACCTACAATGTACAAAAAATATTTAAAAAATCAGCATTTATATTTGTTTATATAAAAACACATATAAAAATATGTCATACGTCATCATCATTTCAATATTATAGTGGAAAAGATATAACAATATAAAAATTATGATATAATCTATCCACCTTGTTTAACTCTTAAAAATATATAAGGTAAATTATGTAGTTGTTACCATTTCCTAAAATAAATTGTCTTCTTTTTTCATTACAAAGATTATAACATGTCTTCCATGTCTTGATAATTGATTTAAAATCCATCATACATGTACATTTAATGAATTATATTATGTCAACATTACTTGAGAGTATAACATTTAGGAAATATTATGAAAAGGCGAACATATACAAGACGAGGGTGACAAATGGTAAAAGATGGTGGCGATAAAGAATCTACAAGACAAAGATCACACGGGAACAAGTCGAGCGCATGAAGAGAATATGCAAATGATTATTATGGATGATATGTGTCACTATGCCATACATAATTAAGAAACATGTTTACACACTTATTAGGAAATGTGATCCAACTTTAAGGCACGTTAACACATTGAAAGTGATAATGGCTAGAGAATAAATATACATAGATAATATCATGTAAATGGTATAAGTAAAAAATAAAAACCCTGAATATAGGATGAATCATATTCTAGTATAAAAAGGTTACAGTATTTATAATAATTTTATTTATCGATCATCTTTTATCATCTTGGCTGTATATTTGAGAAAGAATTCTCTTATCAAATTTTGTATCGTTTGTGGGAATTGAAAGGGAAAATTTAGGACGCTAGGCGTCAACCCGTTGCAGATGAGTAGTACTCCCTCCAGGTTCTCAACAAGTTTACTGGCTAACGAGAACAAATCGGTACGAAACCAACTTTTAGGCTAGACGAATGTTGGGCTCACAACAATCAACCAAAAGGAAAGGGTTGTGGTAGTCATGACGATAGTATATACTCAATTGGTTTGGGTAGCGATAGTCCATAGTATAGGTTAAATTAAAATTTAAGGGAATAAGTTGAAACTTGAAAGAGATTATAAAGAAAAATAAGGATGAAGAAGATAAGTGGGGCACTACAATTTTTAACCAAGATGGTCTTGACGAAAAATAAAGGAAATTAGGGATTGGACAAAAGATTCAATAAGGTGAGCCGCACGAAAAATGAGAAACTTAACGAGCACCGAATACGAGGACCAGTCGAGTAATAAAGTGTTGAAGATGAGAAACAGAAGATAAACACGGAGCATGACTAAACAATACCAAAAATAACAGCTTACGTACTCCATGAATCTCCATTCGTTAGGAAAATTCTTGAGGTCAAGCTTCCCTGCAAATTGAATCAATATCGTATGAACACTTTTGACGATTCGGCGGACCCGAAACAACATATGGAGCAATATAGAAATATGATGATGGGGTTCAATTTGGAAGTTGCCTTACGATCTAGAGATTTTTCCATGACGTTCAAGGAAAACGTGTTCGAGTAGTCCGACAACTTACCTAAAAGAATGATTCGGGATATCAAAGTCTTTTCACAAAAAAGTCAACTCCATAATGAACATGTATCAAAGAAAAGGGGAGACGGTAAAATGCTATGTCCAAAGATTTGTTCACGAGATGAACACCTTGTCGACGTGCAAAGAGGATGTTGTCGTGGAAGCCTTTAAGAAAGAACTAAACATAGATGGACAACTGTATGCTGATCTTGCCTGATTTCATGTTGATAACATGAGAAATATTTTAGCAAAAAACGGATCAATTTATCAAAGTAAAAAACTCAAAGAAGGATGCATCTTCCTACGCTAAACCCAATGAGTCAAAGGGGTCAGCTCGAGAGAGGAAGAGAAGTAACAAGACCATGCCTGAACAGGCCATGATGGCTCTAATAAGTAGACCAGGGCCCTCCTATGATGACAAGCAGACTCAAAAGTTTACACCTTTGAATCATAATATATGAATCCTCATTGAAAACACAAAAGGTATAGTAAATTACCAGCTTCCATGACGCATGCTAACCCCTAGCTATGAAGATCTTGTATGTATTTTGTGCATACAATAACGTCCATGATCACAACCAACAACCGCTGGAAATTACGAGAAGAGATCGAGAGACTAATTGACAATAGTGAGTTCATCCAGCTCATCAAACAAAAGAAGTAGAGCGACGTAACCATGATTGTAACCATGATTATGCAACCAACGACTGCTGAAATTACTTACCTATCACATCAGAAATATTTGTTAGTCCTCCCTTTGTTTTTACAAAAACCTAGGTGGGCTACTATCCTATCTCTAGAAGTAATTTGAAGTTGTCTCAACCAAGTTTAAAGTCTTTTCGATTCGACGAGATGTTTCAACAACTCTAATCGTTTAGTTATACTATTTTTTACCTATGGTGAAATAAATATTTCTTCCTCAATTGAAGTTTTGACATACAAAAGGTTTAAAGCTATATAGAAAAACAATCCGCAAAAACCAACATATTTCAAAACTTTTAGAAATCTGACCGAAAATAAATAGTGATATAGTTGACATCCAACTGCTCAATTTCAAAAAAGCATATGTGTGACCAAGGTTTGGTGATGATATAAAAAAATCATTTATTATAGGTATCATAGTTCTTCTTCAATATTCTCACAAAACTATAAAAAAAAAACCTAATAAAATAAAATAAAAACATAATAGCGGTTAAACCGTTCCTACGAATATCGTAGGAGAGTAATTATATATGAATTTATACTAAAAGAAACAAGGCATTTTATATTATTTTTTTATGTTAGAAATGAATAAATAAAAAAGAAGCAATACATAATTTGGATTCAGCATGCGTTGGACTTGTTTGGTTATCCGTATGTAATAAATTTGTCACGTCGCTTGTTTTTCCGTAACTTTCCATGAGTGATCACACGTCTCGTGACATCTTTTCGTTGGATAACATATCAGCAAATCTGTACACATCATTCAATAATAATAATAATAATAATAATAATAATAATAATAATAATAATAATAATAATAATAATAATAATAATAATAATAATAATAATATACCTGATTAGGGCTTGCTCATTTGTTCCGGCATCAGCCGGATCCAAACTGCCGGTTAAGAAATTAACCTTAGACACTGGTTTTTTCAACAATTCGTTTCCTATTTTCACAAGATTTTCCAGATTTTCAACTGTCGCAAGGTCAACTGAGGCAACCTCTCCGATGAGCGTGTCATCCTTTAAAATAAGAACGATAATATTCATCAATTCATATTATAATATATTAACATTTTTTATAATATTTATAGTAAAATAGTAGTAAACATTGAAATGTTTATAGGGCGAGTTAATGGTCTAATAGGGAGACTAAAAATATATTAAATATCTAAAATTTGAATTTACTGTCTATTCAAAAGTTTTGTTTTATACAAAATAAAAAATTCCCATCAATTTTTTGAAATCTGTTAAACATTTTTTAAACCGTAATTTAAAAACTAATATAAAAATATCATTAGTTTAGCTTTTTCAAAATGACCGAAGAGTTAATTTATGGATGAACTTTTGTGAAAAAAATAGAATTGTTTTTTTTCGAACTCAGTTAATGTTATTATAATATTTAATTTTTTTTTGTCTCACATCTATCATCCAAGAATTACACTGGTCTTGTATCTATTATCTAAAAAGTATTTGACATTAATCAAAGTTCTTACAACTCGTCTTACACTCCTATCATCTAATTTTTTTTTATTGTACCATTATTTCGTATCTAGCAACTCGTCCTCCATATATCATCTAAAAAAATTTCATTTTACACTAGTCTCGAATCAAGCAATTGGTTCTGTATCTATCATATAAAAATTATTTTACACTTGTCTCACATCAAACAACCGGTCCGAAATCTAATTAATAATTATTTTGCATTAGTCTTCCATATAGTAATTGGTCTCACATTTATCATGTAAAAAATTTCATTCTACACTAGTCTAGAATCACTCAAATGGTTTTGGATCTATCATCAACTTGTTTTTAATTTACACCCGCATCTCCTGTCTAAAAATTATTTTACATTTGTCTCGCATCTAACGGCTGCTACCATATTTGTCTAAAAAATATTTCACATTGATCTTGTATTTACGAACTAAAAAATATTTCACATTTGGGGCATTTAGCAACACTAGATGATAAATGCGAAAATATATTTTAATTTTAAATGCATTTTAAATTCCGACTTTAACAAAAATGACGGGAAAGGGTTAATAAAAATCGATTACTATTAAAAAATTAAAATATTCAATTAGATTACCATTTCCAAAAACATTTAAATTGCTAAAATTACGAGTGTATTTAAAAAAACATCTAATTTGATAAAAGTAACGGGTTTATATAACAATTTATAAGTTAAAACGAAATATATAATAATAAAAATAACTGCTTTAATTTGGTAGAAATAAATACATTATACAATGAGTATTTATTATTATTTATAAAAATAATGTATAGTAGATAGTAAATAAAAATGTTAAATAAAAATTTCCTTGAAAATATATCATAGTAAAAGAAAGTAACAAGTGGATAAAAGCTTTGCCGTTGTTATCTTACTTGTTATATGGATACCATAAATTTTTATCAGAAAATAAAATGTATAATAAATTGAATATTATACCTGGATACGGAGGTAATTTTGTTCGGAGTGAAGGGCTTGGACGACGGTAGAGAGGTGGAAGTCGACCATATCAGAACTTGCCAGCATGAAGATGTCGATGAGAGGGGTAAAATTGTCATTTCTCAACCAGTTCAATAATCCCCACTTGGCTGCTTCCGCGGCATCAAACTTCTCTTCCGCTTTACCGGTACCGGTCCCTAGCGAAATGACCAAAAACCTCCCGTAGTCATTCGCCTTTATGGGAAAAAAGTCGATGTTCCCTCTTGTTATCTCTTTGGACACCTCGCTGATTGCTATCAGCGTCTGTAAATATCAAAATATCATAAGAATATAGTTTTGAAGATATTTGGATTTATATGATCAAAGTCTATTAGTTTGTACCGGATTATTAGCAGCTACACCACCGTCGATGAGATTGAAGTCTTTGATCTGCCCGTTGGAGGTTTTGGTTTCAAAATGATACGCAGGGAGATAAGTAGGTGCTGCAGAAGTTGCGATACAAATATCCGATAAAAGCGGAACTGTAGTGGGATCCTGCTTCCTTGTATCATACGTAGAGAAGATCACCGGCTGGAGATGCTTGATATCAAAGGCTGGGATCACGACATTTGTCAGCGTCTCGTTCAATCTAACATCTCCTAGTTTCTCCTTTATCACTTCGTGGAGGTACTTCCCATCGTACTTGGGTCCTGTCAGAGACTTCATCAAGTTTCCAACTGAAGCAAAGGGAGAACTGCAAAAATCAGACTTATTAATCAATCTTAATATCATATTATGTTTATATAGGTATGTTTACAATATATATATATATATATATATATATATATATATATATATATATATATATATATATAATGTAACTTACTGGGGTTGATGAAAGATTTTAGGAGACTGTTGAAGATAGAAGTCTTTGATGTCTTTGGCTGCAAACAGTGGACGGCCTTGCTCGTCCGGGGCGGTCAGCATGGCCGTCACAAGCCCACCTGTGCTCGTCCCCGCAATGACATCAAAATAATCTGCAAGCCTTGCTTCTTCTCCATCTAGTTTCTGTTGTTGCCGTTGGTATTATTATTATTATTATTTTAATATAATTAGGTTTTTCTTTGAAGTCCAAGAAAATTAAACGTAAAATACCTGAAGTTGGGATTCTAAGAAAGCGAGAATGATTGCGGGGATAATTCCTCTAATACCACCGCCATCAATACTCAGAACTGTGATTAGGTTCCCATAAGTTGGTGTCTGGAGTGGGGATTTTGGACTTTCCATTAACAAGTTTAGTAATAAACACAAGGAAATACTTATTTTTATAACAGAGAGAATACTGCTCTGAACTTGAGGAATTGATTGCTATGTAATATCTTAAAGGAATTGTGCTATTTATTGAAACCGAAATCAGTAGCGTCTTAATAGTTCATCATGAGATATTATAAATATTTCAAAATAAGATGAGGCTTGACGAATGACTTCCGACTCCAATCCTAATCCTAATCCTATTGGATGTTCATGTTGTCTTCCTATCGACACCTTGCCATCTTAAAAGCTGAACATGCTAATGCATGTTCTGAAATTCAATTATGCATATGGACATTGTACGATAATATTAATAACGTTGTCCTGTATTATACAGGTTTTTAAAATCATACAATATGGTACGCTAGGGCTCTTTAAATATGAAACAGCGTGCAAGTCAGAATGATCATTATTATAAAACTATACCTAGCTTGTACCCATAAGTTAGTGACGAATCAAACTTTTATTGTTTTAAATCAAGCATGCCATTTTGGTACTTGTAGCTTCAGCCTACCATTAAAACCCTTCGATGATTACGTCTAGATGCTTAATGGTGATAGGTTGGGTATAGGTCGACCTGCCCCAACCCAAACTTTGGAAATAGAAATCTATATTTGATCCATTCCTGATGAGGGTAAAGTTTCTAAAAATACACTCCGAAAAGTTGAGTTTATCTTATTTCTATAATACAATTTTTTTTTCTCTCCTTAAAGAACCCGCAGCCCGATGCTACTCAAACACGGTGACGGTGAGTGCACACAGGGTATAGTTTGACCTGCCCCAACCAAAACTTTGTATATATAAGTATATATTTGATCCGTTCCTTGTGCGGATAAAGTTTCTGAAAATAGGCCGCCTAAAACTAAATTTATCTGTTTTTTTAGGGAATTCGCACGGATATTCAAACCGAAGGCAAATCATGTAAGGTGATAGGTTCAGCCAAAATCACACAAGATATAGAGGGAATCGAACTCATGAATTTTGGTCAAGAGCTCTGTTCTAGGCTATAATACAGTTTTTATATTACTAAATATATTTGATAAGGTTGGTAATATCCATACCAGTGTTATAAAGAAAGACGTGAATATGGAGCTGGACAAGTCCGATCGAGTATAAATCTGAGCAAACATAAACAAGGAGGAAGCGATCAAGAGCAGACATAAACAAGGATGAGGCGATCAAAATCGATACAACCCGTGAAGATTCCGGACAAATAAAATAAATAAGGTCAAACTGAACAGACGTAAGTCCGAGCATAGCCAAGATCGAGCATAGCAGAACCGGGTTCAGTCCGAACACAATCGAAATGCAACTGAGCAGAGCGAGGGCCACTTCAAGAAGAACCTATCAGATCTTTTGACTAGGCAAAAGACATTTGGTATAAGGATGTCGCACTCATTTCATTCGCCCGCTAGGAGTAACAGAAATAAAAAATAAAGATTATCAAATAGAGTCAAATACATTAAACGAGTCAACCCACTAAGACTGTAACTTCCATAGTAATGGTCGTCAATTTAGGACCATTATCATTAGTGGAGGTCTACGTGCTAGACAGTTAGGGATACGTAATAAATAAACGTGATGTAACTGTTATGAGTTGTATAAATATTAGATTGGTGACATATAATTGTATTTTCTTATCGAATAAATAAAGTTAGTATTTTGGAAAATACTTGTTAAGGTTTTCAGGTTAACATTTTTGGCGCCGTCTGTGAGAACCACTTTGAGTCTTTGTTTAAGACCAAACACCAATGGTAGTAACTAGATACGGAATTGAAATAGAGAATATGGAGAGACGTATCATTGTGAATAACCCAAATTGAACGGTGGAATAGGTTATTGGGCCAAACGTCATTGAGGTGACTAATGTCCAAGAAATCCATCCCCAATGAGTGGGTGGAAACTCCACTAGGATTCCCCCAAGTAACTGTCGATCTGCCGCTGGCGCCGGCCATCGCATAAATTATAGCCAATCTGATAGAGTTACTTTCTAGATTCAATAATATGGATGAAGTAACAAAGGTTAGGCGGCTCGAACAGCAGTTCCAAGCAATGCAGCAGGGCCATCACAAAGTGGATCGGGACCAGGAAGTGAAGAAACAGGCTGCCAAAGCGGCCATGGGAGAAATGAACGATGCAATCAACCCGTTAGCCGTAAAAATATGTGAGAGCGCACATCGACGACCAAGGTCAACTATTGAGGCTAGCCGAACATCCATGCGTGAAGCATCATCTAAACGCGACAAATACGGTGAAGGAACATGGGAGAGTAGCGGCCAAAAGGGCCAAAAGATGAAGGAGCACAGTCAGGAGGAGAAATAGGTATCCTCAAAAACCAACAAAGAAGGTACAGCGGAGCAATAGGATCATGTGCGTCGGATAATGATGGCGTATATACTCAGAGAATTGACCATTTCTGATTGGAGGCATATGACGACACTGACGATCCATAAAAGCACCTGGAGCGGTTCAGATTTGTGCTGTTTCGGGCCCTATCCACGACCTTAAAAGGTAACGCAATGGAATGGTTTAGTAGCTTACCCAAAGGATCTATCTAAGATTTTTCAGGATTGTGGAGCGCGTTTAGTTGCAACAAAGAGTTGCGCCAGGGGGCTGAATCCACAACGGCCTATACCACAAAATAAGAGGAGAGTCTTTGAAAAGTTATGTCAAACAATTCGTCTGTGCCATGAACAAGCTTCCCGATTTAGCATAAAACATTGCAGTGACATCTCTGAAAAGGGGGCTCGGTAGGCAAGGAAAACTCTACGTTGATCTGGTAATGTTCCCATGTGATAAGATGAGAGATCTCCTGGCTCGAGTTGACAAGTTTATTAAACTGGACAATGTAACCAAAATCAGCTCCCAAACAAAATTGTATCAGAAACCAGAGCATCTACCTACTATAGAAGAAGGACCGACGATGGGCCACAGAGGAAAACCCAGAGGAGCTCGGTCAACCAACGCCCTACGGTATATGAGAACTCCGCTCGACATTTCACTCCGCTTACAGAAACCATCTCTTGCATATACAACCATACCAAAGATAGATTTTGATATCAATCCATGCGAGTTATATCGGGTTGATTTACAAGAGATAGACCAGGAATGTTTTCACCTACCATGACAACCACGACCACGCGACAGCCGATTGCTGGAAAATAAATTGGAAAAAATCCAAAGATTAGTAGACAACGGCGAGCTAATCTAGTTCGTATGCCAACCAGGGCATAAGCAACAGCAAGGTAAGAAAGAAGAGGCCAACCGGGATGAACATAAGCCTCGCTGGGAGGAAACAAGAGTAGACGCCTGGAAACAACAATGGTTATTCACAATATCGGGATGAGGTACTCTAACTGAAGCAGATAACCAATCTAGGAAACGGGCAAGGGAGGACCACCAGGTACTCACTGTGGGCAGTTCTTCTTACAACACTTATCGAGAACCAGTAACCGACTTAATATTTAACGGCAACAACCTGAGGGGAATTGTCACCCCACATGAGGATGCATTGACCGTAAACATGGATATCCGGGTAGTAATGGTAACGAAAGTATTGGTGGATGGGGCAGCTCAACCAATATCATTTTCAAAACTAGCTATGACAAAATGCTGGAGGTCCCTCCGTAAAAACCAACACAGCGCACTTTGTTTGGGTATGAAAGAAAAACATCTCAATGTGTGGGCGAAGTCGAACTCATGGTTAATGTGGGATATGACGCTATGAAAAAAGAAATCAGGACCCTTTTTAGGATCTCGCACGCACCCGGCTAATATCACACGATTATAGAGAGACCTTGGTTACACGGGATGAAATCAACCCCTTGTACCTACCGTCAGTGTATTATGTACCCCGTCGATAACTATGTACGGATTATACGAGGCAGCTAGTGCAAGGCCCAAAACTGTTACCCTTTCATCATAAATTCTAGCAAACTAGTGAGATAACAATGAAAAGGTGAGGGGCACGAGTGAGCAATTAATCATTTCACCCTCGCAGAACCCGATAGAAGATCCTAGAGAAGATGAGCCATAGGGTAACGACCTGGAGGATGCTCTTGCAGAAACACTAGCATCAGGGCGCACCATCCTCATAGGAGCTTATCTGGATACAAGTTTCAAATTTTCTCTAATCGAATTATTAAAGCAAAACTTAGATATTTTTTCATGGGTAGCCAAGGATGTAACAGGGGTTGATCCCTCAGTGATATGTCTAGAATTAGAAATAGACAAGTAAGACAAACCCATTCGGCAAAAACGTATAACTTTTTCTATTGAAAAATAGAAAGCAGTAAACAACGAAGTTGATGAGTTCAGAGTTTTTGGTTTCTATACCCTGACTAAAACCGCTTATCCGAACAGGGACAATTCAGAACATATCACACCACTAAATATACGAAAAGGACAAATATATTAACTTTTGACTAAGCTGGTTGTTAATCAACTTACAACTATATAACTAATGGGTATTTAAATTTGACCCAGTTTCATAACCCGACCCAGTAAGCCCACAGGTCAATAATTAAAGTATAAATACCCCAACCACTCTCATTAATAAGATTATCAGAATTTAATAATAGGAGACAACTTAATTATTTCTCTACTCCACACACTCACCACAAAACATCACAAAATTATCCAAACACTCTCTAGACATTTTACTAGTCTACCCTCAACAAAAAAATAAACCAAACCAAAATGGCGACCATAGTGGGAGGCGACAGTCCCTGAATTTTATATTCAAAACCAGTGAGGGAAACAGTTCTGATGGATCTGAATGTGCAAAATACTCCACCTTCTGAGGTGGAACGTGCAAAAGAAAATAAAGAATACACCATCGAGGAGCGAAACTAGTTGAGGGATGAAATAGAGGTGCTAATAACCATAAAACAAGCAGAGAAAGGTATCAAAGAGAAATCCGGAGCGTCAGTACTTCACCATACTGACAACCCTAAGGAGAATGAGCCATCACTGAAGACTCACATTAGTTCAAAGAAAACACACTGGTCGAAGACTGTTGAAATTTCTGGATATGAATCCTCAAGCAGTTCCCCAAATAAGGTAGAGCTTGAAGAATCGTTGTCCTCAAGCAGTGATGAGGGGAGATCTAAAAAAAAGATAAAGTTGACCAAAAAGCACTCAAGGAAGAGGGACAGACATGGTAGACTCAAAAGGCACCAGGGCAAAGGCTCATCCCACAAGCATGATGTTCAATTGTCGATTGATCCCTTTGCCTTTTAGTTCAAACCAGGTATGTTTGCAACTCCTAATGAAGATACTGTTTTCAGTCGCAATAAAAATTGGACGCAGTGACCTTTGTCTGCAAAAATACCATCCGGACATCTTCCTAAAAGGTTTGATAGCTCCAAGATGGAAAACTACGATGGAAGTCGAGATCAGGCCAACCATGCGGAACAATTCAAAAACTTCATGATGAATTTTGATGACGATAATAAGCTTTTGTGCAGATATTTCTCCCAAACTGTTACGAGGAGTGCTCTTAAATGGTATAAAATCTTACCTCAGGGATGTATTAGAAACTTTAATACATTTTGGGTTGCCTTCTAGAGGCAATTTGTTGGGAGTAAGGAACTGAAGGGTAATGGGGATACCATTATCCATTGTACGCAAGAACCAACTCAGTCTTTGAAAGATTACATAAATCGTTTCGTGAATACAAAGAACGGACTAGCAGACTACTTTGAGCAAGTGGCAATTGCTTCTCTGAGACAGGGATTGAATTCTAAGAACTTAGCTGATTCAGTGACCCGGAAGAAGGCTATGACCTAGGGTGGTTTATTAAACCAAGTGTGAAAAAAAATTAATGTGGAAGAAACAAATAAAACGAGGGTGCACCGTCAGGTGAGGTCCACCACCACAACAGCTCCTCCAGCCACTAACCAATCCGGTTACAGGGCAAAGGAGACCGGACAAGGGTCTAACCGGTCCAAGCAAAGTCAATCCAACCAGAACCAGACCCAGAGCCAGCAAACCAGAAGTAAGAGGGGTCCTTGGGTCCAGCCTGAATGGTTCACTGAATTGATGGAAAATATAGCCACAATCTCTGATAAAACCAAGGATGACATACACTTTCGGAAACCGGCGGCATTGGAGTCTTCCAGAGAAAACCGAAACACTTGTTTTTGCCAATATCACAATGATATAGGTCATAATACTCAAGACTGCATAGCATTGAAACAAGAGGTCCAAAACCTTATTGAGAGGGTCAAGCTGGGGGCATACGTTAAAAGGTGAAGTGGAAACAAACCAGACAATGCACATAATAATGCTCTTCAGACAGGTACTTTGAATAATCCTGGAACATCTGCTCAAGAGGGTGCGATGGTGATCCTTGAAAGATTCGATGTAAACTCTGAGTATCTGGATCCAGATCCAACTCGAGATAAGGTGGGAGTGATAACAGAAAAAACTAAGACAGTTTCCGGAGAGGGTGAGATTGATGATCCCAGAGAGGCTCCTAGTGTCATAATACCTATTGAGGAAGTTGAAATTCATTCCCTTGTAGACGTCATGAATGTCTAGATTGGTTCCAAGTTGGCACCAAAATTAAAGAAGAAATTGTTTTCTTTTTTATGAATAATCAACATGTGTTTGCATGGTGCAATAGTGATGTAATCGGAGTACCAACAGATGTTATTTCACATAAGTTGTCTGTCCGATGTGATGTTGTACTTGTTGTACAAAAAGAAAGAGGTTTTTTCAAGGAAAAAGTAGATGTGATTGTTCAAGAAGTTGATCGGCTGACCAAGATGGGATATATTAAAGAGTCCTGATATCCTTTATGGACTGCCAATCTGGTGTTAGTCAAGAAACATAACGGCAAATGGCGCATATGCATTGATTTCACTAACCTCAATAGGGCTTTCCCTAAGGATCTCTATCATGTTCCGCAAATAAATCAGTTGATGGATTCTACATCTCGAAATAAATTATTGTCCTTCATGGATGCCTTTTCAGGGTATAATCAGATATAAGTAAATCTGAATTATCAAGATCACACTAGTTTTGTCACAAATAGAGGTCTCCACTGTTACAAGGTAATGCCATTCAGATTGAAAAATGTTTTGGCTACTTATCCGAGGCTGGTGAACAAAACATTTGCTAGTCAGATCGGTAAAAACATAGAAGTATACATAGATGATATGATGGTTAAAATCTTGGAGGAGGATTTACACATAACTTATATTTGAGAGACCTTTTCGAACTTAGAGACCGTGAATTTAAATTTACATCCAAAGAATTGTGTGTTTGGGGTCCGATCTGGGAAATTTCTAGGCTACATAATAAGTGAGAAAGGAATCCAGCATGATTCGGATTAACTTAATGCCTTACTGGCAATGGATCCTCCTGAAAATATTAAAGAATTTCAAAGGATCACCGACAGGGTTGGTCTCTTTGAATAGATTTATTTCAAGGTCATCGATCAAGTGCGCTCTTTTTTCCCAAATATTGAGAAATGCTAAAGACTTCAATTGGTCCCCACAGTGTGACGAAGCCTTTATTGAAATAAAAAAACACTTATCTTCACCAAAACTCTTTTCAAAACTGTTGGGGGGAAAAGATTTATGTATACCTAGTTGTATCATAATGTGTTATAAGTGATGTCCTAGTAAGGGAAGTGGACAATTACACTCGTCCGGTGTACTACATCAGTAAGAGTTTATTGGACTCTGAAATAAAATATTTGAGGTTGGAGAAGTTAACATTGGCTTTAGTAATTGCACCAAAAAAGATGAAGCTGTATTTTCAAGCTCATTATATTGTTGTCCGAACGTCTTTCCGGTTGCAAAATGTTCTTCAAAAGACTGATGTATCAAGTAGAATGACCAAGTGGTTAGTGGAATTGGGTTACTTCGACATTGATTTTGCCCCATCAACGGTAATTAAAGTTCAATCGGTGGCTGACTTCTTGGTAGAGTTTCATGCTGATAGATTCTCTGGACAAGATTTAGAAAGCAAATTCAAAAAGAAATGGGTGGTCCGAACTGATGGTGGATCAAGTATTATGGGCCGAGGAGCTGGAATTTGCTTAACCTCCCCATATGGTGATAAAATGTATCAAGCTCTATGTTTGAGATTCATGGCCTCTAACAATGAGTCTGAATACGAGGCATCTATAGCCGGTCTTAAGTTAGCTCTCCTCAGTGGAGCTAAAAGAGTCTGGTTAATGAGTGACTCTCAACTTCTCATCCATCATGTTCAAGGATATCTGAGGCCAAGAAGGAACAATTGGTTAAGTACTTGCTCATCTTAAAAGAAGTGGCAGCCAATTTTAAAAGTATTTGCTATAAGCATATTCCTAGATCGGAAAACGCATTGGCAGACTCTCTAGCAACTATATCCTATTCTGAATCCTACCCTTGGATTATTGTACATGAATGTCCATCCATATAGTTAGATCAAAATAAAGAAGATGAAGAAAATATGAGCATACTTGTGATCCAACCTATAGATTGGAGATACACACTCCTTCAATACATCTCCGATGGGACATTGTCTTCGGATAAAGCTGCGGCAAAAAAAATTAAATATAAGGCTCGTGGTTTTTTTTTATAATAAGAGAAGTTCTCTACAAAAAATATTTCAACAGGCCTCTGCTACGCTGTTTAGGGTTTGAAGAATCCCAAATTGTCCTATCTGAATTACACGATTAGGAAGGCTCAAGACATTGTGGATACATGGCACTGACCCAAAGAGTCTTGTTGGTTGGATACTATTGGCCAACCATAATGGCAGATGCTAAAGAAATGGTAAAGAAATGTGATGCATGTCAAAGGTATGGGAATGAAGTTCATGTGCCAGCAATACCTATGAAATCTATTTCTAAGCCAATACCTTTTGCTAGATGGGGGATGGATTTAGTTGGACCTCTTCCCATGGCATCTGGGGGATGCAGAACTATCATAATCGCCATTGACTACTTATCTAAATGGATAGAGGAAACTCTTTTAGCTGGAACCACATGAAAAGCTGTTATTAAGTTCATCTTATCCAATATATGATGTAGGTTTGGAGTCCCCCAGAAGATTACTACAGACAATATGCCACAGTTTGATAACAAAGACATGGAATTCTTCTGCACCTCTAAAGGCATTCAACATTGCTTTTCCTCCTCTTTTCATCCTCAAGCGAATGGCCAAGTTGAGGTTGCAAATAGAACCATCTTGTCCGAGTTAAAGAAGAATTTGGATTGAGCTACAAGAAAATGGCCAAGTTATTTACAAAAAGTGTCGTGGGTCTACCAAACTACTCATCGGGCTGCCACACAATAATCTCATTTTTCTTTGGTATATGGGATGTATGAAATTACTCCCATAGAACCTACTTTACCATCACAGAGGGTCCAAAACTATTCCGAGCAGGCTGATGATGTAGCAGCTAGGAGTCAGTTGGACTTAATAGAGGAAAGAAGGGTTAAAGTACATTTGAGAACAGCACTTAACCAAGGCTTGATGAGGAGCAGGTTTTCTTCCAAAGTCAAAAGAAGAGATTTTCAAATCGGAGAAAAAGTTTTGAGTAAAGTCTTTTTGCATACTAAAGAAAAGCAATTCGGTAAATTGGCACCAAACTGGGGAGACCCTTATGTAGTTTGTGAAAACGTTAAATTGGGGACATATATTCTTTAAGATAAAGAAGGAAGAGCTTTAAAGCATCTATGGAATGTTGAGTTTCTCAGGTTATATCTAGAATAAAGTTTTTCTGTAAATATTTACTTGTTAAATACCAATGTAAAAATTAGGGGGGGCATACTCTTTCCTACCCTGGTGGCGCGGGGAGGTTTTAATGAGGTGTCCGCCTTTTTCAATAATACATGATGCCTTCTTCAAAAGTCTAGTGTGATTTTACTTCAATTAAATTCAAGTATAAATTACTTATTCAACACCCCGGCTCCCAAGGTTTCTTGAGTAGATCAGATATGCTTAATACTTGGTCATAACCATTGAACACATATGATTGGATATATTAAATACTCTCAATTCAACACTTCTGAAATTTTAGGTGCTACTCAAACATTAGTCATCAAAGATTTAAAACAAAGTATTAAACAGAAGGGAAATTGAATAAATTAAACCTGATCATACTAAAACCGACCAGTAGTAAAAATATACCTTGGCCATCCAAGGACTTTAGTTTTTGGAAAGTAGAAGTTACACAATAAAACCTTATGGCTTATTCCCTTCAGATTTTTCTTCAGCACAATCCTTCTTGGGAATCTTGAGTTTGGCACCTCAACTCTAACCTGTTCATTCTTCATCATTGGTTGTGGAGTCTATTACACTAGAGTACTTGCGCTTATCACTATTTGCTAAAGTATGGAATAGGATATCCTCATAATCTACGTATTTCCATAAGGGACCAAGAGTTCTCTTAGGAAAGGTCTCATGAAACGACAACACCATCATCTCTTTTCTCTAGGGAATCAACTATCCCATTGGCATACTTCTCCATACCTACGACGATAACTTGTTCATGTTGGCGTTCCAGGGCCTCTTTCTCTTTAATCTTCTCTTGAACAGTGCTCTCTAACTTGGCCTTCTCATTGGATAAAGTTTGGATAACACCATCTTTAGTGTTCAGTTGCTCCTTCAAATCTGTGAGGTCTTGTGAGGAAGATGTCTCCAGGGTAGAGTATTTGGTTTGGAGCTCATTATTGACCGCCTACAATGCGATCAACTTGGCTGCCAGATCTTTATTTTCCTTCTTCAGCACCTCTATGCTTTGCTGAGCACTCAAAACATTATCTAACAAGGTTTGCTTGTCAATAATTAGAGACTTGATGGTGCCAGTTTTAGTTTTTACCTGCCTCTCCAGATCAAGTACTGGTCGGATGTAACCAAGGAGGATATGACTCAAAGTATCTTATTCCCCTGATATAGAGTAGGACTTCCCATTGTAAGTTACCATGTTGGAGGATCTGGAAGGACGATAAGGACCTGCAAAATCATCTTTCGATAGATCATTAAAGTAAATATTGATGTCTTGAAAGGCTTCAAGGTCCACTTCATCATTTCCTCCACTAGAAATCTATCCGGATTGAAGATCTGTTGGAATTTCTTCTTGCATGGTAGGGTCAGCAGGAGCTGGGGGTGGAATTTCTGTTGGGTGAAGAATTATCTATGCCCCCATAGTGACCTTATTTTTCTTGGCATCTTTCTCATCACTGCTGGCTTTGCGCTTTTTGTATTTCTTAGAAAGCCTTGGTGGGTTTTTTGACCCTCTGGATTACTTTACACTTTGAACCTCCATTTCCTTTAACAAGGCCACATCAATGCCACCTTGATTCTCCGAAGCAGTTCCATCTGTAGCTGTTTGAGCTAAGTCTGTTGTGGCCTTCCTTTTCTTGTTCTTCATTTTGCTGGGGGCTTTGGCCCTGGAAGTCAGATACAACTTGGCATCTTTAGCTTCTGTCCTCTTTAGGATCATATCACCAGGGGGAGGGTGGTTAGCTCTTCCCATGAAATGTCTATTCTTCCTGTGGTGTTCCATAGACGAGACGTCACGAAATTTCATGAATTGAAGCAATTATGAAAGGTGTTCCCCTAGTTCTCCGAAGCCCAAGCGTTTAGCTTCGCACAAGTGTTCTGCCCTGCTTGTAGGTAGCCCAAGAACTCCTTTGCTAGAACTGGGGAAAGATATTAGTTAGTCAAAATGAGAAAATTTCAACTTAAAAAATGAAAAGGAAAAGAGAGAAGAAAATACCAGTATTCTTCCATCCACTGGTCAGGAGGTTGGGTTCGTGTCAGCCTTGATTTTTCTGCCATTCTCCCAAGTCCCACTGATAAAGAGGAACTGCGTCCTCTAGGGAATTTCAGACTCCAGTAGGTCATCCACCATTTTGAAATCATTCCCCATGTTGTAAGGATAGAAAAGGATCTGATGATTCTTGCATATGTTTGCTACAGCAGCAAACAGTTCCATGGGTAGTGGAATTTTTGACAGCCTGGACGCCAAGATGCAGGCTAGGAGAGTATACCAAGCGTTGGGGCTCGGCTGGCTCGGGCATAACTTGATTAAATGAAAATATCTGACAATCTCTGGGTCTAAGGGGAACCGAAGTCCCCAATTCAGTACTTTGGTATAAACTTATGAGTTCAGATTATTCAGTCACAGACTGAGATATCCAGACAAGGGTAATTCGGACATAAACGTGCCACTAAACTATTCAGACAGGACAAAAGTAAAGAAACACCTAAACATCTTTTGACTAAGCTTTGTACTAATCACCTTAATAAGTAAATGGGTCTTTAAACTCGAATCGGTTTCATAACTTGACCCGAAAGCCCATGCGTCCTTAATTGAGGATATAAATACCCCAACCACTTTTATTAATGAAGGTAATAAACATTTAAGACAACCAGGCTGCAATGGGAGGAGAAGGTGCCTGGATATACCCTTCAAAACAAGAAAAAAACGTGTTCAGATGGATATGAACGAGCAAACAATTACACCATCTATGGTGGAAGTGGTTGGGGAAAACAATAAATACACCACCAAGGAACGAGATAAATTGAGAGCTGAAATAGAAGCATTGATGGCCATTAAAAAAACAGAAATGGGTTTGAAGAATAAGTCAAAGGTGTCAACCATCCACAATACTGACAATCCTAGGGAGAATTATCCATCAACAAAGACTTATTTAAGTACAAAAAAGACCCATGTCAACTCTAAGAAGTCTCATCGGACTAAGCCAGTGGAGAGCTCAGATTCTGAGTCTTCTAGTAGCTCTTCGGACGAGGCTGAGCTTGAAGAGTCTTTGTCATCAAGTAGTGATGAGGGGAGGTCCAGAAAGAAACATAAACTAGTTAAAAAATATTCAAGGAAGAGAGATAGGCATGAGAGACTTAAAAGGCATTTGGGAAAAATGTCATCTCACAGCCATAGCCACAGGCATGTGGATCAACTGTTGATTGATCGTTTTTTCTTTTTATGATGAACCACGTATTTTCGCAACACCTAATGAAGACACAATCTTCAGTCGCAGTAGTAATTGGAGACAATCACCATTGTCTGCTAAGATCCTGTCCGGAAACCTACCCAAGAGGTTTGATAGTACTAAAATGGAGAAGTATGATCGGAGTAAAGATCTGGACAATCATCTAGAGAAGTTCAAGAACTTCATGACGAATTTTGTTGATGATGACAAACTTCTGATAGGTGTTTCTCCCAATCTTTTACGAGGAGTGCTCTAAAGTGGTACAACAGTTTTCCCCAGGGTTGCATCAGAAAGTTTAATACATTTTGGGTTACCTTCCGAAGATAGTTTGTGGGGAGTAAAGAGGTGAAGGGAAATGGAGATACTATCATCCATTGTGCCCAAGAACCAAATTAGTCATTAAAATATTATATAAGTCAGTTCTTAAATACCAAGAACATGTTAGTTTATTACTTTGAGCAAGTGGCAATAGCTTCATTAAGGCAAGGTTTAAACCCTGGGAATCTAGCTGATTCAGTAACAAGGAAGAGGTCCATGACCTGGGGTGGTTGGTTGAACCAAGTGGGAAAGCAGATTAATGTGGATGAGACTAAGAAGACTAGGGTACACCGGACAAGGGCCCAACAGGGCTAAGTAGACACAATCCAATCCAAATCCAACTCAGAGCTAGCAGTCAAGGTATAAAAGAGGTTATTGGGTTCAACCTGAGTGTTTTTCCGAATTAAAAGAGAGAGTGGCAACCATTTATGACAAGACTAAAGATGAGGTTTATTTCCGGAAACCTACATCATTGCAATCTCCAAGAGAGAGTCGTAATACTTGTTTTTGCCAGTATCATCATGATATTGGCCATAATACCCAAGACTTTATCGCTTTGAAGCAGGAAATGTAGAATCTCATTGAGAGAGGCAAGCAGGGTGCCTATGTCAAAAGAAGAAGTGTGAACAGGTCTGACAATGCTCCTCGAACTGGCCCTACGAACAATGCAGGAACATCGGCTCTGGAGTGGGAAATGGTCATCCATGAAACATTGGATATTCATTCATAGTATTTGGAGCCTGACCTAAGTCGGAATAAGGTGGGGGTCATAATAGAACATGTCAAAACGGTGGCCGGAGTCATTAGTTTGTTTGAGTCACTTACCATTTTCGGAGGGGACACAATGACGACACCCACTCCTTCATCAAGAAAGAGGCATGTTCATAATCTAGCTACTCAGTTGGAAGAGGGAATGTCTTCTTACGAGTCCCAAAGTCCTTTTCCATTTATAGTCTTTGATGAGGATGATTTAAGGGACATTGTTGGGCCTCATTAGGATGTTGTGGTGGTAGAAGCATCTATTGGGGGCAACGATATCAGACGAATTTTGATTAACACTGGAAGCTCAGCCAACATTCTTTTTTTAAGTTCTAATAAGCAGATAAAAAATCCGTCCTTTATTCAACTGTCAAACAGAACCATTATGGGCTTTACAGGGAGCTCTGCGGATGTAATCGGGGAATTCGAGGAAGAGGTGATGTTGGGTAAGGGACCTTTCAAAAGGCTGGTCAGAGTATTATTCGTTGTGGTAGACTGCCCCATATGATACATGCAATCTTTGGGAGGTCATGGCTCTCTAGAATGCATGATGTGGCCTCAACAGTCCACCAATGTTTAAAGTTTGCGGTTCAAGGGCAAGTGGGAGTTGTCCAGAGTAGCCAAAAGATAGCAATAGAGTGTTATGAGACTGTACTTGGTCCTAAAACTTTGGGAGTAGTCCAGGTTAATGAATATTAGCAGTTATCAGGGCCTTCTGAGGGGGAGGGTGAAATTGATGACCCTAGAGAGGCCCCTGGTGTTTTAATACCGGTTGAAGAAATTGAAACCCACTTTTTAGCAGAAGGCAAAAGTGTTAAGGTTGGATCCAAGATGACGTTAGAACTGAAAATGAAATCGTTATATTTTTTGGCAGATCACCAGCATGTTTGTTTTGGTGTAATGCTGATGTGACCAGAGTGCCTGCAAGTGTTATTTCGCACAAGCTGTCCATCTAGAGTGATGTTGCACCTATTGTGCAGAAGAGGAGAGTTTTTTCTAAGAAGAAAGCTGATTTAATAGTCCAAGAAGTCCATCGACTTACTAAGATGGGGCACATAAAGGAGTCCCAGTATCCTTTTTGGACTGCCAATCCAGTGTTAGTTAAGGAAAA
The DNA here is from genome assembly GCA_036936605.1 of Limnanthes douglasii subsp. nivea. Classification (NCBI taxonomy): domain Eukaryota; kingdom Viridiplantae; phylum Streptophyta; class Magnoliopsida; order Brassicales; family Limnanthaceae; genus Limnanthes; species Limnanthes douglasii. The sequence goes on along the minus strand of JAUPFV010000001.1, from coordinate 199,688,571 downwards.
TAATGGAAAATGGCGTATGTGTATCGATTTTACTGACCTCAACAGAGTTTTCCCAAAAGATCTTTATCCAGTCCCCCGGATAGACCAGTTGGTGGACTCAACATGTAGAAACAAGTTATTATCCTTCATGGATGCCTTCTCCGGGTATAACCAGATTCAGGTGGATCTAAAGGATCAAGACCACACTACCTTTGTTAGAGATATGGGTCTCTATTGTTACAGAGTGATGCCTTTTGGATTGACAAATGCTGGGGCTACTTATTAGAGGTTGGTGAACAAAACATTTGCTAATCAGATTGGCCGAAATATGGAAGTATACATCGATGACATGATGGTTAAAATCTTAGAATAAGATTTGCACATAATTGATCTTCAAGAAACTTTTGCCAACTTAACTAAGGTAAACTTAAAGCTGAATATAGAAAAGTGTGTATTTGGTGTGCAGTCCAGAAATTTTTGGGGTATGTAATAAGTGAAAAAGGGATATAGCCTGATCCAGATCAGCTCGATGCTCTGTTGAAGATGGACCCCCCTCGAAATATTAAAGACGTCAGAGGCTAACAGGAAGATTGGCTGCCTTCAATCATTTTATTTCAAGGTCTTCAGACAAATGTGCTCCATTTTTTCAGACATTGAAGGGTGTTAAAGATTTCAACTGGTCTCCACAATGCAGCCAAGCTTTTGATGAAATAAAGAAGTACTTATCTTCACCAAAAACCCTTTTTAAGCTTGTCGAATGAGAAACACTTTATGTATACTTGGCTGTGTCAGACTATGCTATAAGTGCAGTGTTGGTAAGAGAGGTGGACAATTATCCTCTTCCGGTGTACTAAATCAGCAAGAGCCTGATAGATGTTGAGAAGAGGTACCTGAAGCTTGAAAAGCTGGCACTAGCCTTAGTGATTGCTGCAAAGAAAATGAGGCCATATTTTCAGTCTCATTCTATTGTTGTCCGAACATCTTTTCCATTAAAGAACGTTCTTCAGAAAGCAGACATATCAAGCAGAATGACCAAGTGGTCAGTAGAGTTGGGTGATTATGACATTTATTTTTCCCTACGAACTGCTATCAAGGCTCAAATTGTAACTGATTTCTTAGTGGAATTCCATTCGGATAGTAGTTCTAAACAAGCTTCAAAGGCGAAAAATAAAAAAGAATGGATAGTCCGGACTGATGGTGGATCAAGCACAATGGGTTGTGGGGCTGGAATTTTCTTAACCTCTCTGTACGGTGATAAACTATATCGGGCTATATGGTTTGCATTCAGGGCCTCTAACAACGAGTCTGAATACGAAGCAGCTATAGTTGGTCTTAAGTTAGCTTACCTATGTGGGGCGAAAACAGTTAGGCTGATGAGTGATTCTCAGCTTCTTATCCACCATGTTCAAGGTCAGTCTGAGGCCAAGAAGGAACAACTGGTCAAATACTTACTCATCCTTAAAGAGGTGGCAGCCAATTTAAAAAATGTTTGATATGAGCACATTCATAGATCAGAAAATACACTGGCAGATTCCTTGGCAACCGAGTCCTACCTTTGGATTCATGTACAAGAATGCCCATCCATACAATCAAATCCGAACAAGGAAGAGGAGGAGAGCTTAAGTGTACAAGTAGATCAGTCCAAAGATTGGAGATTTCCCCTCCTTCAATATATCTTTGATGGGTTTTTGCCTTCAGATAAAGTTATCGCAAGAAATATTAAGCACAAGGCTCATGGTTTTTTTTATCATAAAAGAAGTTTTGTATTAAAAATCCTTCAGCAGACCTCTCTTGTGATGTTTGGGGATCGAAGAATCCCAAACCGTTTTATCCAAACTACACGACGGAGAAGGATCATCACACTGTGGTTATAGGGCTCTAACCCGGAGGGTTGTGTTGAATGGATACTATTGGCCATCAATAATGGCAGATGCTAAGGAACTGGTGAAAAGTGTGATCCATGTCAAAGGTATGGTAACGAAATTCATATCCCAGCAGTACCTATGGAGTCTATTTCTAAGCCAGTACCTTTTGCTCGTTGGGGACTGGATTTAGTTGGGCCTCTACCAATGGCGTCCGGAGGGTGCAGGACTATCATTGTGGCTATTGACTACTTTTCCAAGTCGACAGAAGCAACTCCTCTGGCATGAACCACTTCAAAAGATATCATAAAGTTTATCTTGTCTAATATATGTTGCAGTTTTGGGATTCCTCGGAAGATTACCACTCATAATGGGCCACAATTTGATAACAGGGATATAGAGAATTTATGTGCCTCCGGGAGCATTCAGCATTGCTTCTCTTCTCCTTTCCATCCACAAGCAAATGACCAGGTTGAAGGGACAAATAGGACTATTTTGTCCGGATTAAAAAAGAATCTAGAAAGGCCTGCAGGCAAGTGGCAAAGCTATTTGCAAGAAGTGTTGTGGGCATACCGAACTACTCATAGGGCTGCTACACAAGAATATCTTTTTGCCTTGGTGTCTGGGATGGATGCGATTACCCCTATAGAAGGTACCCTACCATCATACATGGTCCATAACTATTCTGAACAAGCCAATGAGATGGTAATTAGGAATCAGTTAGACTTGATCGAAGAAAAAAGGGTTAAAGCTCATTTTAGAACAATCCACTACCAAGGCTTGATGAGAAGCAGATTTGCTTCCAAGATCAAGAGAAGAGATTTTCAACCGGGAGATAAAGTTTTGAGAAAATGTTTCTTGCACACTAAGGAGAAGCAGTTCAGTAAGCTGGCTCCAAACTGGGAAGGCCCTTATGAGGTATCCGAAAAGCTTAAGCCTGTGACATATAGGCTTCAAGACAAATATGGAACAATTTTAAAACACCCATGGACTATTGAACACCTCAGGTTATATCTAGAATAAAAGTTATGTAAATATTTACTTGTTAAAAGTCAATGTAAATATTATGGGGCATACTTTTTCCTACCCTGGTGGCGCGGGGAGGTTTTAATGAGATGTCCAGTTTTCTCAATAAAATATGATGCCTTCTTAAAACGTTCGATGTAGTTTAACTACAATTCTTTTCAAGTATAAGTCTTTAATTTAATGATATGGATCTTTGACAAATAGGATTAATCTGGTTGAATGATGAACATTAAATGCATGTCATCGGAGATATTAAACACTCACATACTTTTGAAATAATTGGTGTTGTTTAAAAATTAGCTGTGAAAATTAAAACAAAGTATGAAACAAAGTAAGATTTGATAAATAAACCTGTCCGGGCAAAAACCGGATAACGTTACCAAATAACAAAATATTTCTTGGCCGTCCAAGGACTTTTAAGTGTTGTAAGAATAAACTTATCCGGACTCAAGACAAACAACATTACAAAAATGCCTTGGCCATCCAAGGACTTTAGTAGTTTAGAGAAGTAAGAAAACAAACAATATTTAAAACCTAAGGGTTTCTTCTCTTCGGACTGTCCTTTATCACCTCCTTTCTTGGGACTTTTGAATTCGGCACTCGAACTCTCACCGGTTCTTTCCTCTTCATCGGTGGTAGAATCTATTCCACTACTATAATTATGTTTGTCATCAACTGCCATAGTGCGAAATGGGATCTCTTCATAGTTTACGAATTTCCAAAGGGGACCAATGGTTCTCTTCGGAAATGTTTCGTGGAAAAGCAGCAACATGTCAGACTTGACCTCATCATAACTTGCTTCCAAGGATTCTATAACCTCATTGGTACATTTATCAATGCTTTCCTGAATAGTTGTTTCTTGCTCCTTCATTAAGTCTTCTTTCTCCTTGATCACCTTAGACACAGTACCTTCTAAGCCATTTTTTCTTTCCGGACAAGGTTTGAATGATGTCGTCTTTAACATTCAAGTCTTCCCTTATTGTTATGAGATCTTTTTCCCAATCGGAGCACTTGGCTTGAAGTTCATTACTGGTCATTTCCGAAGTGGAAACTTGGTTGAAAAATATTCTTTGTCCTTCTTTAATGCTTTGATCTCTTTTTTCAGTTCTTCTATGCTTTGATTAGCATTAAGAAGATTGGATGACAGAGACTCTTTATCAGTAGTGAGAGTATTGAGAAGTGCAGTTTGAATCTTCACTTGTATTTCTAGGTCAAGCACTAGTTGGATGTGACAAAGAAGAGAATGGGCCACAATGTCTTGTTCTCTGGAGATGAAGAAGGACTTACCATTATAAGTTACCATGTTCGAACAGCTTGAAGGACGGAAGGGACCAGCGAAGTCGTCCTTCTCAGAGTCGTTGAAATAAAGATTGATGTCTTGAAGGGCACTGATGTCCACTCCATCAATCCCTCTTCCGTTACCCTCTCCAGACAGGGGGCCTGTTGAAGCTTTCTCTAGCAGAATAAGGCCAATATGGGCTGGTGGAGGTAGAAGCTCTGAAGGGTGAAGAATTACTTTTTCCCCTAAGGTTACCTTTTTCTTCTTGGAAGCCTTTTCATCACTGCTTCCTCTCCTTTTTCGGTCGTTTTTGGAAGGCCTTGGTGGGTTTTGTGATTCTCCTTCCTCCCTGACCGTCTCAGCTTATACTACCTTGAGTAAGGTAGCGTCGATTCCCCCATGGTTCCCTGAACCGGTCCCCTCGGTGACAGTTGGAACTGCTTCCGTTGCAGCCTTCTTTTTTCTTTCGTATAGAGGGAACACCAGTTTACCATCCCTTTCTCTTGTCCGATTTAGAATTACACCAGGAGGAGGGGGTGTAGTTAGTTCTTCCCATGAAAGATCCCTCCTACCTGTGGTATTCCACAGATGGGACCTCACCAGGTTGCCAAAAGTGAAGCAGTTGTGAAAGACAATCCCCCAACGCTCTGCAACCCATGCATGCAACTTGGCACAAGTTGTTTGCCCCTTTTTCAGGTGTCCAGAAAAATCCTTTGGCAGCACTGAAAAATAAGTAACAGCTAAATTAGGAAAGAAATACTTGTAAAAATAGAAACAACACATGAGATACAAAGACAAAAGACTTACCCGTACTCTTCCATCTGCTAGTCAACATACTTGGGTTCGTATTGGCCTTGATCTTTTTTCCATTCTCCCACGACCCACTGATGAACAATAATTGTGTCCTTCAATTCTTTTCAAACTCCAATAACTCATCCACCACTCTGAAGTTATTCCCCATGTTGTGATGGTAAAATAGGATGTGGTGATTTTTGAATAGACTTGCCACAGCGGCAAATTGATCCATGGGAAGAGGTATTTTAGATAACCTCGATGGCATTATACAGGATAGGAGAGAGTACCAGGCGTTCGGGCTCAATTTCCTTGGACAGAGCTTCACCAAGTGGAAGTACCTGACAATTTCTTGGTCTAGTGGGAACTGGAGTCCCCAGTTTAACAATTCAGTAAAGATGACCACCTTGTTAAGTTTAGAGTCCATCGGAGTCTCCGGTGTGACTGGTATCCTCACCTTCACTGATTCTGGGATGCCCCACTTTTTTTGGATCCGGCCCAACTCAGTGGTATGAGTGTAGACATAGTTAATATTCTGCAAGGCTAGCAAATATTTAACATTAAATTTCTTAAAGCAAGGCCCTACCTTTCCCTCCAAGTACTCCGGGAGGTCTGGATGGGTTACACCAACTTTAACTTTCCCTTTGCCGTTCATATCAGGGGAAGCATCCCCAATTTGTCCAGAGGCTTCAGTTTCGAAGGGGGCCTCTTTGATACTATCTTCCATCAAATCTTCTATCACTGTGAAAGGTCTATCAGTTGTTGTGGATGAGAGGGGATCAGCTTCTGGAACCAAAGGCTCTCTGGATCAATGAGCACCTGTTGTTTCCAAAGGCATAGGGTCCGGTTGAGGCTGAGCTCCGGAGGACTTTGCTTGTAGGTCTACCTTGGATGCCTCTAATCTGGAGGGTTTATCCTGTGGGGCTCTTTTAGACACCTCCGATCCGGAGGGCTTTTTCTTTGGATGTTACCTTAGAATCCTCTGGTCTTGAGGGTTTTGACAGTGAGGTAGTTTCTTGAGCTTTCACCAAACGCGTAGTCTGTCATGGAGTTGATTTTTCTTGAGACTCTTCAATATCTTAGCCCATGGCCAAAAAGGGGAGGGTTTTCAAACGCTCGATACTGCTTTTTCCTTGGTAGTGGAGGGTTAGGACTCCTGAACAGAAGAACCTGATGAAATTGGGGATAGGCTTGGTTTGAACTGCTGTTTAGTTTTTGGGTTTCTGGTGGAGCATGACCGTTGGTTAGTTTCCTGGGGTGGTTCACCAGACTTTTCGCTTGGGGAGACTGGAAGACCAGCAGCGATACGATTCTCCCTTTCGACTCTTCTTGCTTTCTCTAACTCAGACAAGTTCAAGCAGCCGCCTTTTACAAGAGCGTTTCTAGCCGTGAACATAAAACTATCCAAGAATAAGTCTGAAAGTGAGGGTGGAAAGCTCTCTAGAAGGTTTGTTGAGTGATGAAGATAATGAAACAGAGAAAAAATAATTTATATATTAGTTGAAAATGGTAACTGATACCTAGGAGGAGTTGAAGAGGTTTTGCAATGATTAAACACGACGCATACGTGGGGAAAATTAAATGCATAGGTTACTTTCTAGGTTTAGTGGGAGCGCCAATCTAGGTAAAAAATGGTTGGTAGGTCGAATCGGATTGCGACACGTGTTCCACGATCCAAAATAAGACTCTTAGAATTCTGGGATAAAGTCACTTCAGACATACTTTGGGCTAGATGCACAGGCTGTTCGGACAAAATCGCCATTGGCTAAGTAAATTTTTTAGTCGTGCCAATATATTTGACAATACCTAAAAAAGGGGCTACTGATGAGTTCAGATTATTCAGTCACAGCCTACTGAGATATCCGGACAAGGGTAATTCGGACATAAACGTGCTACTGAACTATCCAGACAGGACAAAAGTAAAAAAACACCTAAACAACTTTTGACTAAGTTATGTGCTAATCAGCTTAATAAGTAAATGGGTCTTTAAACTCGACCCGGTTTCATAACTTGATCTGAAAGCCCATGGGTCCTTAATTGAGGATATAAATACCTTGTATAAGGCCCATGTTCTCTTCCATCACTCTAGAAGGCTGTTCAACTATTTTTAAGAGAGTCTGCTTTGGCTCCTTTAATGATGGTTGTGTAGTTGGTTGTTCAGAAGGTTGTACCGATGTCTCGTCTGAGATTCTGGTATGTAGTAGAGGCTGCTGGCCGGAGGGTTTAGCTTGTTGAACAGCCTTTGTTACCTCCGAACCTGAGGGTTTTGAAGATGTGGGTGTGGATTTGGTTTTTGATTGACATGTAATCCGGCGAGAAGTTATCATCTTTGGTGATTTCTCTGTGTCCGAGCCCATTGCGATAAACGGTGAGGGTTTCCTAACACTAGAGACGACGTTTTCTTTGGGAATAGGGATTTGAGATTCTTGAAATGAAGAACCGGATGGGAGAGGTGAAAGGTCTGTTGTGAATGGAAGCTTTCTGGTTCTAGGGTTTCTTGAAGAAGATGACCCTTGATCGGCATTCTGATTTGGTTGGTTACCTTTCTTGTTTGGAGAAGCGGGAAGACCGGCAGCAATATATTTATCTCTCGCTAATTTATGTTCTTTCTTTAATTCAAACAAGTTTAACCAACCTCCTTTAACTAATGCATTTCTGGGTGTGAACATATATGTCTCAAGAACAAGTTAAATGTGAACTGAGTTTTCTCTCTAAAAGTATTTGAGTGTGGAAGACAATGAAACAGTAGAAATATTTATATATAATAGTAAAAATAGTAGTTAGCAAGGAGAAGATAAATAGAATATTCACAATGATTAAAGGATGCGCAACGTGTGAAAGATTGAAACCTATGTAACTTTCTAGACCTAGTGGGTGTGACAATCTAGGAGAAAAAACGACTGGAAGGTCAAACTAGAGGTTAACACATGTCCCACGATTCAAGAAAAACTCTTAGAATTCTGAGAAAGGAAATCTGTTCTGATAAAATTCGAACATGGTCACTTGTAAAAAGAAATTCTTCAGTTCGAACAACATAGGCAGATCAGACAGGGTTGGTGTTAGTTTAGTGAATTTTAGCTCTTCCAAAGATTTTTCGCAAGACCTAAAAAGAGGATTCTAATGAGTTCATAGTTTTTCGTTACTATACCATGAGTAAAACCGGTTATCCAAACAGGGACAATTTGGACCATATCACACCACTAATTATCCGAACATGACAAATGTATTAACTTTTGACTAAGCTGGTTGCTAATCAACTTAAAACTATATAACTAATGAGTGTTTAAATTTGACCCGGTTTCATGACCCAACCCAGTATGCCCACAGGTCAGTAATTAAAGTATAAATACTCCAACCACTCTCATTAATGAGGGTGATCAGAATTTAATACTAGGAGAAAGCTTAATTATCTCTCTACCCCACACACTAAACATAAAACATCACAAAATTATCCAAACACTCTCCAGATATTTTACCAGTCTACCCTTAACCAATAATAAACCAAACCAGAAGTAACCAAACTTTCCGAGCTCGGGAATATTTGCCGAGCTAGATATCTGGTGTGGATTGCAAACCAGGTTCTTGTTAAAAAGGAGAGAAGTTGCGCATGTGCATTGATTTTACTGACCTGAACCAAGCTTTCCCTAAAGACGTCTTCCCTCTACCTCGAATTGACCAATTGGTGGACTCTCGGGATGTGAATATATGTTGTTTATGGATGCTTACTCCGTTTACAACCAAATATGCTCACATCGAAATAATAAGGAATACACGGGGTTCCAAACCAAATGTGGCCTATACTGTTACACCAACATCCCTTTCGGATTGAAAAATGCAGGCTTGACTTACCAACGCTTAATCAATCATATCTTTAAGGACCAACTAGGGCACTGTATAGAGGCCTATATCAACGTTATGATAGTCAAAACCAATTCCCCAGTGCAACACTTCGAAGTTGTGAGCAACGTTTTTCTAGTGATACGTAAGTATAACTTTAAGTTGAATCCGCTAAAGTCTTCTTTTGGTCTCGGAACATGAAAATTTCTTCGTTACGTGGTTAGCAAAAAGGGAATAGAGGCGGATCTGATTCAGCTGCAGGCTCTTATTCAAATGGAACCACCTAAGAACATACGAGAGATTCAATGCCTCATGGGGCGTTCGCGGTTGTTTCCGCTTTATATCAAAAGTCTTTGATAAAAATCACCCTTTCTTCGAGGTCTTGAGGGAAGAAAAGAAGTCTGAATGGAACACATATTGTGATGTGGCATTCGCCGCCTTAAATTTTTACTTTACTTCCCTCGAAATCTTATTGGCTTCCACACTAGGAGAACAACTATACCTCTACCTATCGGTATCCAGCTTTGCCGTTACCGTAGTCCTCATTAGGAAAATAGAGGGTGTCCAATGTCTCATCTACTATACGTGCAAAAAATTGGTAGACGCTGAAACTTGATATCTAAACGTAGAAAAGCTCGCATTGGGGTTAGTAGTTGCAGCTCGAAAGATGCGACCGTAATTTCATAGCCATACTAACATTGTTCGAACATCCTCCCCATTGCGCAATGTACAACAAAAATGAGATGTTTCGTGACGTCTAACTAAGTGGTTAGTTGAGCTCGGATAAAATGACCTCAAATTCAAACCCCCGTTCGACGATCAAAGGACAAGCTATAGTAGACTTTCTAACAAATTTTTTGACACATCGACCGACAGATGGAGGCACCAACACTAATAAAAAACAACAGAGGTGGATATTGGAGGCCGATAGGGCGTCAAACGACTCGAATGGTGGAGCTGGAATTATTCTTAAATCATTAAAAATTGAACAGATCAAGCAGGCCATCCGGTTTGACTTCCCGGTAACTAACAATATGGCGGAGTATGAAGTAGTCATAGGCGGCATGCAATTAGCCCATCTGCGGCGCTACTAGACTTCAGGTACACTCAGACTCACAATTAGTTATTAACCAGGCTACGAGCATTAATGATGCAAAACAGGAAGGTACGCGCACCTATCTAACAATCTTAAGGGAATGTGAGGCTGAATTTGATACCGTGCATTATGAGAAAATACCTCGATTTGGCAACTTCATAGCAGATTCGTTGGCCAAGTCATCCGCGCAGCAGAACACCCACTGATAATTACGCAAAAACATCCTAATATCGCCACTTATCTTCAACCAACCACAGTTTGTTCGATCAACAATCCCACGACTTGAAGATACCTGTATTTACTCTACCTCAAGCATATAACATTACAATCCAACAAAGCACTCGCTCAGGCACTACAACTTCGAGCAGCTAAGTACCGTTATTACATTGTTTGGATCAGGACGAAGCTTCTGACGAGGCTGGAGCACAATGCAGTCATAGAAGTCTTATCCGGAGATTCCTACTCACTGGATACTATTGGCTAGAGTTGGCTGCTGACGCATACAAAATTATATAATAATGCCACGCTTATGAGCAATATGCTAATATTGGGCATCTACACAGCGAGCCCATGGTTGCCAACCTTATTTTTTGTACATTCGAAAAATAGGGCATCGACCTAGTAGGACCTCTGCCGATGGCGATATGAAAAAGGCAGTTCCTCGTGATCGCAGTTGACTATTTCACCAAATTGGTAGAAGCTAAGGCACTATATAGGACAAGGTCTCATGAGATATGTGACTTTTTACATCATCAGATTCTAACCCACTTTGGGATCCCCCAATTACTGATGACACACAACGTCCCCAATTCCAAAACTTGATACTTTCCACATTCTGCAAGCATTTTGGAATCACCCAGCACTTCTCCACACCGTACTATCCCAAAGAAAATGGTCAAGTCGAGCTCACCTATCATACCATCCTTGATGGTATAAAGAAGAAACTTAAAGGAGCAAACAGTAAATGGTCGAACAAGTTATATGAGGTACTATATGCTTATCGTACCACTCCTCGCAACGCAACTGGTGAAATTTCGTTCACCTTCATTCATGGGACCGAGGTCGTGGTGCCTGCAGAAGTTATAATACTGAGTCATCGAATCGAGAATTAATTAGAGGAATCCAACGAGGTGAATCGAGCTATAGATGTCGACCTAATTTACGAATGACAAGATCAAGCAAGGGTGAGACCCTAGCATTATAATAGCCTAATGCGTGAGTGTTTTAATTCCAAACTTCGACCTCAGACGCTGCAAATCGGGGACCTCATTATGAAGAAATTATTTCAAGGAGTAGGAGCCGCAAAGACCGGAAAGTTAGGGCCCACCTGGGAGGGACCCTACACAGTCATCTCCATAGGCCACCAAGGCGCATTTCGTCTCGCCAATCAGGAGGGCCTTGCCCTTAAACATCCTTGGAATATTTGTCACCATAATCTATATTATTGAACTATGTAATGAACTTATGCACTATTTTTCCCTTATGATGGCAGAGAGGTTTATTAATGAGGCATCTACTTATTTTCTCCAACTAATGAAATTTTATTGCTTTTGTCATTCAAATGTGTTTGTTTATACCTTCTCCTTGTAACTACGCGAAAGGGTCACAGACCATACTTAAGGGCTACACAATAAGGGCCATACTGAGCCATATTTAGATAAGGTCTAAAAGAATATCATGAACGGACTAATTGGCCACGCCTTTTGAAAGCTACGTAAAGGTCCATATTGTGCCCAATACCAAACTACAATATTAATCATACGAACTACTCCAAGCCCACTGGGTTACGCAATAGGCTGAGTCAGTCGCTCCACGAATTCTTGTTAAGGCATCCATCTAGCTTGCCTTAGCCATGCAATGAGCCATACTGAGATCGATCTTATAAGAAAAGTTTACTAAAAATAAAGCAAATATAAACACACACACGCATTTGGCCATAATGTTAACCTTATATCAAGAAAGTCGTTTCACTCAAGTAATATATTACGAACCATGAATCGCTAAAAAAAATCTTCAAAATATATTAAACTATGGCCCACACCAACCGATTCTAACAGTGTTTTAACAACAACGACATCGAATGTTATTGTCGCATCAATCTTTCCCTTGTCTTGTACTGCTAATAATTTCTAATGAGGCCCCAGATTGATTTCAGGATTTGACGCAACAAGTTCAGCCACAAGCTTCATCTTATTTCTGTGGATCATTCCCATGACAACCTTCATCACTTAGCTTTCTCGATCATTTAGATCCATCTCAGCTTGTCTATTTAGAGCATCGCATTCTCTCTCCTTTATGCACGCTCGCCAACTACACTTTCATCTCTGCTACCTCCACGACCAGACCAATGATCTTCTTAGCCTATTCTTCCACTCTTCCAACTTGTTTTACATTATTGTCCAACATCTTCGAATTTTGGATTATTAGCGTATCGTTCTTCTTCACCATCTCATTATTCTGTGCGGATAACAAAGATTTTTTATTCACATCCTCCAAATTTTGTTTACGAATAACATCTCTTTCGTCACAAGTCCCTAGAAATTGAAGATGCATATCATCGATCTCCTTCACTAATACAATCGTTGTTTCGCCGACCCATCCGTATTCTTGAAACGAGCCAAATCGATTGTCAAACCTTGAACCGAGCCAAAGAAAAGCGGGTCTTGCTTCCAATTCTCCATCAAAGAGCAGTCGACCGAGGACATCCGTCGATGAGCAAGGCCATGTGTGTTATACTCAACCTGCTCCCACCATATAGCTTTACAAATCATACTCCAACAAAATGCAAAAAAAAAAAATGAACCTCAATAGCTAACTCCAACTGTCGTTGTAACTCGGACATCGACATCGTATCGTAAAAGGACTAGTCACCATTGTGGTAAAATTGGTCCATCATAATCTGGAAAGCCATCGGCATCACCAGCTTTAGTGAGGGAACCTCCTAGGTTACCTTGCCAACCCCTTCAGCTTCACTACTCTGACCCTTCAGGGGCAAATTATCAGGCACCATAATGTTAACGAATGAGGACCCTGATCCTGCCCCGTTCACAAAATCCTTCATTCGTTGCTTCACCCCCTTCGGAATCACATTTTTTCCTTCCTCTCGGCTTGAGGAAGGTCCCTATTTAGCTCTGGGACCTTTGGAGCCTCTCTAATCGCTTTGACCTCGAGGCCTTTAGTTAAATCTTTTAGCTTTTCCAGCACTAGGGGTTGTCCACCTGTGTTATCCCCCAGCGAGCCGCCAACCTCCTCCTCATCTACTAGCACTATCTTCCGTTGGAAAAATGGCACTGCATGGATTATTGCCTTGTTTTTCTTTGTTAGAAGGAAGTAATCCACATCCTCTACATCTTCTTCACGGGGACACACCCTCTTTGTAATCTCAGTCAAGGCCACCACTGGTCTCTGACCTGCAACTTCTTATGTTTTATCCCCTCCCTCATGGGTAAAGGATGATCCACTGGCCTCTCGTACCCTTTTCTCCATAAGAGCTCGTAGTCTCTCTAACATTGATGCATCCCCACTTCAAACCATAATCACCTTGTCTTCCCCTGAAATATTCAACTCAGGCACTCTCAAAAGCCCAGATTTCAGATAATTTATGAGGCAGTACACTTGCATAGGCTCTAGTCCCCAAGCAATGTTGGCAGCAACAACCAATTTTGTCAGAGGATTCACTGAACCCCTAGGCGCCCCTCCTTACACCATTCCTGATATTACCTTCACCTTAAAAAAAACCCACGCATTTACAACACCATACAACCAACACGACATAAAATATAAGCCACTACAATTCATTTTACATTTAGCCTTCCAACGCCTCTCTAGTTGCAAATTTATGGAACCACTTTCGTGCTCCAAATTCCCATAAACCTACATAAACCTATGCTTCCAATTATTGTCAAAGATCAGTTGTTCAAAAATATACCTAGCCCCCGTTAGCTGCAGGTGGAAAAAAGGTAAACGCACTAACTTGAACACATCTACTGCTACTAAGAGGTCAGCTAGACGGATGGGTATATTAAAGAACTGGAACTAAGCACTATACTTAACAATGCCCTTCAACAATTCGTTGTCAACTGAGTAGGACATATACCAATGAAAGTAAAGAAATCAATAATCAAATGAGGAAGGAGGATACGCAATCCCCAGTCGAAGATGGTGGTGTAAAGACAAGTCTCGCCCTCCTCAGTCGTGTACAACTGATCTCCTGCACAAGGCGCTCTAACTATTATGTTATTGGGCATCTCTTATATAACCTTAAACTCATCAAGGGACCCCTTAGTTAAATACCCATATTTAGTTATTATTTTAGCAAAATACTCCTCCAGAAAGTGGGAGCTTTTGTAATCAGAGTTGCCAACTACACTAGTCTACTTTTTATGGTTTTCTTGGGCGCTATGGTTCAACAGACAGCAATGACCCAAGAGCAGACGTAAGAATCAAGGTATTATCTTATTCTAATCTGGTTTAGTTTCATTGTGAAGGAAGTCCCCTATAGCAAACATCTTAAGATCGTACCAACATATATGTTTCACACACCCTAAATACTATAGAGCATTCTACTCCTAAAAGGTCATACAAACAAAATCAATCAAAACGCAGTAAACGTACCTATAAAGTAAAACCCCCCTGGATCCTCATTCTAAAAAACGAAATATGCAGGAATGTACTAGCAAAAATAAGCCTTTTAGGGTTCTATTCACAGACAAAAAAATAAGAGAAACATAAAGTTTTAGAAAGAAACGGTAAGAAATGGCTTGTGACATTCCTTCATTTATCTCCCTTTAAATTCCAACCATGTGTGCATGCCACGTGGACCAGCCACTCACACGTCAAAATTCAAAATAACACGCCCATTTATCGAGAGATTAAACGCCATGATACGATTCTCCATATCTAATGTCAGGCTATCAAATCATTTAATACGCATGTGAGATCATGTGCTGTCATATCAACCTGTCATGTCAACCGAACATATGTTCCTTTATATAGAATCCACTCACAATTGTTATTCCATTTACCAAGTTTTACTCAATTGGTCCATGGACTAGGTGGGAGCCCTGATAAGATTGGTAATATCCATACCATTATTATAAGGAAAGACGTGAATAATGCCCAAAGAAAGTTGGACAAGTCCGACTGAGTATAAATCCTAACAGACATAAATAAGGACGAAGCAATCAAGAGCATATATAAACAAAGATTAGGAAATCAAAATCAATACAACCCGTTGAGATTCTGAACAAATAAAGTAAATAAGGTCGAGCTGAACAAACGTAAGTGCGAGCATAGCCGAGGTCGAGCATAGCAGGATCAGGCTTAATACAAGCACAATCGAAATGCAGCTGAGCAAAACGAGGGCCAGTTCAAGAAGAACCCAGGAGTAACAAAAATAAAAATTATTAAATAGAATCAAATACATTTAATGAGTCAAGCCACTAAAACTGTGTTAGAATATTCAGTGCAAAACGAGGGCCGGTTCAAGAAAAACCCAGGACTTTCCAAAGCTTAATTTGGAATAAAAGTATTTTATGTGGAAACAATAATCGTCAATATTGTGCACAGATTCAATGACATCTGGTTGTATGCATGCTGGTTCGACATTGAGCGACGCGAATATGCAAATAAACAAGATCAATAATTATAAGAGCATTTCATATGAGTAATTTTATTTTTGAAACATGGTTTTACTAATAATCAACGAAATAGATGAGATGGTTCGATGATAGGTGAAAAATCTTGTGCTTCTAAGCTAGCTACTAATGCAACAGAGAATTTTGAGTACGTAGACTGGATATCTAAAGACCAATTGCTTCTATGATTTATTTATAGTAATATGATCCCTTAAGTAGTAGCCTAAGTGGATGCAATAGAAGACTTCTAAGGGTATTTGGGACGCAACTACAAAGTTATCCGGCTCACAAACTAAGGGCACGATTACCCACTGTAAAACAGAGTTTAAAAGACTGAGAAGGGAAACTCTAGCATGGAAGAATATTCGATTAAAACGAACTAAATCTCAGATCATTAATTTTGGTTGGATGTTCAATTTTCAGTCACAATTTAGTTACAAAAGTACTAGATGGACTTGACTCTGACTATACTCATATAGTCGTAAGCTTAGCTAGCAAGAAAATAATAAAATGGGTGGACTTACAAACCACTTTTTTTACATTTGAGACTAGGTTGGGGAAATTAAATAGACTACAAATTTTAGTAGCTAGCCTACATATGCTTGAACTAGCTTTACTACACAAAAGAATTAAACGAGGCCAAATAAAAATAATAACCAACGAAACCAAACCAATAATTATGTTAGAGTAGATGATAGAGGTTGTAAAGGTAGGAATAGCTACTCTAATAACTATGAGAACAATTATAGATGAATGAATGGTTATAGAGGGGGAAAAGGTGGAATTTCTCATATAATAAGCCAAACTATCAGATATATGCCAAGTTTGGGCATACTGCTTTTTAAATCTCAATTAACTTTATACAATTATATCTATGTTGAGGCTTTTAATACTTGTAGTGTTGTGAAGGATTTGGAAACATGAATAGTTCTTCTGAGAGTGAAAATTAAGCACGGTCTATATTATACTGATTGGCCAAAATTTAATAAGATTTAAAGTGTATTCTAGTGTTTTGAGTCAATAGAACATTCATTTTAATTCTGAAAAGAGTTCATGGTTTTGTGATAGATCCTAATTAGATAAATCATACTTTATTCCTTACTATACTTCTACACATCATGATCTTGAAGATCTTTGGAGTTTAAAGCGCTCTTGACTTCAGTCATTGTACGCGAATCGTTTCCTTAAAAAATGATACTCCTTTGAATCAGAAGTTAAAAATATGATTACTCGGTCGTCCTCTTCTACCTCCACACCAACTATATTCAAGTTGAGTATATTCGGTTGTAATCATCTATCCACCTTCAGAATTATGCGCTACTATCCATAGAAATTGTGTAGACATATTTCTTAAAATATAATATGTTTGACACAGACTTCTTTTTATAAATCGCCTCCAGTCGATTTGCATATCACCAACTCTGTATATTCTTCACATACCTCTCATAGTACTTCATTTCCTAAGCTTACTCTGAGGGTATTACGAGCTTTAAGAAGTATCAAAGAATCATCTTTTGTAGATTTATCATCGATAACATAAGCCAATCCCTTTTGTATTAGGTAAGCTTTAATCTTAATCTTCATGAGGTCAAAGTCATTTGAACCATCAATTGTTTCCAGGCTAAACTTCATGACGCTCATATTTGTGGAATTCATTTTCAAGGCGAGATCTATTCTCCAGCCTTCTAGATAAATAATTTACTCTTTTTATTTTTGATCTATGGTCACCGCATCACTTTTTGGGAAATTTATTCGTCCGAATACAAAAAAACGACTCATGTTAATAATAACTAAAAGAAAGTGTGAAATAAATTTGAAGATTGTGAAGAAATCCTACATCCACGGGCAAGATACACTCTTTTATTAAACAAGTAGGTTATATTAAGACTATCAAATACAAACAGTTCAACCACTTTTTTTTACAAATATAATATGATTCATGTAACTCTCTATACAATGTTTATCTCTTATCTCACGTCTCTCTCAAAAGACCTAAAGTTTATTCTCACCAAGGAAATTTGATGTTACATAACTTTCATCATTATCATAAAACCTAAGTTTCTGTATTTTCTTATATTTATAGCCTTAAAGAAAACCATAATTATTCAATAATTATGACCTAAAGTTCATAATTCATACTTATGATTTTCCTTCCCTTTACTATTTTAATAAGGTACTTTCTCTTTGTATTATATATCTAATTATTATATATTTAAACTGTCTCAAACTATTTTAAATGCTCTACGTGACTCATAATAGATGTTTAAACATATTATTCCTAGTTATGTCGACGTGTATTGCTTTATGGCAGTTTCTTGTGTGCTTTCTTTATTTTCCTCTTGCGCTAGGCTAAATCCTTGTTTGCGCTGGTTTGTTACCCTCGTCTTATTCATGGTCTTCGTATAATATTAAAAAATCCATTGTCTTGATTATATCTATTTTTCCATGTACATTAGCCTTGTGGGTGTGTTTCAGTCTTCGTTATGCGTCGTTTTGTTACCCTCGGTTCACATTAATTGTTACCACAGTCACATTCTTATCCTTGCGTAGTAGTAATTATTTGTCATCCTCTTACGTATTATTCTTGACCTCGGGGGACTACCTCACGTTGTAATTGTTGTTTATCCTTTGTTAGTTTTTTGTATGAGCGTACCTTGTTAATATAAAATATATATACTACGCGTAAGATATATCTTTGTTAGAAGTCCCTTTAGTACTTGAAGTAATTTTTGAAACACAATTGTTTCAATGACTATAAAAATAAACATATATGACAAGGTAAAACATATATATATATATAAGTGAGTAAGATATTGTAGAGTGCATACATATGGAAGAATTGTGTCAATTATAGAAAATTTTTGTTATGTGTCACTGATGTCGTAGTGGTCCACATGTTGTTGTTACCTGGTGACAGGAAGAGTGCGCGTTTTCAAGAGGACACGGTTGAGTTACTAATGTATTTATTTTTATTCATAAAATAATTAACATATTAATTTTAAAACTAACGAATAAGAGACGTTGATTGCCAAATGATCTAATTGTTCATATTGAAATCAAAGTGGACCTTATATAAACCTTTTTCATTAATGATTTCACTTTTTTCTATTTGTTACTTGTTCCCGTTCTTGTGTTAAAAATTATGTGCTATCTATTTTTTGAGTTTCTAAGCCTCCAAGTACGCCCGACTTATGTTATTAGCGATTGATTTGTTAGGTGAGTAATTCATCAATGTTCCTTCTAATAATTTGTAGATTGTTAATAGTGATAATTTAGTGAGTAGCTATGATTGATACGATCAAGACTAGATAACCTAGATAGGGCACTAGGGTTTATACATTTTAGTTTCTCTATCGTAGTGTACGACTATTTTATTTAAACCATCATACGCCTTTTTGAACACTGGTTGATATTTAAAAGACGGCTACGTATGGCGTTGGCCAATTTTTCATTATAAAGATTTTGGTATTTACTGAGCGATGATTACCACGAGGGATGGGTGCTAAAGTAGGGGTACTAATATCCATGTAGTTAAAGTGGAATAAAAAAAAGAGGTGATAGATTAATATTTTGCCTAGTTACTTGGTTTGCATGACTAGATGGCCAAAGAGGAACATTAATATTTTAGGTTTGATTACAGGATTCCACATGAGGTGGTGATTTGGATTCTCTGAACCGGGTGAAATTCCCCATCAAACTAAAAATATATGAGATTTTTCTCTTCACCACTATGTTATATTGGGGTTTGTGTTTACCATTTTTCAAAAAACATATAGGTCTTGTTTAGATACGTGGGTGTTTGACTACCCAAGTGAATGCCAATACTAAGTTCACGATTCCTAAATACCCACGTGGACTCGAAGGCTTGTTATCAAAGCAGTTGGAACTCTGATTGTTGCCCAATTCAAGTGTACTACCACTCAAATACCGACCAAAGCTGTAGATAAGAAGTATATGCTAGAGATATCTTACGTCAATGTTATTAGTTCATTATGTATAATAATATTTTCACGAGACGTAATCTTTTTTACATCATAAATGTTTTCAATTGATTGATATCTAATCAATGGAGGCCACATTAGTATGTAGTCAGGTGGCTCATGAGATACTTGAGGGGTTCCTTTGGTGTAAGGTTGTGCTACAATCAGAATGATACATATGATATAATGTTGAGAGGGTATGTGGACTCTAATTATACAAGATCCATTGATCGAATGAATTATTGTGTATGAAAGGTCGTTGCATTGTGGTCAGGGAAAGCCGAATATTTGGTTGCTACATAATCTATGAAGGAAAACATTAGATTCAAGGATATGTTGAGTGAACTCACTGATGTAGAGTAAGATGTGGTTTTGTCGTGTGATAATATTAGTCTTTTTGATTTAATAAAGAATCTAAAGTCCCGTGAGTGAACTAAACACGTAGACATTAAGTTGCAATTTATCTGAGACCAGGTGGAAAAAAAAGAAAGTGAAGTCGAATAAGATTCATAACGACAAAAATCTTTTATATGTTGTGACTAATGTGTTGCCGATTTCAAAACTTACAAAATGGATTAGATTTTTTCAAGTATAGGATGCAGGTAAGTTGGTCTCTAAAAAGTAAAACATTTGGGGCAACAGGTAATGAAATTACTATTAACCTAGATGGAGATTTGTTAGCTGTAGGGTCGAAGTAAATTATCACAAAGGTATTATCGCAAGATTTCATGGCATAGTTGGATATACCGATTACATATATAGACAAGAATTGTTGAAACTCGCTTGATGAAGCTAGGTTTGTAGCTCAGATGCAGAGACATCTGGTGGAAACCTAAAGGCTGAGATAAGCTACTGATATTGGTGATTATTGATTCAAAGAATATATGGAATGGTTCAGAACGAGATGCCACAGAACAAGTTGGTATAAAGAAAACCAAGTGGAAAGATATTGGACTTAAGCGTGGAGCTGGACCGAAAATGTCTGTCAAAGCTAACTTAGGAATATGTTTCGTTACTAATGTTATTTGTTCTTAATTGAAGTGGGGTTCTTCAACTTGTTGGGATTCATATAGAATCAGGTCTCCTATTGTTTTATCTTCCTATAATTAGATTTCCTCTTTTTTAATAAATATATTTTAATTAGGTTTTACTATTAATTTGGATTCATATTTATGAGGGATTATGACTTTATCATAGTCGTTAATTAATCAGACATAGTCTAGGCCATCTATTGAAGAATTAGGGTTTTCTCTAACCGATAAATAAAAGTTGAAAGACAATTTTAAAATTATAGCGCATTAACAAAACAATGATAAATATATACTAAATATAAAGCATTGATTCAATTATAAATCTGTTTACCTATGAGGATGACGGTCGCTAATGTTTCTAAAGTAAAATGACATTAAATATGTTGTTCATATGCTTAACGGATGATGGTTGAAAAACGACGTTAAAATATGTTCTTCATATGTATTTCAAACGATGGTTGTAAATAAATGACAAAGTATATCTTCTAAAATTGAGCTCCATATGTACTTTAGGGAATGAATATGAAATGGTAAAGATTCATATCATTAATGTAAAAGCGTTAGTTAAGTTTCCATTAAATTTTTCGTTTGATGAAGTTTAAAAAAACAAATAGAAAGAAAGCATGATAAAAATAATTAAAATCAAAATATCTAAATTAACAAAGCGTCGGCAAAAGAAAGAAGCATCGACAAGCTCAAAGCTAAGTACTTAAAGTAAACTAAAAATATTATCATTTATAATTTAAGTTTTTACATAGTTTTATATATAACAAGAACAACATACATAACTTTTGGGTTAAAGATTAAGGGAATTCAAGTTGACATGTATAATGAAGAAGTGTGAATTTAAAGACTATGGACGGGAATGAAAATTGGCATGAAACGTGTATGATAAAGAACTTGAAGATTACATAATATATTTAAATATTTGTAGAGGCGATGTCATCACCATTTGCATCCTGATTAATGCCTAATTTATCTATAAATGTTGTATCAGTATGCCTTAGACATGTTTCATAACTTTATGTGGTTCAGACACCTCATTAAAAACTTTCTTGAGCCACTAGGGTAGGAAAAAGTGTATCTTCGTATATGTTTTTAACAATTACTCTACATGAAATCTTATGTGTGAAATGTTTTAAGGATGCCAAAAAAGTTTATCTTCTCGATCCACCAGTTGATAATTTTCAAGCTCAATTCTTACAAAACAACTAAATAAAACCCTTCCCAGTTTGGTGCTAGCTTTCAGGTTTGAATTCTATCCTTCAGACCCAGGACCCATACCTTCTTCTCATCATAGATTTCTAGTGAAGAGATCTTAAATGCACCATGTTCCCTTGAAGGTCTGAGAAAAAGCGACTTGAGGGTCGCCTAAGGCCAATTGTGGTATCTTGGCCAACTTTGGCCTTAAGCCGATGGTCTCTTAATAATGTCTGAAATGCTTGGCCAACTATTGTAGTAAGTGACCGAACGGTCACTTAAGCCCAATCTATCAATGTGTTCGGTCTTGTTTGTTTCATGGGTCATACTTGGTGGACTTGAGGTTGGTTAACTCACCTCAGACCCATTTATTCCATATCAATACCTAAAAGATATCTGGCGGAAAACTACATTTTCGAGTTGATGGAATTTGAACAAGTTACTCTAGTAAAAAACGTTGAAGCATATGCTTTAGCGTCTCTGTCATGCACAACTATAGAAGAATGAGTCATTTTCACGACAAACCATCCGTCACAGTTCCAAATAAATTTATTATAATCGTATACGAGTCAATGTTTATTCTTATTGAAAGCAAAGAAGAAGAAGATTAGGGAACTCTTGTAAAAAAATCCCTTGTAAAATATATGCTATAGGAGGGCCAGGTCGAAGCAAGATATCTCAAGATGAAAGCAATTGGGTTTGTTTTAATCTCATGAATACTATACAAGGGAATATTAACAAAACAATTACTCTACATTTGTTGTTAATGAATTTCATAAATGTGAATGTAATGCACACAATGCTTATAAATATTTGTATTAAATAATATTACTTGTGTCCTACTACTGGACAACGACCATAAAAAATCTAAAAAATAAATGAAGTATTGTGACTCCTACAATTTGTTCTAAAATTCAATCTAATTTTTTATATGTCTACTAGATACCATATATGAAGCAATACATTTTGATAGATGGGACACGGATACTGTGGACCTTTCCCTCCGGCTTAAGAGGAATAAAATATTTTATCGTAACAATTTATTACTTTTCCAAAATGGGTGAGGAAAAACCACTGGTTAGCATCGCAAATAGATAAGTGCAAGTTGATGAGTCCGAATTCAGAATACTCCCCGGAAGGGCAAATCAGTATAATTCTCTCCGAAATCCGGACAGAACTTTTGGACCGGACAGATCACTTCGAACCAGTATGAGCCTAAGGCTGTTCGAACTATGACAAAAGTACTAAAAAACCTAAACACTTCTTGACTAAGCTACCTGTCCACCTGCTTAGAACTCATGGGTCTTTAAACATGACCCGGGTCCATTAAACTTGAACCGAAAGCCCATAAGGGCCCAAATTTCATACTATAAATACCCAACCACCAGCATTAACTATGGGTAAGAAAAATTAACTGCTGCCAAGCTGCTCAATTCTCTCTCCACATTAAAAACACTTTGAAACACCCTTAAACACCCTCACGCCACCGTTAAAACACCCTTACACCGCCTTAAAACTCCACTTGAAATTACCAGCCTACCCTCAGGCTACTTTTATCCACACCAAATTGGCGACCACAGTGGGAGGCGACGGTGCCTGAATCAAGTATTCGAAACCAAGTAAAGAAATTCTGTCTGAATGAATCCGGATAATCCAGAGCTTCCACCAGCTTTTCTCGAATTGGTGGAAGAGAATGATGAGTATACTGTCCAAGAGCGCGACAGGTTAAAACTTGAGATAGAAGCTCTGAGGGCTGAAAAGGCCAAGATGGGCGTGAAAGAGAAATCCAAAGCATCAGCTGCTCACCACACCGATAACCCAAGGGAGCATGAGGTTTCCAAAACTCATGTGAGCACTAAGAAGACGCATGCCAGCTCTAAAAAGTCTCACCGGTCCAAGCCTGTGGAGAGTTCTGACTCGAGTTCAGAGTCTTCGGACAGCTCTTCGGACACTGAGGGAAATGAAAAGTCCTTGTCCTCTAGCAGTGATGAGGGACGAACCAAGAAGAAACAAAAGCAAGTTAAAAAGTATTCCAGAAAAAGAGATCACCATGGAAGAATGAAAAGGCATATTGGAAAAGGGTCATCTCACCACCGGAGGTATACGGACAAGATATTGATGGATCCTTTTGCTTTCCACGATGAGCCAGGTATCTTTGCAACTCCTAATGAATGATACCGTGTTCAGTCGTGGGAGGAATTGGAGGCAGTCTCCACTGTCTTCTAAAATCCTGTCCGGAAACCTCCCTAAGAGGTTTGACAGTACTAAGATGGAGAAGTACGATGGCAGTACTGATCCGGACAATCATCTGGAGCAATTCAAGAACTTCATGATGAACTTTGATGATGATGATAAACTACTCTGTAGGGCATTCTCCCAATCCTTTACGGGGAGTGCTCTGAAATGGTACAACAGCCTGCCTCAGGGTTGTATTAAAAACTTTGATACTTTTTGGGTGGCCTTTCGAAGGCAGTTTGTGGGGAGTAAGGAGCTGAAGGGCAATGGAGACACAATAATCCATTGTGCCCAAGAGCCAAATGAGTCGTTAAAGGAGTACATAAGTCGTTTTGTAAACACAAAGAATGGGTTGGCTGATTGCTTCGAACAGGTGGCAATAGCATCCCTAAGACAAGGTTTGAACCCAGGCAACCTGGCTGATTCAGTGACCAGGAAGAAAGCCATGACCTGGGGAGGATTGCTGAATCAAGTTGGCAAGCAAATAAATGTTGATGAAACAAAAAAGACCAGGGTGCACAGACAGGTGAGATCCACCCCGGTGGCACCAACTCCAAATCAAAACCAATCCGGGAATAGAGCAAGAGAAACCGGACAGGGGCATGGTAGGGGAAAAGCTCAGTCCCAGCCAGCTGCTCCTGCTCAAAGTCAGCAATCCAGAAACAAAAGAGGGCCATGGGTCCAACCAGAGTGGTTCGCAGAACTTAAAGAAAGCGTGGCCACCATTTTTGATAAAACAAAAGATGAGGTACACTACCGGAGACCGACAACCTTGCAGTCTCCCAGAGAGCATCGTAATAACTCATTTTGCCAATACCACAATGATATTGGCCATACCACTGATGATTGCATAGCGTTGAAACAAGAGGTACAAAATTTGATTGAAAGGGGGAAGTTGGGTGCATACGTTAAAAGAAAAGGAGGCAACAGGCCTGACAACACTCACCGGGCTGGTCCGGTTAATGCTGCCCCGGAGGGGGCTATGGTAATAGTTGAAAGGTTTGATGTGGAATCTGAATACTTGGATCCTGATCCAACAAGAAACAGAGTGGGTGCTATAGAGGAGCGTTCCAGATCGGTCTCCGGGCTCATTAAATTCTTTGAGTCACTGACAATTTTCGGAGGGGACACTGTAACGGCTCCTACCACTTCGTCAAGAAAAAGGCATGTTCATAATTTGGCTTCCCAGCTAGAAGGGGGCATGACCTCTTATCAATCATCGAATTCATTCCCATTCATTGTCTTTGATGGGGATGATTTAAGAGACATTGATGGCCCTCATGAGGATGCTGTTGTTATAGGAGCATCAGTAGGGGGCAATGAGATAAGGCGAATTCTGGTAGATACTGGAAGTTCTGCCAATATCCTTTTTCTAGACACTTACAAGAAAATGAAAAATCCAGCTGTGATTCAAAAGTCAGACAGGTCAATCGTGGGCTTCACGGGCAGCTCAGCCGATGTGATCGAGGAGTTTGAAGAAGAAGTGTTGTTGGGCAGGGGCTCTTTCAAGAAAACGGTCAGAATACTCTTCATTGTGGTGGATTGTCCCACCTGCTACAATGCTATTTTAGGGAGATCTTGGCTCTCTAGGATGCATGCAGTGGCTTCGACAGTCCATCAGTGTCTAAAGTATGCTGTTCAGGGGCAGGTTGGGGTTGTCCGGAGTAGCCAAAAGGTTGCAAGAGAATGCTATGCCACTGCCTTGGCTCCACGAACGCTGGGGGCAGTCCGTATAAATGATCAATAGCAGTTTGAGGGCCTTTCTGGGGGTGAGGGTGAGATTGATGACCCCAGAGAGACCCCCGGAGTATTGATTCCGATTAAAGAGGTTGAAACACACTGCTTAGAAGAAGGAAAAAGCGTCAAGATAGGGTCCAAAATGCCACCAATGCTGAAAGAAGGAATGTTAAAATTTTTGAAAGACCATCAGCATGTTTTTGCTTGGTGCAACGCTGATGCTACTGGAGTTCCATCAGAGGTGATTTCCCATCACCTATCAGTCCGGAGAGATGTGGCACCGTGGTACAAAAGAGGAGAGCTTTCTCAAAAGAAAAGGCTAATGTCATTGTACAAGAGGTTGATAGGCTCACAACGATGGGGCACATTAAAGAATCTCAATACCCCTTGTGGACTGCCAATCTTGTCTTGGTGAAAAAGAAGAATGGCAAATGGCGTATGTGCATTGACTTCACAGACCTTAATCGAGCTTGTCCAAAAGACTTGTATCCGGTCCCCCGGATAGATCAATTAGTAGACTCTACTTCTGGGAACAAACTACTCTCCTTCATGGATGCCTTCTCCGGGTACAATCAGATCCAAGTAGATCCAAAAGATCAAGAGCATAC
Organism: Limnanthes douglasii subsp. nivea; assembly: GCA_036936605.1. Lineage (NCBI taxonomy): Eukaryota > Viridiplantae > Streptophyta > Magnoliopsida > Brassicales > Limnanthaceae > Limnanthes > Limnanthes douglasii. The sequence continues at coordinate 199,662,273 of JAUPFV010000001.1, read as the reverse complement.
TACGTTTGTCACAGATAGGGGTCTACATTGCTACAAGGTGATGCCCTTTGGCTTGAAAAATGCTGGGGCTACTTATCAAAGGTTAGTCAACAAGGCATTTGCTGATCAAATTGGAAGAAATATGGAGGTTTACATTGACGATATGATGGTGAAAAGCGTGGATGAGCAGTTGCACTTGTCCGACCTCCAAGAGACTTTTGCCAACTTGGGTAAAGTAAATTTAAAACTAAACCCTGAAAAGTGTGTGTTTGGAGTACAGTCCGGGAAGTTCTTAGGATATATCATAAGTGAGCATAGAATACAGCCCGACCCGGACCAACTCAATGCTTTGTTCCAAATGGAGCCTCCTCGAAACATTAAAGAAGTACAGCGATTAACGGGGAGATTGGCTGCCTTGAACAGATTCATCTCCAGGTCTTCGGACAGATGTGCTCCATTCTTTCAAACCTTGAAGGGTGCAAAGGGGTTTGAATGGACACCACAGTGTAATGAAGCATTTAATCAAATCAAGAAACATCTTTCCTCTCCCAAGACTTTGTTCAAACCACTTGATGGGGAGACTCTCTTTGTTTATCTGGCTGTTTCAAGTTGTGCCATCAGTGCTGTGCTTGTGAGGGAGGTTGATGGGCATCCTCACCCAGTGTACTACATCAGCAAAAGCTTGATTGATGCTGAAAGGCGTTACTTGAAACTCGAAAAACTGGCATTGGCCTTGGTGATAGCTGCAAGAAAAATGAGGCCCTACTTCCAGGCACATCCTATCGTTGTCCGGACTTCTTTCCCTTTAAAGAATGTCCTTCAAAAAGCAGACATTTCGAGCAGAATGACAAAGTGGTCAGTAGAATTGGGGGACTTCGACATAGACTTTGCTCCCCGAACAGCGGTAAAAGCTCAAGCTGTGGCTGACTTTTTGGTTGAATTCCATTCTGATAGGGATTCTGAGCAACCTACTGATTCAAAAGACAAGAAAGTGTGGATTGTCCGAACAGACGGAGGATCCGGTACCATGGGATCTGGGGCAGGAATATGTCTCACTTCCCCATACGGGGACAACATGTTCCAAGCTATTTGTTTTGCTTTCAGGGCGTCCAATAATGAGTCCGAATACGAAGCAGCTATAGCTGGGTTAAAATTGGCCTACATTTGTGGAGCTAAAAGAGTCAAGCTACTAAGTGACTCCCAGTTGCTAGTCCACCATGCCTTGGGCCTATCAGAAGCTAGAAAGGAACAGTTGATCAAGTATTTACTCCTCCTAAAAAATGAAGCGTTGAAATTTAAAGCTGTTGTCTATGAGCACATCCCCCGGGCAGAGAATGAGCTAGCAGACTCACTGGCAACGATAGCATATACGGAGTCCTACCCATGGATCCATGTGCTCGAAAGCCCTTCTATTCAACTCGATAAAGGTGAAAAGGAGGAAGTCTTTGAAATACAAGTAAATCAGCCTCAAGATTGGAGGTCTCCTCTTGTGCAATATCTGTCCGATGGTATCGTGCCCTTGAATAAATCACAAGCCAGAACATTGAAGCACAGGGATCGTGGTTTCCTTATGTTAAGAGAAGTATTATACAAAAAATCCTATAGCAAACCTCTCCTACGTTGTTTAGGGGATCATGAGTCACAAATAGTTCTCTCCGAATTGCATGATGGTGAGGGATCAGCCCATTGTGGATTTAGAGCTTTAACAAGAAGGGTGTTACTCTCCGGATACTATTGGCCATCAATTATGAAAGATGCTAAGGAACTGGTACGAAGGTGTGACCCATGCCAGAGGTATAGCAATGAAATTCATGTACCAGCCATTCCCTTGGAGTCAATTTCTGAGCCCATCCCTTTTGCTCGATGGGGATTGGACTTAGTTGGGCCTCTCCCTGTGGCGTCCGGAGGGCGTAAAACTATAATTGTGGCCATTGACTACTTCTCAAAGTGGGTAGAAGAAGCTCCCTTGGCAGGAACAACCTCGAAAGCTGTCATAAAATTCATTCTGTCCAACATATGTTGCAGATTTGGTGTCCCCCAGAAAATAACAACAGACAATGGGCCACAATTTGATAATAAAGAGATGGAGAGCTTCTGTGCCTCAAGAGGTATTCAGCACTGCTTTTCTTCACCTTTCCACCCTCAAGAAAATGGGCAAGTTGAAGTGGCTAATAGAACGATACTGTCCGGTTTAAAGAAGAATTTAGAAGGAGCTGCTGGGAAGTGGCCTAGTTATCTACAAGAAGTCTTATGGGCCTACCGAACAACACCTGGGGCTGCAACACAAGAATCCCCTTTTTCCTTGGTCTATGGAATGGATGCAGTAGCTCCCATAGAGAAGACACTCCCCTCCTTTCGTGTTCATAACTTCTCCGGACAGGCTAATGAGATGACAATTAGAAATCAGCTTGATTTGATCGAAGAAAGACGGGTAAAATCTCATCTTAGAATGGCACACTATCAGGGCTTGATGAGAAGCAGGTTTGCTTCTAAAGTTAAAAGAAGGGATTTTCAACCAGGAGATAAAGTATTGAGAAAAGGTTTCTTGCATACTAAGGAAAACCTCTTCGGAAAGCTGGCCCCAACTTGGGAGGGTCCATATACTATGGTTGAAAGAATCAAGCCTGGGACATACTGGTTGGAAGACAAAGATGGCAGGGTTTTAACTCACCCTTGGAATATTGAACACCTACGAATGTACTTGGAATAAAACTTGTGTAAATATTTACTTGTTTAAACATCCATGTAAATATTTGAGGGCATACATTCCCCTCTTCGGTGGCACGAAGAGCTTTCAATAAAACTTGATGCCTTCTTCAAAATTCTCTAAGTATTTTCAAAATTTTGTCTCTTATCATACTACCTGGGTTAAAAGATCTAAGGGCTATTTAAATTCTAGCCGAAGAGTCTTAATGCTCTCACAATACAATAAAACTACTTAAACTCCAGCTATTTAAACAAATGATGAAAGAAGAGGATGGTTGAGCAAAATAAGATATTCATTCAACAATTTAAAATTGCCTTGGCCTTCCAAGGACTTTTTAAGCAAGTTTAGGCACAATACAAAAATCTGTCCGAATAATACGGACACCATCACAAAAAAGTGCCTTGGCCTTCCAAGGACTTTAGTTCAAACGAAAGATAAACAAAACAAATTATAAATTAAGGTTGAGCCTTTGAAGATGGCTCACCCTCGTCTGTTTTCTTGCCCTTGATGTCGCTCTTCTCCTCGACTATCTGCTTACCCTTGGGATCAATCTCTTCCTCACCTGGACTCTCTCCGGTTTCTTCTTCATCGCCAGACGAGGACTCACCGGAGTACCTCTCATCGTCAACCATGGTCCAGTATGGGAGATCATCGTCATCCACATAGCGCCATAAGTCCCCTAGTCTCCTCTTCGGGAATTTTTCGTGAAACAGGAGGACCATATCAGACTTCACTTTTTCAATCATTAATCCTTCACTCCGTATCATCTCCCTGGCATAAGCATTAATCTTGGCTTTGATTGTGGCCTCTTGATCCCTCACCAAAGCAGCTTTCTCTTCAACAGCCTGAGTCACTGCATTCTCTAAAGAAAGTTTGTCAGTGGTCAGGTTGGTGACAAGCTTCTCCTTTGCTGCAGTTTCTCCTCTTGAGGCTGTCAGGTCCTTCTCTAGTCTGGACAGTTTAGCCCGGAGATCTTTTAGGGTCTCTTCTAAGGAAGCAGCTTTTGTGTTACTTTCATCTTGATTCTTCTTTAGCTGATCATTTGACTCCTTGAGCAAATCAACCTTATTGGCAGCAGTCCGGAGCTCTTCGGATAGTTTTTCCTTCTCCGACTTGAGGTCTTTGATGGTGTCTGCCTGACTTCGGACTTGCCTTTCCAAAGTAAGTATTGGTTGCACGTTGCTAAGGATAGAATGAGCTATAACATCCCTCTCACTGGAAACCATAAACTTCTTACCGTTGAAGTTAACTGTGTTGGAGCTGCTTGGAGGGACATAGGGCCCTGCAAACTCGTCTCTAGGCAGCCCAAGAAAATATTCACCAAGTCCACCCAGACCGGTGATGTCCATTTCATCTAAGTTGAGTTCTCCTCTCTCAACTTCATCTGTAGTAAACTCCCTTTGAATCTCTCCTTGCAAGTCCCTTGGGATCTCTTCAGCCAATGTTGGGTCAGTAGGGAAAGAGGGCTCCGGGTCCCGGAGAGCAACTTCATCTCCTTGGGAAGACTTCTTCTTCTTGGCCTCCCTGTCAGCGCTCTCACTTGTTTGCTTGCGAGTCCTCTTAGAGGCCCTTGTAGGCTTAGGGAGGTTCACTTCCTGCTTCTCGCTCTCCTGTTGCACCACCTGTAGAAGGGCTGCATCAATCTGAGCCTGTGCCAGTCCTTCTGTGTCTGTTGGGGCCTCCTTCTCATCGTCACCTGCTGCCCTCTTGCCTTTCTTCTTCTTGCCCTTCATTTTACTTGGGGCCTTGGCCCGGGCAGGAAGGAAGAGAGTCCCATCCAGTTCGTGACACCTTCTCAGCACGATGTCTTCATCAGGTTGGGTGGAGAACTCCTCCCAAGTTAGGTCTCTTCGACCTGTGGTGTTCCACAGGTGAGACCTTGCTAAGTTCCCAGCAGTGAAGGCTTTATGGAACCGGTTCTCCCAGTTCTCTGCGGCCCAAGCGTTGATTTTGCCACAAGTGACCTGTCCGGCCTTCAGGTAGTCTCCAAACTCCTTTGGCAGCTCTGATGAAACAAAAGAGAAACTAATTAGCATAAACTTAAAAGAAAAGAGAAATTCGAACAGAGACTTAAGATGAGAAGCTTACGGTCACTCCTCCATCTACTCCTAAGGAGGCTTGGATTCTCTCCGGTCTTAATTTTCTTGCCATTCTCCCATGAGCCACTAACGAATAAGAATTGGCTCCTCTATTTGCTCTCCGACTCCAGGAGATCATCGACAGCTTTAAGATCGTTCCCCATGTTGAAATGGTAAAAGAGGAACTGATGATGTTTGCACAAGTTGGCCACAGCTGCAAATTCTTCCATAGGAAGAGGGATTCCAGATAATCTAGACGCCATAATACATGGCATCAAGGTGAACCAACCGTTGGGGCTTAACTGCGATGGGCAGAGTTTGACCAAGTGAAAATAGCGCACTATCTCCGGGTCCAGTGGGAACCTGAGTCCCCATTTGAATAGCTCCGTAAAGAAGACTATCTCATTCCTTTTGCAATCCATCGGGGTCCCCGGATCGATAGGAATCCTTATCTTTACGTTCTCGGGGACTCCCCACTTTGTGCGCAATCTACCCAGATCTGAAGTATGGATGAACGCGTACTTGGGTTTCAACAAAGCCAAAAGATACTTGAACTCCACCTTATGAAAGCATGGCCCCACTCTCCCTTCAAGGCTGTCCGGCAGGTCCGGACGCCTTAGATACAAGTCCTCTTTGCCCTTCTTGGCAACAACGATAGCAGTTTCAGCCTGTCCGGAGGACTCGGACTCAAATCTAACCTCCTCAGTGGAGTCCTCCATCCTCTCCTCCATAATCGTTGGGGGAGCTTCAGTAGAAATAGTCCGGGGAGGATTGAGGCTTGGCAGAGCTGATCCTCCGGACTGTTGGCTGTCCGTATTTACTCGACTTCTCACCTCAATTTGAGTTTCTGAGGTAGAAGATTCCTTGGGGGGTAGGGCGTTGCTGGCTTCTAGTCCTGATGGCCTCTCCCGGGGAGCCCTTATAGTTGCCCCAGACCCTGATTCACTATTTTTTGCCCCCGATTTCGAGGGGGTATTCTTAGAAGAAAGTCCTTTAACCAACCTACTTGGCCTTTTCATGATTAATTTGTCCGGGGAGTGGTCAGAATCAGACCCCATAGCAATGAAAGAGGATTTTTTCCTAACACTTGTGGCAGTGACTCCCGGTTCAACAACAGGGATCGACTCTTGAACTGAGGAGCCGGATACTATGGGAGAAAGCGTTGATTGAAAGAGTTTTTTAGGTTTTGTACCTTTAGAAGAAGATGAACCTCTGTCAGATTCTTCGATTGAAGGGGATGGTTTCTCAACAGGCGACGCTGGGAGCCCTGCTGCAAGTCTTTTTTCCTTCTCAACTCTTTGAGCTTTCTCCAATTCTGAGAGGTTAAGCCAGTCACCCTTGATCAGTGCTGTTCTTGCTGTAAACATAAACAGCCAAGGAAATTTTGAAGATTCTAGAGAGATAAAGCTTTGAGTAAAAATGGCAGAGTAAAATTTGAAAGAGATAAAGAGATAGTGAAAAGTGAATTAGAATTTATAGTAAAAGTGAAAAAAGAAGTTGATTCCTAGGAGAATCCGAAAAGTTGGGCAATGATTAGAAGGCGGCGCTGATGTCATTAATGGCATTTAAGAGAGGTAACTTGTTTGAGAAAGTGGTGCGAAGTTCAAGGTGAAAAAACGGCTAAAGTGACCAATCATAGAATGACACGTGTCCCATTAACTCTGGCAAGAACCGTTTAGAATTCGTAACGTCCGGTCTGTCCGGGTTTATCCACAATTCTCTCCGGATCGAAAAACCACTTCCTGTGTTCGGACTGTTTTTCAGTTCTTTGACAAGGACACTTGTTCAAACATCTAAAAAAGGGGCTCCTGATGAGTCCGAATTCAGAATACTCCCCGGAAGGGCAAATCCGTATAATTCTCTCCGAAATCCGGACAGAAATTTTGGACCGGACAGATCACTTCGAACCAGTATGAGCCTAAGGCTGTTCGAACTATGACAAAAGTACTAAAAAACCTAAACACTTCTTGACTAAGATACCTGTCCACCTGCTTAGAACTCATGGGTCTTTAAACATGACCCGGGTCCATTAAACTTGACCTGAAAGCCCATAAGGGCCCAAATTTCATACTATAAATACCCAACCACCAGCATTAACTATGGGTAAGAAAAATTAACTGCTGCCAAGCTGCTCAATTCTCTCTCCACATTAAAAACACTTTGAAACACCCTTAAACACCCTCACGCCACCGTTAAAACACCCTTACACCGCCTTAAAACTCCACTTGAAATTACCAGCCTACCCTCAGGCTACTTTTATCCACACCACAAGTAACAAACCGAACGATATCTAAGGGTAAGAATATTATTGAACTAGTAATAAGTACTTGGTCATATTTTCTATGAGAGGTTCTATGGTCCTATAGGATGAATCTTTGCATAGCCATAAACGAAACACAATTTTTCTCCAATCAACGTTATGGAAACCGTGTTCACGACTGAAATTATTATACCCTCGTACGGAATATCAGACTATAATGAAGAAATAAATAATGAAGCTAGGTGTGCCAAAACTTCTCACTATAGAAGAGAACATAGTCAATATTCATGTTTAGTCTGAGCATTAGCCCTTGATGTATGGAAATACAATTCTAGGGTCTTATTCCAAAACTTTAAACAACGATATTAAGTGTTGAGAATGATAGTCCTCCATACAAAAGACAAGCGACTATAAATACTCTCCCTAACTTGGGAAGTACCATTTTATCGATGATATTTTATCTTTAGATTTGTATGTTTAGTGTTGCCACCACTATGAATGGTTAGTTGCGTTTATCAAAGAAAGTCGAAGAGGACAAAAAAGCTAGGCAAGTTGTTGATCTTCCAAAAACCCAAAAGACTAACAATCATCACTAAAAAATATAGCTACGAAGGGACAATCCCTTACAACATACAGTATATTTCAACTGATCCCCATCTTTTACTGCTCAGTCATTTGCTTCAAGAGCTCATTCTTCATAGCCAATACGGTCCCAAACAAGAAATAGCAGCAAACGCCGATCACACTTTATAACAATGGGTTTGGATACCTAAGATATAAAGACAACTACTTGCTCGGTAGTCATAAAAAGACAACGATCTTTGGCTCATAAGGATAAAAAGAGGGAACACGGTAAACATGTTCCAACATATATTAGTGTATCCCTAATATAGACAACTACCTTCTCGGTAGTCGACTAAGGACCGCATTCGTGTTGTTGATAAGTTAGTTATCCTTTAAAAGATAAAATCCTAAAATAAATCTTTGTCTTCGGATCTAATCAAATGCCATATCAGTATGCCTTATTTCTCCAGGTACTAGTTCCCAAAACAATCTGAGTTTAGATCTGGAAACGCTTTATGAAAGTCTAAGATCATGTCAAACCTGATCAGATCGTCTCTATCCTATAAGAATTTTAAATACTTATCAACATACGTGTCCATCGTATCTTACTGATCTTTTGCATCTTAAATTTGAAATGCAGACAACTCATCTTCAATGTTTTTGGTAGCTTTCTTATGTTCGTCTAAATCTTTATGAAAAATATATCTCGCATGCTTATGTTCTTTTTCTTGATCTTTGTATCTCCATAGTTTCTCCACTTCGTACTCTTGCAGATCAGAAGTCTTGGCTTCGTAAGCAGTATTTTAGGATTTAAGCTCTTTTTCTCTGACCTTCAACGACACTGCATTGAAGTGGTATAATAGGATTCTGAGAGGATTTATTACCAAGTTTAGGGATTTTTACACAGCTTTCTGACGACAGTTTGTGGGAAGCAAAAATATACGTGAAAATTGAGATAAAATAATATAATGTAAGGAAGATGTGGGAGATAAATTGAAGGATTATACGAAGCGTTTTATGTTAACAAAAGCGGGGTGGATAATTATGAAGAGCTGGTTGCTATGGCTGCGTTCCAAAAAAGGTTGTTACAGGGAGATTTGGCAAATGAAACGACAAAAAAGAGAGCATTAACTTTTAGGGCTTTAATGGTTCACTTGGAAGATCAGATTAAAATAAGGGAGTCCACAAGAGTTAGAGGTGGACCTGATACTGTACATAAAACTTTGGGGGAATGATCTATTAATCCATGTCATCACCCACATTCACGTTCGAGGACAAATAACGATTTACCTCCTAGTCACAGCAAACAATCAACATTAAAGGCCAAGGAAAAATCAGTGGATAAGGCCAACATATTATGCTCACTTGATTGAGAATGTTGCTGATATTTACGAGAAGTCCAAAGATCATGTAAACTTTAAAAAGCCAGCTCCAATAAACAGACCAAATGAAGAGCGCAATAACAGGTTTTGCAAGTATCATACTAATGTTGGGCACAACATTGCAGATTGTATAACTTTAAAGAAAGAGATGCAAGTTTGAATAAAAAATGACAAATTGACAACTTTTGTCAAAGGGCAAAGTAGTGAATCAAAAACTTCAAGCTCATCGACACACCAAACTTCTAATATAAATTTAAAATAAGAAAGTGCATTGATGATTTCAGATTCTAAATGTGATAACTTTGATGCGACATCAATATATTTGGACGCAGATCTGTAAAGATTAATTTTTATGATTGTGGATGAACCAATAGAGCAAGGACGAGTTCGAAGCTAATGTAATTGTTTGATGAAGATGATTTGAGAAGAATAGTTGGTCCTCATGAGGATGAAGTGGTTATATGGGCATATATATCTGGAACTGAAATTTGACGTATTCTGATATATATATATATATATATATATATATATATATATATATATGTGTGTGTGTGTGTGTGTGTGTTATGTGTGTGTGTGTGTGTGTGCGTGTGTGTGTGTGTGTGTGTGTGTGTGTGTGTGTGTGTGTGTTATTGAACTCTACGTATGAAGGATGCGTAATCCGCCTCAAATTTGTCAGTCTGATCATACTATAATTAGGTTTATAGTGTTAACAACTCAGATAATTGGTGAATTCGAATGTGAAGTGAGTTTGGAAAAAGGCCTTTTTTAAAAAGAAAGTCAAGCTTTGTTCATGTTGGTTCAATGTCCAACCAACTACAATGCTATTTTAAGGAGATCTTGGCTTTCAAGAATATATGTTGTTGTGTTTACTGTTCATTAATGTTTGAAATATGTTATTGGAGATCGTGTTGGAGTGGTCTGAAGTGACCAAAAAGTAGCAAGAGAATGATATACAACAACACTACGGATTCGAGGTTTTAATTACGAAGATCAAATGGTTAAATAACAACCAAGGGGGTTAACCTCGGATGAAGAGAGAATATAGGAAACCCATGCTCTTTAACAGTGAGTGAAGATATTGAAGAGTATTTTTTTCTAATGGGAAGAATTTACAAATAGAAACATTGTTGTCTCCTACTTTGCGTTATCAATTGTTACAATTTTTGTTTGATAATTTGGATGTTTTTGTTTGGAAAACAAATGTTATCATATGAGTTCCATCTGAAATAATATGTCACCACCTAGCTATAAATCTGAGAATAAAGCATGTTATTCAGAAGAGACGAGCTTTTTCTATAGAAAAGTTAGAGGCTATTGTGGAAGAGGTGGATCGTCCCGATCGGGTAGGAAATATTGGGGGGGGGGGGGCACAATATCCTTTATGGTATGCAATCCCTGTGCTAGTAAAAAAAGAATGGAAAGTGGTGAATGTGTGTTGACTTCATAGATTTGAATCGAGCATTCCCTAAATATCCATTTCATGTCCCTCTAATAGATCAGCTGGTTGATTCTACTTTATGGAATAAAATTCTCTCTTTTACGGATGACTTTGTGATGTAGGCGAAAGGCCTACTACAAAAATCTATTTAAATATTTTAATTTTATTTTATTTTTTATACTTTAAAGATTTATGTAAGATCGCAAATTAAATATGATTACATTTAGATTTAATAGGATATTATTTTATTGTGTTTACTTATGTTTCCATATTTTGAATTAGGGATTTTGGCGATTCTTATTTAAGGCGTCTCAAACCCTACTTTTGCGGTTAAACTTTGATGAATAAAAATTGAGATTTTTCTCTGAGTGTCTGAGTCTTGTTTACTCTCTAACCTAGGGTTAAGGTTTCATATATATTGTTTTTTTTCTTCTAATAATCTTCTGACACACTATCAGTTGGTATAAAAGACAACAATTCATATTATGCAGATACATGAATCATGTTTCGGGTACCTCTTTATTTGAGGACTAGAATAGAGAATGACATCGACATCTTCTAATCTACCTTTATAATTGGACGAAGAATTTTCAAATTTGTAATCCATTCGAATATTTATGAGAATCTGATTTCAGAGAAGGCTATTCAGAAACTGGAATTGAAGACTGAAACTCTTTCATACCCGTACATACTGTCAGGACTGATAGAGTACATTGAGGTAATAGCAAGATTATGGCAACGATAACCGATACGAAAGTCTTTAAGAGAAATTCAAGGTTGTGGGACAAGTTAAAAAACTTTTATATTTGTGTTAATTTCTCTCAGGAGTCTGGTAAAGAAGAATCAATAACATACAATGATATATGCATTAGGATGCAAAATTTCCCTCGATTTCAGCAGCCTAATGGGTATATAGAAATCCACGAAGCCGATGTCTATGGTGGTTTCCTTGACTATGTCAAACAAGGCCATAATCGTGTTGCTAAAGAGGACAAGCTTCAATTTAGAGAATCACTTCCTATCGTCATATGCGATTCATCTGCTTACGTAAACTTGGTTTTCTGGATGACTAACATTGGCTACCATGAGCTCCAACATTATACAACTTTCACATTTAAATTCACAAATGGGGGTTTTGCATAAATATTTATGCCTAAGATTAACTTTCCTGCTAAATATGATGTTGGAAACTATATTCAACTTCCTGAAGACGCTGGATTTTTTGGATTTGAGATAGGTGGCGATGACCGTATTTCTCGGACTATCACGTCTAAGTACGCTAATAGAAAAGCATGACGTGCCTTTATAACAACCGTGTTTGCAATGCAAGGCTTTGAACGGTAGGGTTTTCGCTCTAATAATTTCCACTTTGTTTAACGCAAATTTTAGCGCTCCAGTATACCATATTGATCCCATTGGGTCGACGGTGCCACAAGCATACCAAAAGAGTTTGAATGAAGACCAACTTGTAAAGCACATTTTTCAAAGATTAAAAAACTTTTGTTGTCACTAGAGATTTTATCTAAGCCTCGAACTGTTAAGAAGTTCTTTTTATATATAATAGTGTATGATTATGTTGTGAGCGTTATTTTGATATGCGAAGACAATGGAGTTTCAAAGCCAGTCTATTATGTTAGTAAACGTTTGTTGGCATCAGGGAAAATATATTGTAAACTTGAAACACTGGCTTTCGCTTTAATGGTGGCTGCTAGGAAAACGCGCCCTTATTTTCAAGCTCACGCCATTGTGGTTTGAAGGACAAAGGACTTGAAAATATGGCCTAGAATTGGGAGGGTCCTTATGTAGTAATGGAGCGAATAAAAACGGGTACATATCGCCTCTGTGATTAGCAGGTAAGATTACTTTAACATCCTTGAAATATAGAACATTTGAAACTGTATTTGGAATAATTTTTTATCTTTAATAATTGACATACTCTTTCCTATCATGTTGTCCCACGAAGGTTTTAATGAGGAGTAATGTATATATTCGAAGACATTAATAAAATTCTTTTTTGTCCAGTGATTGTTTTATATAAAAATATGTATATTATCTTGGTAACTGGTCAAAGATTGATTATTTTTGAAGTTGTTGACCATGAATAATTGGTTGTATTCGAGGTGCTAATATACTCTAAATGCACTCTTTGTATTCGAGGTGCTAACATTCTCTAAACGCACTTGTATTCGAGGTGCTAACATTATCTGAAAGTAGTGTTTGTATTCGAGGTTTTAACGTTCTATAAGCACACTAGTAGTATTCGAGGTGCTAATATTTTCAAAATTCCGTGATTGTATTCAGAGTGTTATACGTTCTTTAAATGCACTATTTTATTTAAGAATTAAAAATTTATTTGTGACATTTATTAGAGTTCGAGGTAATAATGAATCTTTAATGACATAAGAAAAAATTCATGATAAGGTAAAACTTGGCCCATAAAATTTAGAAAAACGAAAGTATTTGTTAATTGAAGTAAATTTTTTATCTTAAGAAAACATGGGTTTGAATGCCAAACAATTAAAAATTCACAAAAATGAGTCATCGACAACAAATAATGACTTCATAACACAAAAACAAAAAGAAACAATAGTTAATCATTCTCTTCGGAGTTGTTTTCAGATGAGTTTTCTTCATCTTCTTCTGAGTCGGTTTCTTCCAATGAATCTGATGACACAAATTTGAAAGCTTCACTTGGACAATTGTCCATGGGGATTAATTCCCAAAATCTTGATAGATTTGATTTTGGGAATGTTGCATGGAATTCGCGGAGTAATTCTATTGTCTTATGCTTCTCGACATTTTTTATCGCAGCAAGAGTGTCCCGTCCACATTGAGTTTTAGCAACTTTCACAACGTTTTCTTTTTCTCCTTCGAATGTTGTCTTGAGTGCTGCCATGTCTTCAGTCAATTTCATTTTTCGTTCTCCGTTGTTCTTTAGACACTCTTGAAGATAGGAGAACATTTTTCTGTTCCTTGGATATCACTAGGGTGTGTTTAGCTTTAAGTTCATCCATTTCAACCTGATGAGAAGTCTTTAGCTCTTCTGTTTTTTTATCAAACACGTATCATATATGGCGTTTGAGTTGGATGGCTCCTTTTATAATTCCGCCTGTCAGTATGAAAAACTTGAAATTGTCCCACAATATGCTTGCCAAAGATTTCCCGCAGTTTTTTTTCTCCATCAATTTATTTCTCCCATCGAACCATATCTTTAGCCATAGTTTCCATGTGAATTCGAACAGAGTCACCTTATGTGTATAATTTTTTGTTTGTTGCTTCGAGTTTAGAAAATAGTTGCCGTGTAATTGAAACTTCTACATATGTATCTTCAATAGGGATGAACCTCGGATTATTGTAATGCATGAGAGTAGAAGATAAGGAAACTAGTTGAAGTTTTGAGTTCAAAATCTCAGATAGAAGAGAAGAAGTAACTTGATGTCCAGTCTATTGAAGTTTCTCTTGAATGTATCGAACTGAGCGATCCATATCTTGGTAAAGCTCTTGCAGTTCTTCTGCACCAATTATTTCTTCAAAATTAAAGTTATCACTTCGTCGATGATCTTCAACTTCAATCTTTTCAGCTTTCAGAAGGAGGCACTTCTGAGGGAGGCACTTCTAAGGGAGTTTGTTCAGAATTATTTAATGCCCTCTTAGTTGGGGAATTTTTTTGAAGTGTTCTTTTGCCTCTCTAAGGAAGCAGTTTTCTTTATTTTTGGAGACAGTTCAGCCTCGACTCCTTCTTCAATTGTTGGAATGCTCACTTCATTTACCTTTCTTTTTATTTTCTTTATCTCTTTGTTGGGATCAGATCCGTTGAAGAGCTAGCACCAGCATTACTAGCTACTTTTTTCTTTTTAGCCTTCCTTTCTGAAGCCAGATGATTTTAGGACCTATTTCGTAACTTGGAGAATAACCTTACCATCATGTATTATTAATATCTTCACAACGATCTCTGGATTGGGATATTCCATCAAATTTTCCAAGAGATCAGAATCTTGGGAGATCCTCCATAGTTGACTATTCATAAATTTTATGGGCATAAAAACTCAGTGGAACCCGTTGCCCCATTCATTTTATCCCCAAGTGGCCAATGTGGTCGCATTCTTCTTGCAAACTTTATATCTCCTTGGAATTCCTAAATACGGTAACAATACATGTGAAAAGTCAATTTAAGTTATAAATATCATAAGAAAAGATGATAAAACTTATTGTTGGTTCTCCATACAATTTTCAGTTTGGAAGGGTTCTCTTCAGATATTTCTTTCCTATTCTCCCATGCTCCAGATATGAAGACAAACCTTTTCTTTCAGAATTTGTCAGCCTCGAGTAGATCATCGATTATTTTGAAATCATTAACAAGTGTTGGATAGTAGAAGATCAATACCGGACCTTTGGAAAGACTAGTCATGGCGATGAAATCTTTGATGGAGAGAAGGGTTCGGCTCAGTCTAGAAGCCATGATCACTAACATGAGAGTGAACCATAAATTTGGCGTTACTTGTGTAGGGCAAAGATCCAGGAGTTCGAAGTACTCCATTATCATCACATCCAGTGGGAATCGAAGACCCCAATTGATAATATCAGGATAGACCACCAATTCATCTATCTCACAATCAAGTGCAGTCTCTCCTTCTTTTTGCAGTCGACGCACTATATTGTCGGGAATTCCGTATTTCTTCATTAAAAGAACGACTTGAGCTTCACTATAATAATCATATGACAAATTTGTAATGCCATGATATATTCGAGGAGTAGTGGTTTTAAATTCACATAACATTGGCAGCAACATCTTTAGGAAGTTCAACTGCCATTTTCTTTTTCCTCTCTTTCTTCTCTGCTCTCTCTTTTTTTTGAAGCATTGTCTTTGGTTTCAAAAGCAGGAGTACTTTCTGCAGCCTCGACATTAGATTTGTTTATGTTATTTCCTCTGAATCAGCTTCTTCTTCAGAAGGAGAGTTTGTTGTGACTCCACGTTTGTCGTTTGAGGCCAGATTTTCATCTTAAGCATTCAGTGGAGTTTGCTTTGACTCCACGTTAGTCTCAACAATCTACCTCGGGGGAGGAGATGATGGTGTAGAATTTTTTGTAATGTTTTGGGCAGGATCTTTTGAAGTATTATCAGTTTCGAGGTCTCTCATAGCTATGAATATTTTGTTTTTAACAGGAAGGTATTGGTGATAAGGAAATAGAACTTCGAGGACTGAAATGTAAAGAATAAAACTTGTTATGACAGATTGTAAGATCAGAGGAGGGAATTAGAACTTTGTATTTTAGTTAGGGACTAGCATGTAATTATCCCTTTTTTTAAATTGTTTTAGTTAAAGCTAAGTCTTTGCGCCTCTATATAAAGGCCAAGGCTAATCTAATAAAATATCTCAATTTTTTAGATAAATTACTTTTAAGACTTGACTTTCTCTCTCTAAAACCTAATTCTATCTATATCTTAACTTCTCTCGAATTTCCTTAGACAATCGAAATAGTCAACTCACTAAATTGGCGACTCCATTGGGGACTGATCATCGATTGGTGCCTAGGTTATTCAGACGAATTTTATCTTTTCTCCTTTTTGAATCTTGAAAAACAACTTTAATCTTGACGATGATTCCAGAGAACGATCCACTAGTTCGATTTGATGTTAAAACACTAGAAAAAGACATGAAAAGGACTTATTATAGACAAGAAGAATCTATCCCGGTTTTTCAAATTCAATCGGATATAGAGTTGCGAATGAATCAACTTTTGAACAAAATAACAGCTTTGAACGAAAAATACAACCAGAGAGAGTAGGATATTCAGTTAGATATGCTGAAATTCGAGGTGAGACAAGTGAACGACCAAAATGACGCTGGTAATTAATCTGATCGATCTTGTATTGATCGTCATATCACAAGTGATTGAAAAAAGTGCAATTCGAACCGCCTAGAGAGCGTCATACTTCTCGGAAGGACAAAAAAGATAAACAGATGTATGTCACATCAAGTAATAAATATATAAAAAGCTCTGAATTTGATTTTAAAAGATATCGAACTTCTTCAAAACAATAGAAGGATTAACCTCAAAAATTTAGAAAAAGAATACAAAGCTAGAATGAAAAGTGTACCTCGATACTTGAGGGAGGCAAACTAGTGTAAAGGAAATATATTAAAACAGTACAATGTTGTGGATGATCAAAACTTGTATGTTGTAATTGGAACAAAGGATCAATATGTTCAAGGTGTTGATTGGAGGAATTCTCCATTGACAGCTGAAATAAGATCAATCACGCTTTTGAAGAGATTTGATATTTCAAAATTTGAGAAATTCGATGGGATGCAAGACCCTGACGATCACATCGAACAGTTCAAGAATTATATGATTAATTTTGAGGATGACGACAGGCTAGTGTGCCGGGCATTCTCTCAAACTTTAATGGGAACATCTTTGAAGTAGTATAACAGAAATCCGAGGGGGTCAATTTCGAATTTCATAGATTTTGACACTGCTTTTCGAAGATAATTTGTGGGAAGCAAGGAAATGAGGGCAAACAGAGATAAAATAATTCAATGCAAGCTGGCAGGCAGTGGTAGAAAAGTTGAAAGATTACACTAAACGGTTTGTCTGAACGAAAGCAAGTTTAGATAATTGCGTGGAGCTGGTAGCAGTGTCAGCCTTTCGACAAGGATTGCTACCAAGGGATCCAGCTAACGAAACAAAAAAACAAAGAGCTTTAACTTTTGGTGCATTAATAGCTCAAGTGGAGAAAATCACGATGGAAGAATTGACCAGGGTTCGAGGAGTAGTTGGAACTGATCAAAATAATTTTGGGCAAGTGCCAAATAACCTGTGGAAATCTTCAAATTCTGCCCAATAGGCGCATCCGAGGAACAACAACCTACCACCTCGAATTGGAGGATACTCGAAGCAAGCATCATGGTATCAATTTCCTAGGCTGAGGACCAATCAATGGATAAGGCATGAGTATTACGCAGATCTAACTGAGAGTGGAGCTACAATCTTTGACAAAGCTAAAGGGTATATGAATTTCAAGAAGCCAGCTCTAATCAATAGGCCTAAGGAGGAGAAAAATAATAGGTGCTACCGTGGATTGAATCGCATTGAAAAAGAAAGTTCAAACTGGAATTGAAAATAGGAAATTGTTGACTTATGTGAAAGCGTAGAGCACCGCATCAAAGTATCCTATTGTATTGACTTCACAACCAACAAATCCAAATGCACGGACATAACATTTGATGATTTGGGATTCGAAGGTTGATAATTTTGATGCAACATCGAAATACGTAGATGCAGATCCAGATTGGTTAATCTTAATAGCAGTGCGAGTATTTTGAGTCATTGGCAACTTTGGGGGGCGATATCATGACTCATAACACTGATAGTTCAAGGAAAATGCATATAGTGTATCTAGCTACTCAGATAGAGCGAAAGACGTCTACCCATTTGTATGGTAAGAGAGACATTTTCTTTATCGTTTTTGATAAATATGATTTACGGGGTACCAAAGGGCCACTTGATGATGTAGTGGTCATTGGGGTAGTGATTGATGGAGTTGAAATTCGACACCTGTTAAGGAAGTAACAAGTTTTACGATAGTATGCCTATAAGTTTTAGTCAAGAAAGAGAATACTTTATTCATCAATAGGTTCTTCTTATTTATAATATACAACTTAGTGGGTAATTACATCTGTTCACGTTTTTAGCGTCACTATCGAACTAACATCATTATTTCTATTATTGTGGAACAAATAACTGTTGCATTTGCTATCCCTATAATTGTGGAATAAATAACTAACAACGTTTAACTCATGGGTAAAAACATGTGTTTACATAAAAACGTTGAGTAGAATTTGTACCTTAATCCGAGTTTAACTACTTCTTTAAACGAAATCAATTAGTTATGTTTTGCAGAGCTCGAGCTCACTGAGTACGCACTCAGCTTATCTTCTTTAGGTCCTTTCCTTTCATCACATTCCTTATCCAGTGGATCGACTCTTTCCCTAATGTCTTCGAGCTCATCCTGATCTTGAGTACAGTAGTGCTACATATGTCTTCGAACTTAGTCCATTGTCGAGTTGTATATATCCTTGAGCTCATTCCGTTGACGAGCTCAATATTTTTTCGAGTTCATCATTAGTATATGTACCCTTGATTTTCATCTACCTTGAGCTTGTCAATGTCGTTGAACTCGTTGTTTTCTCCATTGCTCATAATCCAAACTAACAGTGCTCTATGTTCGTGCTCGATCGTACTTGGGGGAATCCCCCCTTATCAGGGCTCCCACTAGTTTAGAGGTTTATTAAAACATTAATAAGCCTATAAATTAAAATATTATTAAATTTCTTAATTAAGTGCGTAGAAATTCGAAACGTCTTGTGTCAGATTTTCCTGACACGTGCCGTCGATACAAGTGACAGTTTCTAACATCACCGTTTCTTAGAGATGCCTTTTGGCGATTCAGTTTTGTTGGCACAATTTTTTCAAACAATTAGTGACATCACAATCCACACGCGTATGTACGAAACGTTTAATCACTTTAAACACTTACTGCCTCCTTTTGCAAAAAATTACAAATTTCAAAATCTTCTGCTTCATCGTGACTGGAGAATTATTTCTTATCTTTAACCAAAGTTCTTCCTATTATCTTACTCGACATCACTTAGGTAATGTTTCTTCTGTGAGATAACTAATTTTTGTCGAATGCTGGAAAGAACCCTAGATTTTTAGGTTTTCGAACTTTCATTAGTAGGCGTTCCCAAAGTTAAATCGCTTGCACTTACCATCATAATCATTCGGATTCATATCCTTACCTAATTGCAGTGTGTAGAAAAACTATGGCACCTAAAAAGGCAATGAAGAATAAAGCCGAAAATTGTGGAGCATTAATATGAAGATGTTGGCGATTTAGAAAATTACTTTTCTCAGATAGCCCCTAGATATACTAACCTAGATGATGCCACAATCGCCGTTCTCATGGAGAAATCTAATATCCCTGAGAATATAACTATCAGGGCTCCTGGTTTAGGCGAACACCCTTATCATACCCAAGAGATAAAAACCTGCTTATTTACTAATTTATTTGACCGAGGTCTTAGATTACCACTCGCTGAGCTCATTCCCGATTACTTTAGTGTGTTTGGCATCTACCCTACCCAGATGGCTGAAAATGGTTGGAGATTGCTGTTGAGCATAGTCCTTAGCTCACGTTTGTTAAATATCAAAATATGCTTAGCAGACCTCTTTTCTAGTACTGCCGTAACAAAGTTGGTCAAAGCCCCTTTCTTCTATACCCATTTTAAAGAGATTAAGAAGATTGTTGAGCTTCCTACCTCTGATAGGAATTGGAAAAACTCATTTGTCTTCTTGTCGGGTAACTGGGAACATAGTACCCCAAACCAAAACCTTAAACTAGAAAGGAAATGGAAGAAGAACTGTAAGTATTAGCAAATTATGAAAAATACAAATTTGTGCGAACTCCATCATAAAGTTATGTCTATTTTCCTTCAGGTGAACTTTCCAATCAGAGCTGGTGGAAAGAAGGGAGGCCATTGAACTACTTGAATCCTCTGATCAGGGTTAGCAGCTTAGATTTTGAAGCCTGGCAAAGAGATCCCAAACAAGTGTTCACACGATACAACTATTTGAAGTCAATATTGTGGCCGATCCCTGAGCTCAGCATTACAGAAGAAGGAGAAGTACGAATGGCTAATGGTGCAGAAGCTACCCTGGAGCGCCTTAGGTTGCTTTTGGCAAATAAACTTCGTAAGAAAAATAGCCCTGGCGTTTGGCTAGCAGTACACCAGGTAACCCGCAAAACCAGTGAAACTGGGGATTCATCCTCTGCTGCTGCTCTCTCAACTGACCAGGGAAATAACGCGGCCAAAGACAAATGTAAAACCATCGAGCAAAATGAAAAAGAAGCACCACAGGTTCCTGAAATCGCTCATCCTAACCAAGTTCAAGCAAATAGAGAAGATGAAGACGATGAGACCGAATATTGTGCTCTTGATACGAGGAGGAAGAAAAAATAAAAAGTAATTGTAGATGTTGTCCCCCTAAGTACTAGAAGATTGCACCTAAGAGATGAAGATGATGATGATACTGAAGCTACGTCCAACGAAGGAACACAACCTCCTAATCCATCAACAACAGAGGTTGGTGAAGGAAAAAATCTTTTACTGCAAAGGAGATAGTTAATCTCGTGGATGTTGATGAAGATAATAACAACGATGCTCAAAAAGAGCCACTAGCTCCCCCAACTCATACAGAACAAGCTTAGTAGCTAGTGCTCAACTCATCTTTGGAGAAACGAGCACCGCCAACGGAGCCCACCAAAAAGAACAATCCAGGAAAAAAGGCAGCTGAATCCAGCCAGCAAAGAGTGCCTTCAGGGGAGCGCTGAAAAGTTCAAGTTCCACGCCCTTCCTCTTATATGTTTGATCAACTACGCAGGATCCCTGATCTGTGATACTATGACAAAATGTCAAACGCAGAGATCTTGCAGAGACAAATTGAGCTATCGATCGAGGTAAGAATTACCAATACATGTATACGTTAAGTTGTAAATCTAAAAAATTTATACTTATTTCCCTGTTTATATACAGATGCATTATAACTCATTTATTCTGAGTTATCGAAACATGTCTCATGCTGATATAACTGCCATGGAGAAATAAAAGCCTGCAGCTATGTTTTTTGGCTCAGCTAAGCACAGTACTTCTGAGGTTATCCACTTGAGGCATGCATATGGTTCTGCCAATGCTGTCAAGCATGAGGCTTTAAACGCAAAACCCATTTGGAGAATGTAATGGCCTCCCTGCAGGACACTGTGACACGCAGTAATGAGAGGTTAAAAAATTTATCTGAAAGTCACAACCTAGTGCCGAGCCAGAACAAAATCTTTTTAAAGAGGAATATCGAGTTGCAAACACAAAATACACACTTGCTTGACCGGGCCAACAATCAGGCAAATCGGGTAGAGGAACAAGCAGATCGCATTGCAGCTCTGACTGCTCAGGTGAGCGAGTTAAACAAGGAGCTGGAAGAGGAGCGTGCTCGGGTCGAGCAAGAGTGACAGCAATGGCAAGGAAAGATAGAGGTTGTTGTTGATGAAAGGGAAGCGCAATTATTTTCAGATGCAACAGAAATGATCACCAAAGAGAACATGAAGGCTATGATAGAACTAATAGCCTTAAATCCTGAACTGAACTTGGGATCCCTTTTCCACCTCTTAGAGTCTGCGGCCTCGAGTACCAACACAGCTCCTGAGAAAGACACAGTCACTAACGGTTCTGTGGATCCTTCCAAACAACTGCCACCTGGTAGTTATAAGTAATAAATGCTTGAATTGTTGAACTAAGTGCTTTGTTTTTGTTGTTCAAACTTGTCGTACTATTAACAACACTTGGTTTATTTACCTTTGAATGTATTCAAGTTGATGCATGCTTTCATTAACAATTTCTATAAGTGTTTTATTGTCAAATGTCGACTATGTATGTGTTGATCTTGCTGAAGATCTTTATAACCCCAAGCTTAATAGGGCTCATTGCGTAGCCTAGAGAACTTGTGCCATAATAGCATTTTCGCGGTGAGGTCGCATGGACCCTATTGTGTAGTCTGTTTAGACTTGGACTTTGACCAGTTTGCCAATATACCCAGTACAAAATATAGGCATAGTATGGCCATTACGTAGCGTGTAGGCGTGGTCAATTAGCCCGTTCGTGTTTATCGACACTTAGTCTGGAGTCATTATGGTCCATTGCGTAGCCTAAAATAGCGTGTTCATTGACCCATTCGCTGGTTATAAAGATAATACTTGCACAAACACATATTGGCAAAAGCAATAAATTTTATTGAAAAATTCAAAAGATTGTTCGCAGATGCCTCAGTAAAAACCTCCCGCGCCATCAGAGAGGAAAAAGAGCGCATCTTTACATCTTAAACATTTTGGCGATACAACTTTAGGTGATTAACATTCCAAGGATACTTGGGTGCTCGACCTTCTTGATCTACTAATCTTTACACACCATGATGGCCTATTGAAATGACTGAATATGGGCCTTCCCAGTTTGGCCCTAACTTGCCACCTATTCCGCTACCTGAGCCTTGAAAACCTTTCTTTAGAACTAAGTCCACCACCTTGAATGATCGTGGCTTCAAACGAGCATTAAAACGTCCTATCATAAGACTTTGATAGTGCTCTGCTTCGACTCTGGCCTGATCTTGTCTTTCATCTATCAGGTCCACGGATGTTGACCTAGCTATAAGATTTTCCTCTTCCTCATAATGTTCAATCCTATGGCTCGATATTATGACCTCTGCTGAAATAACTACCTCTGCCCCGTACACCAAAGAAAATAGTGTATCACTTATTGTGGAATGAGGAGTTATTTTGTACGCCCACAGGACCTCTGCTAACTTGTCTGGCCATTTGCCTTTAGCTCCCTCCAGCTTCTTCTTTAACCCTTCGAACAGTGTTCTGTTAGTCACTTCGACCTGTCCGTTTGCCTGAGGGTAATAAGGGATGGAGAAATGCTGGAGAATCCATATCGTTTGCAGAAGTTGACAAGGATCGAATTTTGGAATTTAGGACCGTTATCTATCATTATAATTCGTGGAATTCCATGCAATTTGATTGTTATTGGATAGGTTTGGAAGGATTCAACGCAATTGCATAACAAGTTTTTGTAGTCCTTTGGCTACCTCAAATTATTCCTGTCGAACTACCTACGAGATACTTAATGCATTGTCTATAGTGCACAGTGTGGCTTCCATCCTATGCAATCGTGGTTGTCCAATAATTGCATGGTAAGGGCTCGATGCGTCAGAGATTAAAAATAGCGTTTTGAGCTCTTTCTTTGTAGCTCCATAATCGAATTTGACTACCAGCTCCACCTCCCCTACACATTGAGAAGATTTTCTTACATATCCTCCCAATGTCCACTGACTAGGTTGGTATGGTGGGACATTTTGCATACGATCAAAGCTGCATTTGAAGATAATATTTGCGGAGCTTCCTCCATCAACCAGTACTCGTGTTAACATTTCTCCTCCAATGTCTAAGTGAATAGTTAAGGCGTCCTAAAGGGGTAAACTAACACCTCTGAGGTGATCATCATTGAAGGTGAGATCGGAAACTGGGTCTTTGTAAGTTCGATAATAATTTCCATCAATTTCGTAAACGTCGAATTCACTTTTATCTCGTTTATTCTGGGTAGACCCGTGTCCTGCAGCCAAACTTCCCCCTGATATGGTCAGTACCCACTATTGTTTGTTTGCTTTGGATTCTTCTCCACTGAATGGTTTGTCGATGTTCACCGGACGATCTTCCTTTCGTCGATCTGGTTGAGTTTGTTTGATATATTGAATCGTCTCCCCGTTATCGATCAAACACTGATTCTCTTCCCTTAACTACCAGCACTCATCCGTCGAATGTCCATGGTCATGATGATATGCACAATAATAGCGATTAGATCGCTTAAATCCGAGCGCACTCATTGTTCGTGGAGTCTGGTACCTTGTACTCTCCTTTGTGCGATCATAAATTACCGAAATAGCCTCTGTTAGTGGAGTGAAACGTCTGTTTGTTTGATCAAGATGCTGAGGTCTGCGGTTGTAGTCCCTCATTGGTTGCTCCTCAGTCTTTTTTCGTTCTGAGCCACCATCTTTGATATTTGGCTCGCGGTGCTAAGGCGACGCCCCTCTTATGGCATCATCGACCTGGATAAAAGTATCCGCTCTTGCAAGTAAATCTCCCATATTCTCAGTTGGGAACTTGATGAGATCCACATATAGTTCCCTTCTTCATTCGAGCCCCCGTTTCAAAGAAGACACCCCCATATTTTCGACTAGATCTGGAAAAGCATTTATGCCATGAACAAATCGTCTAACATAAATTTTAAGAGACTCACCTTGACACTGATAAAGATCTATGATCGTATCCTGCTCGCGCTTGAGCTCCTTGTTACCTATGGACCTCTCGTTGAGTGCCTTCCACAGTCCAGTAAAATTACACATATATCCCTTTGGCAAGCTACTGAACCAATCCATGGCATTACCTTTAAAGGTCATGGATAGTGCCCGGCACAGCATATCATCATTAGGATTGAAATTTATCATCATGTTTCTGAACTGCTCCAGATGCCTCTTTAGATCCCCTGTTCCATCGTAAGCTTCCATCCTGAACGGGTCGAACTTCCTTGGGAGTTGAGCCTCCAAGATCTTCTCATAAAATGGTGATTCCTCATCCTCTCGAGCTTGCTTAGTCGACGTCTGTTTGACCTCGTCACGTGGTCCTCGACTACGATTCTTTCCCCCGCTCTAGCCTTCACCTTCTTGTTTGTCATCTCTTTTAGAATAACGATCCGTCCTATTGAGCTTTCTTGCCTCTGGTCCTGACGTTTGGTAATTTTTGCTCGTACCCTTGATCCTTGTAGTAAGAGCATGAATAGCATCATTCATACCTACCATTGTAGCATGTATAGCCTGTTCTCTAGCATCTCCCTCAAAAGTTATTTTCAGCTGCTCCTCCAGAAGGTTCTGGATCCGTTGTTCCAGTTGGAGAACTATTGTATCATTCGCTGGTGTGGCTTCTGCAGCCCTACGAGCCCCTAGTGCATTCTCAGTTTGATTGAGGTGCACCTCTTCTTTGGAAACAGCAACGGCTGGCTAAATTAGAGGTCCCTCTGTCACCACTGTTGCTTGGGGTATCAAAGGATTGACCTCTTGAGAAATTTTTGGGTCGCGATGACTCACAGTTCTCCTCTGATGGGTTGTCGTTTCGTTAGTTTCTTGATTATCTCTCTCGATTCCTGACCTAGTGACTACCATGGTGATTGGTTAAAGAGTTCCCGCAGATGGCGCCAAATTTGTTAAGGAACTAACAAGTTTTACCACAGTATACCTACATTTTTTAGTCAAGAAAGAGAATACTTTCTTCATCAATAGGTTCTCCCTATTTATAATATACAACTTAGTGGGTAGTTACATTTGTTCACGCTTTTAGCACCACTATCCCACTAACATCATTATCCCTATTATTGTGGAACAAATAACTTTCGCATTTTCTATCTCTGTAATTGTGGAATAAATAACTAACAACGTTTAACTCATGGGTCAAAACGTGTGTTTAAATAAAAACAATGAGTACAGTCTGTACGTTAAGTCGTGCTGAACTACTTCTTTAAACGAAATCAAGTTAGTTTTGTTTTGTAGAGCTCGAGCTCACTGAGTAGGCACTCAATTTATCTTCTTTAGGTCCTTTCCTTTCATCACATTCCTTATCCAGTCAATCGACTATTTCCCTAACGTCTTCGAGCTCATCCTGATCTTGAGCACAACAACGCTACATATGTCTTCGAGCTCAGGCCATTGTCGAGTTGTATATGTCCTTGAGCTCAATCTGTTGACGAGCTCAATAGTTCTTCGAGTTCATCATTAGTATATTTACCCTTGATTTTCATCCACCTTGAGCTCGTCAATGTCGTTAAACTCGTTCTTTTCTCCATTGCTCACCATAATCCTAACTCACAGTGCTCTCTGTTCGTGCTCGCTCGTACTGGAGAGAACCCCTTATCAATGGGTGATGATAAACATTGGGAGTTCTGTGGACGTTATTTTTAAAAAAAACTTATGATAGGATGCGCAATCATTCTCGGATTTCTCAATCAAATCATACTATCATCGGTTTTACTTGAGTGACTACACGGGTAATTAGAGAATTCGAGGGGGAGGTGAGCCTAGGAAAAAGACCTTTCAATAAAAAGGTCCAGGTGCTTTTTATGGTCGTGGACAGTCCAACAAGCTATAATTCCATTTTTCGAAGATCTTGGTTATCAAAGATGTATGGCGTTGTGTCAACAGTCCATCAATGTTTTATGTATGTCGTCAAAGACCAAGTAGGGGTCGTCCGAACTGACCAAAAGGTTACCGGAGAATGTTATGACACTACTCTTTAGATCCGAGGATCTAGAAATGGTGATAAAATGGATGAATAACAGTCAGGAGGGTTGACCTCAGGCCTTGAAGAATGGGTTAATGATCTGAGGGAAACCTTAGGGTCATTGACAGTAAGGGAAGAAATAGAGGAATATGATTTTCGAAGATCTTGGTTATCAAAAATTGGGGTTACTGACCCCAATTTTACGTCAACAACTATTACAGTTGTTGTCTTATAATTTGAATGCTTTCTCTTGGAAAATAGAGGATGTAATAGGAGTACCAATCGAAGTGATTTCCCATAGCCTAGCCATTAATCCAAAGGTGAAACCTGTTATACAAAAAAGACACAAATTTTATTTTGAGAAAGGAGAGGTTATTGTTTCTGAAGTGGATCGTTTATCGAAGGTCGGACATATAAGGGAGCCACATTATCCTTTATTGAAGGCAAAACCAGTAGTGGATAAGAAGAAGAATGAGAAGTAAAGAATGTGCGTTGATTTTACAGACTTGAATAGATCATGTACTAAAGATCCATTTTCGTTCCTCGAATAGACTAGTTGATTGATTCCACTTCGGGAAATAAAATATTGACCTTTATTGATGCTTTTGCAAAATATAATCAAATTCAGATGGATCCAAAAGATCAAGAGAGTACCACCTTCATCATAGACCGAGGCTTGCACTGTTATATAGTTATTCTTTTTGGATTAAAGAATGTTAGGGCTACATACCAGAGATTAATAAATAAGGAATTCGCTACTCAGATCGAAAAACACATGGAGATGTATATCAATGATATCGTAATTAAAATCCTAACAGACGATGCACACTTGGAAGATTTAGAAGAGACGCTTTTTAATTTAAGGGAAACAAGGCTAAAGTTGAATCCAGAAAAACGTACCTTTGGAGATCGATCATGGAAATTTTGGGGTTATGTTATTAGTGAAAATGGGATAGAACCTGACCCAGAGCAGTTAAAAGCTGTAGTATCCATGAAATCTCCTTGAATTATCAAATAAGTACAAATCTTGACACGAAGGTTAGCAATACTTAATAGATTCATCTCTAAATTTGTTGATAAATTTTTCCCTTTCTTTTAATTGTTACAGAGACCAAAGGATTTTGAATGGACTTTGGATTATGAAGTAGCATTTTCAAGTACCCAGGATTTATTGTCATCACCAGAAATAGTATTTAAACCTCGAAGTGGCGAGCAAATTGTTTTGTATATTGTGGTGTTTGATTTTGGAGTAAGTGCAATATTGATAAGTGAAGATTCAGGAATTTTGAAGCCGATGTACTATGTCAGCAAGTGTTTGTGGCAGTTGAAAAGAGGTATTTGAAGCTCAAAAAATTGGTATTGGCATTGGTGGTCGCTACTAGGAAATGCGTCCTTATTTTCAAGCTCATACCATTGAGGTTCGAACTTCATTTCCATTGAAGAATGTTTTACAATGCCCCGACATTTCAGAGATGATGATTAAGTGGTCAGTAGAATTGAGAGATTTTGACATCATTTTTTCGCCTCAAACGACGATTAAAGCAAAAGCCTTGGAGAATTTTCTTGTTGAGTTTCATTCAAGCATATCGGATGAAGATGTTAGCAAGGATATTTTGCCAACTAGTTCAATATGGATTGTTCGAATTGACGGAGGTTCAAGTATTTTGGGGTGCAGCGCTGGAGTTCACTTGATTGCTTCAACTAGATAAAAATTGCTTCAATCTATTAAATTTGGTTTTCACGCATTGAATAATGAAGCTGAGTATGAAGCTGCATTAGGTGGATTGAGGCTTGCAGAGATATGTGGAGCAACTTCAGTACGATCAGAGACAGATTCTCACTTAGTAGCAAATCAATGTCTGGATTTTCCGAAGCAAAAATGACCACCTAATTTTGTATCTTCGAGAGCTTCGAAATCTATATTTTCAGTTCATCATGTGGTTATAGAGCATATAAACCGAGGGAATATTATAGTCGCTGATTCTTTGGCGACTGTGGTTTACAATGAGGAATATCCTTGGATATACAACAGTAGAGGCCATCGATTTCAACTCATTCAGAGCAATGTAAACATATTAAGGAAGTATGCCTAACTCCAGACACAGTTTGAGATGACTGGAGAACTGATATTTTAAATTTTTTGGTTAGAAGAGAGCTGCCCGAAGATGTAAAATAGGCCACTAAATTATGAAGCAAAGCATTTGGCTACATAGTGTTAGATAGGATTTTGTATAAGAAAGCATTTAGTAGGACATTATTGCGATGGTTGAGCAAACAAAAATCATAGAAAGTTTTGTCAAAATTACATGATTGAGAAGGTTCAGAGCATTGTGGGTTCAAGGCATTGACTCGTCGGGATTTGTTGGCCTTCGATTATGAACGATGCCAAGAATTTGGTTCAAAGCTGTGATACTTGTCAAAGGTTTGCTAACACTATTCATAAACCAGCAGTTCCATTTATTTCCATTACTGAAGTCGTTATATTTGATAGATGGGGAATAGATTTGGTGGGACCTTTATAGGTGGCTTCTGAAGGATGAAAAACCTTAATTGTTACAGTGGATTATTTTACGAAGTAGTCAGAAGCTGAGACATTGTCTAGAACAAAAGCTAAGTATGTGATTAAGTTTATTGTAAATAGTATTTGTTGTCGTATCGGAGTACCTCGACGAATTACTATAGCCAACGGTCATCAATTTAATAATAAAGAAATAACTTCATTTTATGCTTCGAAGGGAATAAAGCAATATTTTTCCACACCCTTTCATCCCTAAGAAAATGGACAAGTAGAGGTGACGAACAAATCTATTTTACAAGGTTTGAAAGAGAATTTGATAAGAGCTGCAGGAAAATGGCCTAATTATTGCTAGGAGGTGTTATGGGCTTATCGAACAACCCCTAAGGAAGCTACTAAAGAAACTCCTTTTGCCTTGGAATAGCTTAATAATACGAAAACCTGAATAATGAAGCTAAAAGAGAAATTTTGGATTTGGTTGAACAAAAAATATTTTGAGCTCACTTAAACATAATTCATGATCAAACTCTTCTAAGGAGTAGATATAATTCGAGGGTGAATAAAGATGGGAGTTCAAAGTGGATGATAAAGTGTTAAGAAATGTACTCCTTTATACTAAGGAAAAAGAGCCTCAGTAAGATAACCCCGAATTGGGAAGGATCTTACATGGTTGTTGAAAAGATAAAGCCAGGCTCGTATCGCCTTTGTGATAATCAGGGGAGGATGTTTCAACATCCCTAGAATATACACCATCTAAAATTGTATTGGGAGTGACTGTGTTGTATTTTGAAATTGTTTATTTTACTAATTAGCACACTCTTTCCTACCCTATTGGCCCAGGGAGGTTTAAACGAAGTGTTATGTACATATTCAAAGCTATAAATAAAATGTATTTTTTGGCCAATGGTTGCTTACAAATACTGGTTTAAACTATTTTGGTAACTGGTCAAAGACTGGTCATCTTTGAGGTCGACTAATAGTAGAATATTCCGAAATGTTGAGTACATTTTTCGAAGAAGCAACCATATTCGAAGTGATACGATCTCTAAACGCACTATTATATTCAAAGTGTTAAGCTCTCTAAATTCACTATTATATTCAAAATGCTACATTCTCTAAACACAGTATTATATTCGAAGTGATACGTTCTTTAAACGCACAATCATATACGAGGTACTAGGTACAATGTTATTCAAAATATCATGTTGTATTTTCACTTCAAATAACTAATATAAAAATAAAAGTCATAGGAAAATATGACTTAAGAATATAAAAGAATAAACAATTCTTTTTGTCATTCAATTCGATTCGATGAGAATAAAGTAATTTCTTAGATGCCAAGTGAAAAGGCATATATTAAAAACAAAATATTACAGTAATTGAATAACAAGCACAAAAAAGAGATAGTATAAGTACTCGTCTTCAGATCATTCTTCAATATTTTCTCCTGATTCTTCCTCTTCGGATGAAGAGCTAGGAACAGGACCAAAATCCTCGCTAGGATGTCGTTCGATAGGAATTCGCCCCCAAAAGCTGGAAAGGTCAACTTTAGGGTATGTGGCATGAATCTTGCGAATGAGGGTGATGATTTTTTGCTCTTCGCCATTTTTAATAGCTGCTAGCATGTCTTTCGCACATTCATCCTCAGTAGCGGCGACAACAAGTCGCTTTTCCTCAGCAAATTTGGCTTTGAGAACGGTCGTGTCATGTGACAATGTTTTCTTATCTACCTCACTTTTATCAAGAGAAACTTGAAGATCATCGAATGTCTTCTTCTCTGCAGCTAACTCTTCAGAATGCTTGGTCTTGACCTGATTTATCTCATTCTGGTGAGAAGTATTGAGATCTTCTTTCTCTTTTGGATGCACTTTTCTTAGGTGCTTCTTGAGATGAATGAGTCTTTTGAAACACTTAGATCTAGCCCTTTGAAATCCATAAAATTTCTCTTCCACGAGGCCAACAAAGTTGTCTCTCATACGTTTTTCAACAACAACAGCAACAACATTTATATAGCGAACCATCTCTTTTGCCATATATTTTAACTGATTTCGAGAGTATTTAATCTCTTGAGTTAATTTTTGCGCTAAAGCACCGAGATAAGCTAAAGGTTGAAGAGGAGCTAAAAACTCTTCGGATAGCTCTTGAGGAGAGATGACCATTGGCCTAGGTCGAGGTATGAGAGAAAATGAGGTTGTAGAATAGAAACTTCAGGTGTAGGTCTTTTACCAAGATAATACAACTTATCTTCAATTTCCTGGACGATTGGATCTTCGTCTCTAACAAGTTTTTGAGATTTATTGAAGTTGATCAAGCAGTTAGGATTGAAGTGGTCATTCGATCATTGTCTAGATCAGTTTCCCTTTAAGGAGTAACAACGTTTTCGACACTCGCTTTATTTTCTTTTTGTGGATCTGGTTGATTCTCCACAACCACAATGTCTTCACCATCGGACATCATCTTTTTTACGGTTTCCACAGCTTTCTTTTTTCCTTTTCTTCTGAGGGGTGGTTTTAGTTGTGCTTTTTTTTATAGGACAATTCTTTGCTTCTTTTTTGAAGAAGACTCGCCTTCTACTCCTTCTTCGATGGTGGGGAGGTTACTTTCATTTTAGGATTCTATGTACCAAGCTATTTGGTTCAGTTTCCAAGAATCCAATAATGAATCTGAATACGAAGCAGCTATCGTTGGTCTAAGGCTCACCCAAACTTGTAAAGCCACAACGGTTTGATTAATGATAAATTCGCAACTATTAGTTCACCAAGTTCAATATTTATGTGAAACGAAGAAAGAACAACTAGTAAAGTACCTCAAGGTATTGAAAGAAGTATCAACATATTTTGAAAATGTGAGATACGAACATAAACCCCAGGCTGAGAATTCGATAGCCGATTCTTTGGCTATGATTGCCTACGCTGAAGTATTTCCATGGATTTTGGTGCAAGAATGTCCTTCGATCACAACAAATTCTTCAAATAAAGATCTTAGTACTGGAGAAAATTGTCAAATATTGGTCGTGTCCAATTTGGATTGGAGACATGATATTCAACTTTTTATAACCGAGGGAATATCGTTGGAGATTAAAGATCTAGCTAAAAAATTGACGTTCAAAGCGCATGGATTTGTGGTTCTACGATATGTGTTATATAAAAAGTCCTTCAGTAAACCATTTGTCCGATGTATTGGATCGTATAAATCTCAAATTGTTTTATCTAAACTCCATGATGGCGAAGGATCAAATCATTGCGGTTACAAATCTCTAATCATAAAGGTTTTGCTAGCGGGATACTATTGGCCTACCATTATGGCAGATGCTAAATAACTAGTGAGCAAATGTGATCCTTGAGAAAGTTTGGAAATGCGATTCATGTCCCAACTGATCCAATGAAAAATATATATGAAACAATTCATTTTGATAGACGTGGACATAATCTTGTAGGGCCGTTACCAATAGCGTCTGGAGGGCGACGGACATTCGTGGTCGTAGTAGATTACTTTACTAAATGGGTATAAGCTGCACCACTTTCCGAGACCACCTCCAAGGTGGTTATAAAGTTCATCTTAACCTACATATGTTGTCGATTCGGAATACCTCGATGCATTACGACTGACAATGGTCCTCAATTTGATAACCATGAGATATAGGATGTTTGTGCTTCAAGAGGGATTCGCCATTGTTTCTCGTCTCCCTTTCTTCCTCAAGCCAATGGTCAAGTAGAAAGTGGTTAATCAGACCATACTGAAATGTATAAAAAATAATTTTGAGGGATCAACAGGTAAGTGGCCTAACTATTTATAGGAGGTGTTACGGGCCTATAGGACTACTCCACACTCAGCAACACAAGAGTCACCCTTTGCTTTGGTATACAAAATTGAAGATATTGCTCCAATTGAATCCATTTTTCCTTCCTTTAGAATTCAAAACTATTTCAAACAAGATAACAAAATAGCAGTATGAATTCAACTTGATCTCATCCTAGAAACAAGACATCAAGCTCATCTCAAAACGGTTTATTATCAAGGGTTAATGAGAAGTAGGTATGCTTCCAAAATTCGGAGAAGAGAGTTTAGTGTTGGGGATCGAATTTTAAGAAAAGTATTTTTGCATACCAAGGATAAGAGGCTAGGAAAATTGGCCATGAATGGGGAAAGTCCGTCTATGGTTGTTGAAAGGGTTAAGCAAGGGACTTACCGATTGGTTGATCAAGAGGGTGTTCCTTTAAGGCACTCGTGGAATGTAGAACACCTAAGGATGTACTTGGAGTAAAGTTGTAATTATTTACTTTAGTTTTGTTTTATGTAAATATTTCAAATGGGGGCATACTTCTTTGGAAACGACCATCTCATCGGCCATAGAAATTCTCGGAGGTATGAAGTTCTCTGGAACCAAGCCCCATAACGATATCAAGCTTAGATTCAGAAATTTCTTATGAATCAACAATACTATATCTGATTTAATAGAGGCATCCTGAGCATTCAGATTCTCTAGAGTAGCATCTGCGTATGCCTCCATTAGATTGTCAGCTTCTTTGGTCGATTTGGCTTCTAAATCTTTAATTTTTTCTGCCAAATCTTTCTTGTATTTTTCCAAAGATGTTTCTCACCCCTAGTACGATCCAAACATTCTTGACTGGTCTTCAATTAACTCTGCACCTCAGTTATCGTTTTAGAACTACAGTCTTCCAATTCTTTGAGTGCGTTTGAGCTTTTGTTACCTCTTCTTTAGCCTTCTATATTTCTGATCTAAGGGTCTTAGATTCCTCAATTGCATCTTCGACTATAGTTATTTCTGCATCAAAGGCCTATTAAAGCCTATTTTTATCTGCTTCAAAGTTCTGAATAATTCATCACTGATTTCTGATTTCTCGTTCCAGTTTGACTACATGCCGAACGCGAGCCATGATTGAGTATCCTACACGATTGTTTTCCTTTGAAATTTCAAAGGATGTACCATCATATACTATGTTATGACGAGTGCTACGAAAGGATTTATTAAAAGCATCGTAGTCGAACCTGGTTAACTCATCCAAGAGATTATTCGCCCTAATAGTACCTTCACTTTCAAATTTTGGAAATACAAAAAGGGATCTCGTGTAGGAATAACCGGTACATGAACGTTCGAATGCAATGTTAACTCTGAACTGATTGTGACTTTGTTCTTCTTTTTCTGCTTTTCTCCACTACTTTATGCATGACGCTTTTGAGTTTTCTTTTTTGGCGTGACTACGTTAGTGGGCACAATATCTTTATCCACCATAACTGCCACAACATCCAACAATGATACGTCGATTCTTGGTGATTGTCTGTTGTTATTTGCTCTATGGATGCATCGTGAAGCATTTTTCTTCTTCATTTATCCATGTGACTGGGGGCTTTTCTACTTTTTGGAAGATGAACCTTCCCATCGGCCTTCTTAGGTTATATTAATATAATAGTCCAGCCTTATTCAACATTTATGTTATTGGATATAAAAGATGATAGATAAAAAGAAAGTGAAGATGATGCAAGTGTTAAGCATATTAAAGAGAGCTGGAGTGAATTGAAAAGATAGTGTAATTTAGGGGGTATAAATTACACATTAAGGACTGTAAATGTTTTTCCCTTTTAAGTGTCACAGTCTCTACGAAACCAATTGCTAGGGTTTTTGTGTATGCATCGAAAACGGCAGAGTCACTGTGTCTTTCTAATAAAATCGATCTGCAGCAGGTCTGGAGACGTAGACATAATTTGTTGAACTCCGTTAACAATTGTGTGTTTGATTTTACTTTTGTTTTGTGTTTCTTTTCTTTTGATTTGATTGCAGGAAAATTTTGTATTTGCCCAAAACCACTCTTTACCTCAAGCAAATTTAGAAGTGATTTGCCGGGAAATTGGCATATTTCCCTTGCAACTGGTATCAGATCCAGACTAGTAGCGATCCAAAAGAGGTCAGATTTGAGTGGGAGAAATGGCTACAGACGAAGGAAAGGTGAGACTTGAAAATTTTGATGCTGTATATTTTGGGTATGGAAGATGCAGATTGAAGATTATCTATACCAGAAAAAACTCTATTAACCCCCCTCAACGAAGAAACCAGAGAGTATGAAAGATGAAGAATGGACCCTTCTTGACAGACAAGCTCTTGGATTCATCTGAGATGATGCTATCCCGCAATGTTTCTTTTAACATCGTAAAGGAAACAACCACGGCGGGTATTATGTAGCCTCTCTCCAGTATGTATGAGAAGCCATCAACGTCTAACAAAGTTCACTTGATGAAGTGTTTATTCAATTTGCGAATGACGGAAGGCATGTCGGTAGCTCAACACCTCAATGAACGCTATACAATCACAACCCAGTTGAGTTCATTTGAAATTTATTTTGATGAAGAAATACGAGCACTGATACTATTGTCTTCACTACCAGCTAGTTGGAATGCTACTATCACAGAGGTGAGTAGCTTGTTAGGAAACAATAAGTTGAAATTTGATGATGTTTATGACCTAGTTCTCAATGAAGAGATTCGAAGGAGAGAATCAGGTGAGTCATCAATCTCCTCAGTCTTACATACGGAGTCGAGAGGAAGAAATTCAACCAGAGGATAAGGACGCGGTAAAACAAACTACCGAGGCAAATCAAGAGACTGAAGGTCCAAGTCTAGGAATCCTAAAAATTCCTAGAGGTTGAGAAACATCGAATGTTGGAATTTTGGGAAGATCGGGCACTATAAATTCCAGTGCAAGAGAGAACCAAAGGACCAGGAGAAGAAGACAGAGGCAAATACCATTTTAGAAGGAGACGATGTGTTAATATGCTCCTTAGAAAGCAGGGAAGAGTCTTGGGTGTTAGATTCGGAAGCATCGTTTCACGCCACTTCAAAGAAAGAATTCTTCGAGAGGTATGTCCCTGGTAACCTTGGAAAAGTATATTTTGGTGATGATCAACCTTGTGATATTATTGGTAAAGGTACTGTGCAAATTAAGTTGAATGGGTCTGTATGGGAACTAAAAGATGTCAGACATATCCTTGATCTAAGAAAGAACTTAATCTCAGTAGGTCAGTTGGCTAACGAAGGCTACAATACGATCTTCCATGGTGAAAATTGGAATATTTCAAAGGGAGCAATGACGGTTGCTCGCGGAAAGAAGAGTGGTACTCTTTACAAGACATCAGAGACGAGTTGTTCAATTGCAATAGCAGCAGGAAACGAAAATCCAAATGTTTGGCACCAAAGGCTTGGTCACATGAGTGTGAAGGGTATGAAACTTATGTTCTCGAAGGGGAAGCTTTCAGGTCTTAAGTCAGTCGATATAGACATGTGCGAAGATTGCATACTTGGAAAACAGAAAAGGGTCACTTTTCAGACGAGTGACAGAACCCTAAAGAAAGAAAGGCTGGAGCTTGTTCACTCTCACGTTTGGGGGCCAACGACTGTTTCATATATAGGAGGGAAACATTATTGCGTGACCTTTATCAGCGATAATTCTCGAAAGGTATGGGTTTATTTTCTAAAGCACAAATCTGAAGTGTTTGATGCTTTTAGGAGATGGAAATCTATGGTTGAGAATGAGACAGGTTTGAAGATTAAAAAGTTGAGAACAGATAATGGTGGTGAATATGAGGACACCAAATTCAAGGAGTTTTGCTATGAGCATGGGATCAGGATGGAGAGAACTGTTCCAGGTACGCCTCAACACAATGGTATTGCCGAATATATGAACAGAAAGTTGACAGAAAGAGCTTAAATCATTCGTATATAGTTTGGTTTACCGAATCAGTTCTGGGCAGTAACAATTAACACATCGGCTTACCTGGTTAACTGAGGCTCATCGGTTCCGTTAGAACATAGAATACCTGAGGATGTATGGAGTGGTCAGGATATAAAATTATCACATCTAAGAGTTTTTTGTTGTATAGTATATGTTCATATAAGTGATCAAGGCAGGAACAAGCTTGATCCAAAATCGAAGAAATGTTTCCTGATCGGCTACAGAGAAGATGAGTTCGGTTATCGTGTTTGGGATGAGTAAAACAAGAAGATGATATAAAGCAGAGATGTGATCTTCAATGAAACGCTGATGTACAAGGACAGACATAGAACCAAAGTAAATGACTCAAAGTTGTATGAATCAGTATTTGCAGATATTGATGGAGTCCTAGATAGTTAAGAAATATAGCCGATCAGATTAACCCCTCAGCAAGGACAGTCCATTAGACAAACCAATCGACAGCAATCCGACACCCTACAGCCGACCGAGGTAGTTCCTATTTTGCGAAGATCTTCCTGACCCCATGTTCCTAACAGGAGATACTTGAACTATCTGTTACTTACCGATGAAGGGGAACCTGAATGCTATGATGAAGCTTGCCAGACCAATGATGCTAGCAAATGGGAGCTTGCCATGAAAAATGAGATGAAGTCTTTAATCTCAAATGATACATGGGAACTAGCTGAGTTACCAATGGGTAAGAAGGCACTTCATAACAATTGGGTGTATTGGGTGAAATATGAGCATGATGAATCTAAGAGATACAAAGCCAGACTAGTTGTTTAAATATTCCATCAAAGGAAGGAATTGATTACACCGATATTTTTACTCAAGTTGTGTAGCTCAATACTATTAGATTAGTGTTGGGTATTGTTGCCATTGAAGACCTTTATCATGAACATTTAGATGTGAAGACTGCATTTATTCACAGGGACTTGGATGAGGAGATATACATGTATCAACCAGAATGTTTCTTAAAAGAAGGGAAAGAAAACATGGTATGCAGACTCAAGAAACGTTTGTATGGTCTAAAACAAGCTCCAAGACAGTGGTACAAGATATTTAACGGTTTTATGCACAAAGAGAGTTTTCAGAAGTGTAATGCGGACCACTGTTGTTATTTAAAAAGATGTAAGTCCAACTATATCATTTCGCTACTCTATGTTGATGATATGTTCGTAACACGTTCTGATATGGATGATATTAGAATATTGAAGCAACAATTGTCAAAAGAATTTGACATAAAGGACTTGGGTCCAGCAAAGAAGATTTTTTGAATGCAAATCACAAGAGATAAACATAGACAAGTTTTGTATTTATCTCAGTCAGAGTACATCGATCGCATTTTGAAGAGATTTAACATGCATGATGCCAAGCCAGTTAGTACACTATTGGTAGATCATGTTCGTTTATCCAAGGATCAATCCCCTAAGGCGGATGAAGAAAAATACTTCATGGCTAAGGTTCCTTACGCCTCAGCTATTGGTAATTTGATGTATGCAATGATCTGTACGAGACCAAACTTTAGTAATGAAGTGGGACTTGTAAGTAGGTTTATGTCAAACTCAGGGAAACTTCATTGGGAAGCTGTCAAATGGATATTGAGGTACCTACTAGGTACCACAGAAAAGTGTTTGTACTTTGGTAAGGGTGAGTTAAAGGTATAAGGCTACGTAGATGCAGATTTTAGAGGTGAAGTTGATCACCGGAAAAGCACCACCGGTTATATATTTATTGTTGGAATTACAGCTGTTAGTTGGATGTCAAAGTTACAGAAAATTGTCACTCTATCAACTAAAGAGGCTGAGTATGTAGCAGTGACCGAAGCCAGTAAAAGGATGATATGGCTTCAAGGTTTGTTAACCAAGTTAGGATTCAAACAGAAGAACAACGTTCGGCACAGTGATAGTCAAAGTGCAATTAAATTGGCGAAGAATTCAATATTTCATTCGATAACCAAGCACATTAGTCTTTGTTATCATTTCATTAGATATTTATTGGAATATGAGGTGCTAATATTGGAAAAGATCCAAGGAAGCAAGAATCCAGCTGATATATTGACAAAGACAGTAGCCATTGAAAAACAGAAGTTGTGTTCAACTTCAGTTGGTCTGCAAGAGTAATAAGACCAGAAATATCTGCTGCATAAATTAAGGTGTAAAGACAGGTTGAAACCATCCTTCAAGTGGGAGATTTTTATTTTTACATAATAGTCCAGCCTTATTCAACATTCATGTTATTGGATGAAAAAAATGCTAGATGAAAAGCCAGTGAAGATGATGCAAGTTTAAACACATTAAAGAGAGCTAGAGTTGGTGTGGATAATAATTGCCTGAGGGTAGGCTGGTAATTTCAAGTGGACTTTTAAGGTGGTGTGTGGGTGTTTAACGGTGGTGTGTGGGTGTTTAACGGTTAGAGTAGAGAGTAGAGAGATGATTAAGCAGCTTGGTAGCAGTTAATTCTCATTATTCCTAGTTAATGCGGGTGGTTAGGTATTTATAGTGTAATGTTTGGGCCCTTATGGGCTTTCGGGTCATGTTTAATGGACCCGGGTCATGTTCAAAGACCCATGAGCTCTAAGTAGGAGAGCAAGTAGCTTAGTCAAGAAGTGTTTAGGTTTTTTAGTACTTTTGTCATAGTTCGAACAGCCTTAAGTTCACAGTGTTCACAGAATTCTGTCCGGTCCAAATGACCTGTTCGATCCCTGTCCAAGTAACCTGTCCGGTATTCGGAGAGACTAGACCTATTTGCCCTTGTTCGGGGAGCATGCTGAATTCGGACTCATCAGGAGCCCCTTTTTAGGTGTTTGAGCAAGTATTCTTGCCAAAGAACTGAAAAACAGTCCGACGTCAGAAGTGGTTTTCAACCCGGACAGATCTATGGGTATACCCGGACAGATTAAGCTTTCATGAATTCAAAACGGTTTTTGTCAGTGTTAGTGGGACACGTGTCGCTCTCTGATTGGTTACTGCAGCCGTTTTTTCACCTTGAATTTCGCACCACCTTCTTAAACAAGTAACCTCTTTAATTACAAGTAGTGACATCAGCGCCGTCTTTTAATCATTGCCAAACTTTTCGAATTCTCCTAGGAATCAACTCTTTTTTTCAGATTTACTATAAATTCAAACTCATTTTCCACTGTTTTACCATCTCTTTCACATTTACTCTGCAAATTTACTCAGAGCTTTCTCTCTCTAAAGCAAAGGTTTCTGGGTAGTTTATGTTTACAGCAAGAACATCACTGATCAAAGGTGGGTGGCTCAATCTTTCGGAGTTGGAAAGAGCACAAAAAGTTGAGAAGGAGAGACGAATAGCAGCAGGGCTACCTTCATCACCCGTTGATAAAGCAGTCGCCTCTGTTACTGAGTCAGATCGAGGCTCATCTTCCTCCAAAGGTACTAAGCCCAAAAAACTCTTTCAATCCACCCTTTCGCCCATAGTCTCTGGTTCCTCAGTTCAGGAGTCAGTACCTGCTGTTGAGCCAGGAGTCACAGTTACAAGTGTTAGGAAACCTTCGCCGTTTATTGCAATGGGGTCTGACACAGAGCACTCTCCGGAGAAGCTGGTGGTTAAAAGGACAAGTCGGCTAGTCAAAGGGCTAGCCTCCAAGAATACTCCCTCCAAATCAGGGGCAAAAAACAGTGGCTCTGGGTCTGGAGTGCCCATCGGAGCTCCCCGGGAAAGACCATCTGGTCCGGATGCCAGCAGTCCGGTACCTCTAAGAGAAACTTCTGCCTCTGAGCCCCAGCCTGAGATGAGAAGTCAAAGAAACACAGAAGGCCAGCAGTCCGGTAGCCAGGCTGAGCCAAGCTTTAACCCTCCCCGGACCACTACCACAGACATTCCCCCAACAATTATGGAGGAAAGAATGGAGGACTCTGCTGAAGAGGTCCCTTTCGAGTCTGAGTCCTCCGTCGAGACTGAAAATGCTGCTACTGCCAAAAAAGGCAAGGAAAAACTGTACTTGAGGCATCCAGACCTGCCGGAGTGCCTTGAAGAGAAGGTGGGGCCGTGTTTCCACAGATTTGAGCTCAAATATCTCTTGGCCTTACAGAAGACCAAGTACGCATTCATCCATACTTCTGACCTGGGTCGAATGCGCACAAAATGGGGGATCCCAGAAAATGTAAAGATAAGGATCCCCATAGATCCGGAGACCCCTATGGATTGCAAGAGGAACGAAATAGTCTTTTTTACAGAGCTATTTAATTGGGGACTCAGGTTCCCACTGGACCCGGAGATCGTTCGATACTTCCACCTGGTGAAGCTCTGCCCGAGCCAGCTGAGCCCCAATGGCTGGTTTACTCTGATGTCATGTATCATGGCATCTAGGCTGTCTGGGATCCCTCTCCCTATGGAAGAGTTCGCAGCGGTGGCCAACCTTTGCAAGCATCACCAATTTCCCTTCTACCATTTCAATATGGGGAACGATCTCAAGGCTGTTGATGATCTCTTGGAGTCAGAGAGAAAATGGAGGAGCCAATTTCTGTTTGTCAGTGGCGCTTGGGAAAACGGCAAGA
Organism: Limnanthes douglasii subsp. nivea; assembly: GCA_036936605.1. Taxonomy (NCBI): domain Eukaryota; kingdom Viridiplantae; phylum Streptophyta; class Magnoliopsida; order Brassicales; family Limnanthaceae; genus Limnanthes; species Limnanthes douglasii. The sequence goes on along the minus strand of JAUPFV010000001.1, from coordinate 199,621,149 downwards.
AGATCAAGGCCGGAGAGAACCCAAGCCTCCTCAGGAGTAGGTGGAGGAGTGACCGTAAGTTCCTTACTTTAAATTTCTGTCCATTTCTCTTTCTTTAAGTTGGTTTAAATTAACTGATCTCTCTTTTGTTTTAATAGAACTGCCAAAGGAGTTCGGGGATTATTTGAAGGCCGGACAGGTTACCTGTGGCAAAATCAATTCTTGGGCCGCATAGAACTGGGAGAATCGATTCCACAAAGCCTTCACCCCTGAAAATCTGGCCAGGTCTTACCTATGGAATACCACAGGTCGGAGAGACCTAACCTGGGAAGAGCTCTCCACCCAGCCTCCTGAAGACATTGTACTTAGAAGGTCCCACGAACTAGATGGGACACTCTACCTGCCTGCCCGGGCCAAAGCCCCAAGCAAAATGAAAGGTAGGAGAAAAGGCAAAAAGGTGGCGAGCGATGCTGAGAAGGATGCCCCAACAGACCTGGAGGGGTCGGCCCAGGTTCAAATTGATGCAGCCCTCTTGCAAGTAGTGGAGCACGAGACCGAAAGGCAGGAAGCAGACCTTCCAAAACCTCCAAGGGCTCCCAAAAGGACTCGCAAGCAAGTAGGTGAAGGTGCTGACCGGGAAGCCAAGAAGAAAAAGACTTCACAAGGAGAGGAGCTTGCTCTCCGGGATCCGGAGCCCTCTTTCCCCACTGACCCCTCTGACCCAACGCTGGCTGAAGAGATCCCAAGGGACTTTCATACCGATGAGTTAGAGGGGGGAGATCTCAACCTCGATGGAGTGGACATCACTGGTCTAGCTGGGCTTGGTGAGTATTTCCTTGGCCTCCCCAGAGATGAATTCGTAGGGCCCTACGTTCCTCCAAGCAGCTCCAATACTGTCAATTTCAATGGTAAGACTTTCATGGTTTTTAGTGAAAAGGACACTATAGCCCATTCCTTGCTTAGTAATGTGCAGCCAGTTCTTACATTGGAGAGACAAGTCTGGAGTCAAGCAGACACCATCAAAGACCTCAAGTCTAAGAAGGAAAAGCTGTCCGAAGACCTCCGCACTGCTACTACCAATGCTGATTTGCTTAAGGAAGCAAATGAGGAGCTGAAGAGGAATCAAGATGAAAGAAACACAAACGTTTCCACCCTAGAAGAAACCATAAAAGATCTTCAGGAGAAGCTGTCCGGTATGGAGAAGGACCTTACTGTCTCAAGGGGAGAAACTACTGCAAAGGAGAAGATTATCACCAACTTGACTACTGACAAGATTGCTCTAGAAAATGCAGTGACCCAGGCTGCTGAGGAGAAAAATGCTTTGTTAAGGGACCATGAGGCCACAATCAACGCCAAGATCAATGCCTATGCCAGGGAGATGATCAAAAGCGAAGAGTTAATGATTCAAAGGGTGAAGTCTGATATAAAATTATATAAATTTAATTGGGTTATGGTCTATAATAAAAAAAACTAAAAAACGTATAAATGAAATTAAGTTCAAATTTAAACCGTTGTACACTACAAACAACATGCATTTTAATTGTTCAGCTATTTTCCAAGTTTATTTAAATCTACATGCCCACAAAAAACAAATGGTAGTGACGGTGGAGTTTATTTTTTATGATTGCACAAGTAAACACAAGAAGGTAACACATCAAAATCTCAATGAAATAAGAGTAAAATTATTTTAAAAATTATTAAAAGAACTAAAAGTTTATAGAAATGAAGGTTCTCGACAGATTTTCAAACAAAAAGAAAAATTAAATGTTAGTTAAGAGTGACATGAAATAGTTTATAAAAAATCAAACTATTTAATATCTTTGTTTTATTTTGTGACTCCATTATTTAGAATTATTGAATCTATTAGCCATAAATAACATGATGAATTGGGTTATATCAAAATACGTATATAATGAAGTTGTCTTGTCTTTGTTGACAAATTAGATATATGAACTACCTTATATTAATATATATATATATATAGTTGATACGGTAAAAAAAACTAAGTGACCTTTATATATAATACATAGTAGAATAATCAGAATTTGACCTTCCTTATTTCTCTTTGAAAATCAAATATAATATAAGAAAAATCATACCTTGTTTAGCATTAGAATATAATGAAATTTAAATTTTGGATATAGTTTGGTGTATTAAAGCTAGATAAATCATCTGAATATGACATGCCTATTAATAAATGACATATTCTTGATATAAATGAGAACAATCTAACTTGCATTATTATGTGCAACATGAAAAAGCATTTAAACATGGTTTGCTTTGTTTACGTATAGAAGCTTATGTAATATACAAATTTGACATGTTTTTACATCGAATGGATTATAATCGATCATATTTGGCTTGAGATTTTAAATGACATAAAATATTATAATGTTTTTTCGTGAGACTCAATGTAAAATTTATTGCGTATTTATATTGAATGAATTATAATTTATGCTTCCTAGATTGAGAGTAAATAATGCAGGAAATATTGTAATATTAATTATTGACTTTAGAGTCAATGTAGAATTTATCCTCCTTTGATATTGAATGGATTATAGTCTCATGTATTACTTGAGAAGTAATAAGACATGAAAGATTACAATATATCATGTCTGGTTGGAAAACAAATTTAAAATATATCATACATTTACATTGAATGAATTATGATATGTCATGTTTGGCTTGAGAGGCAAAAACGCAAAATGTTTTATAATTTGCCATGTCTAGCTTGAAAGCCAATATAAAATATATCATGTCTTATATTTATTGGATTATAATATGTTCATTCTCGCTTGGAAGGTAAAAAGATGTTAAAGATTAGGCTTTGAACAGTAACTCGTCCATGGACTATCGACTTTGGTGACAGATAGTCCCTGGACTTTCAAAAGTCCGTTCGTAGTCCCTGGACTATCCAGTTTGGATAAAGTTAATCCCCTTGCATGTGTTGACTATCATATTTTTTTTACAGATAGTCTCTCAACTATTCATTTTCGATAAATTTAGTCATTTGACTTTCTACTTTTGATAAAGTTAGTCCCCTTAATGTACATGCGTATGGGACTAACTTTATCCAAACTGGATAGTCCAGGGACTACAAACGGACTTTTGAAAGTCCAGGGACTATATGCTATCAAAATGGATAGTTGAGGGACTACGAACGGACTTTTGAAAGTCCAGGGACTATCTGTCACCAAAGTCGATAGTCCAGGGACGAGTTACTGTTCAAAGCCTTAAAGATTATAACCCTTTGGAGTATAAGAAAATACCATAAATTTTATAACCATATCATCACACATACATTTACTCATTCCTTTAAGTTGGCACGTATGTGACCTATAGAAAAATATGGGAAAACAATTTTAAGTAAATTAACTAATAATTAATTACCAATCATAAATGGAACTTATCATTCGTTCACCAAAACGAGACTTCAATAACTCCAAAAATCAACTCCAGTTACAATTATCCTCAAAACTAACTATTGCAAACTCACTAGGAAAAAGCCCAACAAAAAAACCACAACACAATATATAATACATGTAAAACTTAAAAATAATATTATAATAAATCATCTGTAATATCCATAAACTAAACCAAAAAACATACCATTATTGTCATCATTTGAAAATGTACATAATAATGTCTTTGTAGTTAGACACAAGAAAACTCTCATCTAAAACAACATATGATGATACTATTAAAAACCATGAAAACAACCACCAAAACCAACAAAAAAAGTAAAAACTTGTTCAATACATGATCACACTCCAATACTACAAGAGAACTTTCATTAATTAACTTGATTTTATCAAAATAATTAAATAATCGATTGTAAGATTAACACATATCATCAAACACATGGTCTATTGATTTGGAAATACAATTCCTAGTTAAAACGATAATATATCGATCCGATATATGATTTTTAAAAATATAATAACTTGTTTAGGCGTGATAGTAATTTTTGACTTAATATTTTTGACTTAACAACTTGTCTAGACTTTGAAATCGTATACATATCTTCGATATATTGTTTTAGTAACTCTGCCCAAAGTGATTCAATTGCTTCATATTTAGGTTTGAATGTGTTGTCCAACCTCAAAACACTAATTTTGGCACAACTATTAAAATAAAAACAACTATAAAGCTTTTAGGTCTCACACCTTCATCCAATATTTTAGTAAACAAATACACCGCCATTTCATGAATTCCATTACGTGATAAACTATTATTTGTCGTGAAATTTTAATGAAGAATAATGTTCAGAATTAAAGAAGGAAGAGGATGATATTAAAAAAACTCACATAAAACATTTATAATAATTAATATATATTTCAAAATACATGATTTAAAATATATATATATATTATTATTATTATTATATATTTAATTTATTTGATGATATGTATTTGCTTAGTTAATAGTTCACCTTTATAAAATGATAAAATTACTTTACAAAGTCTTAATAAATATTTAACTGTAAAAATAGATACTAGTAGTCAATAGTTATCTATTACATTAAAACATAATAGTTGCAAAGTAAGGATAACTAGGATTCACAGTAAGAAATAAATGTTTTTCTAGTATGGTACGTGGGATATGGCATTAGCCGAATCATCTTTGATCATTCATTTACCATTTTCTCTCTAAAAGTAAAAGCCAACTATATTTTCATTTCTAAGTATTAGATAGTTATTGCAGACAATTATAACTTTTTAACCCTCTCTGTTTCAGAAAACCTCCAAAAATCCAACTCAACTTACCTAAATTCACGGAAAAAAAAGTTCAATGATGTTAATTTGATGATAGAGATATTTGTGACAGATATGAAAGAACAACACATGGCGACTAACAAAACTGTTAACACACTTAGGGGGAGATTGAAGCAGAAGCGGTGTCTCCTTCTGCTTCATTGATGGTAATATGGCAGAACCAAGATGCAAACAGGGTGGCAGCCCCCCTCGCCCTTGTATAGTTCCGCCGCTGATAACATGTCATGTCTGACTTGATAGTTAAAAAAGGTGGAAATATTATTATATGACATGTCTGGTTTGAGGGTTAGGGTAAACACTGTATTGCATTTACCTTGAATGGATTATAATCTATCATGCATAGATCAAAAGTAAAAAAACATGAAAGGTTATGATGAATGGATTATGATATATCATGACTTTCATATTAAACATAATTTTAACAAATTTACCAAATGCAATAAAACATAACAAAAATAAAAATAATATAACATGTCGTATTTAATTATAAAACATGTCATGTCTTACTTACATGATAGCAACGGATGACAAATTAACAAATTTTCTTTTGTATTTCACAAAACGTGTTTTCGAAACAATTTACTAATTCTATAAAAGAAATACGACACAAGAAAACCAGAATAGAGAGAAATCAAAATGACATCGGAAAACTATAACAATAAATAATTTTGAAAATCACAAAACATAACTCAAAATATAATAAAGTACAGAACACAAATAAAAAATCATCAAGAAGTAGAAAAAATACCTAATAACTTAGAATGTATAAAAGAATTAAAGAGATCCATAATAAATTTATTATCAAAACAAATAAAACTGAATTATACAAAAAGATAAATATATAAAAAAACTCGTCAAAGCTAACACTCATCATTGGGGTGACCATGATCATTTTCATATGCACAGAAATAACAAAGGGATCTCATGTACGGTGATGCTAACATACATCTCGACAGTTGATATTTGGCTCTCTATTTCATCTTCTCATGAATATTAGTTATGTTCTCGGTTATAAGTGTGAACTTCCTGGCGGGACAAGATGCGCGTAGCCGATTTACTTGGCGTGAAGATGATTCCGACATGGGAGCATCTTCATAAAGTTTCCTCTCCATACTCGATGATTTAAATTCTTGAGGTTTATGTTAAGAAATTGGTGTAAGATTTGGTTTTTTTTTATTTGTCGAATCAAATAAACTGATCTGACTTGGCGAGGATGTCCCATATTATTTTCACTAAGAACCGGATAAGGTCTATAAAAAAGGGTCTTTCACGGTCCAATCCTCTTTTGAATACTGCTACAGCCATCGGCTTGGCGCAAGACGATATGGAGTTCATTTTACTTACAAACTCTATATACAGCTCTTTGATTTTTCCCTCATTCGTTGGTAGAGGTTTATCATTGCATTGCCCTCACGCTTGTTCTCTTTTTTTCCCAATGAAACGATTTTTAAATGTGACCCATAAGCCCTCAAAGTCCCTCATCGATCCCTTATGGAGGTCATTCAAGCAGTCGAGTGCATTCTCTTTAAATGTCATGGAGAATTCTTTGCAAAGCAACACGTCATAATGGTTGAATGTCATCATCATGTTCCTTAAATTTCTCCAAGTGATGTTCAAGGTCCCCGGACCCGATGTACGAGTTCATCTTGTGTGGGTTGAATTTTCGAGGGAGCTTTCTTTCTGAATTACTCTTGAAAATGGGGACTTCACCAAAATATAAAGAACCATAGTAGGCCTTACTTAATCATACTCGACCAACTCTGGTCATTTGTCATCACGAGGTACACTATTAATGGACAAGTTATCCCGGTTTGAGTTTGCCACTCTTTTTTTTCCTTTGCTTCTTGCTTTTACTCTCATCGGTACGCTTACCTATATATGAATGATTTTTTTTCTTATAGTTGAGGTCCTCCCCGTCAACTTCGTGGTGAATATCCTACTTGACCACATCCTTAGAGAGGAATTTATCACCCAGACGTCGAAGGTATTGTCGATTGCATGGAAGCATTACCTGTCTTCTTCATCCCACTCTTGCCGTCACTAGGCGACCCGGTGTTGTTCTCGCTTAATTTCCTCTATCTGAGTTTCCTAGATTTGCATGTTAGATGGGGTGGATAACATGCCGAGATTCATAGGGTTTTCCTCTTGTATCGCTCCGCCAGTATTTTCCTCGGCATTCATTTCGGATTGATCCTCATTTTGCTTTGCTGCTATATAAGCAGCATGGTGACTTGTTTGATCAGGTCCAGAAATCCGTCCCCAATGATTGAATTCTCTATTGTTACCAGTTTGCCTTGCCTTCCTTTCCCGTAGGGGCCTTCCATATTCTCCCTCTCAATTCCTGTCCTACTTATTATTATCACTCCCTTTGGTAGAAGCTACGTATTATACGTTTAACACAGACGGTGCCAAAATCTAATGTGGGAATATAGTGACATTGGGAGTACGAACGTGTTATTATCTTCTTGCTTCAGTTGGAAAATCTTACATTGGTTTCGGGTTTCATTCCTGAACTCCCACTTGTACTCAGACTGGGTTACAAGAAGGGAGATTTGGCTAGATGCATGGCTGGATTGGCGTCAACCTTTACTTCCAGAGGATCAGTTGGCTATTACCGTTGATACTTATAAACAGTCAGCGATGAACACGTACTGGTGGTACTTACCTGAGTATGGTTGGTATACTATCAATCGACCCGCACGCACCATAAACGATTGATTGCTAGAGGTTGTTCGGTCAGTTGTTAAATTTCCTATACGTCAAATAGTTTGTCGGTGAACATAACTCTTCTCAAACGAAGACCTAATTCTTGCATGTTGGATTTCAACTAGTGAATGGACCCTCCCTAAAATAACTCAAAGTTTAATTTTCTTGTACGTAGGTAACGCTTTAAGTTTGAATGAGCACTCTCGACGCGGTTAGTCGTGGAACGTCCCAAATGCAAGTTATTGTTCGTCTTCCAAACAACGAATTTGTTTGTGTATTTATCAAGACACGATTTTCCAGTGTATTCAATTGCTAAAGAATAGTCTTTATACTCCAATAGCATGTCTCTTCCGGCATGATCGAATTCAATCTCTGATGCTGCATACCCAATCTTCTTCCAAACAGAAACAAACTTTACATGATCAGGTTTCTCAGGGAAATACTTCTTTGTTTGCCCCTGAACATTTTGGTTTATGTGCCAGCGGCATAACATATGTGTTGTCTCTACGAATACAACTTTTATTGCATTCATCAACGCTAAATCTCTATCGGTTAAAATGACACGGGGTTCTTTGATCCCGTGAACGGAAATTAACGACTTCAAACACTCTAAAACCCATTTGAAGTTGTTTAACTTCTCAGCGGATATTAAAGCAAAAGTCGCACAGTACGTCAAACCAGTACACGTCACACCCACTATCTCAAACAACGGCATACCATATCTTATGACTTTATACGTACAATCCATGATCAAAACTGGTGGAAATGTCTGCAAATGGTCAACACTGACTGGATGGGCAAAAAATATATTTGTAATGACTTGTCTATCGTCTTCACCAGATTTATACCATTCATAATAATTATGTGCCTTAAGCTCTCCCAACAAGAACTGTAGCTGTGACCTACCCGCTCTTTTCAAAACCCTGCTTTTCTGTCATGTATTGTAGGTAGTGCGCATACAAGAAGCATTGTCTTAATTTAGCTTTTTAACACCATTCAGTAAATCTCTAGCGTTTGTTCCAATATAGGTCGCTCCTTCAACATATTCCATCTCTTCATCATTCAAACGGTTTGTGAAAGAATGATCGTCAAACTGTTTTGAACTCTTGTGGTTGTGAATCCCATATTTCACTTCTAACTTCCATTGATCCGGTTCCACCATTAACCCGAGAAGCTCAAATGGGCAGTCAATCGTTTACGTTCTTTCTCAACTACTCTTGGAACATACTTTCCCGACCTCTCACACTGGAAAAATATGCTAGGATTTTTTTCTACTCTGTACTTTATCGCGCTGACTTAGGGTAATAACCAAACCATGGCGTTTTCTGGTCTTCGCCATCCCCTTAATCAACGCTTCTTGTGTGTAGAACTGAGTGGTGAAAAAAACAATGACTGTAGCAGGTAACGAAAGCTTCGTCAGACCCATGGGCGACATTTGTCCCCTGTTATACAACAACAAAACACAACTCACAATTATGTACAATAAAAAAGGGTTAAAAACCTTTTTTTTTCAAAAATAGCACGCACCACCGGTTCAGGGCCTTAGAATTGGTGGTTCCAGGTGTTAGAACCGGTCGTACACGACTAGTGTACCATCGGTTTGAGTCCCCAGAACTGGTGGTGCTGGGGCCTAGAACCGGTGGTGCGTAGGTCATGCACAACCGGTTCTAAGGCCTAAAACCAGCCTCTTGCAAGCTACGCACCATCGGTTCCAAGCCCCGTAACCGATGCTGCGTGGCGAACATGGCCACAACTTTACCTTTTCCGGAGACTTCTACTTCTTCTCCGACGACTCGAGCTCATTCTCCGGCAACAGTTCATCATCTCCTTTCTCGAGCGACATCAACTCCTCCATGCTAATCCCTAGTTCTGGGTGACTCATGATTGATTATGTGTTTTTTTTAAATGAGGTTGAATGTTCTTGATAATAATTTTAATTTTGAAGTTGATTTGTAAGATTTTAAAAAAAAAAGATAAATTTAGTGATAGATTTACTAAAGAATGGTATTTGTTTGGGTATAGATAGCAAAATAGGTTATTTTGTGAATTGAGTATACTTAGGATACACTTAGTGTTTTTTTTTTATTTAATGGCAATTAGGTAATTAAATGGAACATCAAGGGTAATTTCGTCCGAAAAAAGTCAAAGTAGACTCAACAGAGATTTTTGGTTATACTTAAACCGCATTTTGGTATATATAGCCATATCCAATATATAATATTTTGATAAATCATTTTTCGTATGTTTATAATATATTCATAACGAAGGTATGAATGATTATATATTGTAAAATTTATCATAAATATCATTTTCGGTTAGATTCTTAATATGTCATGAATGTTTAAAGTATATGCATAGTGAAAGACATGACATTAATTTTTACCCTTTTTTGCGACACATGATATATTTTAATATGTTTTAGGTGTGTATCAATAAAATTAATATTAAAAGAAAAATAAAATCTATCATTACCTAAAATATGCTGTCTTTATACTGAAATGGATAATAAGTCATGACGGTTTTATAAAAAAATATCCCACGCGTTGATAAGATAACCTTTATTTCCTAAGATTCTAACATTGTGTTATCTTACATTATAACGCTAATTACATAATATGTCATGTTGTTTTACTTAGAAATAAAATAAAGCATGATAAACTATGTCATGTTATCTTATATTTCAAAATTTGCTATGCTTTCACAATAAAATAGATTTTAAGGAATGAAAGATTTTTATCATAATATGTCATAATTTACATAATATGTCATATCTTGCTGAAGAGTATTGTTTCTATGTCTTATTACATTATAAAAATTTGCTATATATCGAATGAAAATTGTAATTTTTATATATTAAATTATTTATCATTTATTTATTATTAAATTATTAAAAAGTAAATCAATATTAGTCTAATATAAGAAAACAACTTGCATGAGAGTATATATACAAAACATTTTATAAATATACTACAAATAGGAGAGGAAAATTAGAAGGAAAAATAGCAAAAAATTCAATTTTATTTGTAGTTAAATATATATTTTTTTCTTTGTAATTAAATCATTATTACCACATAATTATATTATTATTCATAATAATATAATTATAATAGTAGGTTATAAATTCTTATTTTGATATCTTAATCTTTTAAAATAAATAATAAAGAAAATGAGAGATGCCGATGTATACATTATAGATATAATGTACATCAAGTAAACAATTATATGAGAGCCTTATATTAAACACCAGCCATCAAAAAATACGAAAAAAAAATATTCATCATACCAATGTTCATACCGCCGCCAAATACAGAAAGAGTTGGATCCATATATTGGTTAACTATAATATTTAACACTATGACTATTGTGATTCATTTCAAAACAAAAAAAGCATAAAATATGGGAACGATAGGTTTATACTAATATATACTGTACAATTATATTTTGTTTAGTCACACAAAAAATCTACCAATTCTTTTATTACATACATTTTATTGACTTCGAAAAATGATTTAAAGTATAACAGACATCGTCAACGTCAAGAATTTGACATATAATATAAATAAATATCAATAAAAACAAATGGTGTTAACGGTGGAGTTTATTTTTTATGATTGTAGAAGAAATCTTCAACTTGGAAACAAGTACGTACAAGGAGCTAACAGAACCAAAATCAATTGAAATGAGGATAAAATTATTTTAAAATTTTCAAGTTTGTAGAAATGAAAGTTATATAGAGATTTTCAAGAAAAAATGTTGATTAAAATTATCATGAAATATTTTATAAACAAATCAAATTAATCATTGTCTTTATTATACTTTGTGATGGTATTTTTTAGAAGTATTGGATCTATGTTCCATAAAGGATATAATGAACTACTTATATTAAAATACATATAAATGATTTGTTAAAAAATTAAATATTTGAATTGTCTTGTACGAAAATACATATAGTTGAGATAATCACAAAAAATTATGCTACCTTTATATACAAAACATAGAAAAATAATCAAATTTTACCTTCTTCATTTTTTTTCAAAAATAAAATAAAATATACAAATATAAAAATCTTTGAATAATTTTTTTTACATGCCTTAGTTTATTAAAGCTATTCATGTCTCAGATTACATTATATATACTTGATATAAATCACAATAATTTGACTTACCTTCTATGTTTAGCATAGAAGAATCAGATTTATTTAATTTATCTTATTTACGTATGGAAGTTGATATAATGAAAAATATATGACATGTTTTACATTGGATGGATTATAATCGGTCATACTTTCTTTGAAAGTATGAAAGACATGAAATATTATAATATATCATGTATGGTTTGAGAGTTATTGTAAAATTTATTATGTATTTACGTTAAATGAATTACAATTGATATAGATAGGATTTGTCTGACCCGTAAGACGAACCGATAAAAGAATGGGTGGGTATTCACCGTGTAATATAAGCCCAAAAATTGTATGACATTAAGGGTATTTGTATAATAAGGTCTAAAATGACTTAGTTTAGTAAGTTAATAGGATAGATTAGTCAAAATGGGTTATAATATAGGTCTAAAGTCCCTCCATTATTACTACAAAAGAGGATATATTCTTTCTTAGAAAGAGTGAACAATTATTATTGTATTACTATTTTTAGTGATTTCTATGTCTAGAATTCACATCTTAAATCTCTCTTTAAACTTTTGTGTGGCCCCAATAAAGTTGATGACTTATTTTGCCCTTGAATATTTTTTGGAGTCATCAATAATATATCATGACTTGTTTGAGAGAAAACAAGCATCAAAACCTACAAAACAATGTAAAAACTTGTTCGATACATGATCAAACTCCAATATTGCGGGAAACGTTTCATTAATTGACATGTTTTATCAAAATAATTAACTAGTCGACTTTAATATTTACTAATATCACCAAACACGAGGTCTTTTGATTTAAAAATACAATTCCTTGAGATAAACGATAAGATATACCAAGCACGCGGTCTTTTGATATAAAAATACAATTCTCTGTAGAATATACGAACAATACCAAATCGAACTATTTGTTATATAAGTACAAGGTCATCCTGCTGACCGACACCATCTCGGTTATTTATGATCGAACAAAGGGAAGAACAAGATACCAGCCCCCTCGTGTTATGAGTGAACCTGGTTTTATACGGTCAAGAATACACTTATTTTCCTACTATAATGATCACGGTCATCCAACTGATGAATGTTGGAAACTTAGAGAGGAAATCTATAGGTTTATAGATAATGGCGAGCTCATCCTGTTGGTTAGACAGCAAGATCACCGTCACCAGCTCGAACAGGGGGACGACACGTGGCCAGCCAATGAAGACAAACATTATAAAGATAAACTGATAGTTATCGGAAAGAAACAATGGTTATTCACCATTGCTGGAGGACATTCTGAGATACCCAGCAACTCAAAATCTAATAAAAGAACAAGAGCCGATCATGAAGTGGAGGTGATCGAAGCTTTATCCTACCATAGTTATAAAGACTTTGTTGCTGACCATATATTTAACGATGATGATTTAAGAGGGGTCACCACACCATACGAAGATGCATTAACGGTGAAATTGGATATCGAAGGAATGATGGTTACTCATGTCTTGGTCGACGGAGCTATTATCATCTTTAAGGCCAGCTACAATCTCATGCAAGAATTTTCATCCTGCAAAACCACCCAACAAACCCTAGTAGGATATGAAGGCAAGGCCTTTTAGTGTGTACGAGAGGTCTAACTCATGGTTAAAGTTGGTTATGGGGCTACCAAAAAAGAACTTAAAACATTGATTATGATTTTTGATGCACCTAGTTCTTACCATGCAGTCATTGAATGACCGCTGCTGCATCTGATGGAAGCCACCCCATGCACTTTCAGACAATGTATTAAATACCCATTACGGAATACAGTTGGAGTCATCAAAAGTAGTCAGCGAACTGCTAGAACATGTTACGCAGTTACGGTTGATCTAATTAATTCTCTCTGATAGCAATTAATCGGAGATGGATTGCGTGAAGATAAGCACAGATGAGGAGGTTTACACCAACGAATAGACCAGACAATATCCGAGCGGATGGAAATACCAAACCGAACTATTTGTTATATAAATACAAGGTGGACTAAAGCTACGCACAAATACGACAACGAGGATTATAGAACGGAGGCCTAATCGATGGAAGTTAATGTATAAGCGAGGAAATTAAAGACCCATCCAAAGGCAGCAGCACCGTCAACGATGATAAGGAAATATATAATAGACATCAAAGCCATCTAACGGAACCTGACTGGACAGACGCCTCACCGAGCAGAGCAAACAAGAGACACTATCAAAGATAAACAATCAAGTCTTTATTGAGCAAGGATAAAGCTGAGGAAAGGTCATAACCAAGAAGAAGGATAAAAGCTGAGCGAAGCTCATAATCAATACGGGCGAAACCGATCGAGGTCAATTATCAAAACAGATAAATAAGGAAACAATTTAGATCAACCCACCCAACGCATAAAGACTAGAGTAATTGCTGTAAATCTAGGACCATTATCATAATTTGTAGTCTACGTCCACAATTAGTAGAATCGTGTATTAAGTGGTGGTTTGAAACTTTTATGAGGGTGTATAAATAGGCAGAAAATCTGCGAAAGATGTATATTTACTTCCTTGATCAATTATATTACTATTTGGCATTATATTTGTTATATTCTCCCATAGTTGGTGTGATAAAAAGTTTTAAATTAAAATCTCGAACCATTTTACTTGATAAAATGTGAGACCTCACACTTTCAGTATTTTTTGATTTAAACATATCACGACAAGTATGATTACCCAACTATTTTGTAATATACATATATATAACGAACAACAAAAATCTCGCATGCACGAATTCTTTGTGCTCCATAAAAATATTTCTCGTATGATTATGAACATAAAAAAATACAAATATATTTCTAAAATAAATTTATATTAAGCATGATAAAATTCTATAACACCATCAATAAAAGTCCGACCAACACAGTAATTAAGTAGACAAAGAGAAACTAGCAAGTTTGCATATGCCATAGAAAATTAACATCAATTTTATTTATGATACTACCATGGGCAATAAAAAAAAGATTGATTGTCATTAACACTATCAAAACCTAATTTATGTTATATTTCATTTTCATAATCACTTACATTGTAATATATCATCTCTCTTTAAAAGAGATACTGGAAAATTCACAGAATCCTCGCCAAATCTGAATCCATGCGTCCATAAGTTTTATACAATATAGAAAAAATAAAATGAATTCATCATATGCTCGTAAACAAAAACATATGTAACAATATGTCATACCTTATAATCCTTTCGATATGAAGGTGATAAAAATACTATAATATAAAATGTATGATATAATCTATCATATCTTGTTTTACTGATACGAAACATATGGTATATTACGTTATTATTATTATTCTAATAAATTTTTTTGTTGTACTTTTGCATTGATGAAATTATAATCTGTCTTATATAGCTTGACAATTTAAGTAAAATCTGTCATATTTTTACATTTAATGAATTATAATACGGCATGTGTGACTTGATAGTAAAAGACTAACAAAGATTAAAATATATGTGTCTTGTTTAAGTGTGAGTGTAACATACATATTTTCGTTATATTAAATTTATTATAATATGCCATGCATGGATCAAGTATTAATAATGATGAAATAATATAGTATACTGATAATGATATAAATAAACAAGGAGTGAAAATAATTATAAAAATATTTTAATTTGAATTTTTTATAAGTTAAAGGGTAGATTTAACGCATAATGTAAATGATAGAAGCTAAAAGAGTAATTTATCATATTTTCTAACCAAAAATGTTATTTATACCCTTTGCCTACAAATAGAGAAGAGAAAATAACACCCTTTGCCTATAATAGAGGTGGAAGATTGGAAATAAAGGGTCTTGACAATTTTTACAAATAACTACTGTTAATTTCATTTTCTCTCTTAATAGCTAGAATAACTTTTTCTCTCTAAAATTACTTTAAAATTCTATCGCTACAAAAATGATTTAATACTTAACATTGGCGATCATAATGGGAGAGATATCAGGTACCTAGATAATAAATCTAAAACCAAAGAAATTTATGATTCAATTTACAATGAATACTGAAATCAGAATTGATCTCGTGGTCTTGATGCAAAATAAAGCGATTGAATCATGCTTGCTTAGAGAAGAAAAGCAAGATAAAATTCATGGAAACGAACGACGTGAGCAATATAACGTGGAGGATTGGATAAATCAACTAATGTAAAGGATATGTGTTTTTAATGATCAACTTGATCAAAGGGAGCAATATATTCAATCTGGTAGGCTGTGATCCGAGGTATGACGAGTTTATGAGAAAAAAGAACTGAAACATTCGTCTAACAAGTGTTATACTGCTCATCAACTGCGAAGTGATCGCAGAAGAGCGCGTTTTTAGTCAGATTGAGAACATCATTCTTCAAGAAAGGAAAATAAAGATAAATATTGGTATATTTCCACTAGTGATAGTGAGTTTTCTGGTTCGGATTCTGAAAAAGGTATGTTTAATCCAGAAAGAGATTGGTGTTCTTCAAGGAATGAGGGAACCGACATTGAAAATCTCATAGAGAGCACAAATCTAAGAGGGAGTATAAGTCTAGGTAAATAACAGATAATTTTTTGTTCGAGGGTAACACATCTAATCAGTATGTTAATATCGTAAACCAAAATTAATATGCAATTATGGGAACAACTAGAGCGAGTCAATTCATGCAAGGAGTGGATTGGATAAATTCTCCTTTGTCCAATGAGATTAGGTCGATACATCTTCCGATGCGTTTTGATATTTCTAAGGTTAAGAAGTTTAATGGAACACAAGATCCTGACGAGCAGATTGAGTAGTTAATAAATTACAAGATTAATTTTGTGGAAGATGACAAGTTAGTGTGTATAGAATTCTTACAAAATTTTAAGGGTACTGCTTTAAAGTGATATAATAGAGTTTTGAGGAGATCTATAACCAGTTTTGGGGTATTTATATTGCATTCTGAGATAATTTATGGGAAGCAAAGAGATGCGAGCTAACATAGATACTATAATACAATGTAAACAAGTTATGGAAGAGAAAATAAAAGATTGTATCAGACGCTTTGTGTTAAAAACTACAGAATTAAAATATTGTTAAGAGAAATTCGCAATGACATCTTTTAGGCAAGGGTTGCTCCAAGGTGATATAGCAAACAAGACTATGAGGAGAAGAGCATTGACATTTAGGGCTTTAATGGATCAAGTTGAGGAATAAATTAAGGTATAAGAGTCGATAAGAGTCCAAATTGGATCAAGATCCACTCAAAGAAATTGGGGGCATACACCAGGTGGCCAAGGATATTAAGGAAGCTCCTAGAATTCTCATGTACAATTTCGTTCGAAGGCGAATACTAGTCTTCCTCCTCGAACATGAGGAGCAGCTCAACCTTCTACCTATCTCCTCGAATGAGGTCTAACTAATGGATAAAGCTAGATTATTTTGCGCAGTTAACTGAGAATTTGGCAACAATCTTTAAGAGAGGCAAAAATTATGTTAACTTTAGAAAACTAGCACCGTTAAATAGACCGATAGAGGAGCAAAACATGTTTTGCAAACACCATAACAACATTGGACATGATACTGCAGACTATATATCTTTGAAGAAGGAAATTCATATTTTGATAGATAACGGCAAGGGAACGACTTTTGTTAAAGGATAGAATAATGGTCGGAATAATCTGAGTATGTCTGCGCAACATAATGTGAACACACGATCAAAGCAAGAACATTAATGATTGTGGAATCGAAGTTAGAAAATAAGAGGGTTTCGACTCGGCTTTGGAATATTTATATTCAGACCCAAATCAAAAAATAGTATTGGCTATCAACGAACCAATGTTTCTTTAGAGGGTGCGTACTATGTGTAAGTATTTTAAGAATTTGACCATTTTTGAGCAAGATATTATGTCCAAAAATAGTAATAGTTTGAGAAACAGACATGTAGTGAAATGTCTACCTATCTTTATGGAAGAAATGTAACACCTTTTATTTTGTTTGACGAGGATAACGGCAAGGTAACGACTTTTGTTAAAGGACAGAATAATGGTCGGAATAATCTGAGTATGTCTGCGCAATATGATGTGAACACACGACCAAAGCAAGAAGATTAATGATTGTGGAATCGAAGTTAGAAAATAAGAGGATTTCGACTAGGCTTTGGAATATTTAGATTGAGACCCAAATCAAAAAATAGTATTGGCTATCAACGAACCAATGTTTCTTTGGAGGGTGCGTACATTGTGTAAGTATATTAAGAATTTGGCCATCTTTGAGCAAAATATTATGTCCGGAAATAGTAATAGTTTGAGAAACAGACATGTAGTGAAATTGGCCACTGAATTAGAAGGCAAAATGTCTACCTATCTTTATGGAATAAATGTAACACCTTTTATTTTGTTTGACGAGGATGATTTGAGGGGTTTAGGTTCACCTCATGAGGAGGCACTGGTGATCGGTGCAGAAATAGCGGGAACTGAGATCCGACGAATACTAATTGATACAGGTAGTTTAGAAGATGTGTTGTTCAAATCAACGTATGAGAATATGCGCAATCCACCTACAAGTCTCTGATCTGAGCGCATTATAATTAGGTTTACATGCGTAATAGCTCAAGTTATTGGGGAATTTGGGAGATAATTTTTATTGGCAATAGGTCTTTTTAGGAAAAAAGTTTGAGTTCTGTTTATGGTGGTGGATTGTCCGACTAGCTACAACACAATTTTTGGAAGGTCCTCGTTGTCTAAAATGCATGGAGTTATCTCAACTGTCCACTAGTGTTTGAAGTATGTATTCGGAGACCATGTTAGAGTCGTTCGAATTGATCAACAAGTGGAAAAAGAATGCTATACAACAACTTTACACTCATAAAGGTCACCTTTAGTGACCAAATGACTGAATAACAATCAAGAGGGTCGACTTTGCATAATGAAGGTGTAGATGATATGAGGGATACCCTTGGCTGATTCTAGTAGAAGAAAGTGTGGAGGAGTATATGTTCTCTAATGGGAAAAGTGTGCGAATATGGACATTATTGTCACCTACTTTACTATACTATAATTGAAGTATATGTCTGAAAATTTAGATGTGTTTGCTTGGAAAACCGAGGATATTATAGGGATTCCATCTGAGGTAATATATCATAGCTTGGCTTTAAGTCCGAAAGTTAGACCCATTATTTAAAAGAGAAGAGTTTCTCTATAGAAAACTCTATGGAAATTGTGACTGAAATGGATTGATTATCCAAGGTCGGACATATACGGGAACCACAATACCCATTGTGGACTACAAATCTAGTGCTTATAAAAAATAAGAACATGCAATGAAGGATGTGTGTTGACTTTACGGATTTGAATAGGGCATGTCCAAGAGATCTACTTCATGTACGAAGGATTGATCAACTTGTTGATTTAACATCAGGGCATACAATTATTTTTTCGTGGATGCATTTACAGGTTATAACCAGATCCAAATGAATCTAAAGGATCAATAAAGTAATATGTTTATAATTGACCAACGATACATTCTTACTGGGTCATCCCTGTTGGCCTTAAGAATGTTGTTGCAACGTATCACAGATTAGTAAACAAGGCATTTGCTTCTCAAATTGGAAGGAATATAGAGGTCTATATTGATGATGTGTTAATCAAAATCAAGTCAGATGAAGAACGTTTACGAGATTTAGAGGAAACCTTTCTGAAATTTAGAGCTATTCAATTGAAATTAAATAAAAAAGTGCCTTTTGGACGTTAGGTCGGGAAATTTCTTAGGATACATCATAATCGAAAAGGGAGTAGAAGTCGATCCTGACCAACTAAAGGCTTTGATAGAGATGACTTCACCTCGGACAATTATAGAGGTGCGGATTTTGAAAGGGAGGTTGACTGCTCTAAATAGATTCATCTTTTGATTTTCCGAAAAATGTGCTCTTTTTTTCCAAATATTGCGGCGACCAAATTAATTTACTTGGAAACTATAATGTGAAGTAGCATTTTTAAAGATTGAAGAACATGTGTCATCACAAGAAATTATGTCCAAGCCTCGAGTATGGGAGCAACTGTTTTTTATGTTGATGCGGCGGATTTTTCCATCAGTATTATGTTGATTAGAGAAAAAGGTTGATCTCCATGACCATTTTATTATGTGAGCAATAGTTTATTAAAATCGAAAAGAAATGCTTAAGTCTTGAGCCGTTGGCTTTGGCCTTAGTGGTTACTGCAAGAAAAATGTGCCCTTATTTTCAGGCTTATACAATTATTGCCTGAAGTTCTTTTCTATTAAAACATGTGCTGTAATGACCGGATATCTCTGGTAGAATGACTAAGATGTCGGTTGAGTTAAGGGATTTTGACATAAATTTTGCTTCTCGAACAGCAATTAAAGCTCAAGCTCTGGTAGAGTTTTTGATTGATTTTCCTTATAGTTGTTCCAATTAAGACAATATAGGGATTTGTTACCAACACATTCAGTATAGGCGGTTCTAATTAATTGAGGATCTAGTATACTAGGATCAAATTTGGGAGTATAGTTGTTTGATCTTTCGGGATAATGTGTCAAGCCATTAGATTCAGATTTAGTGCGTCAAATAACGAAGCAAAATATGAGGCTGCTTTAGCTGGATTAAGGCTTACAAGTATATGTGAGGAAAAGAAAGTTCGTTTGGATACAAATTCACAATTGGTATCCAATCACGTGTCGACCGTATCCGAGGTAGAAAAGAACTAACTCGTTCTATATCTTCGTGAGCTTTGAGGATTAACTCTTTTATTTGATGAGGTGATTGTTGACCACATCAATTGAGAGGAAAATACAATTTTAGATTCTTGGGCCACTATTTCATGTATGGAGGAGTATCTTTGGATATTGTTACAAGAAAGTCTGTCTATGTTGACAAAGTCTAAACAGTACAGATATTACGAGAATGTGTTTGTCAATCCAAAAAAAGATTGTGCAGACTGTAGATTATATATAACAGATTTTTTACTCAAAACGACTCTACCTCAATACACAAAATTAGCTCAGAGATTGAGATTCAAAGTCCATAATTATACAATATTAGATGGAGTGTTATATAATAAGTTTTTTAGTAGGCCGTTGTTACAATATTTAAGAAAGAATGAGTCCCACGAAGTTTTATCCGAACTTTCTCATGGGGAGGGTTCTACTCATTGTGGGTTTAAAGCTTTGAATAAATGGTTTTTGTTGGCTGGGTACGATTGGCATTTACTAATGAATGATGCTAAAAATTGAGTACGAAGTTGCGACACTTGTCAAAGATTTGCGAATTGTATTAATAAACCAGCAGTACCACTAATTTCAATTTCCAAAGCGGTTCCCATTTAATAAATGCGGATTGGATTTAGTAGGACTATTACACATGGCTTTAGGAGGAAGGAAAACGATTATAGTGGTAGTGGATTATTGTTCAAAGTGGCCTGAAGCCGAACCATTGTGAGGGATGAAAGCTAAAGATGTTATAAAAATCATTATGTCTACTATTTGTTTTCGATTTGGGGTTCCCCGAAATATTACTACGGACAATGGAACACAATTTAATAACTAGAAAATGATTTTTTTTATAACTCGAGGGGAATTAGACAGTGTTTTTCAATACTACTTCATCCTCAAGCGAAGGTTAGGTCGAGGTTACTAACATATCTATTTTAGAGGGATTAAAGAAAAACTTGACATGGGTTGCTGAGAAATAGCCAAATTATCTTCATGAAGTAGTATGGGCTTATCTCACGACACCTAGAGTGACAACTCAAGAGACTCTTTTTTCCTTAGTCTATAGGATGGATGCTGAAAGTTCCGCTGAGTCAACCCTACCATGTTATTGAGTACTCAACTATTCTGAGCTCCTTAACTAAGAATCAAGAATAATAAAGCTTGATTTAAATGAAGCGAATAAGATTAAGGCGTGTTTGAATTTGATACATTATCAAAATTTGATCAGAAGTCGCTACAACTTGAGAGTAATATAAAAAGATTTCAAGGTAGGGGACAAAGTTTTGAGAAAACTATTATTGCATAGAAAAGACAAAATATTGGGAAAGATGGATCTAAACTAGGAAGGATCTTACTTAGTGGTAAAGATGATTAAACCAGGTACATATCACCTCCAAGATAAAGAAGGGAGACTTTTGCATCATCCTTGGGACATTTAGCATTTACAAATGTATTAGGAGTGATTTTTTGTACGTTTATAATACTGTTTCTTTTTTGCTTATACCGTTTGTATAGTGGCATACGTTTTCGTCTGCTAGTGGCTCAGAAATGTTTTAATGAGGTGTCATATATATATAATAAAATTTCTTTTGATTGGTCAATTTTCTTTAGAAACATTATACAAGGACTAATAATCTTTGGGGTAATTAGCAAAGATATAATTCGAAGTTCGAACGTTCATTAAAGGTATTGTTCGAAGTATTTATTTGTGGTAATATAATTCCAAGTACAAAAGTTCATTAAAAGCATTGTTCGAAATATTCATTTGTGGTGATATAATTCAAAGTGATAACGCTCATTAAAAGCATTGTTCGGAGTATTGATATGTGGTGATATAATTCGAAGTACTAACATTCATTAAAAGTCTTGTCTGAAGTGTTAATTTATGATGATAAAATTCGAAGTGCTAACGTTCATTAAAACTATTGTTCGAAATATTAATTTGTGGTGATATAATTCAAAGTGCTAATGTTCATTAAAAGCATTGTTCGAAGTATTACTTTGTGTGGTGATATAATTCAAAGTGCTAACTTTCACTAAAAGCATTGTCCGAAGTGTTAATTAGAGTGGTGATATAATTCGAGGTGATAGCATGTATTAAAGCACTACTCATATGAAAGCTTGATGAATTTTATATAAAAAAACACAAAGGATGAAAAGGCAAAAAATGATACTTCACATTGTTTAACAAAAATGGTAAGTATCTAACACTCCTAGTTAAAATAAGTTGTTCAAAACACCAAGGCAGAAAATTATTTCGAGAATTATACGATAACAAACACGCAAAAAACAAACACCAACCAAAATATCACATACCATGAATCCAAGTTTTTATATTTTCATTGACATCATTAAGGGGCATTATCCGAGCTTTGTTCTGATGAGTCAAATGCTTGACTTCAAGAATTTGAGTTGCTATTTTCATCGTCCTCTGATTCAAATTCTTCATATTCTCTTGGGATCGTCAACGAAAACTTATTTAGGACGTTGGTTCACTAGAACCAAATGCTAGAAATCTCCCAGATTTTCCCTCGAAAAGTTGCATAGAAATTAAGTATCATTGAGATTTTGGCTTATGCTTCAGAATTCTTCATGGCATCAAGGCAGGCCTTCGCACCTGCATCTACAACAGTTTGAATGATAGAAAATTTTTTTTCCTCGACTTTGACCTTGTATGACTCCAAATTTTGAAGGGTTTTTATCCTCCGAGATTGAGTTTTCTCATAGATGTTTTTCAAGTTAGCTTTCTTAGAAGTCTCTTCGTTAAACTGAGCATGGGGTTTCAACTTAAGATCTTCTAATTTTGTTTGATTCTTTTACTTATGTTCTTCCATTTCTTTGTTATGAATCGAATTCATACATTTTTTATTTGAAAGCATCTGATGTGGAATTCTGACCTATCGGCATGAAAACTTGAAATTGCTTGATGAGATTTCGATTACAGATGTTTTCCCATTATTTCTTATGAGAAAATTCTTTTTTTTCACCATATTACATATTTTACAAGATTCGCCAATTGGTTTCGAGAAGATGTGACTTCCTCGCATAACTGCTTGGCAGTACTTTTTAAGCCTCAGAAAAGTTAAAGAAAATTGAACACTTATTGAGAGGGCTCACCCGCCGGATGTGGTGGAACGTTGTCATATTAAGCATGGGTAGTTGAGAATGAAACCCGAGGTAGAGATACATTTTGATTTTGAGTAAGGTCGGATTGAGGGACAACAATTGTCAACGCATTATCCGCAACACCTTCTGTGATTTGATTTCCAATTTCAATGATGTAATTCTGGATTTCTTGAATTTAGGATCCATATCCTTGTACAACTCTTCAAATTTATCCTCTACAACCACACTTTCCCTTTTTTGGTTGTCATTCTTGGTAACTTCATTTCCTTTTATTACCTCCTCGGTGTGGGGGTCAGACTAAGAGAAGACACATCGATCACGTTTTTTATCACAATTGTTGGGGTATTTTTCGAATATTTATTCTTTTTCTTAGAAGCAGAAACCTTCTTTCTCTTTTTGGAAGACTCAACTGGTGCTTCTTTGGTATTCGAGGGGTTAGCTTCGTTGGTTTTTCTCTATTTTTCCATTGTGGGCTCTTTTTTATTCTTTGGATGAGTCAGTTTGAGATTTCTTTTTTTCTTCTTTGAAAGTAAATGGCTTTGTGCTCTATTATGAACTTGCATGATGACACGTGTGTCAGGAGCAGCTAATTCTTCACAATCACAAGGAGGTTTCGTCAATTTATCAGCAACGACAACAGAGTCCGGGGAGATTATATGTGGCTCAAAATGAAGTTCAGAGGCACAAACACCTTATGAAATTCATTGCACCTAACTATTTCTGCCCATTGAGTTAGTTTAGAAAACGTATATTTTCCAACAGCTTTGTGGATTTTGTACCACCTCGAAGTTTCTATGAGGAAAAATAAGAGATAGAAGATTTGAAACAAAATTACATGTAGGATAATTGTTTTTATGCTACTGACTAGTGACTCTTCTATTTGAGGTTTAGCCTTGAAGTATTTTTGGTAGAAATCTCTTTTCCATTCTCCCAAACACCAGAAATAAAGAAAAAAATCATGTTTCCATAATTTGTCAGCCTCAAGTAGATCGTCAATGAGCTTCGAGAAGTTTCTGAGCGCGAGCTAGTAGAAAGGCAGAAAAAGATTTTTTGAGAGACCAGTCTGGGCAAGTCTTGATGGCATTATACTTGATAGTAGTGCAAACCAAAAGTTTGGATTTACTTGCATCGGACGCGGATCGATTATCTCGAAGTAATCTACTATGATTGGGTACAACAGAAATTGAAGGCCATAGTTTAGAATTTATGGGTAGACAATGAGTTCTTTTCCTCTACAAGAGAGTGGAGGCTCTTCCACCACTGGTAACCAAGGCGTGACATTATCATGGAGACCCCACTATTTCTTTATAATCTCATCTTCGGATTGGTTGTAATACTCATATTGCATATTATTTAGTTCAATAAAGTATTAAGGGAGGAAGTCATTAAGATTCACACTTAAATTTTTAGAAGTCTCTTCGGGAAGGGTGATGGTTTCTTTAATCCTCTTCTTTTTTATTTTTTGAGTTGTTTTCTTTGTAACATCGCCCTCGGATTCGGAGAGAGGAGTGCTTTTTACATTTTGGACATCTGAATCAGTCTTTCTCCTAGATTCTGATTCAGTGTTCTCCTCGGAAGTTTCATCTCGAAGTTATTGGGAGCAGCAGTAAGAGGTATGGTTTGGGAGCTCCCATGAATATTTGAAACTATTTGTTCGTGGTTTTGCGAATGCGCCACCTTTGACTGTTCGTTTGTCACATATATACCCTTCAAGGGATGAGATAAGGATATGGTATTTAGTGAAGTGGTGACGTCTTTGAAGTTTCCCATCGCGAGAAATAAAAAATTTCGAGGAAGTTGTCTCTTTTGAGAATATACTTTTAAACATATTTGAGGGGTTTGTTTTTGATTGATTCAAGGAGATTAGGTTTTATGGGAAGACGATTTTGTGTTATGTTGGAATATGTTTATTTTGTGAATCAATAAGTGGTTGTGAACAGGTTGTGGGGGATAAATAAAGAGGATTTTGGTTTCCAAGAGAACGACTTCGATCAGGGTTGAAGGCCCCGTGAAAATTAGTATGGGTGGATAGCTTTAGAGAATTGTCAATCACACCTATTGCTCAATATTTAGCAGTCGTATTAGAAATGTTGAAATAATTGTAGATACCAAAGATGGGTTTTTTTGTTGGTATTTAGCTTTTTCAAAAACTAATGTGATAGCAGTTATTAAGACTAAACATAAATATGGTAAATGGAAATCGGAAAAACTTAAATGTGGTTGAAGAATGATAAACTTGAATGTTGGTACTTATCTTTCTCAGACGATTTTCTCTTTTTATCTCTAGAATTTATATATGATAGGAAAAATGAATATTGAGAAGGTAATTATAGAAAGAATTGTAAAAAAATGAGAGTGGGCATTTCAGAGAAGGGAGCTGAAGGGTCGACATGCGTCCATAGGGTGAAATATGAATCGAGAGATAACAAATTCCTAGTATAAAGTAAGTTCATACGTATAGAGTGTCAGAATTAAGTAGCACGTGCACTAGGAAGATTCTGTAATGTACAATTCTATTCTAAAGGGACAGTTAGTGAGTCACTTTAGTATTTTTGATGACTAACTAGGTGAGTTATTTTCATCAAGAAAGATTGGAAAAATTCTTGAAATAACACCCAAGTTTCTTAGGTGATCATAGAAATGACACCCAAGTTTCTGAAGCGATCATAAAAATAACACACAAGTTTCTGAAGCTATCATAGCGGGAGTATGAAATTTTTTCGAGCACAAAAAACTAAATATTATGTTTGATTTATATGATCAATTGATAAAGATAGGTTCAAGGAAAGTTTTTAAACCAATGTGTTTGAATAATAAGAGTTACTCACTTTTCAGATTCTTCACAAGCACGAAGGGAGCTAATGATAAAGATATAAATAATTGAGGAGTGAAAGTAATTATAACAAGTATTTTAATTTGAATGTTTTATAATTTAAAGAGCATATTTAATACATAATGTCAATACCAAGGTTTGAGAGTGTAATTTATCATATTTTGTAATCGACTCTCTTATTTATACTCATTGCCTATAAATAGAGGAGGGAGATTGGAAATAAAGAGTCTTCACAATCTTTACAAATAACTACTGCTAATCATATTTTCTCTCTTAATAGCCAAAATTACTTTCTCTCTTTAAAATTACTTTGAACATTCTATCTCCGGAGAACGGATTTAATACTTAATGTATCCTTACGTCGCTTGAAAGTCGAAGTAAACTATATAATGTCTGCAGATTGAATGGATTATAATTTATTGTTTTTCACATTAACCATATTTTAAACATAGTTTACTAAAATTATGAAAACAAAACAAGATAAAAATAATATAATAGACCTTCTTTTATTAAAAAATATGTCATAGTTAGTCATGCCTTTAATCTTATCTTTTAAGTTGTCACAGATGTGAAACATACAAAAAGTATGAAAATAATGTGGGAAAATAGTATTAACCAAATGAACTAAATCCTAATGTCACTTAAAAATAATAAATAATACATCTAAATATTATTATAATAAATCATCTATGATATTCATAAAATATACGAAACAAATATATCATTATTGTTGAACTTTGTAGTTAGCCATAATAATGTGTATTTGTCAGTTGACATAAAAGAGTATCATCCAAAACAAAATGAAACGTTACTATTATAAATTATGAAAACAAGAACCAAAACCAACAAAATAACACACAAAAACCGTTCGATACATGATCACACTCAAATACTACATGAGAAACTTTTATTAATTTACATGATTTACTAAAAATAATTAACTAAACTATTGTAAGATTTAGAAATATCAACGAACACTTTGTTTTTTTTGCTTTAACAATATAATTATGAGTTAAACGATAAGATATATCAAACCGATATATGATGGTAAATTTAAAATTAAAACTTTGAAGAAATCACTTGATATAATGTGAGAGCTCTCAGTTTCACTCTTAGTTGATTTAACCACATCACGACAAGTATGATGTGTTCTAATTTTTTTTATAAGTTGCATATACATATATATACACAAATTCTTTAACTTGAGCTCCATAACAATATTTTTCTTATGATTATGAGCATAAATTACAGAAAAATCTATTTCAAAAATATTTTTTTAAAGAGCATGACGAAATTCTATAACACAACCGGCAACGAGTAATCAAGTAGACAAAAAAAACTAGCAATTTCTCATACGCCATAGAAAATCAACAACAATTTCATCTCCATCATTACCATGAACAATAAAAGATACATTTATTATCAATAACATTATCAAAACTTAACCTACATACACTGTATTTCAGTCTTATAATCACATACATTAGACTTCTCCTCACAACAAATTCTAAAGTGTCATTTGTAAATTGATTCAATAAATCAATCATATTATTGAAATATGACTCCTTTAAAATAAAATAAAAAACTCTTAATTTCCATAACATAATAAGATAATTTCACAAGTATAACGTCCAAATCATGCTATTTATCCAACACATATTCAACATGTACATCATAAGTCTTAAAATAGATAATACAAAAACCATAGATTTTGCACTAAATCCGAACTTACCTACAATGTACAAAAAATATTTAAAAAATCAGCATTTATATTTGTTTATATAAAAACACATATAAAAATATGTCATACGTCATCATCATTTCAATATTATAGTGGAAAAGATATAACAATATAAAAATTATGATATAATCTATCCACCTTGTTTAACTCTTAAAAATATATAAGGTAAATTATGTAGTTGTTACCATTTCCTAAAATAAATTGTCTTCTTTTTTCATTACAAAGATTATAACATGTCTTCCATGTCTTGATAATTGATTTAAAATCCATCATACATGTACATTTAATGAATTATATTATGTCAACATTACTTGAGAGTATAACATTTAGGAAATATTATGAAAAGGCGAACATATACAAGACGAGGGTGACAAATGGTAAAAGATGGTGGCGATAAAGAATCTACAAGACAAAGATCACACGGGAACAAGTCGAGCGCATGAAGAGAATATGCAAATGATTATTATGGATGATATGTGTCACTATGCCATACATAATTAAGAAACATGTTTACACACTTATTAGGAAATGTGATCCAACTTTAAGGCACGTTAACACATTGAAAGTGATAATGGCTAGAGAATAAATATACATAGATAATATCATGTAAATGGTATAAGTAAAAAATAAAAACCCTGAATATAGGATGAATCATATTCTAGTATAAAAAGGTTACAGTATTTATAATAATTTTATTTATCGATCATCTTTTATCATCTTGGCTGTATATTTGAGAAAGAATTCTCTTATCAAATTTTGTATCGTTTGTGGGAATTGAAAGGGAAAATTTAGGACGCTAGGCGTCAACCCGTTGCAGATGAGTAGTACTCCCTCCAGGTTCTCAACAAGTTTACTGGCTAACGAGAACAAATCGGTACGAAACCAACTTTTAGGCTAGACGAATGTTGGGCTCACAACAATCAACCAAAAGGAAAGGGTTGTGGTAGTCATGACGATAGTATATACTCAATTGGTTTGGGTAGCGATAGTCCATAGTATAGGTTAAATTAAAATTTAAGGGAATAAGTTGAAACTTGAAAGAGATTATAAAGAAAAATAAGGATGAAGAAGATAAGTGGGGCACTACAATTTTTAACCAAGATGGTCTTGACGAAAAATAAAGGAAATTAGGGATTGGACAAAAGATTCAATAAGGTGAGCCGCACGAAAAATGAGAAACTTAACGAGCACCGAATACGAGGACCAGTCGAGTAATAAAGTGTTGAAGATGAGAAACAGAAGATAAACAAGGAGCATGACTAAACAATACCAAAAATAACAGCTTACGTACTCCATGAATCTCCATTCGTTAGGAAAATTCTTGAGGTCAAGCTTCCCTGCAAATTGAATCAATATCGTATGAACACTTTTGACGATTCGGCGGACCCGAAACAACATATGGAGCAATATAGAAATATGATGATGGGGTTCAATTTGGAAGTTGCCTTACGATCTAGAGATTTTTCCATGACGTTCAAGGAAAACGTGTTCGAGTAGTCCGACAACTTACCTAAAAGAATGATTCGGGATATCAAAGTCTTTTCACAAAAAAGTCAACTCCATAATGAACATGTATCAAAGAAAAGGGGAGACGGTAAAATGCTATGTCCAAAGATTTGTTCACGAGATGAACACCTTGTCGACGTGCAAAGAGGATGTTGTCGTGGAAGCCTTTAAGAAAGAACTAAACATAGATGGACAACTGTATGCTGATCTTGCCTGATTTCATGTTGATAACATGAGAAATATTTTAGCAAAAAACGGATCAATTTATCAAAGTAAAAAACTCAAAGAAGGATGCATCTTCCTACGCTAAACCCAATGAGTCAAAGGGGTCAGCTCGAGAGAGGAAGAGAAGTAACAAGACCATGCCTGAACAGGCCATGATGGCTCTAATAAGTAGACCAGGGCCCTCCTATGATGACAAGCAGACTCAAAAGTTTACACCTTTGAATCATAATATATGAATCCTCATTGAAAACACAAAAGGTATAGTAAATTACCAGCTTCCATGACGCATGCTAACCCCTAGCTATGAAGATCTTGTATGTATTTTGTGCATACAATAACGTCCATGATCACAACCAACAACCGCTGGAAATTACGAGAAGAGATCGAGAGACTAATTGACAATAGTGAGTTCATCCAGCTCATCAAACAAAAGAAGTAGAGCGACGTAACCATGATTGTAACCATGATTATGCAACCAACGACTGCTGAAATTACTTACCTATCACATCAGAAATATTTGTTAGTCCTCCCTTTGTTATTACAAAAACCTAGGTGGGCTACTATCCTATCTCTAGAAGTAATTTGAAGTTGTCTCAACCAAGTTTAAAGTCTTTTCGATTCGACGAGATGTTTCAACAACTCTAATCGTTTAGTTATACTATTTTTTACCTATGGTGAAATAAATATTTCTTCCTCAATTGAAGTTTTGACATACAAAAGGTTTAAAGCTATATAGAAAAACAATCCGCAAAAACCAACATATTTCAAAACTTTTAGAAATCTGACCGAAAATAAATAGTGATATAGTTGACATCCAACTGCTCAATTTCAAAAAAGCATATGTGTGACCAAGGTTTGGTGATGATATAAAAAAATCATTTATTATAGGTATCATAGTTCTTCTTCAATATTCTCACAAAACTATAAAAAAAAAACCTAATAAAATAAAATAAAAACATAATAGCGGTTAAACCGTTCCTACTAATATCGTAGGAGAGTAATTATATATGAATTTATACTAAAAGAAACAAGGCATTTTATATTATTTTTTTATGTTAGAAATGAATAAATAAAAAAGAAGCAATACATAATTTGGATTCAGCATGCGTTGGACTTGTTTGGTTATCCGTATGTAATAAATTTGTCACGTCGCTTGTTTTTCCGTAACTTTCCATGAGTGATCACACGTCTCGTGACATCTTTTCGTTGGATAACATATCAGCAAATCTGTACACATCATTCAATAATAATAATAATAATAATAATAATAATAATAATAATAATAATAATAATAATAATATACCTGATTAGGGCTTGCTCATTTGTTCCGGCATCAGCCGGATCCAAACTGCCGGTTAAGAAATTAACCTTAGACACTGGTTTTTTCAACAATTCGTTTCCTATTTTCACAAGATTTTCCAGATTTTCAACTGTCGCAAGGTCAACTGAGGCAACCTCTCCGATGAGCGTGTCATCCTTTAAAATAAGAACGATAATATTCATCAATTCATATTATAATATATTAACATTTTTTATAATATTTATAGTAAAATAGTAGTAAACATTGAAATGTTTATAGGGCGAGTTAATGGTCTAATAGGGAGACTAAAAATATATTAAATATCTAAAATTTGAATTTACTGTCTATTCAAAAGTTTTGTTTTATACAAAATAAAAAATTCCCATCAATTTTTTGAAATCTGTTAAACATTTTTTAAACCGTAATTTAAAAACTAATATAAAAATATCATTAGTTTAGCTTTTTCAAAATGACCGAAGAGTTAATTTATGGATGAACTTTTGTGAAAAAAATAGAATTGTTTTTTTTCGAACTCAGTTAATGTTATTATAATATTTAATTTTTTTTTGTCTCACATCTATCATCCAAGAATTACACTGGTCTTGTATCTATTATCTAAAAAGTATTTGACATTAATCAAAGTTCTTACAACTCGTCTTACACTCCTATCATCTAATTTTTTTTATTGTACCATTATTTCGTATCTAGCAACTCGTCCTCCATATATCATCTAAAAAAATTTCATTTTACACTAGTCTCGAATCAAGCAATTGGTTCTGTATCTATCATATAAAAATTATTTTACACTTGTCTCACATCAAACAACCGGTCCGAAATCTAATTAATAATTATTTTGCATTAGTCTTCCATATAGTAATTGGTCTCACATTTATCATGTAAAAAATTTCATTCTACACTAGTCTAGAATCACTCAAATGGTTTTGGATCTATCATCAACTTGTTTTTAATTTACACCCGCATCTCCTGTCTAAAAATTATTTTACATTTGTCTCGCATCTAACGGCTGCTACCATATTTGTCTAAAAAATATTTCACATTGATCTTGTATTTACGAACTAAAAAATATTTCACATTTGGGGCATTTAGCAACACTAGATGATAAATGCGAAAATATATTTTAATTTTAAATGCATTTTAAATTCCGACTTTAACAAAAATGACGGGAAAGGGTTAATAAAAATCGATTACTATTAAAAAATTAAAATATTCAATTAGATTACCATTTCCAAAAACATTTAAATTGCTAAAATTACGAGTGTATTTAAAAAAACATCTAATTTGATAAAAGTAACGGGTTTATATAACAATTTATAAGTTAAAACGAAATATATAATAATAAAAATAACTGCTTTAATTTGGTAGAAATAAATACATTATACAATGAGTATTTATTATTATTTATAAAAATAATGTATAGTAGATAGTAAATAAAAATGTTAAATAAAAATTTCCTTGAAAATATATCATAGTAAAAGAAAGTAACAAGTGGATAAAAGCTTTGCCGTTGTTATCTTACTTGTTATATGGATACCATAAATTTTTATCAGAAAATAAAATGTATAATAAATTGAATATTATACCTGGATACGGAGGTAATTTTGTTCGGAGTGAAGGGCTTGGACGACGGTAGAGAGGTGGAAGTCGACCATATCAGAACTTGCCAGCATGAAGATGTCGATGAGAGGGGTAAAATTGTCATTTCTCAACCAGTTCAATAATCCCCACTTGGCTGCTTCCGCGGCATCAAACTTCTCTTCCGCTTTACCGGTACCGGTCCCTAGCGAAATGACCAAAAACCTCCCGTAGTCATTCGCCTTTATGGGAAAAAAGTCGATGTTCCCTCTTGTTATCTCTTTGGACACCTCGCTGATTGCTATCAGCGTCTGTAAATATCAAAATATCATAAGAATATAGTTTTGAAGATATTTGGATTTATATGATCAAAGTCTATTAGTTTGTACCGGATTATTAGCAGCTACACCACCGTCGATGAGATTGAAGTCTTTGATCTGCCCGTTGGAGGTTTTGGTTTCAAAATGATACGCAGGGAGATAAGTAGGTGCTGCAGAAGTTGCGATACAAATATCCGATAAAAGCGGAACTGTAGTGGGATCCTGCTTCCTTGTATCATACGTAGAGAAGATCACCGGCTGGAGATGCTTGATATCAAAGGCTGGGATCACGACATTTGTCAGCGTCTCGTTCAATCTAACATCTCCTAGTTTCTCCTTTATCACTTCGTGGAGGTACTTCCCATCGTACTTGGGTCCTGTCAGAGACTTCATCAAGTTTCCAACTGAAGCAAAGGGAGAACTGCAAAAATCAGACTTATTAATCAATCTTAATATCATATTATGTTTATATAGGTATGTTTACAATATATATATATATATATATATATATATATATATATATATATATATATATATATATATATATATATATATATATATATAATGTAACTTACTGGGGTTGATGAAAGATTTTAGGAGACTGTTGAAGATAGAAGTCTTTGATGTCTTTGGCTGCAAACAGTGGACGGCCTTGCTCGTCCGGGGCGGTCAGCATGGCCGTCACAAGCCCACCTGTGCTCGTCCCCGCAATGACATCAAAATAATCTGCAAGCCTTGCTTCTTCTCCATCTAGTTTCTGTTGTTGCCGTTGGTATTATTATTATTATTATTTTAATATAATTAGGTTTTTCTTTGAAGTCCAAGAAAATTAAACGTAAAATACCTGAAGTTGGGATTCTAAGAAAGCGAGAATGATTGCGGGGATAATTCCTCTAATACCACCGCCATCAATACTCAGAACTGTGATTAGGTTCCCATAAGTTGGTGTCTGGAGTGGGGATTTTGGACTTTCCATTAACAAGTTTAGTAATAAACACAAGGAAATACTTATTTTTATAACAGAGAGAATACTGCTCTGAACTTGAGGAATTGATTGCTATGTAATATCTTAAAGGAATTGTGCTATTTATTGAAACCGAAATCAGTAGCGTCTTAATAGTTCATCATGAGATATTATAAATATTTCAAAATAAGATGAGGCTTGACGAATGACTTCCGACTCCAATCCTAATCCTAATCCTATTGGATGTTCATGTTGTCTTCCTATCGACACCTTGCCATCTTAAAAGCTGAACATGCTAATGCATGTTCTGAAATTCAATTATGCATATGGACATTGTACGATAATATTAATAACGTTGTCCTGTATTATACAGGTTTTTAAAATCATACAATATGGTACGCTAGGGCTCTTTAAATATGAAACAGCGTGCAAGTCAGAATGATCATTATTATAAAACTATACCTAGCTTGTACCCATAAGTTAGTGACGAATCAAACTTTTATTGTTTTAAATCAAGCATGCCATTTTGGTACTTGTAGCTTCAGCCTACCATTAAAACCCTTCGATGATTACGTCTAGATGCTTAATGGTGATAGGTTGGGTATAGGTCGACCTGCCCCAACCCAAACTTTGGAAATAGAAATCTATATTTGATCCATTCCTGATGAGGGTAAAGTTTCTAAAAATACACTCCGAAAAGTTGAGTTTATCTTATTTCTATAATACAATTTTTTTTTCTCTCCTTAAAGAACCCGCAGCCCGATGCTACTCAAACACGGTGACGGTGAGTGCACACAGGGTATAGGTCGACCTGCCCCAACCAAAACTTTGTATATATAAGTATATATTTGATCCGTTCCTTGTGCGGATAAAGTTTCTGAAAATAGGCCGCCTAAAACTAAATTTATCTGTTTTTTTAGGGAATTCGCACGGATATTCAAACCGAAGGCAAATCATGTAAGGTGATAGGTTCAGCCAAAATCACACAAGATATAGAGGGAATCGAACTCATGAATTTTGGTCAAGAGCTCTGTTCTAGGCTATAATACAGTTTTTATATTACTAAATATATTTGATAAGGTTGGTAATATCCATACCAGTGTTATAAAGAAAGACGTGAATATGGAGCTGGACAAGTCCGATCGAGTATAAATCTGAGCAAACATAAACAAGGAGGAAGCGATCAAGAGCAGACATAAACAAGGATGAGGCGATCAAAATCGATACAACCCGTGAAGATTCCGGACAAATAAAATAAATAAGGTCAAACTGAACAGACGTAAGTCCGAGCATAGCCAAGATCGAGCATAGCAGAACCGGGTTCAGTCCGAACACAATCGAAATGCAACTGAGCAGAGCGAGGGCCACTTCAAGAAGAACCTATCAGATCTTTTGACTAGGCAAAAGACATTTGGTATAAGGATGTCGCACTCATTTCATTCGCCCGCTAGGAGTAACAGAAATAAAAAATAAAGATTATCAAATAGAGTCAAATACATTAAACGAGTCAACCCACTAAGACTGTAACTTCCATAGTAATGGTCGTCAATTTAGGACCATTATCATTAGTGGAGGTCTACGTGCTAGACAGTTAGGGATACGTAATAAATAAACGTGATGTAACTGTTATGAGTTGTATAAATATTAGATTGGTGACATATAATTGTATTTTCTTATCGAATAAATAAAGTTAGTATTTTGGAAAATACTTGTTAAGGTTTTCAGGTTAACATTTTTGGCGCCGTCTGTGAGAACCACTTTGAGTCTTTGTTTAAGACCAAACACCAATGGTAGTAACTAGATACGGAATTGAAATAGAGAATATGGAGAGACGTATCATTGTGAATAACCCAAATTGAACGGTGGAATAGGTTATTGGGCCAAACGTCATTGAGGTGACTAATGTCCAAGAAATCCATCCCCAATGAGTGGGTGGAAACTCCACTAGGATTCCCCCAAGTAACTGTCGATCTGCCGCTGGCGCCGGCCATCGCATAAATTATAGCCAATCTGATAGAGTTACTTTCTAGATTCAATAATATGGATGAAGTAACAAAGGTTAGGCGGCTCGAACAGCAGTTCCAAGCAATGCAGCAGGGCCATCACAAAGTGGATCGGGACCAGGAAGTGAAGAAACAGGCTGCCAAAGCGGCCATGGGAGAAATGAACGATGCAATCAACCCGTTAGCCGTAAAAATATGTGAGAGCGCACATCGACGACCAAGGTCAACTATTGAGGCTAGCCGAACATCCATGCGTGAAGCATCATCTAAACGCGACAAATACGGTGAAGGAACATGGGAGAGTAGCGGCCAAAAGCGCCAAAAGATGAAGGAGCACAGTCAGGAGGAGAAATAGGTATCCTCAAAAACCAACAAAGAAGGTACAGCGG
Organism: Limnanthes douglasii subsp. nivea; assembly: GCA_036936605.1. Classification (NCBI taxonomy): domain Eukaryota; kingdom Viridiplantae; phylum Streptophyta; class Magnoliopsida; order Brassicales; family Limnanthaceae; genus Limnanthes; species Limnanthes douglasii. The sequence continues at coordinate 199,584,834 of JAUPFV010000001.1, read as the reverse complement.
AGCAATAGGATCATGTGCGTCGGATAATGATGGCGTATATACTCAGAGAATTGACCATTTCTGATTGGAGGCATATGACGACACTGACGATCCATAAAAGCACCTGGAGCGGTTCAGATTTGTGCTGTTTCGGGCCCTATCCACGACCTTAAAAGGTAACGCAATGGAATGGTTTAGTAGCTTACCCAAAGGATCTATCTAAGATTTTTCAGGATTGTGGAGCGCGTTTAGTTGCAACAAAGAGTTGCGCCAGGGGGCTGAATCCACAACGGCCTATACCACAAAATAAGAGGAGAGTCTTTGAAAAGTTATGTCAAACAATTCGTCTGTGCCATGAACAAGCTTCCCGATTTAGCATAAAACATTGCAGTGACATCTCTGAAAAGGGGGCTCGGTAGGCAAGGAAAACTCTACGTTGATCTGGTAATGTTCCCATGTGATAAGATGAGAGATCTCCTGGCTCGAGTTGACAAGTTTATTAAACTGGACAATGTAACCAAAATCAGCTCCCAAACAAAATTGTATCAGAAACCAGAGCATCTACCTACTATAGAAGAAGGACCGACGATGGGCCACAGAGGAAAACCCAGAGGAGCTCGGTCAACCAACGCCCTACGGTATATGAGAACTCCGCTCGACATTTCACTCCGCTTACAGAAACCATCTCTTGCATATACAACCATACCAAAGATAGATTTTGATATCAATCCATGCGAGTTATATCGGGTTGATTTACAAGAGATAGACCAGGAATGTTTTCACCTACCATGACAACCACGACCACGCGACAGCCGATTGCTGGAAAATAAATTGGAAAAAATCCAAAGATTAGTAGACAACGGCGAGCTAATCTAGTTCGTATGCCAACCAGGGCATAAGCAACAGCAAGGTAAGAAAGAAGAGGCCAACCGGGATGAACATAAGCCTCGCTGGGAGGAAACAAGAGTAGACGCCTGGAAACAACAATGGTTATTCACAATATCGGGATGAGGTACTCTAACTGAAGCAGATAACCAATCTAGGAAACGGGCAAGGGAGGACCACCAGGTACTCACTGTGGGCAGTTCTTCTTACAACACTTATCGAGAACCAGTAACCGACTTGATATTTAACGGCAACAACCTGAGGGGAATTGTCACCCCACATGAGGATGCATTGACCGTAAACATGGATATCCGGGTAGTAATGGTAACGAAAGTATTGGTGGATGGGGCAGCTCAACCAATATCATTTTCAAAACTAGCTATGACAAAATGCTGGAGGTCCCTCCGTAAAAACCAACACAGCGCACTTTGTTTGGGTATGAAAGAAAAACATCTCAATGTGTGGGCGAAGTCGAACTCATGGTTAATGTGGGATATGACGCTATGAAAAAAGAAATCAGGACCCTTTTTAGGATCTCGCACGCACCCGGCTAATATCACACGATTATAGAGAGACCTTGGTTACACGGGATGAAATCAACCCCTTGTACCTACCGTCAGTGTATTATGTACCCCGTCGATAACTATGTACGGATTATACGAGGCAGCTAGTGCAAGGCCCAAAACTGTTACCCTTTCATCATAAATTCTAGCAAACTAGTGAGATAACAATGAAAAGGTGAGGGGCACGAGTGAGCAATTAATCATTTCACCCTCGCAGAACCCGATAGAAGATCCTAGAGAAGATGAGCCATAGGGTAACGACCTGGAGGATGCTCTTGCAGAAACACTAGCATCAGGGCGCACCATCCTCATAGGAGCTTATCTGGATACAAGTTTCAAATTTTCTCTAATCGAATTATTAAAGCAAAACTTAGATATTTTTTCATGGGTAGCCAAGGATGTAACAGGGGTTGATCCCTCAGTGATATGTCTAGAATTAGAAATAGACAAGTAAGACAAACCCATTCGGCAAAAACGTATAACTTTTTCTATTGAAAAATAGAAAGCAGTAAACAACGAAGTTGATGAGTTCAGAGTTTTTGGTTTCTATACCCTGACTAAAACCGCTTATCCGAACAGGGACAATTCAGAACATATCACACCACTAAATATACGAAAAGGACAAATATATTAACTTTTGACTAAGCTGGTTGTTAATCAACTTACAACTATATAACTAATGGGTATTTAAATTTGACCCAGTTTCATAACCCGACCCAGTAAGCCCACAGGTCAATAATTAAAGTATAAATACCCCAACCACTCTCATTAATAAGATTATCAGAATTTAATAATAGGAGACAACTTAATTATTTCTCTACTCCACACACTCACCACAAAACATCACAAAATTATCCAAACACTCTCTAGACATTTTACTAGTCTACCCTCAACAAAAAAATAAACCAAACCAAAATGGCGACCATAGTGGGAGGCGACAGTCCCTGAATTTTATATTCAAAACCAGTGAGGGAAACAGTTCTGATGGATCTGAATGTGCAAAATACTCCACCTTCTGAGGTGGAACGTGCAAAAGAAAATAAAGAATACACCATCGAGGAGCGAAACTAGTTGAGGGATGAAATAGAGGTGCTAATAACCATAAAACAAGCAGAGAAAGGTATCAAAGAGAAATCCGGAGCGTCAGTACTTCACCATACTGACAACCCTAAGGAGAATGAGCCATCACTGAAGACTCACATTAGTTCAAAGAAAACACACTGGTCGAAGACTGTTGAAATTTCTGGATATGAATCCTCAAGCAGTTCCCCAAATAAGGTAGAGCTTGAAGAATCGTTGTCCTCAAGCAGTGATGAGGGGAGATCTAAAAAAAAGATAAAGTTGACCAAAAAGCACTCAAGGAAGAGGGACAGACATGGTAGACTCAAAAGGCACCAGGGCAAAGGCTCATCCCACAAGCATGATGTTCAATTGTCGATTGATCCCTTTGCCTTTTAGTTCAAACCAGGTATGTTTGCAACTCCTAATGAAGATACTGTTTTCAGTCGCAATAAAAATTGGACGCAGTGACCTTTGTCTGCAAAAATACCATCCGGACATCTTCCTAAAAGGTTTGATAGCTCCAAGATGGAAAACTACGATGGAAGTCGAGATCAGGCCAACCATGCGGAACAATTCAAAAACTTCATGATGAATTTTGATGACGATAATAAGCTTTTGTGCAGATATTTCTCCCAAACTGTTACGAGGAGTGCTCTTAAATGGTATAAAATCTTACCTCAGGGATGTATTAGAAACTTTAATACATTTTGGGTTGCCTTCTAGAGGCAATTTGTTGGGAGTAAGGAACTGAAGGGTAATGGGGATACCATTATCCATTGTACGCAAGAACCAACTCAGTCTTTGAAAGATTACATAAATCGTTTCGTGAATACAAAGAACGGACTAGCAGACTACTTTGAGCAAGTGGCAATTGCTTCTCTGAGACAGGGATTGAATTCTAAGAACTTAGCTGATTCAGTGACCCGGAAGAAGGCTATGACCTAGGGTGGTTTATTAAACCAAGTGTGAAAAAAAATTAATGTGGAAGAAACAAATAAAACGAGGGTGCACCGTCAGGTGAGGTCCACCACCACAACAGCTCCTCCAGCCACTAACCAATCCGGTTACAGGGCAAAGGAGACCGGACAAGGGTCTAACCGGTCCAAGCAAAGTCAATCCAACCAGAACCAGACCCAGAGCCAGCAAACCAGAAGTAAGAGGGGTCCTTGGGTCCAGCCTGAATGGTTCACTGAATTGATGGAAAATATAGCCACAATCTCTGATAAAACCAAGGATGACATACACTTTCGGAAACCGGCGGCATTGGAGTCTTCCAGAGAAAACCGAAACACTTGTTTTTGCCAATATCACAATGATATAGGTCATAATACTCAAGACTGCATAGCATTGAAACAAGAGGTCCAAAACCTTATTGAGAGGGTCAAGCTGGGGGCATACGTTAAAAGGTGAAGTGGAAACAAACCAGACAATGCACATAATAATGCTCTTCAGACAGGTACTTTGAATAATCCTGGAACATCTGCTCAAGAGGGTGCGATGGTGATCCTTGAAAGATTCGATGTAAACTCTGAGTATCTGGATCCAGATCCAACTCGAGATAAGGTGGGAGTGATAACAGAAAAAACTAAGACAGTTTCCGGAGAGGGTGAGATTGATGATCCCAGAGAGGCTCCTAGTGTCATAATACCTATTGAGGAAGTTGAAATTCATTCCCTTGTAGACGTCATGAATGTCTAGATTGGTTCCAAGTTGGCACCAAAATTAAAGAAGAAATTGTTTTCTTTTTTATGAATAATCAACATGTGTTTGCATGGTGCAATAGTGATGTAATCGGAGTACCAACAGATGTTATTTCACATAAGTTGTCTGTCCGATGTGATGTTGTACTTGTTGTACAAAAAGAAAGAGGTTTTTTCAAGGAAAAAGTAGATGTGATTGTTCAAGAAGTTGATCGGCTGACCAAGATGGGATATATTAAAGAGTCCTGATATCCTTTATGGACTGCCAATCTGGTGTTAGTCAAGAAACATAACGGCAAATGGCGCATATGCATTGATTTCACTAACCTCAATAGGGCTTTCCCTAAGGATCTCTATCATGTTCCGCAAATAAATCAGTTGATGGATTCTACATCTCGAAATAAATTATTGTCCTTCATGGATGCCTTTTCAGGGTATAATCAGATATAAGTAAATCTGAATTATCAAGATCACACTAGTTTTGTCACAAATAGAGGTCTCCACTGTTACAAGGTAATGCCATTCAGATTGAAAAATGTTTTGGCTACTTATCCGAGGCTGGTGAACAAAACATTTGCTAGTCAGATCGGTAAAAACATAGAAGTATACATAGATGATATGATGGTTAAAATCTTGGAGGAGGATTTACACATAACTTATATTTGAGAGACCTTTTCGAACTTAGAGACCGTGAATTTAAATTTACATCCAAAGAATTGTGTGTTTGGGGTCCGATCTGGGAAATTTCTAGGCTACATAATAAGTGAGAAAGGAATCCAGCATGATTCGGATTAACTTAATGCCTTACTGGCAATGGATCCTCCTGAAAATATTAAAGAATTTCAAAGGATCACCGACAGGGTTGGTCTCTTTGAATAGATTTATTTCAAGGTCATCGATCAAGTGCGCTCTTTTTTCCCAAATATTGAGAAATGCTAAAGACTTCAATTGGTCCCCACAGTGTGACGAAGCCTTTATTGAAATAAAAAAACACTTATCTTCACCAAAACTCTTTTCAAAACTGTTGGGGGGAAAAGATTTATGTATACCTAGTTGTATCATAATGTGTTATAAGTGATGTCCTAGTAAGGGAAGTGGACAATTACACTCGTCCGGTGTACTACATCAGTAAGAGTTTATTGGACTCTGAAATAAAATATTTGAGGTTGGAGAAGTTAACATTGGCTTTAGTAATTGCACCAAAAAAGATGAAGCTGTATTTTCAAGCTCATTATATTGTTGTCCGAACGTCTTTCCGGTTGCAAAATGTTCTTCAAAAGACTGATGTATCAAGTAGAATGACCAAGTGGTTAGTGGAATTGGGTTACTTCGACATTGATTTTGCCCCATCAACGGTAATTAAAGTTCAATCGGTGGCTGACTTCTTGGTAGAGTTTCATGCTGATAGATTCTCTGGACAAGATTTAGAAAGCAAATTCAAAAAGAAATGGGTGGTCCGAACTGATGGTGGATCAAGTATTATGGGCCGAGGAGCTGGAATTTGCTTAACCTCCCCATATGGTGATAAAATGTATCAAGCTCTATGTTTGAGATTCATGGCCTCTAACAATGAGTCTGAATACGAGGCATCTATAGCCGGTCTTAAGTTAGCTCTCCTCAGTGGAGCTAAAAGAGTCTGGTTAATGAGTGACTCTCAACTTCTCATCCATCATGTTCAAGGATATCTGAGGCCAAGAAGGAACAATTGGTTAAGTACTTGCTCATCTTAAAAGAAGTGGCAGCCAATTTTAAAAGTATTTGCTATAAGCATATTCCTAGATCGGAAAACGCATTGGCAGACTCTCTAGCAACTATATCCTATTCTGAATCCTACCCTTGGATTATTGTACATGAATGTCCATCCATATAGTTAGATCAAAATAAAGAAGATGAAGAAAATATGAGCATACTTGTGATCCAACCTATAGATTGGAGATACACACTCCTTCAATACATCTCCGATGGGACATTGTCTTCGGATAAAGCTGCGGCAAAAAAAATTAAATATAAGGCTCGTGGTTTTTTTTTATAATAAGAGAAGTTCTCTACAAAAAATATTTCAACAGGCCTCTGCTACGCTGTTTAGGGTTTGAAGAATCCCAAATTGTCCTATCTGAATTACACGATTAGGAAGGCTCAAGACATTGTGGATACATGGCACTGACCCAAAGAGTCTTGTTGGTTGGATACTATTGGCCAACCATAATGGCAGATGCTAAAGAAATGGTAAAGAAATGTGATGCATGTCAAAGGTATGGGAATGAAGTTCATGTGCCAGCAATACCTATGAAATCTATTTCTAAGCCAATACCTTTTGCTAGATGGGGGATGGATTTAGTTGGACCTCTTCCCATGGCATCTGGGGGATGCAGAACTATCATAATCGCCATTGACTACTTATCTAAATGGATAGAGGAAACTCTTTTAGCTGGAACCACATGAAAAGCTGTTATTAAGTTCATCTTATCCAATATATGATGTAGGTTTGGAGTCCCCCAGAAGATTACTACAGACAATATGCCACAGTTTGATAACAAAGACATGGAATTCTTCTGCACCTCTAAAGGCATTCAACATTGCTTTTCCTCCTCTTTTCATCCTCAAGCGAATGGCCAAGTTGAGGTTGCAAATAGAACCATCTTGTCCGAGTTAAAGAAGAATTTGGATTGAGCTACAAGAAAATGGCCAAGTTATTTACAAAAAGTGTCGTGGGTCTACCAAACTACTCATCGGGCTGCCACACAATAATCTCATTTTTCTTTGGTATATGGGATGTATGAAATTACTCCCATAGAACCTACTTTACCATCACAGAGGGTCCAAAACTATTCCGAGCAGGCTGATGATGTAGCAGCTAGGAGTCAGTTGGACTTAATAGAGGAAAGAAGGGTTAAAGTACATTTGAGAACAGCACTTAACCAAGGCTTGATGAGGAGCAGGTTTTCTTCCAAAGTCAAAAGAAGAGATTTTCAAATCGGAGAAAAAGTTTTGAGTAAAGTCTTTTTGCATACTAAAGAAAAGCAATTCGGTAAATTGGCACCAAACTGGGGAGACCCTTATGTAGTTTGTGAAAACGTTAAATTGGGGACATATATTCTTTAAGATAAAGAAGGAAGAGCTTTAAAGCATCTATGGAATGTTGAGTTTCTCAGGTTATATCTAGAATAAAGTTTTTCTGTAAATATTTACTTGTTAAATACCAATGTAAAAATTAGGGGGGGCATACTCTTTCCTACCCTGGTGGCGCGGGGAGGTTTTAATGAGGTGTCCGCCTTTTTCAATAATACATGATGCCTTCTTCAAAAGTCTAGTGTGATTTTACTTCAATTAAATTCAAGTATAAATTACTTATTCAACACCCCGGCTCCCAAGGTTTCTTGAGTAGATCAGATATGCTTAATACTTGGTCATAACCATTGAACACATATGATTGGATATATTAAATACTCTCAATTCAACACTTCTGAAATTTTAGGTGCTACTCAAACATTAGTCATCAAAGATTTAAAACAAAGTATTAAACAGAAGGGAAATTGAATAAATTAAACCTGATCATACTAAAACCGACCAGTAGTAAAAATATACCTTGGCCATCCAAGGACTTTAGTTTTTGGAAAGTAGAAGTTACACAATAAAACCTTATGGCTTATTCCCTTCAGATTTTTCTTCAGCACAATCCTTCTTGGGAATCTTGAGTTTGGCACCTCAACTCTAACCTGTTCATTCTTCATCATTGGTTGTGGAGTCTATTACACTAGAGTACTTGCGCTTATCACTATTTGCTAAAGTATGGAATAGGATATCCTCATAATCTACGTATTTCCATAAGGGACCAAGAGTTCTCTTAGGAAAGGTCTCATGAAACGACAACACCATCATCTCTTTTCTCTAGGGAATCAACTATCCCATTGGCATACTTCTCCATACCTACGACGATAACTTGTTCATGTTGGCGTTCCAGGGCCTCTTTCTCTTTAATCTTCTCTTGAACAGTGCTCTCTAACTTGGCCTTCTCATTGGATAAAGTTTGGATAACACCATCTTTAGTGTTCAGTTGCTCCTTCAAATCTGTGAGGTCTTGTGAGGAAGATGTCTCCAGGGTAGAGTATTTGGTTTGGAGCTCATTATTGACCGCCTACAATGCGATCAACTTGGCTGCCAGATCTTTATTTTCCTTCTTCAGCACCTCTATGCTTTGCTGAGCACTCAAAACATTATCTAACAAGGTTTGCTTGTCAATAATTAGAGACTTGATGGTGCCAGTTTTAGTTTTTACCTGCCTCTCCAGATCAAGTACTGGTCGGATGTAACCAAGGAGGATATGACTCAAAGTATCTTATTCCCCTGATATAGAGTAGGACTTCCCATTGTAAGTTACCATGTTGGAGGATCTGGAAGGACGATAAGGACCTGCAAAATCATCTTTCGATAGATCATTAAAGTAAATATTGATGTCTTGAAAGGCTTCAAGGTCCACTTCATCATTTCCTCCACTAGAAATCTATCCGGATTGAAGATCTGTTGGAATTTCTTCTTGCATGGTAGGGTCAGCAGGAGCTGGGGGTGGAATTTCTGTTGGGTGAAGAATTATCTATGCCCCCATAGTGACCTTATTTTTCTTGGCATCTTTCTCATCACTGCTGGCTTTGCGCTTTTTGTATTTCTTAGAAAGCCTTGGTGGGTTTTTTGACCCTCTGGATTACTTTACACTTTGAACCTCCATTTCCTTTAACAAGGCCACATCAATGCCACCTTGATTCTCCGAAGCAGTTCCATCTGTAGCTGTTTGAGCTAAGTCTGTTGTGGCCTTCCTTTTCTTGTTCTTCATTTTGCTGGGGGCTTTGGCCCTGGAAGTCAGATACAACTTGGCATCTTTAGCTTCTGTCCTCTTTAGGATCATATCACCAGGGGGAGGGTGGTTAGCTCTTCCCATGAAATGTCTATTCTTCCTGTGGTGTTCCATAGACGAGACGTCACGAAATTTCCTGAATTGAAGCAATTATGAAAGGTGTTCCCCTAGTTCTCCGAAGCCCAAGCGTTTAGCTTCGCACAAGTGTTCTGCCCTGCTTGTAGGTAGCCCAAGAACTCCTTTGCTAGAACTGGGGAAAGATATTAGTTAGTCAAAATGAGAAAATTTCAACTTAAAAAATGAAAAGGAAAAGAGAGAAGAAAATACCAGTATTCTTCCATCCACTGGTCAGGAGGTTGGGTTCGTGTCAGCCTTGATTTTTCTGCCATTCTCCCAAGTCCCACTGATAAAGAGGAACTGCGTCCTCTAGGGAATTTCAGACTCCAGTAGGTCATCCACCATTTTGAAATCATTCCCCATGTTGTAAGGATAGAAAAGGATCTGATGATTCTTGCATATGTTTGCTACAGCAGCAAACAGTTCCATGGGTAGTGGAATTTTTGACAGCCTGGACGCCAAGATGCAGGCTAGGAGAGTATACCAAGCGTTGGGGCTCGGCTGGCTCGGGCATAACTTGATTAAATGAAAATATCTGACAATCTCTGGGTCTAAGGGGAACCGAAGTCCCCAATTCAGTACTTTGGTATAAACTTATGAGTTCAGATTATTCAGTCACAGACTGAGATATCCAGACAAGGGTAATTCGGACATAAACGTGCCACTAAACTATTCAGACAGGACAAAAGTAAAGAAACACCTAAACATCTTTTGACTAAGCTTTGTACTAATCACCTTAATAAGTAAATGGGTCTTTAAACTCGAATCGGTTTCATAACTTGACCCGAAAGCCCATGCGTCCTTAATTGAGGATATAAATACCCCAACCACTTTTATTAATGAGGGTAATAAACATTTAAGACAACCAGGCTGCAATGGGAGGAGAAGGTGCCTGGATATACCCTTCAAAACAAGAAAAAAATGTGTTCAGATGGATATGAACGAGCAAACAATTACACCATCTATGGTGGAAGTGGTTGGGGAAAACAATAAATACACCACCAAGGAACGAGATAAATTGAGAGCTGAAATAGAAGCATTGATGGCCATTAAAAAAACAGAAATGGGTTTGAAGAATAAGTCAAAGGTGTCAACCATCCACAATACTGACAATCCTAGGGAGAATTATCCATCAACAAAGACTTATTTAAGTACAAAAAAGACCCATGTCAACTCTAAGAAGTCTCATCGGACTAAGCCAGTGGAGAGCTCAGATTCTGAGTCTTCTAGTAGCTCTTCGGACGAGGCTGAGCTTGAAGAGTCTTTGTCATCAAGTAGTGATGAGGGGAGGTCCAGAAAGAAACATAAACTAGTTAAAAAATATTCAAGGAAGAGAGATAGGCATGAGAGACTTAAAAGGCATTTGGGAAAAATGTCATCTCACAGCCATAGCCACAGGCATGTGGATCAACTGTTGATTGATCGTTTTTTCTTTTTATGATGAACCACGTATTTTCGCAACACCTAATGAAGACACAATCTTCAGTCGCAGTAGTAATTGGAGACAATCACCATTGTCTGCTAAGATCCTGTCCGGAAACCTACCCAAGAGGTTTGATAGTACTAAAATGGAGAAGTATGATCGTAGTAAAGATCTGGACAATCATCTAGAGAAGTTCAAGAACTTCATGACGAATTTTGTTGATGATGACAAACTTCTGATAGGTGTTTCTCCCAATCTTTTACGAGGAGTGCTCTAAAGTGGTACAACAGTTTTCCCCAGGGTTGCATCAGAAAGTTTAATACATTTTGGGTTACCTTCCGAAGATAGTTTGTGGGGAGTAAAGAGGTGAAGGGAAATGGAGATACTATCATCCATTGTGCCCAAGAACCAAATTAGTCATTAAAATATTATATAAGTCAGTTCTTAAATACCAAGAACATGTTAGTTTATTACTTTGAGCAAGTGGCAATAGCTTCATTAAGGCAAGGTTTAAACCCTGGGAATCTAGCTGATTCAGTAACAAGGAAGAGGTCCATGACCTGGGGTGGTTGGTTGAACCAAGTGGGAAAGCAGATTAATGTGGATGAGACTAAGAAGACTAGGGTACACCGGACAAGGGCCCAACAGGGCTAAGTAGACACAATCCAATCCAAATCCAACTCAGAGCTAGCAGTCAAGGTATAAAAGAGGTTATTGGGTTCAACCTGAGTGTTTTTCCGAATTAAAAGAGAGAGTGGCAACGATTTATGACAAGACTAAAGATGAGGTTTATTTCCGGAAACCTACATCATTGCAATCTCCAAGAGAGAGTCGTAATACTTGTTTTTGCCAGTATCATCATGATATTGGCCATAATACCCAAGACTTTATCGCTTTGAAGCAGGAAATGTAGAATCTCATTGAGAGAGGCAAGCAGGGTGCCTATGTCAAAAGAAGAAGTGTGAACAGGTCTGACAATGCTCCTCGAACTGGCCCTACGAACAATGCAGGAACATCGGCTCTGGAGTGGGAAATGGTCATCCATGAAACATTGGATATTCATTCATAGTATTTGGAGCCTGACCTAAGTCGGAATAAGGTGGGGGTCATAATAGAACATGTCAAAACGGTGGCCGGAGTCATTAGTTTGTTTGAGTCACTTACCATTTTCGGAGGGGACACAATGACGACACCCACTCCTTCATCAAGAAAGAGGCATGTTCATAATCTAGCTACTCAGTTGGAAGAGGGAATGTCTTCTTACGAGTCCCAAAGTCCTTTTCCATTTATAGTCTTTGATGAGGATGATTTAAGGGACATTGTTGGGCCTCATTAGGATGTTGTGGTGGTAGAAGCATCTATTGGGGGCAACGATATCAGACGAATTTTGATTAACACTGGAAGCTCAGCCAACATTCTTTTTTTAAGTTCTAATAAGCAGATAAAAAATCCGTCCTTTATTCAACTGTCAAACAGAACCATTATGGGCTTTACAGGGAGCTCTGCGGATGTAATCGGGGAATTCGAGGAAGAGGTGATGTTGGGTAAGGGACCTTTCAAAAGGCTGGTCAGAGTATTATTCGTTGTGGTAGACTGCCCCATATGATACATGCAATCTTTGGGAGGTCATGGCTCTCTAGAATGCATGATGTGGCCTCAACAGTCCACCAATGTTTAAAGTTTGCGGTTCAAGGGCAAGTGGGAGTTGTCCAGAGTAGCCAAAAGATAGCAATAGAGTGTTATGAGACTGTACTTGGTCCTAAAACTTTGGGAGTAGTCCAGGTTAATGAATATTAGCAGTTATCAGGGCCTTCTGAGGGGGAGGGTGAAATTGATGACCCTAGAGAGGCCCCTGGTGTTTTAATACCGGTTGAAGAAATTGAAACCCACTTTTTAGCAGAAGGCAAAAGTGTTAAGGTTGGATCCAAGATGACGTTAGAACTGAAAATGAAATCGTTATATTTTTTGGCAGATCACCAGCATGTTTGTTTTGGTGTAATGCTGATGTGACCAGAGTGCCTGCAAGTGTTATTTCGCACAAGCTGTCCATCTAGAGTGATGTTGCACCTATTGTGCAGAAGAGGAGAGTTTTTTCTAAGAAGAAAGCTGATTTAATAGTCCAAGAAGTCGATCGACTTACTAAGATGGGGCACATAAAGGAGTCCCAGTATCCTTTTTGGACTGCCAATCCAGTGTTAGTTAAGGAAAATAATGGAAAATGGCGTATGTGTATCGATTTTACTGACCTCAACAGAGTTTTCCCAAAAGATCTTTATCCAGTCCCCCGGATAGACCAGTTGGTGGACTCAACATGTAGAAACAAGTTATTATCCTTCATGGATGCCTTCTCCGGGTATAACCAGATTCAGGTGGATCTAAAGGATCAAGACCACACTACCTTTGTTAGAGATATGGGTCTCTATTGTTACAGAGTGATGCCTTTTGGATTGACAAATGCTGGGGCTACTTATTAGAGGTTGGTGAACAAAACATTTGCTAATCAGATTGGCCGAAATATGGAAGTATACATCGATGACATGATGGTTAAAATCTTAGAATAAGATTTGCACATAATTGATCTTCAAGAAACTTTTGCCAACTTAACTAAGGTAAACTTAAAGCTGAATATAGAAAAGTGTGTATTTGGTGTGCAGTCCAGAAATTTTTGGGGTATGTAATAAGTGAAAAAGGGATATAGCCTGATCCAGATCAGCTCGATGCTCTGTTGAAGATGGACCCCCCTCGAAATATTAAAGACGTCAGAGGCTAACAGGAAGATTGGCTGCCTTCAATCATTTTATTTCAAGGTCTTCAGACAAATGTGCTCCATTTTTTCAGACATTGAAGGGTGTTAAAGATTTCAACTGGTCTCCACAATGCAGCCAAGCTTTTGATGAAATAAAGAAGTACTTATCTTCACCAAAAACCCTTTTTAAGCTTGTCGAATGAGAAACACTTTATGTATACTTGGCTGTGTCAGACTATGCTATAAGTGCAGTGTTGGTAAGAGAGGTGGACAATTATCCTCTTCCGGTGTACTAAATCAGCAAGAGCCTGATAGATGTTGAGAAGAGGTACCTGAAGCTTGAAAAGCTGGCACTAGCCTTAGTGATTGCTGCAAAGAAAATGAGGCCATATTTTCAGTCTCATTCTATTGTTGTCCGAACATCTTTTCCATTAAAGAACGTTCTTCAGAAAGCAGACATATCAAGCAGAATGACCAAGTGGTCAGTAGAGTTGGGTGATTATGACATTTATTTTTCCCTACGAACTGCTATCAAGGCTCAAATTGTAACTGATTTCTTAGTGGAATTCCATTCGGATAGTAGTTCTAAACAAGCTTCAAAGGCGAAAAATAAAAAAGAATGGATAGTCCGGACTGATGGTGGATCAAGCACAATGGGTTGTGGGGCTGGAATTTTCTTAACCTCTCTGTACGGTGATAAACTATATCGGGCTATATGGTTTGCATTCAGGGCCTCTAACAACGAGTCTGAATACGAAGCAGCTATAGTTGGTCTTAAGTTAGCTTACCTATGTGGGGCGAAAACAGTTAGGCTGATGAGTGATTCTCAGCTTCTTATCCACCATGTTCAAGGTCAGTCTGAGGCCAAGAAGGAACAACTGGTCAAATACTTACTCATCCTTAAAGAGGTGGCAGCCAATTTAAAAAATGTTTGATATGAGCACATTCATAGATCAGAAAATACACTGGCAGATTCCTTGGCAACCGAGTCCTACCTTTGGATTCATGTACAAGAATGCCCATCCATACAATCAAATCCGAACAAGGAAGAGGAGGAGAGCTTAAGTGTACAAGTAGATCAGTCCAAAGATTGGAGATTTCCCCTCCTTCAATATATCTTTGATGGGTTTTTGCCTTCAGATAAAGTTATCGCAAGAAATATTAAGCACAAGGCTCATGGTTTTTTTTATCATAAAAGAAGTTTTGTATTAAAAATCCTTCAGCAGACCTCTCTTGTGATGTTTGGGGATCGAAGAATCCCAAACCGTTTTATCCAAACTACACGACGGAGAAGGATCATCACACTGTGGTTATAGGGCTCTAACCCGGAGGGTTGTGTTGAATGGATACTATTGGCCATCAATAATGGCAGATGCTAAGGAACTGGTGAAAAGTGTGATCCATGTCAAAGGTATGGTAACGAAATTCATATCCCAGCAGTACCTATGGAGTCTATTTCTAAGCCAGTACCTTTTGCTCGTTGGGGACTGGATTTAGTTGGGCCTCTACCAATGGCGTCCGGAGGGTGCAGGACTATCATTGTGGCTATTGACTACTTTTCCAAGTCGACAGAAGCAACTCCTCTGGCATGAACCACTTCAAAAGATATCATAAAGTTTATCTTGTCTAATATATGTTGCAGTTTTGGGATTCCTCGGAAGATTACCACTCATAATGGGCCACAATTTGATAACAGGGATATAGAGAATTTATGTGCCTCCGGGAGCATTCAGCATTGCTTCTCTTCTCCTTTCCATCCACAAGCAAATGACCAGGTTGAAGGGACAAATAGGACTATTTTGTCCGGATTAAAAAAGAATCTAGAAAGGCCTGCAGGCAAGTGGCAAAGCTATTTGCAAGAAGTGTTGTGGGCATACCGAACTACTCATAGGGCTGCTACACAAGAATATCTTTTTGCCTTGGTGTCTGGGATGGATGCGATTACCCCTATAGAAGGTACCCTACCATCATACAGGGTCCATAACTATTCTGAACAAGCCAATGAGATGGTAATTAGGAATCAGTTAGACTTGATCGAAGAAAAAAGGGTTAAAGCTCATTTTAGAACAATCCACTACCAAGGCTTGATGAGAAGCAGATTTGCTTCCAAGATCAAGAGAAGAGATTTTCAACCGGGAGATAAAGTTTTGAGAAAATGTTTCTTGCACACTAAGGAGAAGCAGTTCAGTAAGCTGGCTCCAAACTGGGAAGGCCCTTATGAGGTATCCGAAAAGCTTAAGCCTGTGACATATAGGCTTCAAGACAAATATGGAACAATTTTAAAACACCCATGGACTATTGAACACCTCAGGTTATATCTAGAATAAAAGTTATGTAAATATTTACTTGTTAAAAGTCAATGTAAATATTATGGGGCATACTTTTTCCTACCCTGGTGGCGCGGGGAGGTTTTAATGAGATGTCCAGTTTTCTCAATAAAATATGATGCCTTCTTAAAACGTTCGATGTAGTTTAACTACAATTCTTTTCAAGTATAAGTCTTTAATTTAATGATATGGATCTTTGACAAATAGGATTAATCTGGTTGAATGATGAACATTAAATGCATGTCATCGGAGATATTAAACACTCACATACTTTTGAAATAATTGGTGTTGTTTAAAAATTAGCTGTGAAAATTAAAACAAAGTATGAAACAAAGTAAGATTTGATAAATAAACCTGTCCGGGCAAAAACCGGATAACGTTACCAAATAACAAAATATTTCTTGGCCGTCCAAGGACTTTTAAGTGTTGTAAGAATAAACTTATCCGGACTCAAGACAAACAACATTACAAAAATGCCTTGGCCATCCAAGGACTTTAGTAGTTTAGAGAAGTAAGAAAACAAACAATATTTAAAACCTAAGGGTTTCTTCTCTTCGGACTGTCCTTTATCACCTCCTTTCTTGGGACTTTTGAATTCGGCACTCGAACTCTCACCGGTTCTTTCCTCTTCATCGGTGGTAGAATCTATTCCACTACTATAATTATGTTTGTCATCAACTGCCATAGTGCGAAATGGGATCTCTTCATAGTTTACGAATTTCCAAAGGGGACCAATGGTTCTCTTCGGAAATGTTTCGTGGAAAAGCAGCAACATGTCAGACTTGACCTCATCATAACTTGCTTCCAAGGATTCTATAACCTCATTGGTACATTTATCAATGCTTTCCTGAATAGTTGTTTCTTGCTCCTTCATTAAGTCTTCTTTCTCCTTGATCACCTTAGACACAGTACCTTCTAAGCCATTTTTTCTTTCCGGACAAGGTTTGAATGATGTCGTCTTTAACATTCAAGTCTTCCCTTATTGTTATGAGATCTTTTTCCCAATCGGAGCACTTGGCTTGAAGTTCATTACTGGTCATTTCCGAAGTGGAAACTTGGTTGAAAAATATTCTTTGTCCTTCTTTAATGCTTTGATCTCTTTTTTCAGTTCTTCTATGCTTTGATTAGCATTAAGAAGATTGGATGACAGAGACTCTTTATCAGTAGTGAGAGTATTGAGAAGTGCAGTTTGAATCTTCACTTGTATTTCTAGGTCAAGCACTAGTTGGATGTGACAAAGAAGAGAATGGGCCACAATGTCTTGTTCTCTGGAGATGAAGAAGGACTTACCATTATAAGTTACCATGTTCGAACAGCTTGAAGGACGGAAGGGACCAGCGAAGTCGTCCTTCTCAGAGTCGTTGAAATAAAGATTGATGTCTTGAAGGGCACTGATGTCCACTCCATCAATCCCTCTTCCGTTACCCTCTCCAGACAGGGGGCCTGTTGAAGCTTTCTCTAGCAGAATAAGGCCAATATGGGCTGGTGGAGGTAGAAGCTCTGAAGGGTGAAGAATTACTTTTTCCCCTAAGGTTACCTTTTTCTTCTTGGAAGCCTTTTCATCACTGCTTCCTCTCCTTTTTCGGTCGTTTTTGGAAGGCCTTGGTGGGTTTTGTGATTCTCCTTCCTCCCTGACCGTCTCAGCTTATACTACCTTGAGTAAGGTAGCGTCGATTCCCCCATGGTTCCCTGAACCGGTCCCCTCGGTGACAGTTGGAACTGCTTCCGTTGCAGCCTTCTTTTTTCTTTCGTATAGAGGGAACACCAGTTTACCATCCCTTTCTCTTGTCCGATTTAGAATTACACCAGGAGGAGGGGGTGTAGTTAGTTCTTCCCATGAAAGATCCCTCCTACCTGTGGTATTCCACAGATGGGACCTCACCAGGTTGCCAAAAGTGAAGCAGTTGTGAAAGACAATCCCCCAACGCTCTGCAACCCATGCATGCAACTTGGCACAAGTTGTTTGCCCCTTTTTCAGGTGTCCAGAAAAATCCTTTGGCAGCACTGAAAAATAAGTAACAGCTAAATTAGGAAAGAAATACTTGTAAAAATAGAAACAACACATGAGATACAAAGACAAAAGACTTACCCGTACTCTTCCATCTGCTAGTCAACATACTTGGGTTCGTATTGGCCTTGATCTTTTTTCCATTCTCCCACGACCCACTGATGAACAATAATTGTGTCCTTCAATTCTTTTCAAACTCCAATAACTCATCCACCACTCTGAAGTTATTCCCCATGTTGTGATGGTAAAATAGGATGTGGTGATTTTTGAATAGACTTGCCACAGCGGCAAATTGATCCATGGGAAGAGGTATTTTAGATAACCTCGATGGCATTATACAGGATAGGAGAGAGTACCAGGCGTTCGGGCTCAATTTCCTTGGACAGAGCTTCACCAAGTGGAAGTACCTGACAATTTCTTGGTCTAGTGGGAACTGGAGTCCCCAGTTTAACAATTCAGTAAAGATGACCACCTTGTTAAGTTTAGAGTCCATCGGAGTCTCCGGTGTGACTGGTATCCTCACCTTCACTGATTCTGGGATGCCCCACTTTTTTTGGATCCGGCCCAACTCAGTGGTATGAGTGTAGACATAGTTAATATTCTGCAAGGCTAGCAAATATTTAACATTAAATTTCTTAAAGCAAGGCCCTACCTTTCCCTCCAAGTACTCCGGGAGGTCTGGATGGGTTACACCAACTTTAACTTTCCCTTTGCCGTTCATATCAGGGGAAGCATCCCCAATTTGTCCAGAGGCTTCAGTTTCGAAGGGGGCCTCTTTGATACTATCTTCCATCAAATCTTCTATCACTGTGAAAGGTCTATCAGTTGTTGTGGATGAGAGGGGATCAGCTTCTGGAACCAAAGGCTCTCTGGATCAATGAGCACCTGTTGTTTCCAAAGGCATAGGGTCCGGTTGAGGCTGAGCTCCGGAGGACTTTGCTTGTAGGTCTACCTTGGATGCCTCTAATCTGGAGGGTTTATCCTGTGGGGCTCTTTTAGACACCTCCGATCCGGAGGGCTTTTTCTTTGGATGTTACCTTAGAATCCTCTGGTCTTGAGGGTTTTGACAGTGAGGTAGTTTCTTGAGCTTTCACCAAACGCGTAGTCTATCATGGAGTTGATTTTTCTTGAGACTCTTCAATATCTTAGCCCATGGCCAAAAAGGGGAGGGTTTTCAAACGCTCGATACTGCTTTTTCCTTGGTAGTGGAGGGTTAGGACTCCTGAACAGAAGAACCTGATGAAATTGGGGATAGGCTTGGTTTGAACTGCTGTTTAGTTTTTGGGTTTCTGGTGGAGCATGACCGTTGGTTAGTTTCCTGGGGTGGTTCACCAGACTTTTCGCTTGGGGAGACTGGAAGACCAGCAGCGATACGATTCTCCCTTTCGACTCTTCTTGCTTTCTCTAACTCAGACAAGTTCAAGCAGCCGCCTTTTACAAGAGCGTTTCTAGCCGTGAACATAAAACTATCCAAGAATAAGTCTGAAAGTGAGGGTGGAAAGCTCTCTAGAAGGTTTGTTGAGTGATGAAGATAATGAAACAGAGAAAAAATAATTTATATATTAGTTGAAAATGGTAACTGATACCTAGGAGGAGTTGAAGAGGTTTTGCAATGATTAGACACGACGCATACGTGGGGAAAATTAAATGCATAGGTTACTTTCTAGGTTTAGTGGGAGCGCCAATCTAGGTAAAAAATGGTTGGTAGGTCGAATCGGATTGCGACACGTGTTCCACGATCCAAAATAAGACTCTTAGAATTCTGGGATAAAGTCACTTCAGACATACTTTGGGCTAGATGCACAGGCTGTTCGGACAAAATCGCCATTGGCTAAGTAAATTTTTTAGTCGTGCCAATATATTTGACAATACCTAAAAAAGGGGCTACTGATGAGTTCAGATTATTCAGTCACAGCCTACTGAGATATCCGGACAAGGGTAATTCGGACATAAACGTGCTACTGAACTATCCAGACAGGACAAAAGTAAAAAAACACCTAAACAACTTTTGACTAAGTTATGTGCTAATCAGCTTAATAAGTAAATGGGTCTTTAAACTCGACCCGGTTTCATAACTTGATCTGAAAGCCCATGGGTCCTTAATTGAGGATATAAATACCTTGTATAAGGCCCATGTTCTCTTCCATCACTCTAGAAGGCTGTTCAACTATTTTTAAGAGAGTCTGCTTTGGCTCCTTTAATGATGGTTGTGTAGTTGGTTGTTCAGAAGGTTGTACCGATGTCTCGTCTGAGATTCTGGTATGTAGTAGAGGCTGCTGGCCGGAGGGTTTAGCTTGTTGAACAGCCTTTGTTACCTCCGAACCTGAGGGTTTTGAAGATGTGGGTGTGGATTTGGTTTTTGATTGACATGTAATCCGGCGAGAAGTTATCATCTTTGGTGATTTCTCTGTGTCCGAGCCCATTGCGATAAACGGTGAGGGTTTCCTAACACTAGAGACGACGTTTTCTTTGGGAATAGGGATTTGAGATTCTTGAAATGAAGAACCGGATGGGAGAGGTGAAAGGTCTGTTGTGAATGGAAGCTTTCTGGTTCTAGGGTTTCTTGAAGAAGATGACCCTTGATCGGCATTCTGATTTGGTTGGTTACCTTTCTTGTTTGGAGAAGCGGGAAGACCGGCAGCAATATATTTATCTCTCGCTAATTTATGTTCTTTCTTTAATTCAAACAAGTTTAACCAACCTCCTTTAACTAATGCATTTCTGGGTGTGAACATATATGTCTCAAGAACAAGTTAAATGTGAACTGAGTTTTCTCTCTAAAAGTATTTGAGTGTGGAAGACAATGAAACAGTAGAAATATTTATATATAATAGTAAAAATAGTAGTTAGCAAGGAGAAGATAAATAGAATATTCACAATGATTAAAGGATGCGCAACGTGTGAAAGATTGAAACCTATGTAACTTTCTAGACCTAGTGGGTGTGACAATCTAGGAGAAAAAACGACTGGAAGGTCAAACTAGAGGTTAACACATGTCCCACGATTCAAGAAAAACTCTTAGAATTCTGAGAAAGGAAATCTGTTCTGATAAAATTCGAACATGGTCACTTGTAAAAAGAAATTCTTCAGTTCGAACAACATAGGCAGATCAGACAGGGTTGGTGTTAGTTTAGTGAATTTTAGCTCTTCCAAAGATTTTTCGCAAGACCTAAAAAGAGGATTCTAATGAGTTCATAGTTTTTCGTTACTATACCATGAGTAAAACCGGTTATCCAAACAGGGACAATTTGGACCATATCACACCACTAATTATCCGAACATGACAAATGTATTAACTTTTGACTAAGCTGGTTGCTAATCAACTTAAAACTATATAACTAATGAGTGTTTAAATTTGACCCGGTTTCATGACCCAACCCAGTATGCCCACAGGTCAGTAATTAAAGTATAAATACTCCAACCACTCTCATTAATGAGGGTGATCAGAATTTAATACTAGGAGAAAGCTTAATTATCTCTCTACCCCACACACTAAACATAAAACATCACAAAATTATCCAAACACTCTCCAGATATTTTACCAGTCTACCCTTAACCAATAATAAACCAAACCAGAAGTAACCAAACTTTCCGAGCTCGGGAATATTTGCCGAGCTAGATATCTGGTGTGGATTGCAAACCAGGTTCTTGTTAAAAAGGAGAGAAGTTGCGCATGTGCATTGATTTTACTGACCTGAACCAAGCTTTCCCTAAAGACGTCTTCCCTCTACCTCGAATTGACCAATTGGTGGACTCTCGGGATGTGAATATATGTTGTTTATGGATGCTTACTCCGTTTACAACCAAATATGCTCACATCGAAATAATAAGGAATACACGGGGTTCCAAACCAAATGTGGCCTATACTGTTACACCAACATCCCTTTCGGATTGAAAAATGCAGGCTTGACTTACCAACGCTTAATCAATCATATCTTTAAGGACCAACTAGGGCACTGTATAGAGGCCTATATCAACGTTATGATAGTCAAAACCAATTCCCCAGTGCAACACTTCGAAGTTGTGAGCAACGTTTTTCTAGTGATACGTAAGTATAACTTTAAGTTGAATCCGCTAAAGTCTTCTTTTGGTCTCGGAACATGAAAATTTCTTCGTTACGTGGTTAGCAAAAAGGGAATAGAGGCGGATCTGATTCAGCTGCAGGCTCTTATTCAAATGGAACCACCTAAGAACATACGAGAGATTCAATGCCTCATGGGGCGTTCGCGGTTGTTTCCGCTTTATATCAAAAGTCTTTGATAAAAATCACCCTTTCTTCGAGGTCTTGAGGGAAGAAAAGAAGTCTGAATGGAACACATATTGTGATGTGGCATTCGCCGCCTTAAATTTTTACTTTACTTCCCTCGAAATCTTATTGGCTTCCACACTAGGAGAACAACTATACCTCTACCTATCGGTATCCAGCTTTGCCGTTACCGTAGTCCTCATTAGGAAAATAGAGGGTGTCCAATGTCTCATCTACTATACGTGCAAAAAATTGGTAGACGCTGAAACTTGATATCTAAACGTAGAAAAGCTCGCATTGGGGTTAGTAGTTGCAGCTCGAAAGATGCGACCGTAATTTCATAGCCATACTAACATTGTTCGAACATCCTCCCCATTGCGCAATGTACAACAAAAATGAGATGTTTCGTGACGTCTAACTAAGTGGTTAGTTGAGCTCGGATAAAATGACCTCAAATTCAAACCCCCGTTCGACGATCAAAGGACAAGCTATAGTAGACTTTCTAACAAATTTTTTGACACATCGACCGACAGATGGAGGCACCAACACTAATAAAAAACAACAGAGGTGGATATTGGAGGCCGATAGGGCGTCAAACGACTCGAATGGTGGAGCTGGAATTATTCTTAAATCATTAAAAATTGAACAGATCAAGCAGGCCATCCGGTTTGACTTCCCGGTAACTAACAATATGGCGGAGTATGAAGTAGTCATAGGCGGCATGCAATTAGCCCATCTGCGGCGCTACTAGACTTCAGGTACACTCAGACTCACAATTAGTTATTAACCAGGCTACGAGCATTAATGATGCAAAACAGGAAGGTACGCGCACCTATCTAACAATCTTAAGGGAATGTGAGGCTGAATTTGATACCGTGCATTATGAGAAAATACCTCGATTTGGCAACTTCATAGCAGATTCGTTGGCCAAGTCATCCGCGCAGCAGAACACCCACTGATAATTACGCAAAAACATCCTAATATCGCCACTTATCTTCAACCAACCACAGTTTGTTCGATCAACAATCCCACGACTTGAAGATACCTGTATTTACTCTACCTCAAGCATATAACATTACAATCCAACAAAGCACTCGCTCAGGCACTACAACTTCGAGCAGCTAAGTACCGTTATTACATTGTTTGGATCAGGACGAAGCTTCTGACGAGGCTGGAGCACAATGCAGTCATAGAAGTCTTATCCGGAGATTCCTACTCACTGGATACTATTGGCTAGAGTTGGCTGCTGACGCATACAAAATTATATAATAATGCCACGCTTATGAGCAATATGCTAATATTGGGCATCTACACAGCGAGCCCATGGTTGCCAACCTTATTTTTTGTACATTCGAAAAATAGGGCATCGACCTAGTAGGACCTCTGCCGATGGCGATATGAAAAAGGTAGTTCCTCGTGATCGCAGTTGACTATTTCACCAAATTGGTAGAAGCTAAGGCACTATATAGGACAAGGTCTCATGAGATATGTGACTTTTTACATCATCAGATTCTAACCCACTTTGGGATCCCCCAATTACTGATGACACACAACGTCCCCAATTCCAAAACTTGATACTTTCCACATTCTGCAAGCATTTTGGAATCACCCAGCACTTCTCCACACCGTACTATCCCAAAGAAAATGGTCAAGTCGAGCTCACCTATCATACCATCCTTGATGGTATAAAGAAGAAACTTAAAGGAGCAAACAGTAAATGGTCGAACAAGTTATATGAGGTACTATATGCTTATCGTACCACTCCTCGCAACGCAACTGGTGAAATTTCGTTCACCTTCATTCATGGGACCGAGGTCGTGGTGCCTGCAGAAGTTATAATACTGAGTCATCGAATCGAGAATTAATTAGAGGAATCCAACGAGGTGAATCGAGCTATAGATGTCGACCTAATTTACGAATGACAAGATCAAGCAAGGGTGAGACCCTAGCATTATAATAGCCTAATGCGTGAGTGTTTTAATTCCAAACTTCGACCTCAGACGCTGCAAATCGGGGACCTCATTATGAAGAAATTATTTCAAGGAGTAGGAGCCGCAAAGACCGGAAAGTTAGGGCCCACCTGGGAGGGACCCTACACAGTCATCTCCATAGGCCACCAAGGCGCATTTCGTCTCGCCAATCAGGAGGGCCTTGCCCTTAAACATCCTTGGAATATTTGTCACCATAATCTATATTATTGAACTATGTAATGAACTTATGCACTATTTTTCCCTTATGATGGCAGAGAGGTTTATTAATGAGGCATCTACTTATTTTCTCCAACTAATGAAATTTTATTGCTTTTGTCATTCAAATGTGTTTGTTTATACCTTCTCCTTGTAACTACGCGAAAGGGTCACAGACCATACTTAAGGGCTACACAATAAGGGCCATACTGAGCCATATTTAGATAAGGTCTAAAAGAATATCATGAACGGACTAATTGGCCACGCCTTTTGAAAGCTACGTAAAGGTCCATATTGTGCCCAATACCAAACTACAATATTAATCATACGAACTACTCCAAGCCCACTGGGTTACGCAATAGGCTGAGTCAGTCGCTCCACGAATTCTTGTTAAGGCATCCATCTAGCTTGCCTTAGCCATGCAATGAGCCATACTGAGATCGATCTTACAAGAAAAGTTTACTAAAAATAAAGCAAATATAAACACACACACGCATTTGGCCATAATGTTAACCTTATATCAAGAAAGTCGTTTCACTCAAGTAATATATTACGAACCATGAATCGCTAAAAAAAATCTTCAAAATATATTAAACTATGGCCCACACCAACCGATTCTAACAGTGTTTTAACAACAACGACATCGAATGTTATTGTCGCATCAATCTTTCCCTTGTCTTGTACTGCTAATAATTTCTAATGAGGCCCCAGATTGATTTCAGGATTTGACGCAACAAGTTCAGCCACAAGCTTCATCTTATTTCTGTGGATCATTCCCATGACAACCTTCATCACTTAGCTTTCTCGATCATTTAGATCCATCTCAGCTTGTCTATTTAGAGCATCGCATTCTCTCTCCTTTATGCACGCTCGCCAACTACACTTTCATCTCTGCTACCTCCACGACCAGACCAATGATCTTCTTAGCCTATTCTTCCACTCTTCCAACTTGTTTTACATTATTGTCCAACATCTTCGAATTTTGGATTATTAGCGTATCGTTCTTCTTCACCATCTCATTATTCTGTGCGGATAACAAAGATTTTTTATTCACATCCTCCAAATTTTGTTTACGAATAACATCTCTCTCGTCACAAGTCCCTAGAAATTGAAGATGCATATCATCGATCTCCTTCACTAATACAATCGTTGTTTCGCCGACCCATCCGTATTCTTGAAACGAGCCAAATCGATTGTCAAACCTTGAACCGAGCCAAAGAAAAGCGGGTCTTGCTTCCAATTCTCCATCAAAGAGCAGTCGACCGAGGACATCCGTCGATGAGCAAGGCCATGTGTGTTATACTCAACCTGCTCCCACCATATAGCTTTACAAATCATACTCCAACAAAATGCAAAAAAAAAAAAACGAACCTCAATAGCTAACTCCAACTGTCGTTGTAACTCGGACATCGACATCGTATCGTAAAAGGACTAGTCACCATTGTGGTAAAATTGGTCCATCATAATCTGGAAAGCCATCGGCATCACCAGCTTTAGTGAGGGAACCTCCTAGGTTACCTTGCCAACCCCTTCAGCTTCACTACTCTGACCCTTCAGGGGCAAATTATCAGGCACCATAATGTTAACGAATGAGGACCCTGATCCTGCCCCGTTCACAAAATCCTTCATTCGTTGCTTCACCCCCTTCGGAATCACATTTTTTCCTTCCTCTCGGCTTGAGGAAGGTCCCTATTTAGCTCTGGGACCTTTGGAGCCTCTCTAATCGCTTTGACCTCGAGGCCTTTAGTTAAATCTTTTAGCTTTTCCAGCACTAGGGGTTGTCCACCTGTGTTATCCCCCAGCGAGCCGCCAACCTCCTCCTCATCTACTAGCACTATCTTCCGTTGGAAAAATGGCACTGCATGGATTATTGCCTTGTTTTTCTTTGTTAGAAGGAAGTAATCCACATCCTCTACATCTTCTTCACGGGGACACACCCTCTTTGTAATCTCAGTCAAGGCCACCACTGGTCTCTGACCTGCAACTTCTTATGTTTTATCCCCTCCCTCATGGGTAAAGGATGATCCACTGGCCTCTCGTACCCTTTTCTCCATAAGAGCTCGTAGTCTCTCTAACATTGATGCATCCCCACTTCAAACCATAATCACCTTGTCTTCCCCTGAAATATTCAACTCAGGCACTCTCAAAAGCCCAGATTTCAGATAATTTATGAGGCAGTACACTTGCATAGGCTCTAGTCCCCAAGCAATGTTGGCAGCAACAACCAATTTTGTCAGAGGATTCACTGAACCCCTAGGCGCCCCTCCTTACACCATTCCTGATATTACCTTCACCTTAAAAAAAACCCACGCATTTACAACACCATACAACCAACACGACATAAAATATAAGCCACTACAATTCATTTTACATTTAGCCTTCCAACGCCTCTCTAGTTGCAAATTTATGGAACCACTTTCGTGCTCCAAATTCCCATAAACCTACATAAACCTATGCTTCCAATTATTGTCAAAGATCAGTTGTTCAAAAATATACCTAGCCCCCGTTAGCTGCAGGTGGAAAAAAGGTAAACGCACTAACTTGAACACATCTACTGCTACTAAGAGGTCAGCTAGACGGATGGGTATATTAAAGAACTGGAACTAAGCACTATACTTAACAATGCCCTTCAACAATTCGTTGTCAACTGAGTAGGACATATACCAATGAAAGTAAAGAAATCAATAATCAAATGAGGAAGGAGGATACGCAATCCCCAGTCGAAGATGGTGGTGTAAAGACAAGTCTCGCCCTCCTCAGTCGTGTACAACTGATCTCCTGCACAAGGCGCTCTAACTATTATGTTATTGGGCATCTCTTATATAACCTTAAACTCATCAAGGGACCCCTTAGTTAAATACCCATATTTAGTTATTATTTTAGCAAAATACTCCTCCAGAAAGTGGGAGCTTTTGTAATCAGAGTTGCCAACTACACTAGTCTACTTTTTATGGTTTTCTTGGGCGCTATGGTTCAACAGACAGCAATGACCCAAGAGCAGACGTAAGAATCAAGGTATTATCTTATTCTAATCTGGTTTAGTTTCATTGTGAAGGAAGTCCCCTATAGCAAACATCTTAAGATCGTACCAACATATATGTTTCACACACCCTAAATACTATAGAGCATTCTACTCCTAAAAGGTCATACAAACAAAATCAATCAAAACGCAGTAAACGTACCTATAAAGTAAAAACCCCCTGGATCCTCATTCTAAAAAACGAAATATGCAGGAATGTACTAGCAAAAATAAGCCTTTTAGGGTTCTATTCACAGACAAAAAAATAAGAGAAACATAAAGTTTTAGAAAGAAACGGTAAGAAATGGCTTGTGACATTCCTTCATTTATCTCCCTTTAAATTCCAACCATGTGTGCATGCCACGTGGACCAGCCACTCACACGTCAAAATTCAAAATAACACGCCCATTTATCGAGAGATTAAACGCCATGATACGATTCTCCATATCTAATGTCAGGCTATCAAATCATTTAATACGCATGTGAGATCATGTGCTGTCATATCAACCTGTCATGTCAACCGAACATATGTTCCTTTATATAGAATCCACTCACAATTGTTATTCCATTTACCAAGTTTTACTCAATTGGTCCATGGACTAGGTGGGAGCCCTGATAAGATTGGTAATATCCATACCATTATTATAAGGAAAGACGTGAATAATGCCCAAAGAAAGTTGGACAAGTCCGACTGAGTATAAATCCTAACAGACATAAATAAGGACGAAGCAATCAAGAGCATATATAAACAAAGATTAGGAAATCAAAATCAATACAACCCGTTGAGATTCTGAACAAATAAAGTAAATAAGGTCGAGCTGAACAAACGTAAGTGCGAGCATAGCCGAGGTCGAGCATAGCAGGATCAGGCTTAATACAAGCACAATCGAAATGCAGCTGAGCAAAACGAGGGCCAGTTCAAGAAGAACCCAGGAGTAACAAAAATAAAAATTATTAAATAGAATCAAATACATTTAATGAGTCAAGCCACTAAAACTGTGTTAGAATATTCAGTGCAAAACGAGGGCCGGTTCAAGAAAAACCCAGGACTTTCCAAAGCTTAATTTGGAATAAAAGTATTTTATGTGGAAACAATAATCGTCAATATTGTGCACAGATTCAATGACATCTGGTTGTATGCATGCTGGTTCGACATTGAGCGACGCGAATATGCAAATAAACAAGATCAATAATTATAAGAGCATTTCATATGAGTAATTTTATTTTTGAAACATGGTTTTACTAATAATCAACGAAATAGATGAGATGGTTCGATGATAGGTGAAAAATCTTGTGCTTCTAAGCTAGCTACTAATGCAACAGAGAATTTTGAGTACGTAGACTGGATATCTAAAGACCAATTGCTTCTATGATTTATTTATAGTAATATGATCCCTTAAGTAGTAGCCTAAGTGGATGCAATAGAAGACTTCTAAGGGTATTTGGGACGCAACTACAAAGTTATCCGGCTCACAAACTAAGGGCACGATTACCCACTGTAAAACAGAGTTTAAAAGACTGAGAAGGGAAACTCTAGCATGGAAGAATATTCGATTAAAACGAACTAAATCTCAGATCATTAATTTTGGTTGGATGTTCAATTTTCAGTCACAATTTAGTTACAAAAGTACTAGATGGACTTGACTCTGACTATACTCATATAGTCGTAAGCTTAGCTAGCAAGAAAATAATAAAATGGGTGGACTTACAAACCACTTTTTTTACATTTGAGACTAGGTTGGGGAAATTAAATAGACTACAAATTTTAGTAGCTAGCCTACATATGCTTGAACTAGCTTTACTACACAAAAGAATTAAACGAGGCCAAATAAAAATAATAACCAACGAAACCAAACCAATAATTATGTTAGAGTAGATGATAGAGGTTGTAAAGGTAGGAATAGCTACTCTAATAACTATGAGAACAATTATAGATGAATGAATGGTTATAGAGGGGGAAAAGGTGGAATTTCTCATATAATAAGCCAAACTATCAGATATATGCCAAGTTTGGGCATACTGCTTTTTAAATCTCAATTAACTTTATACAATTATATCTATGTTGAGGCTTTTAATACTTGTAGTGTTGTGAAGGATTTGGAAACATGAATAGTTCTTCTGAGAGTGAAAATTAAGCACGGTCTATATTATACTGATTGGCCAAAATTTAATAAGATTTAAAGTGTATTCTAGTGTTTTGAGTCAATAGAACATTCATTTTAATTCTGAAAAGAGTTCATGGTTTTGTGATAGATCCTAATTAGATAAATCATACTTTATTCCTTACTATACTTCTACACATCATGATCTTGAAGATCTTTGGAGTTTAAAGCGCTCTTGACTTCAGTCATTGTACGCGAATCGTTTCCTTAAAAAATGATACTCCTTTGAATCAGAAGTTAAAAATATGATTACTCGGTCGTCCTCTTCTACCTCCACACCAACTATATTCAAGTTGAGTATATTCGGTTGTAATCATCTATCCACCTTCAGAATTATGCGCTACTATCCATAGAAATTGTGTAGACATATTTCTTAAAATATAATATGTTTGACACAGACTTCTTTTTATAAATCGCCTCCAGTCGATTTGCATATCACCAACTCTGTATATTCTTCACATACCTCTCATAGTACTTCATTTCCTAAGCTTACTCTGAGGGTATTACGAGCTTTAAGAAGTATCAAAGAATCATCTTTTGTAGATTTATCATCGATAACATAAGCCAATCCCTTTTGTATTAGGTAAGCTTTAATCTTAATCTTCATGAGGTCAAAGTCATTTGAACCATCAATTGTTTCCAGGCTAAACTTCATGACGCTCATATTTGTGGAATTCATTTTCAAGGCGAGATCTATTCTCCAGCCTTCTAGATAAATAATTTACTCTTTTTATTTTTGATCTATGGTCACCGCATCACTTTTTGGGAAATTTATTCGTCCGAATACAAAAAAACGACTCATGTTAATAATAACTAAAAGAAAGTGTGAAATAAATTTGAAGATTGTGAAGAAATCCTACATCCACGGGCAAGATACACTCTTTTATTAAACAAGTAGGTTATATTAAGACTATCAAATACAAACAGTTCAACCACTTTTTTTTACAAATATAATATGATTCATGTAACTCTCTATACAATGTTTATCTCTTATCTCACGTCTCTCTCAAAAGACCTAAAGTTTATTCTCACCAAGGAAATTTGATGTTACATAACTTTCATCATTATCATAAAACCTAAGTTTGTGTATTTTCTTATATTTATAGCCTTAAAGAAAACCATAATTATTCAATAATTATGACCTAAAGTTCATAATTCATACTTATGATTTTCCTTCCCTTTACTATTTTAATAAGGTACTTTCTCTTTGTATTATATATCTAATTATTATATATTTAAACTGTCTCAAACTATTTTAAATGCTCTACGTGACTCATAATAGATGTTTAAACATATTATTCCTAGTTATGTCGACGTGTATTGCTTTATGGCAGTTTCTTGTGTGCTTTCTTTATTTTCCTCTTGCGCTAGGCTAAATCCTTGTTTGCGCTGGTTTGTTACCCTCGTCTTATTCATGGTCTTCGTATAATATTAAAAAATCCATTGTCTTGATTATATCTATTTTTCCATGTACATTAGCCTTGTGGGTGTGTTTCAGTCTTCGTTATGCGTCGTTTTGTTACCCTCGGTTCACATTAATTGTTACCACAGTCACATTCTTATCCTTGCGTAGTAGTAATTATTTGTCATCCTCTTACGTATTATTCTTGACCTCGGGGGACTACCTCACGTTGTAATTGTTGTTTATCCTTTGTTAGTTTTTTGTATGAGCGTACCTTGTTAATATAAAATATATATACTACGCGTAAGATATATCTTTGTTAGAAGTCCCTTTAGTACTTGAAGTAATTTTTGAAACACAATTGTTTCAATGACTATAAAAATAAACATATATGACAAGGTAAAACATATATATATATATAAGTGAGTAAGATATTGTAGAGTGCATACATATGGAAGAATTGTGTCAATTATAGAAAATTTTTGTTATGTGTCACTGATGTCGTAGTGGTCCACATGTTGTTGTTGACCTGGTGACAGGAAGAGTGCGCGTTTTCAAGAGGACACGGTTGAGTTACTAATGTATTTATTTTTATTCATAAAATAATTAACATATTAATTTTAAAACTAACGAATAAGAGACGTTGATTGCCAAATGATCTAATTGTTCATATTGAAATCAAAGTGGACCTTATATAAACCTTTTTCATTAATGATTTCACTTTTTTCTATTTGTTACTTGTTCCCGTTCTTGTGTTAAAAATTATGTGCTATCTATTTTTTGAGTTTCTAAGCCTCCAAGTACGCCCGACTTATGTTATTAGCGATTGATTTGTTAGGTGAGTAATTCATCAATGTTCCTTCTAATAATTTGTAGATTGTTAATAGTGATAATTTAGTGAGTAGCTATGATTGATACGATCAAGACTAGATAACCTAGATAGGGCACTAGGGTTTATACATTTTAGTTTCTCTATCGTAGTGTACGACTATTTTATTTAAACCATCATACGCCTTTTTGAACACTGGTTGATATTTAAAAGACGGCTACGTATGGCGTTGGCCAATTTTTCATTATAAAGATTTTGGTATTTACTGAGCGATGATTACCACGAGGGATGGGTGCTAAAGTAGGGGTACTAATATCCATGTAGTTAAAGTGGAATAAAAAAAAGAGGTGATAGATTAATATTTTGCCTAGTTACTTGGTTTGCATGACTAGATGGCCAAAGAGGAACATTAATATTTTAGGTTTGATTACAGGATTCCACATGAGGTGGTGATTTGGATTCTCTGAACCGGGTGAAATTCCCCATCAAACTAAAAATATATGAGATTTTTCTCTTCACCACTATGTTATATTGGGGTTTGTGTTTACCATTTTTCAAAAAACATATAGGTCTTGTTTAGATACGTGGGTGTTTGACTACCCAAGTGAATGCCAATACTAAGTTCACGATTCCTAAATACCCACGTGGACTCGAAGGCTTGTTATCAAAGCAGTTGGAACTCTGATTGTTGCCCAATTCAAGTGTACTACCACTCAAATACCGACCAAAGCTGTAGATAAGAAGTATATGCTAGAGATATCTTACGTCAATGTTATTAGTTCATTATGTATAATAATATTTTCACGAGACGTAATCTTTTTTACATCATAAATGTTTTCAATTGATTGATATCTAATCAATGGAGGCCACATTAGTATGTAGTCAGGTGGCTCATGAGATACTTGAGGGGTTCCTTTGGTGTAAGGTTGTGCTACAATCAGAATGATACATATGATATAATGTTGAGAGGGTATGTGGACTCTAATTATACAAGATCCATTGATCGAATGAATTATTGTGTATGAAAGGTCGTTGCATTGTGGTCAGGGAAAGCCGAATATTTGGTTGCTACATAATCTATGAAGGAAAACATTAGATTCAAGGATATGTTGAGTGAACTCACTGATGTAGAGTAAGATGTGGTTTTGTCGTGTGATAATATTAGTCTTTTTGATTTAATAAAGAATCTAAAGTCCCGTGAGTGAACTAAACACGTAGACATTAAGTTGCAATTTATCTGAGACCAGGTGGAAAAAAAAGAAAGTGAAGTCGAATAAGATTCATAACGACAAAAATCTTTTATATGTTGTGACTAATGTGTTGCCGATTTCAAAACTTACAAAATGGATTAGATTTTTTCAAGTATAGGATGCAGGTAAGTTGGTCTCTAAAAAGTAAAACATTTGGGGCAACAGGTAATGAAATTACTATTAACCTAGATGGAGATTTGTTAGCTGTAGGGTCGAAGTAAATTATCACAAAGGTATTATCGCAAGATTTCATGGCATAGTTGGATATACCGATTACATATATAGACAAGAATTGTTGAAACTCGCTTGATGAAGCTAGGTTTGTAGCTCAGATGCAGAGACATCTGGTGGAAACCTAAAGGCTGAGATAAGCTACTGATATTGGTGATTATTGATTCAAAGAATATATGGAATGGTTCAGAACGAGATGCCACAGAACAAGTTGGTATAAAGAAAACCAAGTGGAAAGATATTGGACTTAAGCGTGGAGCTGGACCGAAAATGTCTGTCAAAGCTAACTTAGGAATATGTTTCGTTACTAATGTTATTTGTTCTTAATTGAAGTGGGGTTCTTCAACTTGTTGGGATTCATATAGAATCAGGTCTCCTATTGTTTTATCTTCCTATAATTAGATTTCCTCTTTTTTAATAAATATATTTTAATTAGGTTTTACTATTAATTTGGATTCATATTTATGAGGGATTATGACTTTATCATAGTCGTTAATTAATCAGACATAGTCTAGGCCATCTATTGAAGAATTAGGGTTTTCTCTAACCGATAAATAAAAGTTGAAAGACAATTTTAAAATTATAGCGCATTAACAAAACAATGATAAATATATACTAAATATAAAGCATTGATTCAATTATAAATCTGTTTACCTATGAGGATGACGGTCGCTAATGTTTCTAAAGTAAAATGACATTAAATATGTTGTTCATATGCTTAACGGATGATGGTTGAAAAACGACGTTAAAATATGTTCTTCATATGTATTTCAAACGATGGTTGTAAATAAATGACAAAGTATATCTTCTAAAATTGAGCTCCATATGTACTTTAGGGAATGAATATGAAATGGTAAAGATTCATATCATTAATGTAAAAGCGTTAGTTAAGTTTCCATTAAATTTTTCGTTTGATGAAGTTTAAAAAAACAAATAGAAAGAAAGCATGATAAAAATAATTAAAATCAAAATATCTAAATTAACAAAGCGTCGGCAAAAGAAAGAAGCATCGACAAGCTCAAAGCTAAGTACTTAAAGTAAACTAAAAATATTATCATTTATAATTTAAGTTTTTACATAGTTTTATATATAACAAGAACAACATACATAACTTTTGGGTTAAAGATTAAGGGAATTCAAGTTGACATGTATAATGAAGAAGTGTGAATTTAAAGACTATGGACGGGAATGGAAATTGGCATGAAACGTGTATGATAAAGAACTTGAAGATTACATAATATATTTAAATATTTGTAGAGGCGATGTCATCACCATTTGCATCCTGATTAATGCCTAATTTATCTATAAATGTTGTATCAGTATGCCTTAGACATGTTTCATAACTTTATGTGGTTCAGACACCTCATTAAAAACTTTCTTGAGCCACTAGGGTAGGAAAAAGTGTATCTTCGTATATGTTTTTAACAATTACTCTACATGAAATCTTATGTGTGAAATGTTTTAAGGATGCCAAAAAAGTTTATCTTCTCGATCCACCAGTTGATAATTTTCAAGCTCAATTCTTACAAAACAACTAAATAAAACCCTTCCCAGTTTGGTGCTAGCTTTCAGGTTTGAATTCTATCCTTCAGACCCAGGACCCATACCTTCTTCTCATCATAGATTTCTAGTGAAGAGATCTTAAATGCACCATGTTCCCTTGAAGGTCTGAGAAAAAGCGACTTGAGGGTCGCCTAAGGCCAATTGTGGTATCTTGGCCAACTTTGGCCTTAAGCCGATGGTCTCTTAATAATGTCTGAAATGCTTGGCCAACTATTGTAGTAAGTGACCGAACGGTCACTTAAGCCCAATCTATCAATGTGTTCGGTCTTGTTTGTTTCATGGGTCATACTTGGTGGACTTGAGGTTGGTTAACTCACCTCAGACCCATTTATTCCATATCAATACCTAAAAGATATCTGGCGGAAAACTACATTTTCGAGTTGATGGAATTTGAACAAGTTACTCTAGTAAAAAACGTTGAAGCATATGCTTTAGCGTCTCTGTCATGCACAACTATAGAAGAATGAGTCATTTTCACGACAAACCATCCGTCACAGTTCCAAATAAATTTATTATAATCGTATACGAGTCAATGTTTATTCTTATTGAAAGCAAAGAAGAAGAAGATTAGGGAACTCTTGTAAAAAAATCCCTTGTAAAATATATGCTATAGGAGGGCCAGGTCGAAGCAAGATATCTCAAGATGAAAGCAATTGGGTTTGTTTTAATCTCATGAATACTATACAAGGGAATATTAACAAAACAATTACTCTACATTTGTTGTTAATGAATTTCATAAATGTGAATGTAATGCACACAATGCTTATAAATATTTGTATTAAATAATATTACTTGTGTCCTACTACTGGACAACGACCATAAAAAATCTAAAAAATAAATGAAGTATTGTGACTCCTACAATTTGTTCTAAAATTCAATCTAATTTTTTATATGTCTACTAGATACCATATATGAAGCAATACATTTTGATAGATGGGACACGGATACTGTGGACCTTTCCCTCCGGCTTAAGAGGAATAAAATATTTTATCGTAACAATTTATTACTTTTCCAAAATGGGTGAGGAAAAACCACTGGTTAGCATCGCAAATAGATAAGTGCAAGTTGATGAGTCCGAATTCAGAATACTCCCCGGAAGGGCAAATCAGTATAATTCTCTCCGAAATCCGGACAGAACTTTTGGACCGGACAGATCACTTCGAACCAGTATGAGCCTAAGGCTGTTCGAACTATGACAAAAGTACTAAAAAACCTAAACACTTCTTGACTAAGCTACCTGTCCACCTGCTTAGAACTCATGGGTCTTTAAACATGACCCGGGTCCATTAAACTTGAACCGAAAGCCCATAAGGGCCCAAATTTCATACTATAAATACCCAACCACCAGCATTAACTATGGGTAAGAAAAATTAACTGCTGCCAAGCTGCTCAATTCTCTCTCCACATTAAAAACACTTTGAAACACCCTTAAACACCCTCACGCCACCGTTAAAACACCCTTACACCGCCTTAAAACTCCACTTGAAATTACCAGCCTACCCTCAGGCTACTTTTATCCACACCAAATTGGCGACCACAGTGGGAGGCGACGGTGCCTGAATCAAGTATTCGAAACCAAGTAAAGAAATTCTGTCTGAATGAATCCGGATAATCCAGAGCTTCCACCAGCTTTTCTCGAATTGGTGGAAGAGAATGATGAGTATACTGTCCAAGAGCGCGACAGGTTAAAACTTGAGATAGAAGCTCTGAGGGCTGAAAAGGCCAAGATGGGCGTGAAAGAGAAATCCAAAGCATCAGCTGCTCACCACACCGATAACCCAAGGGAGCATGAGGTTTCCAAAACTCATGTGAGCACTAAGAAGACGCATGCCAGCTCTAAAAAGTCTCACCGGTCCAAGCCTGTGGAGAGTTCTGACTCGAGTTCAGAGTCTTCGGACAGCTCTTCGGACACTGAGGGAAATGAAAAGTCCTTGTCCTCTAGCAGTGATGAGGGACGAACCAAGAAGAAACAAAAGCAAGTTAAAAAGTATTCCAGAAAAAGAGATCACCATGGAAGAATGAAAAGGCATATTGGAAAAGGGTCATCTCACCACTGGAGGTATACGGACAAGATATTGATGGATCCTTTTGCTTTCCACGATGAGCCAGGTATCTTTGCAACTCCTAATGAGGATACCGTGTTCAGTCGTGGGAGGAATTGGAGGCAGTCTCCACTGTCTTCTAAAATCCTGTCCGGAAACCTCCCTAAGAGGTTTGACAGTACTAAGATGGAGAAGTACGATGGCAGTACTGATCCGGACAATCATCTGGAGCAATTCAAGAACTTCATGATGAACTTTGATGATGATGATAAACTACTCTGTAGGGCATTCTCCCAATCCTTTACGGGGAGTGCTCTGAAATGGTACAACAGCCTGCCTCAGGGTTGTATTAAAAACTTTGATACTTTTTGGGTGGCCTTTCGAAGGCAGTTTGTGGGGAGTAAGGAGCTGAAGGGCAATGGAGACACAATAATCCATTGTGCCCAAGAGCCAAATGAGTCGTTAAAGGAGTACATAAGTCGTTTTGTAAACACAAAGAATGGGTTGGCTGATTGCTTCGAACAGGTGGCAATAGCATCCCTAAGACAAGGTTTGAACCCAGGCAACCTGGCTGATTCAGTGACCAGGAAGAAAGCCATGACCTGGGGAGGATTGCTGAATCAAGTTGGCAAGCAAATAAATGTTGATGAAACAAAAAAGACCAGGGTGCACAGACAGGTGAGATCCACCCCGGTGGCACCAACTCCAAATCAAAACCAATCCGGGAATAGAGCAAGAGAAACCGGACAGGGGCATGGTAGGGGAAAAGCTCAGTCCCAGCCAGCTGCTCCTGCTCAAAGTCAGCAATCCAGAAACAAAAGAGGGCCATGGGTCCAACCAGAGTGGTTCGCAGAACTTAAAGAAAGCGTGGCCACCATTTTTGATAAAACAAAAGATGAGGTACACTACCGGAGACCGACAACCTTGCAGTCTCCCAGAGAGCATCGTAATAACTCATTTTGCCAATACCACAATGATATTGGCCATACCACTGATGATTGCATAGCGTTGAAACAAGAGGTACAAAATTTGATTGAAAGGGGGAAGTTGGGTGCATACGTTAAAAGAAAAGGAGGCAACAGGCCTGACAACACTCACCGGGCTGGTCCGGTTAATGCTGCCCCGGAGGGGGCTATGGTAATAGTTGAAAGGTTTGATGTGGAATCTGAATACTTGGATCCTGATCCAACAAGAAACAGAGTGGGTGCTATAGAGGAGCGTTCCAGATCGGTCTCCGGGCTCATTAAATTCTTTGAGTCACTGACAATTTTCGGAGGGGACACTGTAACGGCTCCTACCACTTCGTCAAGAAAAAGGCATGTTCATAATTTGGCTTCCCAGCTAGAAGGGGGCATGACCTCTTATCAATCATCGAATTCATTCCCATTCATTGTCTTTGATGGGGATGATTTAAGAGACATTGATGGCCCTCATGAGGATGCTGTTGTTATAGGAGCATCAGTAGGGGGCAATGAGATAAGGCGAATTCTGGTAGATACTGGAAGTTCTGCCAATATCCTTTTTCTAGACACTTACAAGAAAATGAAAAATCCAGCTGTGATTCAAAAGTCAGACAGGTCAATCGTGGGCTTCACGGGCAGCTCAGCCGATGTGATCGAGGAGTTTGAAGAAGAAGTGTTGTTGGGCAGGGGCTCTTTCAAGAAAACGGTCAGAATACTCTTCATTGTGGTGGATTGTCCCACCTGCTACAATGCTATTTTAGGGAGATCTTGGCTCTCTAGGATGCATGCAGTGGCTTCGACAGTCCATCAGTGTCTAAAGTATGCTGTTCAGGGGCAGGTTGGGGTTGTCCGGAGTAGCCAAAAGGTTGCAAGAGAATGCTATGCCACTGCCTTGGCTCCACGAACGCTGGGGGCAGTCCGTATAAATGATCAATAGCAGTTTGAGGGCCTTTCTGGGGGTGAGGGTGAGATTGATGACCCCAGAGAGACCCCCGGAGTATTGATTCCGATTAAAGAGGTTGAAACACACTGCTTAGAAGAAGGAAAAAGCGTCAAGATAGGGTCCAAAATGCCACCAATGCTGAAAGAAGGAATGTTAAAATTTTTGAAAGACCATCAGCATGTTTTTGCTTGGTGCAACGCTGATGCTACTGGAGTTCCATCAGAGGTGATTTCCCATCACCTATCAGTCCGGAGAGATGTGGCACCGTGGTACAAAAGAGGAGAGCTTTCTCAAAAGAAAATGCTAATGTCATTGTACAAGAGGTTGATAGGCTCACAACGATGGGGCACATTAAAGAATCTCAATACCCCTTGTGGACTGCCAATCTTGTCTTGGTGAAAAAGAAGAATGGCAAATGGCGTATGTGCATTGACTTCACAGACCTTAATCGAGCTTGTCCAAAAGACTTGTATCCGGTCCCCCGGATAGATCAATTAGTAGACTCTACTTCTGGGAACAAACTACTCTCCTTCATGGATGCCTTCTCCGGGTACAATCAGATCCAAGTAGATCCAAAAGATCAAGAGCATACTACGTTTGTCACAGATAGGGGTCTACATTGCTACAAGGTGATGCCCTTTGGCTTGAAAAATGCTGGGGCTACTTATCAAAGGTTAGTCAACAAGGCATTTGCTGATCAAATTGGAAGAAATATGGAGGTTTACATTGACGATATGATGGTGAAAAGCGTGGATGAGCAGTTGCACTTGTCCGACCTCCAAGAGACTTTTGCCAACTTGGGTAAAGTAAATTTAAAACTAAACCCTGAAAAGTGTGTGTTTGGAGTACAGTCCGGGAAGTTCTTAGGATATATCATAAGTGAGCATGGAATACAGCCCGACCCGGACCAACTCAATGCTTTGTTCCAAATGGAGCCTCCTCGAAACATTAAAGAAGTACAGCGATTAACGGGGAGATTGGCTGCCTTGAACAGATTCATCTCCAGGTCTTCGGACAGATGTGCTCCATTCTTTCAAACCTTGAAGGGTGCAAAGGGGTTTGAATGGACACCACAGTGTAATGAAGCATTTAATCAAATCAAGAAACATCTTTCCTCTCCCAAGACTTTGTTCAAACCACTTGATGGGGAGACTCTCTTTGTTTATCTGGCTGTTTCAAGTTGTGCCATCAGTGCTGTGCTTGTGAGGGAGGTTGATGGGCATCCTCACCCAGTGTACTACATCAGCAAAAGCTTGATTGATGCTGAAAGGCGTTACTTGAAACTCGAAAAACTGGCATTGGCCTTGGTGATAGCTGCAAGAAAAATGAGGCCCTACTTCCAGGCACATCCTATCGTTGTCCGGACTTCTTTCCCTTTAAAGAATGTCCTTCAAAAAGCAGACATTTCGAGCAGAATGACAAAGTGGTCAGTAGAATTGGGGGACTTCGACATAGACTTTGCTCCCCGAACAGCGGTAAAAGCTCAAGCTGTGGCTGACTTTTTGGTTGAATTCCATTCTGATAGGGATTCTGAGCAACCTACTGATTCAAAAGACAAGAAAGTGTGGATTGTCCGAACAGACGGAGGATCCGGTACCATGGGATCTGGGGCAGGAATATGTCTCACTTCCCCATACGGGGACAACATGTTCCAAGCTATTTGTTTTGCTTTCAGGGCGTCCAATAATGAGTCCGAATACGAAGCAGCTATAGCTGGGTTAAAATTGGCCTACATTTGTGGAGCTAAAAGAGTCAAGCTACTAAGTGACTCCCAGTTGCTAGTCCACCATGCCTTGGGCCTATCAGAAGCTAGAAAGGAACAGTTGATCAAGTATTTACTCCTCCTCAAAAATGAAGCGTTGAAATTTAAAGCTGTTGTCTATGAGCACATCCCCCGGGCAGAGAATGAGCTAGCAGACTCACTGGCAACGATAGCATATACGGAGTCCTACCCATGGATCCATGTGCTCGAAAGCCCTTCTATTCAACTCGATAAAGGTGAAAAGGAGGAAGTCTTTGAAATACAAGTAAATCAGCCTCAAGATTGGAGGTCTCCTCTTGTGCAATATCTGTCCGATGGTATCGTGCCCTTGAATAAATCACAAGCCAGAACATTGAAGCACAGGGATCGTGGTTTCCTTATGTTAAGAGAAGTATTATACAAAAAATCCTATAGCAAACCTCTCCTACGTTGTTTAGGGGATCATGAGTCACAAATAGTTCTCTCCGAATTGCATGATGGTGAGGGATCAGCCCATTGTGGATTTAGAGCTTTAACAAGAAGGGTGTTACTCTCCGGATACTATTGGCCATCAATTATGAAAGATGCTAAGGAACTGGTACGAAGGTGTGACCCATGCCAGAGGTATAGCAATGAAATTCATGTACCAGCCATTCCCTTGGAGTCAATTTCTGAGCCCATCCCTTTTGCTCGATGGGGATTGGACTTAGTTGGGCCTCTCCCTGTGGCGTCCGGAGGGCGTAAAACTATAATTGTGGCCATTGACTACTTCTCAAAGTGGGTAGAAGAAGCTCCCTTGGCAGGAACAACCTCGAAAGCTGTCATAAAATTCATTCTGTCCAACATATGTTGCAGATTTGGTGTCCCCCAGAAAATAACAACAGACAATGGGCCACAATTTGATAATAAAGAGATGGAGAGCTTCTGTGCCTCAAGAGGTATTCAGCACTGCTTTTCTTCACCTTTCCACCCTCAAGAAAATGGGCAAGTTGAAGTGGCTAATAGAATGATACTGTCCGGTTTAAAGAAGAATTTAGAAGGAGCTGCTGGGAAGTGGCCTAGTTATCTACAAGAAGTCTTATGGGCCTACCGAACAACACCTGGGGCTGCAACACAAGAATCCCCTTTTTCCTTGGTCTATGGAATGGATGCAGTAGCTCCCATAGAGAAGACACTCCCCTCCTTTCGTGTTCATAACTTCTCCGGACAGGCTAATGAGATGACAATTAGAAATCAGCTTGATTTGATCGAAGAAAGACGGGTAAAATCTCATCTTAGAATGGCACACTATCAGGGCTTGATGAGAAGCAGGTTTGCTTCTAAAGTTAAAAGAAGGGATTTTCAACCAGGAGATAAAGTATTGAGAAAAGGTTTCTTGCATACTAAGGAAAACCTCTTCGGAAAGCTGGCCCCAACTTGGGAGGGTCCATATACTATGGTTGAAAGAATCAAGCCTGGGACATACTGGTTGGAAGACAAAGATGGCAGGGTTTTAACTCACCCTTGGAATATTGAACACCTACGAATGTACTTGGAATAAAACTTGTGTAAATATTTACTTGTTTAAACATCCATGTAAATATTTGAGGGCATACATTCCCCTCTTCGGTGGCACGAAGAGCTTTCAATAAAACTTGATGCCTTCTTCAAAATTCTCTAAGTATTTTCAAAATTTTGTCTCTTATCATACTACCTGGGTTAAAAGATCTAAGGGCTATTTAAATTCTAGCCGAAGAGTCTTAATGCTCTCACAATACAATAAAACTACTTAAACTCCAGCTATTTAAACAAATGATGAAAGAAGAGGATGGTTGAGCAAAATAAGATATTCATTCAACAATTTAAAATTGCCTTGGCCTTCCAAGGACTTTTTAAGCAAGTTTAGGCACAATACAAAAATCTGTCCGAATAATACGGACACCATCACAAAAAAGTGCCTTG
Organism: Limnanthes douglasii subsp. nivea; assembly: GCA_036936605.1. Lineage (NCBI taxonomy): Eukaryota > Viridiplantae > Streptophyta > Magnoliopsida > Brassicales > Limnanthaceae > Limnanthes > Limnanthes douglasii. The sequence goes on along the minus strand of JAUPFV010000001.1, from coordinate 199,542,658 downwards.
GCCTTCCAAGGACTTTAGTTCAAACGAAAGATAAACAAAACAAATTATAAATTAAGGTTGAGCCTTTGAAGATGGCTCACCCTCGTCTGTTTTCTTGCCCTTGATGTCGCTCTTCTCCTCGACTATCTGCTTACCCTTGGGATCAATCTCTTCCTCACCTGGACTCTCTCCGGTTTCTTCTTCATCGCCAGACGAGGACTCACCGGAGTACCTCTCATCGTCAACCATGGTCCAGTATGGGAGATCATCGTCATCCACATAGCGCCATAAGTCCCCTAGTCTCCTCTTCGGGAATTTTTCGTGAAACAGGAGGACCATATCAGACTTCACTTTTTCAATCATTAATCCTTCACTCCGTATCATCTCCCTGGCATAAGCATTAATCTTGGCTTTGATTGTGGCCTCTTGATCCCTCACCAAAGCAGCTTTCTCTTCAACAGCCTGAGTCACTGCATTCTCTAAAGAAAGTTTGTCAGTGGTCAGGTTGGTGACAAGCTTCTCCTTTGCTGCAGTTTCTCCTCTTGAGGCTGTCAGGTCCTTCTCTAGTCTGGACAGTTTAGCCCGGAGATCTTTTAGGGTCTCTTCTAAGGAAGCAGCTTTTGTGTTACTTTCATCTTGATTCTTCTTTAGCTGATCATTTGACTCCTTGAGCAAATCAACCTTATTGGCAGCAGTCCGGAGCTCTTCGGATAGTTTTTCCTTCTCCGACTTGAGGTCTTTGATGGTGTCTGCCTGACTTCGGACTTGCCTTTCCAAAGTAAGTATTGGTTGCACGTTGCTAAGGATAGAATGAGCTATAACATCCCTCTCACTGGAAACCATAAACTTCTTACCGTTGAAGTTAACTGTGTTGGAGCTGCTTGGAGGGACATAGGGCCCTGCAAACTCGTCTCTAGGCAGCCCAAGAAAATATTCACCAAGTCCACCCAGACCGGTGATGTCCATTTCATCTAAGTTGAGTTCTCCTCTCTCAACTTCATCTGTAGTAAACTCCCTTTGAATCTCTCCTTGCAAGTCCCTTGGGATCTCTTCAGCCAATGTTGGGTCAGTAGGGAAAGAGGGCACCGGGTCCCGGAGAGCAACTTCATCTCCTTGGGAAGACTTCTTCTTCTTGGCCTCCCTGTCAGCGCTCTCACTTGTTTGCTTGCGAGTCCTCTTAGAGGCCCTTGTAGGCTTAGGGAGGTTCACTTCCTGCTTCTCTCTCTCCTGTTGCACCACCTGTAGAAGGGCTGCATCAATCTGAGCCTGTGCCAGTCCTTCTGTGTCTGTTGGGGCCTCCTTCTCATCGTCACCTGCTGCCCTCTTGCCTTTCTTCTTCTTGCCCTTCATTTTACTTGGGGCCTTGGCCCGGGCAGGAAGGAAGAGAGTCCCATCCAGTTCGTGACACCTTCTCAGCACGATGTCTTCATCAGGTTGGGTGGAGAACTCCTCCCAAGTTAGGTCTCTTCGACCTGTGGTGTTCCACAGGTGAGACCTTGCTAAGTTCCCAGCAGTGAAGGCTTTATGGAACCGGTTCTCCCAGTTCTCTGCGGCCCAAGCGTTGATTTTGCCACAAGTGACCTGTCCGGCCTTCAGGTAGTCTCCAAACTCCTTTGGCAGCTCTGATGAAACAAAAGAGAAACTAATTAGCATAAACTTAAAAGAAAAGAGAAATTCGAACAGAGACTTAAGATGAGAAGCTTACGGTCACTCCTCCATCTACTCCTAAGGAGGCTTGGATTCTCTCCGGTCTTAATTTTCTTGCCATTCTCCCATGAGCCACTGACGAATAAGAATTGGCTCCTCTATTTGCTCTCCGACTCCAGGAGATCATCGACAGCTTTAAGATCGTTCCCCATGTTGAAATGGTAAAAGAGGAACTGATGATGTTTGCACAAGTTGGCCACAGCTGCAAATTCTTCCATAGGAAGAGGGATTCCAGATAATCTAGACGCCATAATACATGGCATCAAGGTGAACCAACCGTTGGGGCTTAACTGCGATGGGCAGAGTTTGACCAAGTGAAAATAGCGCACTATCTCCGGGTCCAGTGGGAACCTGAGTCCCCATTTGAATAGCTCCGTAAAGAAGACTATCTCATTCCTTTTGCAATCCATCGGGGTCCCCGGATCGATAGGAATCCTTATCTTTACGTTCTCGGGGACTCCCCACTTTGTGCGCAATCTACCCAGATCTGAAGTATGGATGAACGCGTACTTGGGTTTCAACAAAGCCAAAAGATACTTGAACTCCACCTTATGAAAGCATGGCCCCACTCTCCCTTCAAGGCTGTCCGGCAGGTCCGGACGCCTTAGATACAAGTCCTCTTTGCCCTTCTTGGCAACAACGATAGCAGTTTCAGCCTGTCCGGAGGACTCGGACTCAAATCTAACCTCCTCAGTGGAGTCCTCCATCCTCTCCTCCATAATCGTTGGGGGAGCTTCAGTAGAAATAGTCCGGGGAGGATTGAGGCTTGGCAGAGCTGATCCTCCGGACTGTTGGCTGTCCGTATTTACTCGACTTCTCACCTCAATTTGAGTTTCTGAGGTAGAAGATTCCTTGGGGGGTAGGGCGTTGCTGGCTTCTAGTCCTGATGGCCTCTCCCGGGGAGCCCTTATAGTTGCCCCAGACCCTGATTCACTATTTTTTGCCCCCGATTTCGAGGGGGTATTCTTAGAAGAAAGTCCTTTAACCAACCTACTTGGCCTTTTCATGATTAATTTGTCCGGGGAGTGGTCAGAATCAGACCCCATAGCAATGAAAGAGGATTTTTTCCTAACACTTGTGGCAGTGACTCCCGGTTCAACAACAGGGATCGACTCTTGAACTGAGGAGCCGGATACTATGGGAGAAAGCGTTGATTGAAAGAGTTTTTTAGGTTTTGTACCTTTAGAAGAAGATGAACCTCTGTCAGATTCTTCGATTGAAGGGGATGGTTTCTCAACAGGCGACGCTGGGAGCCCTGCTGCAAGTCTTTTTTCCTTCTCAACTCTTTGAGCTTTCTCCAATTCTGAGAGGTTAAGCCAGTCACCCTTGATCAGTGCTGTTCTTGCTGTAAACATAAACAGCCAAGGAAATTTTGAAGATTCTAGAGAGATAAAGCTCTGAGTAAAAATGGCAGAGTAAAATTTGAAAGAGATAAAGAGATAGTGAAAAGTGAATTAGAATTTATAGTAAAAGTGAAAAAAGAAGTTGATTCCTAGGAGAATCCGAAAAGTTGGGCAATGATTAGAAGGCGGCGCTGATGTCATTAATGGCATTTAAGAGAGGTAACTTGTTTGAGAAAGTGGTGCGAAGTTCAAGGTGAAAAAACGGCTAAAGTGACCAATCATAGAATGACACGTGTCCCATTAACTCTGGCAAGAACCGTTTAGAATTCGTAACGTCCGGTCTGTCCGGGTTTATCCACAATTCTCTCCGGATCGAAAAACCACTTCCTGTGTTCGGACTGTTTTTCAGTTCTTTGACAAGGACACTTGTTCAAACATCTAAAAAAGGGGCTCCTGATGAGTCCGAATTCAGAATACTCCCCGGAAGGGCAAATCCGTATAATTCTCTCCGAAATCCGGACAGAAATTTTGGACCGGACAGATCACTTCGAACCAGTATGAGCCTAAGGCTGTTCGAACTATGACAAAAGTACTAAAAAACCTAAACACTTCTTGACTAAGATACCTGTCCACCTGCTTAGAACTCATGGGTCTTTAAACATGACCCGGGTCCATTAAACTTGACCTGAAAGCCCATAAGGGCCCAAATTTCATACTATAAATACCCAACCACCAGCATTAACTATGGGTAAGAAAAATTAACTGCTGCCAAGCTGCTCAATTCTCTCTCCACATTAAAAACACTTTGAAACACCCTTAAACACCCTCACGCCACCGTTAAAACACCCTTACACCGCCTTAAAACTCCACTTGAAATTACCAGCCTACCCTCAGGCTACTTTTATCCACACCACAAGTAACAAACCGAACGATATCTAAGGGTAAGAATATTATTGAACTAGTAATAAGTACTTGGTCATATTTTCTATGAGAGGTTCTATGGTCCTATAGGATGAATCTTTGCATAGCCATAAACGAAACACAATTTTTCTCCAATCAACGTTATGGAAACCGTGTTCACGACTGAAATTATTATACCCTCGTACGGAATATCAGACTATAATGAAGAAATAAATAATGAAGCTAGGTGTGCCAAAACTTCTCACTATAGAAGAGAACATAGTCAATATTCATGTTTAGTCTGAGCATTAGCCCTTGATGTATGGAAATACAATTCTAGGGTCTTATTCCAAAACTTTAAACAACGATATTAAGTGTTGAGAATGATAGTCCTCCATACAAAAGACAAGCGACTATAAATACTCTCCCTAACTTGGGAAGTACCATTTTATCGATGATATTTTATCTTTAGATTTGTATGTTTAGTGTTGCCACCACTATGAATGGTTAGTTGCGTTTATCAAAGAAAGTCGAAGAGGACAAAAAAGCTAGGCAAGTTGTTGATCTTCCAAAAACCCAAAAGACTAACAATCATCACTAAAAAATATAGCTACGAAGGGACAATCCCTTACAACATACAGTATATTTCAACTGATCCCCATCTTTTACTGCTCAGTCATTTGCTTCAAGAGCTCATTCTTCATAGCCAATACGGTCCCAAACAAGAAATAGCAGCAAACGCCGATCACACTTTATAACAATGGGTTTGGATACCTAAGATATAAAGACAACTACTTGCTCGGTAGTCATAAAAAGACAACGATCTTTGGCTCATAAGGATAAAAAGAGGGAACACGGTAAACATGTTCCAACATATATTAGTGTATCCCTAATATAGACAACTACCTTCTCGGTAGTCGACTAAGGACCACATTCGTGTTGTTGATAAGTTAGTTATCCTTTAAAAGATAAAATCCTAAAATAAATCTTTGTCTTCGGATCTAATCAAATGCCATATCAGTATGCCTTATTTCTCCAGGTACTAGTTCCCAAAACAATCTGAGTTTAGATCTGGAAACGCTTTATGAAAGTCTAAGATCATGTCAAACCTGATCAGATCGTCTCTATCCTATAAGAATTTTAAATACTTATCAACATACGTGTCCATCGTATCTTACTGATCTTTTGCATCTTAAATTTGAAATGCAGACAACTCATCTTCAATGTTTTTGGTAGCTTTCTTATGTTCGTCTAAATCTTTATGAAAAATATATCTCGCATGCTTATGTTCTTTTTCTTGATCTTTGTATCTCCATAGTTTCTCCACTTCGTACTCTTGCAGATCAGAAGTCTTGGCTTCGTAAGCAGTATTTTAGGATTTAAGCTCTTTTTCTCTGACCTTCAACGACACTGCATTGAAGTGGTATAATAGGATTCTGAGAGGATTTATTACCAAGTTTAGGGATTTTTACACAGCTTTCTGACGACAGTTTGTGGGAAGCAAAAATATACGTGAAAATTGAGATAAAATAATATAATGTAAGGAAGATGTGGGAGATAAATTGAAGGATTATACGAAGCGTTTTATGTTAACAAAAGCGGGGTGGATAATTATGAAGAGCTGGTTGCTATGGCTGCGTTCCAAAAAAGGTTGTTACAGGGAGATTTGGCAAATGAAACGACAAAAAAGAGAGCATTAACTTTTAGGGCTTTAATGGTTCACTTGGAAGATCAGATTAAAATAAGGGAGTCCACAAGAGTTAGAGGTGGACCTGATACTGTACATAAAACTTTGGGGGAATGATCTATTAATCCATGTCATCACCCACATTCACGTTCGAGGACAAATAACGATTTACCTCCTAGTCACAGCAAACAATCAACATTAAAGGCCAAGGAAAAATCAGTGGATAAGGCCAACATATTATGCTCACTTGATTGAGAATGTTGCTGATATTTACGAGAAGTCCAAAGATCATGTAAACTTTAAAAAGCCAGCTCCAATAAACAGACCAAATGAAGAGCGCAATAACAGGTTTTGCAAGTATCATACTAATGTTGGGCACAACATTGCAGATTGTATAACTTTAAAGAAAGAGATGCAAGTTTGAATAAAAAATGACAAATTGACAACTTTTGTCAAAGGGCAAAGTAGTGAATCAAAAACTTCAAGCTCATCGACACACCAAACTTCTAATATAAATTTAAAATAAGAAAGTGCATTGATGATTTCAGATTCTAAATGTGATAACTTTGATGCGACATCAATATATTTGGACGCAGATCTGTAAAGATTAATTTTTATGATTGTGGATGAACCAATAGAGCAAGGACGAGTTCGAAGCTAATGTAATTGTTTGATGAAGATGATTTGAGAAGAATAGTTGGTCCTCATGAGGATGAAGTGGTTATATGGGCATATATATCTGGAACTGAAATTTGACGTATTCTGATATATATATATATATATATATATATATATATGTGTGTGTGTGTGTGTGTGTGTGTGTGTGTGTTATGTGTGTGTGTGTGTGTGCGTGTGTGTGTATGTGTGTGTGTGTGTGTGTGTGTGTGTGTGTTATTGAACTCTAGGTATGAAGGATGCGTAATCCGCCTCAAATTTGTCAGTCTGATCATACTATAATTAGGTTTATAGTGTTAACAACTCAGATAATTGGTGAATTCGAATGTGAAGTGAGTTTGGAAAAAGGCCTTTTTTAAAAAGAAAGTCAAGCTTTGTTCATGTTGGTTCAATGTCCAACCAACTACAATGCTATTTTAAGGAGATCTTGGCTTTCAAGAATATATGTTGTTGTGTTTACTGTTCATTAATGTTTGAAATATGTTATTGGAGATCGTGTTGGAGTGGTCTGAAGTGACCAAAAAGTAGCAAGAGAATGATATACAACAACACTACGGATTCGAGGTTTTAATTACGAAGATCAAATGGTTAAATAACAACCAAGGGGGTTAACCTCGGATGAAGAGAGAATATAGGAAACCCATGCTCTTTAACAGTGAGTGAAGATATTGAAGAGTATTTTTTTCTAATGGGAAGAATTTACAAATAGAAACATTGTTGTCTCCTACTTTGCGTTATCAATTGTTACAATTTTTGTTTGATAATTTGGATGTTTTTGTTTGGAAAACAAATGTTATCATATGAGTTCCATCTGAAATAATATGTCACCACCTAGCTATAAATCTGAGAATAAAGCATGTTATTCAGAAGAGACGAGCTTTTTCTATAGAAAAGTTAGAGGCTATTGTGGAAGAGGTGGATCGTCCCGATCGGGTAGGAAATATTGGGGGGGGGGGCACAATATCCTTTATGGTATGCAATCCCTGTGCTAGTAAAAAAAGAATGGAAAGTGGTGAATGTGTGTTGACTTCATAGATTTGAATCGAGCATTCCCTAAATATCCATTTCATGTCCCTCTAATAGATCAGCTGGTTGATTCTACTTTATGGAATAAAATTCTCTCTTTTACGGATGACTTTGTGATGTAGGCGAAAGGCCTACTACAAAAATCTATTTAAATATTTTAATTTTATTTTATTTTTTATACTTTAAAGATTTATGTAAGATCGCAAATTAAATATGATTACATTTAGATTTAATAGGATATTATTTTATTGTGTTTACTTATGTTTCCATATTTTGAATTAGGGATTTTGGCGATTCTTATTTAAGGCGTCTCAAACCCTACTTTTGCGGTTAAACTTTGATGAATAAAAATTGAGATTTTTCTCTGAGTGTCTGAGTCTTGTTTACTCTCTAACCTAGGGTTAAGGTTTCATATATATTGTTTTTTTCTTCTAATAATCTTCTGACACACTATCAGTTGGTATAAAAGACAACAATTCATATTATGCAGATACATGAATCATGTTTCGGGTACCTCTTTATTTGAGGACTAGAATAGAGAATGACATCGACATCTTCTAATCTACCTTTATAATTGGACGAAGAATTTTCAAATTTGTAATCCATTCGAATATTTATGAGAATCTGATTTCAGAGAAGGCTATTCAGAAACTGGAATTGAAGACTGAAACTCTTTCATACCCGTACATACTGTCAGGACTGATAGAGTACATTGAGGTAATAGCAAGATTATGGCAACGATAACCGATACGAAAGTCTTTAAGAGAAATTCAAGGTTGTGGGACAAGTTAAAAAACTTTTATATTTGTGTTAATTTCTCTCAGGAGTCTGGTAAAGAAGAATCAATAACATACAATGATATATGCATTAGGATGCAAAATTTCCCTCGATTTCAGCAGCCTAATGGGTATATAGAAATCCACGAAGCCGATGTCTATGGTGGTTTCCTTGACTATGTCAAACAAGGCCATAATCGTGTTGCTAAAGAGGACAAGCTTCAATTTAGAGAATCACTTCCTATCGTCATATGCGATTCATCTGCTTACGTAAACTTGGTTTTCTGGATGACTAACATTGGCTACCATGAGCTCCAACATTATACAACTTTCACATTTAAATTCACAAATGGGGGTTTTGCATAAATATTTATGCCTAAGATTAACTTTCCTGCTAAATATGATGTTGGAAACTATATTCAACTTCCTGAAGACGCTGGATTTTTTGGATTTGAGATAGGTGGCGATGACCGTATTTCTCGGACTATCACGTCTAAGTACGCTAATAGAAAAGCATGACGTGCCTTTATAACAACCGTGTTTGCAATGCAAGGCTTTGAACGGTAGGGTTTTCGCTCTAATAATTTCCACTTTGTTTAACGCAAATTTTAGCGCTCCAGTATACCATATTGATCCCATTGGGTCGACGGTGCCACAAGCATACCAAAAGAGTTTGAATGAAGACCAACTTGTAAAGCACATTTTTCAAAGATTAAAGAACTTTTGTTGTCACTAGAGATTTTATCTAAGCCTCGAACTGTTAAGAAGTTCTTTTTATATATAATAGTGTATGATTATGTTGTGAGCGTTATTTTGATATGCGAAGACAATGGAGTTTCAAAGCCAGTCTATTATGTTAGTAAACGTTTGTTGGCATCAGGGAAAATATATTGTAAACTTGAAACACTGGCTTTCGCTTTAATGGTGGCTGCTAGGAAAACGCGCCCTTATTTTCAAGCTCACGCCATTGTGGTTTGAAGGACAAAGGACTTGAAAATATGGCCTAGAATTGGGAGGGTCCTTATGTAGTAATGGAGCGAATAAAAACGGGTACATATCGCCTCTGTGATTAGCAGGTAAGATTACTTTAACATCCTTGAAATATAGAACATTTGAAACTGTATTTGGAATAATTTTTTATCTTTAATAATTGACATACTCTTTCCTATCATGTTGTCCCACGAAGGTTTTAATGAGGAGTAATGTATATATTCGAAGACATTAATAAAATTCTTTTTTGTCCAGTGATTGTTTTATATAAAAATATGTATATTATCTTGGTAACTGGTCAAAGATTGATTATTTTTGAAGTTGTTGACCATGAATAATTGGTTGTATTCGAGGTGCTAATATACTCTAAATGCACTCTTTGTATTCGAGGTGCTAACATTCTCTAAACGCACTTGTATTCGAGGTGCTAACATTATCTGAAAGTAGTGTTTGTATTCGAGGTTTTAACGTTCTATAAGCACACTAGTAGTATTCGAGGTGCTAATATTTTCAAAATTCCGTGATTGTATTCAGAGTGTTATACGTTCTTTAAATGCACTATTTTATTTAAGAATTAAAAATTTATTTGTGACATTTATTAGAGTTCGAGGTAATAATGAATCTTTAATGACATAAGAAAAAATTCATGATAAGGTAAAACTTGGCCCATAAAATTTAGAAAAACGAAAGTATTTGTTAATTGAAGTAAATTTTTTATCTTAAGAAAACATGGGTTTGAATGCCAAACAATTAAAAATTCACAAAAATGAGTCATCGACAACAAATAATGACTTCATAACACAAAAACAAAAAGAAACAATAGTTAATCATTCTCTTCGGAGTTGTTTTCAGATGAGTTTTCTTCATCTTCTTCTGAGTCGGTTTCTTCCAATGAATTTGATGACACAAATTTGAAAGCTTCACTTGGACAATTGTCCATGGGGATTAATTCCCAAAATCTTGATAGATTTGATTTTGGGAATGTTGCATGGAATTCGCGGAGTAATTCTATTGTCTTATGCTTCTCGACATTTTTTATCGCAGCAAGAGTGTCCCGTCCACATTGAGTTTTAGCAACTTTCACAACGTTTTCTTTTTCTCCTTCGAATGTTGTCTTGAGTGCTGCCATGTCTTCAGTCAATTTCATTTTTCGTTCTCCGTTGTTCTTTAGACACTCTTGAAGATAGGAGAACATTTTTCTGTTCCTTGGATATCACTAGGGTGTGTTTAGCTTTAAGTTCATCCATTTCAACCTGATGAGAAGTCTTTAGCTCTTCTGTTTTTTTATCAAACACGTATCATATATGGCGTTTGAGTTGGATGGCTCCTTTTATAATTCCGCCTGTCAGTATGAAAAACTTGAAATTGTCCCACAATATGCTTGCCAAAGATTTCCCGCAGTTTTTTTTCTCCATCAATTTATTTCTCCCATCGAACCATATCTTTAGCCATAGTTTCCATGTGAATTCGAACATAGTCACCTTATGTGTATAATTTTTTGTTTGTTGCTTCGAGTTTAGAAAATAGTTGCCGTGTAATTGAAACTTCTACATATGTATCTTCAATAGGGATGAACCTCGGATTATTGTAATGCATGAGAGTAGAAGATAAGGAAACTAGTTGAAGTTTTGAGTTCAAAATCTCAGATAGAAGAGAAGAAGTAACTTGATGTCCAGTCTATTGAAGTTTCTCTTGAATGTATCGAACTGAGCGATCCATATCTTGGTAAAGCTCTTGCAGTTCTTCTGCACCAATTATTTCTTCAAAATTAAAGTTATCACTTCGTCGATGATCTTCAACTTCAATCTTTTCAGCTTTCAGAAGGAGGCACTTCTGAGGGAGGCACTTCTAAGGGAGTTTGTTCAGAATTATTTAATGCCCTCTTAGTTGGGGAATTTTTTTGAAGTGTTCTTTTGCCTCTCTAAGGAAGCAGTTTTCTTTATTTTTGGAGACAGTTCAGCCTCGACTCCTTCTTCAATTGTTGGAATGCTCACTTCATTTACCTTTCTTTTTATTTTCTTTATCTCTTTGTTGGGATCAGATCCGTTGAAGAGCTAGCACCAGCATTACTAGCTACTTTTTTCTTTTTAGCCTTCCTTTCTGAAGCCAGATGATTTTAGGACCTATTTCGTAACTTGGAGAATAACCTTACCATCATGTATTATTAATATCTTCACAACGATCTCTGGATTGGGATATTCCATCAAATTTTCCAAGAGATCAGAATCTTGGGAGATCCTCCATAGTTGACTATTCATAAATTTTATGGGCATAAAAACTCAGTGGAACCCGTTGCCCCATTCATTTTATCCCCAAGTGGCCAATGTGGTCGCATTCTTCTTGCAAACTTTATATCTCCTTGGAATTCCTAAATACGGTAACAATACATGTGAAAAGTCAATTTAAGTTATAAATATCATAAGAAAAGATGATAAAACTTATTGTTGGTTCTCCATACAATTTTCAGTTTGGAAGGGTTCTCTTCAGATATTTCTTTCCTATTCTCCCATGCTCCAGATATGAAGACAAACCTTTTCTTTCAGAATTTGTCAGCCTCGAGTAGATCATCGATTATTTTGAAATCATTAACAAGTGTTGGATAGTAGAAGATCAATACCGGACCTTTGGAAAGACTAGTCATGGCGATGAAATCTTTGATGGAGAGAAGGGTTCGGCTCAGTCTAGAAGCCATGATCACTAACATGAGAGTGAACCATAAATTTGGCGTTACTTGTGTAGGGCAAAGATCCAGGAGTTCGAAGTACTCCATTATCATCACATCCAGTGGGAATCGAAGACCCCAATTGATAATATCAGGATAGACCACCAATTCATCTATCTCACAATCAAGTGCAGTCTCTCCTTCTTTTTGCAGTCGACGCACTATATTGTCGGGAATTCCGTATTTCTTCATTAAAAGAACGACTTGAGCTTCACTATAATAATCATATGACAAATTTGTAATGCCATGATATATTCGAGGAGTAGTGGTTTTAAATTCACATAACATTGGCAGCAACATCTTTAGGAAGTTCAACTGCCATTTTCTTTTTCCTCTCTTTCTTCTCTGCTCTCTTTTTTTTTCGAAGCATTGTCTTTGGTTTCAAAAGCAGGAGTACTTTCTGCAGCCTCGACATTAGATTTGTTTATGTTATTTCCTCTGAATCAGCTTCTTCTTCAGAAGGAGAGTTTGTTGTGACTCCACGTTTGTCGTTTGAGGCCAGATTTTCATCTTAAGCATTCAGTGGAGTTTGCTTTGACTCCACGTTAGTCTCAACAATCTACCTCGGGGGAGGAGATGATGGTGTAGAATTTTTTGTAATGTTTTGGGCAGGATCTTTTGAAGTATTATCAGTTTCGAGGTCTCTCATAGCTATGAATATTTTGTTTTTAACAGGAAGGTATTGGTGATAAGGAAATAGAACTTCGAGGACTGAAATGTAAAGAATAAAACTTGTTATGACAGATTGTAAGATTAGAGGAGGGAATTAGAACTTTGTATTTTAGTTAGGGACTAGCATGTAATTATCCCTTTTTTTAAATTGTTTTAGTTAAAGCTAAGTCTTTGCGCCTCTATATAAAGGCCAAGGCTAATCTAATAAAATATCTCAATTTTTTAGATAAATTACTTTTAAGACTTGACTTTCTCTCTCTAAAACCTAATTCTATCTATATCTTAACTTCTCTCGAATTTCCTTAGACAATCGAAATAGTCAACTCACTAAATTGGCGACTCCATTGGGGACTGATCATCGATTGGTGCCTAGGTTATTCAGACGAATTTTATCTTTTCTCCTTTTTGAATCTTGAAAAACAACTTTAATCTTGACGATGATTCCAGAGAACGATCCACTAGTTCGATTTGATGTTAAAACACTAGAAAAAGACATGAAAAGGACTTATTATAGACAAGAAGAATCTATCCCGGTTTTTCAAATTCAATCGGATATAGAGTTGCGAATGAATCAACTTTTGAACAAAATAACAGCTTTGAACGAAAAATACAACCAGAGAGAGTAGGATATTCAGTTAGATATGCTGAAATTCGAGGTGAGACAAGTGAACGACCAAAATGACGCTGGTAATTAATCTGATCGATCTTGTATTGATCGTCATATCACAAGTGATTGAAAAAAGTGCAATTCGAACCGCCTAGAGAGCGTCATACTTCTCGGAAGGACAAAAAAGATAAACAGATGTATGTCACATCAAGTAATAAATATATAAAAAGCTCTGAATTTGATTTTAAAAGATATCGAACTTCTTCAAAACAATAGAAGGATTAACCTCAAAAATTTAGAAAAAGAATACAAAGCTAGAATGAAAAGTGTACCTCGATACTTGAGGGAGGCAAACTAGTGTAAAGGAAATATATTAAAACAGTACAATGTTGTGGATGATCAAAACTTGTATGTTGTAATTGGAACAAAGGATCAATATGTTCAAGGTGTTGATTGGAGGAATTCTCCATTGACAGCTGAAATAAGATCAATCACGCTTTTGAAGAGATTTGATATTTCAAAATTTGAGAAATTCGATGGGATGCAAGACCCTGACGATCACATCGAACAGTTCAAGAATTATATGATTAATTTTGAGGATGACGACAGGCTAGTGTGCCGGGCATTCTCTCAAACTTTAATGGGAACATCTTTGAAGTAGTATAACAGAAATCCGAGGGGGTCAATTTCGAATTTCATAGATTTTGACACTGCTTTTCGAAGATAATTTGTGGGAAGCAAGGAAATGAGGGCAAACAGAGATAAAATAATTCAATGCAAGCTGGCAGGCAGTGGTAGAAAAGTTGAAAGATTACACTAAACGGTTTGTCTGAACGAAAGCAAGTTTAGATAATTGCGTGGAGCTGGTAGCAGTGTCAGCCTTTCGACAAGGATTGCTACCAAGGGATCCAGCTAACGAAACAAAAAAACAAAGAGCTTTAACTTTTGGTGCATTAATAGCTCAAGTGGAGAAAATCACGATGGAAGAATTGACCAGGGTTCGAGGAGTAGTTGGAACTGATCAAAATAATTTTGGGCAAGTGCCAAATAACCTGTGGAAATCTTCAAATTCTGCTCAATAGGCGCATCCGAGGAACAACAACCTACCACCTCGAATTGGAGGATACTCGAAGCAAGCATCATGGTATCAATTTCCTAGGCTGAGGACCAATCAATGGATAAGGCATGAGTATTACGCAGATCTAACTGAGAGTGGAGCTACAATCTTTGACAAAGCTAAAGGGTATATGAATTTCAAGAAGCCAGCTCTAATCAATAGGCCTAAGGAGGAGAAAAATAATAGGTGCTACCGTGGATTGAATCGCATTGAAAAAGAAAGTTCAAACTGGAATTGAAAATAGGAAATTGTTGACTTATGTGAAAGCGTAGAGCACCGCATCAAAGTATCCTATTGTATTGACTTCACAACCAACAAATCCAAATGCACGGACATAACATTTGATGATTTGGGATTCGAAGGTTGATAATTTTGATGCAACATCGAAATACGTAGATGCAGATCCAGATTGGTTAATCTTAATAGCAGTGCGAGTATTTTGAGTCATTGGCAACTTTGGGGGGCGATATCATGACTCATAACACTGATAGTTCAAGGAAAATGCATATAGTGTATCTAGCTACTCAGATAGAGCGAAAGACGTCTACCCATTTGTATGGTAAGAGAGACATTTTCTTTATCGTTTTTGATAAATATGATTTACGGGGTACCAAAGGGCCACTTGATGATGTAGTGGTCATTGGGGTAGTGATTGATGGAGTTGAAATTCGACACCTGTTAAGGAAGTAACAAGTTTTACGATAGTATGCCTATAAGTTTTAGTCAAGAAAGAGAATACTTTATTCATCAATAGGTTCTTCTTATTTATAATATACAACTTAGTGGGTAATTACATCTGTTCACGTTTTTAGCGCCACTATCGAACTAACATCATTATTTCTATTATTGTGGAACAAATAACTGTTGCATTTGCTATCCCTATAATTGTGGAATAAATAACTAACAACGTTTAACTCATGGGTAAAAACATGTGTTTACATAAAAACGTTGAGTAGAATTTGTACCTTAATCCGAGTTTAACTACTTCTTTAAACGAAATCAATTAGTTATGTTTTGCAGAGCTCGAGCTCACTGAGTACGCACTCAGCTTATCTTCTTTAGGTCCTTTCCTTTCATCACATTCCTTATCCAGTGGATCGACTCTTTCCCTAATGTCTTCGAGCTCATCCTGATCTTGAGTACAGTAGTGATACATATGTCTTCGAACTTAGTCCATTGTCGAGTTGTATATATATCCTTGAGCTCATTCCGTTGACGAGCTCAATATTTTTTCGAGTTCATCATTAGTATATGTACCCTTGATTTTCATCTACCTTGAGCTTGTCAATGTCGTTGAACTCGTTCTTTTCTCCATTGCTCATAATCCAAACTAACAGTGCTCTATGTTCGTGCTCGATCGTACTTGGGGGAATCCCCCCTTATCAGGGCTCCCACTAGTTTAGAGGTTTATTAAAACATTAATAAGCCTATAAATTAAAATATTATTAAATTTCTTAATTAAGTGCGTAGAAATTCGAAACGTCTTGTGTCAGATTTTCCTGACACGTGCCGTCGATACAAGTGACAGTTTCTAACATCACCGTTTCTTAGAGATGCCTTTTGGCGATTCAGTTTTGTTGGCACAATTTTTTCAAACAATTAGTGACATCACAATCCACACGCGTATGTACGAAACGTTTAAACACTTACTGCCTCCTTTTGCAAAAAATTACAAATTTCAAAATCTTCTGCTTCATCGTGACTGGAGAATTATTTCTTATCTTTAACCAAAGTTCTTCCTATTATCTTACTCGACATCACTTAGGTAATGTTTCTTCTGTGAGATAACTAATTTTTGTCGAATGCTGGAAAGAACCCTAGATTTTTAGGTTTTCGAACTTTCATTAGTAGGCGTTCCCAAAGTTAAATCGCTTGCACTTACCATCATAATCATTCGGATTCATATCCTTACCTAATTGCAGTGTGTAGAAAAACTATGGCACCTAAAAAGGCAATGAAGAATAAAGCCGAAAATTGTGGAGCATTAATATGAAGATGTTGGCGATTTAGAAAATTACTTTTCTCAGATAGCCCCTAGATATACTAACCTAGATGATGCCACAATCGCCGTTCTCATGGAGAAATCTAATATCCCTGAGAATATAACTATCAGGGCTCCTGGTTTAGGCGAACACCCTTATCATACCCAAGAGATAAAAACCTGCTTATTTACTAATTTATTTGACCGAGGTCTTAGATTACCACTCGCTGAGCTCATTCCCGATTACTTTAGTGTGTTTGGCATCTACCCTACCCAGATGGCTGAAAATGGTTGGAGATTGCTGTTGAGCATAGTCCTTAGCTCACGTTTGTTAAATATCAAAATATGCTTAGCAGACCTCTTTTCTAGTACTGCCGTAACAAAGTTGGTCAAAGCCCCTTTCTTCTATACCCATTTTAAAGAGATTAAGAAGATTGTTGAGCTTCCTACCTCTGATAGGAATTGGAAAAACTCATTTGTCTTCTTGTCGGGTAACTGGGAACATAGTACCCCAAACCAAAACCTTAAACTAGAAAGGAAATGGAAGAAGAACTGTAAGTATTAGCAAATTATGAAAAATACAAATTTGTGCGAACTCCATCATAAAGTTATGTCTATTTTCCTTCAGGTGAACTTTCCAATCAGAGCTGGTGGAAAGAAGGGAGGCCATTGAACTACTTGAATCCTCTGATCAGGGTTAGCAGCTTAGATTTTGAAGCCTGGCAAAGAGATCCCAAACAAGTGTTCACACGATACAACTATTTGAAGTCAATATTGTGGCCGATCCCTGAGCTCAGCATTATAGAAGAAGGAGAAGTACGAATGGCTAATGGTGCAGAAGCTACCCTGGAGCGCCTTAGGTTGCTTTTGGCAAATAAACTTCGTAAGAAAAATAGCCCTGGCGTTTGGCTAGCAGTACACCAGGTAACCCGCAAAACCAGTGAAACTGGGGATTCATCCTCTGCTGCTGCTCTCTCAACTGACCAGGGAAATAACGCGGCCAAAGACAAATGTAAAACCATCGAGCAAAATGAAAAAGAAGCACCACAGGTTCCTGAAATCGCTCATCCTAACCAAGTTCAAGCAAATAGAGAAGATGAAGACGATGAGACCGAATATTGTGCTCTTGATACGAGGAGGAAGAAAAAATAAAAAGTAATTGTAGATGTTGTCCCCCTAAGTACTAGAAGATTGCACCTAAGAGATGAAGATGATGATGATACTGAAGCTACGTCCAACGAAGGAACACAACCTCCTAATCCATCAACAACAGAGGTTGGTGAAGGAAAAAATCTTTTACTGCAAAGGAGATAGTTAATCTCGTGGATGTTGATGAAGATAATAACAACGATGCTCAAAAAGAGCCACTAGCTCCCCCAACTCATACAGAACAAGCTTAGTAGCTAGTGCTCAACTCATCTTTGGAGAAACGAGCACCGCCAACGGAGCCCACCAAAAAGAACAATCCAGGAAAAAAGGCAGCTGAATCCAGCCAGCAAAGAGTGCCTTCAGGGGAGCGCTGAAAAGTTCAAGTTCCACGCCCTTCCTCTTATATGTTTGATCAACTACGCAGGATCCCTGATCTGTGATACTATGACAAAATGTCAAACGCAGAGATCTTGCAGAGACAAATTGAGCTATCGATCGAGGTAAGAATTACCAATACATGTATACGTTAAGTTGTAAATCTAAAAAATTTATACTTATTTCCCTGTTTATATACAGATGCATTATAACTCATTTATTCTGAGTTATCGAAACATGTCTCATGCTGATATAACTGCCATGGAGAAATAAAAGCCTGCAGCTATGTTTTTTGGCTCAGCTAAGCACAGTACTTCTGAGGTTATCCACTTGAGGCATGCATATGGTTCTGCCAATGCTGTCAAGCATGAGGCTTTAAACGCAAAACCCATTTGGAGAATGTAATGGCCTCCCTGCAGGACACTGTGACACGCAGTAATGAGAGGTTAAAAAATTTATCTGAAAGTCACAACCTAGTGCCGAGCCAGAACAAAATCTTTTTAAAGAGGAATATCGAGTTGCAAACACAAAATACACACTTGCTTGACCGGGCCAACAATCAGGCAAATCGGGTAGAGGAACAAGCAGATCGCATTGCAGCTCTGACTGCTCAGGTGAGCGAGTTAAACAAGGAGCTGGAAGAGGAGCGTGCTCGGGTCGAGCAAGAGTGACAGCAATGGCAAGGAAAGATAGAGGTTGTTGTTGATGAAAGGGAAGCGCAATTATTTTCAGATGCAACAGAAATGATCACCAAAGAGAACATGAAGGCTATGATAGAACTAATAGCCTTAAATCCTGAACTGAACTTGGGATCCCTTTTCCACCTCTTAGAGTCTGCGGCCTCGAGTACCAACACAGCTCCTGAGAAAGACACAGTCACTAACGGTTCTGTGGATCCTTCCAAACAACTGCCACCTGGTAGTTATAAGTAATAAATGCTTGAATTGTTGAACTAAGTGCTTTGTTTTTGTTGTTCAAACTTGTCGTACTATTAACAACACTTGGTTTATTTACCTTTGAATGTATTCAAGTTGATGCATGCTTTCATTAACAATTTCTATAAGTGTTTTATTGTCAAATGTCGACTATGTATGTGTTGATCTTGCTGAAGATCTTTATAACCCCAAGCTTAATAGGGCTCATTGCGTAGCCTAGAGAACTTGTGCCATAATAGCATTTTCGCGGTGAGGTCGCATGGACCCTATTGTGTAGTCTGTTTAGACTTGGACTTTGACCAGTTTGCCAATATACCCAGTACAAAATATAGGCATAGTATGGCCATTACGTAGCGTGTAGGCGTGGTCAATTAGCCCGTTCGTGTTTATCGACACTTAGTCTGGAGTCATTATGGTCCATTGCGTAGCCTAAAATAGCGTGTTCATTGACCCATTCGCTGGTTATAAAGATAATACTTGCACAAACACATATTGGCAAAAGCAATAAATTTTATTGAAAAATTCAAAAGATTGTTCGCAGATGCCTCAGTAAAAACCTCCCGCGCCATCAGAGAGGAAAAAGAGCGCATCTTTACATCTTAAACATTTTGGCGATACAACTTTAGGTGATTAACATTCCAAGGATACTTGGGTGCTCGACCTTCTTGATCTACTAATCTTTACACACCATGATGGCCTATTGAAATGACTGAATACGGGCCTTCCCAGTTTGGCCCTAACTTGCCACCTATTCCGCTACCTGAGCCTTGAAAACCTTTCTTTAGAACTAAGTCCACCACCTTGAATGATCGTGGCTTCAAACGAGCATTAAAACGTCCTATCATAAGACTTTGATAGTGCTCTGCTTCGACTCTGGCCTGATCTTGTCTTTCATCTATCAGGTCCACGGATGTTGACCTAGCTATAAGATTTTCCTCTTCCTCATAATGTTCAATCATATGGCTCGATATTATGACCTCTGCTGAAATAACTACCTCTGCCCCGTACACCAAAGAAAATAGTGTATCACTTATTGTGGAATGAGGAGTTATTTTGTACGCCCACAGGACCTCTACTAACTTGTCTGGCCATTTGCCTTTAGCTCCCTCCAGCTTCTTCTTTAACCCTTCGAACAGTGTTCTGTTAGTCACTTCGACCTGTCCGTTTGCCTGAGGGTAATAAGGGATGGAGAAATGCTGGAGAATCCATATCGTTTGCAGAAGTTGACAAGGATCGAATTTTGGAATTTAGGACCGTTATCTATCATTATAATTCGTGGAATTCCATGCAATTTGATTGTTATTGGATAGGTTTGGAAGGATTCAACGCAATTGCATAACAAGTTTTTGTAGTCCTTTGGCTACCTCAAATTATTCCTGTCGAACTACCTACGAGATACTTAATGCATTGTCTATAGTGCACAGTGTGGCTTCCATCCTATGCAATCGTGGTTGTCCAATAATTGCATGGTAAGGGCTCGATGCGTCAGAGATTAAAAATAGCGTTTTGAGCTCTTTCTTTGTAGCTCCATAATCGAATTTGACTACCAGCTCCACCTCCCCTACACATTGAGAAGATTTTCTTACATATCCTCCCAATGTCCACTGACTAGGTTGGTATGGTGGGACATTTTGCATACGATCAAAGCTGCATTTGAAGATAATATTTGCGGAGCTTCCTCCATCAACCAGTACTCGTGTTAACATTTCTCCTCCAATGTCTAAGTGAATAGTTAAGGCGTCCTAAAGGGGTAAACTAACACCTCTGAGGTGATCATCATTGAAGGTGAGATCGGAAACTGGGTCTTTGTAAGTTCGATAATAATTTCCATCAATTTCGTAAACGTCGAATTCACTTTTATCTCGTTTATTCTGGGTAGACCCGTGTCCTGCAGCCAAACTTCCCCCTGATATGGTCAGTACCCACTATTGTTTGTTTGCTTTGGATTCTTCTCCACTGAATGGTTTGTCGATGTTCACCGGACGATCTTCCTTTCGTCGATCTGGTTGAGTTTGTTTGATATATTGAATCGTCTCCCCGTTATCGATCAAACACTGATTCTCTTCCCTTAACTACCAGCACTCATCCGTCGAATGTCCATGGTCATGATGATATGCACAATAATAGCGATTAGATCGCTTAAATCCGAGCGCACTCATTGTTCGTGGAGTCTGGTACCTTGTACTCTCCTTTGTGCGATCATAAATTACCGAAATAGCCTCTGTTAGTGGAGTGAAACGTCTGTTTGTTTGATCAAGATGCTGAGGTCTGCGGTTGTAGTCCCTCATTGGTTGCTCCTCAGTCTTTTTTCGTTCTGAGCCACCATCTTTGATATTTGGCTCGCGGTGCTAAGGCGACGCCCCTCTTATGGCATCATCGACCTGGATAAAAGTATCCGCTCTTGCAAGTAAATCTCCCATATTCTCAGTTGGGAACTTGATGAGATCCACATATAGTTCCCTTCTTCATTCGAGCCCCCGTTTCAAAGAAGACACCCCCATATTTTCGACTAGATCTGGAAAAGCATTTATGCCATGAACAAATCGTCTAACATAAATTTTAAGAGACTCACCTTGACACTGATAAAGATCTATGATCGAATCCTGCTCGCGCTTGAGCTCCTTGTTACCTATGGACCTCTCGTTGAGTGCCTTCCACAGTCCAGTAAAATTACACATATATCCCTTTGGCAAGCTACTGAACCAATCCATGGCATTACCTTTAAAGGTCATGGATAGTGCCCGGCACAGCATATCATCATTAGGATTGAAATTTATCATCATGTTTCTGAACTGCTCCAGATGCCTCTTTAGATCCCCTGTTCCATCGTAAGCTTCCATCCTGAACGGGTCGAACTTCCTTGGGAGTTGAGCCTCCAAGATCTTCTCATAAAATGGTGATTCCTCATCCTCTCGAGCTTGCTTAGTCGACGTCTGTTTGACCTCGTCACGTGGTCCTCGACTACGATTCTTTCCCCCGCTCTAGCCTTCACCTTCTTGTTTGTCATCTCTTTTAGAATAACGATCCGTCCTATTGAGCTTTCTTGCCTCTGGTCCTGACGTTTGGTAATTTTTGCTCGTACCCTTGATCCTTGTAGTAAGAGCATGAATAGCATCATTCATACCTACCATTGTAGCATGTATAGCCTGTTCTCTAGCATCTCCCTCAAAAGTTATTTTCAGCTGCTCCTCCAGAAGGTTCTGGATCCGTTGTTCCAGTTGGAGAACTATTGTATCATTCGCTGGTGTGGCTTCTGCAGCCCTACGAGCCCCTAGTGCATTCTCAGTTTGATTGAGGTGCACCTCTTCTTTGGAAACAGCAACGGCTGGCTAAATTAGAGGTCCCTCTGTCACCACTGTTGCTTGGGGTATCAAAGGATTGACCTCTTGAGAAATTTTTGGGTCGCGATGACTCACAGTTCTCCTCTGATGGGTTGTCGTTTCGTTAGTTTCTTGATTATCTCTCTCGATTCCTGACCTAGTGACTACCATGGTGATTGGTTAAAGAGTTCCCGCAGATGGCGCCAAATTTGTTAAGGAACTAACAAGTTTTACCACAGTATACCTACATTTTTTAGTCAAGAAAGAGAATACTTTCTTCATCAATAGGTTCTCCCTATTTATAATATACAACTTAGTGGGTAGTTACATTTGTTCACGCTTTTAGCGCCACTATCCCACTAACATCATTATCCCTATTATTGTGGAACAAATAACTTTCGCATTTTCTATCTCTGTAATTGTGGAATAAATAACTAACAACGTTTAACTCATGGGTCAAAACGTGTGTTTAAATAAAAACAATGAGTACAGTCTGTACGTTAAGTCGTGCTGAACTACTTCTTTAAACGAAATCAAGTTAGTTTTGTTTTGTAGAGCTCGAGCTCACTGAGTAGGCACTCAATTTATCTTCTTTAGGTCCTTTCCTTTCATCACATTCCTTATCCAGTCAATCGACTATTTCCCTAACGTCTTCGAGCTCATCCTGATCTTGAGCACAACAACGCTACATATGTCTTCGAGCTCAGGCCATTGTCGAGTTGTATATGTCCTTGAGCTCAATCTGTTGACGAGCTCAATAGTTCTTCGAGTTCATCATTAGTATATTTACCCTTGATTTTCATCCACCTTGAGCTCGTCAATGTCGTTAAACTCGTTCTTTTCTCCATTGCTCACCATAATCCTAACTCACAGTGCTCTCTGTTCGTGCTCGCTCGTACTGGAGAGAACCCCTTATCAATGGGTGATGATAAACATTGGGAGTTCTGTGGACGTTATTTTTAAAAAAAACTTATGATAGGATGCGCAATCATTCTCGGATTTCTCAATCAAATCATACTATCATCGGTTTTACTTGAGTGACTACACGGGTAATTAGAGAATTCGAGGGGGAGGTGAGCCTAGGAAAAAGACCTTTCAATAAAAAGGTCCAGGTGCTTTTTATGGTCGTGGACAGTCCAACAAGCTATAATTCCATTTTTCGAAGATCTTGGTTATCAAAGATGTATGGCGTTGTGTCAACAGTCCATCAATGTTTTATGTATGTCGTCAAAGACCAAGTAGGGGTCGTCCGAACTGACCAAAAGGTTACCGGAGAATGTTATGACACTACTCTTTAGATCCGAGGATCTAGAAATGGTGATAAAATGGATGAATAACAGTCAGGAGGGTTGACCTCAGGCCTTGAAGAATGGGTTAATGATCTGAGGGAAACCTTAGGGTCATTGACAGTAAGGGAAGAAATA
Source organism: Limnanthes douglasii subsp. nivea (assembly GCA_036936605.1). NCBI lineage: Eukaryota > Viridiplantae > Streptophyta > Magnoliopsida > Brassicales > Limnanthaceae > Limnanthes > Limnanthes douglasii. The sequence continues at coordinate 199,519,273 of JAUPFV010000001.1, read as the reverse complement.
GAGGAATATGATTTTCGAAGATCTTGGTTATCAAAAATTGGGGTTACTGACCCCAATTTTACGTCAACAACTATTACAGTTGTTGTCTTATAATTTGAATGCTTTCTCTTGGAAAATAGAGGATGTAATAGGAGTACCAATCGAAGTGATTTCCCATAGCCTAGCCATTAATCCAAAGGTGAAACCTGTTATACAAAAAAGACACAAATTTTATTTTGAGAAAGGAGAGGTTATTGTTTCTGAAGTGGATCGTTTATCGAAGGTCGGACATATAAGGGAGCCACATTATCCTTTATTGAAGGCAAAACCAGTAGTGGATAAGAAGAAGAATGAGAAGTAAAGAATGTGCGTTGATTTTACAGACTTGAATAGATCATGTACTAAAGATCCATTTTCGTTCCTCGAATAGACTAGTTGATTGATTCCACTTCGGGAAATAAAATATTGACCTTTATTGATGCTTTTGCAAAATATAATCAAATTCAGATGGATCCAAAAGATCAAGAGAGTACCACCTTCATCATAGACCGAGGCTTGCACTGTTATATAGTTATTCTTTTTGGATTAAAGAATGTTAGGGCTACATACCAGAGATTAATAAATAAGGAATTCGCTACTCAGATCGAAAAACACATGGAGATGTATATCAATGATATCGTAATTAAAATCCTAACAGACGATGCACACTTGGAAGATTTAGAAGAGACGCTTTTTAATTTAAGGGAAACAAGGCTAAAGTTGAATCCAGAAAAACGTACCTTTGGAGATCGATCATGGAAATTTTGGGGTTATGTTATTAGTGAAAATGGGATAGAACCTGACCCAGAGCAGTTAAAAGCTGTAGTATCCATGAAATCTCCTTGAATTATCAAATAAGTACAAATCTTGACACGAAGGTTAGCAATACTTAATAGATTCATCTCTAAATTTGTTGATAAATTTTTCCCTTTCTTTTAATTGTTACAGAGACCAAAGGATTTTGAATGGACTTTGGATTATGAAGTAGCATTTTCAAGTACCCAGGATTTATTGTCATCACCAGAAATAGTATTTAAACCTCGAAGTGGCGAGCAAATTGTTTTGTATATTGTGGTGTTTGATTTTGGAGTAAGTGCAATATTGATAAGTGAAGATTCAGGAATTTTGAAGCCGATGTACTATGTCAGCAAGTGTTTGTGACAGTTGAAAAGAGGTATTTGAAGCTCAAAAAATTGGTATTGGCATTGGTGGTCGCTACTAGGAAATGCGTCCTTATTTTCAAGCTCATACCATTGAGGTTCGAACTTCATTTCCATTGAAGAATGTTTTACAATGCCCCGACATTTCAGAGATGATGATTAAGTGGTCAGTAGAATTGAGAGATTTTGACATCATTTTTTCGCCTCAAACGACGATTAAAGCAAAAGCCTTGGAGAATTTTCTTGTTGAGTTTCATTCAAGCATATCGGATGAAGATGTTAGCAAGGATATTTTGCCAACTAGTTCAATATGGATTGTTCGAATTGACGGAGGTTCAAGTATTTTGGGGTGCAGCGCTGGAGTTCACTTGATTGCTTCAACTAGATAAAAATTGCTTCAATCTATTAAATTTGGTTTTCACGCATTGAATAATGAAGCTGAGTATGAAGCTGCATTAGGTGGATTGAGGCTTGCAGAGATATGTGGAGCAACTTCAGTACGATCAGAGACAGATTCTCACTTAGTAGCAAATCAATGTCTGGATTTTCCGAAGCAAAAATGACCACCTAATTTTGTATCTTCGAGAGCTTCGAAATCTATATTTTCAGTTCATCATGTGGTTATAGAGCATATAAACCGAGGGAATATTATAGTCGCTGATTCTTTGGCGACTGTGGTTTACAATGAGGAATATCCTTGGATATACAACAGTAGAGGCCATCGATTTCAACTCATTCAGAGCAATGTAAACATATTAAGGAAGTATGCCTAACTCCAGACACAGTTTGAGATGACTGGAGAACTAATATTTTAAATTTTTTGGTTAGAAGAGAGCTGCCCGAAGATGTAAAATAGGCCACTAAATTATGAAGCAAAGCATTTGGCTACATAGTGTTAGATAGGATTTTGTATAAGAAAGCATTTAGTAGGACATTATTGCGATGGTTGAGCAAACAAAAATCATAGAAAGTTTTGTCAAAATTACATGATTGAGAAGGTTCAGAGCATTGTGGGTTCAAGGCATTGACTCGTCGGGATTTGTTGGCCTTCGATTATGAACGATGCCAAGAATTTGGTTCAAAGCTGTGATACTTGTCAAAGGTTTGCTAACACTATTCATAAACCAGCAGTTCCATTTATTTCCATTACTGAAGTCGTTATATTTGATAGATGGGGAATAGATTTGGTGGGACCTTTATAGGTGGCTTCTGAAGGATGAAAAACCTTAATTGTTACAGTGGATTATTTTACGAAGTAGTCAGAAGCTGAGACATTGTCTAGAACAAAAGCTAAGTATGTGATTAAGTTTATTGTAAATAGTATTTGTTGTCGTATCGGAGTACCTCGACGAATTACTATAGCCAACGGTCATCAATTTAATAATAAAGAAATAACTTCATTTTATGCTTCGAAGGGAATAAAGCAATATTTTTCCACACCCTTTCATCCCTAAGAAAATGGACAAGTAGAGGTGACGAACAAATCTATTTTACAAGGTTTGAAAGAGAATTTGATAAGAGCTGCAGGAAAATGGCCTAATTATTGCTAGGAGGTGTTATGGGCTTATCGAACAACCCCTAAGGAAGCTACTAAAGAAACTCCTTTTGCCTTGGAATAGCTTAATAATACGAAAACCTGAATAATGAAGCTAAAAGAGAAATTTTGGATTTGGTTGAACAAAAAATATTTTGAGCTCACTTAAACATAATTCATGATCAAACTCTTCTAAGGAGTAGATATAATTCGAGGGTGAATAAAGATGGGAGTTCAAAGTGGATGATAAAGTGTTAAGAAATGTACTCCTTTATACTAAGGAAAAAGAGCCTCAGTAAGATAACCCCGAATTGGGAAGGATCTTACATGGTTGTTGAAAAGATAAAGCCAGGCTCGTATCGCCTTTGTGATAATCAGGGGAGGATGTTTCAACATCCCTAGAATATACACCATCTAAAATTGTATTGGGAGTGACTGTGTTGTATTTTGAAATTGTTTATTTTACTAATTAGCACACTCTTTCCTACCCTATTGGCCCAGGGAGGTTTAAACGAAGTGTTATGTACATATTCAAAGCTATAAATAAAATGTATTTTTTGGCCAATGGTTGCTTACAAATACTGGTTTAAACTATTTTGGTAACTGGTCAAAGACTGGTCATCTTTGAGGTCGACTAATAGTAGAATATTCCGAAATGTTGAGTACATTTTTCGAAGAAGCAACCATATTCGAAGTGATACGATCTCTAAACGCACTATTATATTCAAAGTGTTAAGCTCTCTAAATTCACTATTATATTCAAAATGCTACATTCTCTAAACACAGTATTATATTCGAAGTGATACGTTCTTTAAACGCACAATCATATACGAGGTACTAGGTACAATGTTATTCAAAATATCATGTTGTATTTTCACTTCAAATAACTAATATAAAAATAAAAGTCATAGGAAAATATGACTTAAGAATATAAAAGAATAAACAATTCTTTTTGTCATTCAATTCGATTCGATGAGAATAAAGTAATTTCTTAGATGCCAAGTGAAAAGGCATATATTAAAAACAAAATATTACAGTAATTGAATAACAAGCACAAAAAAGAGATAGTATAAGTACTCGTCTTCAGATCATTCTTCAATATTTTCTCCTGATTCTTCCTCTTCGGATGAAGAGCTAGGAACAGGACCAAAATCCTCGCTAGGATGCCGTTCGATAGGAATTCGCCCCCAAAAGCTGGAAAGGTCAACTTTAGGGTATGTGGCATGAATCTTGCGAATGAGGGTGATGATTTTTTGCTCTTCGCCATTTTTAATAGCTGCTAGCATGTCTTTCGCACATTCATCCTCAGTAGCGGCGACAACAAGTCGCTTTTCCTCAGCAAATTTGGCTTTGAGAACGGTCGTGTCATGTGACAATGTTTTCTTATCTACCTCACTTTTATCAAGAGAAACTTGAAGATCATCGAATGTCTTCTTCTCTGCAGCTAACTCTTCAGAATGCTTGGTCTTGACCTGATTTATCTCATTCTGGTGAGAAGTATTGAGATCTTCTTTCTCTTTTGGATGCACTTTTCTTAGGTGCTTCTTGAGATGAATGAGTCTTTTGAAACACTTAGATCTAGCCCTTTGAAATCCATAAAATTTCTCTTCCACGAGGCCAACAAAGTTGTCTCTCATACGTTTTTCAACAACAACAGCAACAACATTTATATAGCGAACCATCTCTTTTGCCATATATTTTAACTGATTTCGAGAGTATTTAATCTCTTGAGTTAATTTTTGCGCTAAAGCACCGAGATAAGCTAAAGGTTGAAGAGGAGCTAAAAACTCTTCGGATAGCTCTTGAGGAGAGATGACCATTGGCCTAGGTCGAGGTATGAGAGAAAATGAGGTTGTAGAATAGAAACTTCAGGTGTAGGTCTTTTACCAAGATAATACAACTTATCTTCAATTTCCTGGACGATTGGATCTTCGTCTCTAACAAGTTTTTGAGATTTATTGAAGTTGATCAAGCAGTTAGGATTGAAGTGGTCATTCGATCATTGTCTAGATCAGTTTCCCTTTAAGGAGTAACAACGTTTTCGACACTCGCTTTATTTTCTTTTTGTGGATCTGGTTGATTCTCCACAACCACAATGTCTTCACCATCGGACATCATCTTTTTTACGGTTTCCACAGCTTTCTTTTTTCCTTTTCTTCTGAGGGGTGGTTTTAGTTGTGCTTTTTTTTATAGGACAATTCTTTGCTTCTTTTTTGAAGAAGACTCGCCTTCTACTCCTTCTTCGATGGTGGGGAGGTTACTTTCATTTTAGGATTCTATGTACCAAGCTATTTGGTTCAGTTTCCAAGAATCCAATAATGAATCTGAATACGAAGCAGCTATCGTTGGTCTAAGGCTCACCCAAACTTGTAAAGCCACAACGGTTTGATTAATGATAAATTCGCAACTATTAGTTCACCAAGTTCAATATTTATGTGAAACGAAGAAAGAACAACTAGTAAAGTACCTCAAGGTATTGAAAGAAGTATCAACATATTTTGAAAATGTGAGATACGAACATAAACCCCAGGCTGAGAATTCGATAGCCGATTCTTTGGCTATGATTGCCTACGCTGAAGTATTTCCATGGATTTTGGTGCAAGAATGTCCTTCGATCACAACAAATTCTTCAAATAAAGATCTTAGTACTGGAGAAAATTGTCAAATATTGGTCGTGTCCAATTTGGATTGGAGACATGATATTCAACTTTTTATAACCGAGGGAATATCGTTGGAGATTAAAGATCTAGCTAAAAAATTGACGTTCAAAGCGCATGGATTTGTGGTTCTACGATATGTGTTATATAAAAAGTCCTTCAGTAAACCATTTGTCCGATGTATTGGATCGTATAAATCTCAAATTGTTTTATCTAAACTCCATGATGGCGAAGGATCAAATCATTGCGGTTACAAATCTCTAATCATAAAGGTTTTGCTAGCGGGATACTATTGGCCTACCATTATGGCAGATGCTAAATAACTAGTGAGCAAATGTGATCCTTGAGAAAGTTTGGAAATGCGATTCATGTCCCAACTGATCCAATGAAAAATATATATGAAACAATTCATTTTGATAGACGTGGACATAATCTTGTAGGGCCGTTACCAATAGCGTCTGGAGGGCGACGGACATTCGTGGTCGTAGTAGATTACTTTACTAAATGGGTATAAGCTGCACCACTTTCCGAGACCACCTCCAAGGTGGTTATAAAGTTCATCTTAACCTACATATGTTGTCGATTCGGAATACCTCGATGCATTACGACTGACAATGGTCCTCAATTTGATAACCATGAGATATAGGATGTTTGTGCTTCAAGAGGGATTCGCCATTGTTTCTCGTCTCCCTTTCTTCCTCAAGCCAATGGTCAAGTAGAAAGTGGTTAATCAGACCATACTGAAATGTATAAAAAATAATTTTGAGGGATCAACAGGTAAGTGGCCTAACTATTTATAGGAGGTGTTACGGGCCTATAGGACTACTCCACACTCAGCAACACAAGAGTCACCCTTTGCTTTGGTATACAAAATTGAAGATATTGCTCCAATTGAATCCATTTTTCCTTCCTTTAGAATTCAAAACTATTTCAAACAAGATAACAAAATAGCAGTATGAATTCAACTTGATCTCATCCTAGAAACAAGACATCAAGCTCATCTCAAAACGGTTTATTATCAAGGGTTAATGAGAAGTAGGTATGCTTCCAAAATTCGGAGAAGAGAGTTTAGTGTTGGGGATCGAATTTTAAGAAAAGTATTTTTGCATACCAAGGATAAGAGGCTAGGAAAATTGGCCATGAATGGGGAAAGTCCGTCTATGGTTGTTGAAAGGGTTAAGCAAGGGACTTACCGATTGGTTGATCAAGAGGGTGTTCCTTTAAGGCACTCGTGGAATGTAGAACACCTAAGGATGTACTTGGAGTAAAGTTGTAATTATTTACTTTAGTTTTGTTTTATGTAAATATTTCAAATGGGGGCATACTTCTTTGGAAACGACCATCTCATCGGCCATGGAAATTCCCGGAGGTATGAAGTTCTCTGGAACCAAGCCCCATAACGATATCAAGCTTAGATTCAGAAATTTCTTATGAATCAACAATACTATATCTGATTTAATAGAGGCATCCTGAGCATTCAGATTCTCTAGAGTAGCATCTGCGTATGCCTCCATTAGATTGTCAGCTTCTTTGGTCGATTTGGCTTCTAAATCTTTAATTTTTTCTGCCAAATCTTTCTTGTATTTTTCCAAAGATGTTTCTCACCCCTAGTACGATCCAAACATTCTTGACTGGTCTTCAATTAACTCTGCACCTCAGTTATCGTTTTAGAACTACAGTCTTCCAATTCTTTGAGTGCGTTTGAGCTTTTGTTACCTCTTCTTTAGCCTTCTATATTTCTGATCTAAGGGTCTTAGATTCCTCAATTGCATCTTCGACTATAGTTATTTCTGCATCAAAGGCCTATTGAAGCCTATTTTTATCTGCTTCAAAGTTCTGAATAATTCATCACTGATTTCTGATTTCTCGTTCCAGTTTGACTACATGCCGAACGCGAGCCATGATTGAGTATCCTACACGATTGTTTTCCTTTGAAATTTCAAAGGATGTACCATCATATACTATGTTATGACGAGTGCTACGAAAGGATTTATTAAAAGCATCGTAGTCGAACCTGGTTAACTCATCCAAGAGATTATTCGCCCTAATAGTACCTTCACTTTCAAATTTTGGAAATACAAAAAGGGATCTCGTGTAGGAATAACCGGTACATGAACGTTCGAATGCAATGTTAACTCTGAACTGATTGTGACTTTGTTCTTCTTTTTCTGCTTTTCTCCACTACTTTATGCATGACGCTTTTGAGTTTTCTTTTTTGGCGTGACTACGTTAGTGGGCACAATATCTTTATCCACCATAACTGCCACAACATCCAACAATGATACGTCGATTCTTGGTGATTGTCTGTTGTTATTTGCTCTATGGATGCATCGTGAAGCATTTTTCTTCTTCATTTATCCATGTGACTGGGGGCTTTTCTACTTTTTGGAAGATGAACCTTCCCATCGGCCTTCTTAGGTTATATTAATATAATAGTCCAGCCTTATTCAACATTTATGTTATTGGATATAAAAGATGATAGATAAAAAGAAAGTGAAGATGATGCAAGTGTTAAGCATATTAAAGAGAGCTGGAGTGAATTGAAAAGATAGTGTAATTTAGGGGGTATAAATTACACATTAAGGACTGTAAATGTTTTTCCCTTTTAAGTGTCACAGTCTCTACGAAACCAATTGCTAGGGTTTTTGTGTATGCATCGAAAACGGCAGAGTCACTGTGTCTTTCTAATAAAATCGATCTGCAGCAGGTCTGGAGACGTAGACATAATTTGTTGAACTCCGTTAACAATTGTGTGTTTGATTTTACTTTTGTTTTGTGTTTCTTTTCTTTTGATTTGATTGCAGGAAAATTTTGTATTTGCCCAAAACCACTCTTTACCTCAAGCAAATTTAGAAGTGATTTGCCGGGAAATTGGCATATTTCCCTTGCAACTGGTATCAGATCCAGACTAGTAGCGATCCAAAAGAGGTCAGATTTGAGTGGGAGAAATGGCTACAGACGAAGGAAAGGTGAGACTTGAAAATTTTGATGCTGTATATTTTGGGTATGGAAGATGCAGATTGAAGATTATCTATACCAGAAAAAACTCTATTAACCCCCCTCAACGAAGAAACCAGAGAGTATGAAAGATGAAGAATGGACCCTTCTTGACAGACAAGCTCTTGGATTCATCTGAGATGATGCTATCCCGCAATGTTTCTTTTAACATCGTAAAGGAAACAACCACGGCGGGTATTATGTAGCCTCTCTCCAGTATGTATGAGAAGCCATCAACGTCTAACAAAGTTCACTTGATGAAGTGTTTATTCAATTTGCGAATGACGGAAGGCATGTCGGTAGCTCAACACCTCAATGAACGCTATACAATCACAACCCAATTGAGTTCATTTGAAATTTATTTTGATGAAGAAATACGAGCACTGATACTATTGTCTTCACTACCAGCTAGTTGGAATGCTACTATCACAGAGGTGAGTAGCTTGTTAGGAAACAATAAGTTGAAATTTGATGATGTTTATGACCTAGTTCTCAATGAAGAGATTCGAAGGAGAGAATCAGGTGAGTCATCAATCTCCTCAGTCTTACATACGGAGTCGAGAGGAAGAAATTCAACCAGAGGATAAGGACGCGGTAAAACAAACTACCGAGGCAAATCAAGAGACTGAAGGTCCAAGTCTAGGAATCCTAAAAATTCCTAGAGGTTGAGAAACATCGAATGTTGGAATTTTGGGAAGATCGGGCACTATAAATTCCAGTGCAAGAGAGAACCAAAGGACCAGGAGAAGAAGACAGAGGCAAATACCATTTTAGAAGGAGACGATGTGTTAATATGCTCCTTAGAAAGCAGGGAAGAGTCTTGGGTGTTAGATTCGGAAGCATCGTTTCACGCCACTTCAAAGAAAGAATTCTTCGAGAGGTATGTCCCTGGTAACCTTGGAAAAGTATATTTTGGTGATGATCAACCTTGTGATATTATTGGTAAAGGTACTGTGCAAATTAAGTTGAATGGGTCTGTGTGGGAACTAAAAGATGTCAGACATATCCTTGATCTAAGAAAGAACTTAATCTCAGTAGGTCAGTTGGCTAACGAAGGCTACAATACGATCTTCCATGGTGAAAATTGGAATATTTCAAAGGGAGCAATGACGGTTGCTCGCGGAAAGAAGAGTGGTACTCTTTACAAGACATCAGAGACGAGTTGTTCAATTGCAATAGCAGCAGGAAACGAAAATCCAAATGTTTGGCACCAAAGGCTTGGTCACATGAGTGTGAAGGGTATGAAACTTATGTTCTCGAAGGGGAAGCTTTCAGGTCTTAAGTCAGTCGATATAGACATGTGCGAAGATTGCATACTTGGAAAACAGAAAAGGGTCACTTTTCAGACGAGTGACAGAACCCTAAAGAAAGAAAGGCTGGAGCTTGTTCACTCTCACGTTTGGGGGCCAACGACTGTTTCATATATAGGAGGGAAACACTATTGCGTGACCTTTATCAGCGATAATTCTCGAAAGGTATGGGTTTATTTTCTAAAGCACAAATCTGAAGTGTTTGATGCTTTTAGGAGATGGAAATCTATGGTTGAGAATGAGACAGGTTTGAAGATTAAAAAGTTGAGAACAGATAATGGTGGTGAATATGAGGACACCAAATTCAAGGAGTTTTGCTATGAGCATGGGATCAGGATGGAGAGAACTGTTCCAGGTACGCCTCAACACAATGGTATTGCCGAATATATGAACAGAAAGTTGACAGAAAGAGCTTAAATCATTCGTATATAGTTTGGTTTACCGAATCAGTTCTGGGCAGTAACAATTAACACATCGGATTACCTGGTTAACTGAGGCTCATCGGTTCCGTTAGAACATAGAATACCTGAGGATGTATGGAGTGGTCAGGATATAAAATTATCACATCTAAGAGTTTTTTGTTGTATAGTATATGTTCATATAAGTGATCAAGGCAGGAACAAGCTTGATCCAAAATCGAAGAAATGTTTCCTGATCGGCTACAGAGAAGATGAGTTCGGTTATCGTGTTTGGGATGAGTAAAACAAGAAGATGATATAAAGCAGAGATGTGATCTTCAATGAAACGCTGATGTACAAGGACAGACATAGAACCAAAGTAAATGACTCAAAGTTGTATGAATCAGTATTTGCAGATATTGATGGAGTCCTAGATAGTTAAGAAATATAGCCGATCAGATTAACCCCTCAGCAAGGACAGTCCATTAGACAAACCAATCGACAGCAATCCGACACCCTACAGCCGACCGAGGTAGTTCCTATTTTGCGAAGATCTTCCTGACCCCATGTTCCTAACAGGAGATACTTGAACTATCTGTTACTTACCGATGAAGAGGAACCTGAATGCTATGATGAAGCTTGCCAGACCAATGATGCTAGCAAATGGGAGCTTGCCATGAAAAATGAGATGAAGTCTTTAATCTCAAATGATACATGGGAACTAGCTGAGTTACCAATGGGTAAGAAGGCACTTCATAACAATTGGGTGTATTGGGTGAAATATGAGCATGATGAATCTAAGAGATACAAAGCCAGACTAGTTGTTTAAATATTCCATCAAAGGAAGGAATTGATTACACCGATATTTTTACTCAAGTTGTGTAGCTCAATACTATTAGATTAGTGTTGGGTATTGTTGCCATTGAAGACCTTTATCATGAACATTTAGATGTGAAGACTGCATTTATTCACAGGGACTTGGATGAGGAGATATACATGTATCAACCAGAATGTTTCTTAAAAGAAGGGAAAGAAAACATGGTATGCAGACTCAAGAAACGTTTGTATGGTCTAAAACAAGCTCCAAGACAGTGGTACAAGATATTTAACGGTTTTATGCACAAAGAGAGTTTTCAGAAGTGTAATGCGGACCACTGTTGTTATTTAAAAAGATGTAAGTCCAACTATATCATTTCGCTACTCTATGTTGATGATATGTTCGTAACACGTTCTGATATGGATGATATTAGAATATTGAAGCAACAATTGTCAAAAGAATTTGACATAAAGGACTTGGGTCCAGCAAAGAAGATTTTTGGAATGCAAATCAGAAGAGATAAACATAGACAAGTTTTGTATTTATCTCAGTCAGAGTACATCGATCGCATTTTGAAGAGATTTAACATGCATGATGCCAAGCCAGTTAGTACACTATTGGTAGATCATGTTCGTTTATCCAAGGATCAATCCCCTAAGGCGGATGAAGAAAAATACTTCATGGCTAAGGTTCCTTACGCCTCAGCTATTGGTAATTTGATGTATGCAATGATCTGTACGAGATCAAACTTTAGTAATGAAGTGGGACTTGTAAGTAGGTTTATGTCAAACTCAGGGAAACTTCATTGGGAAGCTGTCAAATGGATATTGAGGTACCTACTAGGTACCACAGAAAAGTGTTTGTACTTTGGTAAGGGTGAGTTAAAGGTATAAGGCTACGTAGATGCAGATTTTAGAGGTGAAGTTGATCACCGGAAAAGCACCACCGGTTATATATTTATTGTTGGAATTACAGCTGTTAGTTGGATGTCAAAGTTACAGAAAATTGTCACTCTATCAACTAAAGAGGCTGAGTATGTAGCAGTGACCGAAGCCAGTAAAAGGATGATATGGCTTCAAGGTTTGTTAACCAAGTTAGGATTCAAACAGAAGAACAACGTTCGGCACAGTGATAGTCAAAGTGCAATTAAATTGGCGAAGAATTCAATATTTCATTCGATAACCAAGCACATTAGTCTTTGTTATCATTTCATTAGATATTTATTGGAATATGAGGTGCTAATATTGGAAAAGATCCAAGGAAGCAAGAATCCAGCTGATATATTGACAAAGACAGTAGCCATTGAAAAACAGAAGTTGTGTTCAACTTCAGTTGGTCTGCAAGAGTAATAAGACCAGAAATATCTGCTGCATAAATTAAGGTGTAAAGACAGGTTGAAACCATCCTTCAAGTGGGAGATTTTTATTTTTACATAATAGTCCAGCCTTATTCAACATTCATGTTATTGGATGAAAAAAATGCTAGATGAAAAGCCAGTGAAGATGATGCAAGTTTAAACACATTAAAGAGAGCTAGAGTTGGTGTGGATAATAATTGCCTGAGGGTAGGCTGGTAATTTCAAGTGGACTTTTAAGGTGGTGTGTGGGTGTTTAACGGTGGTGTGTGGGTGTTTAACGGTTAGAGTAGAGAGTAGAGAGATGATTAAGCAGCTTGGTAGCAGTTAATTCTCATTATTCCTAGTTAATGCGGGTGGTTAGGTATTTATAGTGTAATGTTTGGGCCCTTATGGGCTTTCGGGTCATGTTTAATGGACCCGGGTCATGTTCAAAGACCCATGAGCTCTAAGTAGGAGAGCAAGTAGCTTAGTCAAGAAGTGTTTAGGTTTTTTAGTACTTTTGTCATAGTTCGAACAGCCTTAAGTTCACAGTGTTCACAGAATTCTGTCCGGTCCAAATGACCTGTTCGATCCCTGTCCAAGTAACCTGTCCGGTATTCGGAGAGACTAGACCTATTTGCCCTTGTTCGGGGAGCATGCTGAATTCGGACTCATCAGGAGCCCCTTTTTAGGTGTTTGAGCAAGTATTCTTGCCAAAGAACTGAAAAACAGTCCGACGTCAGAAGTGGTTTTCAACCCGGACAGATCTATGGGTATACCCGGACAGATTAAGCTTTCATGAATTCAAAACGGTTTTTGTCAGTGTTAGTGGGACACGTGTCGCTCTCTGATTGGTTACTGCAGCCGTTTTTTCACCTTGAATTTCGCACCACCTTCTTAAACAAGTAACCTCTTTAATTACAAGTAGTGACATCAGCGCCGTCTTTTAATCATTGCCAAACTTTTCGAATTCTCCTAGGAATCAACTCTTTTTTTCAGATTTACTATAAATTCAAACTCATTTTCCACTGTTTTACCATCTCTTTCACATTTACTCTGCAAATTTACTCAGAGCTTTCTCTCTCTAAAGCAAAGGTTTCTGGGTAGTTTATGTTTACAGCAAGAACATCACTGATCAAAGGTGGGTGGCTCAATCTTTCGGAGTTGGAAAGAGCACAAAAAGTTGAGAAGGAGAGACGAATAGCAGCAGGGCTACCTTCATCACCCGTTGATAAAGCAGTCGCCTCTGTTACTGAGTCAGATCGAGGCTCATCTTCCTCCAAAGGTACTAAGCCCAAAAAACTCTTTCAATCCACCCTTTCGCCCATAGTCTCTGGTTCCTCAGTTCAGGAGTCAGTACCTGCTGTTGAGCCAGGAGTCACAGTTACAAGTGTTAGGAAACCTTCGCCGTTTATTGCAATGGGGTCTGACACAGAGCACTCTCCGGAGAAGCTGGTGGTTAAAAGGACAAGTCGGCTAGTCAAAGGGCTAGCCTCCAAGAATACTCCCTCCAAATCAGGGGCAAAAAACAGTGGCTCTGGGTCTGGAGTGCCCATCGGAGCTCCCCGGGAAAGACCATCTGGTCCGGATGCCAGCAGTCCGGTACCTCTAAGAGAAACTTCTGCCTCTGAGCCCCAGCCTGAGATGAGAAGTCAAAGAAACACAGAAGGCCAGCAGTCCGGTAGCCAGGCTGAGCCAAGCTTTAACCCTCCCCGGACCACTACCACAGACATTCCCCCAACAATTATGGAGGAAAGAATGGAGGACTCTGCTGAAGAGGTCCCTTTCGAGTCTGAGTCCTCCGTCGAGACTGAAAATGCTGCTACTGCCAAAAAAGGCAAGGAAAAACTGTACTTGAGGCATCCAGACCTGCCGGAGTGCCTTGAAGAGAAGGTGGGGCCGTGTTTCCACAGATTTGAGCTCAAATATCTCTTGGCCTTACAGAAGACCAAGTACGCATTCATCCATACTTCTGACCTGGGTCGAATGCGCACAAAATGGGGGATCCCAGAAAATGTAAAGATAAGGATCCCCATAGATCCGGAGACCCCTATGGATTGCAAGAGGAACGAAATAGTCTTTTTTACAGAGCTATTTAATTGGGGACTCAGGTTCCCACTGGACCCGGAGATCGTTCGATACTTCCACCTGGTGAAGCTCTGCCCGAGCCAGCTGAGCCCCAATGGCTGGTTTACTCTGATGTCATGTATCATGGCATCTAGGCTGTCTGGGATCCCTCTCCCTATGGAAGAGTTCGCAGCGGTGGCCAACCTTTGCAAGCATCACCAATTTCCCTTCTACCATTTCAATATGGGGAACGATCTCAAGGCTGTTGATGATCTCTTGGAGTCAGAGAGAAAATGGAGGAGCCAATTTCTGTTTGTCAGTGGCGCTTGGGAAAACGGCAAGAAGATCAAGGCCGGAGAGAACCCAAGCCTCCTCAGGAGTAGGTGGAGGAGTGACCGTAAGTTCCTTACTTTAAATTTCTGTCCATTTCTCTTTCTTTAAGTTGGTTTAAATTAACTGATCTCTCTTTTGTTTTAATAGAACTGCCAAAGGAGTTTGGGGATTATTTGAAGGCCGGACAGGTTACCTGTGGCAAAATCAATTCTTGGGCCGCATAGAACTGGGAGAATCGATTCCACAAAGCCTTCACCCCTGAAAATCTGGCCAGGTCTTACCTATGGAATACCACAGGTCGGAGAGACCTAACCTGGGAAGAGCTCTCCACCCAGCCTCCTGAAGACATTGTACTTAGAAGGTCCCACGAACTAGATGGGACACTCTACCTGCCTGCCCGGGCCAAAGACCCAAGCAAAATGAAAGGTAGGAGAAAAGGCAAAAAGGTGGCGAGCGATGCTGAGAAGGATGCCCCAACAGACCTGGAGGGGTCGGCCCAGGTTCAAATTGATGCAGCCCTCTTGCAAGTAGTGGAGCACGAGACCGAAAGGCAGGAAGCAGACCTTCCAAAACCTCCAAGGGCTCCCAAAAGGACTCGCAAGCAAGTAGGTGAAGGTGCTGACCGGGAAGCCAAGAAGAAAAAGACTTCACAAGGAGAGGAGCTTGCTCTCCGGGATCCGGAGCCCTCTTTCCCCACTGACCCCTCTGACCCAACGCTGGCTGAAGAGATCCCAAGGGACTTTCATACCGATGAGTTAGAGGGGGGAGATCTCAACCTCGATGGAGTGGACATCACTGGTCTAGCTGGGCTTGGTGAGTATTTCCTTGGCCTCCCCAGAGATGAATTCGTAGGGCCCTACGTTCCTCCAAGCAGCTCCAATACTGTCAATTTCAATGGTAAGACTTTCATGGTTTTTAGTGAAAAGGACACTATAGCCCATTCCTTGCTTAGTAATGTGCAGCCAGTTCTTACATTGGAGAGACAAGTCTGGAGTCAAGCAGACACCATCAAAGACCTCAAGTCTAAGAAGGAAAAGCTGTCCGAAGACCTCCGCACTGCTACTACCAATGCTGATTTGCTTAAGGAAGCAAATGAGGAGCTGAAGAGGAATCAAGATGAAAGAAACACAAACGTTTCCACCCTAGAAGAAACCATAAAAGATCTTCAGGAGAAGCTGTCCGGTATGGAGAAGGACCTTACTGTCTCAAGGGGAGAAACTACTGCAAAGGAGAAGATTATCACCAACTTGACTACTGACAAGATTGCTCTAGAAAATGCAGTGACCCAGGCTGCTGAGGAGAAAAATGCTTTGTTAAGGGACCATGAGGCCACAATCAACGCCAAGATCAATGCCTATGCCAGGGAGATGATCAAAAGCGAAGAGTTAATGATTCAAAGGGTGAAGTCTGATATGGTTCTCCTTTTTCATGAAAAATTTCCGAAGAGGACCCTGGGGGACTTATGGCTCTATGTGGATGATGATGACCTTCCATATTATACAATGGTCGAGGAGGATGGAATTTCCAGTGGGCCTTCATCTGATGATGAAGAGAGGACCAGAGAGAGCCCAGGTGAAGAGGAGAATGATCCCAAGGGCAAGAAGGTAGTCGAAGGGGGGAGCGACTCTAAGGGTAAGAAAGCAGATGAAGGGGAGCCATCTTCAAAGGCTCAATCTTAATTTATGGTTTACTTGGTTTATCTTTTATTCAAACTAAATTCCTTGGAAGGCCAAGGCACTCTTTTTGTAGTGGTGTCCGGTATTTGTTCGGACAGGTTTTTTGTGCTGTATCCTGACTTATTCGAAAGTCCTTGGAAGGCCAAGGCAATTTTAAGTTGTTCAATGAAAACTTCTGTTTTGCACAACCGTCATCTTCTTTCATTGTTTGTTTTAGTTTAGATAGCTAGAGTTTAAGTAGCTTTTAGTTATTGCATTGTGAGAGTGTTTAAATTCTCTGGCTTGAGTTTAAATAGCCCTTAGATCTTTCAGTCCGGGTAGTAAAACAAGAGATAGAACTTTGAAAAAACTTAGAAACTTTTGAAGAAGGCATCGAATTTTATTCAACTATCCGGACACCTCATTAAAAACCTCCCCGTGCCACCAGGGAGGAAAGAGTATGCCCCCAAATATTTACATGGAAGTTCAAACAAGTAAATATTTACACAAGTGTTATTCCAAGTACATCCGAAGATGTTCAATATTCCAAGGATGAGTTAGAACCCTGCCATCTTTGTCTTCCAACCAATAAGTGCAAGGCTTGATTCTTTCAACCACAATATACGGACCCTCCTAGGTCGGGGCCAGCTTTCCGAAGAGCTTTTCTTTAGTGTGTAAGAAGACCTTTCTTAATACTTTGTCCCTTGGTTGGAAATCTCTTCTTTTAACTTTAGAAGCAAACCTGCTCCTCATCAAGCCCTGATAGTGTGCAACTCTAAGGGGAGCTTTAACCCGTCTTTCTTCTATCAAATCAAGTTGATTTCTGATTGCCATTTCATTAGCGTGTCCGGAGAAGTTGTGAACTCGAAAGCAAGGGAGTGTCTTTTCTATGGGAGCTACTGCATCCATTCCATAGACCAAGGCGAAGGGTGATTCTTGGGTTGCAGCCCCAGGTGTTGTCCGGTAGGCCCACAAGACCTCTTGTAGATAACTAGGCCACTTCCCAGCAGCCCCATCCAGATTCTTTCTTAAACCAGACAATATAGTCCTATTAGCCACTTCAACTTGCCCATTAGCCTGTGGGTGGAAAGGTGAAGAAAAACAATGCTATATACCCCTTGAGGCACAAAAGCTTTCCATTTCTCTATTGTCAAACTGTGGCCCATTGTCTGTTGTTATTTTCTGTGGGATACCAAATCTGCAACATATGTTGGACAGAATGAATTTTATGACAGCTTTTGATGTTGTCCCTGCCAGGGGAGCTGCTTCTATCCACTTTGAGAAGTAGTCAATGGCCACAATTATAGTTTTACGCCCTCCGGACGCCACAGGGAGAGGTCCTACTAAGTCGAACCCCCGTCGAGCAAAAGGGATGGGCTCAGAAATTGACTCCAAAGGAATGGCTGGTACATGAATTTCATTGTTGTACCTCTGGCATGGGTCACACCTCCTCGCCAATTCCTTAGCATCTTTCATAATTGATGGCCAATAATATCCCGAGAGCAATACTCTTCTTGTTAAAGCTCTAAACCCACAATGGGCTGATCCCTCACCATCATGCAATTCGGAGAGGACCACTTGTGACTCATCATCCCCCAAACAACGCAGGAGAGGTTTACTATAGGATTTTTTGTACAGCACTTCTCTTAATATAATGAAACCACGAGCCTTGTGTTTCAATGTTCTGGCTTGTGATTTATCTGAAGGCACAACACCATCGGATAGAGATTGTATGAGAGGAGATCTCCAGTCTTGAGGCTGTTTCACTTGTATTTCAAAAACTTCATCTTCTTCACCCTTACTAAGTTGAATAGAAGGGCTTTCAACCACATGGATCCATGGGTAAGACTCCGTATATGCTATTGTTGCCAATGAGTCTGCTAGCTCATTTTCCGCCCGGGGAATGTGTTCATAGATAACAGCTTTAAATTTTAGTGCTTCATTCTTGAGGAGGAGTAAATACTTCACAAGTTGCTCCTTTCTAGCTTCAGATTGGCCTAAGGCATGGTGGACTAGCAATTGGGAGTCACTTAGCAGCTTGACTCTCTTAGCACCACAGATTAGGCTAACTTTAACCCAGCTATAGCTGCTTCGTATTCGGACTCGTTATTAGATGCCCTGAAAGCAAAACAAATAGCCTGGTACATATTGTCTCCATATAGGGAAGTTAAACATATTCCTGCACCACATCCCATAGTGCTAGATCCACCATCTGTTCGGACGATCCACATTTTCTTGTCTTTTGTATCAGTAGCTTGCTCCGAATCCCTATCGGAGTGGAATTCAACCAGAAAATCAGCCACAGCTTGGGCTTTTACTGCTGTCCGGGGAGCAAAGTCTATGTCGAAGTCCCCTAATTCTACTGACCACTTAGTCATTCTGCTCGAAATGTCTGCTTTTTGAAGGACATTCTTTAAGGGAAAAGAGGTCCGGACGATGATAGGATGAGCCTGGAAATAAGGCCTCATCTTCCTTCTAGCTATTACCAGAGCTAATGCCAACTTTTCAAGTTTCAAGTAACGTCTCTCAGCATCAATCAAACTCTTGCTGATGTAGTACACTGGGTGGGGATATCTATCGACCTCTCTTACCAGCACAGCACTGATGGCACAACTTGAAACTGCCAAATATACGAAGAGAGTCTCCCCATCAACTGGTTTGAATAAAGTTTTGGGGGAGGACAGGTGTTTCTTGATTTCACTGAAAGCCTCATCACACTGTAGGGTCCACTCGAAACCCTTTGCACCCTTCAAAGTTTGAAAGAAAGGAGCACACCTGTCCGAAGACCTGGAGATAAATCTGTTTAAGGCTGCTAATCTCCCCGTTAACCGCTGTACTTCTTTGATGTTTCGAGGAGGTTCCATCTGGAAAAGAGCATTCAGCTGGTCCGGATCGGGCTGTATTCCATGCTCACTTATGATATAGCCTAGAAACTTCCCGGACTGCACTCCGAAGACACACTTTTCAGGATTTAACTTTAAATTTACTTTTACCAAGTTGGCAAAAGTTTCTTGGAGATCGGACAAGTGTAGCTGCTCATCCACACTTTTCACCATCATATCGTCAATGTAAACCTCTATATTTCTTCCAATCTGATCAGCAAATGCCTTGTTGACTAACCTTTGATAAGTAGCCCCAGCATTTTTCAAACCAAATGGCATCACCTTGTAGCAATTTAGACCCCTGTCAGTGACAAACGTAGTATGCTCTTGATCCTTTGAATCTACTTGAATCTGATTGTACCCGAAGAAGGCGTCCATAAAGGAAAGCAATTTGTTCCCAGAGGTAGAGTCTACTAACTGATCTATCCGGGGGACCGGATACAAGTCTTCTGGGCAAGCTCTATTGAGGTCTGTGAAGTCGATGCACATGCGCCACTTGCCATTCTTCTTTTTCACCAGGACAGGATTGGCAGTCCACAAAGGGTATTGAGATTCCTTAATGTGCCCCATCTTTGTGAGTCTGTCAACCTCTTGTACAATGACATCAGCCTTTTCTTTTGAGAAAGCTCTTCTCTTTTGAACCACTGGTGCTACATCTTTCCGGACAGATAGGTGATGGGATATCACTTCTGATGGAACTCCGGTAACATCAGCATTGCACCAAGCAAAAACGTGCTGATGGTCTTTCAAAAAATTCAACATTTCTTTTTCAACGTTGGTGGCATCTTGGACCCTATCTTGACACTCTTACCTTCTTCCAAACAGTGCGTTTCAACCTCTTCAATTGGAATCAACACTCCAGGGGTCTCTCTGGGGTCATCAATTTCACCCTCACCCCCAGAAAGGCTCTCAAACTGCTATTGATCATTTATACGGACTGCCCCCAGCGTTCGAGGAGCCAGGGCAGTGGCATAGCATTCTCTTGCAATCTTTTGGCTGCTCCGGACAACTCCAACCTGCCCCTGAACAGCATACTTTAAGCACTGGTGGACTGTTGAAGCCACTGCATGCATCCTAGAGAGCCAAGACCTCCCTAGAATAGAATTATA
The DNA here is from genome assembly GCA_036936605.1 of Limnanthes douglasii subsp. nivea. NCBI lineage: Eukaryota > Viridiplantae > Streptophyta > Magnoliopsida > Brassicales > Limnanthaceae > Limnanthes > Limnanthes douglasii. Next base: position 199,499,000 of record JAUPFV010000001.1, on the reverse strand, counting down.
GCAAGTGGGACAATCCAGCACAATAAAGAGTATTCTAACCATTTTCTTGAACGGGCCCCTGCCCAATAACACCTCTTCTTCGAATTCTCCGATCACATCGGCTGAGCTGCCTATGAAGCCCACGATTGATCTGTCCGACTTTTGAATCACAACTGGATTTTTCATTTTCTTATAAGTGGTTAGGAAAAGGATATTGGCTGAGCTTCCAGTATCCACCAGGATTCACCTTATTTCATTGCCCCCTATAGACGCCCCTATGACAACAGCATCCTCGTGAGGGCCAGCAATGTCTCTCAAATCATCCTCATCAAAGACAATTAAGGGGAATGAGTTTGGTGACTGATAATATGTCATGCCTCCTTCTAGCTGGGAGGCTAAATTATGAACATGCCTCTTTCTCGAAGAAGCAGTAGGAGCCGTCATAGTGTCCCCTCCGAAAATTGTAAGCGACTAAAAAAACTTAATGAGCCCGGAGACCGATCTAGAATACTCCTCAATAGCACCCACTCTATTTCGAGTTGGATCAGGATCCAAGTATTCAGATTCCACATCAAACCTTTAAACTATAACCATGGCCCCCTCCGGAGCAGCATTACTTGGACCAACCCGGTGAGTGTTATCAGGCATGTTGCCTCCTCTTTTCTTAACGTATGCTCCCAACTTTCCCATTTCAATCAGGTTTTGAACTTCTTGTTTCAATGCTATGCAAGCATCAGTGGTATGGACAATATCATTGTGATATTGGCAAAATGAGTTGTTACGATGTTCTCTGGGAGACTGCAAGGTTGCTGGTCTCCGGTAATGTACCTCATCTTTTGTTTTATCAAAGATAGTGGCCACACTTTCTTTCAACTCTGCGAACCACTCTGGTTGGACCCATGACTCTGCGAGCCCCTGTCCAGTTTCTCTTGCTTTGTTCCCGGACTGATTTTGATTTGGAGTTGGTGCCACTGGGTGGACCTCACCTGTCTGTGCACCCTGGTTTTCTTTGTTTCATCAACGTTTATTTGCTTGCCAACTTGATTGAGCAATCCTCCCCAGGTCATGGCTTTCTTTCTGGTCACCGAATCAGCCAGGTTGCCTGGGTTCAAACCTTGCCTTAGGGATGCTATTGCCACTTGTTCGAAGCAATCAGCCAACCTATTCTTTGTATTCACAAAACGGCTTATGTACTCTTTCAAGGACTCATTTGGCTCCTGGGCACAATGGATTATTGTGTCCCCATTGCCCTTCAGCTCCTTACTCCCTACGAACTGCCTTCGGAAGGCCACCCAAAACGTATCGAAATCTTTGATACAACCCTCAGGCAGGCTATTGTACCATTTCAGAGCACTCCCCATGAATGACTGGGAGAATTCCCTACAAAGTAGTTTATCATCGTCATCAAAGTTCATCATGAAGTTCTTGAATTTCTCCAGATGGTTGTCCGGATTAGTACTGCCATCGTACTTCTCCATTTTAGTGCTGTCAAACCTCTTGGGGAGGTTTCCGGACAGGATTTTAGAAGACAGTGGAGACTGCCTCCAATTCCTTCCACGACTGAATACAGTATCCTCATTGGGAGTTGCAAAGATACCTGGCTCATCGTGGAAAGCAAAGGGATCCATCAGCATCTTGTCCATATACCTCCGGTGGTGAGATGACCCCTTTCCAATATGCCTTTTCATTCTTCCATGGTGGTCTCTTTTTCTTGAATATTTCTTAACCTGCTTTTGTTATTTCCTGGTTCGACCCTCATCGCTGCTAGAGGACAAGGATTTTTCATTTCCCTCGCTGTCCGAAGAGCTACCTGAAGATTCTGAGCTCGAGTCAGAACTCTCCACAGGCTTGGACCGGTGAGACTTTTTGGAACTAGCATGAGTCTTTTTGGTGCTCACATGAGTTTTAGAAGCCTCATGCTCTCTGCGGTTATCGGTATGATGAGCAACCGATGCTTTGGATTTTTCTTTCACGTCCATCTTGGCCTTCTCAGCCCTCAGAGCTTCTATTTCACACTTTAGCCTGTCACGCTCTTCGGCAGTGTACTCATCGTTCTCTTTCACCACTTCAAGCAAAGCCGGTGGAAGCTCTGGATTGTGCGGATTCATACGGACAAAATTTCTTGGCAGGTTTTGAATGCTTGATTCAGGCACCTTTCTCCTCCCACTGTGGTCGCCAATTTGGTGTGGATAATAATTGCCTGAGGGTAGGCTGGTAATTTCAAGTGGAGTTTTAAGGTGGTGTGTGGGTGTTTAACGGTGGTGTGTGGGTGTTTAATGGTTAGATTAGAGAGTAGAGAGATGATTAAGCAGCTTGGTAGCAGTTAATTCTCATTATTCCTAGTTAGTGCGGGTGGTTAGGTATTTATAGTGTAATGTTTGGGCCCTTATGGGCTTTCGGGTCATGTTTAATGGACCCGGGTCATGTTCAAAGACCCATGAGCTCTAAGTAGGAGAGCAAGTAGCTTATTCAAGAAGTGTTTAGGTTTTTTAGTACTTTTGTCATAGTTCGAACAGCCTTAAGTTCACAGTGTTCACAGAATTCTGTCCGGTCCAAATGACCTGTTCGATCCCTGTCCAAGTAACCTGTCCGGTATTCGGAGAGACTAGACCGATTTGCCCTTGTTCGGGGAGCATGCTGAATTCGGACTCATCAAGAGTGAATTGAAAAGACACTGTAATTTAGGGTGTATAAATTACACATTAAGGACTGTAATTTTTTTCCCTTTAAAGTGTTACTGTCTTTACAAAACCCATTGCTAGGGTTTTTGTGTATGCATCGAAAACGGCATAGTTACTGTGTCTTTCTAATAAAATCGATCTGCAGCAGGTTTGGAGACGTAGGCATAATTTGCTGAACTCCGTCAACAATTGTGTGTTTGATTTCACTTTTGTTTTGTGTTTCTTTTCTTTTGATTTGATTGCAGGAAAATTGTGTATTTTCCCAAAACCCGTCTTCACCTCAAGCAAATTTAGAAGTGATTTGTTGGGAAATTAGCGTATTTCCCTTACACCCCAATCCTACGTAAAACAGTAGTGGGCACAGGAGGTGTGATGAATTCTTTCCAAGACAGTTCTCTCTTTGAACTGGTCCTCCAAAGGTGCATGCGGGTTAAATTCCCAACAATAAAACAGTCATGGAAACAATTGTTACATTTAATATCAGCTCATATGTGCAACTTCCTGAATGTACTTTGAACTGCTTTCAAGTGATGGGTGAAACGATTCGAGAGAACTACAAATAGAAGTAATCAGGCCGGTGTTCAAAGTAAAAATAGACAATATATTAGTTGGATAAGATTGCATGGACATTTCCAAAATCTGGTGAGCTTGCTTGGGCTTCCTTGAGACAAATATATTGTTCGACCATTTTCCCATCGTCGACTAATAAACAAAAATTGTATCTTCCATATCCTATTGGACTCCAACGTATCATTCACAACATTGAACTCATTTCTCATATTGAAATGGTAAAAGGGAATTTTGGAGCTACGACATAATCTAGCAATGGCTGCCATTTGCTCAATCAGCATAGGTATTCGAGACAATCTTGATGCTATAATACAAACGAGCAGAGTATACCATACATTTGGACTAATTTGACTTGGAAATAACCTGACCAATTCGAAATACTTAACAATTTTGGGATTTAAGAGAAACCTTAGACCCTAGTTCAACAATTCAGTTAAAACAACTAACTCGTTTGAACCACAATTTATCGGAATTTCTCCAGCCTTGGGTAACCTAACCTTAATCGTATAAGGAAATCCTCATTTGCTACAAACTACCTCTAGTTCTTTCTCATAAAAATAAATATATGATATCTTATTTAACGTTAAATGATATTTTACGGTTACCTTTTTGAAATTAGGGCCAACTCGACCAGCCATAGAAATTGGCAAGTCTTCTAGTTCTTCTTTAAATGTTTTTCTTTGTTTTGAGCTCTTCTCTTTGTTACAAGGAAAGTTCTAGAAGCTTCCCCTGTCTGACCGAACGTTTCTAGCAATGAATCCATGCTCGAGTCCTCCATTAGTCCCTCCATTACCTTGGGATCTGATTTTAGTGGTCTAGTGGGCTGGGTACCAGCATCATCATCTAAAGGAGATGAATTTTTATTTGGACTTGGAAATGAAGGAGAATCAATAAGTACCAGTGGTTCGACGGTTGTCCGAGCTCTTGCTACTGATGGCCTGGTTATCGGAGTTGGGATAACCTCTTTTGAATCTGATCCTATTGTTTTGCGTTCAAGGAAATGGGCGACTCAAAGTTTTGTGACATGGAAGTTTTTTTGGTGAATGATGGGGAGAAGTCGATGAGTGGGCAGTTGTGGATATTTCCGGGAGAAGGTTTTGAGTACTAGGGATTGTTGTTGAAGGTTATGATAGAAGACTTCCAATACCTGTGTGAGACCCTCCGTACTCTTTGACTCGAGTGGTGACTATTGGAGGAGAAGAAGCGGGAAGACTAACAACTATTTGGCTTTTCTCTTCTCTTCTTCTAATTCAGAGCGATTTAACCAACGACCTTCAATTAGAGTTGTCCTCGCAGTAAACATGCAATTATCGTTGATTTTCTTTTCTTTGAACAAGTAATTTAACCCTTTTGAAAACTATTAAGAATGGCCAAATGAAAACTGTTTTATATAGAGAAGTAGTGGAGCAGTTAAAAGTCACAAAACCTTATTAGTGAAATACTTAAGTACCCTAGTAACCTAGGTAAAAGTAAGCCTATTAATTTTACTACGTAGGGAAATTCAAACGCCACATTTTAATTACTCTACTTTACGTAGGGCAGAGTAAATGCACAACTCGATGAGAAATTGAAACGTGTAAAAGAAAGGCGGCAGAAATCAATAGTAATATCACAAAAGATGTAACGTTCTATAATGTTACTAATTTCGGCAAAAATTATGAATTCTAATTTTGTTTAAAAAATCCAAATTCTAATTTTGGTCAAAAATCTGAATTCCTATGTTCAGAACTTTTGAAATTTTGATAAGATCGAACTTAAGAATTAGTCTTAAAAATGAGTTTTTTTTTTTGTAAAGACTAACTAGGGCTATATGATCGGCCGGGAACTTTTAGAGTGAAATTATGCTCAATAGTTAAACGATTCGGAGGGTAGTTTGGCTAATCTTACGAGGGGCAGTATCGATAAAATTCAAGCCGCACTCGAACATCACTTCTAATCTCTTCAAATGGACCTCACTGAAGATAACTCAGCAAGTAGCTAATTAGCCTACACTAATGGCTCATTACGTAATTGGGTCTGACCCATGACCCGTTTGGTTAATTCAAAAGTTAAGACCCTTAAACCCGGCCCATGACCCTAACCTAATTCTATAAATACTCTAAAAAGCATAATTAAGAGGGGATGGAGAAAAACCAACTAATTTATCAAATAACCTAGAAACTCTAATTTTGAAACATTTTCTGGGATTTCATCTAAGATTAACCAAGAACCAAATCTATTTATTACAAAACTACCCTCAGAATATATTTTAACCTCATCAGGTGACACTACCTGGCATAGTATACAGGTGTAAAAATATCTCTCGTTAATCAAGAGGTTTAATATGAAGTGTGCACTGAGATGAGACATGATAGTACAGAGGACGATATCATGTGTTGGTGCCACTACCTGACATAGTGTACGGGCGTAAAAATGATACTTCTGTAGCTATGCTCTGTTTCAGGTGCTTGTGGGAACAAGCTGTAAGACACTATCATGAGCCATAAAGGAAGAGGTATGAAGCAAGGTGTTGCGTAATTATGATAGTTTTAAGTGACAGAATGTCTCGTGCTTGTTTGATTTAAAAGAGTGAAGTGGTGTAGAAGATAAACACTTAAAGCAACTATGGCATCCATAAAAAAAATTATAAGCTAAAACTTTTTTGTAACAAAAAAAAATAGTTGAGTTAGTTGTGTTTGAAACAATTTTCTTTTGACTTATTTCTATATGAAATGTGTGTTTATTGTTTATGGATGTGAGATTATTTTTTAGTGCGAACAATTTCAAATCTATTTTATAGGATTGTTTTTTTTATATTTTTTTATTATGTTTCTTGAAATATAGAGTTAAGAATTGAAATTTTTTGATTTTTTATGTTACCCAACAAATAAGTGATTATCAACGTTTTTCGATCTCGTTCTCTAAAAATTTTACTTTCGCCTAATTTTTATTAGTGTTGACAGTTGCTGAAATTGTATAATTTGTGATTACCTGTGCGTTTTTTTCTAACTTTAAAACTAAAAAATTAATTTCTTTGTAGGTATATTGGTTGACATAGAAACCAATACTGACTAATGACTTCAAAATCCAATCAGGCTGGATGTTTATGTTCTCTTCCTATGGATTATCGCGGGAGTTCCAAATATAAAATGAGAACTGACGAATGAATTCAAAATCCAATCACATTTGATGTTTATGTTCTCTTCCTATGGATATTTAAACATGGTAAAAGCTTGAATTTGTCAATGTTGAGAATAATTCATCGAGGGAGTTATGGGAATTGACCAATGACTTAAAAAACCAATCCCATTGGATGTTTATGATCTCTTCCTATGGATATTTAACCATAGTAAAAGCTTGAAGTTGTCAATGTTAAGAAATTCTATCCAATATTTGATTTAGTTCTTATATACAAAGATTATGTTTTTTCTAAAATAATAATTCTGCATATTGTATGATAATATTAATAACGGTGGCGTGTATTCTTAAAGTTTTGTAAAATCATACAATATCGTACCCTAGTAGATTTTAAATAAAAAAGACCGAGCAAGTCAGAATGCTCATTCTTATTAACCATACCTAGCTTGCCCATAAGTTAGCGAGTTTTCTAGAATCATGAACGAGCAAGTCAGAATGATCATTCTTATTAACCATACCTAGTTTGTCCATAAGTTAGCGACGAAATCCAAACTTTTATTAATTTAAATCAAGTATACGATTTTGGTACTTGTAACTTCAGCCTATCATAAAAGTCCTTCGATGATTACATCTAGATACTGAATAGATACGTACGGGTAATAGATCGCGCTTGGGTCCTATTGCGCCAAACCAAACTTTGCAAGTAAAAATCTAAATCCAAATCATCTCTTATGCGCTGATCTGGTTAAAGTTTCTAAATAGCAGCCTTAAACAGTTCAACCTTTTATATATATGGCACGACTTATGTCATTGTCATGCCATCATTTGCGTCTTTATGATTTCGTATTGTTTGATCGCCGATCTCCTTTTCTTGGTTTTAAGATTGTTTGTGTAATACTTATCATTTTTGGGTTCATAAATCCGAAAAACATGGTAGAGCTAATCCATTTGATATACCGACAAACTATAAAAGCCGAAAAACAGTGAACGTGCTGGTTAGAATTTTTGAGTTTAGGGGTTTATTATGTATTAAATATTGCATAATCTATATTTTTTTTATGATGAATTGGTTATGATTTTTGCACTGTTATCATCCGTAAAGGATGGTAACAGTAGTAATTGATGGACGGTAGCAACAACCATACTTGAAGTACCTTTTATATTGTCTACTACAGGATGGCGTCATTAGTAGTTGATGGAATGTAGCTACAACAACGCTACAGTGGGCGACAAATTATTTTTAGGACTAAACTACGGATAATGACTATTATTTGTATTTATATATTTGAATTTTTTAAATTATGTAACGGTTTTTTGAGTACGACTTCCTTATTCTATTTCCAATTACATCAATCCATTAATTTACTCTAATTTTCTATCGCGTGATGTATTTTTCACGATATGGGATCATAATTTTTAATGATTTTTAAAATTTAATAATCAAAGTGTTTAATTACTGGACTTTAATAAGGTCGTGTGACATTTGGGCGTCATTCCCTATTTTTAGGATGGCAAAGATTCGTATTATAAGGAAGAGTCTCACAGTCTTTGTCGACAAAGTTTGATCATTTTAACAATAGATCATTATTGAGAAGAAGTACACGTTATGGGAAAGTAAAAGAAGTGATTAATGAATAAAAACATTGGTAAAAGCTTTGCCAGACGCGTCACCAAAAAGACAAAATAATGAAGATAAACGAAAGCATCGACAAAGTTTATATTAACAAACAACCGACACCAAACGACATTCAACTGAAGACAAAAAAAAATCAGATATATAAATATATTTTATAATTAATTGTAATAGGTTACTAAAATGTGTCATTAGATAAATGTGTCATTCATCTCTATAATTTATGGATAAAAATTACTATAAATAGAAGATTCAATCATTGTTTTATAGAAATATTCTTGATCATTTTTAGTCATATATTTTGAAAGAAACTCCCTCGCCATTTTAGCGTCGTATATGGGAGCATTTCGTTCAAAAGAATTTATTTATTTCTAAATGATTATGACTAGATCGAGAGTAGATAGAGGATCATTGGGAGGAAATGGTGCGAAAATGGAGTAGTTTTTAAGTAAAGAGAATGTGAATTCAAAAGAAAAAGATAATGATGAGTTATTTTGTAAGAAAATAGTAGTTTTTAACGAAGGAGAATGTGGATGCTAATTTCTGAGTCAAGTAATGAAGCATTGTCAAATAGAAATAAAGAAAAAGAAAAAAAGAGGCGAAAAAACTTGGTTAGTCACCGGTGTTTGACACCTGTTGCACTCCTGCCACTAAGCTTCATTCGTCCCCAAAACTAGTCACTGGTCTCCAACAACGTTGCATTTTTGCCACTAGCTCGTGCAAATTAACAAGGAGCTGACACATGGCAGGCCAATGTACTCAGCTTTGTTCCACATACGGTCATCCATTCTTTCTTTCCAAAAACACCTTCGTACCACATTTTACCTTATTTACTTTAATTTTTTACTTTTTATTATTTCATTTAACCTGACCTAAGATTTACCCATAGTTACTTATTTATCTTTTACCCTAACTACTAGTTTTACCCACCCACTTAATAATAACCCGATCCATTTGTTAATTTCACCCAAATCCTTATCTGACCCAAATGTGAATTTTCCCCCAATCTTACAACCCTAACATTTTCCCTCCTGAATTCTACTCCTAGAAACTCAACAAACAATAGCCATTCTTCCCTCTCTACTGACTATCTCGTTCCATCTCTCCCTTAATCGCGATTCCATCTGCTAGCACATTTTCCCACTCACTGAATCTCTCTCAAACACAAGCTCAGTTCGTTGTTGTCATCAACCACTACCCCTTAAAACCCCTAGCTCAGTCACCCACTGCCCCTGAAAACCCTAGCTCATTGTTCATCCTTGTCATCAATCATTTTTTTGTAAAACCTTAGGGTTGTATCCTACTTTCCCCTAATTCAAAAGCATAGGGTTTGGTTAGGGCAACAATGGCGAGTGCTTCTTACCAAGGTAAATTTCAAACTACACTATATGTCTTCTGTTTAGTTTCTTATTCGTAGTTTCATTTGTTAGTGAATCGTGTTCTAATAGATATTTTTTATGATTTCAGGTGCTAACAAACACATTTTCGCTATGGATTATCATTATGATGGGGAGATTAAAGGAAAACGGGTTTTGAAATACGTTGGAGGGAAGTCGACGACTATCGACTTCATCAACCCATACAAATTCTCTATCATAGAGCTCCATGAGATTGAATCACTCACCGATGCAGCGGGATCATGTGCCTATTTCCAGTTTTCTTACAAGCTGCCTGGTGCGAATATGAAAATCCAACTAATCAACAGTGATGCAGATGCTTACGCAATGACCCAGATGTTGGATGACACCAGGTTAGTGACTATATACTCAGACTGTACACCTCTTTTAGAGATCGTATCTCCTTCGAAACATAAAAAAGCCACAAAGAGTTCCAGAAATAGTACTTATAGTTGACGTAGAGGGCCCTAGTAGCGTCATACTTAGGAATGAACCTATAGACATTGGTTTAGGTCAGGGTAGAGACGATGTTCAAAATGATTTTGTTGAAAAGGAATTTATCTCAAATATTGTTGTTGAAAAGGAATTTGTCTCAAATGTTGCTGTTGTGGTTGATGATGGTGCACCTGTTGAAAATAATGATGGTGCACCTGACCCTAATGTTGTTGAGAATAATGTAGAGGGTGGTGTTGATCCTAATATTGTTAAGAACAATGCAGATTTTGACTAAGATGAAGCGTTTGAAACATTCAGCGATGAAATGTATGATGAGTTCTTCCCGAACAAAAAAGGTGCAGATAACAGTCTTGAAGGTTCTGGAGAAATCGATGGGTGAGACGGTAAGGGTGATGATGAGTTAGATGGTAAGAGTGATGTTGCGGATGGAGATAGGGTAGATGATAATGTCGATGTTGTTACAGTTGGTGTGCATGATGATAGGGTAGATATTGTTACAACTGGTGTGCATGCTGATAGGGTAGATGTCATTACAGCTGGTGTGAATGATGATAGGGTAGATGTTAATGTGGTGGCTGGTGCATATCATGATAATGATATGGTAGAAGACAATTTGGATGTAGATGTAACTGATAATGTGGTGGCTAGTGCAGATCATAGTGTTAATATTGATAGGATAGAAGAGAATTTGAATGTTGATGTAAATGATAATGTGAGTGCTGGGGCAGATCATGGTGTTAATATTGATAGGGTAGAAGACATTATGAATGTTGATGTAAATGTGGTTGTGGGGGCTGGTAATGGTGGCTTAGTTGGTGAGGGACTTGATGATGGTTTTGATGATGAGGATTGTGTTGAGGCTAGTATAGAATGTGAAGATGTGAAGGCTAGTATTGAAACTCATGGTGTTGGTTATGAAGTCAAGGGTTCAGTCGATGTTGATGGGTCTCATGATGGATATGGGGGTGAACTTGGGGGTCAGGATATGGGTCAAGATTTTGGTATGAATGTAGAAGGATAAAGGGTCAAGGTGGGGGTCAAAATGGGGGTGCAGGTGATGGTTTTGATGGGTCTGGTGATGGAGATGGGGATCAAGATGGGGGTCGGGATGTTGGTATGAATGTAGAGGCAAAAGGGGTTCAAGGTGGAGGTCAAGATGGGGGTGCAGGTGATGGTTTTGAAGGAATTAATGCTTCTTTTTTCGATGGTGTTGACATGACACAGCTTGACGAACTGTCTGCTTAGCCAGAACAACCTGCTGAGTCTTCTAATAACTCGGATGACAACGGCGATAGTAATTACAGCCCAGGGAAGTACAGCCAAAGTGGAAGTGAAGGTGACGAGATATGTTCCAATGGGAGTTTAGAAAGCAAGTGCAGTACAGAGGAGGATTTCGTCAGTTCAGACAACCTAACTAGCCCCGATACGGAAGAAGAAGATGAAGCTACTACTTCTAGGAGAAGTAGACCTAGGAAGTTTAAACCAAAACTGAGAACATTCAGGCCACCAACTAAATTGAAGTATCTCTAATTGGCAGTTGGTCTTGAATTCGGTTCTACCAATGCATTTAAAGAGGCTGTCAAACAATACAGAATCAAACAGCATCGTAGCGTGAAGGTGTACAAAAACGACAAAATACAGTGCAATTATAAGTGTAGCGAAGCGTCGTGTAAATGGTTTATTTGGGCTTCTTGCCAAGGTTGCGCCCATGCGTGGAGGATTAAAACTCTTAACAAAAACCATACCTGTGTTCCCACACATATTAACAGATACATTGACGTCACATGGATTGCAAAACATTACTTAAGGCAGTGACAAGCTGATCCCGACGAGTCTGTAAAGAGCTTGATGGCCAAGTTAGCGAAGGATTATTTGGTAAAGACCACTAGGGCGAAGGCGTACTGTGCGAAGTCGAGAGCTCTCAATATGATTCTCGGTGATAACCGAATTTAGTTCAGGAAGCTTAGATAGTACGGTGAACAACTGTTATGAACTAATCCAGGTTCTACGGTTGCTGTCAAACGCAACAATTCGGTGTTCGAAAGACTTTACATCTGTCTGAAAGGGTTGAAGAAGAGGTTTGCTACTGGTTGTAGGCCAGTTCTTGTGTTAGATGGCTGCTTTTTGAAATGGCCTTTCGGGGGACAACTGCTTGTTGTTGTTGTTGTTGTTGTTGCTGTTGACGCCAAGGATCAGATGTATCCACTTGCCTGGGTTGTGGTGGAAAGTGAAAATAGGGCATTTTGGCAGTGGTTTCTGGAATTGTTAGCCATTGATATTAACATTCAAAGCCAAGGCTGCTTCACTTGGATTTCAGACAAGAAAAAAGGGCTTGTTCCGGCCTTGAAGGAGTTGTTTCCTAATGCAGAACATCGGTTTTGTGCTCGACATCTACACGCCAACATGAAGAAGTTGTTCCCTCGAAAAGAAGAACACGTATTATTTTGGGCTTGTGCGAGGTCGTCGTTTGTACCTGAATTTGAGTTTCACATGTAAGAGATGAAAAGGTGCAACCCAGTTTGTCATGAATGGCTAGCACAAAAGCCGCCGCCTGAGTGAAGTAGGGCGCATTACAGAGAAGATAACAAGTGTTCCATGCAAATATCAAATCTGGAAGATATATTTAACTGGATTATCTTGGATTATAGATCTATAGGGTAATAAGTTTGTTGGAGGGTATAAGGGAGCAGACAGTTCGTAGGATTCTAAAGAAAATGACCCAGATACCAAAGTGGGATCAGCCTATATGTCCTTTTGTGTATAAAAAACTTACAAAGAACTACAAGCTTGTTGGTGACTGCAATGTTCTTCCTTCTGGTGGACCCATGTTTCATGTGGAAGAGAGAAGGGTGCAATATAAGTTTGTGGTTGACTTGGAAGCATGGGAATGTGCCTTCCGTAAATGGTAGCTCTCCGGCATTCCTTGTAGCCATATTGCTGCTTGTATTTGGTTTATCAGTGGCAACCCGGTGGATTATGTGTCTAAGTGGTTTCGTGTGGCTACGCATAAGGCGATTTATGCTAATATAGTTAACCCAATTAATGGATACCAGCATTGGCCGATGAACCATCTACATCTTGTCCAGCCTCCACCGGTTAAGATAGTACGAGGAAGGAGGCAAACTGCTAGGAGGAGGGATCCTTCGGAGAGACCACAACCCGCTTTGAAAGACACAACATCTGGAGTGAAACGGTTGTCTCGGAAGTACAATACACCCTATTGTTCCGACTGTAAGGCACCAGGACATAACAAACTAAGGTGCACCTCTACTCCCGGTTAAGCAAGTGTTGCTGCCACTTCTACAGCCAATATTCCTTCTGCACCGGTGAATCTTCTATAATAGCATTTTAGGGTACCTATTTGTGATGGTTGTTGATGTTTTATATTCTTTGTAATAGGTTGCATCTACAACCCTAACGCCTGCTGCTCAAGCTCCAAGATCTAATGGATTTCCGGTAAGTTTGAGATGGTTGTGGTTTTATTTTCATGCTTTTGATGCTTGTGCTTGTGGTGACTGCCTTATTGGGTTGAAAGAGCTCCATATGATGTTATTGCTGTTTTTTATGTTATCTCTCTTGTAACAGCATGAAGGAGCCTCTATAGGGAGTCATGGCACATTAATGCCTGATGTAAGTTCTTTCTCTTAGTGTGGTCCAAATTTACTTTTAAAGTTATTATATTTGTGGTCTAGTTGGTGGAGCTGCAAAGTGGTCCTTTTTTGGGTATTCCCATTACTTTAACCATTATATTAAAAAAAATTGTGTTGGTGTGTGTGTGTGTGAACAGGATAGTGTGATCTACTGTTTTTAAAGAAGGGACAACTCTTTGGCCAGGCACACTACCCCACCTGTAAGACTCCCACACTTTATCTATTAGAAATACAAGAAAGAGGTTCGGTTTTGTTTGAATACTTCACATATGAGCATCGAATACTTACTAATGTTTACTACATTCCGATGTTGAAAAATAAGATTATAAGAATTGGTCAGCTTGATGAAAACGGATGTAAGATTATGGTTGAAAGAGGTGTTATAAGTATTTTTTATAGATCACAAAGGCTATTAGCAAAAGTGAATAGGTCAAGCAACAGGTTGTATGTATGTAATATAGCATCAGTCCTACCCGAATGTTTTATGGTAAGGAATAAAGAAAAGGCATGGAGATGGTATGCAAGGTACGGGCATGTGAACTTTCTATCCTTGAAGCTTCTAAGTCAGAAACAGATGGTCCACAATTTTCCCATAATCGAGCATAAGGACCGCATTTGTGATGGTTGTTTGATTGGAAAACAACATCGAAACCCATTTCTAACAGTGGCAAAATTCCGAGAAAAAACACCGCTTGATGTATGACATGGAGATTTGTGCGCGCCAATAACTCCTGCCACACATGGAGGTAACCGTTATTTCCTACTATTGGTTGACGATTGTACAAGATTTATGTGGCAGGTACTGAACCGAAACAAAGACGAAGCATTTGTGGCATTTAAGAAGGTGAAAGCTGCAGCCGAAATAAAGAAAAACAGTAAGTTAAAAGCCTTGCGCACAGATCGTGGCGGTGAATTCACCTCAAATGAGTTCAAGATCTACTGTGAGGGGTTGGGAATTAAGCATTATCTATCGGCACCTTATTCTCCTCAGGAAAATGGAGTTGTTGAACGAAGAAATTAGAAGGTAGTCAGCATTGCAAGGAGCTTTTTGATAAGCATGGGAGTTCCAGACGAATTTTGGGGAGAAGCGATATCAAGTGCCGTGTATCTCCTAAATCGAGCCCCAACAAAAAACGTTTTCGGCAAAACTCCCTATGAAGCATATTATAACCGCAAGCCAAGTGTTGATCACTTTCCTACCGTTGGATGTGTCGGACACATAAAAGATATTACACCTGACATTTCAAAACTTGCAGACTGAAGCAAACAGATGGTGTTTATTGGTTATTATTCGAATACAAAAGGCTATCGGATGTTTGATCCAAAGTCAAAACAAGTAGTCGTAATAGGAGACGTCGTGTTCGAAGAGGAGAAGAAGTGGGAGTGGAGAAAATTTCCAGTAACGGAAACAGGGAACATTTTTGTCGCACCTTACTTTACTATAACAAGCACATCTGATACAAAAAATCTCCAAGATAAAAAAGATGTCAATGATTTCGGCATGGATTTCCCACAACCGACATAGGAACTAACCAGTAACCGAAATCAGCATGCTACAGCAGTGATGTACACAAGATCCAGAATATCTGTTTTAAATTCACCATATACTCCAACAGCAACGTTTGAAGATTCAGTATCAACTGAAAAACTACAACACTCGACACTTGATGAGAGTTCATCCAAAGGACTACGGGGTAAGCGTGACATCAAAGAACTTTACGATGAAACCTTTAAAATGGAATTGAAGTATTTGGGACTGTGTTTTCTTGGAGAAGAGGAGCCTTCAACTCTTGAAGAAGCCAAGGCTGATCCAATGTGGAGAAGAGCAATGAAGGAAGAAATTTATTCTATTCGAAAAAATGAAACTTGGAAGCTCGTTCCATTACCTGACAGCCACAAACCTATTGGTCTAAATTGGGTTTACAAGCTAAAGAAGGACACTCAAGGCAGAATAGTGAGGCACAAGGCGAGAATAGTGGCAAAAGGGTACGATCAACGAAAAGGCGTAGATTTTGATGAAGTTGTTGCCCCTGTTGCTCGACTAGAGACAGTACGTTTTCTGATTTTTATTGCAGCACACGAAGAATGGGAGGGGAATCATATGGGTGTAAAGTCAGCCTTCCTCAACGGAGAGTTGGAAAAATAAGTGTACGTTACTCATTCGTCGGGTTTTGAATAAAAAAAAGAAGAGCACAAGGTATTAAAACTGCACAAGGTATTATATGGATTGCGACAAGCACCTAGAGCTTGGAATTCAAAACCAGACAAGCAATTGAAAACACTATGTTTTGAGAGGTGTTTATTAGAGCATGCTGTGTACACAAGAAGCCAAGGAAAAATGTATTTGATAGTTGGAGTTTATGTAGATGATCTAATCATCACTGGAGTGAGCATACAAGATATAAACAAGTTCAAATCTCAGATGAAAAAGATGTTTTGTATGAGTGATCTTGGTTTACTAAGCTACTATTTGGGAATTGAAGTCTGTCAAAGTTCTAAGAAGATCACACTCAACTAGTCCGCATATGCAACAAAGGTGTTAGAAAAATATGGCATGAAATATTGTAACCCTTCACAAATTCCGATGGAACCTCGTCTACAACTGAGCAAGAAAAGTACAAGTCCACCTGTAGACACAACCCTATACCGAAGCATTGTTGGGAGCTTAAGGTATCTACTGCATACGCGTCCAAATTTAGCATTCTCTGTCGGCATGGTGAGTAGATACATGGAGAAGCCCACAACGGAGCACATGGCTGCAGTAAAGCATATATTGCGGTACGCGAAATGAACTTTAAATCTCGGTTGCGTTTATGAGAAAAAGAAAGAAAGATTGGAGATGTTAGGTTACTCTGATAGTGATCTAGCCGGTGATGTTGATGATCGGAGGAGCACTACAGGGGTAATATTCTTTCTTGGGTCAAGCCCGGTTAGTTGGTGTTCACACAAAGAAAAGGTTGTTGCGTTATCTTCCTATGAAGTATAATATATCGTTTCCTATGAAGCAGCATATGAAGGAGTGTGGTTAGGACGATTGTTGGCAAATTTATTTAAAAAGAAGGTTAATAAAGTGGTTCTAAAGATAGATAATCAGTCTGCAATCGCATTGAGCAAGAATTCAGTCCACCATGAGAGAAGCAAGCACATTGATACTCGATTCCACTACATTAGAGACTCTATTGAATCAGGAATGATTGCAATCCAACATGTTTGCACAGAAGATCAACGTACTGATATTCTCACAAAGTCGCTAACAAGGAAGAAGTTATTGGAGAGAGAAAAGAGTGATGTGCAGATGATCAAGTAGAAAAACAACAATTGTGTTCAATTTTAAAAAAGAAAATGTTAGATGATACTACTGCGTCAGTTATTTAGATGAGATCTAGATGAAATCGACTAAACATTATGTATTAGTCCTATTTAAACAAATTTCTACTAATGTTTGAAATGTGGTGAAACAGTTCTACTTCCAAAATACCCTTATTTTGGAAGTTTCTCAGTCCTACCTTTTATCTGTTATATTTGTACATTTGTATTGTCTCCATCTTTTGTTTGATTACGGGACCATAATTTACAATAAAGAGCTTCGAAATGATTTAATAATTTAATATATTCTTTTAATTTTATTTTTATAAATTATTAGTCGCGTATGATGTAAATAGTTTGTCACGAAGTACAAGTTGTATAACATTTTTTAACAAGTTGTATAACGTTTTTAAAATTCTTCAAAGTCTGATCATAAATTAAATGGTGGGCATTTATAAATAATACAAACTAAAGATATAGGAGTAAAAATGATATAACACAACTTAAATGAAGGAAGAATACAGACACCGCCATTTATTTAGATATATTATTTTTTATGCTACAAAATGAATAAAAATATGATACATAATATGGATTTAATAAAACAAATTATTTTTATGTTACAAAATGAATAAAAATATGATGCATAATTTGGATTTAGCATGCATGGGGCTGCCCCCTGGGTGTCCATATCTAGTAAATTCATCACATCACATCACTTGTTTTTTGGTCAACTTTCCATGAGGTGATCTAAGGTCTCGTAGCATTTTTTCTTTCGATAACATATCCGCAAATCTGCAAACGTCATACAATACCCAGAAGATAAAATTAATAAATGTATATTTTATTATATTCTTATTATTTATTATCATTAAATAATAAAGTAAATGTACCTGATTAGAGCTTGTTCATTTGTTCCAGTATCAGTCGGATCGAAAGAACCAGTTAACAAATTAACCCTAGCCACAGGTTTTTTCAATAATTCATCTCCAACTTTCACAAGATTTTCCAGATTTTCATCTGTAGCAACATCAACGGAGGCAACCTCTCCGATGAGCGTGTCATCCTTCAAAAATAAGAATGATAATATTCATCAATTCATATTATAATATATCAATTATTTTTATTTTTATTTCCTAGTAAAATAAAAATAAACACTGGAAGGTTTATATAGAAAAATAATCTACAATTTTAGCAGCAACAATTGAATACTAAACCTGGATACGAAGGTAATTCTGTTCGGAGTGAAGGGCTTGGAAGACGGTCGAGAGGTGGAAGTCGACCATATCAGCACTCGCCTGCGTAAAGATGTCGATGAGAGGGTTAGTATGGTCATTTGTCAACCAACCCAATAATCCCCACTTGGCTGCTTCCACGGCATCGAACTTCTCTTCCGCTTTACTGGTACCGGTCCCCAGCGAAATGACCAAAAACCTCCCGTAGTCATTTGCCTTTATTGGAAAAAAGTCCTTGTTCCCTCTTATTATCTCTTTGGACACCTCGCTGATTGCTATCAGCGTCTGAAAATATCAAAATACTATAAGAACATAGTTTTGAAGATATTTGCATTTATTTGATCAAAATCTATTAGTTTGTATTGTACCGGATTATTAGCAGCAACACCACCGTCAATGAGATTGAAGTCTTTGACCTGACCGTCCGAGGTTTTGGTTTCAAAGCGGTGCGCGGGGAGATAAGTGGGTGCAGCAGAAGTTGCGATACAAATATCCGATAAAAGCGGAACAGTAGTTGGTTCCTGCTTCCTTGTATCATACGTAGAGAAGATCACTGGCTGGAGATGTTTGATATCAAAGGTTGGGATCACAACGTTTGTCAGCGTCTCGTTCAGTCTAGCATCTCCTAGCTTTTCTTTTATCACTTCATGGAGGTACTTCCCATCGTACTTGGGTCCCCTTAGAGACTTCATCAAGTTTCCAACCGAAGAAAATGGAAAACTGCAAAAATCAGATTTAGTAATCAATCTTAATATTATTTTTTATTTATATACATATATTCACAAGAAATATATATATATATATATATATATATATATATATATATATATATATATATATATATTTAACTTACCGGTCTTGATGAAAGATTTTAGGACACTCTTGAATATAGAAATCTTTGATGTCTTTGGCCGCAAACAATGGACGGCCTTCCTCATCAGGAGCAGTTAGCATGGCCGTCACAAGCCCACCCGTGCTCGTCCCGGCAATCACATCGAAGTAGTCTGCAAGTCTCGCTTCTTCTCCATCTAGTTTCTGTTATTATATATTATCATTATTATTTTTTATTATCGAGCGATAATTAGATTATATTTATGTAAATCTAAAAAAAATAAACTTAAAATACCTGTAGTTGCGATTCTAAGAAGGCAAGGATGATACCGGGGAGAATCCCTCTAATACCACCGCCATCAATACTAAGGATTGTGATCAGATTCCCATAAGTTGGTGGCTGGAGCGGTGACTTTGGACTTTCCATCAGATAATTTTCAAAGTGATGTTTAATAAAAAAAATGGAGAAAATATGTTATTGCTAGAGAGAAAGGCTTGAAAAGGAATCGATTGCGTTGTAATTATCTCGATGGAAGTGGTGCTATTTATAGAAAACATTAGTGGGTTAAAAGTTCATCATGGGAGTTATCAGAAAATATTCAAACATAAGATGACAATTGAGGAATGACTTTGAACTCCAAATCTATTGGGTGTTTATGTTGTCTTCCCACTGAAGACACTCTTAAGATTTGAACTTGTCAATGTTGTGAAATTCCTTTCCACTCGCGCTTATCATTAACAGTGTTTTTTTTTTTTTTTAATTATGGATATTGGTAAGATAGTACTTCCTCCAAAATAATTTAATAGTTTTATTATATTTTATTAATTTGATTTATTTAGTTTTTAGTAAAAATAAATTTATTTATTATATTTTTTTAGTTTTTGTGAAAAAATCAAAAGCGACATTAAGATAGGTAGAATATCAATTATTATATTAATATATTTTAAAAATTAATTATTAAAAATATTTTGAACAATAACTTTTTGCTACACTATCAATTTCGGGAATATGTAGTTTTAATATTTTTAAATGTTCGCTGTGAGTTTTTTTAAGTATATCGTTTGGATAAAATTAATCTTCCGTATTTGCTAATTAATTTAAAGTTGTGAGGTACCACCATATTCAAACAAAAATTGTATATATCAATAAATAAATTAAACGATTCTTTTTATTAGTTAAATTGTTTGAGTTTATAAAATCATTACAAAACACTCTTTTTCAATGAGAATAAAATTTCGTTTCCATTTTTTTTATTCTTCCTAAAAAAACATAATAAGAATTACCATTCTTCATAACTTGCAATAAGATTTTATGGGTGTAAACTATTAAAAATTTATCACATTCTCAAATCTTTTAATCTTTGAATTTTGTTTTAAACTATTAGAAATTTAATCTAATCCAAGTTTACAAACTCCTTTAAATCTCTAGTCACAAAACTTATTATCTCTGCAGATGCCGAAACCGATTGAACCATAAAGCCTAAAGCTGTCAATAGTTTCATCAACCTCGTCCTCATAGGCACATAGGATATATTATAGATCTTATAAACCCCATCATCAGAGATACCACAAACAACTAAAGATACACTCAATAGGATTTCTCTCTCAGAAAAGCTCAACACTTTGTTAAAAAAAGCAAGGTTTATCTATCAAATCAGAAACGTCAATCGAGCCTAACGCCACTAGTAATAAGTTATAAAATTCAATATATTGGACGAAAAATTGAGAAAAAAATTAGGATATTCAATATATATGTAAAACGATTTGAAATTGAAAGATCCAAATCATGTTATAGATAAGAAGTTATGGGAGGATATGTATTACGCAATTCCAAATTGAGAAGATCAATCAATAACACAGTGATAATGAAGATCCGTTTGATAACACAAACTTGCTAAACTTTCATTTTCAAAATGAAATCTTACATAATTAACTAATTATACGTTATAAATAGTGGTGAGTTTTATTGAGTTTTTTAGAAAGAACGAAAGAAAAAGAAAATTAAATTTTATTGTTATTAAAGAATAATGAAGGTAAAAGTGAAGAAAGACGAAGAAAAAGTGTTTTTGTAATGATTTTATAAAGTTACATAATTTAATTAATAAGTGAATACGTTTAATTCATTTATTGGTGTCACTTCATATAAAAAAACCACGTAAGTCACCCCGATAGAAACGAGTCTTTTGGTCAAAAGTTAAAATCGTAACTAATGTTGACGGACTATAAGTAATACAAGTTTATGTTGAGTATGGTTCCACGCGATAACTTTATATTAATCAACAAATGCATATGAATAACTTTATTCAAACTAGATAGTCGAGAGACGAGTTACTCTTTAAAGCCTTAAAAGTTGATATTGTGTAAGCCATAATTATAAATGAGTAACTTACCAATAACTATATGGGTAATTTTCAAATTACCGATAACCACTTTTAAAGCTTACAAAAATATGCTTGTTTATCTTACATAATTCTTTTGCGATACTTTGAAAACAACACCTACATTGATTATCTTTAACCCGTAATTTGCTTGTTTATTTCTTCTTTTATGTTTGAATATATATATATATATATATTATGTAAGTCTTAGTGTTGAAATTGGTCAATCTCGGTGCTCGTGTGCTCATATATTTGAATTCAAATCATATTGTGACAAAACATTCTGAATAAAAATTTATTACTTGGTATTTCCATGATTGAAACAACTTTTTTATCATGATTATTGTAATTGCTAAGTTTTTAAAAGTTTATTGTATTAGTAAATCATTCATGTAATTGTGTATTAATTTGTTTCATTATTTTAAATTTTATTTTGAAAGTTTCTAATATAAACTTGATGAATTTAGTTTTACATATTTTATTAAATCAACAACTTATCATATATTCAAGAAATCTCACCTTGCAACTGTACCTGCATTGACAACATATATTTTGCAGATGTGAACCAGATGTCTTAGTACATATAAGATCATAAGTAATGGTATCCAATTTTCTTAATCCCTTCAAGATAACTATTGTTATGGAATATTGGTATATATAAGAGCATAAGTATTGGAATCCAATTTTCTCGATCCCTCAAGATAACTCTTGTTATTCAATATATAGACTTATAAAACTATCATTTTTTAAACAATCAAATTTTACTACTAAAGATATGTAATTCTTGATTTCAAACCAAACGTTCCTTTTTTGTATCAGTACCGATCGAAGAAAAACTCTTTGTTTAATACGTTAGACTTAATCTTTTGTAACGATAATAGTTGTTACTTGTACATTAGTTTGTAATTTTTTTTATTTCAAACCAAACTTTCTATTTTTGGTATAAGTACGGAAAGAAATAAAACTCACCGTCTAATATGTTAGACTTAATTATTTGTTAAGATAAATGTTGTTTCTTATACATTAGTTTATAATTTAAATTTGATGATACATATATATTAGTAAACATTAACAAAACACAAATTAAATTTAATATGAAATTTAATAATTATATTGATGCATTAAAAACATTTAAATTAAAAAACAATAATTTTATATGAATTTTATTTTTTAATATATTAAGTTATAAATTAAAATTGTAGCCAATAAAGAAATTTTATTGCCAAACGATTTTTAATTTTTTTTTTCTACGTAGTAGTTGTTTTTCTTGCAAAAAAAATACATTTCAAAAGAAATATTTGTTATTTTTAAATACAATGCTATTTCAACCATCATTTTGGTAATTGAAGACTTATACTATAAAAAAAATTATTGCAATTATGCATTTATAAAACGATAAAAAAAAGGTTATTGCAATTACACGTTTTTTTACAATAAGAAATAAAGTTATTACAACTTTGCAATTTTTATAACGAAAAATATATTTTTCGTGACTAAAATGTTTAAGCGTTCAACCTTAAGCAAGAAAACTGTTGCAACTTACGGTATATGATAATAATTATTTTAGTAGTATTTTCCTTGTAGGGCGTAAGTTTTCATTTAGCTACAAAGACAGAATTTATATGAAAGTGACACGAATGAAGATTTCACTTATATTTCTCTTTATATATGATTGCATTCATTTTTTTTAATTTTAGTCTAACTGCAATTCCATCAATTAGTTCCATTGATGTGATTAAAGATCATAACATAACTATTTGTTTCTTTGAAACTTAGTTACTAAACTTTGTAGTTTAGACTTGAAAGTCCATATTCAGAACTTGATCCTTCACAATATCTTAATTTGAATTGGTATCTACATAATGACATCTATAATGGATATTTTAATAGTCAAATCCCGACTTATGTATATTTAACTGACTACATTAATTATACCATTGATCCATAATAAACAATGTATCAATAATCATGTGACGATCCATCCTAATTGAAAACTTCCGACAATTTTCAACTTTTATTATCGTATGCTACCAAATGATATATCCATTTAAGGTAGCTACTATAATTCTATGGGTCATAGATGAACTGAACAATCTTGTATATGATGTTAAAAGATAAAGGATTATATACCTATATAATGCTTCATAATATGCAAATGACACAACGATAATCACATTACCGCCATCAATCAATTACATGGATCAATTATGTTGTGTAGCATAGAATAATATGAGATGTTATCGTACACACACGCATACATATATATTCTTAAGTGGTCATAACTTAAATGAAGATCTACTTAATCACCAAGAGAAAATAAAATTTGTCAATGACCATGCATTTTATATTATTTATCTGTTGTTTAAGATTAAATATTATAAGTTTAGGTTATAGCTATACCATTAAGAAAAAATATTCAACCCATATTAGGGATGATCATGGTAGCATATATATGTTTATATATATTTTTTGTCTTTATTAAACCCATATTTTATCATAAATGTTAGTCATTGACAAGTTTGATTTTATTACTTTCGACTCGAATTAATAAAAAAATTAGTTTGGCATATCTAACTGTAGTAGTTACTGATAAGGATATAAACTATTGAGGACTAAAATGTAATGATTAAAATCGTGTACGAACAACTATAAAGATATAGGACAAATTTCAGTCTAGTTGTAAAAAAGGGGTTAAAGTACAATTAACCCATTTTTGTAACAACTCAGTTATTCTAAGTGTGTTTGCCTATATATAAAGGCCAATGATGAAATTAATACAGATGAGACTTTCATTTGGTGAATGATCTTCTTTTCCTTAACTTTCTCTCTCTAAAATCAACTTCCCTCTTCATCGCTCTCTAGAGCCAGATGTCATCCACACCAAATTGGCGATCACAGTGGGAATTAATTAGTTGATAGCTTGATTATTTGATAAAACAATCCAGAAGAAATTGACTTTCTTGTTTAGTTTTGATTGTTCAGGATCGATTCTTTGAAGCTGTTTTGGATCGTTAATGGAACCAAGGAATGAAAATGATCATTTGGTCTGAAAGGTAGTTGAGACGCTAAAATTTTATCTGTAAGGAGGTGAAAGTAGGAAAGATGAGTTAGTTCTAGTTCGACAGACTCAATCAGATATTAAAATGCGAATGAAACAATTATTGGATAAAATCACGGCTCTAAATAAGATATATGATCAAATAGAGTAAGATATTCAATCAACTAGGCTAAAATACAAGGTGAGGAAGATGAATGATAAGAATGATGTTGACAACCAATCTGATCGATCTTGTACAACTTGCCAGGTTCGAAATGAGCTGAGGAAAACACATTTTGAATATAATAAATAGTGTTATACTTCACGAGAAGAGAACAAAAAAACAAAGGTATATTACCTGACGATGAGTTAAACATTTCAGGATCTGAGTAGAAGAGGTATCGAGGGTCTTCGAAAGAAGAAAAAAGTCGACCTCAAAAATCATGAAAAGAATACAAAACAAGAAATGGAAATGTACCTTGTTGTTTGAGGGAAACAGAGTGGTGTGAAGGGAATACGTAGAATCAGTACACGAGCATGGATGATCAGAACTTGTATATTATCATGAGAACATGAAATGATAATCAATTTGTACAAGGAGTTGACTGGAGAAACTCTTCCTTGAAAACTGAGATAAGGTCCATCATTCTTCTGAAGCGGTTCGATATCTCTAAGGTCAAAAAGTTTGATGGGATGCAAGATCTAGATGACCACATCGAACAGTTGAAAAACTATATGACGAATTTCGAAGATGATGATAGGCTGGTATGCATAGCCTTATCTCAAACATTTAAGGATACAACTTTGAAATGGTACAATAGGATTCCGAAAGGATCCATTTCCAATTTTAGAGATTTATATACAGCGTTTCGATGATAATTTGTGGGAATTAAAGAAATACGAGCAAATGGAGACACAATAATACAATGCAAGCAAGCTATGAGAGAAAAGTTGAAGAATTATACTAAGTGTTTTGTGTTGACAAAAGCTGGTTTGGATAATTGTGAAAAGCTAATAGTTGTGGCTGCATTTTCACAAGGTGGTGGAGGAATCGACTAGAGTTCAGGGAGTGGTTGGACCTATTCAGAAGAGTTCAAGGCAGGTGCCAAATAATCAAGGGCACTCTTCGAACTTGACTCAACTATCGGGTTCGAGGAACAATAACAGTTTTTCTCCTCGAACGGGAGGATGTCTGACTCAAGCTAGAGGGTATCAATGTCAAACACTAATGCCAAATCAGTGGATAAAGCCATAGTTCTATGCTGATTTAACTGAAATTTTTTGTTGTAATTTATAAAAAAGGAAAAACGATATGTGAGTTTAAAAAATCCTATTCTGATAAATAGACCAAATGAAGAGCATAATAATAGGTTCTGTAAATATCATAACGATATAGGATATGATACTGCAGACTGTATAACTTTGAAAAAGGAGGGGCAAACTTTAATTGAAATGGCAAGTTGTTATCCTATGTTAAAGGGCAAAGCAGTGGATCAAAGTATCCGGTTGCATCGACTTCACAGGCATCAAATCTAAATTCACAAGAAGAAAATCTAATGATTCTAGATTCCAAGATTGATGATTTCGATGATGCGTTGGAATATTTGGATACATATCCGGATCGATTGATTTTGATGGCAGTGGATGAGCCCTAGGTAATCTTCAGAGGAGATACTATGACTGGCAACATTGACAACTCTAGAAAGAGGCATGTGGTGAGTTTAGAATGAGGTATGTCTATTCACCTGTATGTGGTAAGAAAAATGTTCATTTTATTCTTTTCGATGCGAATGATTTGAGAGGCACTGCAGGTCCTCCTGAAGATGTTGTAGTTATTGGAGCGGAAGTAGCTGGTATTGGAATCTGATGCGTTCAGATAGATTCAAGAAGCTCTACGAATGTCATTTTCAAGTCAACATATGATAGGATGCGTAATCCTCCTCAAACTTCTCAATTGGACAATATTATAATTGGATTCACTGGTGTCACAGCCCAAGTGATTGGGGATTTTGAGGGTGAGATGTGTTTAGAAAATGGACCTTTTTTAAATAAGGTTCAATTTTTATTCATGGCGGTGGATTTTCCGACCAGTTATAATACTATTTTTGGGAGATCTTAGTTTTTGAGGATGTATGCAGTTGTATCCATACTTCACCAATGTTTGAAGTATGTCATCAGAGATCACGTTGGGGTTGTTCTAAGTTATCAGAAGGTAGCTAGATAATGTTATACCCCAGCTCTTCGGATCTGAGGTTCAAGCAGTGGTGATAAAATGACTAAATAACAATCAGGAGGGTTGACCTCAGAAGTGGAAGATTTGGTAGGGATCCCAATCTTCTGTTTTACGTGAGTAGTTGTTACAATTTATATTCCATATTTTGGATGTTTTCTTTAGGAAAACAAAAGATTTGGTAGGGGTCCCAATCGAGGTGATATGTCACAGCTTAGCAACTAATCTGAAGATCAAACCTGTTATTGAGGTGGATCGTCTGTTGAGAGTCAGACATATATGGGAGTCACAATATCCTTTATGGACAGCAAACCATATGTGGTTAAAAAGAAGAATGGTAAATTGATGATGTGTGTTGGCTTCACAGGTTTCAATCGAGCTTGTCCTAAAGAATGGAGTATCTTTATTTCTCATCGGATAACTCTCGAGAATGTTTGGAATTGAGCTCTTTTATCTCATTTTTGTGAGAAGTGTTGAGCTCTTCTATATCATTCTTGTGTATAGTTTTGAGGTAAGTTTTGAGATGAATGATGCCTTTGAGGGATTCTGATCTTGCACCTTGGAATCCATGAAATTGGTTCTTCACGTTATTACCGAATATTTCTCTCATTTTCTTCTCAACTATAGCAAATTTCTTATAGCGAACCATCTCATTCACCATAGTCTCTAAGTGGCTTGGGAAGATTACACTCATTTGTAAAAAAGATTTGTTGCAGTTACGAGGCTGGTAAACGGTTGCAAAGAAAGTGCGACCGTAGGGCATATGAGTGGAGGCTGAGGGAGGCAAAGGGATTTCTAAACCAACAAGTTAAGGAAGAACATGGGCAGTTTTTTTACCAAAGTGTTGTAGTTGGTCTTGAATCTCTTGTATATTTGGATCCATATCTTTGTCAAGTTCTTGAGATTGATCTATGTTGATAAAATTAATTGAATTAAAATGACCGTCTCCTCGCTCATTGTCTGCTGTAGCTTCTCTTGATCATTGTTTGTTGGGGTTTCTCTTTGCTAATCTTCCACCACAATGAATTCATCAGCCTCGGAAGGTAGCATTTCTTGAAGGGTCTCTACAATTTTATCTTTTGCCTTTCTTTGTGGTGGTGTCTTGGATGTGCTCTTGTTTTTTTTCAAAGAAACAATTTTCTTTCTTTTTGGTTCCTTCTACAATAGTAGGAATGTTTTTTGTCTTCCTTTTTCCTTTGACTGCGGCATAGGGTCCTATGAGGGGCTAGCACCAGATGGGCTAACTGCTTTTTTATTATTTTTTCTCTCTCTTCATCGAGGGAAGGTGGATGTCTGGTCTGTTTCAAACAAGAAGATGCACCTTACCATATGTGATCATTAATCTCTTCACAACCAATATTAGATTTGGGGGGTCCATCGGATTTTCAGAGAATTCGGCACCCAGCGTAATTCGCCACAAGTGGCTGTTGATAAAGTTAATAGGCAGAAAAGCTGAATGGAACCCATTGCCTCACTTTTTTCTGCCCAAGTAGCCAACTTGGCAACAATGTCCTTACCATCCTTTTGACGAATTTTATATTGCCTCGTAATTTCTGGATACATTACAAAAAT
Organism: Limnanthes douglasii subsp. nivea; assembly: GCA_036936605.1. Taxonomy (NCBI): domain Eukaryota; kingdom Viridiplantae; phylum Streptophyta; class Magnoliopsida; order Brassicales; family Limnanthaceae; genus Limnanthes; species Limnanthes douglasii. The sequence goes on along the minus strand of JAUPFV010000001.1, from coordinate 199,470,928 downwards.
AAGCAAAAAATAAAAGTAGAATACTTAAAACATAAGCAGAAAATAGAAGAGCAAAGAGGCTTACTGTTACTCCTCCAGACGAGGTTAAGTCGTGATGGGTTCTCCTTGGATATCTCATTTTCGTTCTCTCATGCCCCAGAAATGAAGACAAATTTTTGTTTCCAAAATTTTTCAGCCTCGAGAAAGTTATCAATTATCTTGAGGTCAACGTCAAGAGTGAGATAATAGAAAGGCAGAATAGGTCCCTTCGAAAGTTTGGTCAAGCCGATAAAGTGTCGAATCAGAAGAAGAATTTGAGCAAGTCTGGAGGCCATGAAAGCTGATAGGAGGGTGAACCATCGGTTGGGTGTGGCTTGTGTAGGATAGAGGCATCAGAGCTCAAAGTACTCCACTACTATTAGATCTAACATAAATTGAAGACCCCATTTGATAATTTTCAGGATATACTACCAACTCATCATTTCCACAATCAAGTAGAGTCTCTTCCTCCTTTAGAAAACAAAGTACGATGTTATATTGCATTCCCTATTTATTTTTCAAGGAGGCAGTTTGGGACTCTGGGTAGTAGATGTATGGCACATTTTGAGTGACAATATGTATTAAGGATTGAGTGGTTTCGAGTTTACACCTACTGAAGCAGCAAGCTCCCCGAAAAGTTCAAAAAGAGCTTTCTCTTTCCCTCCTCGAGGGGTGGAACTTGTAGAAGGGATTCGAGGTGATGATTTAGCTAGTGATGGTGAAATTCGAGGCGAATTTGGTATTTGGGTTTTTTATGATTAGGTTTCTTCTGGGATGGATGAATTGAAAATCCAGGAGAAGTTCGATTTAGATCAAAATTACCGTAGTATATTGTTTCAGTGCAGAAACGAGGAGTGTTTCTTATCAACCCAACTGCTCTATATTCTTCAGTCCTCTCACTAGTACATAAGTAGTCGTAAGCACCAAAATGGGTTTTCTTCGTTTTTGGAGAGATTTATTTTCTGGATTTTCTAGCTCTTGGTTTTTTTGTTTTTGGATAATTTCTCATATACTTAATTGAAGGTTGGGTTGTGAATTTGAGTTTTCTGATGAAAGTAGCTTATAGATTGAAGATTCAGATAAAAGTAGCCAAGAAATTTCTGGTGAAATCAGACTCTCTCTCTCTCTCTCTAAAAATACATTTGTAAAACATATAGTGATTCATATGAGTACTTAGAGAGGGAAAGAAAGGAGAGAGAAATTGGAGAAGTGGAACATGTGGAAAAAAATATTGGGCATAATACCAAACAGTTGCGTGAAAATGAGAGCTTGACACCTGCCTCATGATAGGCCTAGTGGCAGACGTAGTGACATACCTTGTGCACAAAAAAACGCTTTCTTTCGATCCTTTCGAATCTGATGAGCTGTGTATGATTGATTAGATTGATATTCCAATTCAGTTTTCTCCTCAACTTGTCGTACTTCAGATCTTAACCTACCTGACTGAATCTACTGCTCTCTTTGAACGTATTTATCATTCAAAGCAGAATTCTTGTTTAACAGTTGATTCATTCGATTTTTAATATCGGAATGATCACGTTGTGTCGGATTTTCAATATCTGATTTTCAAAATATGATTTATCAAAAAGTCATCCATTTATTCATCTCCTCCCGCACTATTTATAGGCATGTCAGACTTCTATAACTGAATGAATTATATAAATGGGTAAACTGCATTGCATTCCCTTCTTTTTAAAAATAATCCAAATATCTTCCTATAACTATACAATTTATCATAAATAACCTTAACCTTATTATGTAATGTCTCTAATATTTCATATCCTTATCATGTATGACTTATGAATTATATTATGGTGTTCATCTCTCTTCAATTATGTTTATCTATATTAGAACCTTGACCATAATGATCTATCGCGATTGTTACCATGTGATGAGATACAAATGGAATCTTTCGTTCATAAATGGGTGTATTATTTGTCAATTATTAAAACACATTTCAAATATTTGAACTTCAAAAATGTCTTGATAAAGAAGATAAATCACCAAATCGATCTCTAGTGATGTGTTATTCATCATGTCATGCCCTTTATTGTTTCCATAAGTTGGCCCAAATGAATATTAGTCTTACATTTCATTGAACATGTATGGTATAATCATGGTATATACAAACTATATTCTCATGTACAACTGAAGTTCAATGACGAATGACTTTATTTAGATGACACACAACAAACATATTTACCTCATAGAAGGTTTTATTAATTTTCACATGTGATACCAAATACACGTTGTTTTACTTAGATTATTTTTCTATAAAAGTAATGTATATCATTTTGGCTAAAAGACTTCCATTAGAGATATGATAAGCCAAATTATATGAAATCCATAACAATTTGATACGTGGAAATAAAAGTTTTTATTTAAATTTATATGATGATTGACTCTAAGTGTTGTTTGTTTAATCATATATTATTATCTTTCAACTATAAATTTGGATTCTAGTTATATATTTTTACCAATTTAAATTCGATAAGAAAAAAAATAAAACCACTTAAATAAAATATAAATATAATATGAATGTTAATTATGAATACCAATATATATTAGACTATACAAATGAGTACCATTTTCCCTTTAATATTTAAATGGATAATAAGAGGATTATATTTAGGTGTGTAAGGTCCAACCAGATAACTCTTATGATAATCCTATAGCGCATCCCTAAAGCATGTCATGATAATGTTTTTAGATGGAATCATTAATTTACATATAAACTTCAACAATTAAATTATTATTTTCATTTTTTTTACTTTTTAGAAGTATGTTAATGATATTATAAATGGTGTAATTTGTAAGGGATTTATGTAAGATTCTACTACAAGTTCAAGTTTTGTTTATTGATCATTTTTAAAGACATCATTACTAATTTTCTACTTCAATTTTTTCATATAAGTTTGGATTTGAGAAAATGAAAATAATTTTGTTTGAACATGAAGATGCTTACATGGTTAATATGTTGGAAAAGAATACTAATAAAAAAATGGATAATTTAGTCTACATCCTTTTTTATCTTAATGAGATTCTGTAAAAATTTATTAATAATGTTGAATTTCTTTTTAAAAGATCCATAAATATTATAAAGGATTTTAAAAGGTTTAAGAATTGATTCAATCAAGAAATTTGTTTTCACATCCATTATTTGGTTCACATGTCAATTTATTTTAAGTTTTGCAAACACTTGGTGAGTTGATATTGTTGGGAATATGAGGGCTTGGTCCACATTCCATCTCCGTATATAAGTAAGTTCAATACGATCTCAACACTAGTATGATATTGTCTGCTTTAACGCCCGAAGGCCCGAACGACTTTGTTTTTGGTCCACTTCCAAAATGCCTCATACTAGTTGAGGTATATTATTACTTATATACCACTAATCCTTCCCATGTATTACCGATGTGGGGTGTGGAACTTTGGTCGCTACCCTAACAAATCCTCCTCACGAACAAAGTACCACTTTAGCATCCTCTCAATTGACATCAATCCGCTCACTCTAATCAGGTTGGGGCTGCCTGATCTCTAGAGCCTTTACACCGGATCTATCTGATCTCGACCATCCTGCCTTGTTCCTTAGTGCCACTCCAAACAAGTACCACCGTCTTGATACAGTCCAAATCAAGCCACAATGCTTGATGAGCAACGGGCACTCCAAATGAAGATCTCTCCAATCAAGCCACACTACTTGATGAGCCACAGGCACTCCAAACGAGGATCTCTTCAATCAAGCCAAACTGCTTGATGAGCCACGGGCACTCCAAACGAGGATCTCTCCAATCAAGCCACACTGCTTGATGAGCCACGGGAACTACAAACAAGGATCTCTAGAGCAGATCACCTTGAGCATGGCTACTAATTCATCATATTCGACTAATAAGAATTTCACCCACCACATCGCATATTTTATGGGCCTGGAGCTCTGATACCACGTGTTTGGAATATGAGGGCTCGGTACACATATTCCATCTCCATATATAAGTAAGAACAATACGATCTCAACACTAGTATGATATTGTCCGCTTTGACGCCCGAAGGCCCGCACAGCTTTGCTTTTGGCCCACTTCCAAAAGGCCTCATACTAGTTGAGGTATATTCTTACTTATATACCACTAAAACTTCCCATGTATTAACGATGTGGGATGTGGAACTTTGGTCGCTACCCTAACAAATCCTCCTCTCGAACAAAGTATCACTTTAGCCTCCTCTCAATTGACATCAATCCGCTCACTCTAATCAGGTTGGGGCTGCCTGATCTCTAGAGCCTTTACAGCGGATATATCTGATCTCGACCATGCTGCCTTGTTCCTTAGCGCCACTCCAAACAAGTACCACCGTCTTGATACACTCCAAATCAAGCCACACCGCTTGATGAGCAACGGGCACTCCAAATGATGATCTCTCCAATCAAGCCACACTGTTTGATGAGCTACGGGCACTCCAAACGAGGATCTCTTTAATCAAGCCACACTGCTTGATGAGCCATGGGCACTCTAAACGAGGATCTCTCCAATCAAGCCACACTGCTTGATGAGCCACGGGCACTCCAAACAAGGATCTTTAGAGCAGATCACCTTGAGCATGGCTACTAATTCATCATGTTCGACTAATGAGAATTTCACCCACCACATCACCCACCACATCGCTCTAGAGCAGATCACTTTGAGCATGGCTACTAATTTATCATGTTCGACTAATGATAATTTCACCCACCACATCACCCACCACATCATATAATGTCTGGGCCTGGAGCTCTGATACCACATATTGGGAATATGAGGGCTCGGTCCACATATTCCATCTCCGTATATAAGTAAGAAAAATAAGATCTCAACACTAGTATGATATTGTTCGCTTTGACGCCAGAAGGCGTGCACGGCTTTGCTTTTGGTCCACTTCCAAAACCACTAATATTTCCCATGTATTACCGATGTGGGATGTGGAACTTTGGTTGCTACCCTAACAGATATAGCTACATTCATCAAAATATGTGTTTCTTTGGATGATACATTAAATTATTATAAATGATAGTTGGTTCATAGCTCAACAAATTTATAAATTAAGAAGATAACTTTAAAAAATTGCATATCATTATCGTTTAAAATTATTATAAATCAAAATAAATTAAAATTTTCAGGCAAGTAAGCGATTCTCATTGACTATAATCGTATGTGCGCGTGTGCGTGCGTCATAAAAGTGAAATATATAGAAAAAGTCGTGTACATGTTACACATGCAAATATATTGACTTTGAGATAAATTTTATTTTTAATTGAACTGAAATAATCTCTTAAGACAATCATGCTACCAAATTAACATTTCACTCTTAAGCTGCATTAAATGGATTTAAGGATATTATTGTATGAAGACTATGATATATTTATTTAATAAAATCTAATATTTTGTATGGTAAGATACAAATATCAATTGATTAAAAAGAACTTTAAACTTAAGTCAATTTCATTGTTTTGTGACCTAACAAAACTCATTAATAAGTTACGCTAGCATCCTCATTAATGTACCATATATTATCAAAGTTATAGTATAATTTGGTTGCAAGTCAAACTTATTAGTATATTACGGGTATCACAAGTGCAATGGAAGTAGATTAATATTCAGTTTTATATGTTCATATCGTATATTTTTCATAAATGACATAAACATTGTTATATACCACCAAGAGATTATTATTGAAATGATTGAACATGAAAGATTCATGTGACCCATCTTATGTATTAGGAATCTAGATTTATTAGGATTACTCTCGTTATGCTTTGGTTTTATCACAAAAACCATATTGAGTACGTGGTAAAATTATGATAAAAAGAATAACACGTGTATTGATCCCTTTATGATAAAAGAATATAAATCTTTTCTCAATCATTGTCTCTAGTTAGATTTGAAAATTTAAGCGATACAAAATATTTTATATGTTTTGGTAATTTGAAGATTGATACATGTTTATGTTTGTTAAATTTAGGGTATAAATTATTAAATAGAGATCCTAATAAGATAGCTAAATATTTCATAGGTTAACCCTTACATAAATAAAATGAGTCTTTTGGTATTTAAAAACAGTAAAACATCGTATGTTTGACATACAAAAATCGTTAAGAGGTTAATGATATATTTTATGCATTATGAGTTTATATTCTTAATGAATGTTATAACAATATGTTTTAGCGATTTAAATATGCATGTTTCATACATATATAATAGTTAGAAAACCTTAAACCTCTTACCATTAAGAAAATAAAGGCACCATGTCTCGACACACTCCATGATTCAGTTTTTATACCGATATAAAAGAAAAGAAAATTATCCAGTTACAAAAAACGTTAATGAACATATTGTTTCACTAACAGAATATTCGTGTGGGTTCTTCCTTTATTTATAGGATATTTAGATTTAGTGGGAATTTGTTTTTAATTTGTATTCTAAGTCAATTTCAAATTATATTATTTTCAAAACTATATATTTAAATATAATAGTTAAATTAAATAATATTTCAGTTTGCTATTATATCTTATACACAATTTTTTACAAATTCAATTTCAGTTATCTCAATTCGTATGAGTATGGCCATTTGGGTTTGGACAAATTAAGATTACTAGGTCATGCAATTCTCATGATGTATACCATAAGAATTCTAAGTTATCGATTGCCAATCATTATCTTAATACAACAGATGACATTAATTTGTGAAGTTTTCCACCTTGAATCCCTTCTCATACTTTACCTCTCTAAAAAAATTATCTCTCTTGAATATTCATTTTTATGTTAAATTACGGCTTTAGTTCATTTGCCTCTTTTTACTTCGTTTGTCACTCCTTTTTTGTCTAAAAAAAATATAGTACTCATTTTCTTTTTTCTATTTTTATATTTTAGTGTATGGTTGGTGGTAAGTCGCGGATCAGAAGAAACACTTTGAGATTCATTTGAGCATTTTTTAAAATATTTTTCAATCAGATTCCTAAGATGGTGGTTGAAATGAATCATTTGGTAGTCTAAATTATAGTTTTTTAATCATAGTTCTACCTATGAGAAAATAAATTATCAAAATAAACTAAAATATTCTAGGAAAAGAATATATTTATTTCTTACTTTAAAAGAGAAATAACAATTTAAAAGTGAATTGTTAATGTTGTTGCATTGTAATTTATTGACACGACTACCGTTTAGTCTTCTAATAAACCCGAGATTCAATGTTTCCTAAATAACCAAACTAATTATATATCTTGATGACTTTGAAGAAGATGAAATATGTTATAGCTAGGGGATTTCTAAGTCGATTTTAATTAGACTTTCTAAAAATGGGGTAACTTCCTCGCCATGTTAAAGAAAATTAAGTGTGCTTCTTTTAAAATAATTTGAAATGGGATTTTAGACTTTATATTCACCATTTGATAACTAAAGTTTTCAAATTTGTTAGGAACTGTTGATCAAAATTTACCCCAAACAGGTGGAGAAACTTAAGACGTATTACACTAGATTCAAGCCTCATAAGCATCCCAATCAACATTAGGGACATCCACCCATTACAAAATTAAAAAACTAAATAAAATCTCTATTTAATATTTTTCTCTTGGAAGATTTGAACGTGTCATCAAGCTTCTAACCTAAATCATGCTTGAAATACGAATTTTTGTCTTTTTGTAAATGGTCGTTGAGAATCCAAATCAGAACATAAAAGTGGTCCAATTGAAACACGTTGGATGCAAATATTTAATATAAAAAAGAAACATCTTAAGTCAATATGCTAAGTATTTTATCATCTTTTTCCTTAACTATTTATTAGCTCGTATTCATATTTATTACACAACGTTTTTCTCGTGTTACAAAGGACGTTTTCTGTTTTACTTTGATGAACATTGTCTAAAAATATAATTATGATCTTTCTAAAAGTGTTGGAAAGACGAACATCATCCCATGTATACCAATAATATGTTTCATATTTTCGGAGTATGGTGATTTAAAGGATTCACTATATCAAGTGAAGGGAAATAAATCGTTGAAAACACCAAAATCGTCGCTAACGAAAACGATGTTTTAAAGCTCTTTTTGTTTGAATGGGTCGTGGTGAGTTAAATGAATTACCTCTGCATGTACCTTATAAGAAAAAAACTTTAAAAATGATCAACTGAAAATGAAGACCTCACATTGTCAAAGAAGATTGTGGTGATTTAAAAGATTCACTATATCAAGTAAAGAGAAATAAATCGTTGAAAACACAAAAATCGTCACTAACGAAGACGCTGTTTGTAAAGCTCTTTTTGTTCGAATGGGTCGTGGTGAGTTAAATGAATTACCTCTGCATGTTCCTTATAAGAAAAAAACTTTAAAAATGATCAACTGAAAATAAAGACCTCACATTGGCAAAGAAGATTAAGACTATTGTATAAGGGAAAAATAAAAATTCCTCTCAATGTAACTGTTACTACCTCCTTTTCAAATAAGTATTCCAGCACAAATAAAACAACCAATAAGTGAAAAAATAACTCTCGTGTTGTTACTCTTTAATAAAAAAATATCAATTCCATTGGGGACCACATATTCTATCAGGTCATCATCCATATTAGATCTTGAACTTTTTACTTTATATCTAACTGGATAATTTTAATCCTTTTTTATATCCTACTTATATCTTACAATGACAAGTAAGATTTTGTTTCTAGAATTACCTCATTTTATTTTAAAATTTTAATATAATTTCTTTTACCAGTATTAGAGTTATTACAAGTCTATACTTCTTGCTAACAAATTCATATTGTCTGCTAATATCGAAACTTTTAACGCACGAGTTACTTCCCGTATCACTTTTGGTAATATTTTGTTTGCATTTAAGGATCAAAATTAAGAGGAAAGTTGATCAATACGTTGAATTTAAAACTTCATAAGATAGCTTTGTTCAAGAAAATACCAAACTTGAATGGTTGCAACAAACATTAACACTTTTAATTCTAAGATAACCAAGACACAAACAAGTTTCACCAATACAAACGAGTTTAGGAATGAAGTGGTTTGTGTTGCATGAGAAAGTTTTAAAAATTTAACAGATATCGTATATAAAAAATATCAGAATACTTTGACTATCCACATGCCAATAGTTAAAATAACCATTCAGATGAAGATGAATCAAAAGAAGATGTTAATCCCTCTGATGAAGTAAATAATGACGAACTTTATCATATCGATGTTGAAAATGAACTTCCCTTATAAAATTTAACTAAGAATTATTCTCTCAACAAAAATGGTAATTCACCAGCAGAAAACACTATCACTCGAACGAATGAAAATACCAATCTTATTCCTAGTAAGGATGATTGATTATTTTTTATTACTTTTGAAACATTTTACGAGTCATTGACAAACTATGTTAATATTTATTTAATTTTGAAAATGTTATAGATTTTTGGTAGATAGCGCCTAATTCCTCACTTTGTTTGAATCTGAATTGTATTTCTTAACTTTGTTCGAATTTATATATAACTATGATTCTTCATATACTATTTTTCTTCAGTTCCTATTCTTTATCTCTTTATTAGCCTTTGGTCGTCAAAGTTTACTTTTCTTAAAATCTTTATCTTTATAATTTTTATATTTCACTATGTTAATCATTTAATTATATTAAATTATCTGTTTATCAAACGTGTTTTTTCTTCTTGCATATGTTATCATTCTAATAGCAAAATGTTGTAGGCTTTATTGCTGGATTGAACTTATTAGTGTTGGACATATAGTCAGGCAATAGCATGAGTAATTGTATAGCCTTACACGCTTAACGTATAGTCATATTCGTAATTTGACATAATCGGCATTCCATAATATGGGTAATTTTGTCATCTCGATGGTTTTGCTTATATCCATAAATACAATTTAAGATAGTATTCAAATCACAATAGGCACAATTGTGCAGCCTTAAAAATTTGGTTAATAGCCTTATTTTATGTAACATAGTAGGCATGCTACATTATAAGAAATTGGGTAGTCTCATGAGTTTGACTTATAGCCATATTGACTTTAGCCACATATTTTTGTTTGCAACCTTACTTATCGCATCATCTAATTACTTTATATAAACTTATACCAATATTTTATTAAACCTTTTATTGTTCTTTATTTATTTAATACATTTCTTATTCTTTACGATTATATTAGATGTAAAGTTATTTAACTGGTAATTTTAATTCGTACGTCGTCTTAAATTTTTTTTTTATTTGTTTAGAGAATTATTTATATTGTAACTTTGCTTTACACGTAATCATATTTCTTAACAATTTGTATGTCCTGTTTTTTTTATCAATATTACTCATTATATTTTTAACTACAAAAACATTGATTCATAATTGGCTTTAATGATACCTTGTTAAAAACCTATTCGCGTCACCACAAGGAAAAGGGCACACCAGCCACATTTACAATTATGAATCATATATTTTAATTGTTTCACATTTCAAGGATGTTTGAGAGAATCACATCTAAATCAACCAATTTACGTGTCGCGTGATGTCCTTTGGATGCTAGTCTACATGGACCATCCAAACTCAATGTCAGCATTCTTATCCCTCGTTTCATGGAATTTTGTTGGTTTAAGTTTCAAATTATGTATACACCCCATCAATCTATGATAATTCTTTACTATAACTTTAACATGTTCTCTTCATTCCTCAATTAAATAAAAAACCAATTAATTATCCTCATCATTTTCTTTTGAAGAATCATATTGAATCTTATTATTTGGTATTAAAGTTTCATATAGAATTACTACTTCCATCCCATATAAAAAAGAAAAAGGATTTTTACTTGCATTTGTCCTTGTGGTCATCATATATATATTTTTTTAAGTAAAGTCAATTTATTTTAAAATTAAAAAAAAATGGGTACAGAAGATATAGCGCCAACTTTTACCGCCAGAACAATACAAAGCCCAGCTCTAACAAATACTAGGGTTTACTTAGAGAATACAATATCATGCATTGGCTTAAATTTAAAAGCCTATCAGCCTAGAAACAATCTCTGTTAGATGAAAGTTAATCGACAAGGCAGCTCAACATAGTTGGAGAATGCTTCAATCTAATCTCGTCTTGAAGAAAGCTTCTCAAATCATCAGCCGATTCAATCCTAACTTTTCAAGAACAGCTCCAATGCATCAATCACCAGCGCTTCATTAGATGTTGTGCAGTCACTAGCTTAAAAGACTTCAGAAGATTCATTGAAACCATCTTCTTTAAGCATGAGAGAGACGACAGACAGCTCAGCCAAGAGGAATCAGATTCAACAATCAAAGCTAGCTTAGACAGATTTCGCCAATTCTACTCAAGCCTATTGCCCCCACCAAGATCGAAACTATCGTATAACCTGAATTCTTAGAGCTTGCAACAAAACAGGATTAGACAACCACCCTTAAGCAGAGATATTTATATAAGGTAAGCCAAGACTTTCTAAAACAAGAATTGATTTAAGGTTAACTGGAGCAGAAGTGAAGTCATAATCTTGTCTCAACTTGAACTTTAAAGTCTAACGATCCAGCCAGTCCGCTGCTCTATTTTGATCTCTTAAAACATGCTTAAGAGACATTAAAGGAGTTAACATCATTCTACAGTAATTAAGAGTAGGAAAAAAGGCCAAGGAATAGCACTATGATTGCCATTTTAATAAAATCAACAAGCAAAGACGAGTCAGACTCAATGTCTACATTGAACAAACCTTTAGAGTTTCAAATAATCAGCCCTTCCATGAGAGCACGAGCCTCATCCATAAAAGGAGTAAGCTTACCGTAAATATTACGAGAAGCATGAATTAGGTTACCTTCATAGTCTATAATAATAATGCCAGCACTAGTGATACAGAGTAAACGCAGAGAAGCCAATATAGGGGAAACCCTAATTTTCTTTATCAAAAATCAACTCCTTTACATTGTAAACAAAGTCTGTTTAAATAAGAGTTCGAATGAAAATCCTAATACGAAAATACCAAAAATTCCCTAAAGTAATAAAAATTCGAAATAAAATAGTAAACGAATCCGAATGCCCAAAAAACACCATATGTCACAAGAAAACTGGTGATTTGTAATCGTGGCGTCGTTCCCTTCGAAATAAGGTGTTGTGGGTCAAAATCGGACACCGGGAGCTCCGAAACTGTCAATTCGCTGCATTCTTCGGGTGATCGCCTGTCTTCATAAATTCTAGCGCTAATCTGTCTGCATCAACTAGCCTCACCATTATAATGCACAGAAGCATCAATATTAAGCTTATAACGGCCAATGGAGGGATGAACCCATTTAAGAATAGAAGGCCTTTTAATGGAGTCACAACATACGTTTAAGAAACCAAAGTTCTTAGCAACAATTCTATCTTTAGACCAATGAATGCTTTTAAAAATACCAGCAGTATTCATATAGTTAAGAATCCTATGAACTCCATTAATAATTATATTTGAAGAAACTTTTATATTTTTGAATTTGGACTGGTTTCCATATTTCCAAATCATGTTGTAGATTAATGAAGGAATAACATTCCTTATATGATTTTTCTTGCTAGTAGACCACGACCAAATCCTAGACATGTGAGTAGGAATCATGTATCTAAATATATGAACATTGAAATGATCAGCAAAATAGAGCCAAGTAGCCCAAGCCAACTTGCAAGCAATAAAGGTGTGATTAGTAGTTTCACAGTTTTGACAAAATTGACACTTGGAAACAACAACCATATGTTTTTTCCAATGAATGAAAGCATGCTTTTTAGGAGTTAAGTCATTCCAGATGTTAGAAAATAAATTAGATTCAACATGATGATTACGAAGGTAATCCCAAGTATTTTTAAGACTAAAATTACCCGTAGTTGATAAGCTCCAGATGATCTTATCTTTGTTGTTGTGGATGATAGAACATTTGCTGATATGCTGCAGGTTATCCTGGCTAATGAGACTATCAATACCAGATAGATTCCATTCAAAGTTATTCCAATACTGATTAACCTTTTCCTGATGGTACCAACTATTGTCCACAGAGTTGTCAAGAGTTAAAAGAGGGTCAGAATTAGACCATTTATCCAACTAGAAGTCGACACATCCTTCTCTCAAAGACCAAAAGATAAACTGTTCAGCAATAAGCTTAATCTTGATAAGTCTCTTCCACACCATGGAGCCTTTCATACTAGTAGAGAACTGCATTCTTACAGTATATGTCATGAAAAAGATTAGCCCAAAGCATCTTATTTTCCCTAAACTGAAGCCAAAGCTTACAAGAGGTAGAGTTTTGAACATCAACCAAGTTTCTGATGTTCAAACCACCCTCTTTGAATATTTTACAAACACTTCTCCAACTACACCAATGAATTTTGCGGTCGATACTGGTAGAACCCCAAAGAAAACTGCTAAAAGCCTTTTCAATTTTATTGAGAACATTATTAGGAATGGCATTACTTTGCATCCAGTAGAGGACAATGTTCATTAGGACTGAATTGATCAAAGTGATTATGCCCGTAAAAGATAAGTGCTTAGATTCCCATTCAGCAATTCTGTTATTGATCTTTTTGAGAAGATTGATGTCGATAGCAGACTTGTTGTTAGTGCTAATGGTGATACCAAGGTAATCAGTGGGGAGCATTCCATTATTAAAACCACTGATGTTAGAGATAGAATTGATTCTAATATCATCAATACCATTTGCAGTAATAACTTTCGTTTTACTTTTGTTAATAACTTGACCAGAAGTTTCTTGGTATTCCTGCAAGAAAAGATTAAGTAAAGCTAGTGTAGCTTCTTTACTATTAGTAAACAGAAGTATATCGTCAGCAAAAGCCAGGTTACTGATACATAAGCTATTACGACTTCTATACCTCATATACTTGTTATCTTTAAAGAGCAAAGTAATGCCTCTAAGCAATACTTCCTCAGCAATAATAAAGAGGTTAGGTGAAAGAGGATCACCCTCCCTCAGACCTTTGGCAGTTTTAAAGAAACCAAAAGAAGCACCATTAATTAAGATAGAGACATGAACATTGGATATCATGCTACTGATCAGATTGGTAAATCTTTTAGAGAAACCAAAACATCTCAAGACTTTAATGAGAAAAGGGTGGCTAAGCTTGTCGAAAGCCTTGCACATATCTAATTGAATGATGATATTTTGATCCTTAACTTTCCTATTCAAATCATAGAGTAATTCTTTGGCAATTAAAACATTAGAATGAATGTTATTACCAGGCACAAATCCACCTTGAGAGTTAGAAATTATCTTAGGCAGAAGGTCAACAAGCCTGTCATTTAAGATCTTAGCCATAATACTATTAAGCAAAGTACATAAGCTTATAGGCCGGTAATCATTCCAACTAGTAGGGTTAATTGACTTAGGAATAAGGCAAATGCCCGTAGCCAGAATACCTTTGGGAATGCTATAACCTCTAATAAAATGATGCAGTGCAAGGGTAAGATCATTTTTAATAATGTTCCAACACGTTTTATAAAAGAATAAGTTGAATCCATCCATACCTGCCACACTTGAGGCTTTTAAGTTGTTGATGGTTTTGATAATTTCATCTTCTCTATGGAGCTTGAGTAAATTCTTGTTGTCTTCTTGAGTGATTATACTAGGAATGGTACATCCTCTCCATCTCCTCTTGCTTATCTTTATAAGGGTTACTAGCAAGGGCATTAGTGAAAAAGGATATTTCCGATTCACCAATTAAATCCTTGTCAAGAATCCAAGTATCGTTATCTTTGATACCATTTATGGTACTCTTCCTCCTTTTTTGGAAACATAATTGTGAAAGAGCTTGGAGTTGTTGTCACCGTCCGTAATCCAACTAACATTGCACTTCTGAATCTAAAACTCTTCCTCCATTTTGTAAGCATTTAACACCAAAGCATTAGTCTTATTAAGCTCATCTTTAAAATGAATAGAGCTTTGTTGTTGATGGACAGATTCCACCCATAGCACTTCATCCTTCATTGCTTTAACCTTACTGAAAACATTACCAAAGTGATGCTTGTTACAAGAAATGAGACCCACCTTTAATCTTTTTAATTCAAACCAAAATTTATTTAAGAGATCTCCATCAATATCCCGATCCCAGGTTTTAGAAACAAAAGGAATAAAGTCATCATCAAGGGACCACATATTCTGAAATCTGAAATTCTTTTTAGAGTTATAGGAAAACATAGAAATATTGATAAGAATAGCCATATGGTCAGACCCAGTTCTGGCTTTGTGAATGACATTCGTGTTATTGAAAAAGTAATTCCAAGGATTGTTTATAAAAACCAAGTCAAGACGCCTCCATTTCGACTTATTGGACCAAGTAAATCTAGACCCAGCATACCCAGCATCCAGAAGCCTGCAATCATTGATCATCTTGTTAAAATCATCTGCATTATTCTGGCAGAAAGTGGAGCAACCTATATGATCATCTACTAAACTAATTGCATTAAAATCACCACATACAAGCCATGCATTATCAGTACAAGATATGTTACGTAAAATATCCCAAAGATCCAGTCTGTTCAAACGTTGACATTTTGCATAGACAAAAGTAAACAAAAGATTTTTATTCAGAATATTATGGTTAGCTTCAATATGTAAATATTAAATATGGTCAATCGGGATATTGACGAGAACATTATCATGCCAAAATATCCAAATTTTGTTGGATATATTTGAAGCATTGTGAGTAAAACCAATTTTAGAAGCAATACTGTTAAGATTATCATTGTTAATCAGAGGTTCTTGAATAACAACAATGACAGCTTTGTTTTTGTTAGAAAGATGCTTAAGTCTTCTTCGAGAAGATTTATCTTTGATACCTCTGATATTCCAATTTAAGATGCTAATCATAATTAAGAGATCGTTTAGAGTTACTTGTTGTAGAGAATTGATGAGTTTTCCTGGTAATCTTTTTCTTTTTCGCTTGCTTCAGTTGCCTGTCTATAATAGTGCTAAATCCATATTCATCTTCAAATAGCTATTTTCTTTGTATCAGACTCCTTGTTTGTCTTTTATCAGGTTGATTGTCTTTTGTTTTGACAGTCAGATTAGTTTGGCTTCTTGAAGAAGTCTGAGGGATTTCATAACCAAGTTTAGGAGATGAATATTAAGATACTAAGTTTTCGTAGTCCATGTTGTTAGCAGTATTTTCAAGAGTTTGTAAGGCTCCTATGATTTCTTCTTGTTTGTTATTGATATTGGAATCAATATCACTTTGACGGTCCATTATGTTAACCTCATCATCGACTATTTCGTTCTGATTCCTAGCTGATTCATGCCCTTGACCAAGATCAAGATAAATCCTATCATCAATTCTGTTCTTAGGAGAGGATTGAAGACTCCCAACATTAGAATTCTTAGGAGAGGAGTTATCTTGTTTTTTGTTTATGATAGTATTAGAAATATTGAACCCAAATTCAAGTGTTTGAACAGCACCAGTAATTTCAGCAGGAGTAGGCATGTTAACATTAACTTCTTGGATTTGTTCTTCATCAGCTTTAGCAGTCTCTTGTCCTGACTGTTTTCATTTTCTTCATTGATTTCCTTCTCTTTATCCTTGTTTTTCTTGCATTGTTCAGGGTTATGACCAATATGATAACAAGATTCACAATATCTAGGAAGGTTTAAGTAAATAATTCTAACCCATCATCCCTGGTTGCTTCCAAAGCCAACCCAAACATCATGAAGAAGATTTCTGGTGATGTCCATTTCAACCCAAGCCAGGCAGTGATTGTAAAACGCTCTATTCTTTAAAGGAACTTTTATGTGCATAGGTCTGCCAAGAGCTGAAGCAATGTCAGTGATAACTTTTTCATTGTACAGATGCTCTGGCAGATTTTCAATCTTGATCCATATTGGTAAGCCAGAGGAACATTTACCAACAAGCGTATATTTCAACTTAGATTTAAGATAATCCAAAAAGTTATCTCCATATTGCACGGATATATGATCATTCTTGAGACATATTTTATGGGTTGAAAGAATCAACACCGATTTGAGGACTAGGGTTCAAGGCTTCAGCAAAGGATTTGTTTCCCCACAGTCTGTTCTTTCTGTCGATATCTTACGGCTCTTTGATTGAAGAAGAACTAAAAACTTCTTGTATGGATGAAAAATGATCCATCAATAAGGAAAGAGGCTACTAGAATTCAGAGGTCGAATTCACTGGGGAAGATAAGCGGTTTCTTGTTTCTTGGAGCATACATCATTTTTTCAAGGATTATTCATTGAATAAGATCAGACCTGCATATATATCTTGTGGTCATTATATATGAATATGATACTTCTTACAATCGATAGGCCACTTTCCGTTAGCCAATTCAATTTTTTTATATACTACTTATAATGGTTATCTTACTCACATCTACTTTCCCATTAGCTTAAGGGTAATACAAGATAGAAAAATATATGTCAATCCAATACTTTCGACAATAAACGTGTAACCATTTTAAGCGTGGTCCATTATCAGTTATTAGCACTCTAAGAATCCAAAATTGAGTTATAATATTCTCTATCAACAATTAGCATAATTTTTTAAAACAAGATCTCATCAATGAGGTTGTCACTACCCACTTGGTAAAATAGTCAACATCCACAATTATTAATTGTCTTTTTTTGTTGGAATTAGTAATGTCCTTATCAAATCTATTCCTCATATGTTGAATGGATAAGGAACATGATTTAATCTCATATTTTCTCTTCGAAGGTGATTCATATTGGTAACCCTTTGACATATATCATAATTTTGACTAAATGGTTAACATCAATTGTCAATGTTAGACTATAAAACACTACTAATAGGAACCTACTAATCAATACTTTATATCAACCGTATACCCGACTACTCGTGCCTAAAATTTTGTGTAACACTCTATTGACATTAGTTGTCTTTTTCTAATAACCCCAATATGTCATTTTATAGAATATTTCAAAAATTGAAGATAGGATAAAGAAACTATTTAAATTTTATGTAACCAAGTTCGACTCAACCACCATAAATAGTATATTAAGTATTTTTCTTGTTATCTTTTGTCTCAAAATCACTAATAACTCTCACCTAAACAATTAGTTGACATTCAAGCAAAACTACCCAAATTTATTTCTATATTGCCACATGAACTCTTCTCTTCAAATCTTATGTACTATCTTATTTTATTTACTTTCTTCTTTGTGTTTATATCGTCAAATCACTTATAACATTTTTTTTATTTTTTTAACTTTCGATTTTCGGATCGTCAAATCACTAGTTTTGCTTTAGTTAGTCTATTTTTTATATGCATTTTTGTCATCTTTTATTTTCGATTTATCAATGTCTCATAATTTATTTATTTTATTACTTATTATTATTATTATTATTGAGTCCGTTATTCTAGTTAAGTACTTTCGAAGTGAACATCAAATTTTTCATGTTTACTTGTTCCTAACCATTATAAAACCTATTTTTTTCAATTATAATATGATTTTTTTATAGACTTTTAACTTACCCAAATAAAAACAAAAAAACAAAAAAAATCATTTTGTAAGTCACTTCTTAATTTGAGTAAGCCACCTAAAGTTATGTAATTATTTATTTATTTAAATTTAATATCTTATTATATGGTATTTATTCAACATGATATGTGTTTTAAATTAATAATGTTACTATACGCCGACTATAATTTATTTAAATTATAAAAGTGAAATATATCAAATCAATGTCGTAGACCACAGCTATTTCTTTCTCACAGTATTTTTTTTATAACAAAGGTTTTGATAGTGGCCCTATTGTATGCAGCAGCCTGCATAAAAGATTTAAGTAAATCAGCAATTATCAAATAATAAAATGAATCCTTACATTTAATAAATTTAATAAAGGGTCAAGCTATATATACCCAATTCGGGTTTAAGTATATCCAGTATACCAGAGATGATCTAAGTATATCCAAATTTTGACAAAAATACCCTTTTCTAGGTATATAAGGTTTTTTTTTTTACTAATCTTATCCACCTCATTTTTTCAATTACACTCTCTAACTTCTCTCTAAAACCTTCAAGTTCTCTCTAATTTATCCGGCGAACTAAAATCCGGCGAACTAAAATCCGGCGAACTAAAATATAAAAACTTAGTCTTAGTATCAAAATTTAGGGTTATGGTTGAATTAGGTAAAAAAAATCAGAATTTTAGGGTGTTTGGAGGTCATTTTCCGGCCGAAATTCGACCGGAAAATGGCCATTTACGAAGGCTGAGCGTACCGGTCGGTACACCCTCTGTACCGACCGGTACACCCCCTCTGTATCTATGGTACTCTCAGCCATCGCAAATGGTCATTTTCCGGCCGAATTTCGGCCGGAAAATGGCTTCCAAACACCCGAAAATTATGAATTTTTTAGTAATTAAATTTTTAATTTTTTTTTTAAAAAAACTTCAAAAAAACTAGTTTTGATTTTGTGTTTTTATTAGAAGAAGTTTAAAAAAATTAAAAAGAGTTTGAATGTTCTTGAGGCAACTTTGAATGTTAAAGAACAATTTGAAGAATTTCACAAAATTGTAGTAATATGGGGTTTGATCTAGTAGAGAGTTGTGTTTTTTTGGGTATACATAACCAAATAGATTGTTTTGTGAATTGGGTGTATCTAGGATATACTTAGTGTTTTTTTTTTACTTAGTGGCAATTCGGATATTAAATGAAATTTCAAGGGTTTTTTCGTCCTAAAAAAATCAAATAAAAGTCAACTGCGTTTTTTAGGTATATTTAAACCCGTTTTGGGTATATATAGCCGTACCCTTTAATAAATGGTTTTAATACAGATTTGGATAACGAGTTTTCACAAAAGTTAATATTCCCTGACACACCTAATATTATGGTCCCTGTGCGAAACGAAGAAGTTTAAGTTCTTAACCAAATGGCGTCAGCAGCGGTCTTCGGTTTGCATTCATTACCTGATCGGCTGCGTCAGCGGTGACACGTTTAACCATATTAAATATGCGTACGTAATCGGTCTCATTTGATACGGTATAAGATGAATCTTACAGATTAAAGTTTAAGACGAAAATCTTAGGGACGTAAATAACTACTCATGTATCGGTATTAATAATGAATATTTGATTTTAATAAACTTTCGAAAACTGTTCGGATGTTTTAATTGAGAATATAAAATTTAGAAAAGAAAAGAAAAAAGTAGCTGAAAAAAGTGATATTAGATGATATTAGAGTAAATGATGTTGTCAAACATGGGAAAGTGCCAATTTCAAACCATGCTCTGAAAGGAACGGTCTGAAGAAATTAAAATAAAAACTCGTTTGTCACAAGAGGTTTTTTTGGTTTACATTTAAATAATTTTATAAGCTTTTTACGAAAAAAATTGTTTTCTAGGTTAGAATTTTTTTATTGCAATCTTATATACTAAAAAAGTAGGAGGATTAAATCTTATCTTCTAAAAAAACAGATACGTTCTAGAAGAAATATAAGGATTAAATTCTACATTTTAAAAAAATAAATACACTCAAAAGAAGCATAGGGGTTAAATCTTACATTTAGAAGAATGGGACGGATTAAAATCCAATAGATGAAGTGTGATTTAGATTTTTAAAATCTCGTAACATGAAAATTAGGCTGAAATAAAATCATGCTTAGTTTCGTAGCATACGCGACATTAAACAATTGTTTTTTTCTAAAAAACATTAAACATTTTGCTACGTGTTAGTTTTGATAATAAAATTTGTGTTTTTGAAAATTTATGTTTACAATTTCTATAAAAATAGAGATTATAAGCTGAAAGCATAGAACATTTTTGAATTAAATGTACAAATATAAACCATCGACATGACAATTGAATAAAGACTTAAAATTTGATATTAAAAAAAATAGTCATAAATCAATTTTGACATATAATATATATTTTGACATATAATATTTTTTAACATATAAAAGTGTATATTGATCTAAAATGTGAATCATCGACATGACAGTTGAATAAAGACTTAAAATTTGATAATAAAAAAATAGTCATAAATTAATTTTTAATATAATATATATTTTGATATAAAAATTATATTGATCTAAATATATTTTTTGAAATACAAATATTTTCGATAATGTGAGTTATTTTTTTATTTTATAGTGTAAAAACTTAATTATTTTCAAATTAAGTAAGTTAAATATATGATTTTTGTTTGTTTAAAAATTTAGAATAGTAATGGTTGTTAAATAGCAATACATTAGTATTATAAAAATCTTCAAGAATATAATTATGTGCAGTGTGACCGGATTATAAGGTTTGATATTGGATATGAAAAAAACAAAACAAAAATGTGTTTTAATCATTTTAATTTTTTGATGGTACTCGAAGAGTATCCAACACAAATTATATTACTATCTAACCATAAAAAATCTAATATGAGTAGTGTTAATTTTTGTGGATGGTTTTTTTATTTAGAGTTTACTATATACTTTTTGAGTATAAAATTAAAATTTATAGATTTGAAATTTATTTTAATTCTTAAAAAGTATTTGTTAGAGTTTATAATGACATGTGTAATGAAAATTTTAACCATATTAATTTAAAACATGAGTATATACTACAACCAATTCAAATTGAAATTATATAGTTTCATACTATATTCTAATGAAAACTTTACATAATCGTTTGCAAAGTTGTCCGTTTCAAGAAATTATAAATCAAACATTTAGAGGCGTATGCTGAAACTTTTAAAATTGTAACTTTGCTAATGATGCTAAACTATATTAAACATATAATAATATGTAACAAATATTCTACTAGTTTACAAACGTAAAACTCAGCACATAAATATTGAACCCACCTAAATAAAAAAAACATTTATTATAAAATTTATAATCTTGGTTTGCCATAAGAATCATAATATTATTTTGTTGTGTCTTCAAATTTCAATTCATTTTTCTTACCTACTTTTTTTGTAGTGCGTTTGCGTTCATCTATATAGGTTTGATTGTTTATTGTTGGGCCATATTACGTGAGTTCTTGAGGACAACACTGTATCTGGTCCACTTTAACCTTCAAATTCTTTAAACAATTCCTCTCATTCTCAACTAACATCTCTAGATTTTTACACTTGATCATTCTTTTTAAAACGATTGTTGGAAGATTCAATAAACTTGTTAAGAGTCTCTAATAAAGTGGGTTTCCTCTTCTCAAAATGATTGTTGGAAGATTCAATGAACTTGTTGAAAGTCTCTTCTAATGTTGGTGTCTCTTCCAATATATCCAAATCTTGTTGCTTTCGTATGTTATCGTTTTTTCTTCCATAAAATATTTGGAATTGGCAAAGACCTGCTTCATAATCATTGTTACTATGTAAAGTCTAAGATTTTGTTGGAAGTTACTTACATAATGAATCAATGTTCGTTTGCTAGGTAGTACGTTTCGACTTCATTTACAACTACTAAATGAATTTTCAATTGAGTCTCACTTTAAACATTCCAGACTTCTTCCTAAAAGATATACAAAAAAAGAAAAAACATATGAAACCAATAGATATAAAAATAAACAAATTATATCTTGGCAACAATACTAAAAAATCGATGGACAAAACGAGTATTTTTAGTACTCGTGTATCGAACCCAAGATAATAAATTTAAAATTTTTAAATCTAAAATTTAATATAAAAATATATTAATTTTATAAAAAACGAAAATAAATTAATACAAATGTTTATTCTAAAAGATCCGAGTTGGGGTTGTGATTGCAATTAAATAATTAAAAATAAAAATAAAATAAATTAAGAGAATATTAATTTATAAGATATGATAGAGTTAAACATGTAGAAATAAGTTATTATGAAGTTCAAGTAACTAGAATAATTTATTTAAATATATATTTAAAGTTGAGGTTCCCTTTCATAGTGTTGTTTTTATCTCGAGGAACTAACCTTCTTATGTGGTTGGTTGTATCTCTAGTCTCCTACCTCCTACAATTGTGTCATAATATCTAAGAACCTAGTTTAGACTTCACTAGGTCATGAGAATAGTACACCACTCGTTCAACTCAATGGTATTGATGTAGTTCTGAAATAGACTAACCTATCGCTGTTAATCATAAATATTAAAAAAAACAATTGAACTCATAGGTAATTTCAGAAATTTTCCATACTATCAATACCTAAAATATATATAAAAATATAATCAAAATGAAATAATTTAACAATTTCATCATATATCACAATCAATTTATTTTATATGTTGTTCATCAAAATCAGGTTCATGTACATTCTATTATTATGATTTCTCAATCTCAAACAATTAACCATCGTGTATGGTTGGTTGTATCTCATTTCATCTACCTTATACTATTGGGTCATAATATCGTGTAACGTAGTCCTGACTTCATGGGTCATGATGGTAGCGCATTACTCATTCAACTAGGTTGTATTAATATAGTTAAAAGTAGAGATTTGCTCTCAGACTCATTCTAATCTAAGATCAACCAACTTATCAAGTAGGAAATTGAAAGCGTCAGGATTAACATCAATACTAAATAGCAAGTATTAATTTAAATCAAATGAAACACGCGATTTTAACTCATAGTAAAAAAATTTTTACAGAGGTTCAAAAAATTCTAAAAAAGAAGCATTAGGTTATGTTAATCGTGCTCATAAAAAAAATGAAAGTAAAATAAGAAGAAGAAAATAAAAATATATATCGATCATAATTTTGTTATCGTTCTCCCATTAAATAATATAAACGGCATTTATAACCAAGAGAATGTATTCTCTCCCCATTCTCTACACTATCCCTTATAGAAAGCGGAAATTAATGAGTTTAAAACTAAAAAGGAATAAAATTTACTTGGTAAAAAACAAATCCAATTACTCATTGATTATAAAAAAAATTAATGGGTTTGATAAAAATTTGATTTAATTTAATTTAATTTATTTCATATCGTGGGTTTGATAAAATTTTATTTGTTTCTATGTTTTCTCTATAAGCATAAATTGATCTATAATTAGTTAAATACATCATTAAGCGTAGATTGATCCATAATTTTCAACAATCTCCAATTTGGATCGTCATACACTACCAACAATCATCACATTATGTATATCAAATAATTACGTTGATAAATTATATTGTATATCATTAGAATAATATGAAATGTAATTGCATATATTTTTTAACTGGTCCTATTTAAGTCGAAATCTACTTAATTAACATAAGTGAGCATAAATTGCAATGAACTAAAGTGTAAATATGTATATATTGGTTCATATTACAAAACTCTCACTTAATTCAAAGATATTCTAAACAAACTACATTCATTATAATGGTATGGTCCTGAAAATCTTAAGGTATTACAAACTTTAGTAAGAGAATATTCTACTCTGGAGTGTGAATCGATGTTCTCAATACTGATTTGACAAATCTGAACTCTCCTTAATTGAAATGAACTTGATATCTATATGTTCTACCTTTGATGATTTCATGTTAGTGTTAGTATACTGAAGAATTATTGTCACGTCATAACGTTACGAAACTTATTATGCCTCATACAATGACTTAATTCTTTAACCATAACGATGTTGCAAGCCTTAAAGTATGCAACAAATTCCACTATCATAGCATATGATACAACTAGTGTTGTTTTATACTTTTCCATAATGTTTTACCTCTTGTTAGTAGGAATATTATGTCAATAGTGTCACCAAATCTGTCCCCACAACTTATTAATATATAAGTCGGAATATCCAATAATCTCAAGATTATCCCAAATTATTATATTTCAACATGTATTATTTTGTTTGTTATTTATATCACAAATTCCTTTTGATTCGCTTCTTAATGGTTCATATCCATATTACTTACACACCCTCCAAAAACTAGGCATCATTAGAAATTTTTGACGTTGTGGAAACGTGATCATACACGAGACTCCCAACTGCCTGAGCATATGGATTTTTTTATATGTTCTCAATATCAAAGTTTATCTTTGGATATTGAATACAACTTAATTTAGCTTATTTTGCAATAAAGGTATTCAAAGGCGCACTAAAAGTATGAACTGATTCCGACTAAACCTCTGATATCGATTGATCTCAACCGAGTTCATATCAAAACTAAATGAGGCTATTATTTAAAGAACTTATGGTATCACTATCGAGAAATTTTTTTGAGCCCATATATGGATTCCTAAGTTTGCATACCATTTACTTTGAGATATTAACTAAAAATTTCTCACAGTGCACCATATAAAACATTTTTTTAAATGTTCTTTTCAAGAAAAATAATCTTAAAATCCATATAATGAAGCTCTAAGTTATAGTATACAATACTACCATGAAGTTTCTAAAGGAATCATTCAAGAAATTGGATAGAATACCTTATTTAAAGTCAATACTTTAATGTTGAGTATAACCTATTGTCATAAATTGCACTTTATGTTTCTTTATATTACCCTTCGAGTCTCGTTCCGTTTTGTAAATTCACTTATGACAAATCAACTCCTTTTTTAAGGTAATATGATAAGCTGCCAAATCACGTTATATTGCATTAACTTATACTTTTACTGATAATGTAGATCCACATTTGAGAATCAGAACTATTTATGGTTGTATGGAAACACGACGAATCATTTATAGTTACCACATAAATCTTAATGTGGTCGAAGATACAGTATATGGTCCAAAAATATAATGTTCTTCTTATCTCTAGTGGACCTTTTTAAGGACAATATTTCTTACTTTTATACTTACTTGATAAGGTAGAGTTTGATTTGTTTTAACCTTTTTATTTTGTTCTCTATGCGGAAGATAAATATCATCTTTGGTAACTTAATGGTCTAACAAGACTGATATGACTCGTATTGAAACCAAATCATCTAATACCGGATTATCAATTTACCAACAACATTCACTTGGGATGATATGTTGGCTTTTTACCTACTTATCTTTGAGTATCACTTCACCAACACCGTTCATCTAGACCGATATTGGCTTTAAAACCTACTTATCTTTGTTGTAACCTTCATAATTTTCTATGGGTTCTTTTTTGAAATGAAGATTAGATTCTAAAATATTCTTTTAAACTCAACACCAACAAAGAAACTTAATTTTCCCCTCCAAAACATTCTTTTAGTGGAAGAATTTTAAAACTTACAGCCCCTTAAGTATTCTAAATATCCAATTAAAAAACATATAACCCTCATAGTTTCCACTTTGTTTCAATTCGACCTATAAGGATTTGATTTAAATTGACATCCTCAAACATGAATATGCTTTAAGCTAGGCTTGCGCCCAGTCTGAAGCTTATAAGAGATATTTATGGTTTCCTTTCTCGGAATTCTATTGAGAATATATGTTGTATATGTGTTGGCCTCGCCCCTAGAGTAATAGTGGTAAAGTCTAATGATCAATCCTATTTCTCACAATCTCAGTAAGAATATGGTTTTACTTTTTGTATACACCTTTTATGTTGGATGAACCTGGAATTTTATTTTGTGGAACAATATTGCACTCCTCTAGGTAATTTTCAAATTATTCATGATATTTCTTCATCCAAACCGTCATATTGGTCATACTATTCGGTACCATGGTTAGATCAAACAAACTTAATATTCTTACCAAGTTGTCTAACTTTGGTCTCAAAATCTATGAACTTATATTGGGGCTTCTGATATCTCAAAAATAATATATAGATCCCCATACCAAGACAAGTCATCTTTAGTTAGATAAACTACCGTTGCATGTTCCATGAGGCCTATTGGAACAGTTAATAATTATCGTTATGTATCAATTCTAAGACTTATTTTAATATGTATGCATCTAATATTTTTAATATGGTATGTTTTCCATTGATACATTTGACACAAAAACGAGAGTCTAAATAATCAATTGAACTTAATAAACCTTTCAACAAAAGGCTTATCCATTTTTTTCTCAGATATATTACCGAAGTGCTTATGTCAAATATTTTTTAAATTTTATTTGTACAATTTAGTTTGTCAAATGCATGTATGTCCATTGCTTCATTTTTATTCTTATAATATTTAATAAATACAACTTATTATGCATTTTTAAATATCTAGTGCCTATCACATTATCATGTAAAGAGAGAGTCATTTGATTATTGTCAAAAAGACCCAAAAATCTAAATACGACTTCTATGGAAATAAAATAAAATTCATATTGATATTTTTCAGATAAATAAATGTTTAATGGAAAACAACAATTACAATTCGTAAATGACATATACTAAGCACAAAATTCTCTTTTACTCGATGAATGGATTTTCACCATCACTAAGCCTTTGGCTCCTTATGATATACTTTATATAAATATAAATTTGTATTGTCGTACCTACAACTAAAACTATTTTTGATTATCGTTAGCATTTATGTAAACTTGGTACGTTTCACACTTAATTTTGAGATTTATCATCCTCTTACAAAAGATAATTAAACATGTAGCATGCGATTTCTTAGGTTTCTATACTCCTAAACTATAAGCCTTATCAAATATTTTTGTATACTTTATTTTCTCTACTTTTCTTATTGAAATCACCTTATGCACTATAGGAACTTCTTGTTTTAGTCTCTTTTCATCATAAGTAGCATGAGAAACCAATTTACTAATTGTTCACTTCTCACGTTGACGGAAAACTAAAATACAAACCTTATCAATAATTTTTTGAAAAATCTTAATTTTAAGTGTCTTTAACTTTGAAGGGATTATTGATAATAAGTGTAAAATGTAAAGAATTTAGAGATGAAAGTAGACGTACTTATGTGTTTTGAAGAATAATAAATAATATATATATATGTACGGATAATAATATATTTGTTGATTGTAAGATTGTTTGTTCATTCATTTATTTACTAATTATTCTCCCTCATATACGGAAGTTGTAACAATTACATTAATTGATTACATTTATTATGTTGTATTAATTGCTCATTTAATTCTATGAGTCTGAAGCTGCCATACGTATATGAATATTTATGAATGTTAAAACATAATTTCCTAAATCCTTTATGACTTTGTAACTAATCCATATTGATAGAGTAACTTATGACGAAGGCTACGCGGCATCGGCCAGGAGAAGGCATCGACCAAAATGCATCGATTAAGGAAATAGCCAAGGCATGACTCACAACATTGACCAGGATATCAGCCGGAGAAATTACCATGGAAATTTTCATGCCTATGATCATGTGTTAAAATCGATGGTTCAACCAAGTGAAGCTTCACCTAAATGGGTGAAATTCGTCTTTATTAGTAGCCCTTTAGTCTTTGTGGAAGAATTGAGAAATGACTACCTTAGTAATGTTTGATTGTCTTGAGTGTTTTCTGTATGAGTGTTTGTCAAAGCATATTGCATATCTTCAATGCTCTTCTCGGTTGATGTCAAATGTCTAAATCAAAATTATATTAGTTAGTATTGTAGCCTTTTTGGCCGAACTTCATAAATTCTTTAAATACCTTTGTAGATTGGTTTTCACTCTAACCATACTAATCTTGGAGATGGCTATAGATTTAATATATGTTGACCATGTTCTGGTATACGTTAAAAACCTCTATCGGCCAAAACGTTCCCTTGAGGATAAAAATCTACATTTATTCAGGAGGAAAATATTATCAGAACATGTAGCATGCTGCTAAAGATATGGATGTTACCTTGGAGTTGTTTACTTTGCTTCAAATATTCTATTGGAAAAAAAAATTATTATGTCACTTGCGGGTATGATGTAGTAGGCTCTTAGTGTTTTTAAAGCATGTAAGAAGGACTACTTATGAAAAAAATGTTTTTGAGGATTTGACTTGTTGAGTAGCCGTCTATTCGTTTGTGAATGATGAAGGAAGGACTATAGAAAAATGACTTTATGTTTTTAATTTTTGGCTTTTCGAGTAGCCTCATCTAGTCATTGTTGGAGGATAAATGAAGGACTATATATTGCTCAAAATTTTGTAGGCAGACGTGTATCCTTTATTATTTGAATTTTTCATCTGATTTGTCAAGTCAAAATAAGATTTGTAAAATAAAATAAAATAAATTAGAGGATTTACATCTATTCTGAAGTATATATATGAGATATTAGCTCATATATTTTTAGTTTGTTGCTTTTAATATTTTTCCTTTAAGAACCTTAATGATTTAAGTGATTAAAATCATTTTTGTTCATTGATTTGATGGAGCTTTGAGTGATGATAATCATTTTCAAATGTTGTAGCATAAAAAAATGAATGCCATGACATTATAAAAGGTGCTGAGAGATCTTAGTCTTATCACTTGGTTGGTGGGTTGGTTGGTTGTAGAAAATGAGTGTTGAGAGGTCTCAGTCTTAGTCCTACAGAAAGTGATGTTGTAGCGAAGAAGGTACTGAAGACTATATTTTCATCTTACAGTTATTGTTACTGTATTTTATTTTAGAAAGAATATTATCACTCCGAAAATGTTAAAAGATTTGTGCCTGTTTTTATACTCCAAATATATATTTTTAATTATTTCGGCTTGGAAACCTGATTTTTATTTAAGTTTGGCTCGTAAGACTTGTTTATATTGGTTTTCGGCTTGTAACCCTATTGCACAACAGTATTCGGTACATCATTAAACGTTTCTTATAAAAATAATTAAAATTCGTATGGGAACTTAAATTTTGTAAATCTGAAGCCAAAACATATGTTGATCGCTTTAATCATTACCTCATAATTACAATATGTTCGACGGTTCTACTAGATACAAAAATGGTCAAATTGATTGGGACTTCCTTTAAGTTTTATCTAATTATGTTTTATAAAACTCAATGTACATTAAGTGGACATTGTCTCATGCAAGTTATGAAGGTGTGCGACAAGGTGAAAGTGAATGGTGCTCGTTTACTTCATCATGTACCTCGAATATAAGAAAACGAAAATGTTGTTGAAGAAAAATCATGATCTTTTTTAAGACTCAAAGAAAATAATATAGATCATTCACCAATAAATTATATATTGAATTTTATTTTCATAAACAAAATTCTCATAGGGGAAAATAACTGCAAAATGAATAAATTTTGTTTATTTGTTCAAATAATGATTTCTCTCTAAAAATTTGAATACGTTTTCTCCACACAATGTTATTGATGAGGTTCAAAACCTTCATTAAATATACAAAAAGTGTTTCAATTCTAGAAAGGAAATAATATAACCTTTTATAGAGAAGATAAAACTTTTTAGAGAGAGAAAGTAATTAAGATAGTACGTTTAGGATAAATGAGATAGATTTCCCTCTTGTTGTACTTTTGATGTATATATAACAAATATCACGTATAGAAATGTAAAACACCAATACAACTTCATTTGTAGTTATATTGGTGTAAATGACCAATATATAATCATTTGTATGTATATTAGCTCTTAATAATATGTCTCTCTATATTAATAACATAAATATATATATTTATACCACTATCTCATTATTCTATAATCACAATCTATATGACTTCTCTCACGTCTTCAATTATTTATTCTTCTTATCGAAACTATTTTTAGTGAGGGGCATGGGTTTCTTAGTCCATAATGACAGGTCATGATTATAGTAGTGAAACTACAATACCATGTCTTCATTCATTGGAAATACTTTAACTTACCTAAAAATTGAGGGCGCATTGTCTTATGAATTATAGGTATTGGCTACAAATTTACACATAAACAGCACATAAACCACACATTTATTGGACATATAAATAGTGTGGACATCACATATTACATGTGAGATATAACTTGCAGTACAAATAAGATAAATTTAAATAAACATTTCAAATGCATTTTATGAGTTTTAGAAAAATCATTATTAATATATTTTTAATTTACCTAATTCCAGCGAAATACTTCTTTGGCTGATTTCCCCTATTTCAATTAAATTGTTAATAATAAATTCACCTACTGTAATCATGAAAACCTTAATAATGAAATTTCACTTGTAATTTAAACACCTCTCAATAAACTATATCAAAAAAATGTACCCAAACATATGTGGTCACAAATTTGAAGGAAAAGAGACCCAACTAAGCCCCCTCATATGTGCGCAGCTGCAACGATGACATTTTGGTTGCAGTAATACGTGTTTGTCATGTTAAGAAAAAAAATTTCCATGATGAAAAAACCCGTTTGTAGCGCAAACCAATATTAGGATTTTGATGACGAACATCCGTTGGAAATTACTTTGTTGAGCCCATAATAGAGTTGTACTGGTGAACTTGTATTATTTATAATTTTTCACTCAATTTATGATTTGTTTTACCTTGAAATTATTATTTTCAAATGGTAAAGAATCCCTAATTGTAGTACCAAAACTTAATCTTGGCATGCAAATCAATTTAAACACAAAAATATAGAAATCATGTGTCTGTGAACAAATGAACGAAAAACATGTTTTTAAATCCTAGATATATATCCTAACCAACATAAAAATTAATTATTCTCAATGGGATGAATCATGTATTCAACTTTAAATATATCTTTTATTAAATTTATCAAACATACAATCCTACTAATCGTTTTTTAGGATTAACTTTGAAACCAATTAATAGACTAAATTGAATCGCTCAATCTAGTTAATAAATTGTAATAAATGAATCGATCCATTTATCGATTAGACTAATTGAAAGGCAAAATAACTTACTTGTAAGATTAGACATTGTCATAATGATATGTTAAAGTTGCGATCTTTACCTTGATGTTTTGTTCTTGAAGATCGTTTGTTTTGTGCTTTTGTTTCTTCAATGTGGATGATGGATTGCTCAAATATTGTAAGTTTTATTGTGTCCCCACGAATACGAGAAGAACACAATACATAGAAAAATAAAATTTTGGTATTTTAACTACTATAGAGTTTAATGAGAAATATGATAAATATAAGTGTTTGTCTCTTTACATATGAAAACAAGTGGAGTTAAAATTTATCCTAATTGTATCCACATCCTTTAGTTCGCTCCATGGTGAGGGACCATATAATAATTAAATTATTTTATTCAATTGAATCACAATTTTCATTTATATTAAGTGTCAATATATGGTTTAAATCTTTCACGTGCCCAAAATTTGATTCAGTATCTATACAATACTCCAAAATGTATTTTTATTTATTAGTCAAATTCTCAATTATTTGAATTAATCGATTACTTATTAGTTAGACCGTTTATTGGAAACTAGTTAAATACATTACCTACATAGAATGATCCATAATTTCTAAAACTATATATGTAGAATATTCAATAGGTGCAACAACTTATAAATAAAATAAGTTTCAACATATAAACTAAAACTAGTTCAATCTATGATAATATATATATATATATATATATATATATTATTTATTAGATAGAGGGTTAGGTACAAAGATAATTTTGATATGTTTTAGTTTATCACATAGTATATATTTTTAAAAATAACCAAAAAAATTAATACAATCATACGTAGATGAATTTAGAGATAATGACACATTTTATGAGAGTTTAAGTTTCTCTCAAAATAATTTTAGAAGCACGTGGTCATAATAGTCCTTAATAACAATTGAGCACAAAGAATTTAGTTAAAATATTTTTGTATTTGAAGTTATCTGTTTTATCAAAAGGGAAAATTGGTTCAAAGTCATTACTATTACAATTGGGACAACATTGTTCTACCATTCTACTAAAATAGAATTTTCATTGAATATATCTTATTTTATGGGGACATACTGTCTCAACGAAGAGACGATGACTATTATTTGATTAAGTTGAGAATTGTTGGGATTATTATTAATTGAAATGATGGGTAAAAGAAATCAAGATAAATTTGGAATAAATAATATGTGAATCAGATGAGTGATACACAATGAGATGTAATTTAGGTTTGAAGGAATTTCCACGTAATCGGATGTGTGACAAATCAAAACGATAACCCATGACACATGCTTTAATACATAATATTCATTGTGAACATAAAATAAATTATCATGGTGTGGCACGCCATAAGTGTAGAATGTGGCTCAATCTTCTCAACAAGGAACATAGCTTAGTCGTTGCGAAAATATATGGCTTGGTGCAAAAAATATTGCATGATATAATAGGACTCATAATGTGGCTTGAGGCCCAAAAAAAAGAACACGACTGAACACGATGATTTGTGCATTAACATATCTACATTGTTACAAAAACGAGTTATTTTTACTGTTACACCGACTTATGTTACCACGATAAAAACTCACTTGTCACGGTTATATCAAGTTACTAGTATAAATAGACATTTATGTGCAACTATATAAACTATTAGTTTGATAATTTCATACTACATATTGCGGTAAACTCTATTTTTCAACACGACAAAATGAGACAAATGTAATGTTTCACATTATGTTTTATATAGTTTTTTTGTATCCAAAACGATGTGTTGATTTAAAAAGTTATCTTAAAATTATAATATAAAATGAATGATAATAAAATCTTATAAAATATATAATATTTTTTTTATAAAACTCGTGAGTACTAGTATAATTCTATAAATGACAAACAACATGTCATAACCGAGAGATGATTATTACACCAGTACCTCTCAAACAGACCAAAAGAAAAATGAAATTAAATAAACATAATTTACTTTTAGACTCAAAAATTACTAAAATCCTACAAGAGTAAAAATAATAATTATAAACCCGATATGACTCTCTAATTTTTAACATAAACACTTGCTAGAAAACTTGAAATTTAACAAGATAGACTGATTACATACAAATAAAGTCTAATAGACTCCATGAAAAATAGATATAAATAGAGTGTCGAACAATCGAATTACAACTGGAGCGTAAGAAGCAATGAATGTTTGAAATATGGATAAAATAACATGAAATGGAAAAATAATTTACAATGAATAGAAGACAAACTCTGATGTTTCAATAAATACTATGTATGAACCAAAAGAAGCGTAAAAATAGAGTTGAAAAATAGAATCAGAACACTCTAAATCAAAGCAATTTTGATGATAGATAACAATAAACAAAAACACAAATATGTTAGTTATTTCGAAAAAATAAAAAACCCTACGAATATTTTATTGAAGTTATTTTAATTCAAAATCATCGGTATTAAAAATGATTTTATGTCTTCCTTTAGCCAACCAATCAACAACTCCATTGGCCTATCCACATACATGTTCAAATTTGAAGCATAACGCTAATATCATGAATATCAAATAGTTCATTCCTTTAAACCTAAAACATGGAATAATATTTCATAATATTAATCACTAATTGAGACTCACGTTCGTAAAATATATAAAATAATAAACATTTAACCAAAACATTAGAGTATGATGTTAAATCCATAAAACATTTCATTATATTAGAGGTAAAACCAGTACACCGATAGATTTTGGTAAGAACTTATATACAATTAAACAAACCTACGAACGAATAATCTAATTTCCATGTACAAGACAAGCAAAAAATAAAAGAAAGAATAATAAAACCAAGCCCACGAGATAATACTTAACGTGGTACAAATTGTAAAGATATCCTACATCCACGGGCAACAAACACTCTTTTATATATAACTAGGTTACAATAAGAATCTTCAAACACAAATGACTCAATCACTCTTTCTAACAAAAGATGACATGATTCACATAATCCTCTATTTAAAGTTTATCTCTCATCTTACTTATCTCATAAAACACCTAGATTTATTTTACTCTCTCATTAAATATCTTCTCACATAATTGTATCTTTACAATTACAGCCGCATTACATCACAATCATATCACATATTGTATAACAATATCTTCTTTCATTTAAAGGTTTAAGAAAAACCCTAATTCTTCATTAGACACTCCAACTTAATACATATTAATTAACGGTTGAAATAACTCTTACTCCATTAATATAGAAAGGCCCAACTAACATAGAAGATCTAGTAAACAGAATATTATGTTTCGGTATGGTAGTGCTACAATCTAGCACTTTACGGATTAGAGTGGTACTTCTAATAAGTTTGCTTCAACCATCCTACTTTGTCTAGCTAACTTTGACCATTCATACTTCGACTCAATACATATTTTGTTCAACCTAATGGTCACCAGTATTTTAAATTTGTATTATCTCTTAGGATCAGTAGACGTCTCTACAACTAAGTTATAGCTCAAGCACCCGAGAGTTTTAACCATTTTTACCTATACATTCAAAGGTATATCCATTAATCATGTAGTCTTTCAGCAATACCTCTGTTGGTGTGTTACTTATAGCCAATACCTAAACATTCCCCATCCAGGATTATAGTAACTATTTAATTTATGTTTCATTTGATCCTTTTACTCTTAAGAGACCAGCTCACCTACATCCCATACTTGATCCATTCTCATGCACTTCATGATCTTTGAAATCTGTAATGCATGGCTCATAGCATACAAAGGATTTCCCTCGCTAAAAATATTACCCACCTTCATTTGTTGTTCCCCCACAACGTCTATGATACACTGTATCTTATTGTATACATGTTTAGTTTGCTCATGGAACCCTGAAATTCTCATCGAAATGAATAACATTGATATTATCACGGAACATAATCACATTTTTCTCCACATCAGTGATTCACTTAACAATTTCTGTATCTAAATAATTTTTTCATGGTTTCTATAGAAACCATATACTAATCTTTGATAGACGACATCATAATAACTTATGTGTACAATAATTGAAGCTAACTACTTCTCCAAACACAGTTAATAGATAACCCAATTTAGAATTCTTTCTATTGAGGCAACATGCATAATCGGAGTCCACATATCATCTCATCACTATATCACATGTATCCTTCTGATTATAACATAACCCTACAATAGTCGAGACTTTCAAGTATCTCATGAGCCACTTGATTGCATGTCAATGTGACTTTCCTGGATTCGACGTGAATCTGCTCAAAACACTTACAACATATATAAGATCAGCTTTCGTGCAAATCATAGGATACATAACTATACCAATAACATTGGCATAAGGTATCCCCTGCGTATTATTATTTAATGCTTTGGTTTGTGCTTGAGTGACATTGAGTTTAAATTGGGAACCAATATAATTACCAACCAATTTTTCTTCGAACATCAAGAGCTTCATTAGGATTTTTTATATATATTATTGTTGAGATAAGACACCCTTTTGGCATGTTCCTCGTGGTCTAGATACCAATTATCCTCTTAGCTTCTCCGATAACCCTCTTTCACTTCTTCATACCTGTTCGGTTGACACATATAAGTTGTATCTTCTAATTTACTATGTAAGAAGATAGCAGTAACATCCAATGATCTAACTGAAGATCAAATCTTGCAATTGAGAGTACGACCCCAATGGAGGTTTGTTTTATAATCAGTTGATAAGGGAATATGTTGTTGGAACAACATCTAGACTCATTAAAAGTAGATAAAATTATCATCATCAAAAGTATAACATCGGTTTGGTGGATGATATAGCCTTAGATTTTTCATTTACTAATGAAGATCTAATATGATTTTTAATTATACTTGAGCATACATTATTTAAATCTCCTTATAGTTGGGAAAATTGTAAGGAGGGTATTACTTGATACTAGAAGCTCGCTAATGTGCCTTATATATCAAGCTACGATCGAATGATTAACTTTTTTCATTTAAGAAAACTGAAAGGAATTCGGTAAGTTTTTTTATTCAAGTAATTGTGTAGAGGAAGTTGATTCGAATGTAATTGTCAATACAGAGGAAGTTTAAAAAACCGTTGGTACGTTGTTTATTATATTCGATGCTTCGAGTTCGCATGATATAATTTTAAGAAGACCTTGGTTACATGAAATGGGAGCAATAGTGCTATATTTTCATTAATGTGTGTAATATATAGTTACTGGATAGGTAGGAATAATTCGAGGAAACCAGCAAACCTCCAAAATTTGTTACTCTTTATGTTTTATACAACAAAACATAATAGTTTCACACCATCAAGAGTTGCCGGAGACATAGTTACGGAAGAATCATGTGAACTTGTGGTAGTGATAAAATAAGATGAAAATTGACGATTTATGAGAAGTGTTAAATGAAACCGGCGTGTTAGAGAAACTAGAAGACTATGTACTAACCGACGGGAAACTAAATAAAATTAAAAAGGCTTTTGTTTGGACTTTCTGGGCTACATCATCCTCTCCTGGTTGACAAGAATTCGTCCTCGAATTCACAGCACCATCACCATCAAGAACCTAAATTATATATTTTATTTTATTCAATCGTTACATTGAGAATTATAATTTTTGACCTTATCAGAATAAGATAATTCTTCTCGAGTGCTCCTTATTCGAAGTCACATTGAAGCATCCAGTTGAAGGAAAAAAATAGTTTCGAAAACCTTTTCATAGCCTGAAGACAACATCCCCATGTCCAGTTGATAAAAAAAACATGGTTTTGAAAACCTCTTCATAGCCTGAGACGGCATCTCGATAAGCAATTTTTACCTTGATTCGACAATTAGTAGCCAATTTAAACTTCTTCAGTAACCGGTCAATATGATCGTCATTGAAACACATAGTGTGTCTCCCACATACCAAACGATCTTTGAGATCTTCATGGTCGTATGTTGTTCTCTCCTTTAGACCTTAAATCAGATGAAATCAAGATTCAGAAACATGCTTGACCCGTAGCAAGAACTAAGGCTCTGATACCAAACTGATGACGCGGCGGAAATAGAAGAAGAAACAACGATAGATGAAACCCTAATTCAAGAGTAACATGATGAAACCCTAATCTAAGGGTAACAAAAATTGAAATTTTCAGAGATAAAAAAATATATTTTTCCAAAAACTTAAAATAACATAAGGCATATGAGGCTTTATATAAGAGCTTCTCAAAACCCTAAATTATAATACAAGGAAATAAAATAAATATTTTAAAATAAAATAGAATAAAATCAAATCAAATCAAATCAAATCAAATCAAATCAAATCTTAATATAATTTGATTTGATTTAAATACATAAGATATTTGAATAAAATAAAATAAAAATAAAAAGGCATTTGTTTGGACTTTCTGGGCTACATCAGTTGACTCCAATAAGATGGACCTTTTAAGGTAATTTATAAATTACCCAAGGGAGCTTATATATTGATGGATTTGGAAGGAAATTTATTGAAATATAATTGTAATATTCACCATTTGAAGTTGTAAAAAATGAAGTATAGGTTAGTAATTGTAATTTACCAATGGAATTGTAAAACATTTTGACGGATAGTTTTAATGAACTATGTATTTCCAACAATTATTTTAAAACAATTAGCTACATGATAATAATTATAATAAAGCTATAATTAACACGAGAACTTAGATATATGCAACACCTGACTAAAACTGTTTGCAATCAATTAAAGCAAATATAATTATAAGTCAAGTTTAGCTTAAAACGTAAGAGGCAACGGTAGACTTGTAACGGCCTTAAGATGCGACTATGGTTATAAGCCAACCAATTAAAGAATAAAAAGACGAGCAACAAAAGAAAAACAAATATAACTCTAAGTTAAGTCCAAGTGAAAAGTGTAAGAGGCAACATTAAGTTATAAATGAATGGTGGAAGAAATAGCAACGTCTAAGTTAATGGGAATATAGTTCACAATCATAATTTTTTAAATAATGTTGATATAATCAAGAAATGATAGAAATATATAAGACAAATAATAATAATAAAATCATAAAAGAGAATATGAATTATAAAGATAATAATCGGATGTCATGCTACAAAACGTTTATAGTAAATAAAAAAACGATAACGGTAACAACCGAATGTTAGCCAATAAAACTTTCAAGCAGTTAATGTTTCAACAATAATTCATTCAAAGGAAATAAGAATGATCTTATTTGGATTTTGAATGGTGAATTTGTTTTTTAGTAGTGTCATCATCCATTTTGTCTTTAGTAGCGTCATATTGGCTTTGAAATGAACATTTAATTTATTTTGAATAAGGATGATATTATCACGCTTAGCTCGACATATAGCTTGATAATCTTTTGGGGAGTTCTTTAAATTATGATCTAATGAAAAATATATTGAACATTAATCTCAAGTATTCGTCTCAATATCATTTCACAACTCTTTTCTATCAATACTTTTGCATGGTTAAAAAATTGGTGACTTAATATTATTTTTACTTCTTCAATATTTAAACTTTTAGATTTATTAGATTTTTCGACTGCAAGCTTGAGAATATTGATTTATTGCTTCGAAGATGTTGTTTATGATTGAAGAGTTGAAATTTGATCATTTTTTAAATTTCAAGTCATTATTAATTTGTAGTTTTTATTTTGATCATTCGGTCTCAGTCTATTTCAATTCATTGATGGCTTTCTTCTACTTATAAATTTATTTTCTAGCTCTAGTGACGTGTCGGTAAATTGGATAGGACCAATCAAATTAGTATTCAAGAATCTCATTTTATCATGAGTAAATTATCTACCAGCAATGAGTATGGAATTGAATAAGCTCAATGAGTAAATTATCTACCAGCAATGAGTAAATTATACTTCCATGTGAAGTTCAGTTTATCGACGCAAAAGATCGATGTTTGAAAGATTTAATGAGTAGTTACGAGAAAATTGAGAAATTAAGCGACTGATAAGTGTTTACAGAGCTATCAACATTGAATAATCCGCAATAAATTAATGACCATTATTTTTTTTCAATAATATGAATTAAAATAATAGAATTTATGAAGTTTATAAAGAAGAAATCGATTACTTGGATCAACATGCATGGACATTGGAGTTGGTTGACCAGTAGGAAGATTGGAAATGAGAATGTTGATGGAATTGGAGTATTCAATAACCTTTCTATTCTTTTTATCTTTTGTTTTTTTTGGATGGACTGGTTGATGAAGTAGTTTGATGTTTTTCCAAAGATTTATTTGTTGTTGGTTTTATGTTTTTTACTTTAACTTGTTTTTCAACTTATTCTTCTTCTTCCTTTTATTGCTTTGCTCAATGTTCCTTTGGGATACCAAGATCTAGACTCCAGTACTTTATCCATAATGAGGTTAACTATATCAGCATAACATTCTTTGTCATTAGGATAAGTGTAAGTATCAGAATACATGACTTCATAAGTGTCGGAGAGATAGTAACCCTTTTACTGGCCAAAGTAAAGAATATAACAAGTTCTACTCAGTAAA
Source organism: Limnanthes douglasii subsp. nivea (assembly GCA_036936605.1). Lineage (NCBI taxonomy): Eukaryota > Viridiplantae > Streptophyta > Magnoliopsida > Brassicales > Limnanthaceae > Limnanthes > Limnanthes douglasii. The sequence goes on along the minus strand of JAUPFV010000001.1, from coordinate 199,430,788 downwards.
AATGTTACAGAATTTATCTTTCGAAAGAGGTTGTGCAAGAGGGAAAGCTCGTTGAGATAACTACAATGGTTGTTAGTCATTTTGCAATCTTAGAAAGTACTTTATCTTTTGGAAAAAAAGTCTTAAGTAACAGAGAAATTATAAAAATAAAAAAAGCATATCGAAAACAAAACACACTTCTTGATATCTACAATCTCTGAAAAATGTTAGTAAGTTCAAAATATGTTGATTCTCAATTTCATAAAAAGAAAAAACTTTTGTCAATTTACCCATGATCTCAAGATTGTGAGTATGACAATGCTTATTTACTTAGCGGTTGTAATATAGTAAAATGAATATTTTAAAGGCCATGTTAAAACTATATTTGCACATAATGTTGGAAAGTTCAAACAAGGTTTTCAAAGTTACCAATGTAACATTGATTCTGGTAAGTGTTCACCATTCATTTGGGGTAATTTGACCAGGTCATATTTTACAAGCTTAGAATTTTTTATTAGACGAGTATGATTTCGACATTCTAAGTTTGTAGGTGGTATTGAGATAAGGTCAATTTCTAATGGAATAATTGTTTCTTCATTCATTCTTAAAAAAGATGATGAATCATTTGAATCACTACTTCTTGAAAAACTAGTTACCCAAAAAACTACAAGTGGATGAACTAATGATGCCAGGGATGTTTTTGGTTAACTAATGAGCTGAAGTCACAGTTCAACTCTTTAGCCTGTTAGATAAATCTATTGATCTAATAGATTCTTTAATTAGATAATTAATAAAAAAAAGACAAAAATATTTTATCTTCGAGAACATTAGAAGTAGAATGCGTCGGTTTTAGTAAGTATGTGTAGAGAGGTAATTTAGAAATAAAAAATGAAATTTTAAATTTGGTAAAAATGAAACAAAAATAAGCGCTTTTATACATAAGGTGAAGAAGTAGACCTTGATTGTTATAATATTTCAAAAGAATGGTCCAGATTAAACGATAAAACTCACGGAAACAAAGAGGCATAATATTATTGGACAAATGCATGTATTCATGATGTCAATTAAATTTTATTTTAAAATAAAGTTAATTAAATAAAATTAATGGAAAATTTATATTTTGTATACGTATAACAATAACGTTGTCGTTTTTTATACCTCTCATGTTCATGTTGCTTTATCCCTCGCTAGTTGATAAGTGTCACTTTCATGTTTCTTCCCTATATAATCAGCTGAAGGTCCTGAAACTACAGACCCTTGGTTTGCTTCGAACTCATACAGTGGTTGAACTTCCTCTATAAACCCAAGACAAAACTAGGCCCAAAATCATCTTTAGTAAAAGCATCACCAACTTCATTTTCTAGACCAAATCCATCATCAACTTCATATCTCTTCACGGCAATACTAGGTTAAGTCTCCACCACCTTCTTCAACATATCCTCTTTATTAAAAACTACTTTACTTCTTATCAAAGTATTCTAACATCCAAATTGAAGGAACCATAACCTATCCCCCTTTTCTCTTTCTAGATATTCAAGGAACAAAAATTTAAGTGCTTTTGGCCTAAGCTTATCATGCTTCACATGTGTATAGGCAATACATCCGAACACCATAAAAAAATTCTAGCTTAGGTTTCTCTCCAGCCCATACCTCTTGAGGAAAAATAAACTTAAGCACAGTAGATGGATTTTTTTATGATATATGCAGCCGTTCTCACGGATTCTCCCTAGAAGATTCAACACACACCAGTTGTATGAAGCATACATCTAACCGGTTCCATCAATGTTTGATTCGTTCTCTGAACAAGACTGCTATGTTAGGGAACCCACGTACGGTTTGGTGTCTAGAAATCTCAAACTTTGCACAATAGATAGTGAACTCATTGTTCATATATTACAATCCGTTATCAGTATGAAGCTTCTTTGGTACTTTCCTGGTTTGATTTTCTATCAAACTATTCCAGTTCACAAAGGAAACAAACGCTTCATCTTTGGTATTTGAAAGTAGAACTCATACTTTCTTGGAATAGTCATCAATTAGCGATATAAGGTACCTTACACCACATATAATGCGTTCTCATGTTGGATCTGGAAGGTCTGAATGAACATAATTAAATAATTCATTTGAGGTATAGTTGGTGGACATAAACTTCACCATCTAGCTATTTCCCATAATGCAGCTTTCACAAAAGCTAAGCTTCTAAATTGTTGTACCATCTAACAACCCTTATTTATTTAGATCTCTGAGTTTTTTCTCATTTAAATGCCCTAGCCGATGATACCACAACATGGTAGAATTATTTCACCATAGTAGACACACCACCTACTACTACATTACCTTCAATAACTATCAGACCATTAGTCTTATAGGCTTTCATAACAACAAAGGAGCCTTGCGAAACCCAAAGTTTGTCCTGTCACCCCTATAGGTAAACCTTCCTCGTCTAAAATCATAATAGAAAGAAGGTTGCATTTAAATTTGGGTACATACTTTTAGGTTGTTAATTACTCTTTAAAATCATGTAGAAAACTTGAGTTGTGTCGTTGGAATATCTTCGGTATTGGAGGATTTATCCTTCCTATGATGACCCTTCCACCATCAAGCATCCACATGTCTTTAAACCAATACTTATTTAAAGTCATATGAAATAATGCAGTCTAATCCGGCACCCATTTATCATTGTACCTACAAGAATAAGAACTCATTAACCTATCAGCATACTCACAATCATCATACACAATTGCAGCATCTCTAGCTTTTATCTTCTGATAATTATTTCTTTTTACCTTCTCCGGATAGTTTCGACTTTATAAATCATTTCTTCTTGCATATCCAACAGATTACCTTTGACCACGTCCCAACCTCTTTAAACTTATATTGATAGTTTCCTCTCCTCTTACTTGAATCTTTTTTTCCCGGACGACCCATCACATTCAGTCTATGCCCGTCGAAGTTACCCTTTAGAACACTTTTCTTTTGAAGATCTTTGGATTCAAGGCGCTCTTGACTTCGGCCATCATAAAGGAGTATTTCCCATGGAGTTTGGTGTCCACAAAGTTGTCGTACTACTTTAGTAGAGAACTCAGAAGGGTAATTGTTTGATCATCTTCCTCCACTTTCACACCAACTGCATTTGAGTCATGTGCGATTTGGTTATAATCATCTAGATTCCCTTCAATCTGTGTACTACTATCCATTGACAGCATGTAAAGCTATTTCTTCATATAAAATATATTCACCAACGACTTCTTCATACAAATTTCCTTCAGATGATTATGTATCTCTAACAGCATATGTTATTTAGATACCTCTCGTATCACTTTATCTCCAAAGTTCAATATAAGGGCAGTATGAGTTTTGCACAATACCACGACATCAACCTATGTAGATTTATCGTCGATAATATCCGGCAATCCTTTCTATATTATGTAAACCTTAACCTTAATTCATATGCGATTGAAATTATTAAATTCGTCTAATTTTTCTAGCTGAAGCTTAATATAACTCATCCTTCGTGGCTTTCCAATTTTCAAGGAGAGATCTACTAATATATCCTACATATCGTGATTGTTCTACTCCTTCTAATGTTGCTCCATACACACGACACCAATTGTTAGGTGTTCAACTAGTACATCGATTGATCGTGGCAAGAACCGATATACGACCACATGAACCTGCAAAAGAACGATCTACTTTCCATATACAAGACGAGTAACACATAAAATAAATCCAAGCACACAAGACAGTATCTAATATGGTTTGGATTGTCTCTCTACAATTACAACCGCATCACAGTCACATCACATTTTCCAAAGCAATATCTTCTCTTGTTTGTAGGTTTACTAAAAACCCTAATTCTTCATCAGACTCCAGATTAAAGCTTATTAATCAACGACAGAAATAGGTTTTACTCCATTAATATATGAAGTCTCAATTAATATAGGAGACCTAGTAAATATAATATTATTGTTAGGCCTATTGGTGCTACAATCCAACGGACTTCAGATCATAATGGTGTTTTGGATCAGTTTGCTTTGACCAACCTGCTTCAGTCAGTCTTCTTCGACCAGCCTGCTTCGACTCAACGCATATTTCCTTCGACAAATGATCACTAGTTTTCTATAGGTTGTATCAGTTCTTAGGATGAGTATATGTCTCTACAACTAAGTTACGGCTCAAACACAAGAGAGTTTCAAATATTCTTGTCTATACCTGCAATGGTAGATCTAACTCCCGTGTTGTCCTTCGGTAATACATCTCTTGTTAAGTTACTTATAACTTATCTCTAAGACATTCCATAACAAAAACACCTATATATAAAAAACATTATTAATCTTTAATATGCTTAATTCGTAAATATATTTTTTACGCATTAATGTGTACCAAAAAAATTTAATCACATAAATTATATTTTTTATTTCCGCATGCGTACAAAGTATATCTAAAATTCCAGTTTGCATGGTTATATGTTTTGTACCATTTTAAGTTAGACGAAGACTATATCATAAATTATCCTTTCATATTATTACATTATAATTTTCTAACATATCAAATTTTGGGTTCAATTTATAACTTATAGAAAATAATAGGTACAGTTTTGAATGAAAGTTTTGAGCAATTTTATAACTAATCGAAAGTTTCAGAAAAGTATAATATTACAAAAAGGAATTGGATAAAATATAGTTTTCTGAATTTTTTATTTTTAATATTATATTATTATCCAATAAATCTAAATTAGTAAATGAAATAGCATGAAAAGTATACACTGTAATAACAAACTGTCAGAAAAAATAGTAGATAAAAAATGAAAAGAAAACCCGACTAAAAGGAGCGAAAGTCAAAGACTACGAAAATAAATTTTGACTCGGACTTCAAATACTTTGAATCATAAATCAATCGCCTTTGTTTCGATTGAAAAGTCCGTGTCTCTCTTTGTTTCTGCAATTGACTATTATACTAACTTTAATCAACATAGTATCCTGTCCAGGAAACTTCGATACATAATATTATAAACTCTTAAAGTAAAAATATAGCCGCATATCCTAATTTAGAGATGGAGAACATTGGAGGCTCAGTTGAGTGAACTTGGATAACCCATTTTTTTTTAAATTCTTCTTCCCCAAAGATTTTTTTTTTAAATTTTAAAAAAATATTTTGTTCTGATTTTGTTTTTTGAGATTCGGCCTCGTATTTTTTTTAGGCAGTTTACCAGAATATCTTGACCAATTATGGCAGAAATTCGTAAAATTCAACGATTCAACAGAAAAACCAGACCATTAACAGTGTCATCACCAAGTAGTGAAAATATTTTCAAAAACAAATCAATTATCTGTGTTAAGGTAACACCACCAAGATTCATCTACCAACTAAAACTTCTTCTTACTATCACAAGTATACCAAACCACAACAATAAATCACCATAATCAATCTACTTATTCCTCTATTAGAAACAAACCAACATTTGATCATAACCCCCCAAATCCTAGTTACTGTAATCTGGGTAAATCCAATATGAAAGTTGTTAACCCCAAGAAATGTTACTATGAAGATATTAAACTATCCTCAAAAGATAACTTTCCATTCATTGAATTCACGGCCAAAGACAAAAAAATTGCTGGAGAACTTGGAGAATTATACCCTAATAGGTAAATTTGCTATAGGTTGACCTAAAATGACAGATATACAAAATTTCTTTGACAACTTGGGTTTCAAATGCAATCTCAGTTTATCTTTCAGGGATTCTAGACACCTATTGATTGAGATGGACCTCCAAGAATATCTCAAAAGGCTACGGAGGAGAAGTGTATGGACAATGTCTCGGTATACTATGCTAGTCTTAAAATGGACTCCTAGTTTCAACCCAGAAAAAAGCCACCTATCTCCCCCATTTGGTTAATATTTCCAAAAATTCCTACTTACATATATCAAGAAGAAACCATAAATGTTATTGCAAAGACAATTGGAAATCCACTTCAAATTTAGACTCCAAGAGAAATAAGACAATATACAACTTATGTATGGCTCTAATAGAACTAGATGTTTCTAAAGATCCGACTACAAAAATCTGGATCAATTTTGGCAATAAATGAGGTTTTTGGCAGCCAATTACCTATGGTTCTAGGCCTCACTATTGTAATAAATGTTGACATATTGGTCATAAATCTAGAGATGGTATAAAAAATTCAAAGGCTAAACCTAACAATCTCTCACAATGTTTTCAACCTAACCCTCAACCCAAGATCAAATTCATCATTGTGAATGATCCTACTGAAGACTCCTCTGTCTCGTGTTCTAATATTTCCCCTTAACCGTCAACCTCATAAACTTTACCCTCCTAAACCCCATTAATCATCCACAAAAACTCTACAAGACTCTCCCATCAAGTAAAGATCAGCTTTTCCACCTCAAATCATCAATCTACAATCCTACCAGCATCAGCACATCACTGAAGTTTTTTTGTCCTTGCAAGAGAGGTTTTAATAAAACATTTAAACCTTTTATACAATCAGGATTATAGTGTTAGATTCAAGAATACTTGACCTACTTGGATCTCCTGTTTAGCCTTTGCTGATGATATTGCAATCTTCACCAATGGATCAACTCCCAACCTTAGAAACCTCGATAATATCTTGAAACAATATCAAGAAGCCTGTAGTCAAACTATCAACAAAAACAAGTCTATATTTGTCCCTTCCAAAAGAATTTCTCCAACAAGAATTAAGATTTTCAAGAAATACATTAGATTCAATATGAAAATATATTCTTTGAATTACTTGGGTATCAACATTAAAAATATAATTAAGGTTATCCAACTTGAGGACCTTGTCTTTAAGATCAGACATAAAACATATGAATGAAGCAATATTGTATTATCCTATGGGGGAAGGCTGACCCTCATCCAATCCGTTTTTAATGTTACTCCTTAGTACCATATGCAAATTCTCTCTGTTCCTAAAGCTGTAATGAACATAATTGAAAGAATATGTAGTAACTATCTATGGGGTACTATTGAAGATCACAAAACTATCCACTGGTTTGCTTGGAGAAATGTGTGTTTGCCTTATGAAGAACGAGGATTAAATTTAAAAATTATTGATGATATACAGCTTGTCTTCTCTTGCGAGCTTTGGCATAAATTGAAAGAACATAACTCTCTCTGGGCTAACTACATCCATAACAAATACTACTGAAAAAACACCCAATGCAATCTAAATTTACTCATAACAGCTCATATACTTGGAAAAGGCTAATGTGTATAAGGTCTATTGTTGAGAACTTTAATTTTTGGCAGATTGGGAAAGGAAATGTGGAGTTTTGGTTGGATAGCTAGTGTAACCCTAGACCTTTCATATCTCTTAATTTGAATATGACCAACTCGTGGCACAATCAAGATCTGGTCAAGGATTTCTTCTCTAATGGCTTATGGAACATCAACAAGCTCCATGACCTAGTCTTTTCTACTCACATAGACAGAATTCAGAGGCTTACTATTAAAGACAACATTGAAGACATGCCTCATTGGACTCTATCAACTGATGGCTCATTTAACACTTATCCAATATGGGACAAGATCAGACCTAAAGGAGAAATATCAAACACCTACAAAAGACTCTAAAGGAACATAATCCCTAACATGCTCCTGCATACTTTGGAGGCTCTTTCACAACTGGATTCCTACATAAAATGGCATGCAACATAGACACATTAAATAAACATCTAAATATCAGCATTGTAGAATCTAGAAACTACCAATCATGTTTTCGTTAATTGTGAAATAACTTGGTATATTTGGAGACACTTTTGATGCTTTTTCAATCTCAAAGCTGGCCAACACATGACCATTTACCACATGACCAACGACTGGTTTAATTTATCTTTTACTGATATTTAGCTTCGTACAATTCTCCCTCCTTTCATTACCTGGAGTATCTGGAAATCTAAAAAGCAAACTAAATTCAATCAAGACAAAATCTCTGCTAGCTACATTATTAACCAAGTCAGTACAATGCTTATAAGTTTAGACCAATATGGTCTTCTTAAAATAAATCACTAGACGAGTAGTACTTACTTTGCATTAGACCTAATTTGCTTTAATCACCTTATTTCTCCTAGAAAATATTATTACTACCAATTGGAATCCTTCTATTAGTGAAAGATATAAGCTTAGTAGATATGCAAGTTGTCTATCTAATGGTAAATCTTTAGTGGGTGCAATCATAAGAACCACAAAGGTGATATAATTGATGTTATTGGCAGAATCTATGGGAAACAGAATCATATCTCTGTTGAATGTAGAGATCTATTTGATGGCCTCATCCTTTGTTTTAAAATTCAAACACATGCTATAGATATTTTTAAAATCCTATATATCATGCTTATAGTTGTTAAACTCCTTGGTTGCTTATCAGTCTAATAGAATGTTGTCGGAACTTAATTAGCTTTACTCCAACAATTACTCACCTCTACAGGGAGCAGAGTAGAATTGCTAACTAATTAGTGAAGTGGACACTAATATATAAACAAAAGCTTGATATCAATCCTACAAATCTACCAAGTCATCTCAAAGCCATCACATTGTTCGATAGTTTGGAATGAGCCTCAATAAGAGACTTAATCAATCATTAAAAATCATAGTTTATTATAACTATCATTATTTTTGTTCTAATCACTTTCTATCGATTAACTAACCTTATTAAGCAAAGTGTTACTTTTGTCTTCAAATATTTTTAAGAAATCTTCCATCTCTCCAATTACAGCAATTGGCTCACTTTCAGCTTTGTTTTCTGGCCTGAAGGTGATCTCTCATTTGTGCATGTAGCTATCTCTCTATTGATGGATCATCTTCTCCCCAACCTTGTCAAATCCACTGTCAAGTATCTTATAAATTATAAAGTCTTGAGTATCGATGATCTGGATTTCTATAGTCTTTGAATTTTTAGATCTACTCAAATTGTGTCCCTATCTGATTTTGACCTAATTTGTATCTTCAATCCCATAAAGTCATACCGGTATCTCTCAAATTCTCTCTAGTCTCCTTCTGTATGATTAGATTTCTAATTTCGAGCAAATTTTAGGTTTCGCGGGCAAGATCACCGTCATGTATTTTGTTAAAGTTTTCTGACTTTTCTTTGATTACTCAAAGCCCAATTCTTGGTCTGTAAGTACCATTAATCAAATGAAATAAATTTTTAGGTTACACCAAAAAAAGAGGGACAACATTTTTATCATGTTTATTTTTTTTACAAAAATTAAAAGTAAATTAATATTAATTTTAATTTTATAAAAGACAACATTTTATAATGTTTATTTTTTTACAGAAATTAAAAGTTAATTAATATTGATTTTAATTTTATAAAACAATAACATCTAAATGGCATTAGAGAGCATTTATTTAAATGAATTTTATTTTATACGATGAGATGATATATTTTTATTCGTGAAACCATCTAACATTAAATATATAAAAACAAAAAAGTTACCAATACAATAAGAGTACCAATAGTCATCCGATAAATCACATGTAATATAAAATCGTTAAATATTAACTATCAGATATAAAATTTAAAAAAACCTAAAAAAACCATATTTTTTTAAACAAATCGGCAATCTTTTTTTTTCTAAAATCAAAAATCACAAACTTTTCATATTAAATGTTTTTGCACCAAATTTTTATGAAATCCGGAAATCGACTATTAAATCAGGTAGTCACAATTTTTTTTATATTAATCTTTAATTTTTGAATTGTTGAGCTATTAGTTATTATTAACTTTTAAAACTCTATATAGTTTTATTTCTTTTTCTAAAAAACAAATAAAACGACATAATTGATAATTTTGAAGAATTTTTGTTTTTTTTAAACTTCCATGATAATTGATAATTTTAAGAATATATTTTATTTTTCAAGAGTTATTTTGCAATCAAGTTTTTATTTACACAATTCATTTCCTTTTTATTTACGCAACTTATTTTGCACGTAATTATGTTAATAGAAGTACTTTTTTCAGCCAAATTACACGAAATTTTGTAACCAGAATAAAGTTGGTTTTTATAGACTACTTTTGCAAACCAATTACAAGTATTTTCACATCTCATCACAATCCAAAAAATTCAAAAAAAAATATATTTTTCACGGATCGAGTTTTATTTGTCTTAAAAATATAAAACGAATAATTGTTTTGGATTATTTTTTTGGAGCTATGATTTGAAAGATATGACATTTAAAAAAAAATACGGAATAGAAAACGGTTAATGGGTATATTGGTATTAATAGAAATCATAGCTGGTTATCGGTACTTAAGTTCTAAAATCAGGTAGTTATTCGTACAAAATCAAACTTTGAGTAGTTATTGATAAAAAGTTTTGATGTTTGGTGGTTATTGTTAGATTACCATATAAATTAAGGTGCATCCTAATAAATGATCAATCTCATTTAGACAAAATAAAAAAAAAATAACTTTATCTTGCTAAAAGACTCATATATCTCTTCCAAGAAAACGTTTTTGGCTTTGTTGATAAGTTTTTGGATCTCATCAAACGGCTCCCTAGATAGGAAATATTTTTCGTTTTTCATTTTTTGGCAAACGATATGATTTGAAAAAAATTAAAAAAACAATAGCGGTTTTTTTCCTCCCTAATTTGAATGAAAAATGAATTTTATTAAAATAAAAACCTAAAAATCTATTTTTTCCATTATGGAGGGAATATGGTTTGCCAAATGAAGGAAAAAAGATCGGTGAAAAAATCATAATATATCTTTTGGTTCGTCAATGTTTTCTTAAAATTAACATCGTGAATTAAAAACACTTTTTTGTTTCCAAAAATTCAATTAAAAAAGTGAAATAATGAACGATAAGGAGTAAACAACCACAAAATTGAAGTAAATTTTATATGGGTATGGTTTCAAATTATATTGAGGTAAGAAAAAAAAATCATACTCCAATTGTCTGAGATCCAGCAACAAATCTAGTCCTGATACGGATAAGATGATGAATGTATTTTATTATCAATTTGTAGAACTTTAAAATAATTCAAGAATCATTTAAAAACCTAAAATGATACCAGGAGCAAGTTGATGAGTCCGGATTCTGTCACCACCTCGGACAGGGTCAATTCGGACAATGTCCACCTAACCGGACAAGGGCATTTCGGACAGCATCATCCATTGGACTGTTCGAACATAACTAAATTACTTAAAACCTAATCACTTTTTGACTAAGCTGTATGTACCCCTACTTAGAACTAATGGGTCCTTAAACTCGACCCGAGTCCATTAAACACGACCCGAAAGCCCATGTGGCCCAAATATAAGGGTATAAATACCCAACCACCAACATTAAATGAGGGTAATGAAAATTAAATAGTAGCTTAATTCTCCATCTACACTCTACCCAAACATTAAATACTCACAAAACTCTAAGCTGAAATTACAAACTTATCCTCAGAAGAAAATAAACCACACCACAAGTAATAAATCATGATAGTAAAAATTTATTTTGATTCTTATGCAAAATTCTTATGTGGAATCCAAATCGAGAAGCTTCGACTGCAGGTAATCAATCAAGAATAATTTATTTAACCAATATTGAGGTAATTAATTGATTGCTTACAAAATCATTTTAACTGATTTGCATTAAATCCTAAAATTATTTTCGTTGGATTTAACTTTCGATTTAGTTTGAATCAAAACTTAAAATTTATTAGTAAAGATTAATTGAAACTTAAAATTGATCAATCGATTATAATTTGAAGATCAGAATCATATTATTGATTTTTCGTTGTGAATGATAATCAGTTGGGTGAATTAAGAATCATGGTCACTTTTATTCACTTTGATTCATTATTATTACTTTATATGGAATAAATATAATGTTATCTATCTTTTTGTTTCTTAAATCTGTTCATTTTCCTTTGAACCTAAATTGATTAACCATAAGTAAGGTGAATCAAGAATTAAACTATTTTATTTTATTTCTTATTATTTTTTCTGATTTTTCTTAAAGAATCACATTCAAGATTCATGTTTTGAATTTTTTTAATATAATGAAATTATGTGTTGTGCTTAACACTTTATTTTGGGTTGGGGATAGTCATATTAATTGTTTGTCAACCACAATTCCGAGAAGGGATCCATGTATATATGAGCCAATAAAACTCAAAATCCCACATTGGTCACTATAATAACTTTCTACGATATTTTAGTGAGTTGAATTTATATGAGAGGGGTGAACAATCATTATTCTATTCTTGAATTTAATATTCTCTCTCTAGTATATTTATTTCTCTATAATGAATATCTAAGATATTTTAGTGAGTTGAACTTGGACAAAATTTGTTATTTATCACCTAAAATTTTGGTATGTTGAAGGTATGATGAAGGTTCTATTATTAAGATTTATGGTTATAATTGATAAGCTAAGTTTGTAGGTCTAAAGGAGCCTCGACGTTTCTATTTAACTCATCCAATTTATTACTGATAAGTGAATGATTGTGTGTTTATATACGTAATCTGCTATGTTAAGTGCTATCAATGTGTTTAAATTATATGTGTTCATGAATGGTAGGGATATTTTTATTAACAATTACTTGGGTTTACATAAAAATTAGTTAACCTAATGCAACTTGCTAACTATGTTTGTGTATAATCTGTGTTATCAGTGTTGTATATCATGTGTAACATGCAAACAAATATTCATTGTGCTATAAATTAGGTTTGCAATCTATATATGTATACTTTGACATGATGTAATATGTCGTAAAATTAATCATCAATTATAATAGTGCATTGCAATCAAGGTAAAATGCGATCTTGTGAATATTATGTAAATCATGCGTGAACGTGTAATAAGATAGTAACTTGTACAATGTGTAAGGTATATATTGTGTGTGTGTGTTTGCAAGAGTTGAGTAATAAATTTTGTGCTAGTAAAAACTCGTTGATTAAATCACAGTATGGTTGTGTAACATAATATTATTGGGAACTAGCAAATGTATTACTGTGTACATATATAACAGATTATGATAATGAGAATATTAGTTATGGTTTACTATTTGAGATATTTTTGAAGTAACTAGATGATCTTGGAGGTAAGTAATGTTATATCTAGATATCCAAAATATATGTAATTTGTTATTGTCTAATATGCTTTCCGTTATTGATTTATAGAGTAGTGAATTATTTGGGTTGTAAGTAGCGAATTGTAGGTGTGTATGGGTGGATACCAAGTATTATATGGTATAAAACATGAATGTGCTTGCCTCTAGTTGTATAAGTGCACACACATGACTTAACATATTACTAATACTAATTAATATGAATATATTATATATACACGATTTTATTTGATATACATTGACTAGATGTGCACTAGCAACAATGATAATTTTCGTCCATTTAGTTATTCTCAAGATTTTTAATTGGCAATTGAGAGTTTATAACTTTAGTTTAGCTTAAGTGCAATACATTTGGTTAACTACAATACGTTTGGTTAACATATAGTTTAAAGTATCCATTTTAAATGTATATATGTAAAACGTTTGGTCAATACATAGTGTGGAGTATTAGTAGTAAAGTGTATATATGAAGAAAAAAATGATTTTGCTTGTTGTTGTTAATGGTGTCAAAGTCTGCGAATGGTGTTTTTTTAATAAATGAGAGAAATAAATAAAATTTGGATAAGCTTTAGAGAGATAATTGAGCATCTTAGTATAGTAAGTATAGAGAGAGAATATATGATCAAAGTGATTCAGAAGTAAATGATGTATTAATCTTATAAAGCCTAAATAAGGTTTTATATATATATACACACATTTGGGTCTAGTGGGCTTCAATTGTTCATGGGTCCATTTGGATAATTCAAACTCATTATAGTATTAAATATAACTAATATTACATCCTTAATACATCAGCACCATAAAGTAAATTCTGGTTCAATATCTTATTGGTCCGACTTTCTCTTTAGGGAAGTCAATCATTATGAGTAGTCCTCTTAGTCATTGTGAATGTCCATCATGAGGACTTAAAATTCGAGTTGTTTTGGATTAAACCATGCAAACCCTTTTAACCAGTTCTGGTTTATCCAAACGCACCTTAGAATGATAGTCTTGACTGATCATGAAATTGCTTCAGATGTAGCTTTGTGATTCGGAAATAGTTATCTGTAATTACACTCTTGTATATGTGTCATAGAAACATTCGACACACGACCTACCCTCTTAATGAATAGGCGTGATAAGGTTTTTTTAAACAAATTCCAATTCTTAAGAAAATTACCATTGGGGGATATCTTTGCACTTCCCCAAACTTATACTCATTAGATTTGTGAAACGTGGCAAGATTTCCTATAGAAATCTATAAATACTTCTCCCCCCCCTCTTAGTCTCGTTTCATTCTTTAGATATTTCTAAAGAAATAGAGAGAAGCTCCACATTTCTACCATCATAACCATTAGTTTTTAATCTAGTAGTCACCACAAACTACTTCTTTGGTGACATCTTCTTCTTAAAATTACATGTTCCAAGTTACCACCACCCTGGCCGGGTAGTTGTGTTTGTCAGATAAAAGTTAAGCGGAGAGAGAAGCTACGAAAGTTGTTGGGCTTCTAGAAACCAAAGCTACCCAAGTTATTGTGAAAACATTTGACTACAGAGGAAAATATTCTTATAATAAGAGTTCTATATCAGTCGATCATTCATCCTCTCGTACTCAACCTTCATCGGAAGAAAGGTCATTGTCCTAAGTTGAGCCATTCCCAATGAGATGCTAATTATACACACCAATAACGCTTTATCGCGATGGGATCCTTGGATACGAAAAAACATCACATGTGAAGAAAACCATAATATCTAGTACATAAAAAAGAAAGCATCTTAAGGAACATGCCAAATAAGCTTCTGCAACTCCAGACGTATCCCTAGGGCAATCAGCTAGGGGCCGTATTTATATTATTGGTAAACGTAAGGAAGGGGCAAAAATAGACCGTTGACTTTCGGAGATACTCCAATGTAATTGGTTGATAAAGCCAAAGAGTGTATTGACGTGGGGTTAAAAGTTTGGAAGTCAGCCGAAATACCTTTTTACTTTGATTTCATCTATTATGGAATCAAGAGTATCAAATATTGAGATTCCAATAGATAAATTCATAGCGATCACCGTGTTGTCAAAGAATCATTGGATCCCTTTCTACTTTCTTACTTTGATTAATGAGTATAAAGTCTTTCGCAATGTTTTAAAAGCTAATAAGTTATAGAAAATGCAATTCTTCTTCATTAATGGATATTGGGATAGTGGTCAAAATAATTCGAAGAAGAGAAATTTTAGTAGATTGTAGAGGAAGTGGGAAAGTCCATATAATTTTTCCCTTGTAGTTGGTTACAACTTTAATTTATATTTTCCTTCAATATTTTAGAGATTATTTTTATCCTCTTTACAGCTAATTTTAGCAGTAACATCTAGTATATTTCGAAAAGACGTTCAGAACGCTGCACTTATGGGCTGATGAGAAGTGGATGAACGGGTTTCATAACTGCTTCACTTCAAGCAATCTGGTGCTCAGTTACTTCACACGAACTCAATTAGAGTGAAATTTATCATGGAATAAATTCATGAATCCCCCTCATTTATCAGTAATCCTCTTCCAAATAGAAACTTCAGACGACAATGTATATCTTCTGACTATGAAGAGACTAGTGCTTCAAGCCCGAAAGAAGTAATTTGTTTATTATCAAAATTAAAGCAATCTAAGGTAACAAAAAAATAAGTTGGTGAAGTTATCATGATCCAAAACATATCACAAGAGCTAAAATCTAAGTAATTATGAGAAAATAAAGGAAAAGAAAATTAAGAAGAAGAAGAAGAGGCGAAGAAGGGGTCAGAAATGGTGCGCGCAACAGATCAAGCTATAATTCCTTCAATGTTTAAGCGTCATCTTGCGCCAACATCCAAGAATCCTTCCTCCTCCATTGCGGAGGTAGGTGAAAATTTTGGCGAAGGTCAAAGCCCAGTTAATAGCCCGAAAGGGCTAATTATTGAAAACCAATGAGAAGAATCTCTAATTCCTGAGGATTTTGTTGTACCTTTGATGCAGACAGTTCGGTGAATTAGTAGTTTGGAGCCCCAGTGTCAGTTTTTTACCCACAACACCTTGTTTCGAAAGAAACGACGTCACGAACGCAAGTCACCAGCTTTGCTCGTGAGCTATGGGCTTTTTTAGGCATTCGGGCTCATCTATCTTCTTTTTTCGCACTTTTAGTACTTTAGGCTATTTTTGTAATTTTCATATTTTTAGTTTTAGGGTTTTGCTTGAACTCTATATAAACCTATCTTCTATTCATTGTTAGGGGAATTGTTTTTTATTAATAAAAAATTAGGGTTTATCCCCTTTAGGCTTCTGCTACGTTTCGCTCTCCATCAACCTTCGGACTTCCATCTTGAAATGAAGGACATCCATGGTCTTATTTTTATTACTTTCTTTAAGCATGTTTCTATATTGGAAAGAGAATTAGCAAAGCAGAAGAAGGTGATTACACTCATTCAAAAAGAATGCGAGCTTCATAATAAAACATCTGAGGATCAAAGAAATCAGCCCAACAATCTAGAAAGTTGAGTCATCTATGTTGAAAAAGAGGTTAAGAAGAAAAACATTGCTCATAAAATATATATTTCTAACCTAAAGGCCTTGTAGAAAAATAAAGCTTGAATATTCAAAGATGAGGTAATAGAGCACAATAATCTAATAGATATCTTACATAATTGTGTGGACAAACAGAAAGCGGCTGCTAAGAAAGTCGGGGAGGATTTATCATTTTTTAAGAAACAATATACCAAGGAGCAAGAGAATGATGTTGATGCATACACTAAGAAGGGTTTAAGCTCCTTACAAAGGGGATGCTGAGACAAGATCTGACCTGGTTCTAAACTTTCATAGAATGTTCATAGATCTTGTTCTTGGACATTTTTGGGACTCTGTGCCGGGAGGAGATCGTCATGTTGGCCTTTCATTTGCAGATAAGCTAGAAGCCACATTAAATACAGAGGATGGATATATTGCCTTTGAAAATGAAGACATATACTCTGAATATGCGAGCTCCAAATAAGATCATTAGTACAAACTTCTCAATGAACAAAGTACCAATTTAAAACATATCCAAAGTTCATTGAATTATGTTTATATCTTTTTATACTATCCAATTTTTAGAAGTCTGTAGTATGGCATGGTGGATTTCTAAGCTTCTTAAGAATTTATTAATATAAATTGTTTTTTCTTTGTTACTTGTAATCAACTAATTTTAGAACCTTTACACTTGACCAACTAATGTTGGAACATTGTATTGGGACCAACTAATGTTAAAACATTTACACTTGAGTAACTAAATTTAAAACCTTTCAATTGTGACCAACTAATGTTGGAACATATAGTTTGACCAACTAATGTTGGAACCTATACGTTTGACCAACTAATGTTGGAACCTTTTAATTATGGTCAACTAATGTTGGAACCTTTTTTATTGTCTTTAAATTTTTTAGTTAAAAATATTTGATTCAACCAACACCAACATAGAAATATAATAGGAAATGATTTAGAAAAGATAAGTTATCCAGACACCTTATTAAAGCCTCCTCGCTCCACCAATATATGAAAGAGTGTGCCTTTAGTCATTACATCATAAAATTTAACAAATATAGACATGTTTTTTACAATTAATCTAGATAAAGTCTTAAGTGTTCAATATTACATGGGTGTCAAAATGGGTTACCTTCCTGATCTACCAATCGGTAAGTTCCATGCTTAATCCTTTCAATAACCAAATAAGGTTGTTTCCAGATCAGTGCTAACTTTGCTAGCCGTTTATCTTTAGTGTGTAGGATGATCTTTATAAAACTTTGTCCTTCACTCTGAATTATCTCCTTCAAACCCTAGATACATACCTACTTCTCATCAGTGTCTAATAATGAAGAGACCTTAAATTTCCCTTGTTCTTTTTTCTCAATTAAATCTATTTCAGATTCTCATCTCGCACCATTACCCTCCTCAGAGTAATTCACAATTCATAAAGATAGGAGAGTAAACTCAGCTCTTGTTACTTTATCAATCCCATAAACCAATACAAAATGAGATTTTCGATTTGATGTACATGTTATTCTTGGTAAGCTCATATTATTTCTTGTAAATAATTTGGTCGTTTTCCATCTGCCCCCTCTATAATTTTTCTCAAACCATCAAGAATTGTTATGTTTATCACTTCTATTTTCTCTTTAGCTAAAGGAACAAAATATTTCCATTTCTTTATTTCCAAATTGAGGGTATTTATATGTGGTAATGGTTCTTAGAATTATGAACCTAGAACATATATTAGATATCATGAATTTAGTAATAGCTTTTGTTGTAGTTTGGATAGAGGCTCTGCTTCCACCTATTTAAGAAATAGTTAACAACCACAGTAATGGTTTGACGCCCTACGAATGCCATGGGTAAATGTCCAACCAAGTCCAATATCATCTGTCAAAATGCAATGCATCATATATTTACTCAAGTGGTACAATTGATACATGTATTGTATTCGAAAATCGTTGGCAGAGGTCACATCGTCAAATTAAGTCTTTAGCATTTGCCACAATATAAAACCAATAATATCTTGTAAACGAAACCCTTCTTGTTCATATTGTATTGCTACAACACGTAGATCCCTCACATCGTGTAATTCGGATAATATTATTTGGGATTCGTTAGTTATGAGGCAATGAAATATTGGTCGACTTAAAGGTTTTTTTGTATAGTATGCATACAAGGACTATGAAACCATGTGCCTTGAATCTTAGATTTTTAGCCAACGCCTCATCAGCTTGGAAAGTCCCTCTACTTACAAATCATTTAATCGCATATCTTCAATCTTTCTCCAAGCTTTTCAAAATTTAAAATTCCTCTTCGGTGCTTAATTTTTGCTTGGAAATTGATATTATCAAAGGGTTTCCTTTAACCAATATTAATGGATATCATTTGGTATATGAAATATTAGCTAAGGAATTAACCATTAAATTTTTTGTTAGGATAACGTGATCGTACCAGATGTGTTCAAAGAAAACTGTTGTATGTCAATCTTTCTCCAAGCTTGTCTCTTTTAATGATTTCAGGTATTGTACCAAATAATATTTTCTTACTTTGGATTAGCCTCAACCATAATTAATAAGAAGTTATGAAAATATTTTTAACACCACGGATTTGTGCAAGCCTTACCCCTGCCAAGGTTGCCTCGTACTCTGGCACGTTATTTGATGCTTTGAAACCAAAGCATATTGTTTGGTACATTGAATATCTAATGGGGGATAGAATTATCAGTTTGAATTATCCACTCATTCAGAGGTTTATGAATATTTGGCCCAGAATCTAGTCGGTCCGAATATAACTAAACTAGAAAGTATGCCAAAACGTGTGCTTTAATTGTTGTTTGATGAGAAAATTTAATGTCATTATCTCTTAATTCCACTGACAATTTAGTTATCCGACCTAGTACATGTAGTTTTTGCAACACAATCTTAAGTGGAAAGAAAGTTCGGACAGTAATGAAATGGGCACGGATAATCTTCCATAATAATAAACTAGGCACGGATAATCTTTAAGTACCATTATCAGCATCTAATAAGCTTTTACTTATATAATAAACTAGGCACGGATAATCTTCACCTTATCTGACTAAAACGACACTTACTGTATAATCTGACACTACTATGTAGATAAATAGATTTTCTCCCATAACTTATTTGTTCAAATTATCTGGAGAGGATATGTATTCTTTTATTTTTGAAAAGTTTTTGTCACATTGGAGAGTCCAATTGAACCTATTTTCCTTTCTTAGTAATTCCGAAAAATGTGTATACTTAACCATTCAATTAAAAATTTTACCTCTTTGATGGACCTTGGGAAATCCATGGCGTTTAATATATTTAACAGTAATGGGTCCTTTTAAATTACCTTTTCACTTACAATATAACCCAAGTAGTTATCGGACCAAACACCAAATGTACACTTTTTGGGTTTAATTTTAAGTTGATGGCTTTCAGATTAGATAACATTTCCTCCATATCGGAGAAATGATCATCATCTCTCATGTTTTTTATCAATATAGCATCAATATAAAATTCAACATTTCGGTCCAATCTAGCTAACAAATGCCTTATTTACCAAGCGTTGATAAGTAGCTCCAACATTGTTTAATCTAAATGACATTACTTTGTAGCAGGGGAGACCCCTACCCGTTATGAATAAGGTGTTATCTTGGTTAATCAGATTCATCTGTATCTGGTAATATCCCACGAAAGCGTCCATGAACGATAAGAGTTTATTACTCAAAGTCTAGTCTATCAACTTGTCAATTCTAGGGACAAGGAAAGGGTCCTCCGAACAAGTAATCTTTAAATTTTTAAAGTCAACATACATCCATCATTTCCCGTTTTTATTTTTGACTAGTATCAGGTTTACCGTCCATAATGCATATTGAAACTCCCGGATATGCTCCACTTTTGTTAATCGATCTACTTTTGCCACAATTTCTTCAGACTTTTCAGCATAATACGTTTTTCATTTTTAGATACTATGGAATACATTGGTCCGTACTGCTAATTTATGGAAAATAACACGTGTAGGGAGACCTGTTACATCCTCGGTACACCAGGCAAAGATGTGCAAGTTATTTGATAAAAAAAAAGATAGTAGTTGTTCCCTTACGATTGCGGGTAAATGAGCTCCAATCTTCACATTTTTTACATTTGAAAATGTATATTCTTTAAAATCCTTATTGAGTATTACCAAACTAGGAGACTCTCTTGGAACACCCATAGCGTCTGACTCTAAAGTGTACTTAGATAATTTATATTCTTTTGTGGTTCCGCACTCTGGATCGTCTTATAAGCTAAAGAAGTAATATAACATTCTCTGGCTACTTTCTAGCTGCTACAAACAATTACAATTTGACACTTGATAGCATGTTTCAAAACTATACGATAAAATAAATTGGATATTGATCCGTAGATGAAATAAGATATTGACAAAGTTGATCACGGATCATATCGTAACGGTGTCATATATTTGAAATATATATCACGCAATACAATTTTGCATTGCTAGGATTTTTTATAATTTTGTTATATTTTTTATATTTTAAATTTTTTATATTTTTTAAATACAAATTCAAGCTATTTAATCTAAACGTCAAACGCTTTTTAAATGTTTTTATTGAACTTAAAATGTATCAATATTGAGTCACGATTATGGTTTATAAAAAGGATTTCACACTGACAATATATCGTTCACATTCAAACTTAAGAAATTTATTCTGTTTGTTTTGTTTTGTTATGTAAGCTTAATCCAGTTTAGTTTAAGAATTAAATAATGATAAGATGCAATAGTTTTGACAAGTAAAGCCTTAGCTACCATAAAAGAAAAATGGTTATGACTGGTTGGTTTGTATCGTTTGCCTATCCCTAGTTAATAGTAATACTATGTCTTTTAATCATGCGTATGATTATGAAACCCTAAAGATCGCTACTTCCATCCTCTTTCTGATCACTACTTGCCTACCTATCAATGTTATTATGGCGGCTCTTTATTCTCACATGTTTCAAACATTATTTCGACAGGTTTTCCCGTTAACATTTAAACTTAATTATATAAAAATCTATTATTACTACTACTACATAATAACGATTGAGCTGCAATAGTTAGTCCAATTATAAATCTTGATGATCCCGACCACAAAAGTAATATAAATGAAAATAAAGAGAAGGGATTCACATCGATTCGTAAAACTCAAAATTAATCCAATTCTTTGCATGTGAATTTACAATGATATACCAACCCAAATTTGAACCAAATTCTATCCAGTGGCGGATCCAGGAATAAAATTTAAGGTATGCCCAATAATGTTATGAAAAATTTCATTAAAATATAAATATTCGAGTATTGCATAATAAAAATATGTAAATATTCTAGTTACAATTCAAAATGAAAATATATTCTAGTCCAAAAGTAAATGCATTCTTCTCTTACTCATGCTTTGAAAGAGTTGAATAATATCTAGATCATCAACCGTAGAAAACACTTCTTTCTCCACAAATGTCACTGAACAATCATTAAGCCGTGAATCGTGAATTGACCATTCTATTTCTCAACTCATTCTTCACCAATTTCATACGAGAAAATACTCGCTCAAGACTTGCGGTAGCAACCGGTAAGGACAAAACTCGCTTCAAAAGTCTGTACACAAATCCAAATATCTAGTGTTTTTTTGTACAAATAAAAGTCTTACATACATCAGAGATAATTTTCTTATAGAAAAGAAAACTAGGGTTTGAAAATTCCCAATTTTTTTGGTGATTTGTTGAATCAAAATTGAAGTAAAACCAAACGAATTTTTTTTATTGCTTTGTTGAATAAAAATCGAAGTAAACTTCAACTAATGAAAAATCTTACAATTTAGCAGGTGGACACGATATTACATCAACAATCTGCAAATCTTCGTGTTCATTAATCATTAACCTGCAATGAAATATGCAATCAATATGGAATGAATGATAAACAACCATGCATATCATATAATTTTATTATAGAAAGGAAAACTAAGGTTTGAAAATCCCCAATTTTTTCAATGATTTGTTGAATCAAAGTTGAAGTAGTTTGAAAATCCCCAATTTTTCAATGATTTTTTGAATCAAAGTTGAAGTAAAACCCAATATCAAATTTTAATTCTTTGTAAATCGAAGTAAACTCCAATGGAAAATCCATTAACTGAATCAACTTAATATTTTATTTCTATAGTTTTATGTTTCTTTTATTTGAGATAAGTTGGGAAAGAGACACGTACGATTAGGGGAAAATAGAGTAAAATAGAAAGTAAAAGAATGCAAAGAAGTGATGTAAAGAAGTGAAATAAAATAAGTTAAAGAAGTTAAGCTTTTATTTGAGAGAAGTTGGGAAATATAGTAAAAATAAAAAAGTAAAAGAATTATAGAAGAAGTGAAATAAAAAAGTGGGTATCCAATAGGTGTTGAACACAAGACCTTAAGAATATTACCTGAGAACTTAACCACTATACTAAACTTATTTTTTTGATTTACGGTTGTCCCGGGCATACCTATCTCCCCCCTAAATCCGCCCCTGATTCTGAATAGTCATATAGAAGTGTTATAAATATTATTGAAATACATAAATATATGAAGATTTAATAATTAGTTTTTAAAAAAAAAAATTAGAACTAACTTTTTTTAGTTATGATCAATAAAAATTTAAAAAACACTTACATTTTTATTTTTTTTAATAAAAAAACAAAAATTATGAATTATATTTTTATAAGTTTTTTCTTCTTGTTTTTTTAACCAAATTACATGTAATTCTGTAAGTGGAATACAGTTGTTTTTTAGCCACCATAATTTCACAACACGAACAAAGTTATTTTTTCAACACTAATTTCACAACCAAATTCTATGAATTTCAAAATGGAAAACAATCCAGTTTTTTTCAAAGTTTTATCAACACAAAAAATCACATATTTTTGCAAATCAAAAAAATTAGTTGTTTCATCTCCAATTTAAACTTATTTTCACAAAATAAATTTATATTTTGTTTTGTCACACAATCAGACTTATTTACCAACCAAAGTCTTATTCTCGCAGTTATTATTTTATTTTTTCGTAACACATTTGCACATAATTTCGCAACTATAACATAATTATTGTTTAGCAACCAAATTGCACATAGCAACTGAAACATAGTCCAATTTGTTTAGTTTTTTAATGATTTTTCAGCATAAAAACGTACATATTTTCGCAACTACAAAAAATATTAGTTGTTTCTCACTTAATTAATACTTATTTTCACAAAAGTAAGTTGTATTTTGTTTTCACACAATTGGACTTATTTAGCAACCAATGTCATATTTACACAATTATTTTCTGATTATTTACGCAACACATTTACACGTAATTTCGGAATTGAAACACATTTACTTTTTAGCAACCAAATTACATATAATTCCGTAACTAGGACATAGTTTCTTTTAGCAGCCAAATTACACGTAACTCCGCAACTGTAACACAATTTATTTCCTGACTTATTTTGCAACACAAATTATATGTAATTGCGTAACTAAAAAATCAAAAACTATTATAAAAATAACATGCATTGATCTAGTTTTGTTCATCTTAAAACAAATCCATTGGTACTCTTAAATTATTTTTTAGAGTTATGGTTTGAAAGATATGGCATTTTAAAGAATAAAAAAATAGAGAGAGAAAAATGGTTAAGGGGTACTTCGGACTACCAAGTGGTTATCTCTGAATACTCATTTATCACCAGGTGGTTATCTGTACTTTATCAAACCTTGAATGGTTATTGGTAAATTACTTTGATGTTGAGTGGTTATTAGTAGCTTATTCCAAACAATAATGTATATTTTATAATACAAGAAATTTCAATATGATAATAATATTTTCAATTTTTTTAATAAATCAATTTTTACTTTACTTTTATAAATTTAAAGATGAGACTTTTTTTCAAATTAAAATGAAAGTTGTCTAAGTATATATGATATTAGTATTTATAAAACTATTATTTAAGGTTGTAAGTTATGTTTCTGTAAAATTGGTGGGAAATTGTTCGTCCTAAAATACAATTTTTTGCATGTTTTATGGATACAATCAATAAATAAAATATATAAAAAAATCAAACCTACAAGACAGTAATTTTACGTGGTTCGAATTTTAGAAATAAACATACGTCCGCGGGTAATAGATATTATATTTTTATTATCAAGGAGGTTATAGAAACATCAACAAACGCAAAATACTCATTTACTTTGTGTTACAAAAGTCATAGTTTACAAATATCATGTGATTCACATAATTCTCTCTTTAGTGTTTATCTCTCACCTAACTTCACTCTCTAAATAACCAACATCTGCTCTTCGTATTTATAAAATAAACAGACTTGCAAATCAAATCGACATTATATCGCCAATTGCCATGTTGTTGTATAACTAGTTTTGTGTTGATTTGTTTATCTATGGTCTTCTCATGCACAGCTCTAGCTTCACATTAGATTGGGCAGTTTAGATTAAACCCTAATACTTCATCTACTCCATATTAAATCACTTTAATCAACGACTATAATAAAGCCCTAGTACAATAGACGCTTTTGATTAAATATATTTAATTACTGTAATAAATCTCTAACACAATATACTATTCAGATTAAATCTCTTAATCTACGGCTGAAAATAGAATCATACTTAGAAACTCATATAAAAAATCACAGTTCTAAATGGGAACACAATGTAGTAATATTGAACTTTGACTCATGAGCTCCGATCGACTACTTCGGTCTAGCTTTATGATGACATTCTTCGTTTTAGTCAATTATTCTTCGACTTAATAGCCATAAGTCTTGGCAACTTGTCTTAGCCCTTAGATTCTAGCAGACTTCTCTACATCTAAGTCACGACTCAAGCTTGACCCTTAGCGTTTTGTCAATTCATTTCATTACAAGTCTCGACTGACCCATTATCTCCCCTTATATTCTCAGTTGTAATTCTGATAACAAGTTACTTCTGTTAACTACGTATCTGGTTTCTTAAGAGAGAGAAAGTAAGAAAGTGTTTACTTGTAGAGAGAGAAAGTAAAGTAGAGAATAAGCTTTGTCTCATCAGAGAGCGTAACCCTTTATTCATTAACTTCAGCCTTTATTTATAGGCACATCAAACTTAGTATAACAAAATCAGTTATACAAAGGGGTTAATTACATTACAGCCCCGCATATTTACAAATAGTCTAAAAGTCATCCATCAAGTATACAATTTACTATATATGGTCTTAGTTCTATTATATTTAGGCCCTTAATATTTAATATCCTTATCAGTAGCCCCCTTAGTTCTTATAAAAGACAGTGAATAAGAACTAGTAATCATCAGAATTCATGGTAGGTGAAGACTACTATTTGTCAAAACTCAACCTGCTTCAAATTAAATCTCATTCTTTCCTTGTCAAAATAATTTCTGACAACGTATGTTGTTTTCTAATAAATATATATCTAAATTTCACCTTGAATGTAAATTGTTTATCAACTGATATTATAATATCAGTTCATATTTTTATCCTCCTCGAATGAACTCGTATACATGTTTACCTCGAAACCAGTTTGACCCTTTGTTTGTGCTTCGAATATTCACATGTAGCATCATTAGTTGGATTTCTCATAACGGTTGAAAACATGTGGAATGGTCTAGAACGCGTTCAATGACATGTTAGGCCTGTCATTAGGTCTGACATCTAACAAGTGTCATACTATTTTTTTACAAGCAACCGCTTGATATTCCATCAATCTGCCCAATAACTATCACCGCCTCTTCCACTTCTCTGACCATTCTCTCTCTTTCTTTTCTTTTATAAATACTTCCTCCACCTGCTATTTGTGTTTCACAAATAACTTCTAGTGAGAGAAAGAAACTTTTTCTTGAGAGAATCATTAGTTACTTTCACCTAAGAACTCAATTTCTTGGCTACTTTTGTCGGAAAACTCATATTTCCCAACCAACCTTCAAATTTCAAGATACTTCTTCATCTTAGTTTTTGAAAAAATCTCCAACTACTAAAAACAAAATTTTAGGGGCTTACGATTACATGTATATTAGTGAAAAGGATGTGGAATAAAAAGAGACACGTATAATAGATAACTCTCATCAGTTCTCTACTCAAACTAAATTTTACGGAAATATCAATCCTAATTTCAATCATTTATCAGAGTTTCCTCGACAGTTATCATCACCATCTCAATTACTACCTCGAAATCGTACTCCGGCACCTTCTGGTTTTTCATTTGTATCTTCTTAAAAGAATCGCAAAGTAACTCAAAGGATATCTTCTCTGAGAAGATCAGAAAAACCTTCATCTTCCATCAGCCCTGATCCACCTCGATCATTACACAAAAAGACTCCTCGGATCCAGCCAAAAATGTATCTTTCCCAAAGTCTTCATATTAAAAAGAAAACGTCTGTAGCTATAAGAGACCTCGAGGCTGACAATACTTTACAAAACACTACAAGTAACCCTACACCACCATCTCCTCCCCCGAGGGAGATTGCTGAGACCATCACAGAGTCTCAAAAAACTCCCTCAAACGCTCAAGAGGAAAACCTAGTCTCAACCTCAAATCCTCCTCAGTTGATAGACGAAGTGTCTAAGGAAGAAGTTGATTCAGAAGCAACTCATTCAAATATCGAGGCCAATAGAGGTAGTGCTGCATCTGACAAAAAAAATGATGCCTCAAAACAAGGAGCACCAGAGAAAAAAGGAAAGAAAAATAAAGCTCCAATTGAGATTCCCAAGGACGTTGTTGCCTCAATAAGTTGAAACTTGAAACCACTTCTCCCTAAAAATGTCATGGCGCTAAAACATGTGCCATGCATTTATTATAATGAAGCTCAAGTTGTTCGCTTGAAGAAGCAATGGGTAATGGCAGATAACATTACACTTCGACTACCAAAGGAGGGGGGGACTCCACTGGATTGTTGAGCAAATGAATTGGTGGTATATCCTGACATCATCAATTGAGGTTTTTGATTTCCGTTAAATCCGATGATAGTGTAGTACTTCGAACTCCTGGATCTCTGCCCTACACAAGGAACATCAAATATCTGGTTCACACATTTATCAGTTATCATGGCCTCAAGACTAAGCCAAATCTATTTCTCCATAACAGACTTCATTTCCATGACTAGTCTTTCGAATGGACCAGTACTGCCATTTTATTATCTAACATTGATTGATGACTTGAAAAGCTAAAAAACATTGGAAGTAAATATTTGTCTTTATATCAGGAGCTTGGGAGAATAGTAAAGCAATATCTGAGAAGAACTCTTCCAAACTTAACCTTGTTTGGAGAAGCAATAGTGAGTATTCTCATTTTTACCTCTTATTATTTTTATAACTTAAAAAATCTTTTTTTTACATGAATTGATATTGTACTTAGAAATTTCGAAAGGTAAAATAGTCGCAAAGAGGATCCGAAAGATATGTTTGCTCAGTTGGCCACTTGGGTATAGAATGAATGGGGCAATGCGTTCTACTTAGCTTTTCAACCCATAAATTTTATCAATAGGCATCTGTGGAGGATCTCATTGGGTGGCGACCTCCTCAAAAATTTAATGGAGCCACCAAACCCAAATATTTTTATTTTAGCACCTGACAATAAGGTTATTTTGCATGTGCGAAACAGATTTGACAACCATCTACCCTTAAAAAGAAAGGGAAAACAAAAAAACAGCTAGTACATCTGGTGCTAGTCCTTCAACTAAACTAAAGTCACAAGAGAAGAAAAATATTAAAACCAAAAGGAAAGAAACTGAAGTTATTGTTCCAAAAATCAAAGAAAAAGTCGAGGTTGAACCTTCTTCGAAAAGAAATAAGACTACTGCCCCAAATAAAAAGAACACTTTGAAAATTTCACGAGCTAAAAGAGTAGAAAAGAACTGTGAAGAAGCTGTCTTAGAAGTTCCTCCTACCGAGGCTGGAGAAACTGCATTGGAAGATCATCGAGGAGGAATTACAGAATAAGATGATCAAGGATAAATGGCAGCGGAAAATCACCGAAGAGATGACCACATATATCCTGATGATCCCATTAGTGAAGAGGAGCTTCAAGCTCTCAACAAAGATATGGATCTGAAAGTTCAACAAATCCAGGAACAGCTTCAACTAATTGGCCATCAAATTACTGCTCCTCTTTTACATCAAATCCTGAATTCAGATATTACCCTCGCTTTCTCATTTTCTCTTATGCCTTACAATAATCAAAGGTCCATCATTGTCCAAGAGCCATCCAAAGAAGTTTTACTTGCACTGCAACCTTTTTCCAACCTTGAAGCAGCAACAAAACAATTAAGCGCATAAGTAAATTCTTCTCGAAGCCATTTGGAAACCATGGATAAAGAGATAGTCCAATATAAAAACGATGTTGCTGCAGAGAAAGATTTGACAAACAACTTAAGGATCAATTTCATGTATTCCAAGTTGACATGTCGCAATATATTCATGAAACCATTCAGCTCAAACCTCATCTATGCTCTGTCCATGATCAACAAATAGAAGAACTCAAGACTTCTCATCAAGTTGAGATAGATGATATTAAGACCAAGCATGCCAAGTAATTATCCGACGAGCATAAAAAATACTTCACTCTTCAAGAATCTTTAAATAAGAGTGAAGAAGAAAAGAAGAAACTGATAAATGATATGGTTGCTCTCTAGACGACACTCGAAGAGGAAAAAAACTGTTGTGGAAACTGCTAAGACTCAATGTGGAGTAGACACACTTGTTGCAATAAAAAATGCCGAGGAGCAACAAACAATTAATTTTCTCCGCAAAATTTACGCAACGTTCCCAAAAGCAATTTTTTCAAGCTTTTTGGAATTAATGCCCATGGATAACCATCCCAACGAAGCCTTCGATCCTATCCCCACTGATTCTTCCGAAGAGATGGATTCAGAAGAAAATGCCACTGAACAAGGAGATTCATCTGAAGAGAACTCTAAAGAAGATAATTAATTATTGTTTCCTTTTTTGTCCAAGTTACAAAGTTATAAGATGTTGTATGGTGATTTATTTTTGTGTGGTATTCAAAACATCTTTTGTAAGATCAGAATCTAACTTCAATGAACAAATACCCTTCCTTTTTCCTCATTTGTTTGCCTTGTTATTAATACTTTTAAACTTATTAATGACTCAGTATCACTGGGAATTCCAACATATGTCACAGATAAATTTGTAATTTGTCAAATAAAAATAGTGCTCTTAGAACATGTTAGCACTTCAAAGATAATTAGTGCATTTAGAGAACGTAACACCTCGAATAAAATGAGTTTCTTTAAAAAGTAGCACTTCGAATAAAATAAAAGCATTTAGAGAGCGTAGAACTTCGAATAAAATAAGTGCATATATAGAACGTAGTACTTTGAACAATCATGAGTGCGTTTAAAAGACGTAGCACCTCAAATATGGTTGTTTCTCCGAGCAATTATTTTCATAAACGTATAGCACTTCGAATCAAAATAGTTGTCATTGGTCAACAGTTTCAACGATGATCAGTCTTTGACCAATTACCAAAATATTGAATTTAAAACAACCACTCACAAAAAATGAGTTGTATTAATATCTTTGAATATGTAAATGACACCTCATTAAAACCTCTCTGGGCCAACATGGTAGGAAAGAATGTGTCGATTATTTAAAATAGTATTTAAAAATAAAAATCATTCACAATATAGTTTTAGCTGTTTAATATTCCATGGATGTTGAAGTATTCTTCCCTGCT
The DNA here is from genome assembly GCA_036936605.1 of Limnanthes douglasii subsp. nivea. Taxonomy (NCBI): domain Eukaryota; kingdom Viridiplantae; phylum Streptophyta; class Magnoliopsida; order Brassicales; family Limnanthaceae; genus Limnanthes; species Limnanthes douglasii. Next base: position 199,400,462 of record JAUPFV010000001.1, on the reverse strand, counting down.
CATCACAAAGGTGATACGTACCCGACTTTATTTTCTCAATCTTCATATAAGGACCTTCCCAATTCTGGGCCATCTTTCCAAGTCGTTTGTCTTTTTTATGGAGAAATATTTTCCTTAAAACTTTGTCACCTACTTTAAAAACCCTCATTCTCACCTTCGAATTATTTTCACTTCTCATCAAAGTCTGATAAAGAGTATTCAAATAATCTCTATCTCTTTTCTCTTCAATCAAATCTAATTCCGTTCTTTTTCCCTTTTCATTACCTCTTCGGAATATTGAAGTACTTTATAAGAAGGTAAAGTAGACTCTGCAGGACTAACACCATCCATACCATACACCAAGACAAAAGTTGTTTCTTTAGTAGCCTCTCTAAAAGTTGTAGGATAAGCCCATAACACCTCTTGCAAATAGTTAGGCCACTTCCCTGTAGTACCTGTTAAATGTTTCTTCAAACCCTCCAAAATAGATCTATTAGTCACTTCCACTTGACCATTTTCTTGAGGATAAAAAGGTGTAGATAAATATTGTGTTATTCCCCTCAAACGCAAAAAACAAGTCATTTCGTCGTTGTTGAATTGAAGATCATTATCTGTGGTGATTTTCTGAGGCACTCCAAAACGACAATAGATATTATTCACAATGAACTTAATAACATCCTTATCTTTTGTACCAGATAATAATTTAGCTTCAGTCCATTTTAAAAAGTAATTTACCACTACTATAATCATTTGATGCCCTCTAGAAGTCATAAGCAATGATCCTACCAAATTTACTCGCCATTTATCAAAAGGAATAACTTCGTATATAGAAATAAGCGGTAGTGTCGGTATGTGAATAGAATTGGAAATATATTGGCAAGTGTCACAGTCTCGGACTAAAACTTTAGCAGTATTCATAATTGAAGGCCAATAATAACCTGCCAACAAAACTCGACACGTTAAAGACTTGAAACCACAATGAGCTGAACCTTTACCATCATGCAGCTCGGATAAAATCTCTTGAGATTCTTGTTTTCCTAAACAACACATCAATAGTCTACTTAATCCAATACCATATAACCACGGGCCTTGTATCTTAACTTTTTAGTTAGTTGTGCATCTTGAGGTAACATACCTCTTAGTAAAAAGTTAAGAATATCAGACTTCCAATCAATTCGAATTATGTCTGGATTGACAAATACTTCCTCAACATGTTTACATTATTCTGATCGTGTCAAAATTGAAGGACTCTCTTGTAATAGTATCCATAGATATTCTTTTATGTAAGAAATTGTTGATAAAGAATCATCATCTATATTATCTCCTCGGTTAATATGCTCTACAATCACTTTGTCAAACAATAAGGTCAAATTTCGAAGCTCGTGTAGATACAAAATTAATTGATCTTTTTTTGCTTCGGATGCACCTAGGCCAAAAATTAATTGATCACTTTGTCTTAATTACTACTAGCTGCGAATTTGTTTCCAAACGAACTGTTGTTGCTCCACAGATATTTTCAAGCCTTAACCCAGCCAAAGCAGCCTTATATTAAGCCTCATTATTCGATGCATGAAAACCAAATCGAATAGTCTGATAAATTGCCTCCCCAGAATGAGTAACTAATTAAACCCCTGCACTAGATCCCAATATGCTAGACCCATCATCTATTTGAACCACCAACCTCGAAGTTCTGGCAAGTCCTCTTTATGTGTCCCCTCATCTGATCTGCTCGAATATAATTCGATCAGAAAATCAGGTAAAGGTTGAACTTTAATAGTTGTTCAAGAAGCAAAAAAATTGTCAAAATCTCCCAATTCTACTGACCACTTGGTCATTGTACTAGAAATTTCTAGTCGTTGTAACACGTTTTTTAGTAGAAAAGAAGTTCAAACCACAATGGTGTGAGCTTGAAAATAAGGGCACATTTTCCTAGCAGCCACCATCACCACAATGGTGTGAGCTTGAAAATGAGGGTGCATACCTTCCAGTTCCAGGAGGTAAATTGTTGTTATTCATTGGATGAGGTGGTTGATAATTCAAAGAATATCCTTGATTATTTGACACCTACTCTAAATTATTTTGACTAGGTCCAACTAGTCCTCAAACCCCAGTAGATTCTTCCACTTTAATTTGGTCCTCGACTTGAGCCATGAGTGCTCCAAAAGTCAAGGCTCTCCTTTTTTTTGTTTCATTTGCTAAATTACATGGTAATAAACCTCGTCGAAATGCAGCCATGGCCTTTAAATCTTTGCAATTATCCAATCCTGTTTTTGTCAACACAAAATACTTTGTATAGTCCTTCAATTTCTCCCCCACAACCTGCTTACGCTGTATTATAGTGTCACCATTTGCTCACATCTCTTCTCTTCCCACAAGCTGACGTTGAAAAGTTGTATAGAAATTTCTAAAGAGTGTTATAGTACCCCTCAGAATCCTACTATACCATTTCAATGTTGTGCCCTTAAATGTCTGAGAAAAGGCTCTGCACACCAGCATGTCATCATCTTCGAAATTCATCATATAGTTCTTGAATTGTTCGATGTGATTATTAGGATCTTGTATCCCGTCAAATTTCTCGACCTTAGAAATGTCAAAATGCTTTGAAAGAGTAATAAACCTTATTTCAGTTGTTAAAGATGAATTTATCCAGTCTACTCCTTGTACGTAGTGGTCATCTCCTCATGTTCCCATAACAATATACAATTTTTTATCAACCACTCTTGTGTTTTGATTAGATGTATTCCCTTCACACCATTTAGTTTCCCTCAAACAATGAGGGTCATTGTCTTCTTTTTTTATATCCTTTACGCGATTTTCGAGGCCGACATCTTTCTTCTTTTGAATATCCATGATATATTTTTTTCTTAGATGATCCTTCCTCAAATTACGAACTATCAAATTCGTCATCAGTAGACGTAATATACTTGTGTTTGTATTTCTTTTCTTTTCGTGAGGTACGATGCTCTTTATCAAATTCAAAATGTGTTTTCTTCCAATCAGTTCTAATCTGATGAGTTGTATATGATCGATCAGATTGATTTTCCAAACTCACATATCTCTTTAACTTCTCGTACCTAAAATTTTAGCCTTCCAGATTAAATATGTCGTTCTCTTTGAACATATTTCTTATTGAATGTTGTTATTTTATCTAGAAATTGATTCATTCAAACCTTGATATCTGAATGACCTTGTTACACCGAAACTTGATCATCCTCTTTACTTACGCAGATCAAATCTCAAAGTTTCAATTGCCTTTCGAACTGTTGGATCAGTGTTGTTTACTAGTTCCATATCGATCTAGAGTGATACAATTAAGCAAGAATTCTACAATTTATGGTTTTTGACGTGAAATCAGAGTACTAGTTGTATAGAAATCCAACTGTGGTCGCCAACTTTTTAAGTACGAATCTGGTTTCTTGAGAGAGAGAAAATAATAAAGTGTTTGATTGTAGAGAGAGAAAGTAAAGTAGAGAATAAGCTATGTCTTATCAGAAATCGTAACCTTTTATTCATTAACTTCAGCCTTTATTTATAAATGTGTTAGACTTAGTATAAAAAAAGCAGTTATACAAAGGGGTTAATTGCGTTATAGCCCCCCATATTAACAAATAGTCTAAAAGTCCTCCATCAAGTATACAATTTACTATATATGACCTTAGTTCAATTACATTTAGGCCCTCAATATTTAATATCCTTATCAACTTCTAAACTACACCTAAAACTTCTCAACATATGTTTATCGTAACTTTAACATCTATTGATCCGAATGTTCTACACTTTAGAAACCAACACACATGTATCCCAGACTTTCACAAGTCTCATGTAGTTTGTGAGCTTTAAAATAGACAATATCTTGGTCAGAGTATCTGAAGGATTTACATCGCTAGAAATCTTAATCACTTTTACTTACCCTCTCTCAACCATATGTTGGATAATCTATGTTTTTATTCGTTCATGTAACTTCAGATTCTTCATTAAATGAATGATACTAGTATTATCACATAACAGAATCGCATCTTGCTTCATACTAATGATTTTACCTAATAATCTTTTCAACCAAATATTTTCTTTATAGCTTCCGTAGCAGTTATATATCCAGCTTCCATAGATGATAATGTAACGAACTTATGTATACAAAACTTCTAGTTTACCGCTATTCCATGCACAATACATATATAACCTGAAGTTGACTTACTTATGCCAAGATGAACTGCATAATCAGAGTCTATATGTCTCATTAGCATCATATTATTCGTATCCTTATGATTGTAGTACAACCCTACATCATCTGAACCCTTCAAGTATCTCATAAGCCACTTGAGTGCATATACGTCTTTCTCAAATTATATATGAATCTACTCAAAACATTAATGACATTGGCAAGATCAAGTCTCATGCAAATTATAGTATACATAATGTTACCAATAACATTGGGATAAGGTATCTCCAGCATATACTTCTTATATGTAGCATCGGTTGGTGCTTGAGTGACACTAAGTTTGAATTAGGCTCCAATGTAAGTTATAACCTCTTTGGCTTTGGACATAGAGAACTTCCTTAAGATATTTGGTATATATTCTTGCTGAGATAAGAATAAATAGCCATGCAACCTGTTCCTTTTGATTTCAACACCAGGTTTCCTCTTAGCCTCTCCAATATCATTTATCTCAAACGCTCCCTACAACTAGTCTTTATTATCTCAATCTTCTTTGTATCTCTTCTAGTTATAAGGATATTATCCACATATAATAGAACTATGACTTGTCTATTGATGTGTATTTCCACATTGCAATAGAAACGGTTTTCATGGCAGTTATAAATAAACTTGATGGATCTCTCAAAAGAATCAAATCTTATATTTCACTACCATGACGGCTGTTCTAGTCAATAGATGAGTCTCATCAACAAACACACATCTTTTTTCTTCTTTTATTAAACCCATTTGGCTGAAATATGTAGATTTTCTCTTCCAATTATCCATGGAGGAAGGCATTAGTAACATCCATTTGATCTAACTCTATATCAAACCTAGCAACAATTGACAACATGACCTTCATAGAGGTTTGTTTCATAATCGGCATAAAAATATAATTGAAATTAATGTACTCATTTTTTGTAAAGCCACAACCACCAGCTTAGCCTTGTATCTGGGTAACTTAACATCATGATTTCATGGCTTCCTCTTGAATATCCATTTACTCCCAACTAGTTTATGAACCTTCGGATACTTTATAAAAATCTATGTGTTCATCTTATTAAGATATATTAGTTATTCATTCATGGTCGTGAGCCAATATTCTTTATCACTACTCTTCATAGCATCGTGATACTTTTCTAGTTTAAGAACATATTCATGTATTTTAATAGACAAATAAATTCTCCATGGAGGAAGGCAGTAGTAACATCCATTTGATCTAACTCTATATCAAACCTAGCAACAATTGACAACAGGACCTTCATAGAGGTTTATTTCATAATCGGCATAAAAATATAATTGAAATTAATATACTCATTTTTCGTAAAGCCACAGCCACCAGCTTAGGCTTCAAATCATATTCGGCAGAAGCATCTGTAATTTAATCTTTATATTAGATCCTTCATTAGTTGGATAACTACTGCCTTCTTCAATGGCATGTCTTCTTCATTAAAAACATATCCTTACTTATCAAATCCTTTCGATGTCCATCTTCAAGGTACCATAACATATGCCTCTTTACTCGTTTTGGATAACTAAGGAAGAAACATTTAAGTACTCTCGGGAGAAGTTTATCTTGCTTCACATGTGTATAGGTAACACACCCAAACACTCTAAAAAACCCCATCTTAGGTTTCTCTCATGTTCATGCCTCTTGTAGACAATTAAACTAAAGCTTCGTACATGGAATCTTGTTGATGGTATATAGATTCGTGGTTAGGGTTTCTTCCTAGAACCTTTGGTCTATTCCAATTGTTTAAAGCATACACATAACGTTTATAATATGGGTCAGCTCATTATTTCAGCAAGCTCGTTATATTGAGGAGTGTTACTCATGATTCAGTGTCTAGAAAGGCCAAGCTTTACACAATAGTTGGTGAAATCCTTGTTCATATACTCAGCCCATTATATGTCATAAGCTTCCTCGATATATTTCCCGTTTGATTTTTTACCAGTGTATTCCAGTTTACAAAAAAAGTAAATGCTTCATCTTTGGTCTTCCAAAAAGAATTACCCACAATTTTTAAGAATAATTATCCATCAAGGACGTGAAGTACCTTGTACCACCTATAGTACGTCCGCATGTTGGATCTTAAAGGTCTGAATTAACGTAATCAAACATTTTTTAGTTATCTAGAAAAAAGGAAAATGTCACCTTCCTTCTCATTCAATACACAACTTTCATAAAATCTCAGCTTCTGAATTGTGGTACCATATAACAGCCCATGTTTACTTAGTTCACCAAGTCATCTCTTGCTTAAATTTCCTAGACAAAGATTTCATAACTTGGTATAATCTTTATACGCACTAGACACTCCATCAACCCCTACAGATGCGTCAATAACTAAAACCTTATTAATCTTATAGGCTTTCTTTACCACAAGTGATCCTTGCGAAATCCTCAAATTTTCATCTCCGCCCTTATTTGTAAACCCTTTTTAATCTAACATTCCTATTGTGAATATGGGTGTTGTGAATATAGGGGTTTGGTCCGTATATTCCGCCTCCGTATATAAGTAAGAACAACACGATATCAACACTAGTATGATATTGTCCGCTTTGGCACTCGAAGGCCCGCACGGCTTTGCACTTGGTCCATTACCAAAAGGCCTCATACTAGTGGATATATGTTCTTACTTGTATAACATTGATCCTACCTATGTCTAACCGATATGGGATGTGGGAATTTGGTCGCCACCCTAATAAATCTTCCTCTTGAACAAAGTACCACTTTATCCTCCTCTCAAGTGACTTCCATCCGCTCACTCTAATCAGGTGGGGCTACGTGACCATAAAGAAACTACAGATATTACTTTTCACCACCTTTTAGATCATACTGTCTTGTTCCTTAGTGCCACTCCCCAATCCAATCAAGTACCACCGCTTGATGAGTCATGGGCACTCTGAATTAGGATCTCTAGAACAGATCACCTTGAGGACGACATCTGTCTATGTTCGACTTCCGAGAATTTCATCATCATCGCGTTATGTCTAGGCCTGGAGTTCTGATACCAATTTTTTGGGAATATGGGTACCGCATATTTCATCTTCTTATAAATCATCCTCTCAAACAAAGTACCACTTTAGCCTCCTCTCAAGTGAATTTCATCCGCCCACTCTAATCAGGTTGGAGCTACCTGAACCATAGAGGCACTACAGATGTTACTGCTCACCTTCTATTAGACCACCACTTATATTGTTCCTTAGTGTCACTCCAATCAAGCCGCACTGCTTGAGGAGCCAAAGGCACTCCGAACTAGGATCTCTGGTCGCCACCCTAACAATTCTAGACAACTTTGGGTACATACCTCACATTGTTGATATATTTCTCGAGTATTATAGACAACTTGAGTCGCACAATCCTAATCCATTTGACATCACATGATTTGTTATTTCTGAGGATGACCCTTCCACCATTAAGTATTCTCAAGGTATTTCAATCAATACATATTAGAATTCATATAAAATGACGTATCTCAATCCAACACCCATTAATTTTAGTACCTACAATAATAAGAATTCATTAACCAACAGCATACTCACAACCACAAGACACCATCATCTCCAGCTTCAGTCTTCTGATTGTTGTTGCTTTTTCTCTTCTTTGAGCAGTTTCTATTGATATGCATTTTCTTCTTGAACCATTCATAAACCCACTAGACTAAGATCGATATTTTTCCTTTCTTTTCTTAAATGTATATTTTCTAACCTACCATTTACACTCAGTTTATGCCATCTGGGTTCATCCTCTAAAATGGTCTTCATTTGAAAAAGAAATGGAATTCACATCGGTCTTCACTTAAGCCATCGTAAGAAAATATTTTTTTATAAAGAATAATGACCACAAAGTGTTTGTACACCTTTGGTAGTGAGCTTAGGAGGATGATTTTTATATCATCTTCCTTCATATTTACACCAACTATATTCAAGTCGCGCGTGATTCTATTGTAGTCACCAAGGTGCCTTTGGATCTTTCTAATATTATCTATAGACAACTTGTACATATGTTTCTTGAGATACAATATTTTTCTAGGTATTTATTCATATAAATTTCCTCCAAATGATGCCAAACCTCCAAGGCATTGGTTTCTTCATATGCCTCCCGCATCACTTTATCTCTTGAGCTTAATATAAAGACGCGGTGAGCTTTAGATAAACCATGGGATCAACCTCTATATATATATCTTGTTGATAGCAGCAACTAATTCATTTGTACAAGGTAAGATTCAAACTTAATTGTCCAGAGATTAGAGTCATTCTATTTAGCTGCATATTCCGCATTGTTGTCAAAATCGAGATTACATATGTTTGTGTTAGGCAGGCAACCAAAGTCTCACATCCCACATCGGTTAATTATGGGAAGAACCATGGCTATATAAGTAAGAACATACCTCAACTAGTATGAGGTCTTTTGGAAGTGGATCAAATGTAAACCCGTACGGGCCTTCGGGTGTCGAAGTAGAGAATATCATACTAGTGTGGATATTGGTTGTTCTTACTTATATACAGGGATCCATATTCCCAACACAAGGTATCAGAGCCACGTGGTGAAATTAGGGCTTTTGCAATAAGGGTTTCACAATGGTATCAGAGCCACGTGGTGAAATTAGGGCTTTTGCAATAAGGGTTTCACAATGGTGTCTACAGCAACAAAATACATGATTGAAAAATTTGATGGGGGATCCAGCTTTGTGTTGTGGAAGATTAAACTAAAATCTTCATTGGTACTGCAAGATCTGTGGAAGGTTGTGGAGAATAAGTTACCAAAAGAGATGAAAGAATAGGAGAAGCAAGATCTTCAAGAAAGGGCTTTGTGCTGGATTTTAATGAGTGTGAAAGACAATGTGTTTCGCAAGTTTAGTGGTGAGAAGACTGCTTCCTGCGCATGGAAGAAGCTAGGAGATGTTTACTCACTAAATCAGTAATAAAGAGATTATACTTGAAGAAAAGTTTGTACGATTTCATATTAAAATAAGGTATGGCCATAACTGAGCACTTCAATAGTTTTAAATGAATTATAATGGACTTGGAGAACATAGATATCAATATTAAGGATGAGGATCAAGATTTGCTTGTATTGAGATTGTTACCAGCTCCTTATGAAAACTTCGTATAATATCATTATGTATGGTAAGGATAAGTTATTGCTAGCAGATGTCAAAAGGGCACTGAAATCAAAGGATATGAGACAACCAGAGGGATTTATCGAACCTAATATGGAGGACGAAGTTTGTCTGCTGAAAAAGTCATTGTATGATTTGAAACAGTCACCTACGCAATGGTACAAACGTTTTGATACATTCATGGTGTCAAAAGGGTTCACGAGGAGTCCATATGATAGTTGTGTGTATCATCGAAAGACGTCAGATGATTCTTATGTTTACTTGTTGTTGTATGTGGATGATATGCTTATTGCTTCTTGTAGTATGTCACACATTGTGCAGATAAAGAAGCATCTTAGTGTCGAGTTTGAGATGAACGATCTAGGTTGAGCAAAGAAAATTCTTGGTATGGAGATTATCAGGAACAGAAGTGTATGATCATTACACTTGTCTCAACAAAGCTATACTGAGAAAGTGTTACAACAATTCAACATGTTTGATGTTAATTCAGTTAGCATTCCGTTTGCTACTTCTTTCAAGTTGTCTGCAGTAGGAGCGGCCAAGGACGATGCTGAGTTGGAACAAATGTCGAAGGTTCCATATGCAAGTGCAGTTGTTAGTATGATGTATGCTATGGTATGCACACGTCCTGATATTTCACATGCGGTTAGTGTAGTTAGCGGGTACATGGGATGTCCTGAGAAAGAACAATGGCAGGAAGTGAAATAGATACTTCGGTATCTTAAGAATACTGTGAACGTTGGCTTAACTTTTAACAAGACTGATATTGGTGAAACATTGAATGATGTTGCGGGATCATTGGTTGGTATTTTTTATTTTGATTTTGTAGGTGATATGGATAAAAGGAGATCTCTGACAAGACATGTATTTACTCTAGCTGGGAGTTCGATCAGTTGGAAAACACAGTTGCAAGCTACTGTAGCTTTGTTTACAACAGAGGAAGAGTACATGGTGGTAACAGAAGTAGTTAAAGAGGCAATATGGTTCCAAGGTTTGGTGGCAGATTTGGGCTTGGATAGGACAACTACAAAAGTGTTTTGTGACAGACAAAGTGCCATACACCTTACACGGAACCAGATGTACCATGAGCGTACAAAGCATATAGATGTCAGGTATCATTTTATTTGTGATATAATATCAAAAGGAATTGTTGATGTGAAGAAAATGTCTACACACGATAATCCAACAAATATAATGACCAAGGCAGTATCAGTTCGAAAGTTTAGGGAGTGCTTAAACTAGATTGGTGTTCGCAGTATAGAGTGAATGCCTTAGAGGCATTTGGCGAGTCAGAAGGATAGAAGTTTCTTTGTTGATAGTGAAGAAATGATATTTTCCTCAAGGGGAAGATTTATTGTTAATGAGTCGAATATTGCCTTGACAGTGTACCGTGTTCAGCGGTACAGTTTTGTGTCATTGACAGTAAGCTGTAATACAATGGATGGTTTTATTATTAGTGTATATGAGCCCATTAGGCCCACTGTCTAGTAAGTCTATTTATACCCTATAAATAGACTACTAGGACTATACAAAACACATTCTGAAATCTGTAACCATTTCTATCATAGTAAAACTCTTTTCTCTGGCGGCACCCGTGGACGTAGACAATTTTCGAACCACGTTAAATCTTGTGTTCATTTTAGTCTGTCTTTCGCATATGTTCTGTGCTTGAGCCATTTTGTGATAATTGCATAGTGATTTAATAACAAAATGATATCAAGCAAGCCTAACTCAAAGTGAATAAGATGCTCTAGAGATCCTAGTTTGGAGTACATGTGGCTCATCAAGCAGTGGTACTTGATTAGAGTAGTGGCACTAAAGAACAAGACAAGTGGTGGTCTAATAGGAGGTGAGCAGCAACATCCGTAGTGCCTCTATGGCTCAGGTAACCCCATCCTGATTAGAGTGGGCGGATGAAAGTCACTTGAGAGGAGGCTGAAGTGGTACTTTGTTCGAGAGGAGGATTTTTTAGGGAGGCGACCAAAGTCCCACATCCCACATCGATTAAACATGGGAAGGATCAGAGGTATATAAGTAAGAACATACCTCAACTAGTATGAGGCCTTTTGGAAGTGGACCAAAAGTAAACCCATGCGGGCCTTCGGGTGCCAAAGGGGACAATAACATACTAGTGTGGAGAGGAGACGAAATATGCGGTACCCATATTCCCAACAGTTTGTTATATTTTGATAGCGATAATTGTTTGTTAAACTATAAGCATCGTATCATTCTTTCTCGTTTCCTACTATGGGTTGTGGATCTAAGAATTTATCTTTGGTTTAATATGTGTCTACAGCGTCTCGAATAAATTTTTCATCATCTTTATATTCTGCTCTTGAAGCTCATTTTCCAAAGTCTAGAATTTTGTTTGCAAGACTTTCAGGCTGCAGCGAATAGATCTAAATTTTTGTTACGCTGGTGACTAGTGTTGACGTTTTCAGATATGGTCTTTTATTGGTTTGATTCTGTCATTTTGTGTCTTCTCCATGTATGGTTGCTTTACTTCTTGATTTTTAGCCATAAAAAATCTTAGAAACCAATTGTCTCTAGTGAAGTTACCAATTTACTATGGTGAAATATGGTAAGAATATATATATATATATATATATATATATATATATATATTACTAAATATTCTCTCTTTTATATAAAGGAGGGTGTAACACAATTACATTTATTATTTACATATTAATTTTGTAATAATTCCTGAGATTATAATAGTCAGATGAACTAGTATATGAAGGTTAATTGTTGCCAAAGTGTAAATTTCATGAGTATAAGTGCTTCATAACTACTTGATTATTTTTATGTCATTATGTATGTTGAAAGGTGTTGTGGCTGGAGGGGATTTGGTTAGGTGATGCTGCAAGCGAGGTTCTACGACCATGTAAGGATTCAGCCATGAAAGTCTTAGGAAATGTAATTTTTTGTCTGAACGAATTAAATTCTCCCTTATCAAATATGTTCATTCAGATCTTTGGGGTAAGAAATAGAAACCAACCATGGATGATGCAAGGTACTTCATGTCTTTGAGTGATCACTACTCAAGAAAAATTATGAGTTATAATTTTAAAGATCAATGATGAAGCATTTGATGCTTTTAGAAACTAGAAAATATTGGTAGATAATGATACTGTAAAAATATAGAAGAAATTAAACATTGACAAAAACTTGGAATATGTGAATGAGACATTCTCTAGACATTGTGCTACACTTGATATTGCAAGAAACTAAATCGTGGGAAGAACTTCCCAATATAATGGGCTTGCTAAGAGGATGAACTGATCGTTACTAGAAAGGGTGAGGTGTATGCTTCTGACACCTGGAATGGGTTGAAATTTTTAAGGATAAGTTGTAATGACAGCTGGATATATCATCAATGTGAGTCTATCTACAACACTAAATTATATATATATAAACAATTATGGACTAGAAAGAAACATATGTTGGAAAATTTGAGAATATTCGGATGTGCTATTATGCATATGTGATGAAAGATAAGCTTCAGTTGAGAGCATTAAAGTGTTTGTCCCTTGGTTATCCAAAAATACTAAACGAGTATAGGTTGTCGTGCTTGGAACCTAGAATTCATAAATATTTTATTAGCCGATACATGATATTCAATGGGAAGGTAGGGATATTGGTTAAGGTATTAAATACCATACCTAGTACTACCGAGAGGAGATGCGAATTTGATGATGAGTTTGACAAGATAGTAAAATTGTGGATGGTTATGTCGAAAATAATTTCAGACTTAGTAGCGATATGGGTCATGCAAAGGAAGACCAATCATTGCATGAGATTGAAGACCATCGAGAGTTTAATGTTCCAAAGCCTTTGGATGTTCAAACTAAAAAGCAGCATGATGTTCTTAACAATTATTAGTTAGTGAAACTCAGAAAACCTACATAGAGGCACGATTTTTACTGATATGTTTTATCGATTGAAATGCAGGGAGATGTTCTTGAATCAAAAAGCTATCACGATGCAATGAAGAGCAGTGATAAGCAAATATAGTTGAAGGCCATAAGGAAAAACTGAGTTCTTTCATTAATATAGGTACATGGATTCTTATGAAACAACCGAAGGGTCATAATATTGTTGGGATTAAATGGATATTCAAGAGAAATCAAGGTATTATATGATTTGAGCTATCCTAGTACAGGGTGGCTAAGGGATTCATGTTAAATGAGGGTGTTGATTTCAATGAATTTTAATCACCGATTGTGAATAATTGCTAGATTTGATCTTGTGTTAGCTCAATAATTATTACGACTGTCTACTTATACGGATAACTAAAGAATATTATCTACATGAGTCAGCCTCAAGTTTTTTAATAATGGAAGAAGTATGATGTATGTTGAGAACCACATATGAGGCAATAGAATATAAGATTTATAAGATCTATCAAGTATGTGAGTATCTACTATGAAAATTGTGTCTATTTTAAGGAGAAAACACACATAGAGAGACATATCATGTTTTTGTTGTTATATGTAGAAGACATATTGATCGTTGGAAATAATATGAGGTAAATTTAAATGGTCAAGGCTCAGCTGAAAAGATGTTTTGAGATGAAGGATACAGAGAGGCTAAGAGGATATTTGGTATATCAATCAGATAGAACAGATTAAAAGGGTATATATTTTTATCTAAACAATAATACATAAGTAAGGCTCTTAAAATGTTTCTATGTTTGAACCCAAAAAGTTTGGAAGTCCCATTGGTGTCCATTTCAAACTCAGTACCACTCATTCACCAACCAAATCAACAAACACGAAGTTCATGCGAGAGATACATTATGCTAATGTCATTATAAGTATTATGTATGTAATTATATGCACGAGATCTGATTTTCCTACTCCATTAGTATTTTGAGCAGGTCTATACCAAAACTCGGGAAGCCTCACTACCAAGCCATCAAATGGTTTATGACATACTTGAAAAGTTCGATTGAAGTTAGATTTTTTTAATAATCAAATGTACAAAGCTAATGAAATATTGAGGGGGTAAGTTGACTCTGATTATGCAGGCTACCTTGACACAAGAAAGTCAATTTTACGTTATCTGTTTAGTGTTCTTGGAGGAGTGGTTAGCTAGAAATCATGTCTTCAAAGTTTCATTGTCTTATCATATATGGAAGTCAAATACATGGTTGTTACTGAATCAACGAAAGAAGCCATGTACCTGAAATAATTATTGAGTGAGATCATTGGTATAGAATAATATGTGACTTTGTTCTGTGAAGATACTTGTGATATTTATTTTAGAAGGAATTCAAAGTTTCATGAGAGAACTACGCACGTAAATATCAAGTTTCACTTCATTCGAGATATGGTGGAGAAATAAAAGTGGAGGTGGCAAAGATTGCAGGTGTCCAAAACCTTTAGGATGCTCTGACCAAAGAATTATTGATTTCAAAGTTTATGGGCTACATGACATTTGTGCAAGTTTTGGAGGCGGGTTAACTGAATGTTTCTAAATAGTTGTTTGAACATCGGTTTAATAGATATTATAGTCAACATAAGCCTATAGTTGAGAATTGTTATGTGTGGGTTAAAAGTGACTATTAAAGCTCACTCAAATATTTAAGGCTCGAAGACTTCTGTAAGGTAAGAACTTAAACGTTATAGATATTGACTCACTATGTGGTTGCTCAGCCGAAGACTTAGGTGCATAGACGTTTGTTGAGCTTACCCGAAGACAAGTGTTATGTCACTGCTGAAATCGAAGAGGAAGAATCTTTACCTGTTAGACCTAGGTGCACAAATGTTACTGGAGGCTTCTGAATATAATTAAGTGTCTATGGATGAAACTGAATCAGTAATATATTGAGAATATGATATTGATAAATTAATCTCACTGGTTGATCATCTAGTTATTAATTTGTAGCGTGCTTGAAGATAGATTAGGATTGTAAAATGTGCAATGTTAGTGTTGGTGATGTCAGTGTTCAACCATACGAATGTCAGGGTTGCAGCACCATTACCATTCTGTTGTTCTAGGGAACAAATTGTAAGGTGTTATCGTGTATGCGGGGCTCACTCATTATTGGTTCTACATATATACTGGAAGAGAGGTATAAGGTTGGTGTCTCACGATTTAGCTAAAGAGAGAAAGTCTCGACTTGTTTGGTTAAAGAGAGAGGTAGAAGATAAAAACTGAAATAAACACTATGATTCATAGCGTCTACTGTAAGTCGAATGAGATTTCTAACATAAGGATATTGGTTATGTTAGTCGTGTTTGAGAATCTTCTTATAACTTTTTTTTCTATATAAAAGTTGTGATATGAAAAACGTTGATTTATCTTATATTGTTTGTTTTACGTATATATTTTTATATATATATTATTTAGAAATTCATAAAATCGTTGTACTACTTTCTTTTTACCGTACTTACAGAAAATGAATCATCTACAGGTCTAAACTACAATCTACTACTAAATTATATATTCTTTTCGGCCCATGATATATGTTTTTTTAAAGTTTTGTACCTGTGTTTTAAAAAAAATCTTTTCTATATAAAAAAATCCAATGGATCAAAAAAATATATAAAATATTGTATTAATGATATCTAAAATTTAAAAAAAAATGTAAAGAAAAATCTATAAAATGAGACAAAAAGAATATAATCACGTGGTCTCAACTAAGCTGAATTAGGGTTTTGTTTTGGGGAAGAAGGTGAGATTTGGGGTTGAAGATGACTCTGTGTATAGATTCGCGCTTTTCTTTAAATTTTTGTAAAATTGCCTAATAAGAGCTTGCTCTTGCTAATTAATTCAATTGAAATCCTCCATTAAAAAAAACTTAATTAGCCAATAATTTTTAACTAGTTCAGCCCAAAAAAGATTTAAATTATTTTGATTATATAATTTGATTTTGAAAAAAAAAAAATCAGTAACTTGACACCGTTGTTTAGGTAAAAAGAATATTTGCTTGCTTTTATTCGTCTTTATAATTTTATCCTCTGTTTAGATTTGGTAACATCTCTTTCAAAAGGCTTAATTAATATTAATTATCATTTTTAAAAACATTTTATAATTAAATATTTAAATTCAATTATATTTATTTCATTTGAGTGTAACTAAAACCTTCCTTAATCAGTGCCCCTGTCACCTGTTAGCATTTTCCCTTCACAATGAAGTAGCTGTATAATTATTGAGAATAAAGTTAGGTGCAGTTCTCTAGACTGGGAGCTGATCCAATTTTTTACTCGATGTAAGTATAATGTTATTTTGACTTGCTGGTTTGTGTCATTTGCTTGACTTGTTGGTTTATGTCATTCGTCTACGCCGAATAGGCTATAAATTTTTTGAATTTTAGTGACTGCTTTACTACTTTTTTCTCTTTTGTCATTTTGAGTGACATTTCTTTACTATCAAAATTGGTGGCTACCATCCACTATATCAATAATATTAGTATGATTTTGATATCCATTTTAGTTGGTAGTGCTGCTAATAATTTACGGTATATTTGGTTTTTTGTGTGGACATGGTAGACACATTCACTGTTGTGGGTGGAGTTTTGGATACGGGATAAAATTACTATAACCCGGCTGGTTTGGTAAATAAGATATCTGATTATAATAAGTTTAATTATACCCCAAGAACCCTCCGTCGCTTTTGTTGCGGTTCTATTTTATTTTTTTGAATGGACGAACTATCATCAAAAAAATTTAAATCACGATAAACTTTAACTAAGTGTTGCTACATGGTAGGTATTTATATTCAATCTCTTCTATCCCACCATTATATTATTTGTTTGTCGTATGAAAAAAAGAAGCTAATTTGTACGGTTAGATATGTTTAGTACAAACGTTTCATGGGCGAAACAAGAAAAGTACGTGATGACAAGTGCTATCAGACCAGATATCCGTACCCAAAAGCTCTACAGCTCTACAGAAACCAATCGTAAAGCCCCGATGAGAAAGCCTAACACAATGAACGTCAGCTCGTACGAATCTAGAAGAGGCGTTGACAGAATGAACAATGTGTGCGTGTACGGTCACTCCTCGTGGACACTAAAGAAAAGCAAGTGCACGACAAAGAAGACTACTCCCTCGATCCTAAGAAAAGGTCTAAGGAGAGCGCGGAGTGCGCAAAGTGACTCGTGTTAGGCTGTGGGGCAAGACGTAAAACAAGGAGGCACAAACAATTGGATAGAAGAAAAACGCGCTAACGTAGGAACAACTGTCTTGTTTGGGATTAACAAAAAGAGAAGTCTCGTTGCAAAATAGCAACCACTTGACTAAATCGTGACAAAGACGTTTACAGATTAAGTTGGGGAGAATGTCACGACAAGCATTCCCGAATAGACATACTAGCCTCAACCTCTCTATGCAAACCATGTTAAACTCCTACAACCAAGCGATATTGACGCAAGACTTAGATGACAGGTACTTGTACTCAATCTCTGTTACCCAACCTTATATTGCGTGTTCAGTCCAAGCGCCTCATGGACGAAGGAAACTAAACTAACGACTCAAATATCACCGTACACATTTTTTAATGGACAAGCTAACCTCAACCTTTTTGTACAAAACATGATAAACTCGTACGATTTGTTAAAACTAACATAACTCTTTATATGACAGGTATTTATATACAATCACTTCAATCGAACTCTTATATTGCTTGTGTGCTATATGAAAAAAGACTTAGCTTGTGCTCTGCTAGACGATATCAGAGCACGCCTAGCTATTAAAAACGCAAAGCTCCGCATGACATTTGTGCCCCTCAATGAATGAGCCATATCATATTACAAGGCAACATTATTTTGATTAATTATACTTGCAACACTGCCCTTTGGTGGATGCCCTTTGGTGGATGAGCCATACCATATTACAAGGCAACAATTATTTTGATTAATTATACTTACAACACTAATGCTTAAAAGTACACAACTATGGATCCAATAAGCGCGTGAACAGTTGCACAAGTACTAGGGTTGCATTCGTAGAAATGGTATCTAAACATAAACATGAACCGATCGAAGCAATGGGCAAAGATCAGGAATCATGGATCCTAATAAATAATAATTGTCATTCTAACAATCTCATGAGGTAGGCTTAAAACCGAAACTAATCGGATAAAGAGCCCTGTTTAGTGTGAACTACAACCCTACACGCACTAGAATTTGACAAAATGAGCTGCCGTCATAAAGAGAACAGAAATCAGCCCGATGCATAACTATATTTTTGTCAGCCAAGAGCATCCTCTAACCCATCTTCAGGCTTAGCTTTTTGACTGATAACAAAATGATCAACAATCTTAACAGTATTAACAGGATCTTGTGTAGCAGAAGCTGCACACCACTTGCTAGGAAATTTTCTGTGATGGTTCATCTGATGTGGTTCTTTTGGTTCTGCATCCCAGTGACGATCCAGATCCCATTCTTTTGGAACCTGCATGACAGATCGGCTTTATAAATTGCACTTGATTATGAATATATTTATCACAAGTCTTTTTCAAGTCTTTGTTTCTCCTTTGCATGTATCATGGCAAAGTAAAAACAAATCTTAATGATAAAAGAAAAAGGCCTTGTTCCAATATCATGTTGTTAGTTCTGTCAGTCATGATCACTAAAGCGCATGATTTATATGCACAGGGGTAAATTCATTTTCACTTTGGATATATTTTTTCGAGGCAAAATTGTGCCATAAATAATTTGAATACATCAAACGCAGGTACTGAAAAATCCCTGTAGCATAATTGAACAACTAATGCCATTTCACAAATGGTGAAGAGAGATTTAAGTTACTCACCTTATCAACAGCTAGAGTGAAAACTTCAAGATCACCATCGTTTTTAATATGGAACCGCGTGAATGACTTGTAATTAGCAATTCTAAGGGATGAGAACGCTTCATCAAAGTGTAAATGAAGCCAATTGATACATATATACAAGTAGCTTCCAAACACCAGCGAAACCACAGGAGTCGAAAAGACCCAGAAATAGAGGAAAACGGAAGCATAATAAATGACAGCACCCGCTCGGGACAGTGACCGCAAGCCGTGTTTGCATATGTTGCTCCGGGAGACTGCCATTACCTGACAAGTTTCTCCAAAAAATTTATATGCCATTAGTGAATTAGAGCCACCACTAGGGTGTAAAAATTTAAAACTGAACATTAAAAGTAATACAATTACATCCATGCACTACTAGTTTAAAGGAGAAGGAAAATTTCTTACCTCCGGAATGTCAAATGCAGACATGAGGTACTTGATACATGCTGGGTAAAGGCCAAATGTCCATTGCTCAATACGAGCTCGAAGGCCAGTTGGATCTGGAAAATGCTCAGTTTCCACCGACTGGTACCACTCGTACAAACTGTGGTAACCTAAAGAAAAAAGGAAAAGTCCAGGACAGTTAAAAACAACTACGGTTTGTCCATTGTTACACGATAGTGATAACAGTACATGTGCTAACAAACCACATATCCCCTAAAATAAAATAATGCAATTTCCAAAGTTCATAATGGTATTTTATATGACATCTAGGACATAGTAATGTACTTCCCAAAGCTTTTCTCATAGAAATTTCCTCCTATTTTCATTATAACCAAAACAGTTGTCCTCTCCATCACAAGATGTGTTGCAAGAGAAAAAAATATCATCTGAAATTGACTAACCAGAATTTGCAAGCAACTTATGCTGGATGCATGTTTCCAAACCCAATTCCAAAAGCAACATAAGAATTAGAGCTGACGCCAGGTGCGCAGAAACATGAAGGATTCCAATTAAAACTCGTTTCTTGCGGGACACTTTTGATGGAACAAAGGTAATTGCAACAATCAGCAATAGCAGAACACCAGCCAAGGATGTATAAGAGTCCTCCAACACATATATAAACGATTTCCAAACTGTGCTAAAGAAGCTGCTCAGGAGACCCGAAAATGTGTCCTCTTGCAATATATGATTCAGTTGACACTAGAGATAACAACAACGATAGATGAGTCACGTTTGATATGCAGAACAGTTTGCGTACAACAATAGAACTCACTTGGCGATATTTTAATCACACTAAGCCTACTTCAAATCAAGAAAGAAAATTAAGAAAATAAAAGCCAGAGAACAATCCCATGTTTGGATCTAGAAAATTTTAAAGAAACAAAAAAGGAAAAAAAATAACAAATAAATGAAGTTATAGTGGAAAATAGAATGTTCTGTTTAGTTGTAAAGAAACATTAATTGAGATGGGAAATATAAGGGGCATCATAGACAGAAAACATATTTCCTTTTATCTCTACAATGGATATACAATAAAGGCTCGAAAAAAGACATTAACACTAAATTCTATATCAAACTAAGTCTGAACATCGTAGAAATGTTTTTTTGTGAGTTAATTCTTTGATTTCTCTCCAATATTGTTTTTTTGTGAGTAAAATCTTTGATTTCTCTCCAATATTCATCTTTGCTTCACTTTTATCATAAATAGCTTTTTCATAAAGTTTTCCAGGATCCAGCAAAGGCATACAAGCTGAATTGTATAAATTCAATATTTACTCACTTGTGGGAACATGGAGAAAACCAATACAAAGTATATAATTCCTCCAATGAAGTCAAATTGCCAGTTCTTCTTTCGAAACTTCAAAATATTCCCCAACGCAATCTGCAAAAAGTATACCATAGAGGATAGACATGAGCCTCATCAAACAATCTATGTAACAGAATAAACAAATCACAACTCAATGATTACCCTGCTTGAATCCTCGAAAGATGGATAGGCCGATTTGCATTCGTAGCTTGCTCCATAATAATTCGAAAAATTGCTGAAGACATGTGTGGGATGTAAAAAGGCCCCACCACAACCATTTACAAGTAGATGTTGCACATAAATAGGCCCATCTTGTTGAGCATAGGAATGACGCATATAATGATGCAAGTCACCTGCCATTCTGAGCTTGCACCTTCCTTTTAAGTAATCACAAATCAGGTGTCGGACATTTTTCCCAGTAGCATCACTCCAATACCAATCGAGAAGCCAATTAGGTTCGTGCGTCATAATGATCACGCAATCATTTTCCCCAACCTAAATAAACAGATTTTATGATTCAGCAATGGCAAGGCTTGGACAAAAGTTCAAGATGCATATAGCTATACATAATGCAGTTAATTGTTAAGTGACTTTAATCAGGGAAAAGAAGTCTACAGAAAAAGACACAATCAAGTGAGATCCCTGCCATGTAAACTGAATCTATTCTCTCCAACCCGGAGAAAATCCTCATGGGACTAGAAAAAAAGACTTTTAAGGTTTGACTCTGTTATCAAACCCAGCACAAATACAAATTCTCCCTTCACAGTAGACAAAGGATCTCATACTCGGACTCAGTACTGTACCCAACAGCCCAGCCTGGACTCCATTTGGTATTGAATCCACAGATGGTGACAAGAACCTGATCACATGAGCACTCCTTCCCTCTGCACCAACAGAAGGCGAAGCCAGAGGATTGTTTTTATACAGTGCATGAGAAATCTCATGTTACCTTTATGGTTTTTTGGCGGTTAAAGTTATAACTCTCCAAATACATTAGTATACACAAACCTCCAAATGTTATGGTATTTAGGTACGTATCTCAAAAACATGAAATCAATGCCCAGTCCCCCATTCACTCTCCTCATTAGACACAAAATAAGTGTC
The DNA here is from genome assembly GCA_036936605.1 of Limnanthes douglasii subsp. nivea. Lineage (NCBI taxonomy): Eukaryota > Viridiplantae > Streptophyta > Magnoliopsida > Brassicales > Limnanthaceae > Limnanthes > Limnanthes douglasii. The sequence goes on along the minus strand of JAUPFV010000001.1, from coordinate 199,378,526 downwards.
CATCAAAGAGACTTCAGGCTCCACAAAGTAAAACTATGGTCTAGCATGATAAAAGTCAAGTAACAAAGAACAAACGAACTGATTAAATTCCTCTCAGCCTATGTCCCAGTTACAGGAACCTGAATGGTCCCCATCTACTTGTTATCTTAGAAGAAAGTAAGCTATTGTAGCGCATAAAGAATATAGATATACCCTTGACATGGCTAAGTCAGAGAAGAATTTGAACTGGTATACATCAATATCACCATGGAGTGCCAGGTCAAGACCAAAAACCCACCATCGTTTTGGCAGTTGCATTGCAAAATAACTTTTCTTTTGAGGCATAAACCAGCCACCCAACCAACTCTTATGGCATATATACCTCATAAATGTATGAAGTCCATCAAACCAATCTGTAAAGCCAAAATGTACAATTTGAATCAACTAAACACAACAGTAACAACAATTTTAATAAGGAAAATAAATTATAGCAATCATGACATGATACTAATTAGATTATTTTAAAATCTTTTATATCTCACAAAAAGAAAGTGATCAGCAGAGGCCAAGCTGAAACAAAGACCTACCATGATTTCCAGGAATGAGAAAACACTGAGGTCCATCATATTTCTTAAGATCAGATACCCCCTCAGGTAATTCAGGTTTTTTTACAGCTATATGTTCCTGTTTAGACCATGAGGGAGGTTGAAGAGCGTCTTCAAAGGGACAAAAGAGACGTCTTTCATAAGTGAATGTTGAGGGATTAGGATATCTGTACAAATTAAATGAAGAATGGAATTATAATGATATATAGACTTTAGACTTCAATTCAAAGGCACCACCTTGAAACTAGGTCAATGACTGATGCAAGCAACATTCAACTAAATTAAAGGCTGATTGCAAACTAGCAACAACTTACGCGAGATCTCCTCCAATAAGTAATAAATCCCCACGCGGTAGGTTTGTCTTTATCTGGGAATCACCATGCAGGACCACAAGAGAAGGCTGAGCAAGAAGCCGGGCCACTGTGTATGATGAGTTCCCACCATCTCCGGTATCTGCCATGAAATCAAACCATAAATCTTCTTTATCACTGTATTGCTCATAAAGAAGATCTCCATGTTCCGCTCCGTCCTGAACCCTGCTCATTGCTGCCTGATGAGTGTAAAATAAAGAAAAGGAAAAAGTCATTCTATAGGAAGACTGAGAAAGCTAGAAGGAATATACTTTGTCAACAGAGAGAACAGATGTGCACGACTTGTGGAGGTCAAATATAGAACTCTAACCTGCATCATGCGCATATCAAAGCGTCCAACAAAGACAGTTACTGATACCAAGAGGTCGAACACAGTTTTGAACAAATCTGCTGATGTTCTGCAATGTAAGGCTATCAGAAAAATAAGGAAAATAACTGAAAAACTGCTACATGAAGGCCTTTTAATAAATCCGTGTAATTTTTGTTTACATTATAAGAAATAGAGACAACATATGACAAACCTACCCAGAATACCAGGGAACCATATCAAGAAAATCAGGTTTCATATGCTTCTTCTTCAACTTCTCATCTTCCTCAACTGATAAGGGGTGAGTAAGAGCCCACCTGAAAATTTTAACATACGAGTAAAGAGCAAGTTTTAAGAAACTAGAATCAAATACAAAAACATGAGCTGTATCAAAAGATAAATAATGATGCCAGAAATATTTTCACTAACCCAGTTGACCTCTCCACCACATAATTAGCAATATAGAGGCCAATAAACGTGGCCCACAATGAGTAAATAGGAGAAATCTCATTTGACGAAGCCGGACAAGACCCATTACAAGCTAACTGAACACAAGAAATAAAATAGAACAAAATTATTTGGTGCGTTTTTAAAACATTTTGACCATTTGGATAAATGATATGAGACAATGAGTATATATCAGATGAAAGTTGCACCTCGCCGTATATGACCCACTTTGATAGAAGAGGATAATCACTTGCAGATCCAACTGAAGCAAACCAAGATGAGCAGACCTGATCTTTCAGCTCATTCATACGCAGGAATTTTGCAAGCAGTGTGTTTCTTCTCTCATCTTTTTTCCAGAAAGAAAACCAGCCAGAGGTTCTTCGTTCAAGTGGTCTCGGTCTCAAAACAGCACGATTGCCACAGTGACTATAAAAGACGCAGCATGCTATACTAAGAACCTGTACCAAGAGCAACCAGGCTGTAGAGAGTGAGAAAGAGAACATTTTTTTCTGCTAAAACAAGTACTTCCACTGTGATTAAGAAAAGTGGTTTTGAAAACTTACAGCACAATTTTGAAGAATGGTTAAGATCTCCGGCCTCTTGCCCGCGACACGAGAAACAAGGCCCAAAGACCAGAGGCCAAGAAACATGATGTGAAATACAACAAGGAACAAAATAGAAGATATATAAATAGTTAGAAACAAAGACAGATTCATTCTCATATCCACTCCCATTGACTGAAAACTAGGAAGATGATACAAAGCTGCTATTAAAATCCAAGCAATGTACCTGCAAAATAAATCGACAAGTTAACCATACAAATATTATTACTCAAAAAAAATGGATGAGAGTCGATAAATAATTTTATGACTTGGAGAGACGCACTTACCAGCGACTGAAATTTGAGTAGCTCGGTTTGATAGTCTTTCCTATAAATGGAGATGAGAAGCAATAGAAAAAACCAAGCAAGCAGCCATACATAGACCACCATTTAATATTCTTATCTAACTTCTCTACAAGAGTGTGTATGTTATCTGACGAAATGAAAAACAGGCAACCCACAACCACTGCGATAATTGCATGTCGTGAATGCTCGTGAGGATAAGGATAAGTGTGTGTTAAAATTGTCCTGACCCTCTCCATTTTAAGGGTATTTAACAAACCAGATGTATGCTTATCGGATCCCATTACAAGAGCTTCCTCTACTCGAAGTCGGTATAACTAAATCCAATCTTTCACAAATAAATTCGTCTCGAGCTACTTCCGTGTTTTTAGATTCCAAGTCTGAAATTAGTAGATAAAATGTCACCAACAAAGATGAAATGCATAGGAAAGGTAAAAGATGCTCTTCATCAACTTCACTAGTTGCATACAACTTAGAAAAAATATACCCATTAGCACAAGTAAGCTCAAACATATCCAGGTTTCTAATCTTTCAAAAACTATTGAGCCAGTACTACTGTCAATCATTATTCACAATTGACAAAACAAATATACTAGAGGCAGATTAGAGATTAAAAAACGTCTAAAACAAAACTTCAGGGTCATTGTCAATTAGACTATAGAGTTCTTCTACCCCTACTTTGCATTCAATATATTAATCTTCGACTGTTCCTCTAGCCCAAGAAAGCATTATTTTTCAAAAGAGAGTGTATTCAGAATCTTGACGATATTATAAAACCTGTTCAGATAATTGATCAACCAATATCTTACTAGAAACTACACTAACCTCAAATGAAACACATAACCCAACCCAAGGTCCCGCACAAGTATACAGATAACCTTCAATCACAATGCCCTATGACACCAATGAGCGGGAAAACAATTCCCACAACATGGGTAACAATTAGAGAAAAAGAAATTTGAATCGTCATGTGTTACTCAAACGACAAAAACAACACACCCTATTTGATTATTGAACTTCAAACAAAAGACAATCTCCCCGAACTGGAATCAATTTCCTGCTATGACAGTATGAGCCCTAATCCTGACGTTCATCTATATCCGTGGTTAAGAGAAACATAAACCAAACAACAAACAGCAACATCATCGATTCAAGAAGATTTGTGAAAATCAAACAAAAAAACGGATTAACTTACACGAATCGATAGCCAAACAGTCCCGTGAAATACGTGAGAGAGAGAGAGAGCAATAGAGAATGCGTGCATGTGGAGGCAAGGAAAGAGGAAGAAGAAGAGGAAAAGCGAAATGAATAGAGAAAGAAGTAAGTATGAATAATAAACCGACCTTGTGGGTTTCTTGGCATCTGAAAATTAAGAACAAAAAGATAGCATATTCTCTTTTTTTATAAGTATTATTTCTCCCAATCAGAATAGAACACAACTTCTTCGTTAATTTCCTTTCTTTAACAAAACTAATCCTACTTTTCCTAAATAACAATTTTAAATAAAATATGGTTGTAGCATAGACACCTCGGGCCATTCCCGACATACTTAGTTTACAGATACGATTCAAGATGGTATATCTATAAAATATAGAATTAAAATCAAGCAAAATGAAAATATTGATATTCCTCTGCTACACAAGTGGTAAAACATCGTGTAGTGTAGAAAGACGTATGTCAAAAGTAACCAAGACCAAAAAGGGCCGACGTCTATGTCTTTGTATACAACTGGACCAATCAAGGTTCGGAAGAAATTTAATTTTCCACACCATTCCTTTTAAATAAATGGGATGGAATGAAAACAGTCCACCGATCATCTTCGGGGTAGAATAATAAAGGACACAGTCAAGAATATGAATTGTGTTGTAACCTCGTATCAGAAATTAATATTGACTTCTCCCGAATAGTGAGCGAGACAGTAAAGGATTGTCTGTATATATTATATTTGTTATAAACGAGATTGTCAAAGGAATTTTAGGTTGGAAGTACATGATATGATATGATATAGCGGTAAGTACTTATTAATGGTAAAAGAGTTACATTTTTGTTGGGAATTCAAAGTTTAACATTTTCGTAAAGAGCGGTAGGAGGAGTTACCAAATTCAAGCAGATAGGTGTAAAAGAATTTTTGCTAAAACAGAGTTAAATGGGCTAGTTTTCGGAACCATTGGTGATGATGTCTGAAACTATACTATTGACGTATATTCTGGCATAACGGATAATATTAGGACCGCAACGGTCAATACGAGATTTCGGGAAGAGCACAGGGTCATAATAGAGGGAGTTGGAGTGCACATTACCGACAATACCTATGCAGAGCTTAGTAGTGAGGGTCACATATTAATGATCTTTCTAATGGAGGAGCCTAAAAGAATATTTCAGAAGATATTGTTTTTCACATTTTTAGTAATTACTCAATTACGTCAAATTAAAGAGGAATGATCATTTAAGAAATGTTTAAGGGTGGCCTTTAAAAAATCATAAGGCCGTCCTGAGACGAGGGCAAAGTAATATTAGATTGTGATAATTTCAAGCCAATGATTTTCAAGTCGGGTCCAAACCAAAAGAACCTACTAGAAAAGGTGGGAGAGTTCCTTAATAGTACGAGCAGTAAGAATAAAAACAAAACACTAGTATACTTTCCCTGCAAGCGTAATGGCTTTGATAAGTTGTAACCTACTAAGATAGGATATGTGTTTGAGGCTCATGAGTTAATAAGATTGGTAATTTTATCGTCACATATAAAATACGGGAAGTGATTAGAGGGACTCCTAGATAGTAGACGGGAATGTTACCTTCCTCGAAACCTAGGATCGTGATTATCAAGTGATACATCTGGTCGAAAACACTCGAAAATGAATATTTGAAATTTGTTAGAATTAATACGAAGGCCTGAGAGATCCAAAAACTCCTCCTTATAAGGTTAAAAGAGTTGAAGTTGGTGCGAAAAATAATCATTAAGTCATCAACGCAACAAAGGGTAATGACTTTGAGCTTCTGAAACTTCCAGTGGAAGCCAAAAAAAGGATAAAGACGTTTATCCTCAAGAATACAATAGAGTACATGCATGATGAGGACGAATAGGAAATGAGATTTTTCGAAGACCCCTTTTATCGTGAAATGAGCCAACTGAGTTGTCATTGATATTTATGAAATAAGAGACTAAGAGAGAGGATATACATTGGATGATAAAACCAATCATACGGGTGGAAAAATCCATTTCGTAGAGAACATCTAGAAGGAGATGCCAGCAAACATTGTCAATGATCATTATGAGATTGATTTTGAGAGTAGTTCTATGGTCTTTTCTGTTGGTGTGGTAACATGGATCAGCTCTTGAGAAACAAGAATGTTATCAGATATACTTCCAACAGTTTTGATAATGGATAGTACGTATAAAGTCATACGATATGGTATGCCATTGTTCGAGATAGTGGGTGTGACATGTACCGGATTGACTTTCTGTGCGGCATCTGCCTTCATGTCCGGTGAGAAGTTAAACAACTCCAAATGGGTGTTTGAGTGTTTGAAGTCGTTGATTTCCGTTCACGGAATTCAAGAACCTCGTGTCATCCTGACCGACAGAGATTTAGCGTTGATGAACGCCATAGAAGTGGTATTCCCAGAGACAACGCATATGTTATGTTGATGGCACGTAGCACATAATGTTCAGGGGCAAACAAGAAAATACTTCCTCGAGAAAAGTGATCATGTGAAATTTGTTTCTGTTTGGAAGAAGATTGCGTATGCAGCATCAGAGATTGGATTCGATCACGCCCGACGGGACATGCTATTGGAGTACAAAGACTACCCTCTTGCAATTGAATACACTAAAAAATCGTGGCTTGATAAATACATGGACAAATTCGTTGTTTGGAAGACGAACAATAACTTGTATTTGGGACATTGCACCACTAACCGCGTCGAGAGTGCTCATTCTAACCTAAAGCGTTACCCACGTACAAGCAAATTAAACTTCGAGTTATTTTGGGGGAGGGTTCATTCGCTTGTCGAAATCCAACATGCTGCCATTAGGTCGTCGTTCGAGAAGAGGCTTTACATAGCACTGCATAAGTTCGCAGATAAACTTTTTGATGAAATTCGAGGCAAGGTTTCCCACATGGCGTTAGAACTATTTTTCGACGAAGTAGAGAAGGCCGAAGATAGCAAGATAGTCGCTATTGAAGATGGGTCGGATGTTAAAGATAATAACGTCTGTATATGCACGATAAAATCTACCCATGGTATACCTTGCTATCACCAGGTCCGCAAGTGGCGTAAAGACGGAATAGTTGCATCGTTAGATGCTTTTCACATCCACTGGACAAGGTTAGAAATAATGTCTCATTCATTCCGTACGACCATGAAGATTCTCAAAGATGATCTGCTAAAGCTAGTAACTGATGTTATGGAGACAAAAGACGAAAGCCGTATAAAACACATTTACAAGAAATGGTTTGAAATTGTTTATCGTGAAACATCCTCATTGCTAGAGCCATTAGGGAAGCAAAAACACCGAGGCCGCCCGCAAGTGAAAAGAAAGTAAGTTGTCGATACATCATCCACTAAACGGGACAAATGCTACTGGGAACACAAAGAAGATGTCGATGAGGCTATTCATGACTCAGTCATGAACTCTTTAAAACCACCAAAAGTTAAAAAGGGTAAAGCAGTTGCTAGTGCAAATACGGTTCGGGCAGATGTGCCTAAAGTACCTCGTACTCGTAGTTCTTCCATTGCCTCGCTCGCTAGCAACATCGTACAATCATCCATTGGTGGAGTCACAGAACTAATACACGACCCGAAAGGTTTTTTGCGTTGGTTTCCGACTCACTTCAATCATTTTACATCGGGTATAAATGATGTTAAGGCAGATGGTCATTGTGGATATAGAGAAGTTTTGTTTGGTTGTACGGTCATAAAGAAGGTTGACGAGGTGTTTGGAAGGCAATATACGATGAACTCGTGGAAAACTATGACACATACAGCAAGATTTATAACGGTAGAGAGGATTACCTGAAGGTTGCAGAAAGTATAAACTACTACGAGACACCAGTATCACCCAAATATTGGATGACAATGCCGAAAATGGGGATTGTGATTGCAACCAAGTTCGAATCATTGTTCATTTTGTGTCACTCGTGGGGTCTCACAACTGTAGTCATACTTTTTTACTTATGCGCGTTAAACCCCCCATTATGGCCCAAAGACGTGAGATTGGGTTTAAATTCGTTGATACTAACCACTTCGTCAATGTAAGTCATCGATTTATGGTTTTGTTATTACTTACAACTGTATTATTCAATTTTTGGTTCTAATTTAAGTAGTATTAAACAGCTATCAATCAAGCCCATATGCCCTTACGCGCGCATACATCCTACGTGGTAGAAGTTGAAGAGTGAAGAGGCTACGTACTGGGAGCTATCAATAGTTGGTCGCTGCAAAAAATACACGAAACTCGAAGGGAGAAAGCCAGTTTGTTCATTCCCAGAAGTGACTAATCTTGATGAATTTTAGTAGTCGATTGATATCTTTCGGTCAGATTTATGTTCATGTTTCGATTGGATTTATGGATTTTTGTCGCTTTATGTCTTTTGGTCGGATTTATGTTGTTTAGAACTTTGTTTGCTTTATCATAATATTTTGTACTTTAGTTATTTGACCGTAATTCATGAAATTTTCCAACTTATAACGATAAGCAACTAATCATTTCATAACTTAATGTCACACGTTACAAACAAGCAATAATAACATCGCATAAACACGAGTAGATAACTTGAGATTGAACAGAGGTTTAGTCAAAATCGTAGCTTCCATTGTCGCTGAGAATACGCATTGTTTCCTCCTTCATGGAAATTTGAGAATGAACGTATTCTGTCATTTTTAAAGACAAATAGTCTGTGATCATTAAACCGAAGGAGTCGAATGCCTCGTTCCTAACTTCTTGGGGCACGTTAAACACCAAGAACATCGGTCCACTAGTTATACACTTGTACCTAGTGGCTACCTCCTCACGAGTACGAGATTGAGGCATTTGTCTAGACGTAGACATTTCGTCGTACATAAAATACATCATACACAAAACTTCATCGAAAAACTCATTGATATTATCTTCCGGCCGTTTGAACTTCACAGCTTTCGCAGCCTTGAGTAGATGGGCATCATCAAACACACTCCAACCCATTAACAAAGACTTCAACTATGTTTGAAGAAGAGTTTTGTGTGTTTGGTGTTGTAAGGTAGACTTCTTTAAATATAAAAATAAAAGATTACTTTGGTGGGAATTAAAGAGCGCGAAAAAAGAAGACGCGGGAAAAAAACCGGGAAAAAATTTCAAATTTCAATTGCGCACCATAGGTACTGCCTACTGTGTACCTATGGTGCACAGTCGAGTGTACCAGTGGTACACCATTCTGTGTACCGGCCGGTGCATGAAAGTTGCACCATAGGTACACAGTGTGAGGCACCATCAGTGCACACAACTTTGTACCGATGGTGCCATGCACCGGCCGGTACATGACATGTTGGTCGGTGCATTGTACCATGGTAAAAGGGGGTAGTACCATCGGTAAAAGGGGGTAGTACCATCGGTACATGCCCCTTTTATCGATGGTACAACGCACCATGGGTACGCCTTTTATAGTACCCATGATGCACACATTATTGTACCATTGGTACGCACTAGTGTGCACCATAGGTACTGCTGACTGCGTACCAATGGTGCACAATAACTTGTAATTTTTTGATTTTTTTTTGTTATGGTTTAAAAAGTGAAGTCTTAGGGCATGGATTGGAGTGGGTTCGATGGTGTTAATGTTTTATAACGGTTGAAGTATTTTGTTAATTTTTTGTTATGGTTTAAAGGTTGGATGGTAACAATGGTACGATTTAGGTGTTTTGCGGATTCCAAATTGTAAATAAGAATTCAAATAAAGTTTAACAAATCTAAAGGAAACGATAGAAATAAAAAAGTAGATGTAATAATACAAAATACGATAGTTTAACAAATCCTACGAATGGATAAACAACTACAACGTGCATGAAAAAGATAGATCACAACAAAGCTAAAACAAGTCCAATAATGAGGACAAACAGCCAAGGAGAGAAGAGTTGCATGACTTGATCTCTCCACCTAAGCGCACCCTCTTCCCCACGACCTACATGCATAGTAAAAATTGAGCGAACAACTTCTAGCAATCTGTCGTCCGTAGTACGTGGTGGTAGAGTAATAGTATGCCAACCATACTCATCCATGTACCTCCAGTAGGTGTTCGTCGCAGACTGTCTATATGTGGCAATGGTAACGGTCAACCGATCCTCAGAAAGCAAGTGTTGATGCCAATCAAGCCATGCGCTCTCTCGCCACGTGTACCTCGCCAAATCTCCCTTCTTGTAACCCGGTCGGAGTACAAGTGAGAGCTCGGGCTCATCATGAACCCGTCCGAACTGGCGCATACCCCGATCAGGCATATACCGCTCGACCGTGCTCATCATCCGCAAAGGATAAAAAATGGTGCAGATCTCCTGCACGGGGAACTGGACTCTGATATCCTGGTATGGAACAAGAATGAGAATGCCAATGCACTCATACCCCATGCGATGTCCCACAACCCAAAATCCACATTCGCCAACCCGTACAAGTAGTCAGCCTTGACGCTTTTCTGACCAGTATCCGCAAAAATAGTGCAACTAAATAAGAACATCAGGTATGCTCGTGATACCTGGCGGATAGTCTCAGCATCAGTCTGCTCAACGTAGCGACCCCTGGTTAAAGTCTCCTGCAGCCACTTGATCTTGAAGCCAACACCTCTAATGGGCTATAAGAGGACCGAAAGGAGTCCGCGCCAAATGTCACTGCACCTCTAGCTGAGCACTGAGGTCCCATATGCGAAGCACATTATAATGTGCCTGTATGCCTAATGTAGTGTGACCCTGTAAATAAAAAACTAAGTCAGAAATTAATAATAGTAAAACCTTAGACTAGACGTTTAATAATTTGGTACTTACCTGTCCTATGAAGACGTGATACGCCTCGTGCTCTTTGTAGTCAGGAAACAGAGGTATCTTGTTGCATTTGAGAAATGCAAATGTCTTCCGCTGCTCCTCTGTGTGGATCGCATCGATATACTCCTCATCGATGGTGTCCTGCTCAGGGTCCCCAATGGCATCCACCCTATCACTAACAGGTGGTGGATGTGTACTAGTATCCGAAGGGGATGGAGCTCTGCGAGCGGGAGAGGGAGGTGGTGGATCACTAGCAGTTGGAGGTGGTGATCGGTGTGATGAAGACGTCTCGCGTCGTGAGGAGCCTCCGCCTCTACTATCATCGACTGCAATCTCTCAGGCTTTTTATTTCCTCTTCTCATGGTTGATTCGGCGCAAAGACCAATCACTCCTTATCCTGTCCTCCTCCTCCCTAAGACGAATAGTCTCAAGGTCCTCAGCTAAATCTCGTCTGCGCTTGGCATCGCGGACCCGCTCATCCTCGACTGCCCATACAGTCTTTAGACTCTTCCCCGGGTGTGGCGCCCGTGAACCAAGGGGATACGCCCTAGATCGAGGAAGACGTCGCTCCTCAATCGCGTCTGACCTAAAAAAATACAAAATAAAAAATTACGAAATTAATAACAGTAACATAAGATGTAACCCGCAAAATTAAAAAAAAAACAACACTCTAATTCGCAACCGAACTCCCTATAGAAAATAATTTTTTTTAAAATTCATTTTTCTTAAAAATTCAAAACTTAAACTTTAAAAAGTAATTTTTTTCAAGTTTTCAAAAAAAGGCTGTGCACCATAGGTGCACAGCAGGCCGTACCGAGCGGCACAAGTGTCTGTGCCGCTCGGTACCCAGCTGTTGTGTCGCTCGGCACAGAGCTGCTGTGCCGAGCTGCCGGCCATTTTCCAGCCGGCAACTTGGCTGGAAAATGGCCACAAAACCCTACTTTTTGGCAAATTCAAACCCTAAATCTATACTTAAACCCTAAATTCTACCCTAAATCTAACCTAAATCCTAAATTCATACCTAGAACTAAAAAAATTAACAAACAAATTTAGATTAGGGAGCTTACGTAGGTGGTGGTGGGTTTTTGTTCTTCACCATGATGGATGGAGGAGGAGGAGGAGTGGTGGTGGCTCGCCGGAAAATTTGAGAGAGAAGTGAGAGTGTTTGAGAGAAGAGAGTTTGAGAGCTAGAGAGAAATGAGAGAAGTGAGGGAAGTGAGAGAAAGTGTAGGGAAGAATGTTGTGGATTGAAGTTAGTAAAAAAAATTGGCTTATATACTTAGAAAATGGTATTTTTAAAAAAAATTGGGTATACTTAAATCACCTTTTAATATATTCAAAATTGGATATACTTAAACCCGAATGGGGTACATATATCATGACCCATATTGTTTATTATCGTTTTCAATTAAATTAAATAAATTCAAAGATTAAATATAAAATTAAATTTATGATTTAAAATTATTTTAATATACGTGTTTTAAAAATATAATTATATAAAATAAAAAATTAATTAACGATTTGAAAAATACATTAACAAATAGAATTAGAGCAAAATGTGTTTTCCGATTAAAAGAAAATGCTAAATGACATTTCTCTTTCACCGTGGCACCCACTAAATCATAGTTTAACAGGAATGATTGTAGCTCTGAAAGCGTAAAACCTAAAAACTTTGGTTCAGTTATTTTTATTCTCATTCTGATATTATACTTATCTGAAGAACTACTACGACGATGACGTGGTAAGCCTCTGAATAAGATAATCAGGAGAGAAGGGTATGATGTGGTAAGCCTATAATGAGGAGAGAAGGGTACGAAGGCTTCGCGGTTACGATGGACCTGCGGTTGTGTCACGTTGTAAGACTGATTAATTTTGTTGAATTTTTGGGTTTTTATATTAGTTTTTATGTATTAAATAGTTTAATCTCGTCTTATATGTGCAATTTATTTGGTATCAAGAGTCAGGTTATTATCGGTCCGGTTATATTACGATTTTGACGGAATCATACAAGAATGTTAAATTTATTGGTTCGAATCAGATCAGATCGTTAAGTTTTCGGTTCTATTTTTTCGAATCGGACTAGGTCGTTCAGTTTTCGGTTCGGTTCAGACCTATTTGGTTCGATTTCCGTTTCGTTCAAGTTCGGTTCGGTCCATTTTAGTTTGATCAGGTTTCGGTTCGGTCTTTTATTCGTCCCGTTTTAATCCAGTCTGGTCCACTTAAAAAAACTAAATTTAATTATGATTTGATTTTTAATTTTTTTTACTTAAACAAATGATATACAAAATAAAGACCTGGTTGATTTTTTGTCGGTTCTACTGGTTTATCGATTTTATCGACTGGGTTTCATATCATTTTTATCAGTCAGTTTCATCGGTTAATTGGTTCGGTTCTGAACCGAGTTTATTGTTTTGGTTCCTTATCCGTGTCATATTTTAGAACAGAACCACAAACCGAACCGTTAAGGTTTGGTCCGGTTCTTATCGGTTCTGTTCTGGTCCGGTTCTCGGTTCTCCGAACAACTCTCTAATCAAGAGATTATCTAAACAACTCTCTGAAATAATCTAATTTGCTAGAGGGTTAAGTGAGTATTGAATTGTGTCTATCGATTTTTTATTTTTTATTTTATAAAATGAAATCGGTACAAATCGGATCGGATGAACCGTAATGAATTAGCTTTTACCGATTTTGATTCGGTTCCTTAAATTAGAATTGAAACTCATGTTGTTTTAATAAAACCAAATCAAAAAAAATTATAGATTCCGTTTAGTATAATCTAAGTTAGACCGAATCAGGTTAATAACACTTACACATGTCATATGAGATATGGTTGTAATTTCATTGAATTAAATAAATACATTTTGAAATTATTAAATGTCATTATGTAACATAATGAAGTCATATAATTGTGTATTGATACAAAACATCTAATACACTTATGTACCACACTTTAGCATATGCTAAATATATGAGTATCATAAGTTATCTCAATATTAAAAGTAATCAGATTAATTATATTAAATATTTAATTATGTATTCAATATATATATATAAAAAGGCATTATGGACTATAAGTATGGTAACCGAGTTGAATTTGAGCACTCTAAAAGAGTGTGCCGAAATCCACCATTTAAGAATAAACAAATATTTCATGGTGTAAATTGATACATTCAATTTAATGGTTTTTTATCCATGATCACAAGATGATATATGTTAATGTGTGTTTACAACTTAATAAGTATGTATCGATCAAAACTTTATACAATACAAAAGGACCGGCTTAATCATTTTAGTAAAAGATCGGGCCGAGTTTAATTGCAATTCAACTAATAAAAAAGCTGGAATTAATTAGTTAACTTCTACATCTAATTGATCTACTCTTGGGAAGATAAATGTGATCTCTTTCCATACTTGACAAGCAACAACGAGTTCATGAATCCATTTGCAAACCTCACAAATAATTCCATTACCCTCGACATCAAGATCACGCCCCACGTTACGAACTTGTACGCATGCTTCTAGATCGACTCGATTAGTAGTGTCAAGTTGTAATTGCCTATATAAGAATGACTAGGGTTTCAATATTCCTTCAACCAAAAATCTAGACAAACAGATGGTCGCTGTTTTTGTGAGTGAAAGCACTACAAATATTTTGCAGGTATCTCTAGAACAAGTCTTGAAGTCTATTAAAAAACTGTAGAATACTAACGAGTGGATTAATGGATAACAATAGCAGGAAAAACTTGAAATTCCTTTCTGTTTATTTTGTAGTAAAATCATAAGATGGTCTATTATTTTTTCCGCATGTATGATGAGCTTGATTGATGTGATTCATTCAATATTTATCAATTGGTATCAGATCTATGAAACTCTTTCATGATTCGTAGGATAAATGATGACATCTCTATTATCGAATAATATATGTTTTTCTTATTATAAAAAAAAATCATTTTATTGAGATTAAATGTTTAATTGAATTGGTTAGGACATCGATTTAGGGTTTATATGAAAACTACGATTACAATGATTTATTTTTATATAAAAACATGTTTAAAATGTTTAATTGATTGCATGAGTTTTTAGATTAATTTAGAATTTGATTGATTGCTAAAAAAATTATCCCAAATTTGGCACAAATCAAATAGTAGTTTAACAAATTAATTCAAACCTAATGATTTATCGGTTTATCGACGATGGCTTAACCTATGATTGCGTTATCGATCAAAGGCTGTCCAACGACATTCACCAAATCCAAAGAAATGTTGACGCTACGGATAAATGCCACATATGGATGCCCGCGACTTGTGAGTTAAATTGCAACCCATTGCTGGCTGGAGAGATTTCCTATTGATAGCCGCAAAAGGCTAAAATATTTTTCCTCGCGAACAATATTACTTCGAAAGAAACCAATATTTTGCTTAGAAGGTAAGCAATACTATGAATAGTATTTTTAGTGAAATGAATAGTAACATGAACAATATGTTTCGAAAATACTATTTATCGAAATAAGTATGCATTAAAACATTATTCATTAAAATACTACTTATAAAAAATACTATTCATCAAAATACTATTTATCAAGAAAAAAGTAAAAAAAAAAGATTTGTTTCACATGATAAATTATTTAACATGTTGTTTTTTGTATGTGTGTGAAATAAATTGTTTCCTTGCTTAAATTTTGAGTCGATATGCATGATTGAGGTTTGAAATTATGGTATTTGAATCTTGGAATTAATTTAATCATCCACTTGGAAGATTACATTGATCTTTGTGAAGATACTAGGCTTCGAAAGGTTCAATAAGTTAATTTAAATTAAAATATTCTTGGCCTTCTAGAATGTTAATATATATGTTTGATGAACCATGAACTCAAGAAAACTTTATGAAAATCTTGTGATAATTTAATTTTTTAATAACTGAAATCAGTACGTTTGAGGGTTTCACCGGTATTTAGAAAAGATAAATTAGTTTTTATAATTCTTTTATTTTAGATAAGTGAATCGGTCCTCCGTGACAATTCACAAGTACTTGGGAAAGTCAAAGTAGGGTAATTTCAATTGAAAGTGAAATCATACCTCCGTAGGGTTTCACTAGTACTTAGGGAAATTAAGATAATGATCATGGTATTTTTCTCAAACTCATTAAAACATGCTAGTATGATTTGCATTATTGTATCTATTATCAAAATATTTTATATTTTACATGTATATACCATGTTCTTGTATGCTGGTTGTTATATGTCACGAATCTAAATAAGATGTGTAATATTTGTTTTTTTTCTAGTCTCTTGGGTTACAATCCGCTGGGGAATAAACCCTTCATGTTCGATGGCATGGATTTCGCTCTATGGAAAGAAAATATACTACTGTGTTTATTTGTTCACGAATATTGGTGATGAAAAAATATGGTGATAGGATATTTTTAGGTAAGTGTTTAGACAAATTATTAAATTTTGGGTGGAGGACCGAGAGATAATTGAAGTGCTTGTATTTAATATGTAGATAGAGAATGTTTCAACCCTTTAAATGATTTTCTTTGGACTCTTGATTGAATAATTTTGGATTTGATGTGGTTTATTTTCGTGTGAGGGTAAATTTGTAATTTCTGTTTAGAGTTTTGTGGAGTTTTGTAAGTATTTAATGTTTAGGTAGATTGTAGAGGGAGAATCAAGCAGCCTGGTTGTATTTAATTTTTATTACCCTCATTTAATGTTGGTGGTTGGGTATTTATACCCTTATATTTGGGCCTTATGGGCTTTAGGGTTGTGTTTAATGGACCCGGGTCGAGTTTAAGGACCTATTAGTTCTAAGTAGGAGAACATGCAGCTTAGTCAAGAAGTGATTAGGTTTTAAGTACTTTAGTTCTGTTCGAACAGTCCAATGGATGATGGTGTCCGAACTGCCCCTGTCCGGTTAGGTAGACATTATACGAACTGACCCTGTCCGAGGTGGTGACAGAATTCGGACTCATCAGTAGCCCTTTTTTTAGGTGGTGTTCAAAAACCTTTGGCAAGACCTAAAAAACAGTCTGTTGCTAGTGACAGTTACATCCGGACAGGTCCTTCGAATAGTGTTATAGCTTTATCCGGACTGAAAAAGGTTCCTTGAATTTAAACGGTTTTTTGCCAGAGTTCATGGGACACGTGTCACTCTCTGGTTCGTTATTTCAGCCGTTTTTTCACCTCGAATTTTGCTCCCACCTTCTCTGAAAAGCAACCTCTTCATTAAATAAAAATGACATTAGCGTCGTTCTATAATCATTGCAAATCCTTTCGAATTCTCTTAGGAATCAAAGCACCTTTTTGGGTGTTTACTATAAATTAATCACTTCTCCACTGTTGAATCATCATCTTCATATTTACTTTGCTAATTTTCAGAGCTTTCTCTCTCAAACACAAAATCTTCTCTTTGGTTGTGAGTTTATGTTCACAGCTAGGAACGCTTTAATCAAAGGCGGGTGGCTTAATCTATCAGAGCTAGAAAAAGCGCAAAAAGTTGAACGGGAGAGGCGCATTGCTGCAGGCCTACCTACTTCCCCTATCGACAAACCAGCAATCTCAAACACAGAGCCTGACCAGGGCTCCTTCTCAACCAGAAGTGTCAAACTTTTCTCCTATTGTTTCAAGCTCGTCGGTTCAAGAATCAGAGCCCACATTTGAACCAGGGCAAGCAGTTACCAGCTTCAAAAAGCCTTCCCCATTTATCGCCATATGGTCAGATGCAGATGTCTCTCCCAACAAACTAGTCGATCGAAGAAGAGGTCGGCTGGTAAAAGGGCATGCTTCCAAAGGCACCCCTTCAAATTTAGGGGCCAAAGACAGCAATACTGGGTCAGAGGCACCCATAAAAGTACTCATGGACAGTCTATCCGAACCGGAGGCCACTAGCTCAAGCCTCCGAAGAGAAACCACCACATCTGAGCCCCAACCGGAGGCCAGAGTCTAGGAAAGCACTGAAGCTCAACAATCCGGAGGTCAAACTGAACCAACTTCTAACTCCCCCCTCCCAAAAACAACTGGAAACCCCTCCTCGGTAATGGAGGAAGTAATGGAGGATTCCATCGAAGAGGCTATGTTCGAGTCTGAACCCTCTGGACAAACTAGTGATGATGTTGCTGCCAAGAAAGATAAAGGCAAAGAGAAACAATGCCTTAGGCACCCAGAACTACCAGAAATCCTTGAAGTAAAAGTGGGACCTTGTTTCCACAAGGTAAACGTTAAATATCTTCTTGCCTTACAAAAAAGCAACTATGCTTTCATCCATACAGCCGAATTGGGCCGGATGCGTACAAAGTGGGGGATTCCGGAGAACATGAAAATAAGAATCCCCATAGACCCTGAAACCCCAATGGACTGCAAACTTAGTGAAATAGTATCTTCACTGAGCTTTTTAACTGGGGTTTAAGGTTCCTTTTAGATCCGGAGATAGTTAGGTACTTCCACCTCATCAAACTTTTCCCTAGTCAACTGAGCTCCAACGCCTGGTACACTCTTATGGCATGTATCATGGCCTCCAGGCTCTCCGGAATTCCTTTACCAATGGAGGAATTCGCAGCTGTGGCCAGCCTCTGCAGGAACCCCCACATTCCCTTCTATCACTTCAAAATAGGTGATAATTATAAAGCAGTAGATGACCTGCTTGAGTCGGAGAGAAATTGGAGGACTCAATTCTTGTTCGTGAGCGGCGCTTGGGAGAATGAGAGGAGGATCAAAGTCGGAGTCAACCCCAGTCTCCTGACCAGCAGATGGAGAAGTGATCGTAAGAATCCTACCTTACATTCTCATTTTTATTTTTATCAAAGTTGTTTAACTGACTGGTCTTGTATCTTTTCTTGACAGAGCTGCCCAAAGACTTTAATGATTATTTAAAGGCCGGGCAGACCACTTGTACCAAGATCAATACTTGGGCTGCTGAAAAGTGGGGAAACCGTTTTAATGACGCCTTTACCGGAGGCAATCTCGCAAGGTCTCATCTCTAGAACACTACTGGCCCGGAGAGACTTGACTTGAGAGGAACTTACCACTCCACCCTCTCCGGATGTAGTCCTTAAAAGAACACATGCACCGGACGGGTCATTGTATTTGCCAGGTCGAGCCATGGCCCCAAGTAAGATGAAAGGTAAAAAAGGGAAAGGCAAGAAGGATGCGGGTGAGGCTAACCCTGCCGAGGTGGAGGAGACTGCTCCAACAAACCCAGAGGGGCCAGTTCCAAGCCAGATCGATGCTGCTCTGCTAGAATTGGTAGAGCATGAGAGTGCTAGGGAAGAAGCAGGATCTCCAAAACCCCCAAGGGTTCCTAAGAGAGACCGGAAACGGGGAGCAGAAAGCAAAGAAAGGGAGGCCACGAAGAAAAAGACCTCCAGGGGTGATGAGCTTTCTCTCCGGCTTCCGGAGCCTCTCCCTCCTGTTGACCCTAGTGATCCAACAAGAGCAGAAAACATTCCTGGTGACTTCTGAACTGATGAAGTTGGAGGAGGAGACTTCAACATTGACGGTGTCGACATTACAGGGCTTGAGAGACTTGGGGACTACTTTGAAAATCTCCCCAGGGATGACTTTACTGGGCCCTATCTCCCTCCAAGCACTTCGAACACCGTTACCTTCAATGGTAAAACTTTTACTGTTTCAAGTGAAAGAGAGGCTATAACTCACTCTATACTGAGTACCGTTCAGCCAGTGTTGGTTCTGGAGAAGCAAGTACGAGGTCAGGCATCAATCATTACTACCCTTAATTCTGACAAGGAGAGATTGTCCGGAGACCTCCTCATTGCCAACCAAAACGCTGATGCTCTGAAGAGAGAAAATGAGGAGTTTAAGAAGAACCAGGAGGGTTGGGTCACCAAGGTAGCTGCCCTAGAGGATACTATCAAAGGTCTCCGGGAAAAGCAGTCCGAGTTGGAGAAAAATCTTACTTCTTCAAAAGAGGAAATGAAGTCCAAAGATAAAGTCATTCTTACTTTGACCAATGACAAGATCGCCCTCGAAGACTCAGTGTCCAAGGCTATAGAGGAAAAAACTGATCTGCTAAGGGAGCAAGAGGCAAAAATCCAGGCCAAGATTGATGCTTATGCCAACAATGTGATTGACAGTCAAGAGGAGATGTATGCCAAGGTGAAGTCGGACATGGTCTTGATTGTTCACGAGAAGTTTCTGAAGAGGAACCTGGGAGACTTATGGTCTTTTGTAGAGTATCCAGACCTTCCCTTTCATACAATGGCTGAGGGTGACAAGTTTGATTTCTCCAGTGCGTCCTCATTCGATGAAGAAAAGAACACCGGGGAAAGCCCAGGTGAGGAGAATTATGATCCTAAGAAGAAGAAAACAAGTGAGGCTGAGCCGTCTTCAAAGGCTCAGTCTTAAAATATCAATTATCCCTTTGTTTTTTTTTGATTGAACTAAAATCCTTGGAAGGCCAAGGAATTTTTGTAACTGTGTCCGGTGTTTGATCGGACAAATCTGTTTGTTTTGAAAACTCAAAGTCCTTGGATGGCCAAGGCAATTCGGTTATTTTAATAGATGTTTTGATTTTGCACAACTCTTGCATTCTTTCATAGTTTGTTTCAACTTTGGTGGCTAGTGTTTAAACAGCCATTAGTTATTTTATAAACATTCTAAAGCGAGAGTGTTTAAATTCTCCGATGACAAATGTTTAAGTAGTCATCATTCCTTTAATTTAATCCGCCTAGTGTAAACAAAAATTTAACAAGAAACAAAGTAAGAACACTCCGAATTTTTAAGAAGGCATCAAATTTTATAAAAGAGCCCGGACACCTCATTAAAACCTCCCCGCGCCACCAGGGTAGGAAAAAGTATGCCCCCAAATATTTACATGGATTTTTAAACAAGTAAATATTTACATAGTTTCTACTCCAAGTACATCCGGAGGTGCTCAATATTCCAAGGGTGATTCACAACCTTTCCATCCTTGTCTTCTAGCCAGTATGTTCCAGGTTTAAGCCTTTCAATGACCATATAAGGCCCTTCCCAAGTTGGGCCAGTTTGCCGAGCATCTTCTCTTTAGTGTGTAAGAAGACTTTCCTTAACACCTTATCCCCCGGCTGAAAATATCTTCTTTTAACTCTGGAAGCAAACTTGCTTCTCATCAATCCCTGATAGTGTGAAGCTCTAAGGTGAGCCTTAACTCTTCTTTCCTCTATGAAATCGAGTTGACTTCAGACAGCCCCCTTGTTAGCGTGTTCGGAGAAGTTATGAACTCAGAATGAAGGGAGAGTTGCTTCTATGGGAGCTATGGCATCCATCCCATAGACCAAGGCAAAAGGTGACTCTTGTGTTGCAGCCCTAGCTGTAGTTCGGTAGGCCCATAAAACCTCTTGTAAATAACTAGGCCACTTTCCAGCAGCCCCTTCTAAATTTTTCTTCAATCCGGACAGTATAGTTCGGTTAGCCACTTCAACCTGACCATTTTCTTGTGGGTGGAAAGGTGAAGAGAAACAATGTTGTATACCTCTAGAGGCACAGAAACTCTCCATTTCCTTGTTGTCGAACTGTGGCCCATTGTCTGTTGTTTTCTTCTGAGGAATGCCAAATCTGCAACAGATATGTGACAAAATGAATTTTATGACAGCTTTGGATGTTGTACCTGCCAGTGGGGCTGCTTCGATCCACTTCGAAAAATAGTCAATAACCACGATTATTGTTCTGCGCCCTCCGGACGCCATAGGTAGAGGTCCCACCAAATCCAGCCCTCATCGAGCAAAGGGTATAGGCTCAGAAATTGACTCTAACGGGGTGGCTGGAACATGAATTTCACTGCTATATCTCTGGAATGGGTCACACCTTCTTACCAGCTCCTTAGCATCTTGCATTATAGTGGGCCACTAATAACCAACCAACAAAACTCTCCTTGTTAGAGCCTTGAACCCACAGTGAGCTGATCCCTCACCATCATGTAATTCAGAGAGGACCATTTGAGATTCATCAACCCCCAAACATTGTAAGAGGGGTTTACTGTAAGACTTTTTTATAAAGAATATCTCTTAGAATGACAAAACCACGAGCTTTGTACTTCACTTTTCTTGCTATTGACTTATCCGGAGGCAAGATGCCACCGGAGAGATATTGGAGGAGAGGAAACCTCCAATCTTGGGGCTGTTCCATCTGTATATCGAAGCTTTCTTCCTTCTTACCCATATTGAGCTGGATGAAAGGGCACTCCAGCACATGGATCCAAGGGTATGATTCAGTATAGGCTATGGTTGCCAAGGAGTCTGCTAGCTCATTTTCTGTTCGAGGTATGTGCTCATAAACAACACTCTTGAACTTAAGCGCCACATCTTTGAGAAAAAGTAAGTATTTTATTACCTGCTCTTTTTTTGCTTCAGATTGACCTTGTGCATGATGGATAAGAAGCTGAGAATCACTCATCAACTTGACCCTTTTAGCCCCACAAATATGAACTAACTTTAAACCAGCTATAGCAGCTTCATATTCGGATTCATTGTTAGAAGCCCTAAAAGCAAAACATATAGCTTGGTACATTTTGTCACCATACGGAGAGGTTAAGCATACCCCTGCTCCACATCCCATAGTACTTGATCCACCATCCGTCCGGACAACCCAGACCTTTTTATCTTTCATCTCAGTTGCTTTCTCTGTATCCCTATCCGAGTGGAATTCAACTAGGAAATCAGCCACAGCTTGGGTTTTGATTGCTGTTCGAGGAGAAAAATCAATATCGAAGTCTCCCAGCTCCACTGACCACTTAGTCATTCTACTCGAAATATCAGTGTAACACGTTTTTCAGGGGATAGGATGTCCGGACAATAATAGGATGAGCCTGAAAATAAGGCCTCATCTTCCTAGAAGCAATTACCAGGGCTAGTGCTAACTTTTCAAGCTTTAGATAACGCTTTTGTGCATCTATCAAGCTCTTGCTGATGTAATACACTAGACGGGGATAATTATCTACCTCTCTTACCAACACAACACTGATGGCACAACTGCAAACTGCCAAGTATACGAAGAGTGTCTCTCCATCAACAGGTTTAAATAAAGTCTTGGGGGAGGACAAATGTTTTTTAACCTCATTGAAGGCTTCATCACATTGTGAGGTCCAATCAAATCCCTTTGCACCTTTTAATGTTTGAAAAAATGGGGCACACCTATCTGAAGACCTTGAAATGAACCGATTTAACGCAGCCAACCTCCCAGTCAATCTTTGTACTTCTTTAATATTTCGAGGAGGCTCCATTTGGAACAAAGCATTAAGCTGGTCCGGATCGGGATGTATCCCTTGCTCACTTATTATGTACCCTAGAAATTTTCGGACTGGACTCCGAACACACACTTTTCTGGATTGAGTTTCAAATTCACTTTTACTAAGTTGGTAAAAGTTTCTTGGAGGTCTGCCAAGTGTAGCTCTTCGTCCACACTTTTAACCATCATGTCATCGATGTATACTTCCATATTTCTTCCAATTTGATCAGCAAAAGCTTTATTTACTAACCTCTGATAGGTAGCCCCAGCATTTTTTAACCCAAATGGCATCACCTTGTAACAATGAAGGCCCCTATCAGTGACAAACGTAGTATGCTCCTGATCCTTCGGATCTACTTGAATCTGGTTATACCCGGAGAAGGCATCCATGAAAGATAGTAGCTTATTCCTAGACGTAGAATCCACCAGCTGATCAATCCGGGGGACAGGGTACAAATCCTTTGGGTAAGCCCTGTTTAGATCTGTGAAATCGATGCACATGCGCCACTTGCCATTTTCTTTTTCACCAAGACCAGATTGGCTGTCCATAAAGGATACTGAGACTCATTTATGTGCCCCATTTAGGTAAGCCTTTCGACCTCTTGAACGATGACATCAGCCTTCTCTTTGGAAAAAGCTCTTCTTTTCTGTAACACAGGTGCTATGTCTCTTCGGATGGACAAGTGGTGTGATATAATATCTGCTGGCACCTCGGTAACATCAACATTGCACCAAGCAAAAACATACTGATGGTCTTTTAGGAACTTCAGCATTTTACCCTTCAGTTCGGAGGCCATTTTAGACCATATCTTAACATTTTTTCCTCTCCCAAAGAATGCGTTTCAACCTCTTCAACCGGTATTAAAACTCCAGGGGTCTCTCTGGGGTCATCAATTTCACCCTCACCCCAGAAAGCCCCTCAAACTGCTATTCTTCATTGATACAAACTGCCCCCAACGTCCAAGGGGCCAGTGCTGTTGCATAACACTCTCTTGCAATATTTTGGCTGCTCCGAACAAATCCCACTGTGGTCACCAATTTAATGTGGTTTATTTTTGTGTGAGGGTAAATTTGTAATTTCTGTTTAGAGTTTTGTGGAGTTTTGTAAGTATTTAATGTTTAGGTAGATTGTAGAGGGAGAATTAAGCAGTCTGGTTGTATTTAATTTTCATTACCCTAATTTAATGTTGGTGGTTGGGTATTTATACCCTTATATTTGGGCCTTATGGGCTTTCGGATCGTGTTTAATGGACGCGGATCGAATTTAAGGACCCATTAGTTCTAAGTAGGAGAACAAGCAACTTAGTCAAGAAGTGATTAGGTTTTAAGTACTTTAGTTCTGTTCAAACAGTCCAATGGATGATGGTGTCCGAACTACCCTTGTCCGGTTAGGTAGACATTGTACGAACTGAACCTGTCCGAGGTGGTGACAGAATCCGAACTCATCAGAATTCATATGCCAATCGAGTCGGGTTATTTGTATGGGTCAAGCTCATGAGCCCCCAAGCCCAAGAATCGTTCATACTTATGATATAATATAAGGATGACACATAATTTAGTCACTAGGCACCCAACTTACTCAACACAGTATTTATTATGAGCTTAAAATACCATCCTAAGATAAATCCGACCCATTTTCCATTCTTAGCCCCCAATGATTTCTGACCTTATCATCTGCCCTTTTAGCTCTCTCAGAAGAATTTTGGGAGAGCTAACATATCCGAACAACTTTTGATAGATTTATTTAAGAACAATTACTATCAAAAGGTCATAAATTTTAACAATTATATTTTGAGACACGTGTCAATTTTTTGTTGGACCCCCGAACTCGTTGTCCCTAGTTAAAACCATCCAATCAAAGAAGAGACACTGTTGCACTCCTCTAGAGCCACCTAGCTACTAATTTCGATTACAATTCTCTAATAGGGCACTCAAACACTTTTTTAGTCTCTATATAAACGTCTTTTCATTTGTTTACTGTTAGTATTTCTAGAGAGATAAAGAGCTTATATTCTATTTCTAGATAAATAAAGTCTTCTCATTCACTTTCCGATTTATTTCCGGCGATATTTCTCCTTCCCTACCATATTAGCCACCACAAATCACCTTTTACGACATCTGTTTAGGGTTTGTATGTTTACAGCCAAGAACCCTCTAACTAAAGGTGGTTGGCTAAATTTGTCCGAGCTAGAAGTAGAGAAAAAGAGAGCAAGAATCGCTACTGGGTTACCTGCCTCCTTGGGCAATGGTTTTTTAACTTAATCTACTGAGTACAGAGAGGTTTACCTTTACAACAAGCACTGCATTCGTACCGAACCTACATCGACTGCCCAATCGTTCATATAACCTGATGACTCTCCTCAAACAATCAGGTCATCCCAATCCTAAGGAGCGACTATTTGTTAGAATTATTCCACCTTCAAAGCAATGAGATCGGAAAATAATGAGAGTACTTAACGTAGAGTTACTAGAATTTCTAATCCAAAAAATTCATTTACAATAACCAAGCCAACAAACCAAACCACACCCCGATGAAGTGCTTGATGGCTTCAAGGCTTTGTAAAATTTTGATTCCAATTGAGCAACTGGCTGATGTGGGGGTTCATCTCGATGTGATTATATTCATTTATATTATTTTAATATGAGGAATAATTACAAAGTGGTAGATGACCTTTTGAAGGCATAAAATATCTGGAAAACCTAGTTTCTATTCATTTATGGCCGTTGGGAAAAAGGCAAGAACATTACATCAAAAGGGAATCTGAGCCAACTTACAAGGCATTAGAAGAACACACATAAGTTTCTTTGTGTTGATTTTGTATTCCTATTATCTTCTGTGTTATTTGTCCTGTTTTATAATAAATTTTATTTTTTTATATCAACCGTTTCCTGCAGTAGTTGAATTATGTAAAAATGACCTTCGGGAAGCTGAATCAATAAGCCTATAAAAAGTGGTCCACTGAATTTCACAACTGCTTTACCCATGGAAATTTTTTCAGATATCATCTCCGGAGGACCAACACTATTCGGAAATGTAGTGGGAGAAATTCACCACTCATCATCGAGCTACTTACATCCTTAAAAAAACTAAGGAAACTGATGAAAAATTATTTCTGCCGGCGAGGAATAGAGCTCCGAAAGAGTATACCCCATACTATTTACATTGGATGGAAACAATGTAAATATTTAAAATGTGAGCTTACTTCAGATATAACCATAGGTGTTTAACTTTCCATTCGTGCCTCAAACCAACCGTTATGTTCCTTACTTAATCTTCACACCCGGAATGTATGTCCCTTTCTAGTTTGGAACAAGCATTCTGAACTTCGTATCTTTCGTATGCAGATTTACTTTTCTCAGGACTTTGTCTCCCACTTGGAATTTTTTTTGTACTTTAGATGAATCCCTACTTATCATCAAACCTTGGTAACGTATGGTTCTTAAATGGTATTTTATTCTTTTTTCTTCAATCAAGTCCAACTGAGCCCTTATTGTAGCTTCATTCTTCTCTTTGAATAATTTTGGGCCCTGAAAGAAAGAATAATAGCTTATATTGGAGCGATTTCATCTACTCCATAAACCAAGGCAAAAGTAGATTCTTGTGTGACAGTATGTTGAGTAGTTGGGTAAGCCCATAGTACTTATTGCAGATAATTAGGCCATTTACCAGCCGCTATTTCTAAGTTCTTTTTAAGACCCATCAAAATAATTTTGTTTGCCGCCTTTATTTATGCATTGGTTTGGGGATGAAAAGGTGAAGAGAAAAAATGATGAATCCCCCTTGATGCACAAAACACCTTCATATCCTTATTTTCGAATTGGGGGTCATTGTCTATGGTAATACGTCCAATAATTCAAAACCTACAACAAATATTAGAAATGATAAATTTAATTACTCTTTTGGAATTCGTTCCGGAGAGAGGTGCAGCTCCTACCCACTTCGAAAAGTAGTCAACTCCAAAGATGATAGTTCGACATCCTCTAGAAGCCATCAGAAGAGGTCCGACCAAATCAAGTCCCCATCTATCAAAGGGTATTGCTTCAGATACTAACTCAACGAGAACTGCTGGCATATGTATTGTATTTCCATACCTTTGGCAAAGATCACATCTTCTAACCAACTCTGTAGAAATTGCCATAATAGATGGCAATAATACCCTGTAAATAAGACCCTTCTAGTTAAAGCCTTGTAACCAAAATGAGCCGACCCTTACCCGTCATATAACTCATAAAAAATGGCATGGGACTCGTTCGATCCAAGACAACGCAGTAAAGGCTTACTGAAATATCTTTTATAGAGAATCGCTCACAAAACCAAGAAACCATGTGCTTTGAACTTTAACTTCTTGGCTAGACTTTTGTCTTCAGGCAGGATACCTTTCGTAATAAACTCTTGGATATCATACCTTAAATCCTGGTTAACTGTGGTTGACATTTAGAAACTCTCTTCATTATCAACTTTCACTTTATAAGTTGTTGTTATAGAAGGACATTCTTGCACTAGAATCCAATGGTAAGCTTCAGAATATGCAATAATGGCTATAAAATTAGCCATCAATTGTTTTGATCTTAGCATGTGTTCTTATTTCACATACTTAAAACAACTAGGAATTTATTTTAACAACTTTATGTACTTTATGAACTTCTCTTTCTTGGTTTTAGATTTCTCTAGTGCTTGATGTATGACTAGTTGTAAATCACTCAACAATTAGATTATTTTGGCACCATATGTATCTGAACTAGCCTTTTAAACCTGCTATAGCTACTTCATATTCTTCTTCATTGTTTGATGCTTTAAACCCAAAACGTATAGCTTGGTACATTGAATTCCCGAAGGCGAAAGTATGCAAATTCCAATTCCACATCCCACCATACTGGATCTACCATATGTTCGAATTATCCATTCTTTTTTAGACTTGTGGGTTGGAGATTCCTCACAGGGACTCTCCGAATGGAACTCAACCATAAAGTCAAATACAGCTTGAACTTTTATTTTCGTTCGAGAAGCAAAATGATATCATAATCTCCTAACTTTATAGACCACTTAGTCATCCGACCTTATATATCAGGTTTTTGCAACACGTTTTTAAGAGAAAAAGAAGTTCGAACCGTGATGGAATGCGCCTAAAAATAAGGTCTCATTTTTCGGGCCGCTATTACCAAAGCTAAAGGTAGCTTTGTCAACTTATTCTCAGCATCCAATAAACTCTTACTAATGTAATAAAAATGGCGAGGATAATTCTTAACTTCTCGAACCAATACCGCACTTTTATCATAATCCAAAACTGTTAGATACATCTAGAGTCTTTGGTGAAACAAACTATCGTTTGATTTCAAAGAATTCCTTATCAAAATTTGGAGACCAATTGAAGTATTTGGGATTTCTTAGTATTTGGAAAAACTATGCACACTTATCCGATGACCTTGAAATAAACCTATTTAAAGTTTATGATCTCCTAGTTAATATCTAAACTTCTTTGGTAGTTCGAGGATGATACATGGTTAATAAATCATTCAATTGGTCTGGGTAAGCTTGGATCATTTTCTCACTGATAATGTAGCCCAAACATTTATCGACCGACACCAAATGTACACTTTTCAAGATTCAATTTGAAGTTGTTGACTTCCAAGTTAGAAAACGTTTATTGGAGGTCAAGTATATGATCCTTATCCTTTGGGATTTTCACCATCATATAATCAATACAAACTTTCACAATTCTTCCAACCTGAATGACAAATGCTTATTAACCAGTCGCTATGAAGTGGCCTCATCATTCTTTAGTCCAAAAAGAATTACCTTGTAACAATAAAGCCCCTTATTAGTGATGAATGTAGTATGGTTTTGATCGTTCAAATCCATTTATATTTGATTTTACCCAGCAAAATCATCCATGAAGGATAACAATATATTTCCAAAAGTGGAATACACTACCTGATCTATTCGAGGAACAATAAAAGGATCATTGGGATGTGCTATGTTGAGATATGTGAAATCCATGCACATTCACCATTTTACATTCTTATTTCTAACAAGCACCGGATTTGCAGTCCAAAGTGGATACTGGGATTCTCAAATATGCCCCACATATATCAATTTGTCTATCTCTTGAACTATAGCTTCATGATTTTCTTTACAACAAGACCCTGATTCTCTGGACTACTAGAACTTCATCAGAATGTATAGATAGTTTGTGAAAATGATAGTTGTCAGTACACCAATTAAATATTTATTGCACCAAGCAAACATATGTAAATTTTTGGATAAAAAAGATTATAATATTTCATTCAACTCTGGTTGCAATTTGGCTCAAAATGTAGCATTCTTCTCATCTACTAAACTATGCACTTCGACCCCTTCTGCGGGGATAACAACACTAAGAGTCTCTCTTGGATCATCTATCTTGTTCGGATCCGAAATGAACTCTAGTAATTTCTATTCTTTTTTCGTTACCAATGTTTCCAAATATTTATGAGCAAGTGCGGTGACATCACACTCCCTAGCAACTTTTTTACTGCTCCAAACCACTTCCACTTGACTTCCAACCGTATATTTTAAACACTGGTGAACTGTTGATGCAACCACGTGCATTCTTGACAACCAAGATCTGCCAAAAATTGAATTTTAGGGTTTGTAAAATATACTACTACAAACAAAACCGTTACCATTTTCTTGAATGGTCATTTGCCTAATAGCGCTTCGTCCTCGAATTCTCCAATGACATCAGTATAGTTACCAGTAAATCCTACTATAGGTTCTTCATCTGGTCGTAAGTAGACAGAAATAAGATATTGGCCGAACATCTCGTGTCGATCAAAATCCTTCAGATCTCTGTGCCATCAATAAATGCCCTTATTACCACAACATCTTCACATGGGCCTGCAACGCCTCTTAAGTCGTCTTTGTCAAACACTATGAAAGAATCAGAGTTTTGATAGAGGTATGTAGATATTTTCCCTTTCAATTATGTGGTCAAACTAACCATATATCTTTTCTGAGAGCAACTTTAAGGTGGTGTCACTGTATCTCCCCCAAAATGGTTAATGATTTGAAGAATCGATATAATTTGGAAACACTTCTAGTACTTTCTATTACCATATTGATTCGACCCCGATCTGGATCAGGATCCAGATACTCCGAATCCACATCGAAATGTTAATTAATTACCATTGTACTTTCTTGTTTGGAAGCTTCAGTATTCTACATTTTGGCGTTGGGTGGTGTAATTTGTACCCCATTAGTACTAGGATGTGGCATGTTGTTTACTTGCCTATTACCCTATTGTGACTTAAAAAAATAGTTAGTTTCCTATTATCGATCAATGTTTAAATCTCTAGTTTTAGAGTAATACAATCCTTTGTGTAATGTCCCACATCATTATGATATCTGCAGAACCGTTTGTTTCGATTTTCTCTTGGATTCTGGATTGGTGTTGGCATTCAGAATTGTACTATGTTCTTAGACCTATCATAGATGGTAACCACATTCTCAATTAGCTCTGCATAATAATTAGGTTGGACCCATTGATTCAAACTTGGCCTAAACTATTGACCCTAATTAGACCGGCTATATCTGGGCCGATGAAAACCTTGCCCTCAGTCTCTCGGACAGTTGCTGACTGTGGTTTGCGCTCCTTTCTTTGACAACCTTTCTTTTTTACTTGATAGTCTTTCTTTTTTTCCTTTACCCTTATAGTCCATTTTCTTGCCCAAAAAGTCATGATTACTTGACCATTAGTATTTTTTAAAATTCTCTATAGCCAACTTTTCTTTCTTCTTTTTACAATCATGATCACCACTTGAAGAGGAAGAAGAAACATATGATCACGATTCTGGTGTTGAGCCCCTAACAGAATCCGATATACTTGAATATTGTTCAGCCCAATGTTATTTTTTGAACCCTTTGTGGGCTTTAAGGGATTGATCATTCGAATTATGTTTAAAATTATTATCTGGCTCATCGGATTCGGGGTATTCTGATAGATTTTTTCCATCTAGATTATTTTCAGCATGCCTTTGGGCTCATAATGCCTAAATTTATGCCCGCAGCTGATCACACTCTTCCTGCATAAAACGTTTTTTCCTCACTATCATATTTCACATGGGATGTGTTCACTTTCTCATGATATCCTTTAATCCCCTCATTTTTCCTTAAAGGTGAACATTATTTCTTTGAAGGAAAACAACATTGTTTTGGAAGGTGAACAGTGCAATGGATAGTATTTTTGGTAAGACGAATAATAACATGAACAAGGTGTTTCGAAAACACTATTTATCAAAATAAGTATGTATCAAAATACTATTCATTGAAAACATTACTCATTAAAAATTCTATTCATAAAAAGTATTATTCATAAAAAATACTATTTATCAAGAAAAAATTAAAAAGAATTTAGATTCGTTTTACATGATAAATTATTTAGCATGCTATTTTTTTGTATGCATGTATGAAATAAATTGGTTCCATGCTTAAATTTTAAGTGAAGATGCATGACAAAGGTTTCAAATTCTGGTATTTGAATCTTAAAATTAAGTTAATTAGCCACTTAGAAGATTAAGTTGAGCTCTTAGAAGATCCTAGGCTTTGAAAGGTTCAAAAGTTTAATTTAAATTCAGATATTTTCAGCCCTCCAGAAGGTTAATATTTGTGTTTGATTAACCATGAACTCAAGAAAACTTTATGAAAATCTTATGATAATTTTGTTCTAAGTATGTGAAATCAGTACTTTGGAGTGTTTCATCGGTATTTAGAAAAAATAATTTAGTTTTTATTTTTTATTTATTTTAAATAGGTGAAATCGGCGCTCCGGGACGATTCACAAGTACTTGGAAAAGTTAGATTAGGGTAACTTCAATTGAAGTAAGTGTAATCATACCTCCAGAGGGTTTCACTAGTACTTAGGAAAATTAATATAATGATCATAACAATTTTCTCAAACTCATAAAGACATGCTAGTATGATTTGCCTTATTGTATATATTTTCAAAATATTTTATATTTTACATGTATATACCATATTCTTGCATGTTGGTTGTTATATGTCATCAATCTAAATGAGATGTGTGTTATTTGTTTTTTTTCTAATCTTGGATTACAATCTGTTGGAGAATAGACCCTCCATGTTGGATGGCTTGGATTTCGCTCTATGGAAAGAAGATATGCTACTGTATTTATTTGTTCATTAATATTGGTGTTGACAAAATCTGGTCTAAGGATATTTTAGGTAAGTGTTTAGACAAAGTATTGAATTTTGGATAAAGGGTCGAGAGATAATTGAGGTGCTTGTATTTAATATGTAAAGAGAGAATGTTTCAACCTTATTAAATGCTATTCGTT
This sequence comes from Limnanthes douglasii subsp. nivea, assembly GCA_036936605.1. Lineage (NCBI taxonomy): Eukaryota > Viridiplantae > Streptophyta > Magnoliopsida > Brassicales > Limnanthaceae > Limnanthes > Limnanthes douglasii. Next base: position 199,346,362 of record JAUPFV010000001.1, on the reverse strand, counting down.
GGAGTATTTATAGCATAATTTTGGATCCATGGGCTAATGAGGTCGGATTATGTGTATGAGTCAAGCTCACGAGCCCCTAAGCCCAAGAACAGTTCATACTTATGATAGAATATAATACTATCAGACAGCTTAGTCACTAGGCACCCATCATACTTATCATGGTTTTTACTATGAGCCTAAAATGTCCCCCTAAGATAAATCAGACCCACTTTCCATTCTTAGCCCCCATGATTTCCAATCCTATTAAATATGAACTTAATATCTTTTCCTATTTTAGACTTGTATGAATATTATTATCTTATAGAAAACATCAGTTTTACTCTGTCTTGACTAATATAATTTTTGGGCATAGAAATTTGATAAAAAAAAAGATAATTTGTATTTTTTAATTACTATTTATAATCACAAAATTTCCATAGATACACATGTATACCAAATAAAATTACTAAGTCTAAAAAACCTCTAAATTATGACACAAGATGTTATGTCATAAATCCAAAGTTAGGATGGAAAAGCTTGTACCTGAAGGTTTATTGGGTCCCATAGATTACTCTAATTAATGTAGATATATTGAGTTTATCAAAGGAAAATAAAACAAGACCACAAGGCAAGGGCATATAGAGCGACTGAAGTCTTAAAATTATTAGATACTGATATCCGTGGATTTTTTCCACAAAAAATCATGGAATGGGAAGCAATAGTTATATCATTTATCGATGAATTCTCTCGATTGAGGTACATCTATCTACTTCTTGAGAAGTCCAAGGTCCTAAAATGGTTCAAAGCTTTTAAGACCAAAGTTGAAAAACAATTTGGTAAGAATATTAAGAGCGTTAAATTTGACCGTTGCGTTGAATAATATGGTAGATCTGACGAATTGAGAGAAAAACATAAATGACCATTTTCTAAATACCTAGAGGAGTGTGGCATAATCTCTAGGGGGAAGCTATTAAATGTGCCGCTTACATACTCAATAGAGTACCCAATAAGGAAACTGTTAGAACCCTATATGAGGTTTAAATTTGGTGCAAGACCAATTTAAAGCATATGCTCATATGGTGTGTTCAGTTGAGGCAAATTTTAGTCGTTCAGTTGAGGAAAATGGTTACAAATGTGCCTTCTTTATTGGTTATTTCCAATACTTTAGAGGTTTTATATTTTATGATTCTCTCAACGCTAGTATATTTGAAACGAGAACGAAAAAGTTTCCTAGAAGATGTCGAGTTCTGAAGGAAGAATAATGGAACAATGTTTATTTTGAAGAAGAATATTTAGAGATTCATGAAATTTTTAACGAGCATACTCAAGTATCAAAATATTAGTATTTTATGTCAATCATTTCGGTCCTATTACAACAAGGTAATACTTTAAATAACATTTATATTACACTTGAGGCTTTTAACCAAGACACAATTATAGTCCAGTTAGAACAAAAAGATCAAAATGACATTGTTCATGAAGATCAAACTCTACATTCTCAAAAAGTACAACAAGAGGTAAATGTACCATTAAGAAGTTCCACGAGATAAATGAAGAATGTCATATGTCTAGATTTTATACTATATCTTCGGGATCATGACGAGCTATATACTGAAACTATAGATGGCTCTTCATCCTACAAATAGGTCATATTAATTTATTACTCTCAGAAATTGATTGACACTATTAAGTAATAATATAAATCAATGCAAAATAATGTAGTGTGATAACTGGTCCTATTATATGAAGGGAAAAAGATAATTTTTTTTAAGTAGATTTACAAAATTCAATGCAGTTCATTGGGTAATGTGGAAATACATAAAGTACACATTATAATTAAAGGTTATACTCATTGTAAAAAGATTAATTTTAAAGAAATTTTCTCTCCGATATCGCCGAAAGATTCCTTTAGAACAATCATGATATTAGTTGTATATTTGGGATTGAGCTTCACCAAATGGATGTATAGAATGTGTTCCTCAAAGGTAGTTGGAAATACTTGATATCATTAGGTATGCTGACTTCTAGTGAATGCATAAACACATTGAAAAGCACGTCAGTCATCATATTATTATTATCCAGGGAGGAAATATCCTGGAAAACTATATTAAAAACATTTATTGCATTGTCCACTATTGTAGTAGAATTTGTTGTGTAACTTGAGGAATCGAACCAGTTATTGTGGCTGTAAAATTCTGTAAGTGATCCGCAATGTAATACGCTAACAGTAATATGAGCTAGTCTAAATCCAAATACATAGATATAAAGTTCATATATGTTGAAGAGAGAGCTCAGATGGATCAGATAAATATCCGAGACATCAACATAAATTCTATGATAACATAAATTTCAAGTTACCAACTTTATGAACATATATATAATTAGTTTCTTGTTTAATATATATATATATATATATATATATACGGCTTAAAAATATATTAATAATTATACTAATTGTATTAATTTTTAATGTTTAATTCGTTGCATTAAGTTGCAATAATATATTTTGATATTTTATTGTCGAATATGATAAATAAAATATATTGTAATAATAAGATGATAATTATGTTTTACAAAAAATAATATAAATTCATATGCTGTATATTCCACGGGTGTTGAAGCATCCTTCCCTGGTTATCATAAAGGCGATACGAGCCTGACTTTATCCTTTCAAAAACCATATAAGGTCCTTCCCTATTCGGGACATCTTTTTGAGCCTCTTCACCTTGGTGTGTAGAAATACCTTTCCCAACACTTTATCACCTACTTTAAACTTCCTCTTTTTCACCCTCTAATTATACCTATTCCTCATAAGAGTTTGGTAATGAATTATATTTAAATGAGCTCAAACTTTTTTCTCATCAATCAAATCCAAACTTGCTTTTTTGGCTTTGTCATTCAACATTTCATAATATTTAGTTATACTAAAAGATGACAAAGTAGATGACACATGGCTAACAACATCCATTCTATATGCTAGATCAAAAGGAGTTTCTTCGGTAGCTTCCCTAGGAGTTGTTCCATAAGCTCAAAGTACTTCTTGCAAATAATTATGCCATTTTCCTACATCTCATGTTAAATTCTTCTTTAACCCATCCAAAATAGATTTGTTTGTCACCTGCACTTGTCCATTTTCTTAGGGATGGAATAGTGTTGAGAAACACTGCTTAATTCCCTTTGAAGTACAGAATGAAGCAATTTCTTTATTATTAAATTGAGGGCCATTATTTTTAGTAATTATTTGAGGTACTCCATAACAAAAGCAAATATTGTTTACGATGAATTTAATCACATCCTTTGTCTTTGTTCCAGAAAACGGCTCTGCTTCGGCCTAGTTTGTAAAAATAGTCCACTGCAGAAGCCATTGGCAAAGGTCCCACTATCTATTCCCCATCTACCAAACAGAATGGCTTCGGTAAGAGACATAAGTGGAACTGCTGGCTTATGAATAGAATTAGAAAACCTTAAACAAGTATCACAGCTTCGAACCAAATTCTTGGCATCATTTATGATGGAAGGCCAATAAAACCCTGCAAACAAAACTCGACGAGTTAATGCTTTGAAGCCATAATGCGCTGATCCTTCTCCATCACGCATCTCTGATAACACTTCATGTGATTCTTGTCTATTCAAACATCATAGTAAGGGCCTACTTAATGCTTTCTTATACAAAACTCCATCCAACACTATGTAGCCAAAATCTTTGCCTCACAATGTTTTGGCCAATTTTGCATCTTCAGGCAACTTTCCTCTAATAAAAAAATTCAAAATATTAGTTCTCCAGTCTCCTCTGACTGTATATGGGGTGACAAACAGTTCCTCAATATATTACACTGACCCGATTGAGTTAAAATCGAAGGACTTTCTTGCAGAAAAATCCATGGATACTCTTTCTTGTAAGAAACATTTGCTAATGAGTCAGCCACTATGTAACTTCGTCGACTTATATGTTCCACAACAACGCTATCGAATAAAAGTATAAAATTTGGAAGTTCTCGAAGGTACATAATTAAGAGATTCTTTTTTGCTTCAGAACTTCAAGATACTTGATTTGATAATAATTGAGAATCTCTCTCTAATCGTACTGAAGTTGCTCCACATATTTTTACAAGTCTCAAACCAGCTAAAGCAGCTTTGTATTCAACTTTGTTATTCGAAGCGTGAAAACCAAATTTGATAGATTGAAACATTGCTTCTCCAGATGGGGCGACTAATTGAACTCCAGTGTTGCATCCCAAAACACTAAAACCACCATCAGTTCAATTAACCCACATCGAATGTACTAGTAAAACATCATTGCTATCCTCTTTATCCGATCTGTTGGAATGACATTTAACAAATAAATCTGCCAAATCTTGCACTTTAATTGCATTTCGAGGTGTAAATGTAATATAAAAATCTCTAAATTCCACTGACTATTTAGTCATTCTTCCTGAAATATCAGGACGTTACAAAACATTTTTTTAATAGAAATGAGGTTCGAACTTCGATGGTATGAGCTTGAAATTAAGGGCTCATCTTTCTAGCAGCCACCACCAATGCCAATGCAAATTTCTAAAGTTTCAAATATCTCTTTTCTGCTGCCACCAAACTTTTGCTAACATAGTACACCGGCTTCAGAAATCCTGAATCTTCATTTATCAATGATGAGGGCGGAATTCGCCGATTCAAGAAATAGGGGCAACAATGTAATAGACAATAGTTAATATAATTATTTGGATAGACGAAGTTCTTTAGGGACTAATATGCAAAAACAAAAGTAGCAAAAGGGGCCCATCGACATGTGATGATGGCCCATAGAACTTAAGCGGGTCCTCCAAATTTTACTATAAAAGGAGGACCCCTTTTTGCCTAAAATGGTATGGAATATTTTCTTTACAGAAAGACTACTTTATCTCTCTACTACTTTCTCTCTCTAGACTCCTCAGACGCTATATCCGAAATACCCTCCGTGGATAATTATCGACTTATCATTGGCGCCGTCTGTGGGAAAAGTGATACCGAAAAGGAATCTACTGTCCTTTGAAAATCACATTGTACGGGATGAATAGCGAAGCGGCGACAGAGAGGGACGGTAGGGAGGTCATCCGAGCCGCTGCTGGGTCGGAAGACGCGGGAGCTCCTGGTCGGGAGTGGAACGGCGGTCGAGACAAGCGTTCGACCCTGATTATGACCCGAAAGCAGCTGCTCGAAGATATTGCCCGGTTAGAGGAGGAACGAGAGCGGGCACTGGACGAGAAAAGGATTCGTGAAGGGAAGGGCAAAGAGCCCGCCCTGGTCGATCGGGGAGCGGTTGGTCGCGTCCAAGCCTCGCGGATGGAGGTCCGACCTGTCAGGTATTACCGAGATTCACCTCCCGCTGATGAAGAGGCTGTCAAGATTCGTCAGAGCTCGGGCACCCATCAGGCCATGACGTCGGACTATCCCTCAGGCGACTCCTCCGAAGAGGAGTACCGGCGTCGGGAGAGAGCCCTACGGACGCGAAAGACTCGGTCCCAGCGCATTCGAGGGACCAGGGCAGACCCTTCGCGGTACAAAAAGGGCGGCACCGATAAGCTGACCCCCGTGTCCTTTGAAAAGGAAGGGACGCACGTCGCCAGCCGCGGAGAGCGAGAAATGTTGCCACAAATTCCGTGGCAGCCAACGAACAGCCAAAACCTTGGATACCGAACGAGCAGCCAGTTCGTCGGCCCAAGAGCCGAGGGGCTCTATGAAATCAGGACCGAGGGTCTTGGGGGAGGAGCTTTTGAGCTCGGAGTCAACTGGAGAGCCTCCCCGTTATCTGATGAGATATTAGCGGGACCTCTCCCGAGGCGCTTTGACATTTCTAAACTGGAAAAATACGACGGGAAGACGGATCCGGACAACCATTTGGAAGCCTTTAAGAACTTTATGCTGAGTTTCGATAACGACGATAAGCTCTTATGTAGGGCTTTTTCTATGACATTCAAAGATAGGGCTTCGAAATGGTACAACCGATTGCCGCAGGGGTGTATCAGAAGCTTCGGGACTTTTTGGGCTATGTTTAGGCAACACTTCGTGGGAAGTAAGAGTTTCCGTGCTAATGGAGATACTATAATGAACTGTCGACAGAAGCTAGGGGAGAGCCTAAAAAACTATACTAGGCGTTTCGTCGATGCGAAGACCGATCTGGACCATTGTGAAGAGAATGTGGCTCTGACAGCATTTCGATTGGGTTTGCTCCCGGGGCCGATGAAGCAAGCAGTCACGAAAAAGCAAGCGTTCACTTTCTCTGCGCTCTTGGCACAAATAGAAAAACAGATACTGATCGAAGAAACAGAGGCTTCCGAAGTGGCGGCGCAGATCCAACAGAGCGCCCAGGCATCGGTCGTGATAAAGCAGAGTTCCCGACTCGACCAGGCTAGAACAGCCCAGCCGATTAGCACGATACCCCCGAGCTCATCCGCGGTAACTAGACCTTCCGGGCCGACTGGTTTTAGGCCGAAACAAAACGGACAGGCAACGTCCCGACCCATGTCCAACAAGTGGATACGGCCGGCCTATTTCGCGGATCTGACGGAGTGTGTATCTTCAATCTACGAAAAAACCAAGAGGAGCGGGATGTACCGAAAGCCCTTCCCTATCCCGACGCCTCGGGAACAAAGGAATAACCGCTACTGTCGTTACCACGAAGACGTCGGCCACGACACGAAAGATTGCATAGCCTTAAAAAAGGAAATACAGATGCTCATCGAGCACGGTAACCTTTTAGAGTATGTCAAGAAGGCCCAACATGCCGCGCCCTCGAAAGAAGTGGTCGTAGTTCCGAAGCCAGAAACTACCATGGCAATTTCGGAAGTTACGGATCAGTTCGACGTATCGGTTGAGTACCTTGATCCTGAGGTCGGTCGAAATATCATCGGGATCATCGAGGAAGAGGCGGAAGTTAGCGTGCGTGGCCTCTGTCAGCTGTTTGATTCATCAACAAATCTTGGAAAAGGATATGCGACGGAAACCAGAACTTGCTTCCAAACCAGACGTACCTTTTCCCCAACTCAACACTGCGACGATATCAGAGTTGTTGATGAAAAAATTGGCGGGGTCGTCGGTAAGGTACAATGCCTGCGCGATCTATTCGAATCCATGACCATCTTCGGAGGGGATTCGATGGCGGGAATAACGCATTCCTCCAGGAAGAGACACATCGTTAACTTAACCACCCAGCTGGAAGCCAGAACTTGCTTCCAAACCCGAGGCACCCCTTCGCCAATTTTGCACTTTGACGATGATGACCTGAGGGACTTAGCCGGGCCTCATGAGGATGCCGTAGTGATCGGGGCGGCGATCGCAGGAGAAGAAGTTCGATGAATCTTAATAGATACCGGGAGCTCGGCTAATATCATCTTTGCCTCGACTTTCGCCAAATTCCGAACACGGCCGGCACTCGAGCGATCCGACCGTACCATCGTCGGATTTACGGGAACGGCAGCAGACGTCGTGGGAGAGTTCGAAGGTGTGGTGCAGTTAGGCCGCGGCCCGTTTAAAAAAGAGGTCACGGTGCTGTTCATAGTAGTCGACGCGCCGGCGTCGCACAATGCAATTCTGGGACGGTCTTGGATATCGCGCATGCATGCGGTGACTTCGACTATTCATCAGTGTGTAAAGTATGTGGTTGGTAATAACATCGGAGTAGTGCGAAGCAGCCAGAAAACGGCACGGGAGTGTTACCGAGCTGCGTTGGCACCTAAGAAAGACCAAGAAATGCTACCATCCCATGCATAGCAATTAAGGGGGAGCTCCCCAGGGTCGCAGCCGGTGGACGACCCCCGGGAGGCCCCAAGCCTTTTGACAACCGACGAAGAATGCGAGCTGCACCATTTTGCAGCTGGAAAAAGTTTGCGGGTTGGGACGAATCTTTTACCAATCTTAAGGGAACGGATGCTGGCCTTACTCAGGGAGAACCTTGATTTGTTCGCGTGGTGTGCCGGGGATGTAACGGGAGTACCCGAATCATTTGCAATTCATAAGTTGACCATAAATAGGAATGTTAGACCGATAATACAGAAGCGACGAGCTTTCTCTCCCGAAAAAACAGAGGTAATTTTACGAGAAGTCGAAAGAATGACCGGCGTGGGACATATCACAGAAGCGCGGTACCCGTTGTGGATATCTAACCCCGTCCTGGTCAAAAAGAAAAGCGGGAAATGGAGGATGTGCGTGGATTTTACCGATCTCAATCGGGCATGCCCGAAGGACCCTTTCCCGATGCCACGGATCGATCAGCTGGTAGACTCGACATCGGGTAACAAACTCCTGTCCTTTATGGACGCTTACGCCGGTTACAATCAAATTAAGCTACACCCCGCAGATCAGGAGAATACCGCATTTATCACGGGTCGAGGGTTATACTGTTACAAAGTGATGCCCTTCGGACTAAAGAACGCGGGAGCAACATACCAAAGACTGGTTAACCAAACGTTCGAAGGACAGATCGGGAGAAACATGGAGGTCTACATCGATGACATGTTGGTCAAGAGTGGGACCGATGTGGAACACCTTACCGACCTCAGCGAGGCTTTTGACAACCTACGAAGGGTGAACCTTAAGTTAAATCCGGAGAAGTGTTCTTTCGGTGTTCGGTCAGGGAAATTTTTGGGTTTCTTTGTCAGTGAGAGGGGTATCGAAGCCGACCCTGTTCAACTCCGAACCCTAGCCGACATGACCCCCCCACGGAGCGTAAAAGAAGTTCAGATACTGACCGGGCGATTAGCCGCGTTGAATCGTTTCATCTCTCGGTCATCTGACAAATGCGCTCCATTCTTTCAGGTCCTTCGACAGGTAAAAAATTTCGTGTGGACAGATGAGTGTGACAGAGCATTTTTGGGGATCAAAGAATATCTATCGTCCCCGAACCGACTGACCAAGCCCGCTGCGAACGAAACTTTGTTCCTCTATGTCGCGGTAACGGATTACGCGGTCAGCGCGGCACTGGTCAGCGAATCCGGGCCAGCCCCGACAGCAGTGTACTATATAAGCAAAAGTCTGCTTGACGCTGAGACTCGATACTTAAAGCTTGAAAAAATGGCGCTGGCTCTGGTAACGGCTGCGCGGAAGATGCGCCCTTACTTCCAAGCGCACCACATTGTCGTCCGCACATCATTCCCGTTAAAATACGTTTTTCAACGCCTAGATATGTCCGGGAGAATAGCCAAGTGGTCGGTAGAGCTAGGGGATTTCGATATTACATTCGAGCCCCGAACCGCGATTAAAGGTCAAGCCTTGGCAGATTTTTTGGTCGAATTTCACTCCGAGCGACCCGAGCAAGATACACCCGTACAAGAGAATGCGGAGGGCGAATGGACTATCCGCACCGATGGAGGAGCCAACGTTAGTGGTTGTGGAGCGGGAGTTCAGATCATTACTCCTTCAGGTTTAAGCATGTTTCAGGCCATCCGCTTTGGTTTTCACACATCAAACAATGAAGCGGAATATGAGGCGGCTCTGGCTGGATTACGATTGGCACAAGTCTGCGGGGCGAGGCAAGTGCGCCTTATAAGCGACTCCCAACTGTTGATAAACCAGGCCTCGGGGAATGCGGAGGCACGGAAGGAACACCTGGTGCAGTACTTAGCGGCCCTGAGAATTCTGGCCGCCTCTTTTGACAAAACCACGTACGAACATGTTCCCCGAAGTGAGAATATGACGGCTGATTCTTTGGCAACGATTTCGTGCTCGACCAGTTATCCTTGGGTGATAGAACAAGAGAGTCCGTCCATTTTTAAACGACATGAGCTCGATAACCGACCCGAAATCGCGTGTCAAATCTCTTAAGTTGCGAATCCTGATTGGCGGCGGAATATAATCGCGTTTCTAGCTGGAGGGCAGCTCCCCGACGATGCGGCCTCGGCTCGCAAATTACGTAACAAAGCAAGGGGGTACGTTCTTTTGGGGGATGTGCTGTACAAAAAATCCTTTAGCCGACCTCTGCTTCGATGTCTAGGTTTTAATGAATCCCAAGTAATTTTGTCTGAGCTACACGACGGGGAGGGCGCGGCCCACTGCGGGTACAAGTCTTTGATTAGAAGAGTGTTTCTCGCCGGGTTCTATTGGCCGACCATAACGACAGACGCGAAACTCATGGTGAAAACTTGCGATACGTGTCAACGGTTTGGGAATGCGATCAACGTGCCCGCAACTCATCTGGAATCTATATCCGAGGGGTTACCCTTTGACCGATGGGGAATCGACCTGGTCGGGCCGTTACCCATGGCTTCGGGGGGAAGACAAACGATCGTCGTCGCGGTCGACTATTTTTCAAAATGGATCGAGGCTGAGCCTTTATCTGCTACAAAAACTAAAGACATTATCAAATTTATCTGGGCGAACATTTGTTGTAGGTTCGGGGTGCCCCAACGGTTAACCATGGACAACGGACCACAATTTGATAGCGCGGAAATGCGAGCATTCTGCGCAGCGCATAATATCCGACAGTGTTTCTCCGCGCCTTTTCACCCGCAAGCGAACGGCCAGGTCGAAGTCACGAATCGAACCATTCTGGATGGCCTCAGGAAGAATCTTGAAGGGAAAGCTGGCAAGTGGCCTGACTACTTACAGGAAGTGTTATGGGCTTACCGAACGACACCCCGCACAGCGACCCAGGAATCACCCTTTGCCTTGGTGTATGGTATGGACGCAGTAACCCCCGCGGAATCCATTTTTCCCTCTTTCAGGGTCGGCACTTATCAGCCAGCGATGAACGATAATACCCGACGGCTAGAGCTGGACCTCATTGACGAAAAGCGCCACCGCGCCCACTTAAACACTTTACACTACCAGACTTTGATGAGAAGTCGGTATAGCACCAAGGTCCGGCGTCGGGAGTTTAAGGTCGGAGATAAGGTTTTGCGACGGGTTTTTCTACACACAAAAGACAAGAGCCTCGGAAAACTCGCACCAAACTGGGAGGGACCTTATGAGATAATCGAAAGAATCAGGAGCGGAACGTACCGTCTACAGAACCGACACGGACAACTTCTCAGACTACCGTGGAACATTGAGCATCTGAAATTACATCTTGAATAGTTTGTAATTGTTTGAATTTCATAGTCTTGTGTTTTTAGTCCGCTTTGTAATGATCGGGGGTGCACTCTTTCCTACCTCGGTGGCACGAGGAGGTTTTAACGAGGCACCGGTCAAAACCCGAACCACGTTAGTGATTATGAAAATTCTTTGCCTTTTAAAAAATCGATTCATTATAACGTTGTGCGGCTGACGAGCTGGGCACCATACTCTAAATTTAAAATCGACCTACAGAACTTTCGAAAAAGTTTTTCGGTTTTACCGATCTACATTTTGGCTTTCCAGACCTTCTGGATTGACCTTCGATAATAAATCGATCTACAGAACTCTCAAAGAGTTTTTCGGTTTTACCGATCTACATTTTGGCTTTCCAGACCTTCTGGATTGACCTTCGATAATAAATCGATCTACAGAACTCTCAAAGAGTTTTTCGGTTTTACCGATCTACATTTTGGCTTTCCAGACCTTCTGGATTGACCTTCGATAATAAATCGATCTACAGAACTTTCAAAGAGTTTTTCGGTTTTACCGATCTACATTATGGTCTTCCAGACCCTCTGGATTGACCTTCGATAATAAATCGATCTACAGAACTCTCAAAGAGTTTTTCGGTTTTACCGATCTACATTTTGGTCTTCCAGACCCTCTGGGTTGACCTGCGATGCTAAATCAATTTACATTTTACCGATCAATTTACTTTTCGAAAAGTTTTCTTTTGGTTTTCCCGATGTACTTTTTGGCCTTCAAAAACCCACCATCTGTCGATCCACAACACAGTACTTAGGAAAATAAATCATCACCCATACAGGGGGCCCCGTGGCCCCCAAAATAAAATAGGTACAGTACAGAAACGGGGGGGGGGGCCGCGGCCCCCAAAGGTCTACAACACATTTTCGAAACAAAAAAAAAACAAAACAAAAAAAAGGGGAAAACTGATTCACTGATCACCACCTTCTTCATCTCCCTCCTCATTTTCCTCTTCCTCATCCGCCCCATCGGACTCCTCCGCTACAATCCCCTCGGGACGATCCTTTTCCGGCACATCAAGCCATAACGAGCCGAGGTGAAGCTCCGGGTATCGGTTGTGGAGTGACAGGACATATGCGGCCTTGGTGGCTGCAGCATCTTGGTCCGACCACAGTCTGCATCGTTCGAGGTAGGCTTTGTTGGAGGATTTCAACTTGTGAACCTCCGACGCTAGGGCTGAGGCGCGGTCTTCTGCGGTTTTTCTCGCCGACTCGGCCAACTCCCGCGCCTGCTTTGCTGCTTCCGCGGCAGCCTTAGCTTCGTTGGCTAGCCTCTCAGCCTCAGCAATCTGACCTTTCGCCACGGCCAGAGCTTCTTCAGCGGTCTTCGCCTGCGTGGAGAGACGAGAAATTTTCGCCTCCGCCGCGGATAACTTCTTGCCAAGCCCCCTAGCCTGACGCTCTTTCATAGAAATCGGTACCAGCAAGCTGTACAACGACAATGCCAGCCCATCAGTGCTCCGAAGCGGGTAAGGGTGCGGACTACCCATCGTCGTTAACACCGGGAATTTGGGACCACTCGACGACGAAGCATCAGGGCCAACAGCCTCAGGAGGCTCAGTATCGTCCGGGATAGAAACTACATCGCCCGAAGCCGGGTCCCCACCTTCAGCACGGTCCAAAAGCGCGGGTCCTGAAGCAATCGCCTCAGCACTGACTACCACCCGATCCTTTGCCACAGCCTTGGCCTTCTTTAGTTTGGACCCCTCCATCTCCGCACGATTCTTCCTCTTCGGCGCTGCGACCGGTTTCTGACTCACCTCCGCTGGATCCGCCACTGGTGCGGCCGCCCTGATCGGGTTGCTCTCAGCTTCGGGTCCGACTTCAGGCCCCTTCCCGTCCTCCTCTGACTTGGGACGCTTGCTGGGCGCCTTATTCCGCTTAGGCAAATACAGTATGTACCCAGGGCGGCCGGTTCGGATGAACATTTCGTCGAGGTTCGGAGGTTCCCGCAGCTGTTCAATGGTTAGCACCTCGGATGAGCACCGCCAAAGGTTGCTCATGAACAGATTCTTGTCCATGAAGGTGCGGTGCATGCCCCGACCCCAATTTGTCCGGGCATAGTTTTTCAGCACCTCAAAGGTGTCTTCCGCAGCTGTGGCATGGTCCTTCTTTACCCCCTGCAGCCAGTCCTTCGACACTACGCAGCGGATCAGAACGTTAAAAAAAAAAAAAAAAAAAAAAAAAAAAAAAAGGGGGAGTACCGTCATGGACCCAAGTCCGCAGGATCTTCCTCGGATTTTCCTTCGTATATGGGAGCCCGTTCTCCCAACACCCGCTCAAAAAAACGAACCGATGCTTCCACCCCTTGTCCCCCTCTAAAAAGTCGTTGACAATTTTCCATTTATTGCCAAGAGAGGAATAGAAGAAGGGTGACTTCGGGGATTTCGACAGACCCGACATGGCGATATACTCCTCCATCGGCATGGCTCGACCAGAGAGGCGGGAAGCCATGATGCAGGACATCAGGGTGTACCACGCATTAGGCGTCAGCTGTGAGGGGCAGATTTGAAGAGTGCGGAAGTAGAGCGCAATCTCGGGGTCCAGGGGAAATCGCAGACCCCAGTTGAACAATTCGGTGAACACCACGATTTCTCTGGGTCTGACGTGAATGGGTGTCTCCCCCGGGGTCGGGAATCGAACGGTAACACAGTCAGGGATTCCCCAGCGAATCAGCATCTCCTCGTGATCGGACTCAGGGAAGTAGAGGTACTTCCCCTCGAAGAGAGAAACTACGTCCCTGGTCAAAAGCCAGTCAAAGTATTTGGTCGAAACGACAGATTTGACCGCCTCGGGCCAGGGATCATCCTGATTGTTAGCAGCATGGCAAGCTGCGGCAACACACCCCCCCGCGGGAGCAATATCGACCTCGGGCTCTCCAGCTTCATGGGTCGGAACTGGGTCAGAGCAGCGGTCAGCAGCAGCGTTAGTGTCAGACGGTCGAACCTGGGAGGAAGAAGCATCGGGAATACCGCGAGCCATGGATTTATGAGCCTCCTCAACTTGCTTAGGTGTCAGCTGCATTTTGGGCAGACCTAAAAAAGTGACCGCAGTGTTAATACCGGTCCGAAATCCTCTAATCGAGGGCGTAAGCTGAACCATTTCGGGACTATTACCTCCTTCCGTGTATTGCAGTAACTCGTCTTCCCCCATAGTCAGAAAGGTAGATTTACGAGCACGTCGGGAAATAGGCAAGTTTGTGGAAGACTGGGTCGGATCTTCCGGGCGAACCGATGGGGAATGGAAAGAACTGTCGCTAGAGGAAAGGACGATGGGCTCTGGAGATTGACCGGCCTCGGGAGTCGTAGAAATGGAGAGATCGGAAGCAAGGAAAACTTCTGCGGGAACCGGGGTAGCTAGAACGGGATCGTGAGGAGGTGGAGCGGGAACGAAAGGTTTGGAGTTGGACCCCCAGATCAGGCCAGCGCGTCGGTACTCCTCTGCTCTATCGCCAATACTAGACCACTGTTCGAAGCTCCACTCAGATCCTTTTTTCTTGGTGGGTTTTTTCTGTGACCGTCCGGGTTTCATGCAACAAAGGCCAAAACAAGGAAGGGTCGGGCGAGTTCACTCTCTCTCTCTAGAAGTGCTCTGGCAGCGTTTTCTCTCTCTAAAAAGCTTCTGAGAGACACAGAAGGCTTTGGGGTATTTATAGGGAAGCATGGAAGAGCGGGGGATATCGATCGACAGAAACATAGCGGGAAGGCGAAGAGTCTCCTAGGATCCTAGTCTGTCAGAAGGATGGGCTATCAACCCTTGACACGTGTCGATCCGGGTCTGATGAGCCTTGACGTAAGCACCCATCACAAGTGCCGTGTGGGAGTGGGCCGTCGCTACCAGGTCCGGTAATAAGGCTTGGCCCATTGGGAAAGGCTTAAAGTTAAAAGCCCACACAACCAGAAGATGAGACGCGTGAAGAAGTCCGAAGCAGTAACCCCACGCGTCGGAGAGTTGAAACCGACGGGATCGGAATCCCATAATGGGGGCAGGTGACCGGCAAAAATACTTCTGAAAAGTCTCCGCTCCTGATAGTTCCCGAAGACTGGGGGGCTACTGATGAGGGCGGAATTCGCCGATTCAAGAAATAGGGGCAACAATGTAATAGACAATAGTTAATATAATTATTTGGATAGACGAAGTTCTTTAGGGACTAATATGCAAAAACAAAAGTAGCAAAAGGGGCCCATCGACATGTGATGATGGCCCATAGAACTTAAGCGGGTCCTCCAAATTTTACTATAAAAGGAGGACCCCTTTTTGCCTAAAATGGTATGGAATATTTTCTTTACAGAAAGACTACTTTATCTCTCTACTACTTTCTCTCTCTAGACTCCTCAGACGCTATATCCGAAATACCCTCCGTGGATAATTATCGACTTATCAATCAATACTGCACCTACTGCAAATTCCGATACCGCAATGTACAAAAAGAGGTGTTCTCCACTTCGAGGCTTAGATAATATTTCAGGTGATGATAATAAATCATTGATATTTGTAAATGCTGCTGCACAATTCGATGTCCACTCAAACTTATTTGGTCCTCGAAACACTTGAAAGAAAGGAACACATTTATCAGAGAATCTAGAAATAAATTTGTTAAGTGCTGCTAACCTTCATGTTAAAATTTGTACTTCCTTGATAGTTCGAGGCAATTTCATAGATACCACAACTTTTAATTATTATGGGTCAACTTCTATCCCTCTTTCACTAACAACATAACCCAGGAATTTCCCTGATCGAACTCCAAAAGTACCTTTTTTTAGATTCAATTTCTTCCTTATTGCCTTTAAATTCAGAATGTCTTCTCTAAATCTTCCAAGTGCGCTTCATCTACTAAGATTTTTACCACCATGCCATTAATGTATACATCCATGTTTCTTCCGATCTGGGTAGCAAGTTCTTTATTCATTAATCTTTGGTAAGTAGCCCTGTCACTTTCCAATCTAAAAGGCATAACTTTATAACAATGCAAGCCCCTGACAGTGATAAAAGTAGTACATTCTTGATCCTTTAGATCTGATTATATCCTGCTAAAGCATCCATAAAAGTTAATATCCTGTTTTCTAAAGTAGAATCAATCAGTTGGTCTATTCGAGGAACATGAAATGAGTCTTTAGGACATGCTCAATTTAAATCCGTAAAATCAACACACATTCTCCATTTCCCATTTTTCTTCTTGACTACTACTGGATTCGCCGTTCATAAAGGATACTGGGACTCTCTTATATGTCCGACCCTAGATAAGCGGTCCACCTCGAAAACAATAGCTTCTACCTTTTATGACGAAAATGCAGCCTCTTTTGAATTATAGGTTTCACTCTCAGATTAACAGCTAGGCTATGGCAAATTACTTTGATCGGTATTCCTACCACGTCCTCTGTTTTCCAAGCAAAAATATCCAAATTATGAGACAAAAATTATAACAGTTGTTGACGTAGAACTAGGGTCAGTAAGGTTTCTATTCAAAGTATTCTTCCCTCAGAAAACGTATACTTCTTTATCTATTCACTTACTATTAATGACCCTAGGGTTTCCCTCAGATCATCAACCCTTTCATCAAAATTCGAGGTCAACCCCCCTGACTGTTATTCGTTCATCATATCACCACTGTTGGATCCTCAAATCTGAAAGGCAGTGGTGTAGCATTCCCTTGCAACCTTTTGGTTGCTTCAAGCGACCCTACATGGTCTCCGATGACATATTTGAAACACTGATGGACTGTTGACACAAAACCATACATCCTTGACAACAAGGATCTTCCAAAAATAGAATTATAACTTGTAAGACAGTCTACCACCATAAAAAACACTTGGACCTTCTTCTTGAAAGGTCCTTTTCCCAAACTAACCTCCCTTAATTCTCTTATTACCCGCGCAGTTATTCTAGTAAAACCAATGATGGTGCGTTCTGACTAAAAAATCTAAGGAGTATTGCGCATCCTAATACACGTTGCTTTAAAAAGGACGTTCACGGATTCCTAGTATCTATCAGTACGCGTCAAATCTCAATGCCAACCAATTCTGCCACAATGACCACTGCATCCTCATGTGGCCCTGCAGTGCCCCAAAAATCATCCTCATCGAAAAGGATAAAGGAATGTCGCTTTTGTCATACAAATGAGTAGACATTTTACCCTCTATCTGAGTTGCCAAACTTACAATATATCTTTTCCGCGAGCTATCAGTATTACCAGTCATCGAATCACCTCCAAAAATAACCAATGACTCAAAATACTCACATAAACTTCAAGCATGTCCCTTCTTTATTGGTTCTTCCACCTCCATCAAGATTAACCTATCTGGATCCATTTCTAAATATTCCGAGGCATCATTAAATTCATCAATTTTTGAATCCAGAATTATCAATTTTTTAGTTTGCACATTTGGATTGGCTGGTTGTAAAGTCGATACTAAGAGAATTTTTGATGCACTGCTATGTGCCTTCACATAAGTCAATAACTTCCCATTTTAAGTTATAGTTTGGAATTTTTTTTCAAAGCAATACAATCAGCAGTATCATGACCAATATCATTGTGATACCTACATAATTTGTTATTTTGCTCCTCTCCAGGCTTGTTGTTTGGAGCGAACTTCCTGAAGTTTACATATCCCTTAGTTTTATTACAAATTGCAGCCACACTTTCATTCAAATCTGCATAATATACAGGCCTTACCCACTGATTCGGCCTCAACCCATTGAATTGGTATGATGGAGCTTGATTCGAATATCCCCCAGTCCGAGGTGGTAAATTTCTATTCCGCGGGTGCGCTTGCTGAGCAATATTTGAAGATTTACCTTGGTTATGTGGAGCATGCCCCGAATTCTTTGGAACGTTAACCACTGCTCCTTGAACCCTAGTTGATTCTTCAAATTAGATTTGGTCCTCAACTTGAGCCATCAAAGCCCCAAAAGTTAAGGTTCTTCTTTTCGTTATTTCATTAGCCAGATCTCCTCACAATAATGTTTGGCGAAAAGCTACCATCGCCACCAAATCTTAACAGTTATCCAAACTTGCTTTTGTCAAAATAAAGTGCTTTATGTAATCCTTCAATGTTTCTCCAACTGCTTGCTTGTATTGGATAATTTTGTCCCCATTTGCTCTCATCTCCTTACTCCCAACAGATTGTCTTCGAAAGCCAGTATAAAAATCTCTGAAGTTTGAAATGGATCCCCTTGGAATTCGGTTATACAATTTCAAAGTTGTTCCTTTCAAAGCCTATGAGAAAGCCCTACATACTAGCCTGTCGTCGTCCTTGAAATTTATCATATAATTTTTGAATTGTTCGATGTGATCGTCTGGATCCTGCATCCCATCGAACTGTTTCACTTTTAAAATGTCAAAACACTTCGGAAGTGTGATAGATCTAATCTCATTCATGAATGGAGAATTCCTCTAATCAACACATTGCACATATTGATCCTCAGTTCCCATTACTGCATACAAATTCCAATAATCCCCATTATACCGATTCGATGTGTTTCCTTCACACCCATTCGAATCCCTCAAACATTGAGGTACACTATCTCTCTTAGCTTTGTGCTCTTTTTTAGACTTTCGAGGTTGATCCCTCTCTTCTTTCGAAGAACCCATGTATCTTTTTAAACCTGATCCAGAGTTTTCAACCTTCTCATCGTTAGATAAAACATACCTTTGTTTATCTTTTTTTCATTTCGAGAAGAATGACGCTCTTTGGGTGCTTCGAAGCGCGCCTTCTTTTGTTCATTCCTGATTTGACGACCAGTGCAGGATCGATCAAATTGACTTCCAACTTCATTTTGATCATTCATTTATCTCACCTAGGATTTCAGCCTTGCTGACTGAATCTCCTGTTCTTTGTGATCGTACTCATTCAAAGCATTTATCTTATCCAAGAGCTGATTCATTTGTAATTTTATCTCAGATTGAGTCTGGTGGATCAGAGTTGACCCTTCTTGTCTATCATTTATCCTCTGCAAATTGTTTTTTAGCATTTCGACAGCTGATTGAACCAATGTGTTATTTTCAGAATTCATCGCAAAACTTTAAAATTGTTTTTCAAGATGGATAAGATTCGAACTAACAAAATAGGCACCAATTGTTAATTGGTCCCCAGTGAAGTCGCCAATTTGGTAAGTCCGCTTTCTAAAATCGCCTTAGTAAATGAGTGAAGTCAAGTTTTTCGAGAGCGAAATAGATTATAGAGAGAGAAAATCAGAGTACTCAAAAGTTATTAATCAAAAATCCAACCCCTTTATTAGACCAGTCTTGACGTTTATATAGAGGCGCAAGGACTTAGAATACAACTGAAAATGGTTACATAAAACCCTAATTACACACGTTAGTCTCTGATTAAAATATATAGTCCTAAATTCTTCCTCTAACTTTACAGTCTGTCGTAAGCTATTTTATTCTTCTAATTTTAGTCCTTGAAGTCTCATTTCCTTATTACATATAAAAACCTTTAAATTAAAATAAAATATTAAAATAACAATGATTGTTCATGAATACGAATAGATTAAATAAAAAGTCGAAATAATAATAATTATTTTACCTGTATTCATTTATCTTGTAGCGACGACAAAATAACAACATAAATAATAGCCGCGAAAGCGAATGACCAACAAAAAATCAACAACTTGACGTGCTAGTTGTTTTTAACACGATTCTTTAAAGAAATCAGAAACACTGATCGAAGAGTTTCAGGCTCAAATTTCAAGGTGAAAACCTATTTTTTTTAATCTAACCCTAATTATAATTACAAATTGATGAAAGAAACCAAGAAACACGTATATGATAAGACACTCTATGATCTATGATAAGTATGATGATGATTACCAAAGTTAGGATTTTGAACATAAGACAATGGTGAACATCATAGGGGATGAACCGAGAGGTAAGAGTACCCACCCATATGATTTCACTAAGATTTTTTTCTTATTCAAATAAGAAACGTTTACAGGTTGAAATTGAATTGAACTGGTCTGTTAACAAAGAGAATGAGTTTTATCTGAATGATATTTCTCATTTATCTATGGGGGACCGAGTCTAGTGAGTAGGAATATGGACTATATATGAAGAGAGGAAGAAAATGGTAGAATTTGTAAACATACGGAGGATTCTTGACGAAATTAACAAAAACACTTGATAAAAATTTGAAGATTAAGAAATAAAAACTTCTTAAGTTATACGGAGTAATAAAGTGAAGGAAATACTAACGGAGGGATAGAGATAAAAACTTGATACAAAGAAATAAAATAATTATAAGTTGAAAACATCACTAAATTTGGATTACATGGAATATAAATGGGCTGATGAAAATATCACGAGTCTAATTAATTAAAGAGTAAAAAAGGGAGATAGAGAACTCCCGATAGGGATACTTTACTTAGAAATGTAGCTGGTACATAGACAAAAGCTGGAAACATAAGTGGAGGAGTTATAAGGGAAAATACATGTTATGAAGCTACTTAGAAATGAGAATAAAAATGAAGCAGTAGATGAATAGAAGCTAAAAGTGATAGAAAATGATGTGGAGGATATGAAATATCCAAGGCAGACTCTATTTGTACAAGTGCCCAAGAGGATCTCGAAAAAAATTGATTGCGAGTTGAGGTGTGGAAGATAAAAAGAGACCTGAACTATTCAAAGTCTTGTCAAATTCAACAAAATACTTATGTTTTATTGTGATATTTGGAAAGTTCATAGCAGCACAAAGGGACAAATCACATAATCTTGATCTTTAAGTATGTGCTTGGGATGAATACCTGAAACTTAAAACAAACAATATGATCTACTGGAGAAAAAGAAAAGCGACATATATATAATAATGTATACTAGTGAAAGAACTTGTGATAACAAAGAAGTTCTAATTTCAAATGAAAACATTGGTAGTCTACTTGCATGAATGGATCATCTTCAAAAGAGCGTGAACAAAGATCTGACATCAAAAGATATATTTATGTCTTATTTCCCCTATATGCTTGAAGAATTATTTATCACACATGGTGCTTTGATAGAATTCTAGTGCGGGGACGTCAAATTACTAATTGAAGACCTTGGGCAGATAAAGCATATTATTTTACACGTTTTGCCCCGTGTATTAGATAAAATCTATTCGCGGTTGGTTTAAAAAAAAAATCAATGTTCAACCTTGCAAGTAGAGAATAAGAGTGAGTGAGAGACTATGATTTTGTAAAATATTTTCACTCATTTCATTGAATGTAAGATCTGATATTTAAATACAAGTTCATGGTGTAACAAACTATGGAATATTCCATAGTTTGTTACACATTTCTGTTCAGAATTGTACTAAGTGTTTGGATACAAGAATAGAGTGTGAATGGGTGTTTGGACACATAGATAGCACATGGGTCTTTTAGCTTGGGTCTTGTGAGGCTTTAGTGATACCCTCTGAGTCCAGCAGATCATGACCCAAGGCCTGATTCTTTGATCCGAAACACAAGTCCAACCTGCGTTTTGTCTTAACCCTAGAACAAGTCTTTAGTTCAGTGTCGACTTTTGTTGTCTCCTGTTTCTCAAGGCAGTCACCGTCCATGGCAACTCTTGCCGGCGGTGAGTGTTTGACATCCCTCCTCAAACGGAGCAGTGACTCCAGGAGCCCGAGCTTGTTACGAAGATAGGCGAGTCGAGAAGGAGGTAAAGCTTTGGTGAGAGAATCGGCGATCTGGTCTTGAGTGGGAACATAACGGATCTGGAAAAGCCCTTCAAGGACCTGATCGCGGATAAAATGCACATCAAGCTTTATGTGCTTGGTGCGTGCATGTAAGACTGGATTAGAAGCCAATGCGCTCGCCCCCAAGTTGTCACACCACATGACAGAAGGGGGTATGAGTGGAATTCAAACTTCAGTGAGGAGCGATCGAATCCAGATGAGTTCTGCATAAAGATTGGCAAGAGCTCTATATTCGGATTCAGTGGATGATCAAGATACGAAATTCGGTTTCTTGGAGTACCAGGAGATCAGTGTCTCTCCAAGGAACACACAGTACGCCCAGGTGCTCCGTCGATCATCGGAGGAGGAAGCCTAGTCAACATCAGAGTATCTATGGAGTTGAAGATGGAAGCAAGGTTTGATATGGAGTCCCAACCATCGTGACCCAGATAAGTAACGTAGAACCCTTTTAAGACATTGCCAGTAAGTAGTTGTAGGAGACTTTTGGTATTGGCTAAGTCGATTAACGGCATATGCAATATCGGGTCTGGTGTGTGTTAGGTACTGCAGAATTCCTAACAGACTGCGATATTGTGTAGGTGAAGAGAGCTGAGGACCATCAGTGGCTGAGAGAGCTGTGCCAGGAGCAAGAGAAGTGGGGCATGACTTAGACAGTGCAACACCCTGGTTGACAAGTAAGTTTTCGATATAATTGTGCTGAGTGAGATAGATGCCTGAGGAGTCACGATGAACCTCTATTCCTAAGAATAGATGGAGTGACCCCATATCTTTGAGGGAGAACTTAGCATTAAGATTGTGAGTGAATTGAGTGAGGCACACTGCATCATTACCTGTGACCAAAATGTCATCAACATAGACTAGAATAAGTAGGACAATAGTTGTAGTAACCAGATAGAAGAGAGAGCACTCAGCTCTCGAATTCTTGAACCGTCAATGAATAAAAGTGTCATGTAGTTTGGAGAACCAGGCTTTAGGTGCATGCGTCAAGCCATAAAGAGCCTTATGTATCTTGCAGACATAGGTAGGTTGACTGACATCTTCAAAGCCCTGAGATTGTTGCATGTAGACAGTCTCTTGTAGCTCCCCATTTAGGAATGCATTGTTGATATCAAGCTGCCTGACTGGCCAATTCTTTAATACAACAATGGTAAGAATAAGCCTGACTGTAGAAGCCTTCACAACAGGACGGAAAGTGTCATAGAAATCAACACTAGGGGTTTGATGAAACCCCTTGGCTACTAACTTGGCCTTGTAATATTGAACAGACCCATATATAGCATGTTTGACTTTGTAAACCCATTTGCATCCAACCACTGTAGAGTAAGGTGGTAAAGGAACCAGAGACCAAGTTTTATTGGCCATGAGAGCACTGTACTCAGCATTCATAGCAGCCTCCCAATTAGGATTCCCAGTAGCCTACGAGAAACTGGATGGTGCAAGCATGTCCTTGTTTGTAGTAGTGAGTGTGCCAATGTAGGGTAATTTAGGTTTGTGAATGCCACTTTTGTGTCTTGTATGCATAATATGTGAATTTGTAGGCTGTGGAGAAGGAATAGAGTGATATGTAGTAGGCAAGGTTAGGTCAATGGTAAGAGTACGTGTATGGTTAGGTTGGGAATCAGGGTGTTGGTATGAGTGAGTATCAATGTCTGAGTCTGTGAGTGAGTGTGGGGAGGTGTCTGTATGAAGTCTAGACAGTGTGTGAGGTGAAGAGTGAAGGGGAGTGGTATGATGTTCTGGCTGTGTGGCATACTGAGAAGTATGGTGCCCAGTTGGAAGATCCGAAGTAGGATTAGTACAAGTAGTTACCCTTTCAGAGACCAGGTGATTAGACATAGGAGGAAGCCAGAGATTGACAGACTGAAGAAGAGACTGACTGCTTGGAGGGTAGTGAAGAAACCGTGAAGTGAATGGAAAGTCAGTCTCATTAAATACCACATTTCTAGACAAGTAGACTCTCATTGTAGGACTCAAATATTTGTACCCTTTGTGACTGTGACTATAGCCCAGAAAGACACATTTGAGAGAGTGAAACTGAAATTTGTGAGTTTGGTAAGGCCTGAGACAAGGAAAACAGGCACACCCAAAAGTTTTGAGAACTAAGTAATTGGGTTTTTTGTGAGATAAAACTTCAAAGAGTGAAGTATTGTTAAGAATGGGGGTGGGTAATCTGTTAATAAGATACACACTTGTGTCAAAGGCTTCAACCCAGAATTTGTAAGGTAGTTTAGACTGGGCAAGTAAGGTCAGGCCAGTTTCAACAAGGTGCCTGTGTTTACGCTCAACCCTTCCATTTTGAGCTAATGTGTAAGTACAGGACCTTCGTAATAAAAACCCACTCTCTTTAGCTAGGGTAGCCAGAGGTCTAAACTCTCCCCCCCAATCACTTTGGACTGTTTTGATTTTTCTCTCAAACTGATTTTCAACAAGAACTTTGAAAGCTTTAAGCACCTCAATGAATTGCCCTTTAGTTTTAATATGATAGACCCAAGAGTATCTCGAAAAATCATCAAGAAAAAGTACATAATATCTAAACCCTTCAGTAGATAAGATAGGAGCAGGCCCCCAGACATCAGTGTGAATAAGGTCTAGCACATTACTAGCATGAGAAGTAGAAATAGGATAAGAAAGACTGTGAGACTTTCCTAGCTGAAAAGCCTCAAGGAAACTGCTCTAAATTCTTGAAATAGTGTGAAGATTACATGAATTAAGGACACTAGCTAAAACATGTTGAGATGGATGGCCAAGCTTCATATGCCATCCATCTTTAGAAGCTTAGAGACACTAGAAACACACATACTAACAGAATTTAAAGAACCCTTAGACATACAAACTTGAGGAGTAGAACTGGCTGAATTGATAGGAAGATTTTTAGAAAGTGTATCCATCTTGTACAATCCATCTTCACATCTCCCTTTGAGCAACACATTCTTTGTTACCTTGTCCTTCACAAGACAAAATTCATTGTGAAATTCAACAAAAACATGATTATAACTAGTAAGCTAAGAAATAGATAAAAGGTTTTTGTTGATTTTAGGAACATGAAGTATAGGTTTGAGAATAATAGGCTGTTTAGTTAATGAATACATAGAGGTTTCACCAATGTGAGAGATTGGAAGTCTCTCACCACTACCAACTAGGACATGCTTAGTACCTGAGTAGTCATGTTTCTGAGTCAGCTGACTGGTACTACCTGTAACGTGGTGGCTGGATCCACTATCAGCATACCACACTCCCTCTACTATTGTATCTTGAGCTGCAAGCAAGGCATTGTGATCACCTTCTGACTTAGGGTGTTTTGAAGAGGTTGACCCCATAACTGATGGGTCATCTCTATAGTAACAAACTATAGCAGAATGACCACATCTGCTACAAATTTGGCAAGTTGGTTTGTTTTGAGCAAACCTTCCACCTCTACCTCTATAAAACTTGCCTCGACCTCTATAGTTAGGACTGAACCTTCCTCTGTAATTTCTATTAAAGTTTTTGTTCTGTCCAGAGTAGCCTCTTGGACTAGCATTACTGACTTGTTGTTTTGTATCATTCTTTTGAGCATAGTTAGCACTTGACATACTAATTGTGGACATTGTGTTTTGCAGGTCATTGAGTTGTTCTAACCTGCTTTCAAAGGTTAGGAGGCTTGTTTGCAGATCAAGCCAAGACAGACCATCTTTGTCACCAAAGCTAACTACAATTGGTGTGTAGTCACCATCAAGACCTGCAAGGACCTAAGTAATCAGATCATCCATTGAGGTAAGATACTCTGCGAGTATTAGGTTATCAAATATCATTTTCATTCTGTTCAGATAGTCAGACAAAGCAGTAGTCCCTTTACGAGTTCTTTGAAACTCTACTTTGAAGTAAGAGTGACTATGGCTTTTATCTGTGAGCCAGACAGTTTACCTGTTGCTTTCCAAAGACCTTTTGAGGTCTCCTCTTCCATTAATTGAGCTGCTATCTCAAGGCTCATAGTGGAATACAACCAACCAAGCAATAATTGGTCTTTTAAGATCCATTCTTCATAGTCTGGATTCTCATCTATATTGCCTTCATTATCAGTAGAAAGTTTTGAAGGACAGACCTTCTCACCTGAGATGTAGCCACCTAGTTTGTTACCTTTGATCATAGGTAACACAACTGTTTTCCAAAGAAAATAGTTGCTTATATCGAGTCTAATGTTGTTTGCATTGTTGATTGAATGTAGCTGAAGAATCCGTGGAGCAACAGAGGGATTGTTGGGAAAGATGGAGCCTATGGAGTCTGAGGACAGTGATGGAGACTCAGCGGAGTTAGCCATTCAACGGATCAGAATGGCTCTGATACCAAGTAGAGAATAAGAGTGAATGAGAGAGTATGATTTTGTAAAATATTTTCACTGATTTCATTGAATGTAAGATTTGATATTTAAATACAAGTTCATGGTGTAACAAACTATGGAATATTCCATAGTTTGTTACACATTTCTGTTCAGAATTGTACTAAGTGTTTGGATACAAGAATAGAGTGTGAATGGGTGTTTGGACACATAGATAGCACATGGGTCTTGTGAGGCTTTAGTGATACCCTTTGAGTCCAGCAGATCATGACCCAAGGCCTGATTCTTTGAATCGAAACACAAGTCCAACCTGCGTTTTGTCTTAACCCTAGAACAAGTCTTTAGTTCAGTGTCACTTTTGTTGTCTCCTATTTCTCAAGGAAGTCACCGTCCATGGCAAATCTTTCCGGCGGTGAGTGCTTGACATTGCATACTTCTATATGTTTAGTAACATGAAGAAATGACATGACCATAGAGCGACAACACCTCTTACTTATCATGTAGAAGGGTTTGGAAAACTGGTGGCATGTTGTCACGTTTTAAGAGGATATGGTCTTGATGAAATTTGTCTTAATACTTTTGTTTCCGTATCAAACCAATTGTTAATTCTTGGCACAGTTGGACTGCCAGTGCTGAAATTTGATATTTTCCTTGAATTTGTTAAGATGTCATATGATGCTCTGTCAAGCACACCACATAGAAATATGCATAAGAGATAAAATTATGTTTCAAGATACTTTAAACATGTAGACCTCATCAGAGAAGTTTTTATTGACGAGTGGTTCCATACATGGGACTTATTAGGGAGTTTGAAGAAATTAAAATAAATTTCTTTAACATGCAACCAATTTTATGGTGAAATCTCATTCCGGTTAGGACATGCTTATGTTACTTTGGAAATTCTTAATCTTCAATTGAACAAAATCACCGGTAGCATGACTTCTAGGTCTCTGATATTCACACCATAGACAAGTTATATAGATTTTTTGTTGGCTGGCAAAGGTGATTATTCTGAAGATGCTAATCATTCATGAATGGTTGAACTTGCTGAAACTATAAGATGGGAAACCAATTTTGTGTTTAATTTAAGATCACTCCATGTCATACTTAATGACATTTTTTTTGAATATTTGAGTATTGTTGTTGACCGCATAAAGTTTGATGCATTAACTCTAGAGACATTTGGGGCATGCATTGAGAAACTAATATTGGAGAAATGTTGTATCTTACAACTTGTATATGATGAGATAGTTGATGTGGTAAGGACTATAATTGATGAAAATACTCATACTGAAGATTATATGCTTCGTAGTCTGAGAGCAAGACCCGTACATGCTTCTAAAGAACACATATCCTTAAATGATTTTGAGATAATAAAACCAATCGATCATGGAATATTTGGAAGCTTTAATGAACTTAAGGAAATACTTGTTCACTCAATTCATACTCTAGCAAAAAAATACATGAAACATGGAAACAAATATATGAGCTTTGTCAAATCTTGTATTACATTCATCGAATTAAAAATACCATCTATTTTTACCAACCGAGGCAGCTTAAAGTTTATTTTGAAGTAGCGGAGGCTGCCTTGCTATGTGGTTTAGTTTTTTATTCTGATGGTCTGATAGATTCAACTGGTAGACTGTTTACCTAGTGCAACCCTAACGGGTGGCCCAAGGTCTTCAACTTATACAGATAGACCGTTTTCCTTGATTGGAAAGTAATGCAACCTTACAACAACTCTTTATCAACATAAGCTCCCATATTATGCAAGCCATATGAAAACCTACGATGTCTCTAATGTGAATCATCTGGTACCCTTTACTGGTATAATGATGATATGAATTCGAGACAAATTCTTTTCAACTAGGAGAGAATGGTGTAGTTGAAAAAAACCATCATCTATATTCCATCCTAAATTATTTTTTAATATATTTTATGGACGTATTTTAATTTGTAAACTATATCTGATTGCATCCAGATTTCATATGTCTGTTTTAATAGGTTTGTTTGTTTCCATACTTTATTTAAAAAAATTCAGATAAATTTTTCTTATTGAAGTTAGGTAATTTTAATTCTCTGAGGATTATATTATCAATTTTTTTTCTTTTGATATTCCACTGCATCCGGGTAAATAGTAACAATGCATGATGTAATTTTTTTAAGTAATTTAGTTTGAAAATTAATTAAGTGGCGCTATTAATAAAGATGATAATTAAAGTGCAATTCAATAGTATATGAATTTACCTTTTTTATTTTGATATTATTCCTTATAAAATTGTATATTTTTAATGACTAGGGGATTCATGATAATGTTACATGTCGTCGAGACGTCATTAATCTTGTTGAGAAAGGTAAAGTTTCATAATTTCAAGATAAAACATCGGATAAGTGAATCTTGAACGCATCACAAAATAAGATAAATGAAAAATATACCGATAAAATAAATTGGGTATTGATCAACATATGTAATAAGGCATTGGAGAAGTTGATAAATGATGTTATTGGTTAAAGATAAAAGTGTTGGTAAATTAACACCTCAAAATAAGAAAAAATATGACAAAAGGAAGTCAAAGATAATAGACAATTCAAAATAGATGTAATAAGTTACTAAAATAACCATTGCTGTTAATGGAAAAGTATTATTTTATAATAGATAACCAACACCTGTCATAAGATAAACATGTAACAAATCCCAATTGTAAAGGGGTAAAGTAATTATATATGGAAGATATGATTATTATAAAAAAAAGGCTGATTAAGAAGACTACCTTTATAATTGCTCTTGATAATCTCTACTCTTATCCTTCTGAAATTACACTAAGTAAGATATTCCATCATCATATAGTTGTATGATTATCCATTTAAGAGTTATCGTTAGAAAAATTCAAACTCTCACGAGACACTATGACACTTACAAATTCTTCTAGGTATGAGTTTTATAATATTTTTTAAACATATGTGACAATTCAACTTAAATATATTAAAATTTTCATAAAATTAACCTTCCACGTAATAATTACAAAGTATTTTCTCTCATATGTAACTAATGTTCATATATATGCTGAAAATGTTTATTTTAATGATTTGTTATTACTCATTGAAAATTTGATGTCTACATATTTACTATAGTGGAATTGGCTTGACACAATTAAGAAAAGTCTCATTTTAAAAGTGTATGTACTAGCCCTCTAGAAGTTGAGTTTTCTAATTCTCGCGACAACTTGGTAAACAAATTGATAACGGGGTAGTATGAAGTCCTCAAATTCTTAAACACAAAAACATGAAAGTCCATACAACAAAACAACGAGTGTAATTTTTTGTTACTTAGAATTAGGAGAAGGCAGTAGCTTGGCAGGATCAACAAAAATATTAGCTTCTGTGGTTGGTTAAGGTGTTAAGGTCGAGTTTGGTGCAGGTGCTTCAACTAAAGAGGCCAAGAATCCCAGCTTTATCCCAGGATTCAACGCTATTAGCTCTGTTATAGCCTTCCTGTTCTTATTGGCTATCATATTCACAGAAACAGTAAACACCTGAGTTTCCCTTTCTACAGCAGTCGTTTCTACCTTAATTTGCCACTTCTGCCTCTCTTGTTCGAGCTTTACACGTTCGTCCTCCAGCTGACTGGTAAACTTGCTCACATCAGCAGTTAGAGCTGCAATCCGCTCCGCTTGTTCCTCCACCCTCTTGGCCTGATTGATAGTCATGTCCAACAAGTTCGAGCTTTGAGCGTGCAGCTCGTCGTTCTTCTTCAGCAGATTTTTGTTTTGGCTTAACACCAGCTTGTGGTTCTCGGACACAGTGGCTAGCCTCTCGTCGCTGCATTTCACAGTTTCTTTCAAGGTGGGAACTATTTCCTCCAGTTTGGCTATGGCTTCGATGGCTTCATACTTTGTGTTCTTGGCTGAGGTGTAAGCATGCCTCAAATGAATGACCTCTGCAATGCTATGTATAGTTGAGCCAAAAACCATGGCTTCTGCTTTCCATTTCTCCATAGTCACCACTTTATTAGAGGACATGTTTCGATATCCCAACACAAAGGAGTTGTGATGCAGCTGCATACAAGCAAGAGGAGTAAAATTATATCTTTAATTTTTAGTTAAATATTTTCAGATCCCAAGATTTAGACCTCGATCGCCCGCTCTACTTGTCTTTGCAAGATCTCAAGAATCAACATCTTGTCATAATATGACAAGTCAAGAATCTTGCAGAGCTGCTCGAACATGTAGGAAGATGGGCGAGAAATGTGAATCTTTTGTGGTCTCTCTTCTACAGGCGCCCTCTGTTGGCTAGACCCAACTCATTTGTCATCACCCTTGTTTTTCTCACTGGCTTTTGCTGAGGGGCGGCAGATTCTCCACAGTAAAGCTAAGCACTAGTTGTTTTGTCTTGTTGCCAAGAGCTGGGGGCACAGTTTTCTTTTTCTGAGGGTCATTCCCATCTTCTGCCTCATCCCCCACCAGATCAATCGGCTCCTCTACAGCCTAAGGATTTTGCTCCTTGCCAACTTGTGTTGCCGTTTGGATGAAAGGAGAAGTTCTTTCCCCAGAAGTAGCTTTAGCACTATCATCCTCTTCATCTCTCAACTATAATCTCCTTATGTTCAAGGGAAAACGTATTCAATTACCCTTGGTTTCTTGCTCCACGGCTTATCTAGCAAACTAAAGTGGGTATTTTTGTCATATTCTTCTCTCTCTGCTCGGACCCTATTGGGCTGAGCAACTTCATTCACCTAGGTTCTTCTTTTTCAGATTGCTTGATATTTTTTCCTTTTTTTACAGTGTCGTTTCCTTGCTCGCAAGATTGAGCAGGAGCGGAAGATAAATCCTCAGCTTCACCGCCCTTTCAAGCCTCATGTGGTACTGCCAGCCAGATACTGAAATTGTTCTTCTCCCGGTACTTCTGCTCTAAAAGTACCCTAATACAATCCATAGAAGCTTCTGAACCGTCTGCCATGCTAACCTCTCCGGCTTCTGTGATTCTCAGCTCTGAAATCGACCACAGCCCTGACTTTAGATAGTTGTATCATGTGAAAAGTTGCTTGAGATCTTGTTGCCAAGATTCACAGGCCAAGTTACTAACTCTGATCAAGGAATTTATGTAGTCTACTGGTCTCCCTTCCTTGCACCAGCTCTGATGCGACAATTCACCTGAGCAAAGATAGATATATTAGTTATTGATTTACAAGGAATCGAGCAAATTTTTGTCTCTCGCAATCCTGTTAGTACTTACAATTTTTCTTCCACTTCATTTCTGGTTGAAGGTTTAAGGTGAGGGTGTTATGTTCCCAGTTACCCTACACAAATACAAAGGAGGTCTTCCAGTTCCTATCAGAGGAGGGGAGCTCCACAATTTTCTTAACCCCTTTAAAGTGGGTATAAAAGAAAGGGGCTTTCGACATTTTGGTCACGTCAGTGCCAGATAACAAGTCTGTCAGGCATATTTCTGTCTTAAGTAAGCGTGAGTTGAGCACCACGCTAAGAAATAGTCTCCAACCATTGGCCAAAATTTGAGTAGAGCAGATGCCGAGCACACTAAAATAGTCACAAATAAGTTCGGGCAGTGGCAATCTTAGCCCCCAATCAAATAGGGAAGTGTTCTTATCTATGGTAAGGGTGTTCGCCTATACTGAGAGCCCTAATAGTCACATCCTCAGGGATGCCACATCTGTCCCTGAGGATGGCAACTTCATAATCATATAAATAAGTTTATTTAGGGGCTATGTGGGAGAAATAGCTTTCTAAATCGTTGATTTCTTCGTACATGGGCTCCGTAATTTTGTTATCTTTAGCCTTCGTTGTCCTTTTTGGTGCCATGGTTTTTATAGAAACTGCAACGAGGTAAGGATACAAATCAGAACGTTTATAGCAGGCAAGGGCAATCGATTCAACTTAGGAAGATACATTTTTTGGGGAAAAACCTACTAATAGAAGTTGCAAACCTAAAATCTAGGGTTCTCCCAAGTGTTTAGTGAGATGTGTTTATCTGTTAAGAACTAATTTACCTGAATGATGTTGAAAAACGTGATAGGCGCCTTGGTTGCAGATGGTGAGTGTTTTTCCAGCAAAAATAAAGCGAGATAATTTCATAAATAATAATTTTCTCTCAAAGTGTGAACACATTAACAGTTTGAACACCTTTCCAAATGAGCGCGTGACGTCATTGATTGCTTAGAAGTTGTGCCAAAACTGAATTTTCCAGGAGTTGTCTCCAAGAAACGGCGATGTCAGAACCATTGCAGTTACATCAATGACACGTGTCAACAGAAGAAGTAGCAAGACGTTTCGAATCACCACACGACTATTTGTGGAAATTAATTTCATATTATATTTTATTTTATTTTTATTTTACAGGTTTACTAATATTTTTAATAAGCCTATAAACTAGGGGGCCCTGATAAGGGTGGATTCCCCCAAGTAAGTGCGAGCACGAGCAAGAGGACCTCGAACTTGGATTAGGGCAAGAAATAAAGAAAAGGATGAGCTCTACAGCGTTGATGAGCTCAAAGGCAGTCCGAACTCGGAGTCAGATCGAGCTCGAAGGCATTAAGAGAAGATTTGATCTACCAAATTAAAGACGCGATGAACATATGATCAAGATTTAGTGCAAGCTCAAAGAAGATAAGTCGACCACGAGATCAGTGAGCTCGACCTCGAAAAACCAGAACATATCTGATCGCACCTAAGGAATGGCCCCGTTTGATTTGAAGCACAGATCAGACAAGGCATTTCTTTATTAATTATGTAACGCACATTTTTACTTTAAGTCAAACCGTATTAATTACTTACTCCAAAATTATAAGGATATTGATGTTAGTGAATTAGTGGAGCATTAAGTGTAAACGTGTGTGCTAATGCATTTATAATACTAATGGTATGTTTTGTAAGATGTTCAAATTGTGTATTTGTTTATTCAAAAATTACTTTATTAATTTTTTAAATAATTAATATTGTTTATTTAAAAACTATCATCTTGAAAAGTAAAATATTGAAATATATCGTAAAATATATAAATAATCTGCATACATATACACAAACAATAAAATCCATAACATCGCAAACTATAGTGTATAAACATATAGATGCATTAGGCTTCCTAAACCTACCAATACAAACCTTCGAATTAAGATCAGTTAATGTTTTTGTTATCGACATCAATTTGATGAACTTTAGGATTCTATGTATTTAAACAATATTTGTTGAAAAATATTTTGGTTGAATGTCTTCTTATCTTTCTCTATGTCCGGAGGATTCTTGAAGTCAACCAAAATGCGCCATGAACATTTAACCATATCTTC
Organism: Limnanthes douglasii subsp. nivea; assembly: GCA_036936605.1. Taxonomy (NCBI): domain Eukaryota; kingdom Viridiplantae; phylum Streptophyta; class Magnoliopsida; order Brassicales; family Limnanthaceae; genus Limnanthes; species Limnanthes douglasii. The sequence continues at coordinate 199,313,032 of JAUPFV010000001.1, read as the reverse complement.
GATTGGCGTCCGACTCAAACTATAGATAAGCTCACAAAACACTTAACTCTTTCACATTTTCTATTAATTTTTCTAGTCATTTTTTATAAGTGACTTTCCAAATTGAATCATTCATGGTATATACTAGTTGCACATTTTTTAGTCACAATGAAGTTGGACATAAGAAAACTGTATTTAGGAATGATATGTTGACCCAAATATATACATTATAATGCAATTTGAAAGTCTCAAATGCTATATAATGTATATATTATGGACAACAAAGCATACAAACATAAAAAAGTTTGAACTCTATGATTTTAAACTTCATCATGACTAGTAGAGTGCAATTTTCATATATTCTGAACGATTCAGCCCTGGAAAGCCACATTTAACAATAAAACGTTTTGAGGCGACAATTCACCGGTTCTTACGAGTAACAACTATGGCTGAATGTTTTTGGTGTCCGGCACGTGTTGGCTGATTTCAAGAATCTGCGTATGTAAAGAGAAGCAAGAATATGGTAAACCAAAGAACTTTTCTAAGACAAAAGAATGGAAAAGCAGCATATGAACTGAAAAACCAGTACAAAATAATTGCAAAAAAACAAATAACCGAGTCATGTTTATGGATTTGCAAAATATTTTTGTAATGGAGTTTAAGGATGTTAATTGGATTAGTGGTTAGAAAATAAAGAAATTTGATGTCTTTATGTTCATTTCTATCCTACAAGTGGTATGTTAAATGTTTTAATTATTCTTTTGGATTTTATTAAAAGAACTAAAACTTAAATCTTTGTTTACCTTTATGCATAAAATTCTAGGGAATAAGATATAAAATCTCGCATATGCCTAATACTGAATTTAATACTAATGGTTCATCCTATCAAACTAGTAAACTATAAATCTAAATGATGTTGTGAATATATTCCAGTTTAGCATTATAAAATTTTAAATTTATATATATTTGAGATTGTAATTGATGTAAGCGTAGACATGAAACGGTGTTGTTATATGTGTGTGCAGAAGAGTCGTCATAATTTCGAGGTGTCCCTTAAGGCTGGTATATCTTGATGCTTCATATTTCATGCTGTAAAAGTTTAAACATCGAGTTTTGTGGTTTGTTATTTAGATGATGGTAATTTATGTTGTGTTTAATTTATGTTGGTGATAGTTTGTGTATATTGTAAAACAATGGTTGTTTTAACGTTGTTGAACATGACGCCTGATAGTACCCAAAGTAGAAATTAGTTTTAATTTATATGAGTAGAAGTCTATATGTTTGTTAAACATTTGTTGATTCGTTGTGTCCTTACAAAACTGGGTTCAGTATGGCCCATCGGATAGCCTTTATGCGCATGCCAATCGGCTTATTCGTGGGAGATACCGAGATGGCCTGTTATGAGGCCTTTATAGGCTTGGTTTATTACTAGTTCGCTTATAATACTAGTGCAAGGTATTGGGCTCATTATGCCCCCTTACGTAGCCTCAGCGAGCGTGTTAAATTAACCAATTTATATTATTGGACTCAATTGATCTAGACTCAATATGACACCTTGCATAGTCCACAAGCATGGTCAGTAACCCAGTCACATTTTTGTAAGGAGGGACAAGAGTATGCAACAAACATATGAACTGGAAAAAACAATAAAATTTCATTGAACTAAAAATAACAAGATGTCTCGTTCAAAAACCCAACCACGCTATCAGAAGGAAACAAGAGTGCATCGCTAAACCACATGGTCTAGTGATATAACTTTAAATAATTGATATTCCAAGGGTGCTTGATGATGTGACCATATGTGTCAGCGAGGTGGTAGGCACATTGGTGTCCTTTGGCGATGATTGTGTAAAGCCCTCCCATGTAGGACTTAACTTCCAACAGCTTTGTAACATGATCCTTGAAACGTTTTATTTATTATTAAGTCACCTAATTGTATTGTACGTGCCCGCAATCGTGAATTAAACCTTCCCCTCGTCAGAATTTTATAATTCTCTGAACGCAATTGTGCTTGATAGCGATGCTCCTCGATAAAATCAATGCTTACAATATGATCAATATCATTGGGGATCTCAAAGTAGGTTGTGATTCTATGGCTTGGTATGATAATTTTTGTTTGTACCACTTCCTCTATAACGTAGACAAGCACAAAAAAGTCTCTCCAATTTTTATGCGCGGAGGGGTGCGATAAGCCTATAACACCTCAATTAGCTTATCGGGCCACTTCCTTTTGGCACCCTAGAGCTTATTTTTGATGTCATCCAACATCATTTGGTTGACCACTTCGACCTGCCCGTTTTCTTGGGGATGGTAGGGGTGGAAAATATTGGTCGACGCCATAGCGCTTACCATGCGTCTTGAGGATGAAATGTTGGAATTATGGGCCATTTTCTATCGTATGTACGCGTGGGATACCAAAACGGGCAAGGGTCTGGTGGTTTAAAATTTCACATATCTCCTGATCTTGGGTACGGGAAAGTTCTTTGGCTTCGACCCATTTGGTAAAGTCATCCATAGCCACTACTAAGATCTGGCGCTTCACCGTTTCCATTGGTAGCGGCCCTACTAAGTCGATGTCCCATTCATCAAAATGATAGGGTATCAGATTAGAGCTCATCGAATCGTTTGGAAAATGGAACGTATCAACAAATTGTTGGCAAAGGTGCATTGTTGCATTATACGCTCTGCATTGGCTACTAGGTTGGGAAAGTAATAACTTGCAAGGAGAAATCGACGGATCAGCCTACGTTGGAAACAATGCGCCCCTGCGTCTCCCGCATGTAAGTCATGTAGTACTGTGGTAGCTTTTTTTTGACTTAAACATTGGAGCAGTGGTCGGGATACACTTTTACGATAAAGAATGTTATCCAGTATACAATATTTGGCGGTGCGCGGCTGTAGAGCCATAGCCGCTACTTTTATCTTATGGAAGGAAGTCGTCGTGAAGATATAGTAAGTAAGTTTGTCGTTAGCCAGTTGTGGTATCTATCATAAATATTCTTTCCATAGACGTGGGGGTTGCGGTAGTGGGGGAGTTCTGTAATATTACAAGTTGATGCTCTCCCGAGGTTTTTCCTCTACCGAGAGCATCAGTTGCAGAATTATAAAGACGGGAGACCTAATCGTAAGAGACCGATTCAATTTTAGAGTCATATTCTTTCAAATCAGTCAAGTAACTCCAAATTATTTCTCTATTGGCGTCGTAGGTTCCTATAGCTTGGTTAATGACTAACTCTGAATTATATCAGGCTCTGAGTACCTGAGCTCCACATATGTGAGTTAATTTTATGCCTCAGAGTACTGTCTCATATTCAGTCATATTATTCGTGACCAGATTTTTGTGATAAAATTGGTAATATAAATTGAGTATTGATCGACAAATTGAATAAAGTATTACCCAAGTTGATGATATTGGTTAAAGATAAAAGTGTATATGAATTAAGATGGGACGCTTAAAAAATAAGTAAAGAGATGATGGAAGGAACTTAAAGATAATAGATAATTCAAATTAAATGTAATAAATTACTAAAATAACCATGGTTGTTAAAAAAAGGTTGATTAATAACACTACCTCTATAATTGCTCTTGACCATCTATAGTCTTATCCCTTTGGCAATACATGAATGAAGAAATTCCATCATCATATAGTTGTATGATTATCCATTTAAGAATTATCATTAGAGAAATTCAAACTCACACGAGAGACGATGACACTGACAAATTATTTTAGGTATGATTCTTATAATATTTTTATCATTTTATAAACATATGTGACACTTCAACTTAAATATATTAAACATTTCATAAACTAACCATCCACCTGATAATGACAAAGTATTTTATGTCAAATGTAACTAGTGTTAGTATATATGCTGAAACGTTTTGTTTTAATGATTTGTTATTACTCATTGAAAATTCGATGTCTAGATATTTACTATAGTCGAATTGGATTGCCACAATGAGAAAAAAATCTAATTTTAAAAGTGCATGTACTACCCTTCTAGATATTGAGTTTTCTATTTCTCACGACAACAACTTGGTAAACAAATTAACTGAGTTCTCACTATAACATACATATGAGGCAAATAAAATTTTATCTTGGATAAATTATCTTATGTACTTATGCCTTAGACTAATATGTCTAAATTTTACATTATAAATGCTATTATAGGTTATACTTAATATTACTTGATTTTGACAATGAATTTCGATTGTCATATTTTCTTTGGAAGTGAATGATATCTCCAGCAACATAATTTCAATCATACCAACTATATTTCGATTTATGTAATAGCTACGAGCTCTAATTCTATACTTTTAGGAAAAAATATTTTTTGTTTTTTTGAATCCAAAAATAATAATAACCCCCCCCCCATAAAATTAGATGAGTTTTTTTTATAAAACTATTAAAATCCGATTGAATCATATCACATAATTTTTTAAATGTTGTGTAAGATGCTCAAATAGTATATTTATTTATTGAAAATTATAATACTTCAATTTTAAACACCTTTTCAATTATTGATATTAATTTTAAAAATAATAATATTCTATTTATTTTAAAAAATTCATCATCAACAATAAAATACTAAAATATGTTGTAAAATATACAAATCATCTACGTATACATCAATAATATGAACCATATCATTGTCGACATAGTATATAAACATATGAATGCATTATGATGCCGAAACGAATCAATATAAAACTTCTCATTAATATATACTAAATATTTTTTGTTATCAACATCAATGAATTTTTTGATTATATGTAATTTAACAATATTTGTAGAAAAGTGTTTTGGTTGAATTTTTTCTTACGTTTCTTTATGTCTTAAAGATTATTGAAATCAACCAAAACACATACACTACGTACATTTGTATGTTTTGTAAGATGTTCAAATTGTGTATTTGTTTATTCAAAATTTAATTTATTAAGTTTTCAAATAATTAGTATTGTTTATTTAAAAACAATTATCTTGAAAAGTAAAATATTGAAATCTCTCGTAAAATATATAAAACATCTACCTACGTAGAAACAAAAAATAAAAGCCATAACATTGCAAACTATAATGTATAAACATTTAGATGCATTGGACTGCCTAAACCTATCAATACAAATCTTTACATTAAGATCTGTTAAAAAATCATTTATTGACATTAATTTGATGAATATGAGGATTCTATGTATTTTTAACAATATTTGTTGAAAAAATGTTTTGGTTGAATGTCTTCTTATCTTTCTCCATGTCTTGAAGATTCTTGAAATCAACCAAAATGCGTACACCATGAACATTTGGCTATATCTTTGATTGGTGTTTGACTCAGACTGTGGATAAGCTCACAAAACACTTAAGTCTTTCACATTTTTCATCAATTTTTATGTCCTTTTTTATAAGTGTCTTTCCAAATTGGATCATTCATAGTATATTATAGCTGTACTTTTTTTAGTCACAATGAAGTTGACATAAGAAATCTGTATTTATGATTGATTTTTTTTACCCATATATATATATATATATATATATATATATTAATACAATTTAAAAGTTTAAAATGCTATATAATGTATATATTATGGGCAATAAAGCATACAAACACACAAACTTCTTACTCCACTATTTTAAACTTCATCGTGACTAAAAGATGAGTTCAATTTGCATATATTATAAACGGTTCAGCCCTGAAAAGCCACCTATAACAAAAAAATGTTTTTGATGCGTTAATTCACGGTCCTTACGAGCGGCAACTATGGTTGAATGTTCTTGGTGTTCGGTACGTGTTGGCTTCTTTCAAGAATCTGCCACACACGGAGAGAAACAAGAATATGGAAAATCAAAGCACATTTTTAACACAAAAGAATGGAAAAGCAGTATATGAAATGAAAAACCCCACAACAAAACAATTGCGAAAAATAAATAATACAAGTCATGTCTATCGATTTAAAAAATCTTACTGTAATTGAGTTAAATGATGTTAATTGGATTAGTGGTAAGAAGATAAAATAAAATTGATGTCTTTATGTTCATTGTTATCGTACAAGTGGTATGTTATATGTTTTTCTTTTTCTTTTTTATTTTATTAAAGGAACTAAAACTCAAATTATTGTTTATCTTTATGCGTGAAATTCTATTGAATAAGATATATAATTTCGCATACGCCAACTATTGGATTTAACCCTAATAGTTCATCCTATCAAACCAGTAAACTATAAATCTAAATGATGTTGTGAATATGTTCTGGTTTAGGTCATAAAAAATTAAATGCTTATTTACACTCAATTTTTAAAATTAAGTGTACTTCAAAAGATTTGTACTTTTTTCAAAGCCATCTAATAAAATTTTTTTTTTACTCATCTTTCCTCAAAATATTTTTTCCAATACAATATTTATCAAATCAGCTCTTTAGGTATACAAAATTATTTAAGAATTTAGACATGTATAAGAAGAATAAAAATCTCCACTAATTTTATACATAAAACATTATTTATTATAAATCTCACACACATATAAAACTGTTTATATATATATATATATGTGTGTGAGAGATGTGAAGTTTTATTTTCCAATTCTCCAAAAAAATTATTATGTTATAAAAAAAAAACTCCAACTATCTACATCAACAATGCCAACAAGCTAAATAAATCATGTGAAAACTTGAAATATATTATACATATTAAAATAATTTGAATTAAAATACAAAATTAGAATAATAATAATTGTTCATGGACATGAATAGATTAAATATAAGCTCGAAACAATATTACATGTATTCTTTGATTTTGCACCGACAAAAAAATGACAACATAATAATACCAAACCACAAAAGCGAATGATCGACAAAAAATGAAACACTTGATCAACGAGTTGTTTTTAACACGATTCTTAAAGGAAATCAGAAACACAGATTAGAAACTGTTTTTAACACGATTCTTGAAGGAAATCAGAAACACAGATTAGAAACTTCAAAATAAATGATTAGAGAAATCAAAAGCACTAATAGATGACGGCGGGCAGATTTGAGATCTAGGGTTATTAATAAAGAAAGACTAAAGAGGAAAAATGTATTGTGAATGGTAAAGGAATAAAATTTATCTTTTTATAGTCAAAATATTTCCTAATATGTTTGGGCCCATTAACGAATGTATATGTATTTGCATGTAATTTTTTATTATATTTTTAAGCCCAACACCGCTTTACTTTTTTTTTATCTCGCAACGGTCGTAGACTATAAAATATTAGAACTTAATGTCCAATATCTATACTATTAAACTGATGGGCCCTGTCTCAAGATCTTAAATTTTTATAATAAGTATTCACACCATATATTTCACGAGGCTCCATTTATTACCTTTATATCCGATATATTATTTTTTTTATTTACATTTAGGACAACTAATTATTATGAATTTCTAATAGATATGATATTTCACTCCTAGATATCCTTATGAACCATTTAGACCATAACATGACCTGAAGCGTAACCACTAAATTATACATCATATAACGTTGTTGTTCACAGGTAAACCAACATACGTTATTAGATAATTGTCGATAAGAAGCCAATGAGGAATTACCGTAATTTATGTATGCATAATGATACATTTAATATGATATAATACCCAAATAGTGATAAAAAGAAAGATACGATTAAGAACATCGTCATGCTCAACCACGTCTCGTCATGTTTAATATTTTCTTGGCATGCTTAGCTTCATCTAAGGACCTCGTCATTAGCTGCCTCATCTCACCATTCCCAACCTCGTCTCGTCGTGATGACATATGTCTTGTCATGCGCAACCTCGTCTTGTCATGATTACCATCATCATCTCGTTATGCTTAGCCTCATTTCATCACGATCAACCTCGTCTCATCATGGTCATCTTTGTCTTATAATGCTCAACCTCGTCTAAGGACCTCATCATCATCAACCTCATCTCGTCATGCTCACCTTCGTCTCATCATGATCAGTCTTGTCTCGTATCATGAGTCTTGTCTCATCATATTCGGCCTGAAATTTTCATGGTCACCGTCATCTTGTCATGCTCACCATCGTCTCGTCATGCACCCTCATCTCGTCATTACTACACATTTATTAGAAAATGTCACCAACATTTAGGGTATGATAGCACATTCAAATAAGTAACAGTTAAATAATAAATATGAAAAGATAGAGTATTTCGTAAACTGTTTAAGTAAGTATACAACTTTGTATGTAAGGAGATTAAAGACATCTTATACATAAAAACCAATATATTCATAATCTGATACTTTCACTCTCTAGTTCTCCATTTTCCCTAAAAGCTTTTCTTTTATCTTGGAAAACCTCTTTTGGTATTTGATTAGGTTTTTAACCTCTTCAGTATTCATTAATTACAATACCAATTGTTACCTAAATTAAACTTGACTTCACACATAGTGTGACTTGGAAATGACACGAATAAGTAATCCCTAACTATTACTTTCCAACTTGTCCAAATGTAGTCAATTGAAATCGCTACGCTGTATATAATTTACAAGAGATTTAAGAACATAATTAAACACTATATTGTTTTGAATTAATCTTACAATAATTAAAATTATATTAGTATAATGTAAACTTAAACTTAAGGATAAATTTGAAACAAAATCCTATTGAATCTGAATATATTCTAGACGAAGAATGTCCACATATATGTCATGTTCATAAAAAATTCCTAGTGATATTGTAGTTTAAGGAGATGGAAATATAAAGATGAATATTTTTACTTCCATGTAATATGAACTGAATAATATATTTTGTCATTATTTGCAATATTCTAATTTCATTGACTAATAAGAACTAAACGTGTTTTCTTTATTAGATGTTATCAATTGTGTATCAAATGTTTTTCTCATAGAGTGGTGTTGTAAATCATAAAATTTTATCTAGCATCCACTTAACACATACACTTGTGGCACTTAAATGATCTCATCAATTGGCTAATTTTTTTATATATTAACGTGTGATACTTTCTTATCAAATATTGTATAACCCTCTTACCTACTATACATTGGTCAATCGCTAGAATACTTAAAAATTTATCTAATATGTTTTATAGTAAAGGTTATACCTTATCCTGAACTAACATAAGCATGTATCAAGAATCAGTTGCTAAAGATATGAAATATTTTAAACTGTTAAATTTCCACATGCGCCTTAAGATGCTATTTAAGAAACCTTATCTCAAATCACGTAAAGAAAATTAGATGTTTGTTATTTCCATATTATAACATTTGACGGTATCATGTATGTATCAGTTTGTAACAGCAGCTTATTGTAGCTTTGAAGTACCAGGGGATCTTCCTGTGAGTATAATTTCAGTCAGAATTTGAGAATCTGTTTCAATATTCAACATATTATTACCTTTAGGGAAACAGATGTGAAGTTCGTCCAACATAGCTCTGGTCTAAAAAATAATAGGGCTTCATTTACCATAGACTCGACCATTATCTAAAATAATCTTTCCAGAGTTGTCTCTAACTAGACCCCCCCCCCCCCCATAGCACTCCCCAGATTCACTAAAGGCTCCATCCTTATTGAGTTTGAAGCGGGCCTAACTTAGGATAAACCCAGCTTAGTGATACATGAGAAATAGGCATTCTTAGGTGATTCACACACCCAATAGATGCCCCAATTTTGCTATCTCTATCGCGATACTTCCTCTTCAATAGATGAGCTTTATTTAGACCAGGGAGGATGTATATAATGTGCCCAATCATATCCTTAGTCTTTAAGCTCTTTCCCTCCATCTTTATTTTATTTTTGGCAAACCAAATCACCCATACTATAATCGATGGTAAGATAGAGCGCAAGTGAATTTCCTTGCTAGAAGACCAGTACCATGTTCTCACTAAATGAGAGAAGGACATATTCTTGGTGATGTATATGTTGAAATATGCAGAAAAATAAACCCATGCACCCCAAGCCTTGTGGCAATCAACAAAAACATGTTTAACAGTTTCTGCATTATTGTAATTTTGGCATTTTGATGCTAACTGTATGTTTCTTTTTTGCAAGATAGATTCAATAGGCAACCATCTCTTAAGATCTCTCCAGAGAAAGAATGAAAACTTTCGAGGAGTTACCTTGTTCCAAGTATTTGCATAGAGGTTGGAATGGTTTCCCTTTTTACTGATTTCTATCCATGTAGCTTTGGTACAAAATTGCCTATTATCACTGAGAGACCAACTGATTGAGTCAGAATTAGAAGAGTCTAGGAAAACCTTGAAAATATTTTGGATTTGTTCTGGATCAAAAAAAGTCTCCAACTTTGTGATATTCCACCTTCCATCTTCCCAATAGCATTTGACTATAGAACCTTCATAGGATGGTTGTATTCATCACTAGTAAAGTTGATGAAAGAATCTGTTGAACACCATCTATCAAGTTTAAGATCAACACTACCAGCTTTAGCTTGCCACACAATAAATTTCTCAGCCCTGTCTCTCACTCTCTGATAACATTTTCCATGTGTAAGAGCTTTTAGAATGTAAATAGACAGTTAAAAGGTGTTGATTGTTGAAATAGATGGATTTAATTAGGTTTGACCATAGAGATTCCTGACTTCTCAAGTTGAACTAGAGCTTTAAATAAAAAACCTCCACCATATCCTCAAGCCTTCTTAGATTTAACCCTCCATCCTCATAACTCTTGCATTACTTTGACCATTTACACCAGTTTATAGTAGATTTATTAGTCTTAGTTACCCAAAGGAACTTATTATATAAGACTCCAGCCTTTTGATAACAATTTTAGGGATTTTAGTATTTTGAATTGTAAAGATAGGATATGTAGTTAGGACAGTCTAAACAAGGGTTAGTCTCCCCCGAAAAGAGAGGGATTTATGATCCCAAACAGAGATTTTATTTTTTGTTTTAGCTATAAGATTTTCAAAATTAATAACCATCATTGTGTTGATTATTACTGAGCATAGGTACTTCAATGACAGGTGATTGTGCTTGAAGCCCAAAAGAATTTCCAACCTTTTGGTTTGCTGAGGTGAGAACGTTTTGGAGATAATCATTCTTGATTTTTATTTATTTACTAACTATTCAGAAATGTCTTCATAGTGACTAAACATCTTCATAATCTTTGTAACAGAGGCTGTGGATCCATTCCAGAAGACCAAAATGTCATCAGCAAATCTTAAACAATGTATGTTTAATCTCCATCTACTTTTATATCTGATTGAGGGAAATTCAATAGATAACCCTTTTAAGCTTCTAAGTAAATATTCTTGTCCTAGTATAAAAAGACTGGGTAATAGTGGATCACCATATCTTAAACCCTTATTAGCCTTGAAAAACCCCCTTAGAAGTAACAGTTGTCTATGTTCCTTTCAATCATCCTGATGAAATCAACCCTTAACCCAAATGCAACCAGAAAACTTAGCAGAAATGTGTGATCCAGCCTATCAAAAGCCTTGTCCATATCCACCTTCAACAAAATATTACCTCATCTAATCCTGTTGGCCAGATCACCAGAAAGCTCTTGAGAAATTATGATATTATCATGAATACTTATACCCTTAACAAAGGCCCCTTGTTCAACATAAATTAGATTAGGAAGGAGAGTAGACAATTATGGTAAATAATTTGGTCAGACTGATTGGTATGAAATCTTTCCACGTTTTAAGAGACCACCTTAGGAATTAGGCAAAGGACTGTTGCATAAATGCCCTTAAGAAAAGGACTCTTCCTAAAAAAGTCTCTGAAAGCATCACATAGATCAATCCTTATTATAGGCCCACAAACTTTAAAAACTTACCATTAAAACCATATGGACCAGCTGCTATACCAGGACTCAAGTCTTTAATGATTTCATAAATTTCTAACTCCATATGTAACCTCATAAGCATTTCATTGTCAGCATCAGAGACCAGATTATGGATGTAGTCATTAAGAATGTTAGAATACCATGGATTGGGGAGGTCAGATATTAGTGTTTTAAAGTGGTTTACTGCAGACTCCCCAATGATGTTTGAATCCTCATCCCAAGTGGTACCATTCCATATGCAAGAAATTTTTGATCTTTTGTACTTTCTTTTCACATAATTGTGAAAGAAAGAGGTGTTTCTTTCTCCCTCTTTAGACCAGTTAGTGTGGGATTTCTGAACCCAGTACTCCTCCTTTCTTGCCAGAAGCAAGAGATGTTTGTCTTTAGCCTTTTCCGGTAATTCTTTGTCTTGAGTAGAGTTAAAAATAAGCATATTAGCTTCCAAAACATTGATTTCCTCCTCAATTTGTTTTATAGAATCGAAAATATTTCCAAACACAGATTTGTTCCAAACTTTTAGGTTAGCTTTTAGATACTTAAGGTTGTACTAAAACTTATGAATATGAGTACCATAGTACTCAATAGCCCAGCAACCTTAAAAAAAACTAAAGAAGTCCTTGTGCATACACCAAATGTTTAAAAACTTGAAAGCATGTATCTTTTTAGTAGTGGTTGAAGAGATAGTAAGGAGCAGGGGAGAGTGATCAGAACATGTTTTAGGTAGATGAGTAATGCTAGTATCATCAAAATAACCAAGTCACTTGTTGTTGAATAGGACCCTATCCAATCTTCTCCACTGTCAACATTAGACCAAGTAAATTTGTTCCCAGAGAATCCAGCATCCATTAAATTGCAATTCAGGATAAAGTTATTGAAATCATCCATACTGGCAGTACAATTAGTTAAGCAATGAAGTTGCTCATCAGGATAAGCTATAGTATTAGAATCACCAAAAAGAATCCATTTTTTTCCTCATATTTAAAATTCCTTGGACTATCCCATAGCATCCTTCCCAAACTCCGTGTACACTTAGCGTTGATTACCGTGACCATGAAATATTTAGGAAGAGAACTGTGCTTGATATTTAAATAAAGAAACTGATCTTCACTAACAATTACTTACACAAAAAATCTCCATTCCACATACTGATATTGCTAGTAAAACCTTGAAACCCAAGCTTTCTTGAAATAGATTCCAGCTTTGAAACACTGACGTAAGGTTTTTGAAGGGCTAAAAAATCTAGCTTCTTTGACCTCTTGATAGACTTTATTCTGGCTTGAGTTTCCTTATTGCATATACCATACACATTCCAGTTTAGAAGGACTATAGATATTTATATTGTTTAGTGGTTTTGGCAGCATTTTTTGTACAACACACATTTAGAGGATATAATCCCTTTGACTTTACTTGCTTTAACTTTTCTTATTTTCTTCTATTCTGTTCTCTTACCAACATAATTACTGATTGCTTGTTTGTTTACAGGGGATGAGGGAAGACTTCCAGTTGTTTGCTTTGTTGGGGAAGAAATTTCCATTAGGGAAGACAAAGTAATACTGCCCTCTTGGTTGATAAAGCCCATTTCTAGCATATGAAGAGCCTCAATAATCTCCTTGCTTTCAATACCTAAAGGTGATTGATTCTGAATCATATCCTCATTAACTTTAACATGATAATTTTGTTATGATTCCTTAGTAACATCATTATTTTCATCCACAATGACTGATTTTAGTTTATGACCAGTTACATTTAGTTGAAATACAGGTAACAAGGAGTCCATCATCATGAGATTGGAGGATTTATCCTGAACAACAGGCTTCTTTTGATTTGTCTTCTTGCAGTATTTCTCATAATGTCCCGGGTGAGAACAACCTTTGCAATACTCGGGATGTTTATTATACACAAATTCTTGCCATAAACTGTGAGACCCAAATGATATCTTTATTCCCTTAGGCAAAGGTTTTGACACATCCATAACTACCCAGATTCTGCAAAAGTTGTGTCTTGCCCTGTTGTTGACTGATACCCATACATTTAATGGAGACCCAATAGTTTTTGCAACTTCAAGAATAGTTGTTTCACAATACATAAACTCGGGTAGGTTGGTAGGTCAATATAGACAGGGGTAGCTGGATTCTCCACATCAGGATTAAAATTAGGAGACCACTCTAGTAGCCTCATGATCTTTCCCCCAATTTGCCACACATTCCTTCTCTAGAGTTCCTTTAAGTCTTCTATTAGTGTAAACTCAATAAAAATGTGTCTAAAATCCCAACTTGTAACACTGTGTTCACCTTTAAATTTAAAGGTCTCCAAAAAAGCCTTAACAGAAATGTATTTTGGTTTCTCGTTAGCAAATTTTCCAACTAGGGTATGCTTAGATTTTTGTCGAAGCTTGCCCTAATCTTCAGCCTCAAAATGAATTTCAACTTGATCTTCTATGGAATATTTTTTCTGAGTTGTTTTTGAATAGGTCGGCATATGTTTTCTTGATAGCTGAATCTTGTGTAATACTTGTGGCAGATTCAAAAGTCGGGTTATCTCTGATCTTTGGTTGATCATGATGGGAGTTCAAATTTGGAAAAATCATATCATGATCAGCGGATCGATGATATGGTAACGAGCACTCACCTTCTTCCATTAATCAGATCAAGCGAAGAAAATTCGTTCGAGAGAAGATTTTAAGTTTAGTTCTCATTTCTTGAAAGTTTCTTGAAAAAATGTAACTAACTTTTTGGATTACAATATCTTTTTATTCAAATTCGTTTGAAAATAACCACCATATTAGTATCGTTACTCCGAAAAAGAACAACAAAAAATAATTAAACCAACCAATATCTATAATATCTTAAACCCATATTTCCCCCTCTACTATATTCTTTCCCTTTACTTTCTTTTTTACCTTTTTTTCTTATTTCTCATACCTATATGACCACCTACGGAAAAAATCACAAAGCATAACCCAACATTCAACCCGTTTTAACTTTTTTATCAAACCTTTATTTTCCCATCATGAAATCCTTGAACTCTATTAAAAAAAACAAAGCAAACTTTAACCGTTAAGTTGAACCATCAAACCATTTTAGCTCAGCATATAGAACTAATAACAACCAAAACCAAACTGGCCACTTAGTTTTAATCGATTTCCACATTTATGTTCAAACGAAAGCCCACACTTTCGTGCTTTCAATTCGAAAATAATAATGATGACAATAGAGATTGTAGCATGAAGCATATAAATATTCGAATTTGGTAAATGTTTTAGCAATAACAACATTCGAAATTATGGTTTCAAATTCAGAGTTCTCGATTTTTGTTCTTTAACTGCTAAAATTAAAGTATTCCTTTATCATTTGAACTCGTGGCAAAATAAAATAAGATGTTTTAAACTGAAACTTACATTTAAAAATGATTGTTTTGTTTGATTTGAGAGTTGGACAGTTGTCCGCATATTAATTGCGGTTGAATTTCGATTTCTTTTGCTGCACTGATACGTTCGATATCAGATATGATGATTTTAATGCTTGACATTTGAAGCCAGTAGCAAATTTGTTGTGATACGTGGTTTAGTAGTAAGCATCCACTAACTAAGTGAGCTGATTTTAACGTAAAGATTTTGCACCTGTATCAATAAAAGTAATGATAATATTATTATTTTTTGAAAACCAAAAATCAAAGAATTTGATTGGTTTAAAGTAATAAATGGTTTTCTCTGCCTTCCAAAAAGATAGGAAATAAAAAGAGTTGATTGGTCAACGTAAAAAATAATTTGTCAATTGTATTTACCGTCTGGATCAGACAGAACGACTATTAAACTCGAATACTACTAACAACTTTTTCAAAGCGAAAATTATATAGTTATGGAGGGAGTATTATAATGGGTAAAGACGCTAAAAGAATTTAGATAATAATAATAGCAGCAAACTAAAGTAAAGAAAGATGAATAAAGAATAAAAATGAATAAGAAGGGGGGTCGAAGAAAGAAAGAAAAAAGAATGAATATGTAGAGAAAAAATGAATGAGAAGGGCAGAGAAAGAGATTAATGTAGAATATTATATATTTGTGGCCGGTTTAAAAAATGAATGAGGAGGGTAGGAAATAGATTAATTTAGAATATTATATATTCGTTGACGGTTTAACTATTAATTTTGAATAGTTATGGGATCTTGACAAAAAAATTTGAAGTCGAAGGGTTAATTGAAAGAAAACGCGATAGCCAAAAGACTATATTGTTAAGGTATGGAAGCTAAAACTAAATTATTCCTTTACATCACAAGATTTTCAATACTTTTATAAAACTACAAATAAACTACAAATAGTGTTACATAACTTTAATATGTATTCATCTTTCACTATAAAGAATCTTAATCTTATTTCAAAATTCTTTATAATGGCTCCCTCCCGAAACTAATTATTCGGTTGCAACATAAAGATCTAAATATTATTTTAGAACACTTCATATACATTTTTAGTATACAATAAATACACGATATTTTATGTCTCTATGTTTATGGATCTTTTTAAGTTACTACACGAACTTCAGTTTGCATAATTTATTGAGAATGTTGAGTTTGTTTTTGACGAATAATTGTAATCATTGATTCTTAAGTACAGTTGATGAGGTTTAAACCTTCATCAAATATGTCAAAAATATTTTAAATCTAAAAAAGATATAAGATATATTTTTGAAGAGAAGTGAAAGCTTTTTTATAGAGACAAAGTAACTAAAATATTAAAATTAGAATAAATGAGATATATACCTTTCTTGGTGTACTTTTCCCTTATATAGAGCAAATATCAAGTATATAAATATTAAATACCAATACATCCAAATTTGTAAGTATATTGGAATAAATGACTAGTGTATCCGTATTTATAGATATATTAACTCATAATATAGAGTAAAATGCCTCGATATATTAATTACATAAATGTTCTTATATTTTTTGTTAAGAGAAAATCTTACAAATATATGCCAAATAATAGTTTTATTTATCCAAGATGAAAAATATGTATTTTCCATAATCCCAATCCTCTTTATACAATTCATTGTGTGCTTTCGCTCTCCCACTATGTATATACCTCTACTAATTATGATCATGTACCTATATTTATGGCTATTACTTCAATTGTGGTCAATTATGTGGTTCATTAGTCATGGGTTTCTTTCAATAACTCGTGATTCTCTTTAAGGCTCTTTATTGTGCATTGGTAACAATTGCACCATGTGGGCACTGATAAATGACCATGTTTTTTTGGTGGGCTGCGGCCCGGCTACGTCGCTATTTTCAAGTGGCCTCTGCTCAGTCAGATTACCGCTTTGGCAGACATCGATTGGATTACGTTGGTCTTTTTATGTGGCCTCTGCTCAGTCACGTTACGTAGGTCGTGAAAGTTTCATCACTTTGTAAACACTCGGTTTGGCTATTCGGTTAAAAACGACAATGTTAAGGTTTTGACACCTCTCAACCCTTAGCCTTAGGACTACCTCGGTCATATCTAGTGAGTTGGCACCGGTTAGTCGTTGATTGTACCTTTTGTACACTTCTTGTAAGTAATGTTAGTATAACACTGGATCCCTTAAATGTTATTGCGCTATACCGATGTCTTCAAGTTCCCACAATTCTTGGTTTATTCTTTTATGACCAGATATTACCCAATAACACCTCGTCCGATAATGGCAACCTTATCAAGTCTCCCTATAGTACATTGGGTAGCTTCAAAAAAATATAGTGAATAAAATAAAAAAAAATTAGGAAAAATAGATGTGGTGATTCGAGTCTATAGACTGCAACGTAGCCTAGTAACTTAGTATGACAACCAACAAAGTGATATATGTCATTGTTCCTATAACACGTGACATAATTGGATGGCATGTTCGTTATGGTGAATCTGACACAAGGATAACGCGTGGAGAATGAAGGAGCGTGCCGCTTTGTTTCTTGTCATGCGTGTAACTTTAATTAATGTGTTAATTATGATTGAAATCCCATCACACGTGGATTGTAGTGCTAGTTTTCAACTTAAACATATTACAAGTTATTTCATAACTCATTTGGTACTTTGTGCATCGAGGAAAATGCTTTTTTTATTTGTAGAAAACTGATCTTCACCGTCGTCTGCACCAGATATCACACCTGTCAAAAATCTATATTCGAAAGTCAAATTGTTTATATTTGTGTCTTTCTAGCGTATTAAGGGGTCGGTTTTAGGTTTCACCATGAACCATCTAGATAGGTTTTCCTGAACTGGTCAAATACTTAAATACCCACCCGCTAGTAGCTCTATTCGATGCAAACTAAATTGGCTATTACCGTGCACTAATAATCGTTGTTGGATCATCGTAGCCACTCAATTGATCTAGATGGCTCCGAAAAAGGGTTGTAAGAAGAAAGAGAAAGCAAGTAATATTACCGAAGATTTCACATATTTGAAGTTTGAAATTCCCTCATTTCTAAAAGAATATTTTGCGCATGTGATGCCTAATATGAGTATTTGACTAAAGAGGGTCATCGTGAGTTTAAGGTTATGTATGCTTTCTCGGTGAGAAACCTTATGAGGCATGGGAGAATGAGACTTGCGTGTACACAACACTTTTGATTAGCGTCTTCTCTTTCCCTTTCTATCCTTTATTCTTGTTTTTTTTAATTTTATAAATATATGCCCTACGTAACTCACAACCAACGGGTGGAGGGTGCTCTTGAGCATAATTCTAAGCTCTAAGCTTCTAGACATACCCGTGTTCCTGTCAGACTTCTTTGCCGTGATTGACATCTCAAAACTAGTTTGATATCCATTTATCTACCTATAATTTACTAGGGTAAGAAGATTGGTGTATCTACCTACTTCGGACAAGAACTATAAATATATAAATTCGTGTTTGTGTCTAGGAATTGAGAGCATGAAAGTGTCGTTATGAATATTCAATTAGAGAGGCATTGGAGGGATAAGTGTAACGATTAAACATTGTATAGTTTTTACAAAACTATTCATTTGGTGACACATGTATGGTATCCATAATGACGTCATAGCAAGGGTGTCGGCTCCCCGGGAGAAACCTTATCATGCGCGGGAGAATGAGACTTTAATGTACACAAAATTTTTGATTAGGATCTTCGCCTACCATTGTCATCATTTATTCATGATTTTTTTAGTTTTATAAATATGTGCCCTATGCAACTCACGAAAAATAGGTGAAGGGTTCTCTTAAGCATAATTCTAATCTCGAAGCTTTTGGATATTCCCATATGCCTGGCAGACTTCTTTCTTCTTTGCTCTTGAGCATAATTTTAAACTCTTGGAGGAAAATAAATGGATTGTCACCTGTGATTTCTGGTTTTTCCATCGAATGTGTCGTCCAGTTTTCCAGATGAAGGACTTGTTTGTATTCAATTCGGTCGAATTTCTTTTCCCATTCTTGTTGTGCTTCTATGTAGCCCAACATCATTTTTTCCTCATATAGATATTTCGCTTAAATTATTACCAATTAAGAATCCGATCGTACCCGTACGACTTTTGCTTCTCAAGTACAAGCCTATAATAAAACCACCCAAGACTCGTATTCAGCCACATTATTGGTGAAACCAAAATATAATCTGACTAGTTTCCTGATTTCTTCCCCGAATGGATTTTATAAGATAATTCTATATTCTTTGTCGTTAAGATTCGAATCTCCGTCAACTTGAATCGCGCATTCTAAATATGTGAAGTCTGGCTGCATGCACTTTTCGTCGCTGATTATGTCGCCCCCGGACGCGTTGATGAAATTGGCATCCACATGACCCTTATTTATTAAACAAGGCTCGTACACAACCTCATACTCTCCTATTTTACTGACCACCGCGTGAGTCTTCCATAGATATTTGAGTTTCAAAATATGACCTCATTCTTCTTGGAGCTACCACCAGTTATAGGGAAAATTTCTCTAGATTCAAATATCTATCTTCATCTTCGAGAATAGTTGTACTTACATAATTGGTTGTTGATGCACCCCTTCTTCCTCCCTAACCAAGACGGCACTCACGATTTAATTGGTTACATATAAATATAAATATAATAGGTCACTTGTTATTAGAGGTGAGAGCATCCTAAGAAGGTAAGAATTTCTTTCAAAATGAAAAAGCCTCATCACATTCTTTATTCCCACTGAATTTATTCGTTTCTTTAGGAACTTCGAAGAAGTAGTGGCTGTCATTAAACATTTTGAAGATAAATAGTGATACTGGTGCTAGACGACCTGTCAATATCTGGAGTTCTTTAATATTTTGTAGTGGCCCATGGTTACAATATGCATTTAACTAGCTGGGGTCGGTTTCGATTCCGTTTCTTGTTAATTATGTACCCCATGAACTTGGCAGTGATGACTTCAAATGAGCATTTCAAGAAGTTTAGTTTTAAACTTTTTTGGGTCTTGAGTATGTCAGATAGTTACTCAAGATAGAAATCCAAGCTATTACGTTTTTTGATCAATGTACGCGTCTATATTATTTCCTGATTGATTTTCAAATATATTATTAACAAGCCTTTAGTAGGTCGGCCATGTGATTTTCAAACCAAAATGTATAATTTTAAACAATTACAAAACTTTCTATATCTGAAACATGATGTGTTCTTCTTCATTTAGATAGATTAGGATTTGGTTGTATCCCAAATACGCTTCCATAAATTATAGAAATTTGTTTCTCAAAGTTAAGTCCACCAATTGATCGGTACAAGGCATATGAAATGCATCTTTCAGACACGCTTTATTTTGGTTAGTAAAATCTACGCACATCCTCCACTACCCAAATTAGTTATCTCTCTTTTCGAATCTGGTCAATTCTAAAATATTATCTACCTCTTTGACGATGGCCTTAATCTTAGCCTCTTATCAGTTGATAGCTCGTGACAGATGACGGTCGAGCTAACTTCAGAGACACTATCAACAGTCCACGCATAAAAATATGATTTTCTTCTTAGTAATCCTACCAATATATGCTTACAACTATAATTAAGTTGACTCACAAGTCTAACGAATTGCCCATTTGCTATTGTTTCTTCAACCATTTTAGGAAAATATCATCACGTTGAACAATTTATCTTAGATCATTGACTTCAATTGCAAGTTGACCATCCTCATTAAGGCGATGACACCCCTTTGGGTTTACTGATTTCTATTCAGACAACTTTAGATGATCCAATAATATTTTATAACGTCTCCTAAAAACTATTTGATCGCCTCTAATTATCCATACCAGGTTGCCAACATGGTATTTTAAATACTGTAAAAAAGAACAAGTCATTGCCTCGAATTTGTGAAACCAATATCATTCTACGATTGCATCATACGAGATGAGGGCCTTAACGATCATCAAAAGCTCTATCTTGATCTTTTCGGTGTTACCATAACCCATAATTACATAAAGTTCAACTTTTTCAGCATAACAAGATGATTTTCCTTCGTAGATGACCAACTGTCCGTCAGTTGGTTTGTAGGGTGGAATGCCAACAATTCTTTTATAACTTGATTTTTAAATGAAATTAGTCAAGCTACCATCGCCTACCAAAACATGTGAACCCATGATCTCAGCTATATCCAAGTTGGTGAATAGAACAAGCTCGTCATTGTCAACCAACTTATGAATTCATTCTCGTAGCTGCCAATAGTCTGTAGTTGCATGATTGTGGTCGTTATCGTACGTACAAAAGTATCCAGAACATCTTTCGGTTTTAAGGGTGAGCATGCTATTATGAGGTGAATACTTTTCTATCCATCAAGTCTTGTTAAATATGAAGACTATATTATCGTTCATATGGGTAGACCTGCAAGCCATATTATCATAATGAAGATCTCGTGACCTCTTCATGTCTGACCTCATCATTTCTCCTTCTATTGGTACTAATACCTTTGACCATTAAGGTTTGGGGTTGAAACATGCTCTCTTCTTAGATTCCTCGGCTCACATAAACTAATTTGATCCTACAAATATATCCTTCATATTATCAACGAGAAAACTAACAAGGTTATCCAAAAGTGGTCTGTCCTTGTCCAATCCTATCTTGAATGTTGTCACAACAATGTCCTCTTTAAATTTCTAAAGGGCATTAATTTCCTAAGGAAAAAAAATATGAACCGAGATTTTTATTGTTTCTCTATTTTGTGCTATGTTGTCAACTAATAGATTCTTGAAAGTGCTCAAAAAGCCTTCAAAATCTCGAATTGTTCCTTTCAGTAGACTATGAAATCACTCGAGTTCATTTCCCATCAACGTCATAGAAAATTATTTGCAAAGTAAAACATTGTTCGAGATAAACCCGATCATCATATTCCTAAAATTCTCTAGGTGGTGCTTATGGTCCCCTCATAGGGATACAATTTAAAGGAATCTTGCCTTCATAGATGTTCGTGACAAATGAATATTCCTGGAGTATGTAAGCCACAATTTTTGTTATCTCCTTATTATATTCCACCTCATTTCGCTTCTAACTTGGCTTCAAAATCTTATTACTCGATTGGTCTTCGTATTCAGTATTCTTCAGCCTTCTCGTTTTTATGATTTTTGGCGCCGCTCTTGCCAACGCGTTCTTAGTTCTCTGTTTGGTTTCATGAAATTTATGTTTAGCTTGCCTTACTAACCTCTTTGTTCAACCCTTACTTTCCTTTATCATCTGATATGACTTTCTCATTCAACAATTATAATGCCTCGATAAGGTTATCTCTTCTCGTCTTAACTTCATGGTCTCGCTTAAATTGTACTTGGTTGGCCTAAATTTGTTCTCGCTTTAGCTCTTCAATCTATATTTCCAAGAGGTTTATATTATACAGGGTAGGCGACATACCTTTCTTGGAGGGATTTTATACCTGGCCTCGCGTAGGATCAACGGTTATACGAGTCTTCGCATCAACCATACCGCCCTAGGCTTGATTGCCTCCATAATGCGTATGTATCAATTACCAAGTAGCTAATTGTCAACTATCTTTGTGACTACTTGGGTCGTTTGTTCCCGCCAATCATGGTACATGTAACAGTTGATTGATTCCAACTTTGGTCCCGTCTTGGATTGATCTTCATTACTCTTTGAACAATCATTGAATTATCTTGAGTATGATGGATCATATGATTTCTCTTTTTATTCATGATCGTGTCATCATCATTGGTATACTAAAACTTATATTGTTGAAGAGAGAAAAGTTTTACAGACGGTGACAAATTTGTTAAGGAAATACCTTCTTAAATTCATGTTATTTTTTATTCTCGCTCTCGCTTCGAACCCTCATACCGACTAGAATTCCTCTTTGAATAACGCTTACCACCAGCACTTCTCTTCTTCCGAAGGTGGTGATCTCTCTTTCGAGAAGACGAAAAAACCTATAAATCAGAAATAGAATATTTACTAGATGTTGAAGGGCTATATCGATATCTTACATTTGGCTCATTTCTCAATGAATGGTGGCTTCTGTCCGATAGTAAATATTTTTCTTTGGTACTTTTCCTGGTTTCCCAAATATTCGGATTCCGTGTCATATCCCTCATATACTTCTTCCCCTTCGTCTTTCTGAATTTCCTAATGGACATTTCTTGGTCGAACTAGCATCGTTTCTTTTTGTGCATTTAACATAACAATTTCACTACACAATAGATCCAAATGCTCTTCTAGGGTTAATTTCTCTTGCTACTCTTTATATTGATGTTGGGGATGAGAATTCCAAGCCAACTGTTACTCATTCGATAACCATCATAGGATTCACATGCATCTCAGAATTCATCTCTGATTAGAATAAGAAGACAAGCCTGGCAAATTAATGATTTTCGATATTTGTATTCATGCACTTTTCTAGGCTCCAGAAATATTTAAGGGGCCTAAATGTTAAAAATATTTCGAGTAGAGTGATACATATCTTTGAGAGGAAAATTAAAACGATATTTCTAGCAAGAGAAGTTGCCAAAATTTATAAAAAGCAATAAGTGTCCACCCTTTCTTAAAAAATTGTACATTACGTTACATGGCGAACGTGTTTGTAGCTATTTTACCAGATTAATTAATTAATATTAAATATATTTATTCTTTATTATATAAAATACCCACAATATTACACACTTGCTGGGTTTATACAACAAAAACAATTTCAGTCCAATACTTTACCGGGTCAATGTACCGGTTGGATAAATCCTATCATTATTAGTGTTAATTGATCATTTCACACCATATATATATATATATATGAGTTTACGCTTCTCAAATTCAAATCTTAAACATTTCAAAAATTTATGAAATCCATAAAATCGTGCACACTCGATTTCACAATCTCATAAAAAAAAATTAATGTGATCTTAGACTTCAGTTCAACAACAGTGAAATAAAAATTCTTGTCAAATCTCCCTAAAAAATGGTAAGACAAAACGTATGATAAAAAGCTTTAATGATATATTTCGTATTTTCCTGTTCATGTCAATCTTCCTCCCATATTTTAAATTATAATCCTCCATAAGATCAGCTACATCCATAATATATTACGCATGATATACTTTAAACACGAGATACCAATTTCTATATACCACAAACAATATAAATATTACACAATCTATCTAAACATAAATATAATATATAATTTTTAATTATAAAATATCTATATAAATAAATGAACAACGGATGATATATATATATATATATATATATATATATATATATATATATATATATAAACACAACCAAATATTATAAGTAATAAATAAAATCCATATGTGTTACCAAAATAACAATTCTATAATAAAATGAAATAAATTTGAAAGTGATCATGATACCGACCATCACAGCTCCATAAAAACTAGTGTTGCGGCTCTGTTTACTTAGCACTTAGTTTCGTTTTAAACTTTTTTAAGATTAAATACTTTTAGATACTTAGAAAATCATTATAAATATTTATTTAAAAAACAAAATAAAAGGATTTTAAGATTAGAGGAGAATTCCACCAGTTCTTGATGGGTTACCACTTATATAATAGAAAAGTAAAATAGAGAAGCTAAGTTTTTGGAATGCGAAGAAGAGGAGGGGCTGAGTATGTTGAGGAGGCAAAGAGCTGATAAATGATAAGGGTTGGAGAAATAGGGTGTTTGAAGTTCACGACTGATTTAGGTCCCTAAGGGTTAAATGATTTTCTGAATAAATTAGGTCAAGCCTTCAGTTTGGGCTTCAGTGTTGGTTGAGTCCAACTCTTGGCATGTGCAAACAATAGTCCGAATGTTACCAAAAACAATAAGCCCAACACACGTTACTAAAAGAATTAAAAGTTACGCTAAAGAGGATAGAAATTATAACAAGAAAAGTTAATATTCCTTTTAACTAATTATAGTACACATTACGCTCTATATTAAAATGAGATTATACCAAAATAAAATAAAATGAGAGTTGTAACGTTATTTAATTTACTAAGAAATACAAAAGGAAATTAACCTCTACTGTTAGTTTTCCTTTTAATTTTATGGTTTATTTTTTCATTAGTGTCAATTTTCCATTGATGACTTCCGACACTACAGTTTCAAGACATTTTTTTACATTAAATATCCATAAACAACAAAAGGTAAATAATGTAAGTAAACAAAACTAGAGACATTTTTAAACTGGACGACACAAACTAATTGTTATGGACGACCATGATCATTCGTGTTTCTATTTTTCAATATTTTAGGTGCCACTCTCGTAGCGTCAAGCTACGAGATGGAACAGATGACTGAAAATTCAGAAAAAAAAAATGAACAATAGAAGATGGATAGTTCTAACCCTAGGTTAAAGTAAAGGAGACTTTAAAGAAAATCAAAATTCTATTAAAAAAAGTCTGCGGTAAAACTAGGGTTTGAGAGCCTTTTATAGAAGTGCTCGAAACCTTAGCCCAAAATTACAGCTTTTTTCCTTATGCAATAAAATAAAGCCCAACCCAATTTCAAAGAGATTGGAGCTGGTTAAGTATTTTAATAAAATCTAAATAAAATAGGAAAATGCAGAAAATTTACTAAAACAGCAAAACGAGGGTTTAAACGACTAAATTTAGGGTCTGGACTTCATCACGTTGTGATGCTTTCGAAAATCGTTGGGCTTCTCGACCCGTTCGATTTGAGTGGTCGCATCGCCTAATTCGAATATCTGGGCCCCAAATAAAGCATGTTTCCGTTTGTCCAAAAAGGCCATATAGTCATGGGCTTGTGCAACTACATCATCCTCCCCTTCTTCGGAAGAATTCGCCCACGAATTCTCAGCTTCATCATCCTCAGCAGCAGCGGTAAATGGCACCAGGTGCTTCACGTTGAAAATGTTATGGGTCTTCATGTGGCTGGGTAGTTTCAACATGTATGCATTGGGATTAATCTTTTCAATAATTTCAAACGGACCCACCTTCCTTGCAGCCAACTTGTTGTACTCGTGTGCAGGATATCGATCCCTGGTCAAAACAGCCCATACAAAGTCTCCCACTGCAAACTCCACCCGGCGGCGCTTCTTATCTGCGGCAATCTTGTACTTCTGTGTTGTTTCCTCCAGGTGTTTGCGGGTGTTCGCATGAATCTCCCATAGATCAGCAATGACGTTCTCGACCTTAGCTGGGACCTTATCAAGCGTTGGGAAAGCTAAGTCCATAGGACCCCGTGGGTTATAACCATAGACTACCATGAAGGGACTATACCCAGTACTGTGCTTGTGGTGCCTATTGTAGGCGAACTCAACATGATAAAGGCGGGAATCCCAGGCTTTCAAGTTCCCAGAGACCTCTGTGCGTAACATGTTGCCTAACGTTCGATTAGTTACCCCGGTTTGGCCGTCTGTCTGCAGGTGATATGCGCTGCTAAAACTCAGCTTCATGTTTGTGAGGCGCGACAAACTCCTCCAAAAATGCCCCACAAACCGCGCATCGCGATCAGAAACGATATTCAAGGGTAGACCATGTAAGCGGTAGACCTCACGAAAGTATAAATTAGCAACATTCACAACATTTGTAGTTTTCTTGCAGGCAATGAAGTGGGCCATCTTAGAAAACCTGTCAACCACTACAAAAATAGAATCGTTACCTCTCTGTGTTCTTGGCAGCCCAGAGATGAAATCCATGCTGACGTTTCGCCATGGTCCTTCCGGTATTGGGAGTGGTAGGTATAGACCTGCGTTGGAGGATATACCTTTTGCCACCTGGCAAACCCGACAACCAGCTACAAAACAGATAACATCTCGCCTCAAATGCGGCCAGAAGAACTGACTGGATACAGAGTGAAGGATTTGATCTCTACCCCCATGCCCCTCGTTGTGTCTCTCTTGTACAATCAGTAACCTCAAACTGCCCTCACGAACACAAAGTAAATTACCTTTGAAGAGGTAACCGTTGCTCACTGTAAAATCTTTTCTCAAACCTGCGCTGACGTCCTCTAGAATATGACCAAAATATGGATCGGTAGACAATAGATCCTTCACCATCTCGAATCCCACAACTACTCCTTCGATACGAATCATGATGCTGCGTCGGCTCAGTGCGTCAGCTACGCGGTTAACTGTCCCCGAAGTATGTTTAATGGAAAAGGTAAATTGCTGAGTAAATGATGCCCAACGTGCATGGCGGGAATAGAGTTTCTCCTGACTCTGCAGATGCTTTAAGGCATCATGATCGGTGTACAGGACAAAGTCATTGTAGGCCAAGTAGGAACTCCAGTGCTTCAAAGCTCGTACAACTGCATAGAACTCCTTGTCATAGGTGTTGTAGTTAAGTTTAGCTCCACTTAACTTTTCGCTGAAGTATGCTACGAGGCGGCCTCGTTGGCTGAGTACAGCGCCAATGCCCAATCCAGATGCATCACAATGCAATTCAAATCCTGTAGAAAAGTCAGGTAAAACCAGAATCGGTGCAGTGGTAAGTCTTACCTTGATTTCCTCAAACGCCTTAGCTGCTTCAGGGGTCCAGCAGAATGTCTTGCCCTTCATACACTCTGTAATGGGAGCCATAACAGTGCTGAAGTTATGTATGAACCGTCTGTAAAAGGAGACCAATCCGTGAAAAGAGCGAATTTCAGTGATGGAAGTAGGAATAGGCCAGTCTCGCACGACTTCCACCTTCGACTGATCCACTGAAAGCCTATCTTTTGACACGACATACCCCAGGAAGACGACCGAATCTGTCATAAAATAACACTTATCGAGTCCTCCATAAAACTCCTCTCACCTCAAAACAACCAACACCTCGCGTAAGTGCTGGAGGTGCATCTCTTCCGTGCTACTATAGATAAGAATATCATCAAAGTACACAACAAGAAATTTTCCGATGAACGGGCGAAATACCTGGTTCATAACCCGTATAAACGTGCTAGGAGTGTTAGAAAGACCGAATGGCATTACCATCCATT
Organism: Limnanthes douglasii subsp. nivea; assembly: GCA_036936605.1. Lineage (NCBI taxonomy): Eukaryota > Viridiplantae > Streptophyta > Magnoliopsida > Brassicales > Limnanthaceae > Limnanthes > Limnanthes douglasii. The sequence goes on along the minus strand of JAUPFV010000001.1, from coordinate 199,284,905 downwards.
CAAACAGACCTTCTCGAGTCTTGAAGGCTGTTTTCCACTCATCCCCCAAACGAATACAAATCTGGTGGTATCCGCTCTTCAAATCCAGCTTCGTAAACACAGTAGCACCATTCAATTGATCCAGTAAATCATCAAGGGGAGGAATAGGAAACCGATACCCGACTGTAATTTTGTTGATAGCCCGGCTATCCACACACATTCTTATTGAGCCATCCTTCTTTCGTGTTAATAGTGCAGGAACCGCACAAGGACTAAAAATCTCTCGGATGTGGCCTTTCGTTAACAGTTCCTCCATCTGTCTGCGGAGCTCTTCATGCTCTTTTGGGCTCATCCGATAATGTGGTCGGTTTGGTAGGCTAGCAACCGGTACAAGGTCAATCTGGTGATGGATATCTCTCAATGGAGGAAGACCTGTAGGTAAAGTATCGGGAAAGACAACATATAATTCTTCTAAAAGCGGCCGAACTCGCTCAGGTATACCAGCATAGGGATCCGTACTAAATTATTTAACCACCAAAAGATAGACAATCCCTGTTTCATGAGCATGTTAAATAAACGCCTTTCGAGCTAGAAAGTTCTTACCCGACTCCTTTGATACTGCAAGGGCAGGTTTTGGAGAAACCTCTCTAGTTGGTGTTAATATGAACCTGACATTATTCCATATAAAACTGTAGCGGTTCCTCCTACCATCATATGTGACACTTCTATCATATTGCCAGGGTCGGCCTAGCAACAAGTGACACACATCCATCCCAATGACATCGCACCAAGCTTTATCCCTATAGTTACCAACAGAGAAAGACACCAGACATCTTCTAGAGATATTTACCCCACTACCTTTCTTTAACCAGGCAAGCTTGTAGGGGTTTGGGTGGTCTTCTGTTTTCAAGGCCAGTTTCTGGAAAACTTCTTCAGAGATAACATTTTCGCAACTCCCTGAATCAATAATGAATTTGCATACCTTTCCCCCAATAGTACAAGTCGATTGGAAAATATTGTTCAGTAGCCAATCATCCCCATCACTTTTGGCTTTCGGCGTCAGACAGATACGCCTTAAAACCAATGCCTGACCAATATCTCCTCCTGTAACCTGGTCCTCTGGAACCTCATCAACAACATCCTCTGGTTCTTCATCAAACCGTGGCTTGCCCTCCAGGGAAACATCAACAGTGTCAGCGAACAGACCCCTCGGGTGTTGTGGTTGTTGTTGTAATTTTGGACACTGTAAAGCAACGTGACCTAGTTTATGACAATGGTAGCGCCGGACCTGTGAGGAAGTAACTGTGCGACTAGGGACCTGCAAATTAGCACCTGTGCGCATAGGAGAAGTAGCTGGCACTCCTGGGTTAGGGCTTGGAACCGTCCTTTTGGGGAGTGCCAATGGATTTGTTCTGGAAGTGTCTCCTCCATAAGGACTTCATGAAAGGGCTTTCTCCAGATGCAGTGCGCGCTGATGTGCTTCAGACACATTCAAAGGGTCAAACATATTCAGCTGGTCCTGAAACTGTTGTCGCATCCCCCATATATAGCGAGATACTAGCTGATCTGTTGAATCAGTAATATACACGGTTTTGTAGTGTGAAAAAATTGTTAGTGTACTCGTCAACAGTCTTTGACCCTTGTTTAAGGTTTTGGAACTGCTGATAAATTATGCGGGTATAGTTGTATGGCAAAAACGCAGCCCTCATGTGCTTCACAAACTTAGCCCAAGTTGTTATTTTTGGCTTACCGTGCCTTGATCTGGTCTGCTTGAGCTGTTGCCACCAGGAGACAGCTCGGTCTCGGAACTTAGTTGCAGCCAACTATACCCGCTTTGCATCCGGAACCTCCTTAAAATCAAGGACTTCTTCAACTGAGGCGATCCAATCTAAAAACTCCTCCGGTGCAAGACCCCCTTGGAACTCTGGGATCTCCAATCTGAATCCAGATTCCCACCGGTTGTTGGCGTTAAGATCAGAATATCTCGGTGGCGGCTGCTCAAAGACTTGGTCACGGCAGTCTTGTGGTGAGTATTGACCCCTAACTTGTTCTCGCCGAGGAGCAAACAGATTCCGCTCGCGGCCGATCTCTCTCTCAGATCCCGACGGCTGGTTGCTCGAACCTGGAGCTCGAAATCCGTTGGTTTGATTGTTCATCAGCCTGTGTAATGCTTCTTGTACGTCTCTCAACTGATTTCCCAACAAGTGCATCTGTTTACCAACCTGGGATTGGAATTGACCGAATTCATCACGGTCGACCGATTCGGTGATCGGAAGAGTGGACTTCCCCCGAAAAGATTGCTTCGGCGGCATACCGTCGTTACCCACGCCGTAGGAACTCTAAATCTGATACCAATATGGTAGCGTCAAGCTACGAGATGGAACGGATGGCTGAAAATTCAGAAAAAGAAAACGAACAATAGAAGATGGATAGTATAACCCTAGGTTAGAGTAAAAGATACTTTAAAGAAAATCAAAATTCTATTCAAAAAAAATCTGCGGCAAAACTAGGGTTTGAGAGCCTTTTATAGAAGTGCTCGAAACCCTAGCCCAAAATTATAGCTTTTTTCCTTATGCAATAAAATAAAGCCCAGCCCAATTTCAAAGCGATTGAAGCTGGTTAAGTATTTTAATAAAATCTAAATAAAATAGGAAAATGCAGAAAATTTACTAAAACAGCAAAACGAGGGTTTAAACGACTAAATTTAGGGCATGGACTTTATCACGTTGTTTTCAAAAATCGTTGGGCTTCTCGACGCGTTCGATTTGAGTGGTCCCATCGCCTAATTCTGATATCTGGGCCCCAAATAAAGCTTGTTTCCGTTTGTCCAAAAGGGCCATATAGTCATGGGCTTGTGCAACTACATCACACTCCTTGTCCACCTAATATTCTACCTTACTTAACAAGCACTTTAATGAAGAATTATGCCTTCGAAAACTAGCAGTCCAATGACCAGATGCTGCTTGGATGGTTCTTTACCACCATTGCTCCCGAAATAGTTGCACATCTATTGGAGTATGAGTCTTGAAAAAGACTCTAGGATGCTCTAATAGAGCTCTCTCACTCACTACTTCAAAGAAGACTTTAACATGATAAGGAAAAGTACATCTACCATTAATGAGTACCTAGCTAAAATGAAGACCATTTCTCAACACCTAGCTATTGCTTGATCTCATATCTTTATTGTTTATCTAATCTTACAACTACTCGCTAGACTAGACTCAGACGATACCCCTTTAGTCGTGAATCTAGTTGAGAATGAAGACCTGAGTTGGATAAATCTCTAATGATATATCCAAAACTTTGACAGTATATTGGATAAACTCTAAAATATACAAGGACTTGTAGCTAGTCTTAATCTAGCCTTCACAAACATCAAGAAAATAATCAACAAATAATAAACTAATAACACTCAAGCTTCTAGGGGACACAACATCTATTCTAGTGGTCAAGCGTGTTTATGAAGGCATATTCCACAATAATTACAAAAGAAAGGGAAGCTATACTTACTATTTAGATTCTTTTAGCGCATCCATCTATCTTATAAAACGACTACCACCCATGTCTTAGAAACCAAGACACCTTATGAGTTAGTGTATCATAAGACATATGACTATTTTATCCCTAACATGTTTGATTCCTCTACTTATCCTTCTGTTAGAGCTTAGTAACATCATAAATTCATCTATTCTTATGTATTCTTACGAGGTGAAGCTATTTTCCCCATCAAATATGTTATTTCCTCCATATTTGATAAAAGACTCCATGTTGTTATTTCTTCCATTAATGAAATGACATACTTACCTTTTCTTATTTTAAATCATAAATCTCAATTTCTGCAGGTTTTAGCGACAAACAACTGATTCCGAGGTGACATCTCAAAATTAGTTATTTTTTCACAAAACAACTAATTCCGAGATACCATCTCGGAATCAGTTGTTTTCAGAATCAGTTGATTTTGCACAAAACATCTGATTCTGAGGTGGTATCTCGGAATTAGTTGTTCTGTACAAAAACAATTGATTTCGAGATACCACCTCGGAATCAGGTGTTTGTCGCTAAAACATGCAGAAATCAGGATTTGTGATTAGAAGAGTTTTTTTTAATACGGATTTTCAAGTTACATGAATATACAACTTAAAAACAAGATTAAATTACATTGCTGGTTGATTGTGTGATGTTTTTTGGTTTTAAATCTTTGGTTTTGGTGTCTTCCTTCTCTATGGATGATTTTTATCAAATTTAGGGTTTTTTTTTTGTTTTTAGGGTTTAATTTTATAAGTTAAAACATATATGTTGGATTCAATTGGGTTAAATCTTTTGTTTGTTGATATAAGTGTTTGAGAATAGTTAGTGGCATAAAATTATAAATTAAAAGATAAAATAAGGGTAAAATAGTAAAAGCAAGTGATGAATGTTTTTTTGAGTTTGAATTATGGAGGAAATAAAAAAAAAGTTATAAGAGAAATAGATTTGCCCATTCTTAGGATACTCTGCCACACACAAAGGTAATAAATGTATTATCCACACGGGAAAACTTGTCACATCTAGACATGTTATTTTCAATGAGGAAGAATTCACATGTGCTGGTAAATTCTTTAACACAACAAAACTTAAGTCAATAAACTTTATACCCTACTCAAATTGGTTCACTATTTTTTCTAAGTTTCCTAATGTCACTCAATCAAAAAATAATATAATGTAATGCAGTCTTACAAACTTTTTTTCTACTAAAATGATACTCTCACTTGTGCCTCATGCTCTCATAGAAAATCATACCTACTCAAACTCTCATGTCCAAGAAAATCTTGCACTACATAACATAACCATGTCAAAATTCGATTTCATTTCTCGAATTGTGCATTCTAAGTCATCATATTCATTAGTTCTTACATAGGAAATGAATCTGAAGCTCAAACTACACATTATCATGTCATACCTAGCCAAATTATCTCAATAAGGTCTACCACGTCTATTCATACCCTACCAAATACCACCAATACTCTAGTTTCTTCTAAAAATACACTTTTTTGAGTAATATGGCCAAGATTTGTATCTCTAAGCCTAAACCCATTTCTAATAGTCTTATTGACACGACTATGGATCTAACTAAGGAGTAAACAACGTTTAACCATACCATTTTTTATCCTAACTATATAAAGAAATAAAAGATAAATTCAACCTCTAAAGTCTAATAACATATGGTCTTTGAATCTGTGACTTCCTAATATTAATGTTATAGGAAACAAATGGGTTTACAAACTGAAATATGGTGTTGATGGCTCTTTGCAAAAATATAAGACAAGGTTAGCTGCTAAAGGGTTTGATCAGTCTTCAGTGATTAATTTTGGTAAAAACTTAACCCCATAAATCAAAGCCTCTACAATCATGCTTGTTTTGAGCATTGTTGTGTCTAAAATCTAGGGCATACGACAATTAGACATCAACAATGTCTTTCTGAATAATAATCTAAAGAAGTTTATTTGCATGTCACATCATCAAGGGTTTGAAGACCCCGTGAAGCCACCGAATTTACTCGTATTGTATAAAGCTCTTTATGAACTCAAATAAGCCCCACAAGTATGGTTTTCAAAACTCAAGGAATTTCTAGTCAGTTGAGGGGTTCTTAAAATATAAATCTGACAATTCTATGTTCTTATTTATTACATCAATTTTATTTTAACCATCTTGATTTATATGAATGACATTATTTTCATCGGGAACATGTCCGAGGTTTCAAAAAGGTTTATCAGTAGTTTTAATGCTATTTGCATACTAATGGGCATGTCGAACATCCATATGTTCTTAGAATTGAGGTTACCTGAGACAAGGCAAGAGTTTATATTGTGATACTCCAATAGTTGTTGGGAAATCTTTATCTCTTCATATTGGTGTTCTCCATCCCGATCCTATAATATATTGTAGTTTGTTACGGTCATTCCAATACTTGTTTAAAACAAGTCCTAATATAGCCTATGTTTTCAACAAGCTTTCACCATTTCTAAAAGAACCTACTAACATACATCTAGAAAATTAGAAATGAATATTACGTTACTATATGGAATAAAGACCCTTCGAATCCATCTAAAACCATCTTCTATGTTCTTTCTTACTGGTTTTTCTGATATAGACTCAATGAGTTCCTTTGATGATCGGTGCTATATTGGTGGATAATGCATTTTTCTCAGTGTTTCCTTAATTTTTTGGTCCTCCTCTCAGATGAAAATATCACAAATATATCCCAAGTAGTAATTTATTTATCTACGAAGAAAACATAAAGATTTTACACACTCACATACCTATTTATAAAATTCCTTGCGTGATTTCTCCCACTAAATATATTAATTCCATAATTAAGATATTGGACCTATATTTATGGCGATTACTTTCGTCGTTGTCAATTAAATTGGTTTTGAGTCATAAGATGTTTTTAATCACTCTTGATTCCTTTTAAAGCTCTTTATTGCACGATTATCGTGATTGTGCCTCACGGGCATCAGTACTTGATATTACTTCTTTGGTGAACCTCAATCTGACTATGTCAGTCTTTCCATGTGGCCTATGTTCGGCCAACTTATGACTTGGATGAGCCATAATTAGATTACAATAGCTTTCCTATATAACCTATGTTTGTTGAAGGCGTCGCATAGGCAGACCTTGATCATATTACGTAAACATTCATATACGACTTCTGCTCGTTCGCACCTTGTGAGATGGCCTCGGTGTCTCACGGTCGAGCCTCAATTTAGTTTTCAATAACGATACGTGCGCGTTGCTCGTAGGTCACCTCAGTATTATGTAGGAACCTTTTGATTGGGCCTTGATTCAGTCATTATACCGATGTCTCTGTGCACCTGTGTTGATCGGTTTGTTACTATACAATCACATATTGCCCAATAAAATATACTCTGATAACGGTGACCTTATCAAGGCTCATTCGAGTTCATTGAGTATGTTTGAAAAAGATACTCAATGAAATAAAGAAATTAGAAAAAATAGATGTGAGGAGTCAGACTCATGGCCCGTGATGTGGCCTAGTGGTTTAGCATTCCATGTAACGATATGATAGAATATCAGTGTTATGATAACACATGTCGTCACTGGGTGACACGTGTATCCTAACCCAACGATAGCATATGGGAGATGAAATATTATGTCACTTCAATTCTTGCAAAGCATTTAACTTTAATTAATGGATTAATGATGACTGAAATCCCATCACACATGGACTATGGAGCCAATAATACAGATGGCGCCAAAAAAGAATTGTAAGAAGAAATAGAAAGCCGGTAACGTCGCTGGTGATGACACAGATTCGAAGTTGAAAATCTCTTCCTATTTGGAAGAGTAGTTTAATCGGGTGTATGGGTATTTGACTACGAATGGTCTGCACAAATTTAAGGTTAGATATGGTATCTTTAGTGATGTCATCAGATGGGTGCCGGTTCCTAGAGAGTTGTCGTATAAGGCCCGGGAGAATAAAACGTGTTTATACACAACCGTTTTTTACTGGGTCTTTTTTCCCCTATCTTAATTTATTCGTGACTTTTTTTTTATAAACATATAACCTACACAACCTACGGCCAACAGATGGAGGATACCACTGAACATAATTCTGAATTCCAAAGTGCTAAATACTCTCGTGTGTTTGGCTTATTTCTTAGCTGTAGTTGATGTTTCCAAACTGGTCCGATCTCTATTCTTCTAGCTCCAACTGACTAGAGTAAGAAGATTGGTGGTTTTACCCGCCTCAGATATAAACTAGAAACTTACATTCATGTTTGTGTTTGGGAATTGAGAGCACGAGAGTGCTCTTATGAACCTTCAATTGGAGAGGTGGTGGAGGGCTAAGTGTAAGGATTAAATGTTATGTAGTTAGTATGAATATATTCATTTGGTGATACTCTTTTAACTTGTGTTGATTCTTGTAGGTGAAGGAAAACCCCAAGAGTGGCGTAGGGAAGGATTGTTAGAAGATGTTGTAAACTCGTTGCTCAGTTTGTCTACAGCTTCCCATTCAATAAAAAGATGGAATAAAAATGAGATGCTCACTATTCATGATGTTGAAGAAAATAGTCACAAAAAGTAAGGTTGTGCACAGTCGAGAGAATAGGGTGTTAAGAATTAGGGTCGACACAAATTGACGAGGATGTGTATCCTCCATTAAAAAACAATTGTGTCATACTTGATACTATACCCATATCGTAACGCAAGTTGACGTTGGTGGATGATAATGAGGAAGTATATGGGGTCTGATGGAGAATGTGAGGAAACATTGTTGTTGGAGATACTGAAACAAATGGGCAAAGCACCCGAGGTGATCATGATAGGAGTCGAGAGATGATGATGGAGGAAAGAAAACGGATGGAGATCATGATATATCAGTTAAGAAGAAGACGCTACCAGAGGGGTTAGCTCAATGTATGGAGGACTTTGTGAAAGATACGGGTTTTGGGTCATCATACGTGAACATCATGAGGCTTAACCTCATGCCAAAGAACGGTCGGGTTGGTGAGGCTGCCCGAGGTGCTACAGTGACTAAGGAGATTCCTCCTATTGGCGTGACTATGCCTCACCCCTGATTACTTATGCTGGAACAATTGAAGCGCTGCCCATAATTGTTGTTTTATGATAATATGCCCATGACCAAGATTCTACAGCGAAAACTGGAACGAGCTATCAAGGTAAGCCTTACCAACTGCATATTAATGTATTAGTTATAAGTGCTAAGTGTAAAATAACGTTTTTTCATGTGTCTATCTAGACTCATCCTAACTCTGTGGTGTTGGCTTATTAATGCATATTTGCAGTTTATTATCAAGCAACAGACCAAAGGCCCTATTTTTTGGCTCAATTCGAGGCCTCGCCACCAAGCTAGCTAGGTTTAAAAATTCTTACGGGTCAACAAGGACTCGTGATAAAAAATCTTCGTGCAAGAATGATGAAATGTAATTTGAGCTATCCTCGATTGCCGATGAGCGCAATGCGTTTAAGAAGAAGTTCCTAGAACTAGTAAGTGGAAGTGCCTTACTATCTCTACAAAATAAAAATTTGATGAAAAAAACATGGTCTAATGTCTCAAAGTGACAGCATGTTGACGCAAAATATAGCCTAAGAAAAAACACTAGAAGACCAGTCCGAGAAAATAGTTGAGCTGACTGTGGATAATGCTAATCTAAAGGTGGCCATTCGGGAGGCTAAAGCATAAAAGAATTAACAGAGGTTGGAGTTGTTGAAGAAAAGTAAATAGGATGTAAAAGACTGGGAGATGAAAGTTATGGAGGTGGCGATGGGAATGGTGGAGAAGAACTAGCAGGAAACTATTCTAGAATTACTAAAACTAAACCCTGGAATGGTATTGGGGTCGTTGAAGATATTTTCACCCCTAGGTGAGCAGCTGAACTTGGAAGGTATCATCATAGCAGTTATAGATCCTATTGTTCAGAAACCGGAGGCATATGTCTCCAAGTTTAATGTACTAGGGGCGAAGGTAGTGTTGACATAGGTGTCTGTTGATGCTGCTATTGCAACTGGAGTAATGGAAACAAAGACCACTTCTCTAGTGGCTGATGCATAATATATGTATTTTATAAATTTGAACAACTAAACATTTTGGTTTCAATTTGATACATGGTGGTGGAACTGTTTTTATGTATGAACAATATTTATACTAATATTTATAGGTATCTGAGTGAAGATCAATGTGTTTATTAAATATTTGGTGACTTAGCATGTCCTTATAATTTTGGGCTCAGTATGGCCCATCGCGTAGCCCTGGAAGGGCATTCCCATTGGCTTATTCGTGGGAGAGACTGATTCAACATTTTGTGTGGCCGTTATAGGCTTAATGTATTACCAGTTCTCATTTTAATCTTGGTACAAGGTATTGGGCACAATGCAGCCCCTTACATAACCTCAGAGGGCCTGACCAATTAGCTCATTCAAATTATTTGACTCAATTAATATGGGTACAATATGACCCCTTGTGTAGCTCCTAGGCATGGGCAGTGACCCATTCATACTTTTGTAAGAAGTGAGATAAATATTAAACAAACACATTAATTGGAGAAACCAATAATATTTCATTAAAGGAAATGTAGTTTGATGCCTCGTTAAAAAACCCCTTCCCGCTATCAGAAGGGAAAAAATATGCATGGATAAATTACATGGTTTGGTGGTACAGCTTTAGTTGACTTATATTCCAAGGATGTTTGAGGGTGTGAACTTATCTGTCAGCTAGACGGTAGCCACCATGGTGTCTCTTGTAGATGATTGTGTAGGGGCTCTCCCAATTGAGGCATAACTTTCCAGAAGCCTTATCACTTGATATTTGATATATTTTCTTCATAACACCAAATTGGAGAGCATGTGGTCGCAACCGTGAATTAAAACGTCCCTTCATCAGAATTTTGTAAGGCTTTGTGCGCACTCGTGCTTGATCGCGACGCTCATTGATAAGGTTGATTCTGGAGTAGTTGGCGAATCTATGACTTGGGATGATGCCTTCTATAGGTACTCCCACTTCTATAACGTAGACAAGTGCAAATGAAGTGTCTCCACTTGCTGCGCGTGGGGTGGTGCGGTAAGCCCATAGTACTTTGGATAGTTTATCGGGCCACTTCCCTTTGGCAACCTCCACCTTCTTCTTGATGCCATCTAACATTTTCTGATTTGTGACCTCGACCTTCCCATTTTCTTGTGAGTAATAGAAAGTGAAGAAATGTTGTTTGATGCCATAACGCCTACAAAACATTGTGACGGTGAAATTTTAGAATTGGGGGCCATTGTTTGTCATCAACACACGTGGAATACCAAATCAGGTGAGTATCTTGTGATATACTAAGTTACAAATCTCTTGGGCTTGAGTACGGGAGAGGGCTTCAGCTTCAAACCATTTGGCAAAATAGTCCACAACCACTACCAAAACCTGGCATTCCTGATTGTCATTAGAAACGGTCCGACTAAATCAATGCCCCATTTATCAAAAGGGCAAGATATCAGATTAAAACCCACAAGCTCGCTTGGTAGGTGGCCAGTGTTAGCGAACTGTTAGCAGGTGTAGCATTGTTGGACTATACGTTCTGCATCGGCTGCCAGCTCGAGCCAATAATAGTCTGCCAGGAGAAATTCTCGGATGAGGTTGCGAGTAGTGTGGTATATTTCTGGTTGAGGGTAATCTGGTAAAGTGTTTAAAAAATGTTTCTATAGTTTTGTGGTGTATTGTGTTTAGTGTGTACAGTAGAGAGCTAATTAAGCTGCCTACTAGTATTAAATTATGATCACCCGCATTAATGAAAGTAGTTGGGTTATTTATACTTAATTACTGACCCATGGGCTTATTGCGTCGGGTTGTGAAATCGGGTCGAGTTTAAAGACCCATTAGTCATATAGCTTTAAGTTGATTAGCAACTAACTTAGTCAAAAGTTAACACATTTTCCTGTTTGGATATTTGGTGTAGTAGCTTAGTCTGAATTTACCTTTGGAATTAATTGTGGTGTAGTGACTGAAAACTCCGAACTCATCAACGGTGGCCATAATATACTCCTGAATCGCCCGAATGTAAGTCATGTAAAACTGTTGTAGCTTCTTATTGACTTAAACAACGTAGCAGAGGTAGTGTTGCACATTTTCACTAGAGAATGTTATCTAGTACACAATACTTAGCGATACACAGCTGCAGCATCCTAGTCGTTGCTTTATCCACATAGAGGGTATCGTCACCAAGGTATTAATAAGTAAGGTTACCGCCGGTCAGTCATAGTCTCGATCATACAGATACTTTCTATGAGCATGGGTGTTTTAATAGTTGGTGGTACTCTAGTATCACCAGTGGATGATTTAGCCAATGCAATGGCTGCGGAGTTATCGAGCCTCTGAATCTGTTCGTAAATTATTGTTTGTAATTTAGAATCATATTTTTTAGAGCAATTATATAAATGTGAAGTCCTTCTTTTTTGGCGTCGTAGGTGCCCTTAGCTTGGTTAATGACCAACTACGAGTCAGTTCGGATACTAAGCACCTGAGCTCTACTTGTTTGAGCTAGCTTAATATCTATGATGACTGCCTCATACCTTATCGTTTTGTTTATCACTAGGAAGTTAAAACAGATGGTTTGTTGTATTTCCTCCTCTGTAGGTAGTTTCATCATTATACTGGCACCACCATCCGAAGTACTTGATGCTCCATCAGTTTCAAGAACCTACTCTAGTTCGGAGTTACATGGCAATGGTTTGGTCATGCCAAGTTTACTGCGGGGTATGGATAATCTGTGATGAATTGATTATGGCTTGTCCCTTGATCGCGACATTTGGCTCAAATTTGATTTTGTACTCCCCTATCTCGATGTACCATTTGGTAAGGTGACCAGAAATATTAGACTTTAACAATACAATCCTTAGAGGAAATGAGGTTGGTATGGTAATGACGCGGCCTTGAAAATAGGGGCAGATCTTGCGAGCAACAACAACAAGTCCTAATGCTAGCTTCTCCATATTGAGATAACGAGTCTCTGCATCCACCAAAGTCTTTCTAATATAATATATTGGTCGTTGAATGTCGTTTGGTTCTCAAGCGAGCACAACACTGACTGAAAAAATGAGAAATATATAGATAGAGGAAAAAGGGCTCACCTGCCATAAGAGAAAAAATATTTTTGGCAACGTGAGATCATTTTTGAGTGCTACGAAAGCCGCGTTACAATATTTATTCCCTACAAACTTCTTTGCATCCCGAAGTACCTTGAAGAAAGGAAAATGCTACGAGGTGCCCCGTTAGGCATTGAACCTCTTTGGTATTTCTTGGGGGCTTCATTTGGATTAGTGCCCTTAGTTGAAGAAGGTTTGCTTCAATCCACTTTTTGCTGACGACATAACCTAAGAAATTGCCACTAAAAACCCTGACTGAGCATTTAAGCATTAAACTTACGAGGACACCAAAAACAATTATTATGTACTTCCAACTATTGCTCGACCGTATTGGTTTTGACGATCATATCCTCGATATAAACTTCCCTATGGTTCCCAAATTTCTCTTTGAAGATATAGTTGATGAGATATTGATATGTAGACCCTGCATTCTTTAACCCGAAAAGGCATAAGAGTATAACAGTATAACCCCGCTTAGTTTGGAATGTTGTATGCTCCTCATCGTTTAGGTGCAAATAAATATGATTATAACCTGATTATTCATCCATGAATAAATAAATACTCAGAACTCAAAGTTGAGTCCACTAACTAATCGATACAGGGTAATATGAAAGCATCTTTAGGGCATGTTTGATTTAGGTTGGTGAAATCGACGCATATGAGCCACTGCCCTCCTTTCTTTTTGACCAACATAGGTTTTCCTACCAAAACCAGATACCGGGCACGACGTACGTGCCCAAATCGAAATAGCTTATCTAGTTCATTGTTGATGGCTTCTTGCTTTTCTATTGAGAATGATCGACATTTTTCCGTGATGAAGTTACCGTATCTATCTATTAATAGCTGATAGAAAATTTCTGATGAGTCTACCCCCGTCATATCACTAGTATTCCACGCAAAAATATACAAGTTTTTCTAAACTTATCAAAAAACTTCTAACAACAGAATCTAAATTGTTACATATTCATAGGATGCGGCCTTCGGAAACAATCTCGTCATTTGTGTCTCCACGAATGTCATCTGGTCGTTTTATTTCCCTCAGATCATCCATTGTGGCGGGCCAGGGGTGCTGCTCTTTGGTTGGTCCTGCTTCCTTTTACTAGTTAATTGTTATTGTAATTTTTTGTTAGAGTTGATAGCCATTGCATAACAGCTTTGGACGGTTCGCTAGCTCCCCTTTATGTTGCCAACCGAGCTTTCGACTGGATACTTGATGTATTGCCTTAAAAGGCAAGGAATATCCTCCATATGATGCATCCATGGTCGTCCAATAATAGTATGGTAAGAGCTTCGTGTATCAAAAATCATAAACAGTGTCTTAACCTTCTTTTTACTAGTCCTATGGCCATCTGTAACTATGAGTTCGACCTCACCAACACAAGATGAGACCTCTAACATTCAATCATATCTTTCTTTGAAGATTATGTTGGCCAAAATAACCCCATCGATCAACACCCTGGTTACCATAACTCAACCTATGTCTAGGTTGACAGTCAAAACATCATTGTGAGGGGTAACAATCCCTCGCAAATCATCGTCACTGAAATTGAGGTCGACTAATGGGTCATTGTAATTATGGTAGGAAGATCCCTTGATTGCGTGCACCTCATGGTCAGCCTTAGCCCTCTTCTTGGATTGTTGTTCATCACCTATCAAGGTTCCTTCTTGAAATCATAAACAACCATTGTTGATTTCCTTTGTCAACTCTCTTGTCTCCCAACGGGCCTCGTCATTATACGAGCGAGTCTACTCTTTATTTTCATTATGCCGATGATTCATTTGCTTTTTAATAAATTGGACGACTTAGCCGTTGTCGATTTGTCTTTGGATCTCCTCCTTCAACTGCTAGTATTCATCCGTCAGATGGTTTTGGTCATTATGATAAGATCAAAAATAACTTCTCGAACGCTTATTATTAGGGGTTCTCAAAGTACGAGGAGAGAGATATCGCATCATATACTTAGTCCTGTCATAGATGAGTGAAATAGTCTCTATTAATAGATTAAAACGCCGTGTTGGATTCTCGTAGGATGCTAAGGGGTGGTTACTTGCGCCCTGTAACCCGTCATGTTGAGGTCCTTCTTCCAGTCTTCTTCTATCATACGATCCCATTTTTTAGTCTGGTACGACTCTCTTTGATGAGTCCTTTTTCGTGGACTCGTCGACCCTCATGAAAGAATCTGCTCAAGATAGGAGGTCTCTCATATTCTTATCTGTAAAATAAACTAAGTTAGCATATAGATGACCCTTCCGGCCGAGGTCTCTCTTAAGTGAAGCGTAGGCCATGGACTCTTTTAGATTTTGTAAAGAATTCATGGCATGGACAAAACACTTGACATAGCATTTTAAAGACATATTTATACAACTATTTACGTGATTTATCTCTCCCACCAAATATATTATTTCTCTAATTAAGATCGTGGGCCTAGATTTATGGCCATTAATTTATTCGTAGTCAGTTACATTGGTTTCTCAATCATAAATTGCTTTTAATAATTCTTGATTCCCTTTAAAGATCTTTATTGCGCGTTGATCATTATTGTGCCTCGTCCTGACTATGTTGGTCTTTCCATATGACCTCTATTCAGCCAACTTACCACTTCAACGTGCATCGATTGTATACTAGATTCCCGATGTGATCTTTGATTGGTGAGGGTGTCGCATAGACAGCCTTGATCAGATTACGTCAACCTTCCCATAGGACCTCTGCTCGGTCACGCCTTCTAAGATGACATCGGTGTCTTACGGTCGGGCCTTGGTTTATTCGTAAGTGCCGATACGTGTATGTTGCGCATGAGTCACCTCGGTATTGTGTGGGAACCACTCAGTTGGGCCTCAGTTCAGTTGTTATACTGATGTCTCAGTGCGCCTGTGCTGCTTGGTTTGTTACTATACAATCACATCTCGCCTAATAACATCTACTCCGACAATGACAACCTTATCACCTCCAAGAAGGAAGATGTTGTTGCTCGTTCCAACACTAAGTCATAGTATATTTCCTTAGCCAATCTATCCTTTGAGTTTATTTGGCTACAGTAAGTTCTTTGTGAACTCTATTTTCCATGAACTTATCCTCTATTTGTCTGATGTGACAACATGAGTACTATTTTATTGGATACATATACAGTTTTCCACGTGTTAACCAAGCACATTGAAATAGATGTTCATTTTATTTACGACCAAATTCTCAGGTGTGTTGTGAAGATGTGTTTCATCTCATCTCCTAAACAGACAGCTGGTGCTTTCACCAAATATTTGTCTCAAGCTCGATTCAGATTCTTGCGAAGCAAACATGGACTCTGAATCCCCCCATCTAGTTTGAAGGGTTGATGACATAATAGAAAAATAAAATCAATGAGCTAGACCTTTTAAGTGTAAAGAAGAATAGAGATTGAGTGTGTTGAGAGGACGAAGAGCTAATAATGCTAAAAGGTGAAAAAAAAACTGTGTTTGAAATACAAGACTAATTTAGGTCTCTAATAATGAACTTATTCTTCGAATAAGCTGCGGTAATCTTTAAGTTTGGGTTCTAGTGTTGGTTGAGCCTGACTTTTGGCATGTGCAAATAATAGCTCAAATAACCAAAAATAATAAGTCCAACACACACATGTGTCTTAAAAAAATCAAAACATCAGAGAGGATAAGATTTAGTAACGCAATAAAAAGTATTCCTTGTGGTTAACCCATTACGTGCTTTACATAAAAACGATAGTGTGTAACGTTATTTAATTGAGAAAAATATTCGTAAATACCAACTCAACTATCTCATTACCATCTAATATCTAAAAATTGCATCATTCTAATATGTACCTTCATGAGGATAAAAAATACAAGTAACCTTTTTTTCTTTCTTCTGAATTTCTCTTTCTTACTTTTTTATTTTTATATTTATTTTAAAAAGTCTGTATATTTCAAATCATAACTGGAGAAAAAATCTGAAATTACCATCGACTTTATTTTTTTAAGACGACCAAAATTAGATCCATTAATGATATTTTTTTAAAAAAATTGGAATTTTGTTTGGCGATTAAAAATTTATAAAACTCACATGGCTAAAAATATACAGAACTCTCATGGTTAAAAATGTACAGAACTAGCACGGTCGGATTATAAATAAAGAACTCTCTTATTTAATATTCAATAAACTCGCATGGTTTAATATGTACATAACTCTCATGCATGGTTGGAAACATAATATACAGAACTCTCGTGGTTAATAATGTACATAAGTCTCATGGTTAAAAATGTACAGAACACGCACGATTGAATTATAATGAAGAACTCTCATGTTTAATATTCAATAAACTCGAATGGTTAAAATGTACATAACTCTCATGGTTGGCAATATAATGTATAAAACTCTTACGGTAAAAAACGTACAACACTCTCATGCTTAAAAATGTACAGAACTCTCATGATTGAACTCACATGTTACTGGTAAAGTTTTTATAAAAAAGAAAAACTTTGGTTCAAGAATTAGAGGTGGTTACGTGGCTAGTGATGAGACATCATATTCTACTAGTTATTAAAGAATTGAGTATTGAATGTGAATTATTTAATTGAGATGGTCATAAGTAAAGATAAATAATAATTTAGATATTATACGAGAGGATTAATGCCATTTTTTCAATTTGTTGAAAAAAAAATTGTTCATTAATAAGATCTTCTTAACTTTACCAACCATTTTGTCATTCAAGCATTTAACTACCAACAAATCCGACAGAATAAAAAAAATCTTCCTCATTTTATTTATTTTAAATATTTATTAAATATTTTGATGGTTTAAAATAAAAAACTGACTCCACTGTATTAATTTTGTTTAATTAACTTCAATTGTGAAATATAGAGACGTGCACTTATGATTTCTTTTATATAAAGAATCTCAGTTTATATATATTTATATATTAGAGTATCGTTCTAATGATGATCTAAAATTTATAATGGTGCTATTATCAAGAATCACGAATGATTTAAAAAAAGTACATCTTGATTTTGATACATAAGATAAAATAAATGAAAATAAATAATAAACTGTGCATGATTGGAAAGTTTTACTAATTCGTCATACTGATTACCGTATCCTATCAACTTTTAGGTAAAAGAAAAGATAAATATCTTATACTCATTTATGTCATTATATAATAAAGTGAACCAATCTAATAAATACACCAGGTTTATCATATGATTAACAAATATAAAAACATGCATTCACTAGAGTAGATATTGAAAAATTAATTGTTCGAAAATCTCTTCCAAAACAGGCCAAATCCTATACAAATGGTTAATGCTTCTCTCAAATGCTATATAATGTACACATTTTGGACAACAAACATATAAAAATCTCCACTCCACTGTAAACTTCATCATGACTAGAAAAAAGGTGCAATTGGCATATATACTGAACGATTCAGCCCGGAAAGCCACCTATAAGAAAAGGCAAAAAGGTTTGATGAAAAAGGTGAAAGAATTAAGTATATTGTGCGATGTCAGCGTTTGCGCGATTATCTACGGTCCTTACGAGCAGCAACCCGAGATATGGCCCAATGCTCTTGGTGTCCGACGCGTTTTGGCTGATTTCAAGAATCTGCCGGACATGGAGAAAAGTAAGAAGATGGTAAACCAAAACGCTTTCTTAAGGCAAAGGATTGGTAAAGCAGCAGATCAACTCAAAAGACTACAGCTAAACAATCGCGAAAAGGAAATGACACAAGTCATGTCTCAATGCCTCGCCGGAAATATCAGTTTGCAGAATCTTAATGTTATGGAGTTGAAGGATCTTAATTGGATTATTGACCAGAAGCTAAAGGAGATCCAAAGAAGAGAGAAAAGTTTTAGCAAAACTGAAGAGTTAGCCATGATAGGAACACCGGTGGAACAAAACATACAACCTAGACCAGAGTGGCTCATGAACATGATCGACGGACAGGAACTCAGTCAATATGCCATTTAAGTTGGTTTGCTCGATTCTCTAATGCAAATTGAATTTACGAGTTCTATATTAATTACTTTCTGGTTGAGTAGCACGCGAAATGTTTTCTTTTTGTTGTGGGTGATGATTGTTTCAACTCTTTGATATGTTCTATCAGTTGTTTTCAAGTATCATATGGAATAAAACTCAAATTATTGCTCACAACAAATTGTTTGTGACGATTTTAATTGTATTGATCATAAGATATATAATCTTGCATACTCCTGATATGGAATCAGGACAGTACAGAACCATATAGATTTATTGGTGTAGTGAATATATTTAAGTGCAGGCTATGAAATTGTATCTATGTTCCAAATGTATATTTATCTTTTTATTTATTTGTAAAGGCATCTTAATAAAAAATTGTCAAAATTAAGGTACTCACAACAGTTAAAAATAGTCTAAATATTGAATTAGAATGTAGTCGGAAAAATATATCATTATTTATGCACTCCATTGTAGCCGGCAACTGAGGGAGGTCTATTACTACTGGCGTAAATCGTATCGTGGTTTATATTTTAATTGTTAGATCAGAGTTTATCGTCTCCCTTTTAGTATAAGTGACTCCAAGGAAAAAAAAACACCTTAAGTTTATTAGGATGTGGTTTGCTTCTAATCATAAGATTTCAAATGTCATTAGACATTAAGGTACAATCAATGAAACGATTCTTAATACGTGGAAATGGGGTTTAGACACTAAACACATACGCAGAATTATTAGAAATAACTTAACATTCCTACCAAATCTTTAAGAGTATGGATATAATCAATTAAGATCTGTAACGATAGATTAAATATTCAAATATGGTCAATTTTGAGCGATTGTGGAAGATTCTCAACCGATTGATATGTTTATAATTTTTTGGAAAAAAATAACAATAGGAATAAGGCTTTGTTTAAATCCGAACCCAAAATTATAACCGGTCCCAATTTTAGGAATTTTAAGCATCTCCAATTTTTTTCTAAAATAACCCACATTTTTACTAAGCTCTAACGTTATGTTCTAACTATTCACAAACCAAATCAGTCCATATTTCTTTTTTCCCTCATTTCTTCTTCCTTCTATCACCGAAACCCCCAAACACAAAAATCACAAAACCTATATTTCGGCAAACAAAAAAAATTCTACAACAACTTCGCACTACTCTAATCTACTTAGAAACAACAAATGGAATGGGGACGGAGTAAGAACCTCTTTTGACTTTTTGTTTTGGTTATATTTAGTTTTTTATGGTTTGGGTAGGTTTATGCAATTTAGGGTGTTAAATAGGTAAATACCTGTTTATTTAGGTATTGTTAGTTATATTTTGATGTTAGGAGGCTGGATTTGCGTTTGAATAGAGATTTTAGGGTTCGATTCAAATTCTAGATTTGGGTTTTCTTGATTTTGTTTTGATCCCCGCCCAACGAGAACATGTTAACCCGGTGGGGTACCCTATTTTTTTCTAAATTTTGTCTGAACCCCGCTGAGCGTGGCTGGGAAGCCCCGACGGGGACGCTGTTTTTTTATTTGCAAGTTTGATATGGTCCCGACCGGGTCAACCCAGCCTCACCCAACGAGGACCTAGTTGATTCTACGGTTTAAGATTACATTTTTTTTCGCAGCATGAGGTACCTAGACCTGAGAAGGAGAAATGAAAGAAATTAGCAAGGCGTGAACGGGAAGAAGTTCGTCAGTCGAAAATAAATGGTGGCAGTGCTAGTAGGCCGAAGGGCGATCAGGCCGAACGTGGTGAGCGCACGATGCACACGGAACACTCCGTAAGGCATACAACATATGATGCAATGAGGGAGCGGGGTTTACAGCTGTCACATCTACGAGAGTTCTGTAGCCAAGGCCGTGGGCTTATAAAATCTAAGGAGCGGGAGGCGGATGTCCCCAGGCCATCACCTCTAAGAAAGGTTTGTAGCCAAGGTCGTCCAACCGATCTGGAGGGATTGAGGGACCTCTTCTTAGCGCAAAACAGTATTATTCTGTTCTCCTCCTATATGCAGCAATAGGCCTATTTCACATTCATAGACGACGTAAGTTCTTTAGTTTATGACTTAATTAATTTTTTTTACGTGAACTATATTTTTTACCGTATATCAATATTTGTTTCTTTGTTTCAGTCTCGTTTCGGCATCACAGTCTAATTAAAATAAGGGCTACTCAGTCAATAGGACCTTAATAAACTGTTAGGGGTAAAGGAAATATTGGAAGAGACTTTGTTCTAGGCACTTATGCGCTACCTACCAAAATTTAACTCGCACCCACAATTGGACGAGGTGTTCATTGAGAGGTGGCACTAGTAGACCAACACCTTCCAGTTCTCGTTCGACGAGATGACCATCACGCTGGGTGAAGTTTATATGATTATCGACCTCTCAGTCGAGGGGAGAATTATCGATGCCTTTAGGACCGAGTCGAAATATCATACATATGCACGATATGCCTCGTTGTTGAGAATTTCGGCGGAAAATGTGCAAAATGATATGACGGTGCATGATGGGAGTGGGTTCGGGCTTCGATGACTAAGGGAGATATTTTCCGGGGCCGCATATTTGGATTCCAACGCCGCGCTTACTATGGATATGAAGAAACAAGCCGCTCGAACATACATCATGTTTTTTCTCGAATGTACCATATTCACGAACACTAGCCAAAACAACATCCAATGCGATTTTATCCATCATCTCGAGCACTTGGAGAAGCTTGATGAGTACACATGGGTTATTTGCGCATTAGTATGGTTTTTAGAAGCGTTTGTGAGGCATATCAAAGCACTCATTGAAGAGCTTAGTTGGGTTTTCAGCATTGTTGGATCGTTGGGTGTATGACCACTTCCCTACCTTCCGGGCGATGTTGAATAGAGGTTACTAATCAAATGATATTTGTCCTTGATTTTATATTACTTTTATACTAATTTAACTATTAGTTTTAATTAATTATGAATAAAAATACTCTTATTTGGTTATTTTTGATTTAGTGAAATTGGAGCAAACAAAGCAAAAAAAAGTTAATATTGGACATAGAAACTATAATTAAAAAATAAGATAAAAGTCAAAGACTTGAAGATAATTAAAAAAATAATAAAATAAAAAAATATAAGAAATTAATTGAAGATCGCCATCTTAATATTTTAGTTTACTAAAGAATAAATTATAATATCTTTATTATTTAATTTAAAAGAATAATATAGTTCTTTTATTTTATTTCATAAAGATTATGATTTTATTTTTAGGAGAATAAAATATTTGGTTTTCTTGGAGACCAAGATTAATAGAAAGCCCATAACTCTTCATATAAATAAAAACCCTAACCGAGGAGATCTAGGCAGCCGTCAACAGTCTACTTTTCTTTTTTCATTTTTGTTTTTGTTTTTGTTATTAGGGTTATGCTCAATAAGAGCTAAACATCTTCAATTACTTACGGGTTCAATTGATTGATGTTAGATCTAGGTTGAGACCGAGAGGTAAAATCTATTTCTGAAATATAATAATACCACTAGGTTGAGTAAGGAATGCTTGTGACCAAAGGTCATGAGTTCAAGTCCCTCTACATACGCTTTCTTGGATGAGTCTGTCACCTTGTGTGGTTTACCTTCTAGCATTGGTTTGCAGGCTATTGCGTCAGACTAGCGGTTTACCCTGTGCGCACTCGTTGAGTAACAGTTGTGGGTTCCCTCCGGAAAAAAAAGTACGCTACAGCCATGACCCAGTGAAGTCTGAACTATATTTTTAGCTTTCATAACCCAATTGTAGGAGGTAAGGGACTAGAGATATAATTAGCCATACAAAAGGGTTAGTTGTGTTAGATCGAGACATGATCATCAACACTCTGAACGAAAACCTGACTTTGAAAAAGATATGTTTAGATTTGATTTAATTAATTATTTAAAATTCTTAATAAAATATATATACATGTTTTAAAGCCATAGAATTTTTTTAATATATATTTCTTTAAATTTAATTAACTATTTTATTTTATTTTATTTTATTTTGCAAATACCAACTCTTGATCTTCTAGATCAAAATTTAAACTTTATTTTTTTTGTTTCTAATTAGTATATTTTTATATTAAATTGTAAATTTGAAAATAGATTTATTCCCTTGGGTTCGATATTCGAGTCTTAAATGCTCATAAAACCACAATAGAAATCATACACTTGTGATTTTTTATATCAAGTTTTTGGCGCCGTTTTTGGGGAATAAAATCTTTATTTTTTAGATCTATTAGTTTGATATATATTTGTGTAAATTTATTTTTATTTTTAATTTTGGTTTGTTTGATATATTTTTATATTTTTGTTCTAACTGATTTTTATTTTTATTTTATATTATTTTAAAAAAAAATAATTTTTTTTAGGAAAACTTTGACAATATGTATGCAATGGATAACAGAACAGTGCTCCAAGCTAAGTTAGATACGCTTGAACAAGAATTGGCCCATATAAGGTTAGATGCGCTTGAAAAAAAATGGACCCATATGAGGATGAATGCAACAATCGTCAATAAGTGTGAAACATACTATACAATAAACCAGTTCGCCTCAACAAAGGGTTACATGTATAACTTCCAGCAAGGCTCTATACCCTCCTATAATAATGATTACGAAGCTGGACGTTGGCAAAATGAAAACTTTTCATGGGAGAATACAAATTATTTTAGGGAGCATGATGATATGAATAGGTTAGAGAAAAAGTTAAACCTAGAGGACTCTGTGAAAATTTTTATCAAATCTTCGAGAAAAATGAATCAAATGCAAAAAATCTGGAGATTTCGATTCAAGATCACGAGGTTTGTTTGAAGAACTTAGAAGATACAATGGATAAATTAATTAAGATCACTGAAAGAGTGTTCGTGCAACCCGATATTTCTCCACCAAAGCTTCAAGATTCTACACAAATTTAGTATACATCAATCCAACATCTTGAAGTTCAAGATGACGAATGCCAAGCTTTGTTGTTGGAAAAATCTAATGAAAATTTTCTTAATGAATCTAAACAAAATCATCAAGAACAACATAGTCATATCGCTTTTATATGTGTTATCAAACTAGAGAAAACTCAAGTAGAGAAGGTTGTAGATAAAACTGAAGATGAAGAAAATATGAGTATTATAATATCTAGCTCCGACGAAGATATTCAATATCATGATTTTAGCATAGCTACATCCAATTCTCAAATTATTTTTCTCTTCAACAATCCACCTCTCAGCAAATTGTTTCAACAAAATTATATCCAACCAACACAATGGAAATCACAAACGAAGTCACTTGTTCCAGAGTTGTAAATATTGTCATGGAAACCTGAACGTGTGACTATTTTTAAAGATAGTTATCACCCACTTTGAAAAGAAGAGTTGACGAAATGTCGAGCTACAGACTTAAAACGAAGCATTGATGAGGCAACCCAATGTAAGTTTTATATTCTTTAATTATAATATTTTTATTTTTGATTTTTTTATTTAGCTATTATTATTTATTTTTAATTTTTAATTTTTTAGGCGTGCTGAGAATCTTCGTTTAGATTTTCTTTGGTGTTTCTACCACTTTTATTTTCTTTACTTGTCCTTTGGCGGAACCAACTAGCTTCTACACTTCAAACTCTAATCCCACAATTTCAACCCCAAACATATTTATCAGGGTATAAATTTTTATTAATCTATTTCTTTATTTTGTTAATATTGGCGACAATATTATATTTTAAGTATGGGGTAGTGGGAAATTGTTGAATAACAATAACTAATCTGTTAATATTGTTTATCGTATATTTTAGGACCTTATAGATTAATTCAAACTTGTGAAGTGACTTTTAAGTTAAAATAATAATAATAATTGCATGTTTAGATTTTTCTATGTCTTGAAATTATTAAAATGAATTATATTACAAATTTAGTTTGAGTGTATGTTTTTTTTCTTAAATAGAAAGTAATTTACTAATATAATAAATATTTTTGGAAACAAAATAGTTGTTATTGTAAAAAGAATATCAAAATAAATTTTATATTATTTCTCAAATAATGAGGTTGAATAATTTTTTACTATGTGACCCGGTCTCTTCCGAATCTGGTCGATATTCGCGTACAAAGGGAAGAGATTTATGTTAATTCTCAAATGTGACTTGTGTATTTTTGTAGTTTAATTAGTCTGAGTCATTAATACTTTGGGTTACTTCATCTCCTAATTCTCCTAACCAAATGAGAGGGATGTCATTGATCTAAAACTTGTTAAATAGACTGATTAGAAAATTTAACTAGATATTGCACAAGTCACATGCAAATATTATATATATATATATATATATATATATATAATATTTATAGCATTCATTTTCAAAGTTTATATGTCATAGGAGTGCCTTATCACCTAATGACTTAAGCCAACGGGTTTGGGATTCATTGACTGTCACATAGAAAGCTTACACGAGCACTTATTTGTGGGAAGCCATACTACCGTGACCTCCTCGCAGTGCAAGAAGAAACGGACGTAAGTTTGTTTATTTACGTCATGGATTAATATGTGTGTTTATTTATTACATGTTTATTTGTGTTTTTGTTTATTTAAAGGTAATTTTTCGACTGTACGAGGATGATCGTGAAACGTTTTTGGAGCAAGAAATAGGGTTGTATCGCAACCCTATTCGCCTAATGTTTGTTAGTAAGGCATACCACCCGGATCGAGTTATGTGGCAGTTTGGTTGGGTCCAAGAGAAGCCTATGGCTCCCATTGCTCATAAAACTGGTCTTAAAAGGGGGGGGGGGGCAATATCTGTTATGCGGTTGAGGGTAGGCACTGGACGAACTAGAGAGACAATTTTTACGTGATCGATAGGTATTCACGACGTTTGGAAACAAGTATTCAGATATCATTCCCTCAGTACGCAACTTATGTTAAAAAATAGGGTTTTTTCTAATATCATGCCTCGTATCCTTAACGAGCAATCCGCAGTTGATGTGGTTAACACGATAAATCGTGTTCTTCCGTTAGACGGTACTCTTGAAGAACTTGTATCCTTCGCAAGGAAGGTTCTTGAAATCACAAGCCTGTGTCTTGTTATCATGTTAGGCTTGTTGATTCTTTGTATATTGTTTTAGTTTTGGAACCATATTTTTTTCTATTAAACGCATGCTACTCTACGCTTTATCTTTCAGATGTTGAACGATTCTAGTTTTATCCGTCTAAGTTTGATGCTATTAATGTTTCCTTTTATATTCACGGTACTTTTGGATTTTGTGTGTTGATGTAAAATAAATGTTTATTTTAGGTATTGTGTGTTGGTTTATAGCTATATGAATCACTTGTATGTTTTGTTAACTCCGTAATGGTTTCTAAAGATATTTAAAGTCCCCTTCCACGACGATTGAACAATTCTCAACCGGGGGAGAAGTTATCACCTGACAGGTGACTATGTAACCTTTGTAGAACATTTTCAAATAGAAGATTATCTACATACCCTGCAGTGTGAAAATTCCAACCGCCCGGGGAATTGTCAAACTTCGGTTGACAATTCCCATCGGGTCATCAATTTAAAGTTCGAAATCATTTCCTTTTGGGATGTGGTCTCCATCCTCGGCGTTGTGAAATTTCTCAATTGGCAGGGGGATTATCACCCACCAGATTATAATGTCTAAACCGCCTTGTAAAGGTTTTTTTTTGTCTTTACAATACTTTGTTTCATTCCCATAAAATATTGTTTACCCGCCAAAACTATATTTCATTCCCGCTAAGTTTTTTAAGGAATTCCCACCTATTAACCATCTATAAGTAGTAGAACCACGCTATAGCATTAAACATCAAAATAATAAGAATGAGTGATTCTAATTGGAATATGAACGAAGATATAAACCTCCTAAATACATTTGAGTTCTTCAAAGGCATGATACAGGAGGAGACTCCTCGCTTTGTCGATGTTGTTTTATGTATAATGTTATTCATGCACGGTAGGGAGGCATCGTGTCCAGATTGTATAATGCTCCGACCACTTGGACGCGAAGAAGTGGCCGAAAAGTTAGCTTATTTGAATACCGTGACTATACCAATTGAGTCACTTCCTTACGAAGTCCGAAGCGAAACCCGCAATATATTTAGTATGGCAGTTTAAAGTATTATTAAGCAAGAGATGGTGGAACATGCGATGTAGAAAATGCAAGAGAGAGTGGACGCAATAAACACCAGCGTTAGAATTAACCCAACTCCCGAAGGAAAGAACGAAGATGAGTAATATCCTTTCGAGAAACGCTTCGAGCATGGATGAAACTATCTGTCGCCATGAAACTGAGTCCGCTATGTCAACTCGGGGCTACTATCTATATCTATCTATTTCCGTTGTTTACATTTTTATTACTAATTATGAAATGTCTTAAATTAGAGTGTAATGTCTTAACTTAATGTGAACCACAAGAAGTGAAATTCTAAATGTTTTTGAGATAAACGTCATCATAAACTACAAAACATACAACTTTTAAAATTCCCAAATCGTACATAGTTTACAATGACCTACTCATGACCTAGTGCTAAACAAACAACAGATAGATCGATTAATGTGGGGCTAAATTGTATGGCACAACCACAAGACATGCCTGATGAGGTTGGATTTCTTTGACACTGGCTATTGTATATATTTGAAGGATAGTTTGGGCATATCTAGTACCATGCCCTATTGAACAACACAACCAAGTGGAACGTTACTCAGCTGTTTGCTAGTCTTTTCCTGTTTTGGGCTTATGGGTTCTTAAACATGACCCAAGCCCATGATATAACCCGGAATGCCTACAGTTCATTAAACAAGTAGAAATACGTCAACTACTTTTATTTATGAGGGTGATAAAAATTTACTGCTAGTACACACCTTTTTATCTCTCTACATTTCACGCTAAATATCTAATTCTTAAAACTATTTCCCAAAATACCCTTTAATCATAAATTATCCACACCAAATTATCGACCATAGTGGGAGGCGACGGTGCATTGCAAATTCAGAACCAGTAATAAAAAAAACAGTTTGGATGGATCCGAATGCACATAATACTCCAGTTCTAAAGGTGGAAGGAACACAAGAAAATAATGAGTACACTATTGAGGAGCGAGATCAATAAAGGGCTGAAATTGAGGCGTTGAAGGCATTAAAACAAGTTGGAAAAAAGAATTTAACAAAAACTCCGGTGCATCAGGGCTTCACCATATTGACAATCCTTGTGAAAATGAGTAGTCCCTAACGACTCATCTCAGCTCCAAGAAAACACATCGATCCAAAAAGATGGAAAGTTCTACTTCGGAATCTTCTAGCCGTTCCTTTAATGATGCGGAGGTTGCAGAGTCAGTCTCATCTACCAGTGACGAAGGATAGTTAAAAAATAAAATAAGGCTTACCAAGAAGAATTCAAGAAAAAGAGATAGACATGTCAGGCTCAAAAACTATCAAGGGAAAATTAAGGGTTCAGCTGATCAACATATTGACCGTTTGTTGATTGATCCCTTTGCTTTCCAATCCGGACCAAGTATTTTTGCTACTCCGAATGAGGATACCGTGTTTATTCGTAGCCAAAATTGGAGACAATCACCTTGATCCTAAAAAATACTCTCCAGACACCTTCCTAAAAGATTTGACAGTGCCAAAATGGAAAACTACGATGGGAGTAAAGATCCAGACAACCATTTTGAGTTATTTAAGAACTTTATGATGAACTTTGACGAGGACAATAGGCTGCTCTGTAGGGATTTTTCTCAAACCTTCAAAGGAAGTTCCCTCAAATAGTATATTAGTCTCTCTCGGGGATCTATAAAACAATATGAAATATTTTGGGTTGCTTTTCGGAGGAAATTCGATAGAAGCAAAAAGCTAAAAGGTAATGGTGATAAGATCATCTATTACACCCAGTAACTGAACAAGTCATTAAAGGAATACATCAGTATGTTTGTAAATACAAAGAATGGGTTGGCAGATTTCTTTGACAAGTTGCAATTTTCTCTCTCGGGCAGGGCTTGAATCCGAGAAACTTGGCTGATTCTGTGACCCGGAAGAAAGCTATGACCTTTAGAGGATTATTAAATAAATTTGGGAAATAAATTAATGTTAAAGAGACTAAGAAGTTTAGAGTGCCTCATCATATCAAATCTACAACTACAACATCAACACCTCAAACATCTACCCAGTCTGGTTACAGATCGAAGGAAACTGGACAAGGATCTCATCGGCCAAGGAAGAATCAATCCAACCAGAACCAGCAAGTCAGAAATAAAATGGGACCTTGGGTTCTACCGGAATGGTTTTCTGAGTTGGGAGAAAGTGTGGCTACGATATATGACAAAATTAAAATGAAGTACACTTTAGAAAGTCGCATTACAATCCCCTAGAGAAAACCGGAGTATCTGTTTCTGTAAATACCATAATGACATTGGGCATGATACCCATGATTGCATAGCATTGAATCAAAAGGTTCAAAATCTCATCAAAATGGGTAAATTGGAGGCCTATGTTAAAAAATAAGGACCAAACACGCTATATAATGGGTCATCCAATGTCAATATTCCCTAAACTACTCCTTTAGTACCGTCGCCTCCCCTATATCGTCTACACAAGAAAATTCTAAGATGATTATTGAAAGGTTTCATGTGGATTCTGAGTAGCTTGACCCAGATCCGGGTCAGAATCAAGTAGGAGTGATAGTGGACAAGACTCCAGCCGTTTCCGATCTTTTTAAATGTTTTGAGTCCTTAACCATATTTGGAGGAGATATTATGACTGCACCTTCAAATTGTTTAAGAAAAAGGCATGTCAGCAGTTTGGCTACTCAGGTGGATGGGAAAATGTCCACACATCTATACCAAACTTCAACTCATTTCATAGTCTTTGATTAGAATAAACTAAGAGATATTGTTGGGCCTCATGAAGACACTGTAGTGATAGAGGCTTCAATAAGAGGAAATGATGTACGCCGAATCGTGAGTAATATGGGCAATTCGGCAAACATATTGTTTTTAAACACCTATAAACACATAAAAACTCCATCAGTTATTCAACGATCGAACAAAACTATTGTGGGGTTCACCGGGAGTTCAGAAGACGTCATCAGAGAATTTGAGGTGAAGGTATTACTTGGCAGAGGGCCTTTCAAGAAAACAGTAACGGTATTGTTTGTTATGGTTGACTGCCCAACATCTATAATTCTATATTTGGGAGATTGTGGCTCTCATGGATGCATGTTATAGCTTATACCGTCGATCAATGTTTAAAATATTATGTGGGGGCACAAGTGGGAGCTGGCCGAAGCAGTCAGAAGGTGGCTAAAGAATGCTATGTAACAGCTCTTGCCTCAAAGTCTTTAGAGGCGGTTAAAATTAACAAAAAATAGCAACTATTGGAGCCTTCCACTGATGAGAATGAAATTGATGACCCAAAGGAGGCTCCTAGTGTCATAATACCTATAGAAGAAGTTGAAATCCATTTTCTGGCCAAGGGAATAAGTATTAAAGTTGGTACTAAGTTGGCACCAAGTTTGTAACAAAGGCTAATTTGTTTCTTTTCGGATAATCTACATGTATTTTCGTGGTGTAATGATGATGTAACCGAAGTGCCTGCTGAAGTAATTTGTCATAAGTTGTTGGTACGAAGTGATGTTGGACCGGTTATACAAAGAAGAAGGCCCTTCTCTAACGAAAAAGTAGATGTGATTGTCCAAGAAGTTGATCGGTTGACAAAAATGGGCCACATCAAAGAATCTCAGTACCCATTATGGACTACAAACCCTATTTTGGTCAAGAAAAAGAATGACAAGTGGCGTATGTGTATTGACTTCAGTGATCTTAATAAAGCGTGCCCCAAAAATCCTTATAATGTTCCTCGGACTGATTAGTTGGTGGACTCCATCTCTAAGAATATATTATTGTCCTTCATGGATGCATTTTCAGGGTACAATCATATAAAAAGGGAACCAAATGATCAAGACCACGAAACTCTTATTATAGACAGAAGACTTCATTGTTACAAAGCGATGTCATTCAGATTAAAAAATGTTGGGGCCACTTATGAAAGGTTAGTAAATAAAGCTTTTTCTAGTCAAATTGGTAGGATTATGGAAGTATATATCGATGATATGATGGTAAAGAGCCTCGAGGAAGATAGGCACATATTCGATATTCAAGAAACATTTTCTAACTTAGAAGTAGTAAATTTAAAGTTAAACCCTGAGAATCGCGTTTTTGGGGTCCGGTCTGGAAAGTTCTTGGGTTATATCATAAGTGAAAAAAGGATTCAACCTGATCCAGATCAGTTGAATACTTTATTAACTATGGATCCTCATCGGAGGGTTAAAGAAGTTCAAAGGTTAACCGGACGATTGCTGTACTAAATAGGTTTATTTCAAGATCGTTAGACAAATGAACTCAGTTCTTTCAAGTCTTAAGGAATTCCAAAGATTTGAATTAATCTCCACAACGTTATCAATCTTTTCTTGAGATAAAAAAGCATTTATCTTCGCCTAAGACGTTGTTCAAACCTATTGAGGGGGAAAATATTTATATATATTTAGTTGTATTGAAGTATACAGTAAGTGTTGTGCTAGTAAGAGAGGTTGATAGTTACACCCGTTTGGTTTATTATATTAGCGAAAGTCTGTTGGATGCTAAAAGAAGATATTTGAAGTTAGAAAATTTGGCATTGGCATTGGTAATAGTAGATAGAAAAATGAGACCATACTTCCAAGCTAATTCAATTTTTGTATGGACATCCTTTCCTCTGAAGAATGTTCTCCAATATCCTGATATATCAAGCATGATGACCAAGTGGTCAATGGAGCTAGGAGATTATGATATTACTTTGCGTCCCGAATTGCAGTTAAGGTTCAATCAGTGGCCGATTTCTTAGTCGAATTTCATGCTGATAGCCCCCTGGGCAAATACAAGAGAACCAAACTAAAAAAGTATGGTTAGTCGAAACTGATGGCGGGTCTAGTACTATGGGATGTGAGGACAAAATTTGTTTAACTTCTCTTTATGGTGATACAATGTATCAAGCTATATGTTTTGGTTTCAGAGCTTCCAACAATGAATCTAAATATGAAGCACTTATAACCGGTCTCAGACTAGCCCTTATATGTGGGGACAAAAAAGTATGATTGATGAGTGACTCCCAACTACTTATTCACCATGCTCAGGGGTAGTCTGAAGCAAAGAAGGAACAATTGATAAAATATTTTCTCATATTGAAAGAAGTTGCTTCAAATTTCAAAAATATCCAATATGAACATGTCCATAGGTCGGAGAATACTGTGGCTGACTCTTTAGCAACCGTAGCCTATTCAGAATCTTACCCATGGATTCTGATGCTACAGTTTCCATCAAAAGATTTAACCCAATAAAAAGGTAAAGATAATGAAGAGAGTATGAATATATTTGTTATTCAACCCATGGCTAAGAAAATTAAATATAAAGCTCGTGGTTTTTTGGTATTAAAAAACGTTCTTTATAAGAAATCATTTAGCAGACCCTTATTGCGTTGCTTAGGATTTGAAGAATCTCAAAATGTTTTATCTGAACTGCACGATTAAGAAGGCTCTTCACATTGTGCATATAAGGCCTTAACTAGAAGAGTCTTATTAGCAGGGTACTACTGGCCATCAATAATGGTAGATGCCAAAAATATGGTCAAGAGGTGTGATCCTTGCCATAAATATGGGAATGAAATCCATATGCCAACAGTTCATATGGAGTTCATATCTGAACCAATACCTTTTGATAGATGAGGGTTGGATTTGGTTGGGCCTCTTCCCATGGCATCCGATGGATATCGAACGATAATAGTGGAAATTGGTTATTTCTATAAATGGATAGAGGTAGTTCCCTTAGTTGGAACCACTTCTAAGTCAGTTATAAAATTCTTCCTATCCAACATATGTTGTAGATTGGGAGTTACCCGAAAGATCACTACAGATAATGGGCCACAATTTGATAATAAAGACATAGAGATGTTTCGCACTCCCAAGGGAATTAAACACTGTTTTTCTTCTTCATTCCACCCTCAAGAAAATGGGCAAGTTGAAGTTTCTAATCGAACGATCTTGCCCGAGTTGAAAGAGAATCTGGAAGAAGCTGCAGGGAAGTGCCAAGTTATTTGCAAGAAGTATTGTGGGCTTACCAAACTACTCCTCGGATTGCTACACAAGAATCCCTGTTTGCTCTCATTTATGAGATGGATGCAATCACACCCATAAAAGCTATTTTACCATCTTTGAGAATCGAAAACCATTCCTAACAGGCTAATGATATGGCAGTTAGGAATCAGTTTGATTTGGTTGAAGAGAGGAGACTCAAAGCACATTTAAGAACATCACACTATTAGGGTTAAATGAGAAGCAAATTTGCATCTAAGGCTAAAAGAAGAGATATTCAATTGGGAGACAAATTCTTGAGAAAAGTATTTTTGCACACTAAAGAAAAACAGTTTGGAAAACTGGCTCCGAACTGAGAAGGTCCTTATGTGGTATGTGAAAAAGTCAAGCCAGAGACATATAATATTCAAGACAAAGAAAGCAGAGCATTGAAACACCCATGAAACATTGAACATCTCAGGTTAAATTTAAAATAGAATAATCTTGTAAATATTTACATTTTTATATCTCAATGTAAATATTAGGGGTCATACTCTTTCCTACCTAGGTGGCGCTGAGAGGTTTTAATGAGGTGTCCGGGTTTTTCAATAACATCTTATGCCTTCTTCAAGATTCTTGTATAAAATTCTTGACCATAGTATGAGGAGATCGGATGAATTAAATACTCATCAAACACCCTGTCTCTCAAATGAAGTATCTTTGAGCTGACCAGATTTTTTAAATACTTGACCACATTTATTAAATACTCGTGATTGGAGTCATTCAATGCTTACTAAAAATTTATTAAAAAAATCATAAATATTGAAAACTACTTAGAACGTTAACTATAAGAAGATAATGGAGTTCGTACTCCGACCCACAATTCACAAAATACCTTGACCATTTAAAGACTGGTTCATAAGATAGGAATTCAAAAACATAACATAGCAAAATGCCTTGGCCGTCCAATGAATTTAGTTTTTTAAAAAAACACACACAAAATAACATCATGACCTTAGGCCTATTTCTCTTCGGTTTCTTCATCATATTTACATGTCTTTGGACTTTTGAGTTCAACGTTTGAACTCTCACCAGTTCCTTCATCAAAATCTTCTCCATTTGAATAACCATGCTTGTCACCATCCTCCATGGTATGGAAAGGAAGCTCATCGTATGGCTTTCCATAAAGGACCAGGGATCCTCTTTAGAAAAGTTTCATGTTACAGCAAAACCATGTCTGATTTGACCCCCTCGTCTCTTTTCTCCAAAGAATCCACCACTCCGTCAATATACCTCTTTATCCCTGCAACTATCTCTTGGGCTTGTTTGGTTACTAAAGAAGCATTCTTATTGAGAAAATTCTGTAGTTTGGTTTTGTCTTCGGATAAAGTATTGATAGTGCTACCACTGGTCGTTTATTGGTCCTTCAAGGATTTGAACTCTCACCAGTTCCTTCATCAAAATCTTCTCTATTTGAATAACCATGCTTGTCACCATCCTCCATGGTATGGAAAGGATCGTATGGCTTTCCATAAAGGACCAAGGGTCCTCTTTGGAAAAGTTTCATGTTACAAAAAAACCATGTCTGATTTGACCCCCTCGTCTCTTTTCTCCAAAGAATCCACCACTCCGTCAATATACCTCTCTATCCCTGCAACTATCTCTTGGGATTTTTTGGTTACTAAAGAAGCATTCTCCTTGAGAAAATTCTGTAGTTTGGTTTTGTCTTCGGATAAAGTATTGATAGTGCTGCCACTGGTCGTTTATTGGTCCTTCAAGGATTTGATCTCTGTGGAGGTAGTAGTTTCCAGTCTGAAATATTTAGTCTAGAGCTTCTCTTAAGCGCTCTTGGACTGGCGCAGTTCGGTAGCTAAATCCTCTTTTTATTTCTTTAAAGCTTCAATTTGTTGCTGAATAGAAGAGAGATTGTTATTCAAGCCCTAGTTTTCTGTGGTCAGGGAAGTTATGTTCGTTTCTTGTTCCATGACTTTCCTCTCTAGATCAACTTACGGATAGATGTAACCCAGAAGGGCATGACTAAGAGTATCTTGTTCACTTACTACCTCGTATGTCCCACCATTATAGGTAAAAACATTGGCCACAGTGGCATGAGGAAAAGTCCGTTCAAAGTCATTTTTATCCAGGTCACTGAAGTACATGTTTTGAAACTGATCCAGATTAACGTCTCCCTTAGCAGTTGGTTGTTCGACCGGTAAGAATGTTTGAGAATGAGGGTTAGGTGGAATTTCTTCTTGTGGAGGAATTTCAACAGGATTATAGAGGAAGATCAGCAGGATTGGAAGGAGGAAGTTCGGTAGGATAAAGTACTATCTCTTATCCTAAGCTACCTTTCTCCTTTGCAGCTCTTTAATCACTACCATCCTTACGCCTCTCGTGATCTTTTTTTGTAATCTAAGGAGGATGATCCGCTCCATCAGATTTCTTCACTATGACTTCAACTGCCTCTAACAAAGCGGTGTTGATTGCTTCTTCATTCTTCGAACCAACTCCTTCAGAGACTTGATGAGATGGGTCGAATTTATTTTTCTTCTTCTTTTTGTTCTTGATCTTGTCCAGGTAATTAGGGGATTTGTTCCGGGAAGGCAAGTGAAGTTTGCCATCCTTAGCCTCAGTTCTCTTTAGAATAATATTTTCTGGAGGATGAGTGGTCAACTGCTCCCAAGTAAGGTCTCTACTCCCCGTAGTATTCCATAGGTGAGACCTCACAAAGTTTCTAGAAGTAAAGCAGTTTTGGAAACCCAATCCCCATTTCTCTTATGCCCATTCGTTCAACCTGGTACAGGTAGTTTGGCCTGCCTCTAGGTGATCTGGAAACATTTTTGAAAATACTATAAGAAAACACAACGGTAAGTTCGGAATATCAACATAGCATTTGGAAACTAATAAAAACATGAACATATATTACTTGAACTTTTCTATTGGCTGGTTAGCTTACTTGGATTAGTGGTGGAGTTTATGTTTCTTCCATTCTCCCATGCTCCACTGATAAGAAAATGATTGAGTCCTCCATGGCTTCTCGGACTCCAACAGATCATTCACAGCCTTCTAGTCATTACCCATATTGTAATGGTAAAAAATGATATGGTGGTTTTTGCATAGATTTGCCACAACAGCGAATTGCTCCATGGGTAAGAGAATTTTTGACAATCTAGATGCCATTATACCAGCCATCAAAGTATACCATGCTTTTGGGCTCAGTTGACTTGGGCATAACCTTATCAGATGGAAATACGTGACTATTTATGGATCCGAAGGAAACCAAAGGCCCCAATTGAGCACTTCGGTATACACCACCAACTCGTGAGATTTACAGTCCATGGGGGTTTCCGAAGTGATTAGAATTCTCACCTTAACAGAATCTGGAAAGCCCCATTTTGTTAGGATCCGATCCAGATCAACAGTATGGGTGTATACATAAGAAATATTTTGAAGAGCTATTAAATACTTCACACTAATCTTGGGCAGACCCACTTTCTCTTTGTTTGTCCAATCAGCTGTGTTGTCTTCTGTTTGTACAGACGTCTCAAAGGGGGTGTCTTCCATACTGTCTTCCATGGTCTCCTCCACCATACTTGACTGTTGTTCGGACAATTTAGAATCTGTTGGGGGCTTTATTGTCTCCAAACTAACAGGTTGAGTACGTTTTTCTTTTAAAAGACGAGTAACCCTTTGAGGGGTGGATTTCTCAGGATCTGAACCCATTGTCAGAAAAGGTGAAGGTTTCCTAACGCTGGAAACTACTTTTTATTTATGCAGTGGTTTTTTAGACTCTTGAACTGAAGAATCTGACGCTAAACGAGATAGGGTTGAGATAAAAGACGGTCTTCAAACTCTTGATGTTTTTTATGACGATCAGCTTTTGTTTGTGTTTGGCTTTGTTTGACTGATTTCTCCACAAGAAGAGGGAGGGAGTCCAACTGAAATTCTTGCCTCTCTTCTTGATCTTTCCAAATCGAATAAGTTTAGCCAACCTTCTTTCACCAATGCGTTTCTAGCTATGAACATATGATCTACCCAGACACAATTTTAAAAGATTGTCAAGCTTTCTCTCTCTAATTTTTTTTGTATTCTCAAAGAGATAAAATAGTGAAACGTGTTTATATAGAGATGAAAATGTATGAGTTTCACCTATGGGGAGATGAATCAAACAAAATAATAATTATGGGCTAGAAAGTATGGGGATTACACCCTAAGTTACTATTAAGCCAGTAGGTACAGGAACCTAAGAGAAAAAAATGACTGAAAGGTCAAACCAAAGCGCGACATGTATCCCACTTCCAAAAACTGAGTTTTGGAATTCTTAACTGTAAATTAATCTCTTCGGATTCGATCAAGATTCAGTTCAGATACAACATCATATTAGACTTTTCCTTGGATACATACTAAGTTTTATTTTTCGAATTAGCTCTTCCAAATTATCTTTGCAAGACCTAAAAGGGCTACTACTAGCTACTGTTTATATCCAAAGGGTAGTTTGGGCATATCCAGTATCATGCCCCACTGAATAACACAATTAAGGGGAACGCGACTCAACTGGTTGCTAGTCTTTTCCTATTTTTGTCTAATGGGTTTTTAAACTTGAACCAATCCCATGGTTCGACCTGGAAGGCCCACGGGTCATTAAACAAATATAAATATCTCAATTACTTTCATTTATGAGGGTCATAAAAATTTACTACTAGTACACACCTCTTTCATCTTTCTACATTTAACTCTAAATATTAAATTCCTAAAACTTTTTCCCAAAATACCATTGATTAGAAGTTATGCACACCAATGGCGACCGTGATTGTTGTGTTGCGGGCACAATCTACTTCTTCAGAAAAAAAAAATTCAAAGCATAGTGAGAAACGTTGTTTTTAGCATATCGTACACAATGTTCGCAATTTTATGTAGGGCTAACAAACGACTCTTTTCAAATAACACATTGATGTCCCCGTGTTGCAATTCGATCAAAGTATGCAACTTCAACAAAAAAGATTCAAAGTTACATTTGATCGTACCAATGAAATGCTTGAGGCTCGAATGAGCGCTCTCTACGCGGTTTGTGGTTTCGTTACCAAAATTCATCCACTTGTTAGTTCTCCACGTGACAAACTTATCATCGTACGACCCTAACAAACTTTTAGTATATTCAATTACTTTCGGATACTCTTTGAAGTCACGGTGCATTTCCAACCAATAGTCGTTGAAGCTTACCTCCGATTCTGCCAACATCATTTAATTCCAAAATTTGAAAAAGGCGTTAGACACTTTTTACACCTTGATGATTATTTTTGTTTTCCCTAATACGTTCATGTTAGTGTGCCATCCACACAACATGTGTATTGCATTGGAGAACACCTCCTCCACCACCTTCGCAAGTGCTAAGTCTATATCCATAAAAAGATGAAGGGTGGTTTGATGGAGTGAGTAACCATCAACGAATGTAAGCATTCGAACACCAATTTGTAGCTCTCAAATGTTTCTCCGAACATAAACGCGAATCCGATATAGAAACGTTTCCCGGTACAAGTGGCTCTGATGACCGCATATAACGACTTCCTATATTTAATTACCTTGTACGTGTTATCCATTGCAATGACATTCAGAAAGGTCCGTAGCAAATCCAAACTAACCAGGTGCGCGAAGAAAAGCTCAATGATGATATCGCTTCCGTCTTCGAACTTTCTATGGAATTCTTAATAGTTTAACCTCTTTAGTTCACCCATCAAGTATTAAAATTGTGGCTGACCGTCTTTCTCGATCTTGCGGTGTTTTAATGCGCATTGAAGACGAATTCTTAGGGTTCAATTTAATCACTCCACCAAGAATGTCACGAGGACGAGATCTCATTTTCGTTGAACTAACTACGAAATCCATCTCTTTTTTGGTTAATCGTCCCAAGTACGAATGAACTTCTTTGTAAGATGTAGTATCGTAATTGCGAACGCTGTGTTCGACCTCTAATCCTCATAAATCATCATCCACCTTCTTTCCTTTAAGGGTGTAAGGGCATCCATATTTTTTTCGTGCCGGTAGACTTTCTCTCAAGATCCTCCGAATCTTTCGCACAAAAAATTATTCTTGAAGTTTTTTTGAGCAAGTTTATCGTAGCGGTGTAATATAACTACAATCTCGTTGTCTATTGCGGTTTTCTTAACCCACTCAATGAACTCTTGTTTGGTGTAGTGATATTTCTTGTCGAACAAGTGACTATAATCAATGGAGCAAGGCTTTGGCGTCATCTCATTTTTTACCATGCACGAATCACATAAGTTATCATTTAACTCTTCCTCCTCCTTCTACATTCAACAAGCATAAATTATTTCACTCAATAATAATAAAAAAAATCGAACTGACGACTCGGCGGTTGGGAAATACTCAACCCTCGGGGACCTTTTCACCCTTCGGTTGAAAATATCCCAATCGGTGGTTGATAATAGGTATCCCGACGGAGTAAAGTTCTAAAGCTTATTAAACTTGTAGGATTCAAAAGGGGACTGGTACTCCGACGGTAAATATTAATAGACCCAACGAGAACCTAGTCCTAAACATAAAACCAATATCTAACGAAATATCAAACCAAGAACCGACGGGTGGGGTCCATAGCCCCGACGGTTGGGATCTACGTCCCCTGCGGGTAGATATGACATTTCCCGACGGGTGGTCAAGGACAGCCCCGATGGGTTGGTTCCTATTGCTAAAATTTCAGCTTCCCCCATCGGGGAACAAGGCCACTACCGGCAGAGAGCACTGGTTCATGTTTGTAAATGGAAAGAAGTACAAAAAATGATTTTTTTTGTACAAATTGGTTTGAGAGATTACCTTATTTGGAGTTTCATGGTCCTCACCAATTTTCTCCTCGTCTAAATCTATCCTTCAGCCAATTGTATTTTTTGAGATTTTTGGCGTTTTTGAATTTTTGAGAGGTTTTAGTTTTTTTAGAGTTTTTAATTTTTTTTGAAATTTTTGAATTTTTTAAAATTTTGTTGAGTTTTTTAAAATTTTGTTGAGTTTTGAATATAAAAAAAGTATTGGAAGGAATAATTTTTTATTTTTTAAATTTTGGTTAAGCGTATCTAAAATCCAGAAGACAAAATTTGGATCCCGACTAGCTAAAACAAAAAAATAATTGGGTTAACTATCTGCCTAAATTATAAGTTTTTAAAAATAAAATTTATTTTGTTTAAAAATAAAATTTATTTTTTTAACTGCTCTATTTGGTTAAATATAAATGTATTCTGGTGTTAATCAGTGAATGGTGTTAAATAAGTGAATGATTGATGTTTAGAGCGACAACCCTCAACCAAAAGACTAACCGACACTTGGAAGGAGTTAGCCGAGACTTGCACTGTGCAAGTGGCTCAAATTAATTAAAGAAACAGATTTCGTTGTTGACGACGAATAAATAAAGAATTAGGTAAAAGAACCACTAATTAAGATTTAAATGGTTGTCGACGACGAGTAATAGTACAAATAGATAAGTATTTTCTTTTTTTCGCCAAATCAAAATTTATTAAGATGAAAAGAGTACATCAAATTGTATAGTCAACAGACTTTTCGAATACAAATGATTAAACAGGAATACAATCTTTAAAAATTCTCCATCTTCACCCAATTTCAATTATTTACCATCAAAACTCTTTTATCAAGCTCAACTTCTCCAAAATCAAACTCGTGATTCAAGCTCTACTTCGGATTCACATATGATATGTTGAATTGAATAAAAATTGAGAAAGATCAACATCTTAGAAAAGTGGACCGAGAAGCTTAATTGAATTGATATTCAACAGAGAACAAATGATTTTAAGGGCTTGAGTCTTCAATCGAATCAGATGAGCAAAATTTCAATTTCTAATTCCAATTTCAAAGTTTATTAGAAATGAGCCAACATTGCTTTAAAATTTTCGAGAATCTATCAGGGAAGATTGACTCATACAACATTGTTATCCACCGGTTCAGGTTTCGGAACCAATTTCATCTCTCCACTATCAAAACTCTTTCTCCAAGCTCAGCTTATACTATCTTAGAAGATTGGATCCAAAAACTTAATTGAATCGATATTCAACAAGGGCTTGAGATTTCAATCGAATCAGATGAGCAAATTTCCAACTTCAAAGCTAATTAGAAACGAGCCAACAAAGCTTTGTAATTCTCGAGAATCCATCATTAAATATGGATTCAAATAGCGTTGTCATCCACTGGTTCAGGTTTGAGAATAGTTCAAGATACATAAATAAAGCAAAATTTAGGATAATATGTTATTCAAGAAGAAACAATTAAAAGTTCAAATGAAGAGAAGTTCAAATGAAGATCCAATGGAGCATTAGAATCTGGACAACAGAGACAGATGAGATTTCAAGATTAGTGATAATTGTCTCTTATCTAGCTCACATCAAGACTCTCGAGGAAGATAATAACATCAAGGTACGGATGAATATTTCCATTGTTTACTTCAGTTTTTTTCTTGTATTTGTAGGTCCATCTAGCCAGCCAGTCAACTGAGCTATTTTGGACTCTGTTGATGTATTTGATAGTCATTAAAGGGTGAATCAATTTACTGCAACAGGTCAGCACCTTCTCAAGAGGTTTGGGGAAATTTCCTAAAGCAAGAGAGTTAACCAGAATTTCAGAGTGAGTTTCCAAGTCAACATTAGAGAGACCATTTTGGGAGCAAAAACTGAGATTGTCCATAAACTCCCTAGCTTCATCCTGAAGAGGATTAAGGTATCTTTACTGTCTCTAATAATAAAAGCCTCACTTGCATCACCATTTGATAAAGAGAAACCATCAGAGTTGATTTTTATTTTGTTGAGATTAGGAGGGACCCAACAAAGGTACAAAAAAGTCTTATTGATCTTAGATTCTTCAGAGTAATTAATGCATTCAAGCTCAACATCTACTTTATTGAACGGAGACCAGTGCTTTAATGAAAATAGGTTAGCAAAATCTATACCAGAAATGATGTAGTTGATATAGCTGATGGATTTGTTACTGTTAGTTTTGGAGCCCTTCATCTTAAAGTTGTTTCTCAAGCTCCAAATGACCCAACAAATGATGGGGGAAGAATAGTACAAATATGGACTTCCTTAGTAGTGTTCCAGAATCGATTCCTTAACATATAAGAAATTATCATATGTCTACGAATTTTCACCTTAAACATAGTTGAGTAGTAGCACCAAATACTCCAAGAAAATATGCATCCAATAAACAAGTAATTTGAAGATTCCATATTTTGACAAAATTGGCATTTTGACACTAATAGTTGATGTCTTTTTTGCAGGGAATCATTAGTGGGGATCCAATTTTGAAGCAACCTCCAAGTAAGGTAAGAACACTTTCTAGGTGTAATACTATTCCATACCTTTCCAAAAACGTGTTTATTGGTTACGCTTAGATCTTATAGAATTCCAGGTATCCCTCATGTTAAAGATGTCATCCTTAGAGTCTTTCCAAACAACTGAGTCATTAGTATCATTTGAATAACCATCTTAGAGATGTTTTTCATCTCACCAGGGGTTAGGATAGAGCAAATCTTAGGTTCATCCCATTTGTCGTGGTTCCAGTAGTTACTAATAGTATCTTGAAAGTACTCATGAATATAGGAAAATCATTAGGATTAATGATAAAAGTTTCTTTACCAATAGAACATTTGATCTTAGGTTCAGCCACATCCTTGATTGGAGCAAGCCTTTTGTAGATTTTTTAGGAGTTCTTAGCTTTATAGTTAGCTTGTAGATGATGGATTGAATTATAGTAGATGATGTGAATGTATCTAGCCCATAAAGAAGTATTTTGTCTGAATCTAACCCCAAGTTGACTGGACATAGAATCTTGAATATCTTGAATAATTCTTACATTTAGACCACCTTGAAGATAGGTTTTACAAACTTTAGACCAACCGCACCAGTGAATCTTATTGACATCCTGATTAAAGCCCCAAAGGAAACCATTTAGCATTTTTTCGATTCTCTTAATAATACCCTGAGGACGTTTGTTACTTTGAATCAAGTAACTTGGCAATGCCATAAGCACATTATTAATCAGGGTAAGTCTCTCACCGTAAGACAACTTTTTACTCT
This sequence comes from Limnanthes douglasii subsp. nivea, assembly GCA_036936605.1. Classification (NCBI taxonomy): domain Eukaryota; kingdom Viridiplantae; phylum Streptophyta; class Magnoliopsida; order Brassicales; family Limnanthaceae; genus Limnanthes; species Limnanthes douglasii. The sequence goes on along the minus strand of JAUPFV010000001.1, from coordinate 199,242,158 downwards.
CCCAATCAGTGATTTTAGATATCATGCTATTAAGGAGAGGATCATAGTTTCTGACCCAGTTGTTTGTGTTGATACTGATCCTAAGGTAGCTAATAGAAAGGTGACCATAGTTGTAACTGCTAGCATCAGGTATATCAACAAGTTTTGAGAAAAGGAGCCTAGTGGAGGTGATAAGAGTAGTTTTCTCTTTGTTTATCATTTAACCAGAGCCTTTGGTAATCTTGTAAAAAATTACTAAGCATATATATAGAATAACTAGAACTATTAGTGAAAATTAATAAGTCATCAGCTAATGCTAGTAGGGATACACATTTTAAATTTTAATTCAAATTTAATTGCATTAATTTTTTTTATAATTTTTTTATAATTCATACACTAAAAAATATTTAATATAAAAAACAATAAATTATCATATTGGTAATATTATCTTGTGAAGAATTAGAGAAGTAAAAATTCAAAGATTGAAATTTAGACTATTTTTTTGAAGGGTTAAAACCTTATTCAGATATACTAAAGGTGTTTCAAATCTATAGAGAGAGAGAGAGAGAGAGAGAGAGAGAAAATATTTTTTAGAGAGGAGAATTGTTTTTTAAATAGATGAAGTACTAAAGATAATAAATTTGGAATAAATAAAATTGAACATTTTAGGGTACTTATCATGTATATATATCATATATCAAGTATGATAGTTCCATAAACTTGCCTTGGAGATTACAATATGAGATTACAATCTAAGATATTAACGGGAGTCATAATCTATAGAGAGAAACACGAGAAAGCTAGAGAGAAAGATTGATAATAAATAAAAATAAAATAATAAATGTTCACATTTTCCCATAAAATGGGGTCCCTTATATAGTAGTGATGGTGGACCTAAAGACCACATAAATGGTTCACTTTTGGCTATTTTCCTCCACTATTTCACTAATATGAACCATAGTGACTACTTATTAACAAAATATCATCAATGTTACAAATTTGTTATGCTTATTTCACAAGACTTATACAAAGCCAAATTAATTCTATATTTAAACGACCCGGCCCGTAGTCCGGATAACTCTCGCCCTTCTTAGTAGCCCTCTAGTCTTTATGAGGACATTTGAGTGAGGACTAACTTCATAGGCACCTCGAACGTGTCTGACCTGCTTTATCTCGTGGCCTTATCGCACCAGTGAATTCACCAAGAGAATTGTAACCTGTCAACTATGCGTTATGCATGCTGCTTCTCATGAACTTGTCTATTAATTTCTAAAACTTGTCGTGCAGGCTTTCAAAAGTGACCTCTGGGTCGTTTGACGTGTCAAAACAGATTTTCCACTTCGATATATGCATGTGTTCTAATTGTTGGAGAAGAGCTATCGAACTATTCATCTTCCATGAGCTTTCAAAATTTAAGAGGCCTTCATATGCATGGGATTTCATGACCGTTGGAGGCCCAGATGATTGCCGATAAATAAGATCATATTAATTTGAAGTTACTTGCTTCATTTTTTTTGAGAGAGAAACCTTATAAAGATAGAAAATATTTCCCTTTACTTCACAAAAAATCCCTCTAGATTTATTTTCAATAAACAAAAGAGCCGAAGAAAAAAAAGCAGTTGGACTAGAAGATGATGAGCCAAGAACGTTGACTATCATTCAAAAAAAATACTACGGTATGTGGCCTCTGACCAAGAATCAAACTGAAGCGGCATAACCTTCAAATACCATAAGCGCAACCACCCCTCATAACACTCAGCCCCTCAATAATGCTTGTCTGACGCATGATAAAGATGACTTTAGCACTTCAAATAAAGAAACCTCCAAAGCCTCATATATTTCAATGGGTAATAAGCATACAAGGGTGAAGAAATCGAAAGAAGAAGCTCCAAAGAGAAAGAAGTTTCCTCGGCTATAAAGAAAATATGTGTAAATGTAAAAGCGGTTTCAAAATTCACTAATTCCAAAAATACTTCCACTGCTACTTCGCAAAAAGGCTCGAAAATCCTTTCAGTGGTTAGTATAGAGAGACCAAGACCTATAGTTGTTCTTGTAGAAGTACGGCCCCTCGAGCTAGTGAGACAGAGGGGGAAAAGATAATTGGTCGATGAACTTGATGAAGACAAAGACCAGATTACTGCCCGGACTAGCTAAAATGAAAGCATAAATGTTTCCAAAACTGACCAAAACTATGTTAATACTACTGCTCGACCCGAGGGGCGAGCCTCCCAAGAGAAAATTTATAACATGTCTCATGCAAAGAAAAAAAATATCGAAGTATAAAAAAAGGCAAACCTCGAACTTCTTGCGGGAGATCGAGGCAGTTCTTGGGAATAAACTTTGTGATGTTGAAAATAAACACCTCATTGCCATGCACAAACTTAGCTATGAATATTATCACATATCTGAGGAAGAAAAGCTTGTGGACCGAATGGGCATCCCAAGCTCGGTCACAATCCGGTTTTCTAATGTAAGGGAGACCTTTTTATCCATTAGGGATGGTGAGCTGGTCCTCTTCCCAGAGATAATCAATTGGGGGCTTTTATTCCCACTGGACCTTGTCATGGTCAAGGTTTTAGAATCAGTAAACGTGTACCCAAGTCAGGCGAGGCCATATTAATGTTTTATATTGATGGTCTGTATCATTTCCTCAAGAATCTCTAGGGTTGGATATTCCATGGAACAATACATCGGGTTGACCACCGTCGCAAAGAATCTCTATGTTGCTTTTTAAATCTTATTTTAGTGAATAAATTCAAATCGGTCGACGACTTGTTGGAGACAAACAAAAAATAGAAATAAAGTTTTTTATTTGTTTCGAAGACTTTGGGAGACCGCGTTCGAAGCATTGGCGCTTTAAATCTACATCGGCTTACCCTGAAGTGGGATAATAAATGTATACTTTTATCCGGACTAACTTGTTGTTATATATACTTTGTTTTTGTGCACTTTTTCAAAAACATTTCTTTTATGTCCGAGCAAAAATGGATGACAGGGCTGGCGAGTGATTTCGAAGAGCATCAAGTGGATGTCGATGAGATATTTTCTTGGCTAACAAGTGGTCCAGAACAACTTGGTACAACGAATTCCACCATTTATTCACCATGTCCAATCTAGTTAATAGCCACCTTGTAGGGTCGACCTGTTGAAAGCTCTCGCACTAGCGGAGGTCATGATATCTCCCTTGTAAGCCGACATGCTGAAGTAGTTGGAGGCAAGAGATGTACTCGTCTTTTTACAAGTGATATCTAGGGCTCTAAGCCATCGAGTCCCCAATAAAAGGTGAAAGTAACCCAGATAATAATAATGATAGAAAGGTTGCGGCAGTGGGTAAGTTTTCCTCTACGGAAGAAAACATGGTTACTGGCGAGATGGCTCTAAAAGCCCGCCCATAAAACACTCCACCAAAAAGAAACGCAAGCGCCCAGCTGACGATGAGGGTGACAGGGAGGGTAGGGAGAATGTGGCTTCATCGGATCACGATATTACGGAGCTCGACCCTGCATCTTCTCAAAGTGTTATTATTATTAGTTCAGACTCGCCTCAGATTTCAGACGAAGAAATTGTCAAGTCTGACGACATTAGATAGGAATCTCAGGAATAACTTGTCAAGTCTGAAAGAGTGTTCACTTTCCTGAGAACCGCGAGGCTGGCTCTCTCCTCGGGTATCTGAAACTGACCTTATAGATTTTTTATATCGATAATGAGGATGTGCTAGCCCTTCAGACCAACGAACTTATTACTCCTGCAATATTTCTTGAAATAAAATCCAAAATTATAATGGAGCAGAAAATATTTTATATAGGAGATGGTCGAAGGTTGAGGAATGAGGTGAAGAGGTTAGAAAATCAAGTCATACAACTTAAGAAGACTGCCAAAGATCGATTCGAACGGGCCAAAGAGTCAAAGAAATAGTTCAGAACTGAGAGGAAATATTCGAACGTGAACAAGAGCATATCGTGATGTTGAATGTAGAGAAGGATGTGCTTATCTGTACCCTTACCGAAAGATATGAAGAAAAATAAAAATTAATTCAAACGAGAAGTTAATAACCTAGAATTGGCAAAAGAACGCGTTGAGGAAGATAAAATTGTCGCTCTCAGCGCCTATTCTGTGGAGTGGAATGCCAAACGCTTCCCATACTTGAAATTGGGTAGCTACTGAGAGCTTATACCAAACAATTATTTGGCCATAGGCGTTTTGTTGGAAGATAAGGGTGAGTCATCTGAAGGTTCTAGTGGATCGGGAGCTCTTTCTCCGACTCGTCGAAAGATGGATCAGAGCACACTCTTTCAACGTATGAAATACTTGTGTAATTTTATGGTTTCCCCTTTTTATAGCACTCGTTGTGTTTTTTTATTTTTTGCAAAGTCCTTACCTTGTCAGGGCTTTTAGTACTTCGGATGTTATCAAATGAATTTTTTTTCCTTGGATGACGTTACAACATACCTCCCATAGACTAATTTGAATGAGGATTCTTGTGTTGGTGTTCGGGGAGTGGTTTAGTAAACCTATAGTACCCCTTGCCCTCCAGATTTTGATTGAGCCCACCAAGGATCATTCGGTTAGTTACTTCAACTTAATCATTTATTTGTGGATGAAAAGGTGCCGAGAAATAATGTCTTATGCATCGGGAAGAGCAAAAAACTTTTATGTATTTGTTGCCTAATTGCGAGCCTTTATCCATCACCACCCTCCTTGGAACACTGAAACAATAAAATATGCTAGATATACTGAACTTTATCACATATCCTTCGTTGTTTGTCCCGATCGGTGCCTCGACTTCTACCCAATTCAAAAAATAATTTTCCGCGGATATGTTTGTCGCCCTCCGAAATCAATCAACAATAGTCCAACCAAATCAATACCACATCGGTTGGAAGGTAGCGATTCAAATACAGACTGAAGAGTCATCCTAGCCATATGGATAACGTTAGCAAACCGTTGGTAAGTGTCACACCTTCTGACCAATTCTTTGGTGTAACCAGCAATCGTGGGGAAATAATAACTCGCCAGTAAAACTCTTCACGTCAAGGTTTTGTACCCACAATGCGTTGATCCCTCACTGTTATGCAGCTCATACAATATCATATGCAATTTAGTTTTACCGAGGCATCAACGCAAGGGCATGCTTAATTATTTATTATACAATATATCTATGATTATCGTATAACCATGCACTTTGAATCAAATCAATTTGTCATCGCCTTATGAATGGACATGAAGTCGTTGGCTAGAAACTTCTCGATATCCATGCTAAAATATTTTCACTATCAAGAAACTTTTCGTTATTACTTTTAATCATTTTCATGCTTGTTGATATCTGGAAAGCCTCATTCGAACCCGCAATCAGCTAAAATATTTTCACTATCAAGGGACTTTCCTGCGTCATTATCCAGCAGTATCATTTGGAATATGCAGTAGTAGCCAAAGAATCAGCCACATAATTTTTGGCATTGCAAACACCTTTAAAGCTTTCAAATACTATACTAAGTGATCTTTTCTAGCTTTGGATTGGATAGAGAAATGATTTACGATGAGCTGTGAGTCATTCACTAATTGAATCTTTTTTGTTCTGCAAATATGGGCGAGTCTTAATCCCGCTAGAGGAGCCTTGTATTCCTCTCCATTATTCGATGCTTGAAAACTAAAGCATATTTTTTCGTAGATTGTTATCCCATTCGGGGAGATCAACTATATCACCGCTCCACAACCTAAAGCGCTTGAGCCTCCATCTGTTCAGATGGTCCATTCGACCTCTGGAACTTAACCAAACAATCTGCCAAGGACTAATATTTGATTGTCGTTCTGGTCTCAAAATCAATATCAAAGTCACCCAACTGCACGAACCACTTAGTTATTCGACCTGACACATCAAGCCTCTATAACACGTTCTTTAAAAGAAAATAAGTTTGGACTACAATCAAATGTTCCTGGAAATATGGTCTCATCTTTTGATCCATGGTTACTACAACAAGGGCTAGTTTCTTCAACTTTAAATATCTCTTCTTTGTGTCAAGAAGGCTTTGTTGACATAACAAATCGATCGCGGGCAATTATCGATTTTCAGATCAATATAATGCTTATAACATAATCAGGCACCATTATGTAAATGAACATCATTCCGTACGAACTAGGCTTTATCAAGATCTCACGGGAAGAAATATACTATTAAATTCTTGAAAAGGCTTCGGTACATTCTGGGGTCCAGTTGACATAATTGGCATGTCTTAATACTTCGAAAAATAGGGCCCACTTGTCCGAAGACCTAGATTTGAATCTGTTTAAAGATGTCAATCTGCAGGTCAGTATCTGCACGTCTTTGATGGCCCGAGAAGGGTCCATAGTGCTCAAAGCATTCAATTGTACCGGGTCGGCTTCCATCCCTCATTCGCTGATTATGTAGCCCAAATTTTTTAACGGATCTTACTCTTACGGTGCACTTCTGCGGATTCAGTATTAAAATTATCGTTTTCAAATTTCTGAACGTTTCTTCCAGATTTGTTAATTTTTCTTTATCATTGGTAATTTTTACCAGCTTGTCTTCTATATATACCTTAACATTTCCCCTGATTTGGGCCTTAAAAGGTTTGTTCACCAACCGCTGGTAAGTTGCCTCGACATTTTCGAGTCCAAACTAATAAAGAAATAGAACTTCAAGGAATAAAATGTAAAGGAATAAAACCTGTTATGACAGATTGTATAATCATATGAGAGAATGAAAGCTTTACGTTTTAGGGAGGGACTAATATAAAATTAAACCCCTTTTTTTAAAACTGTTTTAGTTAAAGCTAAGTCTTTGCGCCTCTATATAAAGGCCAAGGCTGGTCTAATAAAGCTCTCCGACTTTAAAGATTAACTACTCTTATTACTCGACTTTCTCTCTTTAGAATCTACTTCTCTCTACATTCTCTTACTTCTCTCAATCTTACATAGTGGAATTAGACAAATACTTATCAAATTGGCGACTCAAGTGGGGACCTGATCACTGATTGGTGCCTAGATTACTTGTTTGATTTTTTTTTGTTCCTTTTCGAATATTTAAAAACTACTTCAATCGACAATGAATCTAAGAAGCTAGAACGACCCATTAGTTTGAGCAGCTGTTGAAACGTTAAAAAAAGACTTGTAAGGGGTAGATTATATACAAGAAGAATTTGTTCCGGTTCGAAAAACTCAATCGTACATAGAAATGCGAAAGAATCAACTACTGGATAAAATTAATGCTATGAATGAGAAATGCGACGAGAGAGAGTAGGAAATTCAATCAGCTAAGCTGAAATCAGAAGTAAGATAAGTGGATGATAAAAATGACGCTAATGATAAATATGATCTATCTTGTACAGCTCACTATATTAGAAGTGAACATAAAAAAATGTGTTTTGAATCATCTACGGAGCGTCATCATTCCAAAAAAGGATAAAAAAGACAAACAGAGGTATGTCACGTCCAGTGACAAAGAGATAGAAAGTTCATGATCGGATTTCAAAAGGTATTAAGGATCTTCGAAAGAAGAAAAAGATCGACCTCGCAAACCTCAAAAGGAATACAAACCCATGGGAGAAAGTACACCCCAACGCTTGAGGGATGCTAATTGGTGCGAGGGAAATACATCGAATCAATACAATATTGTAGATGATCTAAATTTATACCCTGTGATGGGAACTGGAGATGTCAATCAATATGTTCAAGGTGTTGACAGGAAATCATCCATTGACAACTGAGATAAGATCTATCACTCTTCCGAAGCGCTTTGATATATCAAAGGTTGAAAAAATCGATAGGATGCAAGACCCTTACGACCAGATCGAGCAATTCAAAAATCACATGATGAATTACGAGGACAATGACAGGCTGGTATGTCAAGCCTTTTGTCAAACATTCAAGGGAACAAATTTAAAGTGGTACACCATAATTTGAGGGGGTCAATTTCAAATTTAGAGATATTTACACTGTTTTCCGAAGACAATTTGTGGGGAGCGAAGAAATGCGACAGATGAAGATACGATAATTAAATGCAAGCAAGCAGTGGGATAAAAATTGAAAGATTACACTAAGCGGTTTGTCTTAACCAAAATAAGTTTAGATCATTGTGAGGAACTTCTAGCAATGACAACGTTTTGGCAAGGATTGTTACCAGGAGATTCAGAAAATGAAACAACAAAGTGAAGAGCCTCGACTTTATAAAAAACTGAGTATTATGCCGATCAAACTGAGAGTGTTGCTGTAACCTATAAAAAACTAAGGGGTATGAGAATTTCAAGAAAGCCTTCCTTGATAAATAGGCTAAATGAGGAGCAAAATAACAGGTTTTGCAGGTATCACAACGGCATTGGACATGATATTGCAGACTATATTACATAAAAAAGGAAGTATATAATTTGATTGAGATTGGGATGTTGTTGGCTTATGTGAAAGGGAAGAGTAGTTCGTCAAAGATCCCTATCGCATCGAATTTACATGCAGAAAATCCAAATACACAGGCTGCAAAATTGATGATTTTGGACTCATATGTTGATAATTTTGATGCAACATCGAAATATTTAGATGCAGATCCAGACCGGTTGATTTTAATGTCAGTAGAGGATCCGATGAAGCAAGGCTACGTTCAAAGTCTTTGTGAGTATTTTGAGTCCTTGGAAATATTTGGGGGCGTTACTAGGACTAGTAATAGTGATAGTTCTAGGATAAGGCATGCAGTGAGTCTAGCTACTCAGATAGAGGGAAAGATCTCTACTCATCTATATGGTAAGGGAGACATTCATTTTATTCTTTTTTATGAAGATAATTGAAGAGACAGTACTAGACCACATGAGGATGCAGTGGTTATTGGAGTAGAGATTGCTGGCATCGAAATCTGACGCGTGCTGATAGATACAGGACACTCTGCGAACGTTATTTTCAAGACAACTTATGATAGAATGCGTAATCCCTCTCAAATATCCCGATCAGAGCGTACTATCATTGGTTTTAATGGAGTGAAGATGCAAGTAATTGGAGGATTCGAGGGAGAAGTGAGTCTAGGAAAATGACCTTTCATAAAGAAGGTTTAGGTGTTGTTAATGGTGGTACACCGTCCAACAAGCTACAATGCCATTTTTAGAAGATCTTGGCTATCAAGTATGTATGGAGTTGTTGCAACAGTCCATCAATTATTTAAGTATGTCATCGGAGATCGAGTGGGGATCGTCAGAAGTGATCAAAAGGTCTATAGAGATTCTTATGCCACTGTTTTTCGGATCCAAAGATCTAGCAATGGTGATAAAATGGATGAATAGCAACCAAGGGTTTTACCTCGGACCTCGGGGAGGGGGTTGACAATCCGAGGGAAATATAATTTTCCTAATGGAAGAGTACTTCGAATATGAACCTTACTAACCTCAATCTTACGTCAATAACTATTTCAGTTTTTGTCTCCCAATTTGGATGTTTTCGCTTGGAACACAGAATATGTAATAGGAGTTCTAGTCAAAGTGATTTGTCATATCCTAGCAATTAATCCGGAGGTCAAAAGGCAGGCATTTTCTTTTGAGAAAGTTGAAGAATTTTTTTACGAGGTGGATCGTTTATCGAAGGTCGGAGATATAAGGGAATCACAATATCCTTTATGGACAGCAAACCCAGTGGTAGTTAAGAAGAATAATGGGAAATGGAGAATGTGCATCGATTTTACCAATGTGAATCGAGCTTGTCCAAAAGACCCATTCCTTTTCCTCGTATAGACCAGCTGATTGATTCGACTTCGGGAAATAAAATATTGACCTTTATGGATACTTTTGCAGGGTATAATCAAATTCAGATAGATCCAAAAGATCAAGGGATTACTACCTTTAGCACGAATCGAGGCTTGCCTTATTATAGGGTTATTCCCTTTGGATTAAAGAATTCTAGAGCTACATACCAGAGATTAATGAATAAAGCATTCACCTCTCAGATTGAAAGAAACATTGAGGTATACATTGATGACATGGTGGTTAAAAGTTTAACAGATAATGCGCATTTGGAAGATTTGAAGGAGACTTTTTTTAATTTAAGGGCAATCAGACTAAAGTTAAATCCCGACAAGTGGACCTTTGGAGATCGATCTAGAAATATTTTGGGTTATGTTATTAGTGAGAAAGGAAAAGAAGCTGACCCAGAACAATTAAAAGTTGTGGTATCAACGAAATCTCCTCGAACTATCAAAGAAGTGCAAATCTAGATAGGAAGGTTCACTTCTATTAATAGATTCATTTCAATATTTTCTTATAAATGTTTTCTTATATTTGAAGTGTTACAAAGACTAAAAGAATGTGAATGGAACTCAAAGTGTAAAGAAACGTTTTCAAGTGTTAAATATTTTCTGTCATCACTAGAAATACTGTCCAAACCTCGAAGTGGAGAACGACTCATTTTGTATATTGCGGTATCGGATTTTGCAGTAAGTGCAATCTTGATAAGTGAAGATTCGGTGATTTCGAAGCTAGTGTATTACGTCAGCAAGAGTTTGGTAGCAGCAAAAAAAAATTACTTGAAGCTCGAAAAATTGGACTTGGCTTTAGTAATGGCTGCAAGAAAAATGCGTTTCTATTTTCAAGCTCATACCATTAAGGTTCGAAACTTCATTTCCACTTAAAGTTTTTTTGCAGCGCCCAAATATTTCTAGGAGGATAACTAAGTGGTAGTTGAGTTATGAGATTTTGACATCACATTTTCACCTCGAAATGCTATCAAGGCCCAAGGTTTGGCAGATTTCTTGTTGAATTTCGTTCAAGCATATCAGATGAGGAGATTAACACAGAAGTTTTGCCAACCAATTCGATGTGGATAGTTCGAACTGATGAGGGTTATGATATTTTCGGATGTAGTGATGAGGTTCAACTGATTGCTCTATCTGGAGAAACGATGTTTCAATCTATTAAATTTGGCTTTCACGCATCGAATAATGAAGATGAATACGAAGATGCGTTGGCTGGCTTGAGACTTGCAAAAATCTGTGGCCCAACTTTAGTACGTTTAGAGAAAATCAAGTGGTTGTTGTTTCCAAAACTAAAAAGGACCACTTGATTTTGTATCTTCGAGAATTTTGAAATATGACTCTTCTGTTTGATCACGTTATTATAGAGCATATCAGTCGAGGAAAAAATACAGTTTTTGATTCATTGGCAACCGTTGCGTACAAAGAAGAATATCCTTGGATTTTAGTATAGGATATTCCATTGATTCTAACACATTCATAGAAATGTGAGCATATTGAGGAGATATTCGTCACTCCAGATACAATCTGAGGCGATTGGATGACTGGCATTTTTAATTTTTTTATTAGACGAGCGTTGCTTAAAGATATGAAATTGACTAAGAAATTGCGAGGCAAAACATTTGGCTGTATGGTGTTAGATGGGATTTTGTACAAAAAAACATTTAGTAGGCTATTATTGTGATGTTTGATCAAACATGAATCACAAGAAGTTTTACTAGAATTACATAATGGAGAAGGTTCAACACATTGCGGTTTCAAAGCATTGACTCGTCCAATTTTACTGGAGGATTAAAATTTAAAGGAATAAAACTTGTTTTGACAGATTGTATAATCATATGAGAGAATTAAAGCTTTACGGTTTAGTAAGGGACTAATATGCAATTAGACCCCTTCTTGTAACTGTTTCTAGTTAAAGCTAAGTCTTTGTGCCTCTATATAAAGGTCAATGTTGATTTAATAAAGCTCAATGACTTTTGAGATTAACTACTCTTATTACTTGACTTTCTCGCTCTAGAATCTACTTATATCTACATTCTCTTACTTCTCTCAATCTTACATAGTGGAATTAGATAAATATTTATCACAAACGACATAACTTTATAGCAATGCAAGCCTTTTCCAGCAATCCAGATCCACCTTGAACTGGTTATGCCCTACATACACGTCCATAAGAGATAACCACTAAACTTGTTCACCAACCACTGATTATTTCCTGATGTAGAGTCCACAAATTGATCAATTCGATGTTCTTTTTAAAGATTCTTCGGACAAGATCTCTTCGAGTTGGTGAAATCCACACACATCCTTTATTTTTCATTTTTTATATTTCACCAAAAAATGATTGTTCGTCTATAAGGGGTACTGATATTTTAGAAAATTCTATATTTTCGAAAGATGATCTACCTCGGCCATAATCACCTTCGGTTTCTCTTGAGAAAAATATATTCTTCTCTTGATATTTGGGCGTACCCTCATTGAGATGGTCAATTTATGGAAAATAATCTCAGCGGGTACCCCCTGTAACATCTTGAGTACACCACATAAACATGTGTAATTTTGTTGACGGAAACTTAATTAACTTCTCTATGACCTTCGGAGAAAACGCTATAACAATTATAAAAAAAATAATCATTGGGAAAATGTAGTCCTCAGAATTTTCATTGGACCAAAAAACGGACCTCACTAATTTCTACGCTTTCTTTGGTTTGGCCCCTACAAATTTCTATGGAGTTAAGGTTTTTGGATAACAGTCCTTCGCTATTTTCTGGCTGCTTCAAATCATTCCCACATTATTTTCTACATCGTACTTTAAAAACTAGTTAACAATTCAAAAAACCGCGTGCATTCTGGATAGCCAAAATTTTCCACATATCATATTATATGACGTGGGCACGTCCACCACGATAAACAACACAATCACCTCTTTTCTGAACGGACCGCGACCCAACCCCATAGTTTTTTTCGAATTCCCCGACCACCTTGGCAGTTATCCTGGTAAAACCTACATTCGTTTGATCGGATCACAGAATGGTCGGGGGACTTCCATCTGCTCGTAAGTCGCGATGAATTAAATGTTAGAAGAACTAACAATGTCTATCATAACATTTCAGATTTTGTCTCCAACTATTTCCGCCACGATTACCACAATTTCTTTTAGATTATTTTTAAACATATTGCTGGTTTTGTGTTGATTAGAAGGACTTTTTGGTTGTTGAATGGCTGGAAATGTTTCCTCTAAAATAGTGTTGTTTTTGTTTTCACTTACATTGAAGTCTAGAGGATATTGATCTTCAAGATGAGTTCATGCCATCAATAATGCTTTGATGGAGAACTTTAATCGATGGTACTTCAACTGAGTCATCCTTATCCATTGGCAAATAGCTAGAGACGACATAAACATTAAAAACAATTGCTATTAACTTTCATAAATGTTTGATTAAATTAGATTAATATTTCAATAATTTAATTGCTACCCGATTAATATTTCGACAAATAAAAAAACCGATGAGTAATTATTCAAAACGAATTATTAAAAAAATTGATTTAAAAAAAACACCCGCACCTATGATGCTAAGTGTTGTGCACCATAGGTGCATTGCACCAATACCCATCGGTGCAGGGCTTACACACCGATGGTGCTGGCTATACGGATGGTACATGCCATTATGCACCAATGATGCATAATGATATCTACCAGAGTTCCTAACCATTATTCAGCGGATTTCAACAAAGAAAATGGCAAAAAATAAAAAATAACCCCCACAAAATCCTAGCCTAAACTTTAACATTCGACCATAAATTTGAATATGTAAATCTAACCCACCAAATTCACATATTAACCGATCTAAATAAAAAAACTAACCTAAAATCAACTTACAAAATTAATCTACCTAAAAATTGAAAAAGAAAAAAAAATTACTTTGGCGAAAGAGCGTCCACCTCACCTTTTATTATTTTGGTGGAGGATGAAAAGAGGATGTGGTGGAAGAGACGTGTCCGAAATTTAAATGGTCATATTTAAAAAAAAAAAGTTGTAAGGAGAGTGAATGGAATTTATGTTTTTTTTTGTTTTGTCAAACAAGAAAGTGTATTGGATAACGTTTATAAAAAAATAAAAACACTATAGAAACTAGTAAAATTTAATTTTGATAAAAAGAACAGCGTTTATACCCGTGTTGGATAAATACAACTCCGGTTTAAAACCTTATGTTTTGGATATTAATCGTATTTGGATATTCAATCGGTGTGCGACCCTAATGGTTCCTAAAGAGAATAGCTAATTGAAATATTTCTGTAGTTTTACGTTTTACTTCTTCCGTCCCAATTTATTTGTTCGATCTAAAAGAATTGAATTGTTCTAATTTATTTGTTGTTTTCGGATTTCGAAGTTATATTGATGGTTGATTTAATATATAGTCCTCTATCATCTAATTATTTATTTAAGTTTCATTCGTAACGTCTGTTAAAAAAAATATTTATAAAAAATAAAATAAAAATTCAATTTTAAAAACAATTATTATATTTATTAAATAATGTGTAAATATTTTTTTTATCGCTTAAAATATATTATGATCAAATTGGAAAAAAACAAAAGTTGTGGACCGGAAGTCCAATACATATAAGAGAAGTTTTCGATCGAGAATTCATTTCCAATTTTTGAAACCCTAAATCAAGAAACCTCAAGCTTCGTTTCTTCTCCTTCTTCTACTCTGAGTTCTTCGCGTTCTTTCTATCCTCCACCAATTCGTATAACCCTATCAATTTTTTCTCCAAAATCAGTTATTATAGCCTTCCTTCAATTTTGTACCATGAGTTTTCAGATTTAAAAACCCAGAAGATATCCATCGAAGGCCCAAATTTTTTTTGTGAAGATTTTGCTTTCCAGAAGACAATGGGGGATGAGTTACCACTATCCGTTCAAGAAGAATAGAGCTACTTCATATTTGGGGGAGTCTTTCGTTAATGGAGATTGCATGCAATCCATTCGAGCTACATGCAATATGCGATCCTTTGAATTGGAGTATCAAACTCAGCTTTGCGGTGCAGGGAATTAGCAACAAGGCTTCTATTTATTATGAGTTGCTCTGCATTTCCAATTGAGTGCTATCAACAACGAGCTTTCCAGTTCATACATCTCAGAAGCATTTCCTGCAATAAATGTAAGTCAATCAGCAGTCGTTATATAGCCAGCGTTTAAGCTTTCTAGTAGTATTATGGCATCCAGCATCGTCGGGGCTGTAAAATCAATGTAATCAATTTTCGTTTTACATCTTTGAGTTCATCGGGAAAGCCAGTCGGCTGGACGATTTTGTTCTCTAAAGATGTGAGAGATCTTCATGTTACAAGTGATTAAGCTTTTGATTTTGCTAAGGATAGAACTTAGTTTTAATGGAAATTTTTCATTAGATAGTAGAGTGATAATTATTTCAAAATCAGTCTCTAAATCAACGTTCTTGTATCCTTTAATTTTGCAGAGTTGCAGTCCATCATGGATTGCTCTGGCTTCAGCTTGGATTGAGGGGAGCAGTCCATAGTTGTTGCCATAACCCGATACCATGGCACCAATATGGTCTCTGATGATAACTACTCCAGAAGCTTCACGAGAAGATGAACAACTAGCATCAAAGTTGGACCAGGCTGAGGTGGATTCCAGGTTAGATAGGAAATTTTCTTTTTGGAGCGTAGATGATTAGTGCAACCTAGAGTAATGGCAGCATCTTCGCAATGCTCCCATTGCTTAGCTTTAAACCTGTTAAAGTAATCAAGACTTGTCACTAAGTTAGTAACATGGTTGATTTCTAATTTTGAAGTAGCATGAAATGCCTCTATTTACTTTTATTTATGTAATACCAAATTACCCAAGAAATTAGAATATGCAAAATGATTTTGACAGGATTTTTGTTGTCAGCAGACCAAAACCATGTCAAAAATATGTGCTTAACTGTCATATGTCTTTGTATTTTTACCCTAATTACTCCTGCAAAGAAAGACCAAATATCCCACGCAAAAGGACATTGAATAAATAAGTGATTAATAGATTCATAATTTGTGCAAAACTGGCATTTAGACACCATGGTAATGTGTCTAGTTTGGAGAACTGAATCAGTAGGAATTTTGCTTAATAGGAATCTCCGAGCTAGAAAAGAACACTTTATAGGAGAAATTTGATTCCAAATGTTACCAAATAGAACAGAGGGCCTATAGGGAGGGTTTAGGGCTTTAACAGTGTCTTTAACATTAAATCAACCATCCTTAGATAGAGTCCAAATTATTGTATCTTTAGAAGACTTGTCTATTTTCAGCTTAGAGACTAAATTCACATTGTAGTCACTAAGGATTTTTCTAAGTTCATTTTGATTCTAGTTATTACCATCCCATAAAGACTGAACTTTTCTGTTCTTTAACCAATCATTATTATGATTAGGGTTTAGGTTTATAAGTGGTAGCCTACCAAACCAGCTATCCAACCAAACATCCATGTTACCACGGCCTAAGTTCCACTTGATATGGGATTCAACAAAATCCCTTATCTTAATCAACCTTTTCCACATTTGGGAACCATATTTACAGCCAACTTGCATGGGATGCTTGTCTAGACAGTAGATATTATGTAAAAGCTTAGCTCATAGAGAAGTATTTTCTCCAAACCTAATCCACAGCTTGCATGAGAAAGCCTTTTGAATGCTCAAAAGGTTATTTACATTTTGACCACCATCATTAAATAGCCTGCAAATAGTAGGCCAAGTTGACTAGTGAATTCTGTTGATTTCACTGTTGGATCCCCATAAAAACATATTCATCAATTTTTCAATTTTTGATAAGATTGATGAGGGTACTAGCAGCTTTGAGCCCAGTAGGTAGGGATATACATAAGGATAGAATTTATCAAAGTGAGTATCCCACCAAATGATAATAATGTTTTGTCCTAGTCAAATATTCTATTTCTGATTTTTTCTAGCAAAGGAAAAAATTAGCTGATTTATTATTAGGACTTAGAGATACACCCATATATATTATAAGTAGAATGGTAGTGTTGTAACTAATCTGAGTAGTCAATCTGCTTCTTCTATCTGTAGATATGTTAGTAGCTGTAATGATTTATGTTGTCTTCTTGTTAACAGATTGACAAGATATGTCATGGTGCACCTGCAAAAAGTTGGCCATCTCCTCAAGGGCTACCTTGGATCCATTAGTAAACTTAAGTACATTGTCAGCCAAAGCTAATATAGGTATGTTCATTTTTCCACGACTTGAAAATTTTAGTTTTTTATTAGTTTTAAATAGATTGGTTATCCCTCTAAGGAGGATTTCCTCAGCTAATATAAAAAGGCTAGGAGACAAGGGATCACCTTGTCTCACGCCTCTATTAGATTTGAAATAATCAATGAAGTTTCCATCGATAAGTATATAAAGGTTAACATATTTAATGATGTTGCTAATTATCTTAGTAAAGTTATAGTGAAAACCAAAAGTTTTAAGAATATTTAGTATGAAATTATGAGCTAATTTATCAAATGCTTTAGACATGTCTAGTTTAATCACAATATTACCATCTTTAGTCTTTCGATTTATATCATGTACTAATTCTTTTGCTATAAGAATGTTATCATGTATAGATCGGTCCAGTACATAGGCTCCCTGAACTTCAGATATAAGTTTGGGGAGGACTTTAGACAGTCTGATGTTAACGAATTTAGACATAATTCTATTAGTTAATGTATATAAGCTAATGGGCCTGTATTGACTCCACATAGATGGATTGTTTAGCTTAGGTATAAGACATATACCAGTAGCCAATATGCATTTAGGTATAGTCTGTCCAAGCATGAAAGCTTTAATTGCTTTATAGAAATCATACTTTATAATATGCCACCATGTAGTGTAGAAACACTTATTGAATCATCTATAAATGCAACTCCATTAGGGTTAAGACGCTGTATAGAGCACCAAATTTTAGATTCACTAGGCTCTTCAAGCAACATTTTATTATCTGCCTCATTAATTAGCTTAGGGATAACCTTAAATATACTATTTCTCAAGCTTATGTTTTCAATAAACTTATTTGAGTAAGAAGGGTTAGAAAGCAAATCTGAAAAAATATTTAGTGGTTGATGAGTTGATTTCCTCCTCTTCAGTGATCCATACATTGTTAACTTTGACACATTTGATAGTTCTTTGTCTACGTTTCTTCTTGACATAGTTTTGATATAGTTTCGTGTTTCTGTCTCCATCTACTAACCAGTTTGAGTGTGCTTTTTGTTTCCAGAAATCCTCTTCCATGGAGAGAGCCAGAAGATGGGTAGTTGTGGCTTCAGATAGTTTAGTTTTGTCTTCATTGCTAGTAGACATTTTGAAACTCTCTTCACAAATTCGTAAGTTCTCTTTTGCTTCCTTTATTTTATCAAATAGATCTCCAAAATTCTCTTTGTTCCAAGTTTTAAGACAGTTTTTAGCCTTTTAGCTTGTTCCAGTAGACAAATAGAGGAGTGCCCATCATAGGTATAGTCGGGTTAGCTGCTACCAAACATAGAAAGTCTTTATCCTTAGTCCAGATATTAAGGAACTTAAAAAATCTACCACGCTTCCTCTTTTCTTTAATAATAGTGATACACATAGGAGTGTGGTCTGAGCAAGTACGAGGAAGGTGAGATACTTTCGTGCTTGCCAAAGAATCACACCACTATTGGTTTATTAAAGCCCTATCTGACCTTTTCCACCTAGATTTGTTAGTCCAAGTAAATTTGGTGCCTATATACCTTACATCCTCAAGATGACAATCCTCCATCATCTAAAGAAAATCATTAGCTCTACCTTGACAGAAGTTTGAACACGTAGACTGTTTGAGAAGGAGAAACAGTGGTATTAAAATCACCAACCAGTAACCATTTCTTCATTATGGGCTCAAGTTCTCTGAAGTCATTCTATAGATCCAACCTGCCACTTCTCTGACACTTTGCATAGATACAAGTAATAAACACAGTAATATTTAAAAGATTATGATTTACCTTCATATGACAGTATTGAATTCTGTCATCAAGTATATCAATCTCCAAATCCTCATGCCAAAATACCCAGATTTTGTTAGATACATTAGCATAATAATTGGTTAGCTTTAGTTTAGTCGACATGCTGTTTATCTGATCACAAGTAATCATAGGCTTCTGCAAAAACAAAATTTTAATACCTTATTTCCTTATCATTGATTTCAGTCTCCTAACAGAGAAAGGGTTACCAACTCCTTTGATATTCCAACTCAAGAGCTTTATCATTTACGGCTTTTGAGAGAGGATCTTCTGGCATATTCAAATTGGAGGGACTTAATAACAAGGGTTTTGTTTCGTTTGCTTCTTCAAGCTTGTTTAAGTTTTTTTATCAAGGATACTTTGAAAGCTTGGATAAACTTTTTTTAGTCTGCGTGCAGGTGAATGAGGGAGGCTTCCAGTACTATCCACAGGATGATATAGTTTTGCAAAAAGAGGTGTAGTGGCTCCAGATGGTTGGGGAGTTTCAGTATTTTCAAGGAATTTGATGGCATCCATTGTATCTTCTTCAGTCAGATAAGTAATCTCTTCTTCGACTACCATTTCTGATGTTAAGTTAGTAACATCAAGATCTTCAGGGGGGTCTATGTTTATAACAGCAGACACACTTATTTTAGTTATTTGATTTTCCTCAGGTATAACATTTAAGTCATCACCATTAAGAGCGAAAGGCTCTTTGATTACAATTCCTTGATTATTCTCAGGTATTAATTCTGGTTCTTTCTGTTTATCATCAACAGACAATTGATCTTTTAGTGTAGCCAGTTTTCTCCAAAGGCACTACAACAGGGTCTTGTGAGGCAGTTACTACTTGGGTGGGCTTATTTACATCCACACTAATGACAGGTTTCCTTTTGCATGTAGACGCATCATGTCCAACATAAAAACAAGAATTACATTATTTTGGTACTTCTTTATAGCTCAGAGATATCCAAAACCCCATGTTATTACCAAAACCTAACCAAACATGGTTTTGCACCTTCTTGGAGATATCTATTAAGATCCATGCATAGCAGGCGTTATGCATGGCCTTATTCTTGGGAGGGATCCAAGTCTTCAATGGTGTTCCTATAGAGGAAGCAACAACATTGACTATCCCTTCGCTATACAATTTCTCAGGTAATCTTTCAAGTCTAGTCCATATAGGAACTAGAGGACTTTCTTGTTTAATGTTGAAAGAGGGTGACCATTTCAATACTCTCATGGAATATTCACCCAAAGTCCATACTCCACGAGACCAGATTTTGCATATGTCTTATTTTAGGGAAAATTCAAGGAACAGATGTCTTGAATCCTAATTTGTATAACTAAAATCTCCATTGAATTTTATGTGTGCAAAGAATCTGTCAAGAACATATTTTTTTGGAAGACCTTTAGAAAATTTACCTATTAAGGTATAGGTAGAGTTTTGTTGTAGGTCTTCATAGATAGGGTCTTCAAACTGGATTAATATATGATCAATCTTGTGCTAAATAGAAGACGGTTTAATGTCTTTAGCTTGTTGGTTTGGTTGGTGAACAACTTGCGAGTAAGATCTATGGTGATTGAGGAGATCACCGATTTGATTTCTATTTTGCAGCATTGATGGATTCAGTGGAGGAAAATCCTCCATGCTACACATAACGGGCTTATGAGGACAAGCAGTCGAACACAACCATAAGGGAAGCTCGAAAAAAAGATTAGTGAAGAAGATAGATCAAGAATTCAAATCTTGGAGAATACTTTTTAATCGAGATAAGCCAAAGAACGCTTACGTGTCAACAAATACTATAATTTTTCCCCAAATAGACAAATCACCTACTTCGTAATGAACTTAACTTCCACTTGGGCACTCTCATTCCGTCTCCATCTTATACTATTAAACAATAATTGGACCGACAAAAAAAATAAAGCCCCAAAAAGAATCATGTACCGAAAAACTAACGCATTGGAACGAAAAAAAATAGTCCCTAAACTTTATACTCCCTCTCTATGATTAGACGATTCAGATAGTCTCCGCACATTTTTTTTAGTAAGTGTCACAATTATATTTTAACTTTTTTTAAAATAAAATATAATATATTTGATTGTACAAAAATTAATAAAAACAGCTTACATTCCATACTTATTAATAAAAATAAAATAATACCTGTATTTATTATGTAAACCAAATTTTTATACGTAAGACGTGTAATAATATTATACGGAAGAGTATATTCAAAGTCTAAGACAATAGTACGGACCATGAGATTGAAACAAAGCTAGACTTTTTAAACCTCGTGTCAACCCAATATACCATGTTTATACGGCAAGAAACTTTTCTTCTTCAAATCATTTGAAGCTTGTCTGTTAAGTGTGTAATGCAATTCATGAGCAGAAACTTGGCCTTTTCTCGAACCTGAACTCTCTGTCGACCGAACACTCGAGTTTTTGACATCTTCATGTTTCCTAAAGAAACTAAAGTACTTCCCAAAAGGGTCTTTCTGATCAGCTCCTCTTCCTTCCGATGTACTTCTAAACAAAAATAAATTTTTTAATCTCCATTTCTTAGACGAAGAAACTTTACTGCTCGGGCACGAGTTTGTTTTTGGCCTTATTGATAAATATTCGGGCTCCATACCCTTTTCTTGTGGCTTGTCTTGGTCATTCCACGGGTAAGCCGACACTCTAAATGGCGACAGAGATCTTGCGTGCCCACGATGCAATTTATGATCTTTTCCACTCCCTCGTTCGTTTTCAATTCCATTTCTTGTATTCTGGATCGCGGTTTTGAATGGATCATCATTTTGTTGCTTCCTTGGGGAAAAAGCATCACGTATACTCCTCTTACCTTTATAGATAGGCGAAAAACTTGGAGATAAAATATTTTTCTCTTGTTCTTCAAATCCGGGTGGTGGCTTTAACTGGCGGATCCTTCCTCCATCAAACAGCTCCTCTGCGAAAACAGAAGCTGTTTCCGATTCAAAGCCAATGTCAAAAGCAAAATCTTCATCTTTGGGTGATTTTGGTGTCCCAGGCGTTTCTTCCCAATCGAAAGGGATAGCTAAGGACATAGTTGTGTTTGTGAAAGCGTTAAACTCGTTGTAGACTTCCGATAAGTGACGGGGGCTAGTGGGCGCACTAAAAAAATATGGAGTGAAACCTCTTGGTGACGATGGAGCAGTGAAAGATAGAGGTGGTAGTGTTGTGTTGAAATTCGAAAACTCCATTGTGTGCGTAGAAATAACTTCCATGTTAAAGATGGAAGTTTTGAATATAAATAGAAGACATAGAAAGGAAGAAGAGACGAAATGAAGTTTGGGGGCAGAAATGGTTGACCGAGTCATATATGTAGACTGTAGTAAGTACTAAGTAAGTCTTAGTCTTAGTCTTAGCCCACCTACCGAAACTTCTTATTATTTCGGTTTAAATTATATGCTCAAGGCTAAATTGAGATGCCAGTTGGTTATAATGAGGTACCTCTATAATGAAATTCCATTTGGCTATAAGGAGATCCGAAAAAAGATCTATTTACCTCTGATATAAAACCCTTATTTTCAGCAATTTTTTCTCTTTTCTCTCTTCTCTCTCAAAATCATTCAAAATCTCGAAATCAAAAGAGCAAGATTTCTCAAATCCAACATCACAAACAGCTTAAGGTACGAATCCTTTACATATCCATGTAATTTTAATGCATTTTAGTTTAATATTTTTAGTGATTTTTAGAGTTTAGGGTTCTTGATAAAAAGTCCGATTTTCATGTATATGTAGTTGTTTTTTTGGAAAAATAGCTTTAGATTTGTGTTAGTCGATGCATTATGATCGTTTTGGTACCATGGATGATGAATTTGGGTTGAGTTTTGGAGATTTGGGTTTGATTTCGGATTTAGGGTTCGAGTTTCTGGAAACGCAAGATTGTGAACGGGTCCATCGCAACCCGTGCAAAATTACGAACGGGTCATTCACAATTTTGCACGGGTTGCGAAGGACCCGTTCGCAATTTTGCAGTTGCTAGAAATTTTGATTTTTTATTTTGTTTTATGAAATAGTTTGTTTCCCCAAATTTATTAATAATTTATATGTTGTATTTCAGCATGCCTCGCAGACAGTAGCATAAACCTGTTCGACATTCACGGTCACGGTCCGTTAGGCGTAGGCCTAGCGCTTCTACTCCGGCCTCTGTTCTATCCCATGGGTTTGGGACGCTCGACCAGTTATTTAAGAGGGTGAATCCTCATGTGCCTGGTCTATATCTAGAGTATACACAGCACGAGGCCTACCACGTCTTTGCAGGAGAGGTAAGTAATGACGTGTTTTAAAGTACGTTTATATGTTCTTTTGTATTATTTCTAAGTTGTTTATGTTTTATGTAGGCTCGTCTATATCCAGATAGGCGGAGGCGTATGAACACGCGCTTCTTGTGGGATGAGGCCACGTGGATATGCTGGGGGTCACACGTTGTTGACCCGAGGATTTGCGGTGACATATACGCTATAGGCGGTCATGGCACGACCACTTTGTACGATGTATGGATCAGTGACCACCTATGGTACGTTCTGCTTGATCCTAGTATTCTTGGTCCATCTGTTTCACATGTTCCAGAGCCCCCTAGTGCGATGACATATCAGGCACGACTGTATCACCTTTCCGATCGTGTGATTGATGTTGATTCTAGAGCGGACTCGATGAGTATGGAGG
Organism: Limnanthes douglasii subsp. nivea; assembly: GCA_036936605.1. Lineage (NCBI taxonomy): Eukaryota > Viridiplantae > Streptophyta > Magnoliopsida > Brassicales > Limnanthaceae > Limnanthes > Limnanthes douglasii. The sequence continues at coordinate 199,218,743 of JAUPFV010000001.1, read as the reverse complement.
ACTTGCGTCGGGAGATACACGAGTGTTCGCTTTTGGGGATCCAGTACCGCCAGGTCGATTGAGTGCATTTGTATTATATGACTACGAGGACGATTGTTTGATACTACCTTATTTTTTTTCTTTAGTTGTTGCTTTAGTTGATATGGTTGTATGGAATTGCTTTTGGTTCTTTATTTGTCGCTTTTGTTCGGATAAAATCTTTAGTTTTGCTTAAGTTGTTTCTTTCGATTATATGATGTGTATCTTAAAAACAACAACACTTAAACAATAACACCTAGATTTCTCGCATAATTAGAAATACATAAGGAAATTAGACACATGAATCAAAAGAATTGCGTAATTAGAAATACATAAGCAAATAAATTAAAGCAAACGGTAGATAAACTAACCCTCAGTTAGCATTGCACACTTAGTTCTATGGAGTCGGATAGTTCATTCCATACCCATCTGAATCACTACTTCCTTCGGGAGTTGAATACGTTTTAACGGCGCTCGCTATTGCGTCGGCTATTTGTTGCTCTTCCGACTGTGTCGCATATGACACCTTCTCCTGCGTAATTGTACTTTGCGATCCCATGTCGAATACCTTTCGGAGGTTGGTTTGGACTTCCCAAGAAAGTGACTCGATATGTATAGTCACTGTTTTAAGATAAGCTAACCTTTCGAACACTTTTTCGCGTCTGCGTGGTCGGGGCCTCATACATCCTGGGCAGGAAGCCTCCCTACCGTGGTTGAAGAACATTCTGCACAAGACCGTATCGATGAATCCATGAACCTCCTCTTTCATCGTACCTCTCACGAAGTCAAATGCGTTTAGGAGGCTTGCATCTTCGTGTACGTTCCAGCCCGAATCACGCATTGTTATAATTTAAATGTTTAGTTTCATAGTCTCGTTCTAGTATTTATAGACTCGAACTGGGTGGTTCAGCTCGAAAATTGTTAGCGGGAAAGGTTGTTTTTGTTCCCGCGTAAATCTCTTTTAAGCGGGAGTCCTTCACTTCATTCCCTCCATATGTTTCCATACAATATTATAATATTCAGATGAACTACTATATGTTTAGATTTTTTTATGTAGTCTTGTTATTATGTTTTTATGTTTGTACCTTGTGCTGTTTTTATGAATACTTGCAATTAAATTGTTGAAACTTAAATTTTTTTATAAAGTCAAGCATATGCTCAAACATGAACTACTCTTTAAATGTAATCACATTGCAGTCCATCATCATAATAAATTAACTAATATATGGATAACAAATCCATCATCATAAATTAACTTTTTATTTAATTTGTTTTTATATACTATTTTAAAACAAAAATAAATTAGGTTAAAACCCATTAACAATCATCAAAATTGAAATTAAATTTTTATACCATATATTTTTATAACATCGGACAACTAACTTATTTTTGAACATGTTTCATTGTTCCTATATTCAGAGGATTCCTGATCTGTTATTTAAGAACTACTTAATCGGACACAAACATATGCTCAAACATGAACGGAATCAGAACCTGAAACATAAACTCAAACATAAACGGAATCAGAAACTCAAACACAAACTGAAACATAAAATAAAACAGAGGCTAAAACATAGTCTGCAACTTCCTTTATTCTTTCGCATCTCGCTAGTCACGCATTTCCTCTAGCAGGATGTCGATAATGTCATCGCGGACGGATTCCAGCTGGTCCTGTGTTAAGTAATCCGTGACTTTACAATTGAACCGCTGACATGCAGTACGACGTTCCAACTCGGTGAGGCCAGAAACTGGATGTTGGCGGAATGTGACTAGGACTGACCACCTACATTTCACCTCATCAACACGCCTTGAAATTCTAGGCGGCTGTACACCATCCCTTCCATATAGGAAGTACATCTTGCATTGCAACTCCTCCCAATAATTTCTACCCCCCTCTATCATGGTCTCATTACCAACTTCAGCTGATGCCATCATCAGATATTGATCTTCCAACTCAGTCCATGAACACATTTTTTTCAATTGGTATATTGGCTATTATTTGTTGCTCCTAAAATTACGTCTTTCTGTACCACTTTTATGGTTAAGATAACGTTATCCAAGTTGACATATCGATAAACAACACCTGTAAGAATAGGATACCACAATCCAAACTGACGAATGAGTATGCGACACCTAATATTTACAAAAGTACAATAACTTTGCAGTGCAATAATAGTAGGGGTCTCATTATAACAAAACTTCCATCACCAGGTTTTCCGCTATAACGAGACACCTAAAAAATTGCCGCAAAAAACATCTGCTTTTAATGCAGTTCCCGCCAAAACAACCACGAGCATATAAATAGACGCGAAGCACTATTCGAACAATAACAGTTTAACCAATGGAGTTTACCCCTAATGAAGATTACCATTTGCTCTTGGCAGTGAAACTTGCCCACCGAGATTTGGGAGAAGATAGCAGCGACACGTTTTTCGAGCTGGTCTTGTGTAATATGTACTACAACTACGGCCGTTTAGGAACTGAAGGTTTTGTCTTGCGTAACTGTGACCAAATCAAGGAGAGGTACATTTTTTGCAAACCAATGGATCGTTTATTGTTTCTACCCTTTAAAAGTAAGCAAGAAGCAGCTACCGTCTGGAACATGACTGTGGTAGACTACATCACGAAGGATATGGTAGCGTATCTTGAGAATAGGATTAATTGAGTCTGACGACAACTTGGAATACGACTTCGACGATTGAGCATTGTGATATGTTTTTAATAGTTTCCATCTGGTAGTGTCTGTATTGTCTGTTTGTTTTAGTTAATGCTATAACTTGTTCAAGTTTTCATTACCTTGTTTTTTCCCACATTATTTGGTACCCACAACTTCAAACAACAACTAATAAAAAAATCACAACTTAAAATAACAACCAGTAATACGAAAATCACAACTTCAAACAACGACTGATAAGAAAAATGACAACTTCAAACAACAACCAGTAATACGAAAATCACAACTTCAAACAACAACTGATAAGAAAAATGACAACTTCAACCAACAACCAGTAATACGTAACACTGCATAAGTGGAAGGCTTAATCGTATCTAAGTTTGTATTCCACATCATCCACTCCACCCCTTGCAATAATTTTGTCCTCTAGAAATGCTACGATATCCCTTGTGATGTAGTCTATCAAGGTTAGGTTCCAAACGGAGGCTGCTTCTCGCTTAATAAGCGATGACAAGAAACACAAATGCTGTATTGGCTTGCAAAAATTGTATCTGCTTTTGATATGCTCACGAGTACGCACAACGACACCTCTTGTACCTAAACGGCCGTAGTTCATATACATTGTACATAGGACACGCTCGAAGCATGTGGTAATCTTCGTCCGCCGTAAACTCCATATGTAAACGTTAACGAGTTTTGTATTTTCGTCAGTGCTGCAGGTTGCGAAAGTGTCGTATTGTTTTAGCTTTTATGTCCTATTTTATAGGGGGCGAGTCAATTTTGGTGGGCGTTTAATATTTGGATAAGGTCTCATTATAGCGCAATTCATACTATTTCGAATGCAATGTTATCTTTGGCTATAATGAGCCCCTGATTTAAACCACGTGGGTTGTAATAATTATCTTCGATATGTGTGTATTTTTGTATATATTATGTGTCACCACATTAGTCGCCCATCCAGATTACGTTATCCTTACATGTCTGACAACGCTATCCTACTTTTAAGTAGTTTTTAGGATGTTATTATGTGTCACCACATTAGTCGGTTCATATATCTTATACTTCAAATCACAACTAATAATAATGGTTCAAAAAAAATCAGATTAAAAAAGTAAATAAACGTGAAAATGTCACAAAATGTGACCATTTTAGGCTGCTTTAAAGTAGTTTTTTTTTAACTTTTTTGAGTTTTTTTTTCCCACAAAAATCGAATCATTAGGGCAAATTGACTAATGTTTGATGTTGGTAAAAAGAAAAATCAGTTTTGGAGTCAGGAAGGTCACAAAATGTGACCATTTTAGTCTACTTTGAAGTAGTTTTTTTTAACTTTTTTGAGTTTTTTTCCAACAAAATTTGAATCATTAAGGCCAATTGACTAATGTTTGATGTTGGTAAAAAGAAAAATCAGTTTTGGAGTCGGGAAGGTCACAAAATGTGACCATTTTAGGCTACTTTGAAGTAGTTTTTTTAACTTTTTTGAGTTTTTTTTCCACAAAATTCGAATCATTAGGGCCAATTGACTAATGTTTGATGTTGGTAAAAAGAAAAATCAGTTTTGGAGTCGGGAAGGTCACAAAAAGTTGAAAAAACTAAATTTACAGAGGGTTTCGCGAACACAGACGGTTGTAAAACGCCGGATTCGCGAATGCAGGCGCATGTAATTTGACAAAATCGCGAGCAGCACCCTCGCGATTTTGCCAAATCATAGAGGTTGGAGTTCAAAATTTGTGCAAAATCAAGCGTTCACAATTCGCAAATTCGCCACTGTGCCGAATTTTTATATTTTTTCACACTTTTTTTTATAAAATTGTAATTTTTTGGGGAACTTGCAATTTAATTGTTTTGTGCAACTTGTTTTTACAATAATTATATGAAATGGAATTTTCAAAATAAATAAAACGTGGGAGTATCGATTACAAACCGAGGTGTAAGTAAAAAAAAGTATTCGTAAACACAACGGGATAAAAACAAGTAATGCATCAACAAATTATTAGTCTTCATTCAAATCGAAGACACGTGGTGGCTCTTCTTGTGCGGTCGATGGTTGCGCGGGCTTGATTTGGTTATGTTTGTTCAATCTCTTGTCGAGCGGCATTGCCCAACCGGTGACGTCATGATCCGTACGAAACGGAAACCAAGTAGGATATATTTCCGGAAGTGGTCCATTCAACACAACCTACACAAATAAAAGGTAGATAAATATTTGGTCACAAAAATAATATATAAAATTGAAACACACATTTGTATGCTTACTTTGACGAAATGGTTACCGTGAACGAAACCTATACCAACTTCGAGGTTAGGACACGATCGAGGAGGCACACCACGTAGAGGTAGATAAGTGTACGATTGGTGGAGTGAAATATGGTATACGATACATTGGTACCTAGTGGCTATCACTAACCCTAAATCGGGTAACGTCATCCAATGCCTAGTACCGGCACCATACAATTCGAAAACGTTCAACCTTCTCACAAGGTTATCTACACCTTGTGGCTTTGAACAGTACATCGTCCCTCGACTATCACGTTTGGTGGCAAATAGTCCCTTGAGTTTCAAATGTCCGTTGACAGTCCCTGGACTATCGCGTTTGGATAAAGTTAGTGCACCAGATCCTCTGATCCATGAGAGGCTGCCACGTGTCACCATAGTCCCAGATTTTTGTATCACCACTAGTCCCTTGAGTTTAGTTTTCTGTAATTTTCTATATTTTGGGTTTGACCTAAACTCAAGGGACTAGTGGTGATAGCAAAATCTGGGGACTATGGTGACACGTGGCAGCCTCTCACGGATTAGAGGATCTGGTGGACTAACTTTATCCAAACGCGATAGTCCAGGGACTGTCAACGGACATTTGAAAGTTAAGGGACTATCTGCCACCAAACGCAATAGTCGAGGGATGATTTACTGTTCAATGCCTACACCTTGTGAACCATCAAACACTCTCTCCCATAGCTCACGTTCATTTTGCAATTCACCGATCAAATCCCGTCTAACTTGGTCCCATGAATCGGATTTACCGTATACCGTCAAAGCAACGTCAAAGTCCCGGAATCCGCAATTACCGTCGGGAGAGACGTCTTCGACGCTAGAAATGTAGTCATGCAAATAGCTAGGAAACCAACTCTTGTACCCGCTAAAATCTTGGCCCTTTGATGATTTTTTCGGTCGAGGCACTTTATCTTTCTTCGGTTGAGCCTTAGTTTTCGCTTTTTCTTTCGTCTTGTTTTTTTGCGGTAGAAATGTTCTATTACCTATCGAGGTGGCCGTGCTACCAATCGTGCCGGGAGTGCTAGCGCCTAGACTACCATCGTATTCCCACTCGTTAGGGTCCCGTTGAGTTGATTTGTCTCGGCCGGCTTTTTTCCTACCCTTAGTAACAACCGGCTCCTTAGGTTCCAAAACATGACTTCTAGCGGGATCTAGGATTTGCATCATCCTATTTATAATGTGGTCTTGGATGTGTTGCCCATAACCGCGGATGGTGCTATCTATTAAGGAGAGTTTTCTAGTGAGCTCGTCTTCGGTATCAAACTCCTCATTAGGTTTGATCCTTAACGTACTCCAATAGACATCACACTCATCTTTTCTAACCGGCCTTCCTTCTTTATAAATCAAAGCTAATTCGCATGCACATGGTAAATTATGAGTTGTCCTAATAACACACTCACACATTCCGGGTGTGAACCATATTTTCAAGGCCGTTGCGAGATTTGTCTCTATTAATTCTATAGCTTGAGATAAAATCTCACCTTTGACATCCTTGTAGATGGTTTTGTTAGGCCCCCTAGTTGAGTTTCTTGGACAATACCTACTACGCTTGAATGACTCGAAAATGTTAGAGTGTTGAGCGGATAGCAATGCATGAACATGTTTCCAAAATTGTTCGAACGTGCATAGACTACTACCAATTGCCCGCTTGAGGCTAGAGTGAGCACTCTCTGCCCTATAACATGAGATAAAATACATTAGATTTCTAACACTTTATATTAAAAAATATTGTATGAAGATGGAAATATAACTCACCGATTGCTAGTTTGGTTGCCAACATGTTTAAATTTGTTCGTGTGAATATTGAGGAATTTGTGTCCATATTTGTCAATCCATTACTTCATAACGTAGTCGATAGCCAATGGACAAAATGCGAATGTGTGGTGCATATCGGCAAGGTTTTTGTTATAGTCTTCGAGCGTGGCCTAATAGGTTACCCTTTGGTAATATTCCCCGAACTCTTCAGCCATGTCCGCATTCGGTAAAACTTTTCTAGCGTAAGAGGTGACGTTCTTACCAATATGCCAAGTGCATAGCATATGAGTTGCGTCCGGAAATATATCGTCGATAGCATTCATTAAAGCCAACTCCCTATCGGTGACGATAATGTTAGGTAATGGGCACTTGTTGTTCGTCAACACCATCTTTAGAACACTCAACCCCCAAGTGTAGTTCTCTTGTTTCTCGGAGCTCAAAAAAACAAAAGCAACACAAAATGTCTTCTTCGTCGAAGTTTGGCCCACTATTTCAAGTAAAGGCATCTTATACCTTGTAGTCTTATACGTGCTATCCATTATAAGAACTTGAGGAAAAGTGCGCATGAAATCGATACTTTTAGGGTGTGCAAAAAACAACTCGAGGATCTCGTCCGTTGCTTCACAACTTCGCTCCCAAACATAGTACTCGTGTTCTTTTAACTTAGCAAACAAGTATTGCATTTGGGTCTTGCCCGCTTTATCAACCAAATCATGTTTTTGCCGCATGTTGTATATCGTGCGCATGCTTGATACATTTTGCGGGTCTTTAATCTTCAAACCACGTAATATCTCTCTTGGTAGAGAACCGACTTCCGTTTGACTACGAACGAACAATTGTTCTTCGACTTTTAGTCTAGCGGCTTGTGAGTAACCATCCAAGTGCAAAAATGGTTCGTGGTTGTGTTTCCCGTTTAGCACAACCACTTTCCAATAACCCGGTAGCTCTGAGACCGGACTCCCTCTTAAATAGAACGGACACCCGCATTTTTTCAATGAACATTCTCGGCGCTTCTTAACATACCACGGTTTGGGGTTAGGTTTGTAAACCCCGTGCCTCTCGCACCTAAAATATATCCTATGAGTTTTCATGCTTTTGGTACCGTCGTCGTTTTTACTTTAGACCAAAAATGAATCCTTGTTTTATGCTTTCGGACTCGACCCAATCAACCAAATCGGCTTTGGTGTAAAAAGTGTCCGTACTAAACACTTTTGTGTAATCGGCCATCGAACGTGACGGTAGATCGGGTTCCTACATATGTCATTCATGCAATTATATGAGAACATATTTTAATCTAGAAGATCATTTAATTTCCAAAACAGGTCATTTTCGCGAACAACAAATTCGATAATTCAGCCAAATTGCGAGCAGTGCACTCGTCTAATTGGCAAAATCGCAAACTAGGAACTCGAAATTCATGCAAAATTGTGAACAGTCCGTTCGTGCATCTGAAATTTTTGCGAACGGACCGTTCGTCCATCCGGTTTTTCTGTGAACGGTCCGTTCGTTCATCTAGAAATTCTGCGAACGGACCGTTCGCAATTTTGCACGATTTGCGAGTTCCAACCTCGCAGTTCGTCCATTATATAGCGGTCGTACCGCTATATTCGCACTGACTCGAAAATTTTCGGAAAATACCTCATTTTGGGTTTCCAAGCTGTCCATCAACGGCTCTTCTTCCTCTGATGCGAAATCATTAAGGTTGCAGCTGAAACCTTCACTCCAATCACTCAAATCCATGATTTTTTAGAGATTTTAGTTAGTTTAGAGAGAGAAAGCTCTAGGGAGAAGTTGGAGAAAAATTGAATTTTGGTTAGAAACTTTGACTTATAAATGAAGGGCAAATGGACATTTCACATTCAAGAAAAGAAAATTCTGAATTTGGGGTCTCATTATAGCCAAATAGTCTCATTATAGCCTTGCCCAAATTATATACATCCTTCTCAATATTTAGTCCTCAATATTTATATTTGGCTTTGAACATGAATTAGAATGATGACTTTTTAGATATACTCCATGGGTTAAAAATGGTTTAGTGGGAGTTTTCTATTTTTCATTTCTGATTGAATAGGTTTTTATTTTTTATTTTCCGCCGAAAATCCAAGTTTATCGAAAATAAGTAGTCAACAAATGCCCCCAAGGGGGTAGCCGAGTTGGTTGAGTATGGCATTCTTATAACCAAAAGGTCATGAGTTCGAGTCCCTCTACATACGCTTTCTCGGCTGAGCCTGTCACCTTGTGTGGTTTACCTTCTGGCGTTGGTTTGCAGGCTATCGCCTCAGACTGAGGGTTTACCTTGTGCGCACTCATTGTACTCTGAGTAGCGGCTGTGGGTTCCCTTCGGAAAAAAAAAGTAGTCAACAAATTATACGGCTATAAATTGGACCGCCTACATATTATGTACAGTTGCAGCGTTTTTATATTTGAATATCAACCTTTTTATATTTATATTCAAATAAATTTAATTTGGTTAATATATTTAAGTTTATAAATATATGGGTCGGTGATGATGAATAGGATAAGTTATAAATAACATCAAAACTAATTTTTAAGGTTTTGAAGTAGTAGGAATAATCACGTGATTTTGGAATTAAAGTATCGATAGTTATTTAGATTTTTTTGTTAATATCAATCTACTTTTAACCGTTTTATGTTTTTTAAAAGATATATCTTTCAAGTTATATCTCTCAAAAATACGAAAATATTATTGCTCTTGTTTTAAAAGATGAACAAAACTATATCCATAAAAAATATTTTTTTTGTATTAAAACTACTATTGATTGCGAAAATACATATAATTGTGTTACGAAATTAGTTTGAAAAATGAAATTCTATATCAATTGTGAAATTAAATTTAAATTGGTCGCAAAAAAACAACTTTGTTCTAAATTGCGAAATTATGTGTAATTTGATTACGAAAAACAATCGTTTCAGTTGCAGAATTACGTGAAAATGTTATGAATAAATAAGAAAATAAATTGTGTAAAGACGACTTTGGATGTGAAAAAACAAATGTAATAGTTGTGTTATTATGTGCAAAATATTTTGCGTAACTATGTGTAAAATATGCTACGTAAATATGAAGAAAACAATTGCGTAAATAGTACTTTGGGTGCAAAATTAGTCTATAAAAGACAATTGTGTTGTAGTTGCAGAATTACGTGTAATTTGGTTGTTAAAAAAATTTTTGTTCCCGTTGCGTAATTAAGTGTAATATGGCTGCGAAAAGTAAGAAAAATAACAAAGAAAAATCAAAACCATCACTCATGGATTTTGTTTTGTTTGTTTTTAAAAATAAAAATATATGTGTTTTTAAGTTATTATTTTTTGTTATGGTTTGAAAAATATGGAGTTTTAAAGATTAAAATAATTAATAACACAACAATTAAAAAATTAAAGACGAAATAGAGTAATTTCTTCTTGAAAACCTGAATTAGTAGTTGCTTTAGGTTGGAATGTTTAAGATTTCATTGAAATTTGTTGCAAGAATCTTCAATTTGAGTGATTTGTGAGTTTCGATTTGAGAGAGAGAAATGTAGTTTGCGAGTTGAAGAATAAAGTGAGAGTTTTTCGTTTTTGAGACGAGATTAGTGTTGGTAGATTTTATGTTGTAATTTTCAGTAAACTTAAGAGTCCATGTGGTTAATTATACTATTAATTTATTCTGCATCGTTATTGGTAACTCTCGCTTATTTATATACATATTGGCGTACATATTTTTGTGTTACATTATGGACTTATGGGATTTAATCTTAAAATTTTGAGTTATTTCCAAAATTTAAGTAAGACTTAGTAATCTACAATGAGTTTTAGTCTAATTATTTTATACCCTCATGAATAGTCGGTTAGACTATCGTGAGAGAACTAGAATCTTAAAGTATTTTTTTATCTTTGTTTATTGTGATGTTACCAAAGCATGCATGGATTGTAGCATTAAACCTAAAATTGCATGCCTAATTTATGGTATGTTGAGCCAAACTATTGAAAAAATATTATTGATGAATCCGTAAGAGTTTTAAGGGCTGATGACTTTATAATTGCTTCATAAAAAATCAATCATGGACCCAAAACTCTCTGAGGATAATTTTTATTATTTTTTCGAAGAGAAATTAGTACAAGTATTAGTACAATTTGTAATGTTTTTTATTTACTAGTAGTCACTAATCTTATAAGCATAGATTTTATTCAATTTTGGATCAACGTGAAGTTGAAAAAGAATCACTTTGAAAACACGGTTTCACAATGTCTTTAGAAGTATTAAAGTAACCACCGAGTCATTTTAATGAATGGACGAATGACTAATAACTTCACTTGAGTTGTTGACCGTGAAATCTGGGATTTCATGTTTCAGGTAGAGCAAGACATTATTTTATGTATAAATATTGTTGCTTTAAGTACTCTTCTTTAAGTTCATTATTCATTCATATTTTATAAATCTTATTGCTTTTCTTTTCTCTTTTCTCATAAAACTAGAAAATATTAAATCTATCATCAAAGAGATGACAAAGAGTCTGATAGTCAAAATAGATCACTAGTGCTTTATTCGAAACTCGTTCTTTAAACAAGTCTGAAGAGAATGCTGATCCTTGTGAGAATCCCATTACTTATAATGTTTTTGTGATGATCCTTTATAGATATTATTTCCAACTACTCGCACCCTATTCATGTTATGTTTAGGACTCTTAATCTTTGTTTTTGCGATTTTTCACTTTGGTTTATCCTTTTATTCGATTCGAGTATAAGTTGAAAAAGCTTATAATATTAAATTAGAGCGTAAGCATTATGTGAGGAATTTTATAAATTCTTCATAAACTTTGAGCTTGTACGATCATATGTAAATTTTTATAAAAAAATGACTAAGAGAGTTAAAAATAAGAATGGATAATTCTTGAAAGTGTTGTTCGATATCCCAAACATAATGAAACCACTTTATCTTTTCTAATTTATTAAGTAGTTGTTTTTGCTTTTTTTTAAATTGGTCTACAGCTCTCCTTAATTCAAACTTATTGAAGTTGGTATTCCCGTACTTTAATGTTGGCAATTTGTTTTTAACGTTGATCAAATGTTTTGCTAGAAATGATGATCATTTTTTATATTATCATGGAGGATAATGCTAAGAATGTTGAGAATATTTCAATTATTATCAAAATGTTTGAAATAGAGTTTGTTTTTATCTTGGACATTTGGAGACTAGAAAACAAAAACAGTTAACAAAGAGAATATATTTTTATTTTCTCATATACAGGTTTCCCAAATAAGCATTTTTGAAACTTTTTATTACATCGATTTAAATTATATAAAACCTCTTTAATATTTATATTTTGATATGAATATGAAATAGTATTATAGTTTTTAGACATAGTTTATGGATTAGTTTGTTTTTGGTCGCAGCTAATTTATAAATTATTTTTGCTAAAATTATATATATATATATATATATATATATATATAAAATACTATGTTGACTATTCATTTTAAATAAAATTAGAATTTTAGTATTATAATAACAACGACTATATTACAAGGAGGGAAAGTCTTCCATTTTAATACAATTTTTTCAATAACTTTTGTTTCTTAAACATTTTTTAAAAATATTACAAGTCATCAAAACATAATTGTTGTTCAAACTTTTATGAATAATCATTTTACTTTTTATTCTCCTTCATAAGCCTTACAACTTGTTGAAAGAAGAGAAAAAACTATTGTAAATATCTTTTAGATTTTCACACACCGGATCCATTGTAATTCATCAATGGTGGAATTCTAAAAAACAACTAGTATTAGACCTAATCATGGTTGTCAAACGAAATAACTCTGATTTTATGCTAATTTTATGTAATATAACCATGAAATAAATTATGAAAGCTTCACCAAATAACCTTTAAATCGTATAATGGAAAATCACTTTAAAGTGAGTGACTCCATATTTCTTGGTTCCATAGTTGACCGAGAAATTGTAACTATATCATGGTTGGAAAATGCCCTAAAAGAGTTTGAAAAATCTCAAACTGGAAGATTTTTAATTCTTATGTTGTAAAAAATATGAATTATAGTGATCTTTCTTTTTTTCTTGTTACCATTGTAATCGAAGACTTCGTGGAAAAAATAGTATATATGGAACAAAAATCAGACTAATGTAACATGTCATAGGCAGTACATATCACGATGCATCTTAATAACTCATAGTTGATGATTGCAAGAGGAAGCAAAAATTATTTTTTTACCTTTAAAATACTCTCCATAAAAAACATACTGAACTCTTATACTGTATTCTCTTTATTCAATAATGCATAATATTTTAGAAGATTCATTCTCGAGTTTCCGGTTACCACTTGCAATGATTTCCTATGAAAACCAATCATTCCTTACGATATTCGTACCCTACATTTGCGGTTCCCCGAGAGACATTATCACTTTACTTCTTAAATACTTGCTCGAACACACACATAACATTTGAAACACTTCAACCCAAAAACTCACTTCCAGAACCAAGAGGCCTTTCACTTTACTTCTTAAATACTTGCTCAAACACTTCTTAATAACTCAATGTTCTTTCATCACGATTTTGATAACCAAAACCAAGAGGCCTTTCCACTTCAAGAACTACTCACCCAAAGAGGAAAATCCATCCTCACTTCGATAAGACAAATATATATAATGACAAGTTTATCCTGATGGTATCTCTGTTCCTTGAACAAAAATCATGTGACACATTTGTCTCTCTTGAAACCACGTCATCTATAAGTTCTTCTCATTTAAGGTCAATATTTTTTAGGAACAATACCCTAATCATCATGTATGGCCTTCCCATTATTGTACATGCTAGCTTGCCACCCTTTATTAGCTCCAATCAAATAGTTTTTTACCAAGAGCTGGGTTGTCCGCCTGCTCTTAAGAAGTCCCATAAACTGATTAAGAAAAATATATCCACTGTTCAAACCAAAATGCAAGCTGAGGAGGATGAGTAAGACCTATCAAAGACAAACTACGATAGGATAAGGCCTGACTATTATGCTGATTTGACTGAAAACGTGGCTGCAAGTTTTGATAAAACTAAGGGATACATATATTTCAGGAAGCCTGCTCCAATCAACATGCCTAGGGAGGAGTGAGCCAACAAATTCTGTAGGTACCATAATGAAATTGGTCACGACACTACCGATTGCATTACTTTGAAAAAGGAAGTCCGAACTTTAATTGAAAATGGAAAGGGACTGACTTATGTGAAGGCACAGAGTAATGCATCAAAAAATCCTGTAGCATCGACTTCACAGCCAGCTAATCCAAATGCGCAAGCTGAAAATTTGATGTTGCCTCAGAATATTTGGATATGGATCCAGATAGTTTAATCTCGATGGTGGTAGAAGAGCCAATAAAGAAGGGACATGTTCAAAGTTTGTGTGAATATTTTGAGTCATTGGCCATTTTTGGGGTGATTCGATGACTAGTAATACTGAGAACTTGAGGAAAAGACATATTGTAAGTTTGGAAACTCAGATAGAGGGTAAAATGGCTACTCATTTGTATGGAAAGAGATACATTCATTTCATTCTTTTCGATAGAGATGATTTGCGGGGCACTGTAGGGCCACATGAGGATGTAATGTTCATTGAAGCAGAATTTTCTGGCTTTAAGATTCGAAGCGTGCTTATAGATACCGGGAGTTCTGTGAACGTTCTTTTTAAAGCAATGTGTGATATGATGCGTAATCTTCCTTGGATTTCTCAATCAAAGCGTATCATCATTGGTTTTACTGGAGTAACTACGCGGATAATAGGAGAATTAGAGGGGGAGGTTAGTTTGGGAAAGGTACCTTTCAAGAATAAGGTTCAAGTGCTTTTTATTGTCGTAGATTTTCCTATAAGTTATAATGCCATATTTGGAAGATCCTGGTTGTCAAGGATGTATGGTGTTGTATCAACAATCCATCAGTGTTTCAAATATGTCGTCGAAGACCGTGTAGGGGTCGTTCGAAGCGACCAAAAGGTTGCAATGGAATGCTACGCCACTGCACTTCAGATTCAAGGATCCAACAGTGGTGATATGATGAATAAATAACAGTTAGGGTGGTTGACCTCAGATTTTGATGAAAGGGTTGACAAACCGAGGGAAAACCTAGGGTCATTAACACTAAGTGAAGAGATACAAAAGTATACTTTCTCTGAGGAAATAGTACTTTGTATAGGAACCTTCTTGACCCCAGTTCTAAGTCAACAACTGTTATAATTTTTGTCTCATAATCTGGATTTTTTCGCTTGGAAACCAGAGGACATGGGAGGAGTATCGATCGAAGTAATTTGTCAGAGCCTAGTCGTTAATCCGACGATGAAGCCTATAATTCAAAAGAGGCAAGAATTTTCGCCAGAATAGGCGGAAACTATAGTTTCCGAGGTGGACCGCTTATCTAGGGTCGGAAATATAAGGGAACCTCAGTATCCTCTATAGAACATAAAGATCGTTTAATTTTTCACCTTCGAGAACTTCAAAATTTGATACTTTTATTCGATCGCGTTGTTGTGGAATATATAATTCGAGGAAGTAACACAGTGGGTGACTCATTAGCGAATGTTGCTTACAAGGAAGAGTATCTGTGGATATTATCAGAGGCGACTAGAGAACTGATATTTTGATTTTTTTTATAGGAGGAGAGTTTTCTGAAGATGCAAAATTGGCCAAAACATTGCGAGGAAAAGATTTTGGCTACATAATTTTCGATGGAGTTTTGTATAAGAAAACATTAAGTAGGCCCTTACTACGATGTTTGAATAGACAAGAATCACAAGAAGTTTTCTCAGAGCTGCATAATGGAGAATGATCAACGTATTATGGTATTAAGGCATTAACTCGTCGAGTTTTGCTGGCATGGTTTTATTGGTCTTCAATCATGCGCGATGGCAAGAACTTGGTTCAAAACTGTGATACTTGTCAAAGATTTTCTAATTCTATTCATAAGTCAGCAGTTCTACTTATGTATATTACCGAAGCCATTACGTTAGATAGATGGAGAATAAATTTAGTGGGACTTTTGCCAATGGCTTCTGGAGGGCGACAAATGATAATTGTTGCAGTGGACTATTTTATAAAGTGGGCCGAAGTAGATAAATTGTCTGAAACAAAGGAAAATGATGTGATTAAATTCATCGTAAACAATATTTGCTGTCGTTTTGGAGTGCCGCGAAGAATTACCATAGAAAATGGTCCTCACTTTAATTATAAGGAAGTGGCTTCATTTTGTGCTTCGAAGGGAATTAAGCAGTGCTTTTCAACACCATTTCATCTCCAGGAAAATGGACAAGTGGAGGTGACAAACAAATCTATTTTGGAAGGATTGAAGAAGACTTTAACCGGAGCGGCAAGAAAATGACCTAATTATTTGCAAGAAGTACTTTGGGCCTATCGAACAACTCCTAGGGAAGCTATTAAAGAAACTTCTTTTACTTTAGCATATGGAATGGATGTTTTTAGCCCCGTGGAATCTACTTTGTCATCTTTTAGGATAAATCAATATTCATAAATGTTGAATGACGAAGTCAAAAGAGAAAGCTTGGATTTGATTGATGAGAAAAGAGTTTGTGCTCATTTAAATATAATTCATTATCAAACTCTTATAAGGAATATGTATAATACGAGGGTGAAAATGAGAGAGTTTAAGGTATGTGATAAAGTGTTGAGAAAGGTATTTTTACACACCAAGGAGAAAAGTCTCGGAAAGATGGCCCCAAATTGGGAAGGACCTTATATGGTTGTTTAAAGGATAAAGCCAGCCTCCTATCACTTTTGTGATAATCAGGGGAGGATGCTTCAACACCCGTGGAATATACAACATTTGAAGTTGTACTATGAATAACTATGTTTGGATTTTGAAATCGTTTTCTTTGATTGATTAGCGCACTCTTTCCTACCCTGTTGGCCCAGTGAGGTTTTAACGAAGCGCTATGTACATATTCAAAATTATAATTAATATTTTTTTTTTGGCCAATGGTTGTTTACAATGTTTTATTTAAACTATTTTGGTGACTGATCAAAGAATGATCATGTTTGAGGTTGACCAGGAGTAGAATATTCTAAAGTGTTGCATACACTTTTCGAAGAAACAAGCATGTTCGAAGTGTAACACTCATTAAACACACTATGATGTTCGAAGTGTTGCGTTCATTAAACACTTTATGATGTTCGAAATGATACGTTCATTAAACACTTTATGATCTTTGAAGTGATACGTTCATTAAACACTTTACGATGTTCGAAGTGCTACGTTCATTAAACGCACAATAAATTTCAAGGTGTTATGAATTGTCATATTATGTTTTTATCTCAAATAATTAATATAAATAACAATCTAATGTGAGCATAACTTAAAATAAAAAATGAAGCATAAAAAAATACCTTTGTCATTCAAATTAATCCGATGAGCACAAAAGTTATGGTAATGATATGACATGTACAAAAAATTAAAAGATAGTAAAATAACTCATCCTCATAGCTCTCTCTGGATTCTTCCTCTCCATATGATGAACTTGGAATAGGATTAAAAGCTTTGCTAGGACCCTTTTCGACGCAAAATTTCACTCCAAAAGTTGGAAAGATCCATCTTAGGATACATGGCATGAATTTCTCGAAGGAATGCGATGGCAATTTGTTCTTTGCCATTGTTGATAGCTGCCAACATGTCTTTTGTGCATTCATTTTCAACAATAGTGATATGAAGTTGTTTTTATTTTTTAAATTGAGCGTTGATGGTGGTTATCTCATCGGTCAATGTTTTCTTTTCTGCTTCAGTATTGACAAAAAAAGATTGAAGCTAATCTAATTTTTTTCTTCTCAACAACTAATTCTTCCCCACGTTTGGTCTTGATTTGATCAATTTATTCATGGTGCGAGGTGCTGAGAACTTCTTCCTCAATTCGATGTTGTTCTTGGAGATACTTTTTGACATACAAAAGTCCTGTGAGAAATTCAGATCTTTCCATTTGGAATTAATGAAATTGATCTTTCACAAGATCACCAAAGACACCCCTCATCATTTTCTCAGCTTCAGCAACACCTTTATAGCGAACCATCTCTTTAGCCATATGTTTCAGATGATTTTGAGAGGCTTCTATTTCTTGAGTAAGATTTTTTGCTGTAGTGTTAAGATCAGAAAAAGGTTGAAGAGCGGTTGTGACTTCTTCATAAGGCTTCTCAGGAGGAAAGACCATTGGACTAGGTCGAGGAATAAGATCTAAGGAGATTGTAGGAACAATAACCTCAAGAGATGTAGCTTCAGAGGTAGCAGGTCCAGGTCTCCTACCAAGATTATGCAAATGCGTTTAAATCTCTTGAATGATGGGATCTTCTTCTCTAGCAAGTTCTTGCGATTTTGTCGAAGTTAATGAAACTATCAGGATCAAAATTATCAAACTTGGTTATCTTCTACAACAACAATTTGATTTTGCTGGTTGGTAGTTACTTCATTTTCCTTTTGATGACTTTGTTGATTCTCTGCAGTTACAACTTCATTTTCATCGGATAATATTTCTTCGATGGTCTCCACCATTTTATTTTTCCCTATCTTCCGGGGCTGGTTCTAGTGTTACCTTTCTTTTTTGAATGCGCAATAGTTTTCTTCTTTTTTTGGAGAAGATCCCTCTTTAATTCTTTTGTTTTATTATGGAAAGCGTGTTTTCTTTCGTCTTTCACTTCGAACCTTTTGGATTCGGATCTACTGAAATACTAGAACCAGATGTACTAGCTTCATTTTTATTCTTTTTTTTCCTTCTTATTTTGGGGAAGGGGGCTGTCTAATCTATTGCGAATAGGTAAGAACATTTTGCAGTCAGGATGGACCAATATTTTGACATCTTGTCGAGGGTTGGGTGACTCCATCAAAACTTTAGGAGGAAAGTCTCCATGTTTGATCGGGAACATGTGATTGTTGAGAAAATTGATGGGTTCGAAGGCTGTATGGAAAGTGTTATTCCATTCATTTTCAGCCCAAGCAACAAGCTTAGTGAAGGTTTCTTAGGCTTTTTCTTGACGAATGGCACAACGCCTCAGAATTTATGTTTGGAAAATAGAAGTTGATAACGAATGAGGGTAACAACAGTTGAAAATCTAATTTAGAAAAACAATATTAAGAGACTTATGATTACTCCTCTAGATGAGGTTCAATCTTGATGGTTGACTTCAGATATTACTTTACCATTTTCCCATGCTCCTGAAATGAAGAATATTTTTTTCTTCCAAAATTTTTATGCTTCTATGAGATCATCGATGATTTTTAATTCATCATCCAACGTAAGATAGTAAAACGGAAGCACTTGTCTCTTTGAAAATTTGGTTAACAATATAAAGTCCTTCATGAAGATAAAAATTTTGGACAAACGGGAGGCTATGATTACAGAAAGAAGCGTGAACCATTGATTTGGTAGCATTTGGGTTAGAGACAGATTCAAAAGTTCGAAGTAATCAACCATCATGGGTCCAGTGGGAATCGAGACCCCAGTTGATAATTTCTGGATAGACTACTCGTTCGTCTTTTTTTGTAGTATAAGTGTGTTTCTCCTTTTTTGGGAAGACGAAGTGTAATGTTGTCTCCCATTCCCCACTACTTCTTCAAATCATTTGTTTGGCTCTCTTCGTAATATATGTATGAAACTTTTCTTAGAGCCACAACATAATTCTTATCAAGAGACCTCAAATTCTCGCCAATAAATGCTCTTTCCTCCTCGGATATGTGATAAGAGATTTCTTTATTCTCAGTTTACAAATATTTTCTTATGGAGCATTCTCTGATTCTTTCAAAGGTTCTTCCTCAGTATCATCCTCATAATTTGACTGAGTATCATCGGAATCGAATTCTTCTGATGTTTCATCTCTCAGTTGAGAAGGATTATTCGAGGGACTTTGTTGAGACGATGCAACTGTCTCAACAATCTCACTCGGGGGGAGGAGATATGGTTGATGGATTCGACGTAACATCAACATCGTCTCCCATGGCTATGCAAGTTTTTTTCTAAGAGCTCATGGGGGACACGTTTTTGAAACGTTGGTTGAGGAAGGGGTTGCTTCGGGTTGTTTCGAAGAGGATTCACCTATTTCACAACTAATTTGACGAGATGATTTAGTAAGAAAAGGTGAGATTCGAAGTGTGTTTGGCATTCGAGTTTTTGAGGATTGGCTTTCCTCTGTATGAGGCGAATGTGAAAAAAACAGGAGTTTAAGAAAGATCAAAGTTACTGTAATAAATGGTCTTTGAGGATGTTCTAGGGGGGAGCTTTGCTTATTAATCCAGCTGCTCTACATTCTTCTGCCCTTTCACTAATGCAGAAGTAATCATAAGCTCCGAAGACGATGTTATCTGACTTTAGGAATTTAGGTTCTTTGGGAATTCTGACTTTAGATCTCTTGGATTTTGGATGCTTTATCATAAACTAGTTGAAGATTGATCCGTAAAGATGAGTTTTTCGGTGAATGTAACCAGTAGTTTGAAGAAACCGGTGAAATTAGCGAAGAAATTTAGAGTTTTTACTCTTTCTCTCTCAAGAAATTTTGTTGGTGAATCAACAATAGGTCACAATGGAATTTATAAAAAGAGAGGGATCATGTTGAGAAATGGAAAATGTGGACGTTGATTGGACAAAAGTTAAAGTGGTTGCATAGATAAGAGTTCAACGTCTGTCAACTATGATCCTAGTTTTAGACCTAGCCCTTAGAGTGTCATTATTTGCTGAGAAGTAGGCTTGACACCTAAGATTATTAGTTGCTGCTTCGAATTGCGATGTAAAATGGCGATTCTCTGTTGAAATATTTCGAGGCACTTGACACATGATGGTATAACAGAATAATTAACGTTGTTCGAATTATAGAAAAATGAATTATCTTCACTATTGTTTATATTCGAGGCTAATTAACTCTCATTTATTTACTGACATGAGAACTAAGGGGGCTACTGGTAACGAAATGAGACTTCAATGACTAAAATGTGAAGAATAAAATAGTTTATGACAGATTGTTAAGTTAAAGGAAGAATTTAGGATTATGTATTTTAATCAGGGACTAACGTGTAATTAGTCCTTTTATGTAACTGTTTTTAGTTGTACTCTAAGTTCTTGCCCCTTTATATAAGGCCAAGGTTGACCTAATAAAAGGGTTGGATTTTGAGTTAGAACATCTGAGCATTCTGATTTTCTCTCTGTGGAATATAATTCTCTCTTTAACACTTTACTTCTGTCATTTACTAAAGCGATTCAAGTAATCATGTTCATCAGAAGATAACAAGGAATTTGTGTAATTCATTAAAGGAAATAAATAAGATAAAATAAAAGAAAAATAAAGAATTCTGAAGAGACATGAAACAAAAGCAACAACAATGATACATTATCTTTAGAAGGGATACCTCTTTAGGATTTACTAATTCATCAAGACAAATATATAAAAAAAGATATAAAGTTTCATTTAGTTGATGAGTCATTATTCCATTTGTACCGAAACCCAATTTAACTTTAGAATTTACACATGATGATTTAAGAGGACAATATACTTTATTAGTAACCCTCACAATAGCTAGAGTAATTGAAAGAATGATAACGATTGATACTATGAGCTCATCTAATGTATTTCACAAAGCGAGTTACGTTTACATATAGGAGTCACACTCTTCTCAAATGCTGACAATATTCTATTTATTTGTATTTGTCAATCAGCTCATTATATAGAAGAAACAAATTTAGTTGTATCCGTTGGGAAAGGCGAAACAGAGAAAACTGTGGCTACATATTTTTTTATTGTCAATGCTCCTAATTTCTATAATACCATTTTCGAACGATCTTGGTTACGCTGAATGAAGGCAGTAACATCATCATATTAATAGTGTATCATGTATGTGATTGACGAGAAAATATGAGTTATCTGAGGAAGTCAATGAACAACAAGAGATGGTTATTCTTTGCCTTTGGCTCTAGAAAATTTGGTATCTGAATATTAATAATGATTCTTAAGAGGGATGCTGATGGAATTTTTTGTGAGCCCTTACTATTGGTAAATGAACGTAAAGATGAAAACAATAAACTAAAGAAAAATGAGATGAAAAAGTAGTTGGCAATAAAAAAATTTATTTGGTTAAGAAAATATGGATTTTAATTATAAATGTGGGTAGAAGACAAATAAGCGATTTGAGTTTATGAAAATTGATTTGAAATACAAAATAATAGGATATTCAACCTATACAAAACTATTTTGAATGAAATATTATATGAGTATTGATTAGTATATGTTCGTTATTAATGTCCATTAGAAAAATTATATTTTAAAAAAAGAGAGATTTGTGATTGGATGATAAGATTCGTGCCCTTCAAAACAAGTGATAAAAATCTATTTATTTTTATTTCTCAGCGAAATGATTACATCAACAAAGTGAATTTAGTTGTATTTGTCGGGAAAAATAAACTAGAGAAAGCTTTGACTATGTTGTTATGATCGCCAATGCTCTGAGTTCTTATAATTCCATTTTAGGACGATCTTGGTTACACATAATATAGGCGGTAACGTCATCATATTATCAATGTATCATGTATGTGATTAACAAGAAAATAGGAGTAATTCAAGGAAGTCGATGAACAACTATAGGTTGTTAATCTTTTTCTTTGGCTTCAAAACATGTGGTATCATAGTAATAATAATGATTATTTACGGCGTGGTTGATAAACAAATATTGTGAGCCCTTAATATTGATAAAGGAAGGTATAGTTAAAACAGTATAATAAAGAAAATTGAGATGAAAAAATAGATTGTAATAAAATCATAAATTGGTCGGAAAAATATAGAATTGAATTCTAAGTGTAGAAATATGAAAATGAAGTGTTTGAAATGTTTTGAGTTTATTGCAATAAAGTGGTTTGAGTTAGTGACAATTGATTTGAGAAACAAAGAAATAAGATATTCAAGCATAAAAGTTTCAAGTATAAGAAGTAGATGAGCTAGTGTTGTGAAGAAGGTTCCAAAAGGATATGATATTCTGCGAATTATTAAAATCATGTTTTCTACAACTAATTTCAATGCATCAAATAATGAAGCCATATCAGTTGGGATATATTTAACTTGAAAGTTTAAAGTTCAATTAGTTAGACTATTCTTTAGTAAGTTTAATTAAATAGGTGTAAGTCTCACAAAATATTATTAGATCTTTTCAAAATAAAGGTTTATAATTTTAACATTTTCACATTTGCTATGGATTTAAAATTCATGTCAAACATTTTGTCGTAGAAATACTCCTTATTACTTGCATAATAAGGACGAATGAAAATCCAAAAGGTGGTCCCCTTGTTGGATAACCTTTCTTGACCAAATGAGCCACGATGATCTATATTGATGTTTACAGTATAACAGGGGTGAATATGGATTGGATGATCCATGATATCATTTTTTGTGGAACTTTTATGACAACCATGATATCTAGAAGAAGGTGCCATCAGACATTGTCAAACTCTTTTTTAAGGTCAATGTTAAGGATGACTCCACGAACTTTTCATTGAGTGTGGTATCTCCTAAGGAGAATGATGTTGTAAAAAATATTATGTTATGGGACAAAGAAAGATAGCTAACTATCAATCAGAGATGGGAAGAAGACCTTCATTATATCTTCGGATCTTTTACCAAAAGTCGAACGACAAACTTGGCTTTTAGATAAGATTTTAAGTGCCAAGTCTGTCGAGGTCTTCTTCTGAAAGGGTAAAGTTTCTACATAATATTCATACGCACAATGGAGTGCTTGTTTATGTTCATTCAGATATTTTGGATCCGGCACGGGAACCTACCATAGGTGGTGCAAAGTATTTCATGCCCCTGATAGATGACTATTCTATTAATGTATTGGTTTTACCTTTTGAAGACCAATAATGGAGCATTTGATGGTCTTGGAAACTGTAAACGTTTTATGGAGAATCAAACCGGGAAAATGTTGAAGAAGATTCAAACTAATAATGGCTTGGAATATATGAACAATGAGTTACTAGCTATTATGCAAAACTTGGCATTTCTAGACACCAAACCATGAGTGGGACTCTCCAACATAACGAGTTTTATAAAAGAATGAAATGAATGTTTTCAGAAAGCTTAGGTGTATGCTTCATACGGTTGGAATGAGTTTGTGCTTCTTGAGAGAAGTCCTGACAACAGCTGCATATATAATCAACAGGAGTCCATCTACAACGCTAAAGTTCTATATCTTTAAAAGGCTTGAACTGGAGATAAACCTAAGATGGAATATAAGTTGTGCTACCTTGAACCTAGACGTCAGAAGGTTATAATAAAAGGGATGCGGTTTTCAATGAGGATAAAAATCTATTGAACAATTAGGTGAAGAGCTAACCTAGTACTTCTAATAAGAGATCTAAAAATTATAATGGGTATAATATATAGAGTGAATCTATCGCTGCTTCTATCAAAGATAATTAAGGACCTAATCCATATTTGGCTGACACAGAGGAAGTTCAATCATTGTGTGAGTTTGAAGGTGGCTGAGTTTATGGTGCTCTGGGGCCTTTCGATGAGTATGTATAGAAATATGGTCTTAATGATTATCAATTAGTGAGAGATAGAGTAAAGAGACCAAGTAAACCACCGCGGAGGTATGATTTTACTTATGCTATTGGTTATGGTTTATTAATTGAAGCATAATGAGAGGTTCTTGAACCATAAATCTATCATAATGCAATCCAGATTAGTGATAGAAAAAATTAGCTTTTGGCCATGAAGGAAGAACTGAAATATCTCAAGAAAATGGGCACCTGGATTTCTACGAAACATTCAAAGATTCAGAAGTTAGATAGGAGTAAATGAACATTTAAAAGGAAGCCAAGTATTTATGGTGTTGGGTTTTCCGGATACAAGGTTAGGCTAGTGGTTAAGGGCTTCAAGCATAAAAAAGGTGTTGATTTCAATGAGATATTTTTGTCAGTTATGAAACAAACCTTCATATAGTTTATGTATTAATTGTTTATAGATTTTATTTGAGCTTGATCAAATCGATCTTACTATTGCTTTTATGTATAATGAATTGTAAGAGACAATTTACATGTATTGACCGAAAGGTTTTGAAATATGAAAGAAAGTGATGTGTGTTTGTCGAAGATACCTTTATATGGGCTGAAGCAGTCGACGAGGCAATAAAATAAAATAAAATTGATTCTTTATGAGATCCATCAAGTATGTCGGTAGTTATTATAAAAATGGTGTCTATTGGAATGGGGAAACACCCATGGAGAGACAAGCCTTATAGCTATTGTATGTGGATGATATCCTAATAGTTGAAAGAGATAGGAAGATTGTTAAAACTTTGACGACTCAACTAAAAAAAGAGTTTGAGATGAAGGATATGAGAGAGTCTATGATTATATTTTCTATTGTTTATATTTTTGTTGAGATAAGAATAAACATAGAATGTCCTAAAGTAGTTCTTTATGTCTGAAGCCAAAGAGGTTGGAACACTTATTGGTGCTCAGTTCAAACTCAATGCCACTCAAGGACCAACCGAAGTTGCATTTAAGAATTATATATTGAAGATACCTTATGTCAATGTTATTGATAGCATTATGTACATTATGATTTGCACGAGACTGAATCTTGCCTACACTGTAAGTGTTTTGAGCAGATTTGTGTTAAATCCAAGAAAGTACTATTGGTATGCGCTCAAGTGGCTCATAAAAAAACTTAAAAGGTTCAGCTGTTGTAGGGTTGTGTTACAATAAAAAGGATAAATATGATATAGTGCTGAGAGGTTATGTGGATTTTGATTATATCAGTTACCTTGATACAAGGAAGTCTACTTCTGGGTTTTTTACTATACTTAAAGGAGTGGTGAGCTGTAAATATTTTATACAGAAGGTTATTTCCTTGTCATCTACTAAATCTAAATATATGGTTGCTATATAATCCATGAAGTAAGTTATTTGGATGAAGAGATTCTTGAGTGAAATCACTGGTATGGAGCGTGATGTGATTTTGTTTTATGATAATACTAGTTCCCTTTATTTAATGAAGATCTGAAGTTCCATGAATGACATAAACATGTATATATCAATCTGTACTTAATACAAGACGTGGTAGAGATAGAAAATGAAAGTAACTAAGATTGCTAGCGAGGAAAGTATTTCAGACACTCTAACCAGAGTATTGGCAATTTCAAAGCTCACAAAATTCATAAGACTTGTTCCAGTCTCAGATGTAGGTGAAATGATCTCTAAATAGTAGAAACTTAGATGAATAAAATGTTATAGTTATTGTATTGTTACTTGTAGTTTAGAATGGCTACATGGACATGAACTGTTGTATTCTCTCAAGATAGAGGTATGGATCATTTTTAGGTGTAAAGGCGTTTGCTGGAATAAAAAGGCAAGCTTGATCGTAGACATACTAGCTGTTTTCTACTTGACTGTAAACTTGAGTCGGAGAAGTAGAGATTTAGTCGAAGGCATGTTTTCGATGTCTATAGTTAAAACAGTTGTCGAAACTACCTAGACTGATACTTAAGTACGATTAGGTTTTGTTCCATTCTTGGAATTGAGCTTCTAAGTATGATTGTAATCTCATCCACTGATTAAGTTTATTATATTAAAGTTTTATTATAATTCTGGATTTCAATTATCTAATATCGAGTTTCTATTGGATTAGGGCTTTATTATAGTCGTTGTTTAAAGTGATTTGATTTAGATTTTGGGTGTCATTTGAATCATATAATCTAAAGTAAAGTTATGATTTTGTTTGTGAAACAATATGAGGGTCAAAAGTATAACGTCGAGCGATATTTTTATGTTCTTTATAGCGAGAGACAGTCTAGTTTTAAAAAAACCTTATACCTTTGGCGATAGTTTAGATAAGAGATAAACAATCGAATATGTATATTGTAATTCAAGTTTCTTTGTAATCATAGAATAGAATTTTATAATATAATTACTTAAGAATCTTTTCGTAACTTTTTATTTATAATAAAACAAAAGGTCGATTGTCCATAAATATTTAAAAATATAATAAACCGAACCACTAACTATTGTATGATGTTATTTTTTTTATTAAAAAAATAAGAAGTTTTTTTTAAGACTAATACATTTTTTAAAATCAAAAGTAACCTTTTTATTGAGAAAGAGGAATTGATACATCTTGAAGTATTAAAATTACGAGGGAAACAAAATGTGCCAAAACTAAATATTAGCGCTAAAATGGTTCAAACTAAAAATTAGGAGGTCCTCTTCTCTTAAAATAGTAGGTAGAGAAATCTTCTTCGTCTCTACGAATATTTTGCAGCATTCATGGAAGTAGAATTTTGAATTTAAACAGATACTCAATGAGAAGCAGAGTGATTGATGATGCACCAAGTGATCGACAAAATGACAAGCTTTAGCTTTGATAACACCATGAAGCTTGAGACAGTTAAATAAGAGTGTCTATTCTAAAGCTTTGATGGAATACAAATAACCAACCAAGAAGTCCAAGACCTTAGAGTCAGAGGAAGCAACAAATTTATAAGGAAACAATCTGAATCCATAAGTTCAAGATAAGAAGAGACCACAAAGCTTGTAGTAAAGATAGAATCAAAATCAATGAAGACTTTCTTCTTCCCAGTTACGTGCAATAATAAAGTAGTGAAGCGATTGTTAAGACAAAGCTCGTTGCTTCAGGTTATTGCAAGATACAGATTTAAAAAAATAATCATAATTATCCAGTACAAGTAGACTCGAAAGAAATACAAAAAGATTGGAAAAAGAAGCCATAAAGCCACTTATTTAATTAGAGGAAATACAGTATGATTTCTACATAAATCAAAAGAAATAATTATTAAGAACATAAGGAAATCCCAAGACTTAATAGCTAAGAAAATTAGATTCTAGTCATATTTAATCATTATTAAAAATATAACCAAAGCCCATGCTTTTCAGGAGAGTGATGGAACTCAAATGAGGATGCACCTGAAATTTATTAAATTCTTTTTTTATTTTACATTTTAGGGTCTATTTAGCATGCCAATCGGCTGCTTTGTTTTGGTTTATGAAATTGTGAGAAATCACCATTGTTGATGGGATAAGGTTTCTGCAGCAATTTAAGATAGATTTGATATGCCAATGATAATTATCATGAGTTAAAAGGTTTACCAGCATTTGAGAGTCTGTTTCCAAATCTACATTTGACCAACCATTCTTTTTGTAGATGAGAAGGCCATCTAGGAAGGCTATTGATTCAACCATCAGGATACCACCACTCAAGTCACCATTTTGAAGGCAAGACATATCAGTGTTAAGCTTAAGTCTTCTTGACGTTGGAGGATTCCATTTTCACTAAGACGACTTACTCTTGGAGGTAATGTAATTGTAACATCCTATTTATTTTTCTAAATAAGTATATTTACTCAAATCCCTGGCCCTGTGAATGTTAGAGTTGTCAAGACTAAAAATAATGTGTTTAATATAATTAATAGTGTGCCTAGTGTTGTAAACTTTGCCTTTAAACTTAGAATTATTTCTGGCCTGCCATATAACCAAAAACATTATGGGATGAATGATGTTTCTAGCATGGACCTCCATGGAAATTGACAAAAACCAAGTCCTGGTCATATGAGCTATATTCATGAAATTCCTTATGTTAATTTTGAATAATTCACCAAAATAACTCCATATAGACTAGGAAAAGTTACAAGATATAAATAAATTATTAGAAGATTCAATGGATACCCAAAATTGACACTTAGAGACTGTTACTAAGTGTATTTTCTACGTGATAAAACCAATAGAAATGTAATGAAACAGAAGTTACCGTAATACGAATAAAATATTTCTAGGAGTAATGGAATTCCAGATTTTGCTTAAAGGGTTAGACTTTTATGATGATGTCTTATCTGATTCCATGTTTCTTTACTGTTGAACTTCAAGTCATTTGATAGCTTCCATATTATATAGTCCTCAGTGTTAGGATTGATTGTAGTGGAGTGAATTAAGTCTATTCTAGTTTGAGACATGAAACCTTGTCCATAATACCTTAACTTTTTCATGCCTGAACCAAGTGTTGTCCATATTGTCATGCATCTTGAGAAGAGCTTCCTTGTCCACCTTCCACCTTATATTAGATTAAAAAAATGCATTGATTTTGGAAAGTCTTTTCCTAGTGTGAGAGTTAACCTTAGTGTATGATACCCGCAAATGATGTAAATTCTTGTAATATATGTTATGCATCAGGTTAGCCCACAAACTCTAATTATTTTTGAAGTTATACAAAAGTTTACAAGAGAAAATGTCATGAATATCGGCTAAATTTCTGATATTGAGCCCCCCTTCACAAAAAGGCTTACATATAGAATGCCAAGTAGACTAGTGTAATCTCGTGTCTTTAGTGGTTGGACCCTACAAATATTTATTGAATGTTCTTTCTAACCTATTTATTATACAATTAGGCAAGGAACAACTTTAAATCCAGTATGTGGGAATAACCATTAATATCGAGAGCCTGCCACCATAGGATAAGTTCTTGTTTTCCCATTCTGTTATCTTGTTGTTGATCTTGTTTAGGGTAATTCCAAGGTAGTCTGTAGCCAGATAGATTGAGCTAAAACCGGGTTGATTAATAAGAGATGTAATTCTTGTGCTACTCAACCTTGAAGGTATGATGATTTTGGTCTTGTCCATGTTTATAACTTGACCTGGAACATCTTGGTAGATATGAAAAAACTTACTAAGATTATCAATTGCATTCTTATTATTTACAAACACCAAACTACGAATCAAAAAGTCACTTCTAGAAGAAAATGGCATAGACTCATTAGATTCAAACAGCTTATACAGTCCTCTAATAAGAACTTTTTTCAGCCATAATGAAAAGACTTGAGGAAATATGATCTCCTTGTCTTATGCCTCTTTTGGTGTTAAGATAATCAACAACATATCCATTAATTAGTATATATACATATACATAACTGATAAGGTTGTTGATAAGACTGACAAATGTAGGAGAAAACTAAGTGAAAGAATGACGTTAGATATGAATCTATGGGCAGTTTTTTCGAAAGCTTTTAACATATCAACTTGAATCATTATATTTACAACTTTCTTCTTTCTATTAAGGTCATATATAATCTCTTTGGATATTAAAATGTTATCATGGATTGATTTATTAGGCATATATTCACCTTGAACAATTAAAATGATTTTAGGTAACAAATAGATTAGTCTCTCCTTAATAATTTTTTACATGATTATGTTTAATTGGCTACAAAGACTAATTGGCCTAAAATCCTTCCAATTTGTAGGGGTAACAGATTTTGGGATGAGGGATAAACCTCCGGTCATTATAGTTTGATGACTTTTCTGTCCAAGCTTAAAAGAAGACATTGCAATGCATAGATCCTTCTTGATAATGTTCCAGCATGTCCTTGAGAAACAACTGTTGAATTCATCCATACCTGCAGCACTTGAGGGATTAAGGTTAGTAATAATATCATGATTTTTTTCCAGTCGGGATGGACACAAGAAACTCATTGTCATCTTCAGTAATCAAGTTTGGAATAATATCAAATATAGTATTATGCATATAAGATATCTTCCTCTTCTTTGCTTGAGTAAGGCTTCTCTTTTAAATTTCTTTGAAGTAGGATGTAGCTGATTAACCAATTTGTTTTTTTTTGAAATCCAATCACCATCCACTTTAATGCTAGAGATGTTATTCTTTTTTCTCTTCTTATTGACATAATTGTAGAATACTTTGGTATTTTTGTCCCCATCCTTGAGCCAATTTGTATAACACTTTTAATACCACAAAGATTCCTCCATATTTAGTACTTGAAATAGGGAATGATTGGCTTTATATAGCTCAATTTCGGTCTTTAAGTTGTTAGACTCATGGTGCTTGATTTCCAGTCTTTTAACATTATTTTCTGGGTCATGCACCTTATCAAAGATATTACCAAAATGAGTTTTATTCCAATCTTTAAGATCATTTTTAAGTCTACTAAGATTTTGTCAGAAAACAAAGACAGGAAAGCCATTCAAGTTTTGGTTCCAATTGCTTTAACAAAGTTTAATAATTCATTGTCCATAGTCCACATGTTAAGAAATTTAAAACTTTTTTTAGAACTTAATCTATCTTGACTTATATAATTGCTTAAAGAAGTATGGTCATAACAAGTTTTGGCCATATGAGTAGCTTTAGTTTCATTAAAAAGTTAGACCAAACAGATTTGAATATAACTCTGACCAATCTCTTCCACTTGGAACTATTTGACCAAGTATACTTTGAACCATCATATCCTGCATCTTCTAGATGGAAATCACTAATAACATCATTGAAGTCTTCAGTGTTATATAAGCAATAGGTTGAACAACCCAACTGCTCATCACGAGATGTAACCATATTGAAATCCCCATGATTAGTCATTCCTTTATGGTGATTCATATCTTTCTGAGGGTGTCCTAAAGCTCTTTTCTGTAATACCTTTGAAATTCAGAGTCTATGTCTTGATTATTGTTCATTATAATCGATTTGATAGTGTGCTTGATGTATCTCTTTGTTTGTTGCTATCTTTCGTGAGAGTTTCAACTTAATCCCGAAGATTGTTGTATACATCATGTTCATAAGTTTTTTTAAAGAGTTTTCTTGCACTTGTTTTGGTCATGACCCAAGTGATAGAAAATCTTGCAATAGCTCGTAATATCCTTGTAGCTTATTTTCAGCCAACAACTTTTATTTTCTCCAAAGTCCACCCAGATTTGGTGTTGTAGCTTCTTAGTTAGATCAATTTCCACCCAAGCAAAACAAGCAATATAATATGCTCTATTTTTTGGGATCTTGATCTTGAGAGGATCTCCTATAGTTTCAGCTAACTTCTGTATTATGTTCTCATTGAAGGGAAATTCTGGAGCACTTTCAAATCTAATTCAGACACGTTTTGTTGGATTTTCATATTTGGGGCTAAAATCTAGGTTCCATTTTAGCAGCTTTATAGCATAGTCACCAAGATACCATACAGACCTTGCCCGGATCTTACCAATATCATCTTTTGACGCGAATTCCAATAAGATGTGTCTAGAGCCCCGAACTGCAAAATTGTATTCTCTTTCAAATTTAAAAAACAGAAAAAAATGATTTTATCATTTTTTGAAATACCTTGATTGAATTTACCAATTAACGTATGTTTAGTGTTGACCATCAACATTTCTTCAACATCTTGCGGAAATTGAATGGATATATGATTAGTTTTATGCTCCACATTGATAGGCTTGAATTCGGAATTGTAGATTTGATTTCGGAAGTTATCAGCATAGAAATTGTTCAGTTGATTGTTTGTACTCGTTGGATATAAATGTTTCCTTGTTTCAGTTTTTGGTTTGTTTCAGGTATTTGGTTGCTGGTTGAAGAACGGCGAAGATCCTCATTATTGATTTTGCTCTAGATCATCTCTTGAGTACAAATTAAACATGGAGAACATAATAAAAGGAACATAGAGAAAGAAGAGAAGGAAAACAAACTTTCTTTACGAGCAAGAAAACCTTTTTTAAATATTTTCTTAAACTCTATGCTTAATTATATATAAAAAAAATCATTTTTAAAACTAATCCATTTCCAAATGTTATGTATATTATAATTCAAAAATAATTATTAGAATTCCATTCCATTATATAACATTTCAGATTTACAAAGAGCCTTCACAATATCGGAAAAAAAATATACAATAAGCCATTGTCGATATATTAAAAGTATTCTACAATTACCGGAACGAAAAAACAAATACAGCCGCTAAAAAAATCATATATCCAAAGGCTAACACGAGAATACGGACCACGAGATGAAACAAAGCTTGACTTTTTAGAAAGACATGTATCAACCCAAAATACCATGTTTATACGGCAAGAAACTTTTCTTCTTCAAATCGTTTGAAGCTTGTCTGTTGAGTGTGTAATGCAATTCATGAGCAGAAACTTGACCTTTTCTCGAACCTGAACTCTCTGTCGACCGAACACTCGAGTTTTTGACATCTTCATGTTTCCTAAAGAAACTAAAGTACTTCCGAAATGGGTCTTTCTGATCAGTTCCTCGTCCTTCCGATGTACTTCTAAACAAAAACAAATTCTTTAATCTCCATTTCTTCGACGAAGAAACTTTGCTGCTCGGAAACGAGTTTGTATTTGGCTTTATTGATAAAGATTCGGGCTCCACATTCTTTTCTTGTGGTTTGTCTTGGTCATCCCACGGGTACGCAGACACTCTAAAAGGCGAAAGAGATCTCGTGTGTCCATGATGCGATTTAAGATCTTTTCCTCTCCCTCGTTCGGTTTCGATTCCACTTCTTGTATTTTGGATCGCGGTTTCGAAGGGATCATTAAGTTTTTGCTTCCTTGGGGAAAAAGCATCACGTATAATCCTCTTACCTTTATAGATAGGCGAAAAACTTGGCGATAAAATGTTTTTCTCTTGTTCTTCAAATCCGGGTGGTGGTTTTAACGGGCGGATCTTTCCTCCATCAAAGAGCTCCTCTGCGAAAACAGAAGCTGTTTCTGATTCACACCCAATATCGAACACAAAATCTTCATCTTTAGGTGATTTTGGTGTCCCGGGTGTTTCTTCCCAATCGAAAGGGACACCTAAGGACATAGTTGTGTTTGTAAAGGCGTCAAACTCGTTATAGAATTCCGATAAGTGACGGGGGCTTGTGGGGGCACTGAAAAAAAATGGACTGAAACCTCTTGGTGATGATGGGGCAGTGAAAGATAGAGGTGGTAGTGTTTTGTTAAAATTCGAAAACTCCATTGTATGTGTGGAAATAATTTCCATTTTCTTGGGGAGAGATAGTGTTAGAGATCGATGTTTTGAAAGATATATAGAAGAGAGAGAAAGGAAGAAGAGCGGAAAATGAAGGTTGGGTGCAGAAATTGTTGACCAAGTCATCTATGTAGCAAGTAAGTCTTAGTCTTAGCCCACCTTTTTGAAACTTCTTATCAATTTGGTTTAAATTATATATCACCTCCTCAATTTTATATTATACTCACATAAGTTAAATACAATTAATATATTAAATAAAACATTAAATAAATGATTTCCTTTTACAAATATTCGTGCATAATTAGCATGAATTTAAAAGAATAAAAAGGTAAATAACCGGATCCGAAGTTGAGTCACAATATAATACGGTACAAATAACATAAATAAAGATAAGATGTCCTAATAAAATGGGTAAAAAAATTCAGTTAGTCGTTGTAAAGAAAATATTCAAAAAAAAATTTAACCAAAATGTTCATCATGTATAACAGTTTATTGCGGCCACCAAATAAGAGTGAGATGATAACTTTATACAATAATAGCAAGTTCGAAGTAAATAAAAATAACGTTTGTGAGTTGACATTGGTTTGAAAGAATCTGAGGTCGTAAAGTATAAGGTGCGAATTTGTAGAAACTAGGACGGAAGGGGAGTAAAACGTTTTTGCATTCAACCCCAGTTAGACGTGGTATATTACTGCGCCAAAGCATGAGTGCCATAAATGCTGGATACGAGAGAAGCCAGTTTCACGACTACTTAATCCAGGAAGTCTAATTAGTGTCGATTAGTGTGAATCTGAGTTTGGACATGGCGGCGATCCAGATACTCTAAGTGAAACAATGGTCCTATAAGATATGATTGATAGATTCGGCATAACACTTTCACAACACACATTCCAAAAAGAAGTTTAGTCCTTAAATTATAAGTTTATCTCGGGTTGACAATTATCCTCGAAAGAAAATGAAATAGTAAATAATAACATGGTATATTTTATTTATACCATACTAATCCAGCCCACCCGACACGAAGAGTGCACGTACAAATGGCGGTATATGTGTCTTTGATTGTGAAGTTGGCGTTTCTGCTCATGGCGATCAAACAGTGGAGGTTATTACAGTTAATATTTGGAGTATAGAGAGAATGATATTGTTAATCTTCTAAGCGTTGCGATGATTTATAACACTTCCATATCTTATTTGGGCTGGTTAGTTCCAGGGTCCATCCTGAATGATGTTTGATACCTTGAGATTTTTGTCAAACCTTGAATCAAGAATAATAATTTACACATAATGGATTACCCGAAAGATAGGTAGTGTCCTTGTTACTAATCGCCACCCTATACATTTTGGTAGCTAAATGCCTAAGACGTAAAATTTTACTCTAAGTTAATGAGAGAAAATTTACAATATTTAAGGACCAAAAGTTTTAATTTTTAAATCTTTTCGTATTAATCGAGTCATACCATCTTGAGTTGTTATTTCTATTAACTAAGGACCACATATGTTTGAGGACAACCGCTTGATTCCAAGTCTTTAGACCTAGAATCTTAAGGACGCCTTCCAAAATTGGCAATGCTATATTGGACCGAGTCACCTTAGCCCATGTACCCTTCATCTTATAGTCTTACCATAAAATACATCAGAGGGATTGGGATAGCTCGATAAGAATTCTAGACTGGAGGTAGAAGATTAAAGACAAGTATAGCTGGTCTGCAAAGAAGACTGTATTGATGGTCTGAAGTCTACCTACATAAAAAATATGTTCATATGTTCATGATCATATACGAGAAGTTATATTTTTTGTGAAACACCTAAAATCATCGAAATAAAGTAGACTTATAAAGAGAGGAACACACAGATACTTTACATGAAGTGAGTAGACATTATACCTTAAGATATTGATCAGATCTTGTCGAATGATGGGTTTAACTAAAAGAGAAAATTTTGGATTTTAGCGGGACTGACTTAGATCCCCCAAAATGAAATAATATCATTTAGACCCTCATTGATGAAATTGGGGAATTAAGACCATCGTGATAAAAAATCATTAGATCATCTGCATAACGAAGATTAACTATTTTGAGCTTTTGACATTTCTATTGTAATTTGAAATTCTTGTTATTTTTTCTCTTTAAGGATACTATATAAGACTTGCATTACAATGACAGACAACAATGAGAGATATGGTCCCCTTTCCCGAGCCTTTTCTCTACTTTGGGAATTAGTATTAGAATCATCATATATGTTAATATTGTATGAGGGAGTGAATATACATTGGATTATCCAAGAAACCATCACTTATGGGAAGTTCATGGCGGCATATATGTCCAAAATAATATGCCAACGAACATTGCCAAAATCTTTCATAATATCAATTTTTAGGGCGACCTTTTGGCCTTTGTTGTTAGTTTGGTAACCCCCAAGGAGTTTATGGGATATAAGGTTGCTGCCTTGAATTTTATGCTCATTGAAGAAAGTTAATTGATATTTATCAATCAAATAAAGGAAATATTCCTTAATTTTGTAAATAATCTTTTACATTATACCGCAACAAGAAATTGGCTTGAAATCAGAAGTGTATGAAGGAGAATCCTTTTCAAGATGAGGGTGACAGAAGTAAAATTCTAAGAAGTTTTTATACATACAAAATTGAAAATATTGATGAGCTCATTGAAGATATCCTTATCTCCTATAAATGCTTTAAAAACTCACGTTGTAGAGACCCCCGCGAGACCCCATAACCAAGAGGATGTTTGGTGCTATAAAATGAGAAATAGTCTACAAAGACATTCGTAACCTTGAAGGAGAGGTTATATGGATCTCCGTTATTATTGGCGATTGAGACTATTTTATTACGTAAGATATAAGTGTTGATATTGTGTTGGAAGAATATTATATTTTGGTCTCCTAGTCTGCGTCAGCTATCTCTTAAATTTTGATTCCGGAATAATTTTTTGGCTCTACTGAGGAAGATAAAGGAAGAAAAAGAATTGACTTCTTCGAGACAATAGTGAGGTTCGAAAGGTTTTAAGCATGATGAAACTAAGTTTAGAAGAGGTCATTTTGGTCATTGGATACCTGAAACTCAATATCATTATCTTATTTACTAGATATGAACATTTTAATCAAATTTGAAAAACTTAATCAAAACAAACCGAAATAAAATTTTATGTTCAGTTTTAGTTCATTCATGACACGCAAATGATTTTGATTTTAATTCTCACGGTTCTTAATTCGGTCAAGGTCTTGACAAAGAACTTCTAACTACCTGTTAGGAACCAAATTATAAGACTTTTAAGTCTGTTAGAATCTCTTAGAGTATAAGACCTAACCTTACATAATACATGTGTTCGAATCTTTTAGAGTATAAGACATAACAGGTTATATAATACATTTATGTGTATTATGTACGACCCTTTCCCTTTTTGTTTCTACCTTATTTTTCTAAAATCGTTTTACTAACCCTAATTTACCAAACAAAAGAAATCAGTCACTTAATGGACCTTTATTTCATCTGAGTCAGTTTTAATGGAGACATAAAAAATCTTTAGTCCTAATCTTTACCCTAACGCGTTGGTACTATTGTTCTAATTATTCTATATGAGAGTATCTGATAATCACTTCCATTAGCTATCAACTTGAAGGATATACTAGTTTTAGCTGGTTAAAATATATAAAACTAGAGTACCTTTAAAGCTTTTATTATATATATTTTATTGATTCATTGAATTTT
Organism: Limnanthes douglasii subsp. nivea; assembly: GCA_036936605.1. Taxonomy (NCBI): domain Eukaryota; kingdom Viridiplantae; phylum Streptophyta; class Magnoliopsida; order Brassicales; family Limnanthaceae; genus Limnanthes; species Limnanthes douglasii. The sequence goes on along the minus strand of JAUPFV010000001.1, from coordinate 199,181,526 downwards.
TATCTGTTTGTTACAGGGTTTATATCAAGGAAAGGTTGTACATTTATGTTTCCTAAATTTTAGGTAAATAGTACAGCTCATCATTAACCTATTAATTGTAGGATTATGAGTTATACTAAAATGTGTAACGTTCATCGTATTAAGAATGTAATAATAAAAGCTATTCTATTTTGAAAACATTTTCTTTTTGGGTATGGACCGTTTTACTTGTGTTCATAGAAATTGTTAGGATTTAGTTAGTAAGGCTAGACTTCGGTCGATCCAATATCCTAAATATAAAATAGTTTGGTTTGCATTTTATTTCAAAACATCAAACCGGATCTTGACTTTTTTTTACTCAAAGAACTATAGCCATTTTTCATACTAGGAATCATCTGGGCCTTTAGTTGAAGATGATTTTGGATGATCAGTATATTCTCTTTTCAGGAAGATAATTTGTGTTTAGAGTTTGATTTCTTAGTTCCTCTCAAATGAAGAGGTGAATCAATTAGTCTGAGTTTTTCTTTAAGAAAGGAAATCGAATCTACGTAAAGGTCTTAGTGAGGAGATCAACGACGATCATTCGAGGAAGAGGCTGAGTCTGCATTAGTGAACCTACTAAGGTGAATATCAGGTGTGGGTTTAATGTGAAGCCCCTAGAGATAGCGTCGTAGCTAAATATATGATTACTTTATTCACTACTTGTAAGGTATATTTGTGGAACTCTATTAAAATTGACTAAGTTTGTTCATAGCATATGCAATCTTCGCACACATGTTTAACATATATTGTAATGAGCTTAACAAACTATGATATTTTGTTGGTTGTAAAATGAGGTCAATATCATAGATTTAGATAGAAAGGATGATACGCATTAATGTGAAAAAAGATTGACACTTGAAAGTCATTCGTTAGTCGGAAGGGTTTTAATCAATTGTTGTTATGATAAATAAAATCCAATTAAGTCCCTGAAAACTTCATTGCCAAGAAAGTAGTGTAGGTTACTCATATGTTTTAGAGAAATTTTAATGTTGACTATGCTAATGAACTTTTGTTACTAAATAGGTTTGTTGGTAGTGATGATAATATCATCAATACAGACCAGTAGGATTATAATAGTACACTTTGATACATTGAAAAATATAGAGCAGTCCACACGATAATTTTGAAAGCCCTATAGAATTAGAATATCTATGAGTTTAGAATATCGAGCCATTGATGTTTGATTTAAACCGTATAGAGCCTTGTGTAGTTGAAAAACGTGAGATGGTCTTTTGAAATCTTTAAACCCTTCAGGTTGTTTCATAAAAACTTTCTCATTGATTTCTCCACTTAGAAATGCATTATTGATTCCATCTTTATAACAACCAGACTTTAGAAGAAATTAGAGTCAAGATTAGTCTAATGGTAGAAGCCTTAATCACTGGACTGGAAGTCTCATCAGAAAATATTATGCGTTATGTCGAAATACTTACTGAAGTGGTGACGAGAGGTTTTGGTGTTTTAAATAAGCAACATATATGTCCCTTCCATCGGTGGTTGTTGTAATTACATCTACCTTGTGTGCGCTTGCGTTTTCCGCCATCGTCAGGCTTTCTTGGGTAATGATCAGGAGGTTTTCATTATGGGCAGCCGCTTTGGCAAATGAATCGTTAATGGATTTACCGGAATGAAGTATATGCTCGTATTATATGTGTGAAAACTTTTGTGCCAATTCCCACAGTGCCTCGACGTACCCTTGTGTGTTTTCTTGTTTAGCCTCGTACAACCCTTTGGCCCGACTGATGACCTACTGGGAATCTGATCGGACGCGTAAGTTCTTAACTCCATAGATGTTTGTTATCCTTAGACCACATATGAATGATTCATATTCTGCTGCGTTGTTTATGACCTTGAAGTCAAACTTAATTGTTTGTCTTACTTCATCTCCAAATGGTGCTTTTATCATAATTTACGCACCCTTAGTAATTTTGGAGGTCGGGTCGGCCTAGACTATCGAGTGGGGTTTACTTTGTCATTTCGTTTGACTTGGGTTATTATCTAGACCTTTGTATCCTACAAACGTATTGATGAAGTTGGCCACTGCATAGCATTTCATCTTGCTCATTGCTCGTAGATGATTTCGTATGCCCCAAAGTTTATTGACCACCTTGTAAGCCACCCAGAGATATCTGGTTTATATAGCACACTTCTTAGTGGAAATGAGGTGCGCATGATAATGGCGTGATTCTAAAAATTTGAGCACATGATTCTAGCTGATACCACTAAGTCGACGGCCAGCTTTTCTAAATTGAGGTATATGGTTTCAGCATCCACCAGACCTTTGCTGACATAGTAAACCATGGTGTTTCCCTTACTAGGATACCACTAACCGTGTAGCTTGACACCCAAAAATAAAGTTAGAGAGGTTTTACGGGTTTAGAACGCCACATTACATTCCTCTGTCCAAGCAAATATTTTGGCCCCTTTTAGTATCTTAAAAAAGGTTTGATCTTATCTTACACTCTTGAAAGGAAAAAAGGACAGAGAAATAAGACGTCTGATTAGCCACTGAATCTCCTTGATAAATCTAGAGGGCTCATTGTCAAAATTACTTTTAATTGGCTCAAATCAGCCGCAATCCATTTCTTAATGATAATAAAGTCTAGAAATGTTTCACTACACACACCAAAATAGAATTTTAGAGGGTTAACATTAAGGTTATACCTACGCAAAGTCTTGAATATTCCTTCGAATAATTCAAGCTACTGCTCCTCGGTGTCGCTTTTGACAATCATATGATGGATGTAAGTGTCTATGTCTGGTTTTTGCATATTTGATTAAATAATCTCTGATATGTTGATCATGCATTCTTTAATCCTAATGCCATGAATTTGTAACAGTAAAGACCCCGCTGGGTCTGGAATATAGTGTTCTCTTCGTCTCTAGGGTTCATTTGTATTTGGTTATACCCTGAATAGACATCCATGAATGAGAGCAACTTTTGCAATGGCATCCACCAATTGGTCAATTTTTGGAATAGGGAATGCATCTTTTGGGCACTCACAGTTGAAGTCGATGAAGTATACACACATACGCCATTGGTCATTCTTAGTTTTTACTAAAATAGGGTAGCTACCCATGTTGGGTACTGGCCTTTCCAAATGTTCCCGGCCTTAGTTAGCTTGTCTACTTCTTTGGAAATTTCCTCCGACTTTTCTGCGGATAAATTTTGTTGTTTTTATCTTCTTGGTCAGACTTTTTTGTCAATGGTCATTGCGTGGCACATGAGTCCTATACATACCACATTTCCTTCCCCGAGTGGTACACTGATATCTTCTTCTAAGGAGTTCGATTCTCACTCGTCCTCTTTCGGATCATCAAATTAAAGGTGGGTGACATCGGTTTGTTGGTGATCCTCTCCGCATGGGCTGACTAGTTACTATTGGGTTGGCTTTGTAGGATTAAATGTTATGACATAGCAGTTCTTTGAAGTTATTTGGTTACCTCTTATTACGTGAATGAGGTTGTCGATAGGGTAATTGACATACTGTCTGAATGAGCATGAGGTCGCATTAAGCTTATGCAGCCATTGTTTCCCTACTATCACATGGTAAGAGTTTTGTGTGTCGTTGATAATAAATAAATTTCTTACTACTTTCTTCGTGTTCTCATGCCCTTTTGTGACCGGGAGTTCTACCTCGCCTACACACCTTGTTAACTTTTCTTCCTAACTGACCGGTTTTATATTTGAAACTTTAAATTGAAGGTACCCAACTATTTGTTTGTAACTCACCTTGAAAATGACGTTGGTCGATATACCGTTATCAACTAGGACTCGAGTGACCATTACTACTAAAATGTTTGCATTAATGGTTAGAGAGTCCTGATGAGGGGTGTTGATTCCTCTCAAATCATCATCATTAAATGTGAGATCGGGTATCGACTCCTGATAGTTATGGTATGATTTATCCACCAGATAGATATCCAACTCTTTCTTGTGTCTTTTTTGAGTTGCAGCGTCAGCTCCAGATATGGCATCTCGTCCAAAAATTATGCATAACCATTACTACTTCTTATTTGAATCTTTATTTTTGTGTGAGACATCGTCTATGGGCCGAACTAACTCCTTGTCTTTGCTCATTATATTCTTATTTTGCTTGACGAATTGGACGAGCGCTCCACTGTCGATCAGGCGTTGTACCTCCACCTTTAACTACCAACACTTATCAGTAGGATATCGGCTGCTATGAAGAACTTTCAATTGGCTCAAAGGATCCATGTTGTTGTTTTTTTTCTTGGATTATCAAATAATATGCTTAATGGACATTGGGCAGATGTGGCATTATCAACACATTGGACTTCATTGCATTTTAACATTCATGAAAACCCATCATAAATTGCAGAATACTACCTTCATCTCTATGTTTGAGGTGTGGTTGTCGTTGATTGCATGACAATGGAGAATAATATATCTGGAGCTCGTCCCATAATACTTTGATCTTGGTAAAAATATGTAGCTACTATCATCATGACTTATGATATGGTGGCAATTTCTTTTTATATCTGACTTATGGTTGAAGCACTATTTTGAGAGAATTGATCAGGAAAGTTAAGCCATACTTTGCGCATTTTCTTGTTATGGATAACCTCGCCAACAATGTATGATTCAACATCATGACTCAACCAATAAACTATCATGTTGCTGTATTGGTTCGATTACTGAAATAGAAGAGGTCATTTCTCATGTGATAGCTCTTTGAGACTGCCTTCAATGAAAATGATCTTGTTTTTTTACAGTGAGGGCATGAATAAATTCCTTGCTCTATGATTGATAATTTACATTTTTTAATTTGATGGGAACCAAGACATTGAACGGTTGGTCTGAGTGACGAATACAGAATGGATGTGAAGAATTGATAGTTTTTTTCTCTGATCTGGAACCCTTTGAGTTAGTGGTTTGGATCTCCGATTAGGACATGTAAGAATCATTAAAATCCTTTGAGTTGTACGAGAATTGTGATAATCAAAACAATTAGAAACTTTGCTCTATTACCATATCAAAATCATACAAAAAATTGGTAATAAATAGTTATGTGTATTTTCAATAAGAATACCACTTATATATATACATGAATTATACCTAGAGCTATTATGACTACAACTAATACACTCAATCATATTATCTTCACGCCTAAACTAGTACAATCATTCATCTAACTTTATGTCTACCGTTACTTTACAATAAATACGATAATACTATAATATTACAGAAGAAAAAATAAAATATAAACATTAATCGTAGACCTGTAATAGTAAAGAAAATTTAGGATTTTAGACTATGTAGAATATATGTTATAAATTATTATACCGATGAAGTTTTAACTAGTTACTATCGTTTCAGAGCCTAAAAGCTCTTAATTTTCCTTGTAGTTTTCTTGGTAGCTAAATAGTGTTTTTAACATCTATTTGAGACGTATAACATACTAGGCCCCTAACTTAAAATAACTTAAATAGACCAATCTTGAAATTGTTTTAATGGGCAGGTACGATTTAGAAGTTTTATAAGAATCATGTTAAATAAAATCTGAATTTGACATTTACATATTGTAAATATATATAGACCCATATAATATAAATCGACATGCTAAATATATATTCATTTAGTAATTTAAAGTAGTCTCATAATAAATATAATTAACTTAATTTAATTACATAATTAATTGTATTGGATTTACAGGTGGAAAAAATACTATAAAAAAGAGGTCACAAATCTCAACACCTAGACATGAACTAATAACTCATAAGGTAAATCGATTTTACCAATTCACTGATTGTGGTCCCTGATCACAAGATGTTAAAGATTATTAAGTTTTACAACTTTGGGCTTCAGGTTGTTTAGTCTATATAATCAGACTTAGGGTTTTGGCATTTCTTCAGTCAAAACTGGTGAGAATAATTTCGGTCTGAGGGATTTAGTCAGTTGTTTTGTAATGTTTCAAGGGTATTTAATGTTTGGGTAGTTTGTAGTGAGAGATTTGAGCTGCATGGTTGTATTAAATGTTCCTTACCCTCATTAATGAAAGTGGTTGGTATTTATACCCTTAATTATGGGCCACATGGGCTTTCGGGTCACACTTATGAATTCGGGTTGAGTTCAATGACCCATTAGTTTTTAAGCAGATAGGTAATTAGCTTAGTCATGGGGTGATTTAGATTTTAATACATTAGTCCTATTCGGATGGTTCAGTGGGTGGTTTTTGTATGAATTTCCTCTGTCCGGTTCCCACAGTGAGGGGTGAGAAAATCCGGACTCATCAAAAACTAAAAACACTAAAACAACGGTCATGTTACTAGTTAAAAGACCTCTGGCATTTTCTCTTAATTTTTTGAACAACATTTCTTATAGATCAAAGCCAGTAGTAGATTTCAGAAGATTGGATAATGGAGAAAAATAAACAAACCCATAAGTTTTTTTTCTCTTTCGTTTATTCAATAGGAAAATCACAAAAGGTTTTATGTTTTTCTGTGATTTGATGAGTGATTCATCATCAAACCAATTTTTCGTAGATTCTATGTTTTCCATATAGAAATTTGAGGTTATGTGCATAAAAGTTTACAGAAATCGATTTGCGTACACATGCTTTTGCTCATTACGAAGATGATTGGGACAGTGACAATGTGTCTTGGACATAACCCGCATAACCAGAGCTCCAACACTAGATTTTATGTCTACAAAAAACTATAAAATCAATGACTTAATAAGCTCAATTTTGAGTTGTAATACCCCTGATCACTAACTTTTTGTGTTAAGTTATTTATGAACTATGAAGTTGTATTTGGATTAAAATTTCAATTATTTTATTGTACCAACATTTTTTTTATTAAGTTATATATGAACTACGAAGCTGTGTTTTAGTTGTATTTTATGGTACCATCAATTAGATACGTTCTTATTTGGTTATTATGTTTTGGATCTTTCGATTCCGATCGATTTGTTTGGTTACCTAAGTAACAACTTGGAACCGAATCCCAAATGGAATTGAACCCATTTTGAACCGAATTGTTTCGGTTATTTTTTGTTCTCATATTAAATAACCATATTGAACCAAACCGAACCAAATTTTATTTGGTTCCTAAATAAATATAAATTACAAGAACCAAAAGAACCGAAAACTGAAAGATACGACCCAAACCAGAACGAAGAATCGAATGCTCATGCATATTCAATATGATTAAAATCGGAAAGGACAAACTGAAGATGAATGATTTTTCGTGAAATAAGATACATACCATATGTAGAGATTAGAAGGTTCCAACTCTTAATGATAATTTTTTTTTGAATTTTGCTACGCAGAGAGGGGTGCTTAGATTTTGGTGACGATGGTGTGGTCTGATATAAGGAAACCCATAATAGGAGAAAGATACTAGAAAAAACTTGTCTAATGCATTGTCGACAAAGACATAGTCTATTCCAAACAAGATAGGCTTTTGAGGTTGGTTGTTAGTTCATACAAATTAGAATCTAGAAGAACGAATAAAAGTTGATTTTTGCAATTTTCGTATTTTGTTGTCACAATGAGCCAATGCGTTCGTCCAACTTACAGATAATTTTGAAATCCCCAAAGGTGAGCTACAATCCATCACCAAAGGTGAGTCACAGTCCATCGCCATAATGGTTTCTATATCCGTCCGAAAGATTATACGACCAAAAAGGTCGTTAAATGCATAATTGGTGATGAGACAAAAAAATAAAAATACAACGTACATGGATAACTGCATAATGTACAAACAAAAATAAAAACCGTCATTTTTAGACCAATAAAATTTAATTTTAATCGAAACCATTATAAAAATATTATTACTGATAAAATCAATAATCTAATAAACAATAAACATTAAAATACTCAAAATAGATAATGCAGATGAAACACAAAACAAACATCTATCGACCATAATATTACCAATAAAATATGTTTTTAAACAATTTTTATATAGCCCATTGAATACATAGGGTCTAAATATATTTTACATAAATCGGGATGATATTTATAAGTTGAAACACATCATCGAATCCAATAACAACATTTACATTTCGATAATTACAATCATGGATTACCCGTTAACTAACATTTATATTTAATTTGACATCCATCTCAAATCCATAAATATATGTCGTGACCAACATTTCCATATGGGTTGAATCAACTTATATGTGTAAATATTAGTCAAGTAACATAATTTGGAGTTATATTTATTTTCTCAATTCAAACCGTATGATTCTGTTCTTATTTTGTATCCTTTTAATTACATGTACCAATTACATCATTTTATGTCGGTTAACGGTAATCCATAAACACAATTATCGAAAAAAAGAAGGGAATTGGTGGAAAGGAAGTTGGATGTGGGAAACAGAAAAAAGAAGCAATTATGAAGGGGGGTCTTTATGTTTGTTAAAAAGCATGTATATTTTATTATATGAAAACAAATACATGATACTTGGTGTGTCAAATGGGGAAGATCTTTTAGTTCTATATTCTCAAAATATAAAATAAATGGTGACCCACTCTTGGATGTATTTTCTCTCAAGTGAAGTAGAGATAGACGTGAGGCCATGAACAATCACTTGCAATTATACAATTATACAATTATACAATTATATGGCTGATACTAATTTTGCAAGCGTGCCAGAGTATTTAAATATTACAATGTCCAACGTAATGGTGTTATTTTTTAGATATTTAATTATCGATTAATTTGTTTTAATACCAACCAGTTTAATGAAATTTTGATTTGAACATCATTTTTACGTATCCTCATGGTATCTTTTGTTTTGTTTTCTTTATACAACGCAGCAATTTCTTCAGCGTTGAATAATGCCGAATTTTTTTATATAGGTAAATTAATTATTGAATTTTTTTTTAGATTTTTTTGGTGATTTATTGGAATTGTTTGGTTTACTTATTTTTTTGTATTTGAGAGATTTATTTATATTGTTAGGTGTATGTTAAAAGTCTTTGAAACAATTCAGCTGAATGCTTACGGGTTGTTGATATTGATTTTAAGTTGTCCCTCTAAAGATGTAGATGAGAAATGTATGCTAAACTTAAAAGAGAGCATTGCTGATTGTCAAGAGTGTAGCAGCTGCTCCTCCTAGAGCTATCGCCGCTGACATGCATGGAGGTCGACGACAAGAGAATTGAAAAAGGGAAAGAGGAGAAGGTGGTTAGGGATTTAGACTGAACCAGACTTACTCCACTTCCACAAGGAACGACTCATCTGAGTGTTGTTTCCTCTTGTGACTGGACTCGAGTCATGACTTGGTAAGAGCTTTGAGACTAGTCTGTGAGGCCAGCAACAAGACTTATCACACATGGATAAGTTGTGTCACTCTTTTGATATGGTTTAGTCACATGCACAAAATTAGCTCACAAAATTAAAAAGATAAATTGTAACAAACTGTACTATGTATTCTAGAAGTTTTCTGTAACAAGAAAAGATTCTCACTGTTGCTCTGAGTGTATATAAAAGGTAGCAGTGTGAATCACTGAAATTAAGAAAAAAAAAACAATAAAAATTCTGAAAACTTTCTCTAGCATATTCTCCCTGTTTTATACAAATTTAACTTGGTATCAAATCCACCAAGCCTTCAATGACTAATCCTGAATCTCATTCCCTTAGCTATGATTCACTAGGATCTGTCCTTCCAAACAGTCTCACCAACAGTACCAAAAACCTGCACATGTATACAATGAATTGCAGCAACAATCACAATGTCAGACTTGTAGGAACAACTACCTACTATGGAAGACTATGGTTCTATCTATGGTCAAAGGGAACAACTTAGGAGGATGTATCACAGGGGATAAACCCTGTCCAGGTAAGTTTATTACTGACTCTGAAGAATGGGTCGCTAAGGACCAACTTCTTTTTGGGCTGGCTTTACTCCACCATGAGCCCCGAAGTAGCAGCTCACTTGATGGAGGAAGAGACCGCAAAAGATCTCTGGGAAGCTGCTAGCAGATTGTCTGGCTCACAAACAAGAGCCAAAATTACTTATTTTAAATCCGAGTTCCAGAGAACTCGCAAAGGTAACACTTCAATGCTTCATAATCTAAACAAAATGAAGTCTATATTTGATAACTTACTGCTTCCTGGGTGTCGTGTATCTATGAATGATCTAATTACTCAAGTCCTAGCTGGGTTGGACTCTGAGTATACTCCTATTATGGTAAGTTTAATTGATAAGGAAGATCTCAGCTAGTTGGACTTACAAACAAGTCTGCTAACGTTTGAGAGCAGACTTGAACAACTTTTGAATATTCAGAATAACTTGTCAAATTTAAAAATTAGCCTCAATCAACTTCACTCAAAAGGCAGATGGCAAGCAACAACAAAGTAAAAATAATCCAAAGGATTCTATGGTGGTTCTAGAGGCTAAAATAGAGGCTATAAAGGTAAGTCTTACTACTCTAACAACAATAGAGGCAGAAGTAACTTTTATTGAGGGAGAGAGGGCAAATTCTCTCAGAACAAACCCACCTGCCAGATCTGTGGCAGATATGGCCATTCTTCTCCACTATGCTACTATAGAGAAAATTCCTCTGTGAAGGGGAACACACCAACACAGAGGCTGAGAGTGAAGGTGATCAAGTACCATATATTGTTACTCAAGACTGGTGTGGATTATTTCAGTTTGAGGGTAATTTTGTCAGGTGTTGTGTGATGTTTCAAAGGTATTTAATGTCTAAGTGGTTTGTAGTGAGAGATTTGAGCTGCCTGGTTATATTAAATATTCATTACCCTCATTAATGAAAGTGGTTGGGTATTTATACCCTTAATTATGGGCCTTATGGGCTTTCGGGTCAAACTCATGAAACCGGGTCGAATTCAAAGACCCATTAGTTTATTAAGCAGGTTGGTAATTAGCTTAGTCATAAAGTGATTAGTTTTTAATACATTAGTCCTATTCGGATGGTTCAGTGGGTGGTTTTTGTCCGAATTGCCCCTGTCCGGTTTTTACAGTGAGTGGTGAGAAAATCTGGACTCATCAGTAGCCCCTTTTTTAGGTTATGTTCGAAGGCCTTTGACAAGACCTAAAAAAGCGCTCATGAGCACCTGAAACAATGTCCGGACAGATTTCAATTTGTATAACGGATTTATCCGGATTGGCAAACTTCTCAGAAGCTCAAAGGATTTGCCATAGATCGTGGGACACGTGTCCCTTCCTGATTTGCCTCACCAGCCGTTTTTCTCCTAGAATGGCGCTCTCACTAACCTCAAAAAGTAACCTCTTCAATTAATGCTGGTGATGCCAGCGCTGTCTTTAATCATTACTCTATCTTTTCGAATTCTCCTAGGTTTCAAGGTATCTTTTGTCCCTTTAGTATAAATTAAATCATTTTTCACTGTTTTACCATCTTCAACATCTTTTCACTTCTAATCTTCAGAGCTTTTATCTCTCTTCTCCAAAAACGCATTTTAGTGTAAGTTTATGTTTACAGCAAGAAACACTCTAGTAAAAGGTGGGTGGCTGAATCTGTCGGAGTTAGAGAAAGCACAAAGGGTCGAACGAGAAAGGCGCATTGCAGCAGGCCTCCCAGTCTCTCCTGTTGACAAACCTGAAACAACAACCTCAGAGCCTGATCGAGGTTCGTCTTCTTCTAGAAGCTCCAAACCTAGAAGGTTATTTCAACCCATTCTTTCACCGATCATCTCAGGCTCATCGGAACAAGAGTCGGAGCATATTGTTGAACAAGAGCAAGCAGTTACAAGTGCTAGGAAACCATCTACATTTATAGCCATGGGATCGGATGCTGACGTTTCCCCAGAAAAGCTAAACCTTCGACGAAGAGGCCGCTTAGTAAAAGGCCAGGTTGTTGCTCCACAGTCTAAATCTCCAAAATCTGCGCCTTCTAAATCTGGGGCCAAAGATAAAATTTCAGGGTCAGAAGCGCCCATTAAAGTTCCTAAGGACAAATGTCTGGTCCGGAGGCCACCAGTTCAAGCCTTCGCGTCGAACCCTCCGGATCTGAGCCCCAGCCGAACTCCAGACCACAATAAGAAAGCAGTGCTTAGCCATTCGGACAGCTTAATGAGCCAACCACTAGCACTTCCCTCCCAAAAAGAGCTGATAAACCTTCTATGATAATGGAAGACGTAATGGAGGATAGTGTTGAAGAAGCCCCTTTTGAGATCGATGTCTCCGGGCAGACAAGTGAGACCGCCATTGTTAAGAAAATCAAGGGCAAAGAGAAGCTATGCTTGAAACACCCAAACCTGCCGGAGTGCCTTGTTGGAAAAGTGGGACCTTGCCTCCACAAAGTGAGTGTGAAATATCTACTAGCCATGCAGAAGATTAATTATGCTTTTATTCACACAGCTGAACTAGGTCGGATCCAGACAAAGTGGGGGATCGCAGAAAATGTTAAAATGAGGATACCGTTCAATCTGGAGACGCCAATGGATTGCAAGCTCGGTGAGATAGTTTTCTTCACATAGTTATTCAACTGGGGGCTTAGGTTTCCCTTGGACCCAAAGATCGTCAGATATTTCCATCTAATAAAGCTCTACCTAAGCCAAATGAGCCCCAACGCTTGGTACACCCTTATGGCCTGCATCATGGCCTCCAGGTTCTCCGGAATCTCGCTTCCGATAGAACAATTTGCTGCTGTGGCCAGCCTTTGCAGAAACCATGTCATCCCTCTTTACCATTACAATATGGGTGACAATTACAAAGTGGTGGATAACTTGCTTGAGTCGGAGAAGAACTGGAAGACTCAATTTTTGTTTATCAGTGGTGCTTGGGAGAATGGGAGGAAGATTAAAGCTGGTGACAATCCAAGCATGCTTACCAGCAGATGGAAGAGCACAGGTATACATTTTGTTACATCCTTCTATCTTTTCTTATAATAAGTTTGTTTGTTTAATTTCTCTTCTTTCGTTTTTTGGCAGTGCTGCCGAAGGAGTTCAATGACTACTCAGAGGAGGGGCAGACTACTTGTGCCAAGTTAAATGCTTGGGCTGCTGAGAAATGGGGAAATCGCTTCCACAACTGTTTTATCGGAGGCAACTTGGTAAGTCCTCATCTCTGGAATACAACCGGCCGGAGACACTTGTCTTGGGAGGAATTAACCACTCCACCCCTCCGGAATTGATTCTTCATAAGACAAATGCAAAGGATGGAAAGCTAGCCTTGCCGGGAAGAGCTAAATCCCCAAGCAAAATAAAGGGCAAGAAAGGCAAGGCTAAGCAAGACGTGGCTGAGGTCAATCCAGGTAATATTAAGGAAGCTGTTCCAGCAAACCAGGAGGAGCAGGACCAAGGAAGAATTGATGTCGCTTTGCTACAAGTGGTAGAAAACGAGAGTAACAAAGAGGCAGTTGGATCTCCAAAGCCCCCAAAAGCTCCCAGGAAAGATCGAAAACGGGGAGCAGAAGGTGGAGATAGGGAAGCTAAAAAGAACAAAACCTCAAAGGGAGATGAGATTGCTCTCCGGCCTTTGGAGTCTCTTCCTTCGGTCGACTCAACAGACCCAACTCAAGCACAGGAAATCCCAAGTGACTTTCACACTGGAGAGGGCGCTGGAGGGGACTTTCACACTAGAGAGGGCGCCGGAGGGGACATCAACATTGATGGGGTAGACATCAGTGTCCTTCAAGGGATTGGTCTTTACTTCGGAGACCTTGAGAAGGATGACTTTTCTGGCCCTTACCCTCCCCCCCCCCCAAGCTCTTCAAACATAGTCACTTTTAATGGTAAATCTTTTTTTTGTTTCAGAAGAGAAGAATATGGTGACCCACTCCTTGTTGAGCAATATTCAACCGATGCTCAACTTGGAGAAGCAAGTGCGAAACCAGTTAGCCATCATCAACACACTCAATTCTGACAAGGAGATTTTGTCCAACGACCTCCTTACTGCCAACCAGAGTCTTGAGGCATTAAAGAGAGAAAATGAGGAGCTGAAGAATGGGAAGGAGAACTTGGCCACCAAGCTCGCCACTTCGGAGGGGGTTGTGAAAGAACTTCAATCCAAATTTTCTGACTTGGAGAAGAATCTTTCTACTTCAAAAGACGAGGTGAAGGCCAAAGACAACATCATTCAGACCCTGACTAGCGACGAAATTTCGCTTGAGGATGTTGTGTCTAAGGCCAATCAAGAAAAAGATGACTTGGTAAAGGAGCAAGAAAAGACAATCCAAGCCAGGATTAATACATACACCAACAAGGTGATAAACTCCCAAGAGGAAAGGTATGCCGAAGTCAAATCGGACATAGTCTTGCTCTTTCATGAGAAATTTCCGAAGAGGACACTGGGAGACTTATGGCGATTCGTGGAATACGAAGACCTCCCTCACCATACCATGGCTGATGGTGACAAGCACGCCTACTCCAGCGGTTGGGATGATACCACTGATGAAGATGAAAGGACTGGAGAGAGTCCAGATGAGGAGATCGAAGATCCCAAGAAGAAACCAAGTGAGGATGGGCCATCCAAGAAAGCTTAGCCTTAAAGTTTTAACCATATTTCTCTTTAATTTTTGTGTAGACTAAAGTCTTTGGATGACCAAGGCAATTTTGTAACCGTATCCGGCCCTTGTCCGGACAAACCTTCTCTTCAAAACTCTAAAGTCCTTGGATGGCCAAGGCATTTTATGTATTTAATATCATTCCCCGGTATCTGCCGGGTAGTTTCATTTTACACAATTCTTGTATTATTTAATAGTTTTCCAATCTTTATGGCTCGTATTTAAATGGCCTCCGAATAATTTAAAGTGAGAATGTTTAAATTCTCGGATGACAAATGTTTAAATGGTCATCACTCCACCGAACTAACTCAATCTACTAGTCAAACCACTTCGAATTTTTTAAGAAGGCATCAAATTTTATTAAAAACCCAAGCACCTCATTAAAACCTCCCCGCGCCACTAGGGTAGGAAAGAGTATACCCCTAAATATTTACATGGATTTTAAACAAGTAAATATTTACATAGTCTTTATTCTATATACAAACGAAGGTGTTCAATGTTCCAGGGGTGATTTAAAAGTCTTCCATCTTTATCTTTGAGCCTATATGTCCCATATTTAAGATTTTCAATGACCACATAGGGTCCTTTCCATGTTGGAGCTAGCTTGCCGAACTGCTTCTCCTTGGTGTGTAGGAAGAATTTTCTCAGCACCTTATCACCTGATTGAAAATCCCTCCTTTTGACTCTGGAAGCAAATCTGCTTCTTATCAAACCCTGATAGTGTATGGCTCTAAAGTGAGCCTTGACTCTTCTTTCTTCAATCAATTCAAGCTAGCTTCTGATTGCCTCTTCATTAGCTTGCTCGGAAAAATGGTGGACTCGAAATGAAGGGAGTGTGGCCTCTATGGGAGCTATTGCATCCATACCATATACCAAGGCAAATGGGGATTCTTGTGTCGCAGCCCCGAGAGTGGTCTGGTAAGCCCATAGGACTTCTTGTAGATAACTTGGCCACTTTCCAGCAGCCTCTTCTAGATTCTTTTTTAGACCGGACAGAATAGTTCTGTTAGCTACTTCAACTTGACCATTGCTTGTGGGTGAAAATGAGAAGAGAAACACTGTTGAATTCATATAGAAGCACAGCAATTCTCCACATCCTTATTATCGAACTATGGTCCGTTGTCTGTGGTTATCTTTTGTGGAACCCCAAATCTGCAGCAAATATTAGATAGGATGAATTTTATCACAACTTTCAAAGTAGTTCCTGTTAATGGGGCTGCTTCAATCCACTTTGAGAAGTAATTAATAGCAACTATTATAGTTCGGCATCCTCCGGATGCCATGGGTAGAGGTCCCACCAAATCTAGCCCCCGACGAGCAAAAGGTATTGGCTCAGAGATTGACTCTAATGGAACAGCTGGGATATGAATTTCGTTACTGTATCTTTGGCATGGATCATACTTTTTCACCAATTCCTTGGCATCTTGCATTATGGATGGCCAATAGTACCCTGCTAACAAGACCCTTCTGGTTAGAGCCCTCAATCCACAGTGTGCTGATCTTTCGCCATCATGCAATTCAGAGAGCACCATTTGGGACTCTTCACACCCCAAAAATCGTAAAAGAGGCCTACTAAAGGATTTTGTTTGTAAAGAACATCTCTTAGGATGATAAAGCCACGAGCCTTATACTTTACTTTTCTTGCCACTGCTTTTTACGGAGGCAAGACGCCATCTGAGAGGTACTGAAAAAGAGGAAATCTCTAATCTTGAGGCTGATTTACTTGTATATTTAAACTTTCTTCTTCCTTGTTCTGACTGAGTTGAATGGATGGGCATTTTTGCACATGAATACACGAATATGACTCAGAATAGGCTATGGTTGCCAAGGAATCTGGTAACATATTTTCTATCTGGGGTATGTGCTCATAGGGGATGTTTTTAAAATTAAGCGCCACTTCTTTAAGGACAAATAAATATTTAACCAATTGCTACTTTTTGGCTTCGGATGGCCTCGTGCATGATGGATTAGAAGTTGGGAATTGCTCATTAACCTGACCCTTTTGGCTCTACAAATTAGAGCTAATTTCAAGCCCGCTATAGCAGCTTCATATTCAGACTCGTTGTTGGAAGCCATGAAAGCGAAACATATAGCTTGATACATTTTGTCGCCGTACGGAGAGGTTAAACATATTCCAGCACCACAGCCCATGGTACTTGACCCTCCATCAGTCCGGACAATCCATACTTTCTTAGTTTTTTAAAATGTTGCTTGTTCGGTATCCTTGTCTGAGTGAAATTCCACCAGGAAATCAGCAACAGTCTGAGCCCTGACTGCTGTACGAGGGGCAAAATGAATATCATAGTCCCTCAACTCCACTGAACACTTGGTCATTCTGCTTGAAACATCTATTTTTTAAGAACGTTTTTCAAGGGAAAAGACGTCCGGACAATGATCGAATGAGACTGAAAGTAGGGCCTCATTTTCCTAGCAGCAATTACTAAGGCCAGTGCTAGTTTTTGAAGTTTTAAATATCTTTTGTCTGCATCAATCAAGCTTTTGCTGATATAGTACACCAGACGAGGATAATTATCCATCTCCCCTACTAGCACTACACTTAAGGCGCAATCAGAAACTGCCAGGTATATGTAGAGTGTCTCTCCATCAACAGGTTTAAACAAAGTTTTAGGAGAGGATAAGTGCTTCTTAATTTCATCAAAACCATGGTCACACTGGGGAGACCAATACAACTCTTTTGCACCTTTCAAAGTTTGAAAAAACGGAGCACACCTATCCGAAGACCTTGAGATAAAACGGTTTAGAGCAGCTAACCTCCCTATCAATCTTTGTACTTCTTTAATATTCTGATGAGGCTCTATCTGCAATAAAGCACTAAGCTGGTCTGGATCAGGTTGTATGGCCTTCTCACTTATTACTTACCCCAAGAATTTTCCGGACTGCACCCCGAACACACACTTTCTGGATTTAATTTGAAATTTACCTTTACCAAGTTGGCAAAGGTTTCTTGGAGATCTGCTAAGTGTAGCTCTTCGTCCACACTCTTTACCATCATGTCATCAATGTAGACTTCCATGTTTCTTCCAATCTGATTAGTGAAAGCCTTGTTTACTAATCTATGATAAGTAGCCCCATCATTCTTTAACCCAAATGGCATCACCTTGTAACAATGGAGGCCCCTATCAGTAACAAATGTAGTATGTTCTTGATCCTTCGGATCTACTTGAATTTGATTATACCCGGAGAAGGCATCCATAAAGGACAGTAGCTTGTTCTCAGATGTGGAGTCCACCAACTGATCAATTCGAGGGACAAGATGTAAGTCCTTTGGGCAAGCCCTATTGAGATTTGTAAAATCAATGCACATATGCCACTTTCCATTTTTCTTCTTTACTAGCACCGGATTGGCTGTCCATAAAGGGTATTGAGATTCCTTTCTGTGTCTCATTTTAGTAAGTCGGTCAACCTCTTGAACTATGACATCAGCCTTTTCCTTAGAAAAAGCTCTCCTCTTTTGTATAACTTGTGTTATATCCATCCGGATGGATAATTGGTGTGATATAATGTCTGCTGGTACTCTAGTTACATCAGCATTACACCAAGCAAAAACATGCTGATGGTTTTTCAAAAAGGCTAACACTTTACTCTTTAACTCCGATGTCATCTTGGATCCGATCCTGACACTTCTTCCTTCAGCCAGATAGTGAGTTTCAACTTGTTCAATAGGTATTAAAACACCAGGGGTCCCTCTGGGGTCATCAATTTCACCCTATCCCCCAGAGGGCCCCTCAAATTGCTAATCCTCACTGATTCGAACTGCCCCCAAAGTTCGAGGGGGCAGTGTTGTTGCATAGCACTCCCTTGCTACCTTCTGACTGCTTCGGACAACTCCCACTTGTCCTTGCACAGCGTATTTCAGACATTGATGGACTGTTGAAGCCACAACATGCATCCCGGAGAGCCAAGACCTCCCCAAAATGGCATTGTAACACGTAGGACAATCTAACACAACACAAAGTATTCTGACCATCTTCTTAAAAGGGCCCTTGCCCAGCAAAACCTCTTCTTCAAATTCCCCAATTACGTCAGCTGAGCTTCCAGTGAAACCCACTATTTACCTATTCGAACGCTGAATCACTGCTAGATTCTTCATCTGTTTATAAGAAGTTAAAAAGAGGATATTGGCCGAACTGCCGGTGTCCACCAAAATTCGCCTTACGTCATTGCCCCCAATGGATGCTCCTATTACAACAGCATCTTCATGGGGACCAGCTATGTCTCTCAAGTCATCTTCGTCAAAAACAATGAAGGGAAAAGGAATTTGTGATTGATAGGAAGTCGTGCCTCCTTCCAGTTTGGTGGCTAAAGTATGTATATGCCTCTTTCTCGAAGAAGCAGTTGGTGCAGTCATGGTGTCTCCCCCAAATATTGTAAGTGACTCAAAAACGTTGATGAGTCCAGACACCGTCTTGCAACGCTCTGTGATAATACCCACTTTGTTTCGGGTTGGATCAGGATCCAAGTATTCTGATTCTACATCAAACCTTTCAATTATTACCATAGCCCCATCCAGAGTCGATGTCCCTACATTGTTAGGGCCAGCCCGATGAGCATTATCAGGCCTATTTCTACTTCTTCTTTTAACATATGCTCCAAACTTCCCTCTCTCAATCAAATTCTGTACTTCTGATTTCAACGTGATGCAATCTTCATTGGTATGGCCAGTATCACGATGATACTGACAAAAACTATTATTTCGACTTTCCCTGGGTGATTGTAATGCACCCGGATTTCTGAAATGTACTTCGTCTTTCGTGGTGGCCACATTTTCTTTTAGTTCAGAAAACCACTCCGGTTGAACCCAAAGTCCTCGCTTATTTCTAGATTGCTGGCTTTGAGCTGGTGCAGCTGAGTGGGATTAAGCCTTGGCCCTATTTTGACCCTGCCCGGCTTCCTTGGCCTTATACTTGGACTGATTCTGGTTTTGATTTGGTACAGCTGGAGCAGATCTCACCTGCCGGTGCATTCTGGTTTTCTTTGTTTCATCTATATTAATCTGTATACCGACCTGATTCAGTAAACCTCCCCATGTCATGGGCTTTTTCCTGGTTACTGAATCAACTAAATTGTCAGGGTTCAAACCCTGCCTCAGAGAAGCTATTGCCACTTGTTCAAAGCAATCAACTAATCTATTTTTGGTGTTCACAAAGAGACTTATGTACTCCTTCAAAGATTCATTTGGTTCTTGGGCACAATGGATAATAATGTCTCCATTGCCCTTCACTTCTTTACTTCCAACGAACTGTCTTCGGAAGGCCACCCAAAAAGTGTCGAAATTTCTGATGCAGCCTTGTGGCAAACTATTGTACCACTTCAGAGCACTCCATATAAAAGACTGGGAGAATGCTCGACAGAGTAGCTTATCATCATCATCATCATCAAAGTTCATCATAAATTTTTTGAATTGCTCCAGATGGTTATCTGGATCTTTACTTCCATCATATTTTTCCATCTTTGTGTTGTCAAACCCTTTAAGAAGGTTTCCGGATAGTATCTTGGAGGAAAATAGAGATTGTCACCAATTGCGGCCACGACTGAATATAGTATCTTTGTTGGGAGTTGCAAAGATATCTGGCTCATCATGAAAGGCAAAAGGATCCATTAGTAATCGGTCTACGTGCCTCCGGCCATGGCTGTGACTATGAGACGACCTTTTACCCAGATGCCTCTTCAACCTTCCATGCCTGTCCCTTTTTCTTGAGTATTTTTTAACCAACTTTTGTTTCTTCTTAAAACAGCCTTCATCACTGCTCGATGACAGGGATTCTTCGACTCTGTCTTTATTTGAGGAGCTGCTGGAAGATTCTGAGTCTGAATCTGAGCTCTCCACCGGTTTAGACGGGTGAGACTTCTTTGAACTAGCATGAGTCTTTTTAGTGCTCACACGGGTTTTTGATGGCTCATGCTCTCTTGGATTGTCACTATGGCGAACTGCTGACACTTTTGACTTTTCTTTCACACCCAATTCTTCCCTTTCAGCAGCCCTCAAGGCTTCTATCTCATTTTTTAGTCTATCTCGCTCCTCGATAGTATATTCATCATTTTCTCCCACCACTTCTGCCAAGGCTAGTGGCACTACCTGCTTGTCCGGATTCATCCGAAGTGATTTTTCTTGATGGTTACGAATGCTTGATTCAAGCACCTTCTCCTCCCACTGTGGTCGCCAATTTGGTGTGGATTATTTCAGTCTGAGGGTAATTTTGTCAGGTGTTGTGTGATGTTTCAAAGGTATTTAATGTCTAAGTGGTTTGTAGTGAGAGATTTGATCTGCCTAGTTGTATTACATGTTCATTACACTCATTAATGAAAGTGGTTGGGTATTTATACCCTTAATTATGGGCCTCATAGGTTTTCGGGTCAAACTCATGAAACCGGGTCGAATTCAAAGACCCATTAGTTTATTAAGCAGGTTGGTAATTAGCTTAGTCATAAAGTGATTAGTTTTTAATACTTTAGTCCTGTTCGGATGGTTCAACGGGTGGTTTTTGTCTGAATTGCCCCTATCCGGTTTCTACAGTGAGTGGTGAGAAAATCCGGACTCATCAAAGACAGTGCTGGTAATAATGCCTGGTTTGCTGACAGTGGTGCTAGTCACCATGTCACAGGCAACTCAGGGCTACTAACTCAAAAGTCTGAGTGTACAGGTACCAAGAGTGTATTGGTTGGTAGTGGTAAAAAAACTTCCCATAAAAAACATCGGTAACTCTAAACTCTGCTCTGACATTAAAACACATATCTATCTATCAAATATCTTACATGTACCTTCAACTAACAAGAATATGTTGTCTGTTTCTCAACTTACTAATCATAAGAGGGTGTTTGTTGAGTTTCATAATGGTTTTTGCTTTGTG
Source organism: Limnanthes douglasii subsp. nivea (assembly GCA_036936605.1). Lineage (NCBI taxonomy): Eukaryota > Viridiplantae > Streptophyta > Magnoliopsida > Brassicales > Limnanthaceae > Limnanthes > Limnanthes douglasii. The sequence goes on along the minus strand of JAUPFV010000001.1, from coordinate 199,160,171 downwards.
AAGGACAAGGAAACATGGACTATTCTTCTTAGAGGGATATCTGAGAATGGGTTATATAGACTGGACAGTTATCCTAAGTCACAAGGCAGGCAGGCTTCTCTTGGTTTACCTGAGGCTTTTCTTTCTAGTGTTCATGCTGATGTTTCTAATTCCTTAAAAGATGGATGCCATAGGAAGCTTGGTCATCCATCTCTAGACACTCAATTTTGTTTTGAAACTTTGTAACCTGAGTACTATTGGAAAGAATGAAACCAGTTTTTGTGAGGCTTGCCAATTAGGCAAGTCTCACAGTTTGCCATACTCTGTATCTAGCTCATATGCAAGCAATGTTCTGGACCTCATACACACAGATGTATGGGGTCCATCTCCTGTTATTTCTACAGAGGTACATATGTTTTATGTCATTTTCATTGATGACCATTCAAGATTCACCTGGTTTTACCCTTTAAAAGATAAAAGTCAGGTGTTTAACACCTTTAAAAACTTCAAAATACTGGTTGAAAAGTAGTTTGAAAGGTCTATTAAGGTAGTCCAGAGTGACTGGGGTGGTGAGTACAGACCATTCCTCTCTTTTGAAAAGGAACAAGGGTTTATACTTAGGAGGTCATGCCCATATACCTCATCCCAAAATGGTAGGACACTTGGTGGAGACTGGGTCAACACTCTTGGCTCAGTCTGGCTTACCATATAAGTTTTGGGTACACTCATTTCAAACTGCCATCATTCTGATCAATAAACTACCCACTACTATCTTGTCTCACAAGTCATCCTATGAAGTTCTGTTTCATAAGACACCTAATTACTTCATCCTAAAAACGTTTGGGTGTGCTTGCTACCCATGCTTAAGGCCCTATCAATCCCAAAAGTTTCAGTTTCACACTACTAAGTGTGTATTTCTTAGTTATAGTCATTATCATAAGGGGTATATCTGCTTGGGTCCAAAAGATAGGGTGTATGTGTCTAAGAGTATTATGTTTGATGAAACTGATTTCCCATTTCTAAAAGGGTATTTCTATGATCAACAGGCTGGTCCTTCTTCAACTTACTCTTCTCAGTCTTGGCTTCCTAATTTTCCTAATTCTCTTGTGACTACTCGTAATCTGCCAACTACATCAACTCACTCTCTTGTCTCACTTGAACATACAATCTCTCTACCTCCTGGTTCTTCCCAATGTAAGTCTACTTCTCACACTATAAACACTCCTGAAAAACATACTACACACTCTACTAACACCCTCTCCAATATTGGTACTATTAGTTCCACTCACAGTGACACTATAACATTTCCTAGCTCTAGCTCTAACCTTCCTCAGTCCACAAACAATTTCCATTTCATGAATCCCACACTCTCTATACAACTACCACTAGCTTCCTCTGATTCTACACAACACTTGCTTAACTTTCCTAAAACTCACACTATGAGAACCAGATCACAAGATGGTACCCTTAAACCACAAACTCCCTATGTTAATTCTGTGACTACTACCACTCTATTCACTCTTGAGCCTACCAAGTACTCTGATGTTGTTACTAGTCCTCACTGAGTTGCTGCAATAGACAGTGAGTATAAGGCTCTTATGAACAACAAGACCCGGACACTGGTTCCATGGTCACCTAAACTAAACGTAGTGGCCTACAAATGGGTTTTCAAGATAAAAAAATAATATAGATGGGTTAGTTCAAAGACACAAGGTAAGACTGGTGGCCAAGGGGTTTCATCAAACTCGTGGCATAGATTTCTCAGAGACCTTCAGTCCCGTAATTAAACCTTCTACTGTCAGGTTGATATTGGCTATTGTTGTTTCTAAAGAGTGGGAGATATGTCACCTAGACATAAATAATGATTTTCTTAATGGTCTTCTCAGTGAAGATGTCTATATGACTCAACCTAAGGGGTTTAGAGACTCTGCGTATCCTACACAAGTGTGAAAGCTCCACAAAGCTTTGTATGGCTTGAAACAGGATTCAAGAGCCTGGTACTCTAGACTGAGGGACACTCTACTCAGTTGGGGATTTAACAACTCTAAAACTGATTTCTCTCTGTTCTATTATATCTCTCACTTAACTATTGTTCTAATCCTAGTCTATGCAGACGACATTATAGTTACAAGAACACAATCAGCATGCTTGACTCAATTCATTCACAAATTCAATGCTCTTTTCTCCTTGAAGAACATGGGGCCACTCCATCTATTCCTGGGAATAGAAGCTCATCGTGACCATACTAGCATCTATTATACTCAACATCAGTACATAGTGAACTTACTTACAAATCAGGGACTATCCATGTCCAACAATGCCCTATGCCTATGGCAGCTGGTATGCATCTCTCTAGTATGTCTAGTACGCTCCTTGCTGACCCTACAACATATCGGAGCTTATTAGGTTCTCTTTAATACCTCACTCATAGAAGACCTGATATTGCTTTCGCTGTTAATAAACTAAGCCAATACCAGCAAAGTCCTACCACTACACATTGGCAATGCTTAAAACGGGTTTTGAGGTACTTATCTGGTTCAAGATGGGTAGGGCTTCACATCAAACCTTCCAGCCACCTTCAACTCCTTGGATTCTCTTATGGAGACTAGGCTTCCTGCATTGATCATAGGCGAAGCGTTGGAGTGTACTGCGTGTATCTTGGTGATTCGTTGATCTTCTTGTCCTCTAAAAAACAACATGTGGTTGCACGATCTTCTACTGAGTTAGAGTATCGTCCTCTAGCGAACTTTTCTTCTGAGTTGATCTAGCTTCATTCTATCATATCTGAAATCAAACTCCCGATTACACCACCATTGGTCATCTGGTGCGACAATATCGGTGCCAGTTCCCTCGCCTCCAACCCCGTCTTTCATGCCCGAACAAAGCACAACGAACTCGATGTACACTTCATTCGTGATCATGTGCTCCATGGGTCTCTCCAAATACGCTATGTTCCTTCCCAAAACCAACTTGCAGACTGCCTCACAAAACCCTTGACTCGCACGCGATTTTTTTTCCTTTGAGACAAACTCGGCCCCGTAAACTCATCATTTCGTTTGTGTGGGGATGTGAAGAGTGTAACAGCTGCTCCTCCTAGAGCTATTGCCGGCGACATGCATGGAGGTTGATGGCAAGAGAATGGAAAAGGGAAAGAGGAGAAGCTGATTGAGGATTTGGACTGAAACCAGACTTACTCCACTTCTACAAGGAACGACTCGTCTGAGTGTCGTTTCCTCTTGTGAATAGACTTGGGTTATGACTTGGTAAGGCCCGTGATATTAGTCTGTGAGGCCTAACAACAAGACTTATCACACATGGATAAGTCGTGTAACTATTTTGATATAGTTCAGTCACATGCACAAAATTAGCTCACATAATTGAAAAGATAAATTGTAACAAACTGTACTATGTATTCTAGAAGTTTTCTGTAACAAGAAAATATTCTCACTGCTGCTCTAACTGTACATGAAAGGCAGCAGTGTGAATCCCTGAAATTAAGAAAACAAAAACAATAAAAATTCTGAAAATTTATCTAGCCTATTCTCTCTGTTTTATACAAATTTAACTCTGATGACAAGTGTTAAATTTTTCATGTAACTGAAGGTGTAAACTCATTCCTACTGGACCGGAGATGTAGAAACTTGTTGCCAAAGCTGCTTATGGAAATAATTTTTAAGGTGCTAACATGAGATAGGCTATTCGGCTCACTAAACATTGGTTCTATTAATAATGGATTATAGGTATGAGTAAGGTGTCACGTGACTAGAAGAATTTATAAAGAGAGAAAATTATTCGACTTGTATTGATTTTAAAGAGCGTAGTGAGATAGATGATAAACATTGAGATAAACTCCAAGATCTATAGTTCTTTTTGTAAGTTGTGAGAGTGTTGTAATAAAAGAAGAGTGTTTGAGTTAGTTGTGTTTAAAATCGTCTACTTGTAACCTTCGATATATAAAATTTACGTACGTTGCTCGCGGATGTAGGATTTACTCACAATCTGAACCATATTGAACCAGTATTGTGTGATTGGGGTATGTTTATTGAATTTCTAATATGATAGTCGAAAATAAAGGTAAGAGGCGAAGCTCTTTTACTATCCTTGTTATCTAACGAGGAAGATTCACTTAACTTACAAGTCTCAAGTGAAACTTGTTAAGCCTAAGAATTACACCTTGTTTCTTTGGCCATTACTAAACTCGTCATACTTTGATTAACGCTTTTTTTGTTATTTTCTATTGGGATATGCCACAACAAGTACTGGGGTGAATATGGATAATTTGTAACAATATTGTTTTCTGGTAATATATACAATATAGAAAGACAAAGAGTATTTCAGATCTTGAGGTTATAGATTGTGATCTCATCAATAAACCAAGTAAAAAGTCATCAAGATGAATTCCATAAAGTTTGATCATGAAAGATTTATGAGAGAGAAGGATTTTAACCATTAGACAATTAAGATTTGGTCTTTCTTAGTACATTAGGGATTGTTTGATGCCATTGAGTGGAATGCGAAATATTGGGTTGACGTTGAAGTTGTTATCTAAGACCCATAATGCTCTTATCTCGAGCTTCGAGGAATTTGTGCTTCGAGTGGTATCTAATAAATGAAAGACTTTGGGGATACGAAATCGGCTGGAAGCCATTTACATGAAGAAGTACCTAGCAAATACATTGACAATGGGTAATAGGAAGGAAAGTTTATGACACCAAGCTATATTAAATATAATTATTCTTGACTTGAATATAGTTGAGGTCAAATTAGAATATGAGGATCAAACAATAATACTTTTGAGTTTTATTTTAAAGGTGTATGAGCACTTTGTTGACACCATCCTTTATGTCAACGAGTGTCTTATGATGTATGAAGTTAAGACTTTTTTAACTCAAAAGATATTGAATGGAAGATGGTTATGAAAAAACACTTTGAAGGTCCTGACTTGAGTGTGAGGGGTAGGCATAGAAGTAGAGATTTGGAATAAAAAACTCTCGGCCCAGGGAGATTTGCGAGTGGTTCTACAATGAGATTTTGGTTGTGCAAGAAATAAGGTAATATTAGTAGAAAATACTTTGAACAAGGGAAAAGTTATAGATATACAAAGTAGGATGCCAGAGATACTTCTATGGTCTATAATGAGTATAGATTTACTGATGCTTCAATAACTTCTACTTTAAGGTATAATGACAAGTGGGTGCGAGATTCGGAAATGTCATCTCATAAGATTTCCAATATAAATTAGTTCGAAAACCTGAGATCTTTTAATGGTGGATATATCATCTTTGGGAATGATGAACCATGTGTTATAAAGGGGATATGGAACGCTTGGCTCAAGATATTAACATGACTTGAGAGAGTGATAACAAATATAAGATTTGTGTATGATGTTAATCAAAGACGTCTTTCGATTGGAATTTATATAAGGAAGTGTTTACATATAAGGGAATAGACGATAAACTTAGGGTCTTGCAAGGCTCACTTGGTTTTATAAAAGCCTATGAGACTAATGGTGTATTAGATTTTGAAAGGTCTATAGTGGTCGGAGGTGTTTCTAGTTTAGAGTGAGATTCAACCAAACTATGTCAATTGATGGTAGGGTATATGGGTGAGATAGACCTTATGAGTTATTTTGAAAGTTGTGTGTTAGGTAAAAGTAAAAAAGGTTAAGTTCCTACCTAGTAACCATACTACCAGTGATGTAGTTGAATATATTCATTCAGATCTTCAAGGTCTAGCAAGGAAACTCACGATGGATGGTGTAAATTACTTCATGTATTTGATTGATTACTATATTAGAAGTATGGGTTATATTTATGAAGACTAAGGATAAAGTATTTGATACTTTTAGGAACTAGAATAAGTTGAAAAAGTTAAAAACTAACAATGGTTCGGAATACGTGAATGGGACATTCACTGACTATTGTTCTGATGTTGATATTCTTAGATACTAAACCATAAGAGAAACTCTCCAACTTAATGGGATTATTTAAAGTATAAACCAAACATTTCTAAAAACGATATGCTTCAATCAGTTCTAATGGTACGAAGATTCTAGGGAGAAGTTGTATCTACAATTGTATATACCATCAACAGAAGTCTAACTATGACACTGAAGTATAAATGTCCACAAGAAGTATGGACTTGAATAAGTTTTTTTTACCACATATGAGAGTGTCTAATGTGATACATACACACATGTGAAGCAAGATAAGCTTTAGCCCAGAGCACTGAAGTGTTTATTTCTCGAAAATCTAGAAAGAGTAAAATTACATATGTTGTGGTACCTAGAACCTGAGCGTCAGAATGCTTTGATAAATTGTGACGTGGTTTTCAATGAGGATATCATATCATTTATGAAGAAGGTAGAGACTAAACTTAGTATTATCGAGAAAGAACGTGAAGTTGATGATGAACCTAAATAATAAAGTGAAGTTAAGAATGTTTATGTCTAGACGATTTCAGACCTGATCTAGCATTGACTCTTGCAAACGAAGTTAACCAACTACATGAGAGTGAAAATGGAAGATATTTTGACATTTCAGAGCCTTTAGATGATCATATTGAAGAGTAAAATAATCTTGAAAGTTATCAGTTAGTGAAAATAGTGCATGTAGGGCTAGAAAACCTCCACAGATGTACATTTTTCCTGATGTTATATCTTATGTTATATCGATTTAAATGCAGGGAGATGTTTGTAAACCTGTGAGCTATCATGATATTATGAAAGTTAGTAATAAATAGAAATGGTTAAATATACGAGAGACTAGTTGAGATCTCTCGAGAAGATGTGAACTTGGATTCTTTTAAAGCATTCAAAGGGTTAATAATTTTTGGAGTAAATAGATATCCAAAATATTCAAGGTATTTGTGGATTTAAGTTACATAAAAAGTAAGACTCGTGAATAAAGGATTCACGTAAAATGAGGGTGTTGATTTTAATGAGATATTCTCACCACTTGTGTAACAAAACTCAATAAGGGTTATGTTGTCAATATTTGCTAGATTTGATCTTGAGTTAGATCAAATATATGTTAATGGTGCATGAAGAGCTTGAATATACAATTTAATAGTGTGAGTCGAAAGTTTTGGATGAAAATAAAACAAATGAGATGCGTGTTTATTGAAGAGACTAATATATGGATTGGAATAGTTGTTCAAGACACTTGAATCAAATATTTGATTCTTTTATGAGTTCCATCAAGCATGTGAGGATCTGTTATGATAATTGTATCTATTGTAATGGGTAAACAAATAACTTTGTGCTATTGTATATGGATCATAGCTAGAAAGGATAAATAAAGAATTAAACGGTACAGATTCAGTTAAAAAGAGAGTTTGAGATTAAAGATATGGAAGAGGTTGGAAAGTATTATTGGTATGAAGATCAAGAGGAACATCCTGAGAGGGTATATATTCTTATCTCAACAAGAATGCATACTGAAATTTTTCCGAAAGTTTGATATGTCTGAATCCCGAGAGGTTGGAACTCCTACTGGTGTACACTTCCCATTTAGTATCACTCAGTCACCAACCTAAGCAACATATAAGAAGGTAATGAAGAAAATACCTTATGTAAACTGCAAAAGATGGTAATGTAAAAGATACCTTAGTATCACTCAATAACGAGCCGTGAAGCTGCATTGGCTGGTTTAAGGCTTGCAAGAATTTGTGGGGCTACTTCAGTTCATTTGCAAACATATTCCCAATTACTAGTGAATCAAGTGGCTGAAATTTCTGAAGCTAATAATAATAATTTGATGTTATATCTTCAAGAGCTTCGAAACTTGACTCTTCTGTTTGAGCACGCTATTGTATAACATATTAGCCGAGGAGATAATACAGTTGCTCATTATTTAGTAACCGTGGCGTACACTGAAGAATATCTTTGGATTTTACTACAGGAGAGTCCTTCGATTTTAACCCAGTTAGAGAAATGTAAATATGTAAAATAAGTTTTTGTCACACTATATGTAATTCGAAGTGACTGGAGGACTGATATCCTGAATTTCTTGTTAAGATGAACGGTGCCCCAAGATGTGCAATTAGCTAATAAGTTGAAGTATAAAGCTCACATCTATGTTGTATTAGATGGGATGTTATACAAGAAGTGTTTGGGTAGGCCATTATTGCGTTGTTTGAATAAAAAAGAGTCTCATAAAATTTTATCAGAGTTACATGACGGTGAGGGTTCAGCACACTGTGGGTTAAAGACATTCACGCGTTAGGTTTTGTTGGCAGGATATTATTGGCCTTCGATTATGAACGATGCTAAAAGTTTAGTTTGAGTCTGTGATACTTGTCAATGATTTTCCAATTCTATTTACAAACCTGTAATTTCACTCATGTCTATTGCCAAATCCATCCCTTTTAATAGATGGGGAATAGACTTAGTAAGACCATTTCTCATGGCGTCTGGAGGATGCCAAATGATTATTGTGGTGGTGGACTATTTTTTAAAGTGGGCAGAGGCTGAACCATTGTCTGGAACAAAAGATAAGGATGTTATTAATTTCATTGTATATTATATTTGTTGTCGCTTTGGGGTACCTTGAAAAATCAGCACAGATAACGGTCCTCAATTTAACAGTAGAGAAATAGCTTCTTTTTGTTCTTCGAGGGGAATTACATAGTGTTTTTTTACACTTTTTCATCCCTGAGAAAATGGTCAGGTAGAGGTAACAAGTAGATTTATTTTAGAAGGTCTAAAGAAGAATTTGGCAAGGGCTGCAGGAAAATGGCCTAACTATTTGCAAGAGGTGTTATGGGCTTATCGAACAACTCCTACAGACGCTACTAAAAAAAGTCATTTTTCCTTAGTATATGGAATGGATGCTATTAGTCTGCAGAATTTACATTACCTTCTTATAAATTACTTAAGTATTCTGAGGATCTGAATGACGAAGCAAAAAGAGTAGATTTGGACTTGGTTGAAGAAATAAGAACTAGAGATCGTCTAAATATGATTCATTATCAAACTCTTATGAGGAGTAGATATAATTCGAAGTTAAAAAGAAGGGATTTCAAAGTTGTTGATAACGTTCAAGAAAGGTATTCCTCCATACTAAGGAAAAGCACCTCAGAAAGATGGGCCCGAATTGGGAGGGTCCCTATATGGTTGTGAAAATAATAAAAGTGTGTTGTTATCGCCTTTGTGATAAGCAGGGGAGGATGCTTCAACATCATTGGGCTATACAACATCCAAAATTGTATTTAGAGTAATGTTTTCTCTTGAAAACATTTTGAATAATTGGCACACTCTTTCCTACCCTGTTGGCCCACAGAGGTTTTGATGAAGTGCTATGTAAAATTTTCCATGTTATAAATAAAAGTATTTTTTTGCCAATGATTGTTTAAGTGTAACTATTTTAAATTATTTTGGTAACTAGTCAAAGACTGATCATCTTTGAAGTTAACCAACAGTAACTATTCCTAAGTGTTGTATGTTTATTGCAAACACTTTTTGAAGAAACAACCATATTTGGAGTGCTATGTTCTTTAAACACACTATATTATTTAAATTGCTACGTTATTTAAATACACTATATTATTCGAAGTGCTACATTCTCTAAACGTACCACAATATTCAAAGTGTTATGTCCTTTAAACGCACTATATATTCGAAGTGTTACGTTTTCTAAACGAATTATCTGTGTTAATGGTGTTAACATTCTTTAAATACACTCAGGAAGTTCAAAGTTTAATAAACGTAACACTTCAAAGTAAACATGCCTTGTTATATAAAACTATAAATGCAAACATAGTGAAAGTATGAGAGAAACAAAATTGTGTTGCATTAACGATAATCTGATGGTACACAAAATCAAGTTTTTGAATGCCAAGTAAAATAACATTTACCAAAATCGAGTCACCCTATAACAGTTTGATGAAAAATACAGAAGAAAAAAATCTGAAGGCGAGGCTCACTCTTGTTTAGTGAAATTTGAAGAGTGAGGTAACTTGTTTCTCCTCAGATAACTCTTGAGCATGTTTGGATTTGAGCTCTTCTATCTCATTTTTGTGACAAGTGTTGAGCTCTTCTACCTCTTTATTATGTAAAAAACTGAGATGATTTTTGAGGTGAATGATTCCTACGAAAAATTATGATCTGGAAGCTTGGAATCCGTGAAATTGGTCCTCCATAAAACCACCAAAGATTTCCCTCATTCTCTTCTCAACAGCAGTAATTTTCCTTTGGCAAACCATCTCCTTTTCCATAAACTCTAAGTGACTTTGGGTATATTCTACTTATTGGCACAAATTTTATGTTGCATTACCAAGGTTGGTAAATGGTTGGAGAGCAAGTGAAACTTCTTCAGATGGCTCTTGAGTACGTAAGAATACTGGTTTAGTGTAGGGCATAAGAGCTTAGGTAGACAGTGGCAAAACGATCTCTAAATCAATTACTTCGGGAAGAGTAGGAGCAGGCCTTTCACCAAAGTGTTTTAGTAGCACTTGAATCCCTCGGACGTATGGATCTTCATATTTGTTGAGATCTTGAGACTGATCGATGTTGATAAAGATATCAAGATCAAAGTGATCGTCTCCTCGGTCATTATCTGTTGCAGCATCTCCATGCTGATTGCCTACTTGGTCAGCGTCTGCTGCAACTTCTCCTTGCTAATTTTCCTATACTATGACTTCATCACCATCAGAAGGCGGCACTGTTGAAGGGTATGTACAGTTTTCGTTTTTTCCCTTTTCTGTGATGGTGTCTTAGATGTGCTCTTTTTTATCTTCGAAGCAACGGTTTTCTTTCTTTTTGAGAAAGGCTTAACCTCCTCTCCTTCTTCAATAGTGGGAAGGATATTTTCAGTTTCCTTCCTCTTTGATTTTTTTGCGTCGTTGAAATATCTGAGGGGCTACCACCAGATGTTCTAGATGTTTCTTTATTCTTTTCCTAATGTGATTCGCTACAAGTGGTTGTTGATGAATTTGATATGCAGAAAAGTTGAGTGGAACCCATTGCCCCATTATTTTTCTGCCTAAGTAACCAACTTGTCGAAAATATCCTTAACATGTTTTGAAGAATTTTATACCGCCTCAGAATTTCTGGATACATGTAAAAAAAGAAAAAAGTAAGGAAAAGATAAAAGCAAGATAACTAAAGCAACAAAAAAAATATAAGAAGCAAAAGAGCTTATTGTTACTCCTCCATACAAGGTTAAGTCTTGATGGATTCTCCTCGGATATCTCCTTCTCATTCTCCCAGGCCCCGGAAATGAAGACAAATTTTTGTTTCCAAAATTTATCAGTCTCGAGCAAGTCGTCGATGATATTAAGGTTATCATCTAAAGTGAGGTAGTAGAAGGGAAAAACTGATCCCTTCAAAAAGTAAATTAAGACAATGAAATCTCGAATTGAGAGGGGAATTTGGGCAAATCTGAAGGCCATAATTATAGCATGGAGGGTAAACCATTTGTTGGGAGTGTCTTTTGTTAGAAAGACGTCTAGGAGTTCAAATTACTCCAGTATCATTGGAGCTAACGGAAACCGAAGACCCGAGTTCATAATTTTAGGGTATACAACCAACTCATCCTTTCCACAGTCAAGTAGAGTCTCTCCCTGTTTTAGAAGCCGAAGTATAATATTGTCTGGCATTCCCTATTACTTTTTTGTAAGTAACAATCTTGGGACTCCAGATAGTAGTATACGACACATTTTTTAGTGCCAATATATATTCTGGATTGCGTGGTCTTAAGTTATCTCCTATTGAAGCAGCTAGATCTGTGGAAAGTTCAACATGAGCTTTCTTTTTCCTCCTCCTTGGTGATTTTGTCTTTGAAACACCTTTAACCATTTCCCTATCAGTTTCTTTTGAAGCATCATCTTTAGTATCACCTTCAACATTTTATTAGGTAGCTTCAGATTCAGCTTCTTCCTTGAATGCCTCATCTATAAGTCGAGGTGAGTTGGCATTCGAGGTTGGCTCTCTATCATCGTTGGTTGAGGGATTTTGTTGAGACTCTGTAGTTTTTATACAACTTCCCTCATGGGAGGAGAAGAGGATTTAGGATTCGAAGTATGGTCGACATCGTCTCCTATAACTATAAAATTATTTCTTTTAAGGGTTTGAGGAAGGTAAGTTTTTAGTGAATTCGAAGGGTTTTCTTGCGCAATTTTTGAAGGGATTCAGAGCCAAGTAGAGAAGAAGTTTCCTTTTTATCCCTTGAAGTAGATGTCTTTTGGGTTACTTGCAATTCATTCGAGGAGTGGAACTTGCAGAAGAGATTCGAGGTGATGATCTAGCTAGAGATGGTGAATTTCGAGGAGTTGTTTGTGTTTGATTTTTTAGGATTGGATTTCTTCTAGAATAGATGAATTTGAAAATGCATGAGAAGTTCGGTTCAGATCAAAGTTTCCATAATTTATTGTATCAATGCAATATCAAGGAGCATTGCTTATTAATCCAACTGCTCTATACTCGTCTACCCGTTCATTTATGCAGATATAGTCGTATGCTCGAAAATAAGGTTTCTGTTTGTCTGGGAAGGATGAATTTCTGGATTTTTTACTCTTGGCTTTTTGAGTTTTGGATGCTTTCTCACAAACCAAATTAAATGATGGGTGGTGGATTTATGTTTTCCGGTGAAGGTAGCTTAGAGGTTGAAGATCGATATGAAGGTAGCCAAGAAATCTCAAGAACAAGCAAACTCTCTCTCTCTTTGTAAAAATATGTTGTGAAGGAAAATAAGGCACAAAGAAGTGTTTATAGAAAGAACTAAGGGAGAGGGAAGTGGAAGAGGTGGAGAAGATGATTGGGCAGAATTCCAAATGGTTGCGTAAAGGAGAGCTTGACACCTGCCACATGACAAGCCAAGTGGCAGTACTAGTTCTTAAGGCATCATTACCCATTTGATTTTTGCTTCGAACGTTTATGAATGTTAGATGAAAACGTGTCGATATAGAGATATTCAAAGTGTCAACAAGAAGTTTCTTTAAATTCAACGAGAACACTCTTTGTCAAGAATATAGGGGCATTTAATCCAAAAGCAGTTCGAACAATGGGTGAGGTTTTTCTCAACTAATAAAGATTTTCAATGAAAATTATTTCTAATTCACTGTCTTTCATCAGAACTAAGGGGGCTACTCATAAGGAAATAGAATGTTTGATGTGGTTAATTTTCGTCTGAGGGTAAATTTGTAATTTGTTTTAGTGTTTTTTGGAGGTGTGTAGGTGTTTAATGTTTGAGTAGAGAGTAGAGGGAGAATTAAGCAGCCTAGTTGTATTTAATTTTCATTACCCATATTAAATGCAGGTGGTTGGGTATTTATACCCTTATATTTGGGTTTTGTGGGTTTTTCGGGTCATGTTTAATGGACCCGGGTCATGTTCAAAGACCCATGCAATCTAAGTAGAAGAGCAAGCTGCTTAGTCAAGAAGTGTTTAGGTTTTTAAGTACTTTTGTTATAGTCCGAACATTCCAATGGGCTAGATGTTCGAATTGCCCTGTCCGGTCTGGTGATCTTGGTCCAAAATGTCCCTGTCCGGAGAGGTAGCAATATTCGGACTCATCAGGAGCTCCTTTTTTAGGTGTTTGTTCAAATGCCTTTGTCAAAAACCTGAAAAACAGTTCGATATCAGGGGCAGTTTTATCCGGATAGGTCTTTCGACTTGTGTTATGGCTTTATCCGGACTGATAAAGCTTTGTGAATCCAAACGGTTTTTTGCCAGAGTTTATGGGACACGTGTCACTCTTTGGTTGGTTTCTTCAGCCGTTTTTTCACCTTGAATCTCGCACCCACCTTCTTCAAAAAGCAACATTTTCATTAAAGAGGCTGATATTAGCGCCGTCTTTTAATCATTACCAATCTTTTCGAATTCTCCTAGGAATCAAACTCCTTTTTTCAGATTTACTATAAATTGAAATGCTTTCTACCGTTTCACCATCACTCTCGTTTTTACTCTGCAAATCCTCAAAGCTTTTTCTCTCGAAAACAAATTTTTACCCAGATTGTTTATGTTCACGGCTCAGAACGCTTTGATCAAAGGCGGGTGGCTCAACCTCTCTGAATTAGAAAAGGCGCAAAAGGTTGAAAGGGAAAGGCGCATCGCAGAAGGCTTACCCGCTTCGCCCATCGACAAACCAGCAACTTCACCCACAGAATCAGGCCAAGGTTCTTCCTCCACAAAGGGCATCAAACCGAAGAAGTTATTTCAAACCACTCTTTCACCTATTATCTCAGGCTCCTCGGTTCAAGGGTCGGAACCCATCGTTGAACCAGGTTTAACATTTACAAGCTTTAAAAAACCCTCCCCTTTCTTAGCCACGGGGTCAGACGCTGAAACCTTTCCTCAGAAATTAGTTGACCGAAGAAAAGGCCGGCTGGTCAAGGGTCAAGATTCTAAGGGCACCCCTTCGAAATCGGGTGCCAAAGACAGTAGTACTGGGTCAGAGGCACCCATTAGAGCACAAAAGGACAGGCTGTCCGGTCCGGAGGGCACTGGCTCAAGTCCTCGAAGAGAAATGTCTAAACCAGAGCCCCAACCGGAGGCCAGGAACCAAGAAAATACTGAAACTCAGCAGTCCGGAAGTCAGGCTGCGCCAAATCTAAACCTTCCCCTTACCACTGCTACTGAAAACCCCTCATCAATCATGGAAGAAATAATGGAGGACTCTATTGAAAAGGCTCCATTCGAGTCTGAGCCTTCCGGACAGACTAATGGTGCCGTTACTGCTCAAAAGGACAAGGGCAAAGAAAAGTTGTGCTTGAGGAATCCGGATCTTCCGGAGTGTCTCAAAGGAAGGGTGGGGCCTTGTTTTCACAAGGTCAATGTTAAGTACCTCCTCGCCCTGCAAAAGATCAACTACGCATTCATCCACACAACTGAGCTGGGCCGGATGCGTACGAAATGGGGAATTCTGGAGAACGTGAAGATAAGAATTCCTATAGACCCCGAAACTCCCATGGACTGCAAGTTGAGCGAGATAGTCATCTTCACAAAGCTGTTTAATTGGGGGCTCAGATTCCCCTTGGACCCAGAGATTGTCAGATACTTTCATCTGATAAAGATTTGTCCAAGCCAACTGAGTCCCAATGCTTGGTACACCCTTATGGCCTGCATTATGGCCTCTCGACTCTCTGGGATCCCTCTACCAATGGATGAGTTTGCTGTTGTGGCCAGCCTCTGTAGAAACCCCCACATCCCTTTTTACCACTTCAATATGGGGGACAACTTCAAAGCTGTAGATGACCTGCTAGAGTCAGAGAGGAACTGGAGGACTTAATTCCTATTTGTAAGTGGGGCTTGGGAAAACGGGAGGAAAATCAAGGTCGGAGTCAACCCAAGTCTCCTCACCAGCAGATGGAGGAGTGACTGTAGGACTTTTTCTATATATTCTTATCTCTTCTTTTATCAAATTTGCTTAAATTGACTGTTTTTATCTTTTTTCTTAGCAGTGTTGCCCAAGGACTTCAATGACTATCTAAAGTCCGGGCAGACTACTTGCACCAAGATCAATGCTTGGACTGCTGATCGGTGGGGGAACCGGTTCCACTATGCCTTCACGGGGGGCAACTTAGCAAGATCTCACCTCTGGAACACTACTGGCCGGAGGGATTTAACTTGGGAAGAGCTCACCACTTAACCCCCTCCGGATGTAGTGCTCAAGAGGACACACGAACCGGATGGAACACTTTACTTGCCAGGCCGGGCCAAGGCCCCGAGTAAGATGAAAGACAAGAAGAAGAAGGGCAAGAAAGTGGCAGGTGGAGCAGACCCTACTGAGGTGGAGGAAGCTGTTTTAACCAATCCGGAGGGGCCACCACCAAGCCAGATTGATGCTGCTCTCTTGGAAGCGGTAGAGCAGGAGAGTTTTAGGCAAGAAGTTCACTCCCCAAATCCTCCAAGGGCTTCCAAAAGAGACCGTAAACGGGGAGCTGAAAGCAAAGACAGGGAGGCCAAGAAGAAAAAGACCTCTAAGGGTGATGAACTTTCTCTCCGACCTCCGGAGCCTCTCCCCCAAGTTAACCCCACTGACCCAACACAAGCAGAGGAGATTCCCGGTGATTTTCAAACAGATGAGGTCGAAGGGAGAGGTCTTAGCATTGATGGGGTAGACATCATTGGTTTTGGTGGGCTTGGTGAGTACTTCATCAACCTCCCCAGAGACGATTTTGTTGGGCCTTATCTCCCTCCGAGTACTTCAAACATCGTCACTTTTAATGGTAAGACCTTTACTGTTTCAAGTGAAAGGGATATTATTGCTCACACTTTATTAAGCAATGTTCAGCCAGTGCTTGCTTTAGAGAAGCAAGTTCGAAGTCGGGCCGACATTATCAAAGACCTCAAGTCTGATAAGGAGAGGCTGTCCGGTGACCTTCTCACTGCCACTCAACATGCTAATATTTTAAAGGGGGAGAACGATGAGCTGAAAAAGAATCAGGAGGGGTGGACCACCAAAGTTGCTACTCTGGAAGACACCATCAAGGATCTCCAGGAGAAGTTGTCCGGAGTAGAGAAAGATCTCAACTCTTCAAAACAGGAGACCAAGGCCAAGGACCAAATTATCAAAAACTTGATCAGTGACAAGATTGCGCTTGAGAACACAGTGTCCAAGGCTGCAGAGGAGAAAGCCGGTCTGTTAAGGGAGCAGGAGGCCAAAATCTAAGCCAAGATCGATGCTTATGCCAACAACGTGATCGACACTCAAGAGCAAATGCATGCCAAGGTGTAATCAGACATGGTCCTACTCTTCCATGAGAAGTTCCTGAAGAGGAACTTGGGTGATTTGTGGCTTCACGTAGAGTATGAAGACCTTCCCTTCCACACCATGGTTAATGGAGACTTGCATGACTACTCCAGTGCTTCCTCTTCTGACGAGGTAGAAGACAATGTCGGGGAGGGTCCTCCTGAAAAGAAAGACGATCCCAAGGGGAAGAAGAAAATGGATGAGGCTGAGCCATCTTCAAAGGCTCAGTCTTAAATTATGAATTATTTTTTACTTTTCACGTTATCTAAACTAAAGTCCTTGGAAGGCCAAGGCACCTTTTTTGTAAGCGTGTCCGGTATCTGACCGGATAGATCTTTTACTCTGTTTGACAATTTGAAAGTCCTTGGAAGGCCAAGGCACTTAAGTTATTTCAATGAATATCCTCCTTTTGCATAATTCTCACATTCTTTCCTAGTCTGTTTCAATTTTGATGGCTAGTGTTTAAATAGCCCTTAGTTATTTCATAGTGAGAGTGTTTAAATTATCCGAAGACGAATGTTTAAGTGGTCATCACTCTTTTATTTCAATCCGGATGGTATGACAAAAGACAAAGTAAGAACACTTCGGAAATTTTTTAAGAAGGCATCAAATTTCGCAAAAAACCCGGACACCTCATTAAAACCTCCCCGCGCCACCAGGGTAGGAAAGAGTATGCCCCCCAAATATTTACATGGATGTTTAAACAAGTAAATATTTACACAAATGCTACTCCAAGTACATCCGGAGATGTTCGATATTCCAAGGGTGGGTCAAAACTCTTCCATCCTTGTCTTCTAGCCAATATGTTCCAGGTTTAAGCCTTTCAACAACCATATAAGGTCTTTCCCAATTCGAGGCCAATTTGTCGAGCAGTTTTTCTTTAGTGTGTAAAAAGACTTTCCTTAATACCTTGTCCCCCGGCTGGAAATCTCTTCTTTTAACTCTAGAAGCAAATATGCTTCTCATCAAACCCTGATAGTGTGCAGCTCTAAGGTGAGCTTTAACTCGTCTTTCTTCTACTAGATCGAGCTGACCTCTGATTTCCACTTAGTTAGTGCATTCGGAGAAGTTGTGAACACGAAATGATGGGAGAGTTGCTTCTATGGGAGCTATTGCATCCATCCCATAAACCAAGGCAAAGGGTGATTCCTGTGTTGCAGCCCCAGGTGTTGTCCGGTAGGCCCACAAGACCTCTTGTAAATAGCTAGGTCACTTCCCAGCAGCCCCTTCCAGATTCTTCTTTAAACCGGACAGTATAGTTCTGTTAGCCACTTCAACCTGACCATTTTCTTGTGGGTGGAAAGGTGAAGAGAAACAATGTTGTATACCCCTTGAGGCACAGAAACTCTCCATTTCCCTATTGTCGAACTGTGGCCCATTATCTGTCGTTATCTTTCGTGGAACCCTAAATCTGCAACAAATGTTGGATAAAATGAATTTTATAACAGCTTTTGATGTTGTTCCTGCCAAAGGGGCTGCTTCAATCCACTTTGAAAAGTAATCGATTACAACAATTATAGTTTTGCGCCCTCCGGACGCCATAGGGAGAGGCTCCACTAAATCCAACCCCCATCGAGCAAAAGGTATAGGCTCAGAAATTGACTCTAGAGGAATGGTTGGGACATGAATTTCATTGCTGTATATCTGGCATGGGTCACACCTTCTTACCAGCTCTTTAGCATCCTGCATGATCGATGGCCAATAGTAGCCAGCCAGTAAAACTCTCCTCGTTAGAGCCCTGAATCCACAATAAGCTGATCCCTCGCCATCATGCAATTCGGAGAGGACTACTTGAGATTCATCATCCCCCAAACAGCGCAGAAGAGGTTTACTGTAAGACTTTTTATATAGAATGTCTCTCAGTATGATAAAACCACGAGCCTTGTGTTTCAGTTTTCTTGCCAGTGATTCATCCGGAGGCACGATGCCGTCGGAGAGGTATTGCAAGAGAGGAAATCTCCAATCCTAAGGTTGTTTCACTTGTACTTCAAAAATTTCTTCTTCTTTACCCATATTAAGTTGAATGGAGGGGCTCTCCAGCACATGGATCCATGGATACGACTCTGTGTATGCTATGGTTGCCAATAAATCTGCCAACTCATTTTCTGTCCGGGGTATATGTTCATAAGTAATGCTTTTAAACTTGAGTGTTGCATTTTTAAGAAGAAGTAAATACTTCACTAGCTGCTCCTTTTTAGCCTCAGATTGACCTTGGGCATGGTGGATAAGAAGCTGGGAGTCACTTAATAGCTTGACCCTCTTAGCCCCACAAATAAAGGCTAACTTCAAACCAGCTATAGCTGCCGCGTACTCAGACTCATTATTGGAAGCCCTGAAAGCAAAACATATAGCCTGGTACATTTTGTCACCATATGGAGAAGTCAAGCACACCCCTGCACCACATCCCATAGTGCTGGATCCACCATCCGTCCGGATGACCCAAACCTTTTTGTCTTTCATCTTAGTAGTTTGCTCCGAATCTCTATCAGATTGGAATTCAACTAAAAAATCAGCCACAACTTGGGCTTTGACTGCTGTTCGGGGAGCAAAATCTATATCGAAATCCCCCAATTCTACCGACCACTTAGTTATCCTACTTGAAATGTCTGCCTTTTGGAGAACATTCTTCAAAGGAAAAGATGTTCGGACGATAATAGGATGAGCCTGGAAATAAGGCCTCATCTTTCTTGCAGCTATCACCATGGCCAATGCTAATTTTTCAAGTTTCAAATAGCGCCTTTATGCATCTATCAAGCTTTTGCTGATGTAGTACACTGGATGGGGGTAATTATCCACCTCTCTCACTAACACAGCACTGATGGCACAACTTGAAACTCCCAAATATACGAAGAATGTCTCTCCATCAACTGGTTTAAATAAGGTTTTGGGAGAGGACAGATGCTTCTTGATTTCATTGAAAGCCGCATCACACTGTGATGTCTAGTCAATCCCTTCGCACCCTTCAAGGTTTGAAAAAACGGGGCGCATCTGTCGAAGACCTTGAGATGAATCTGTTCAAAGCAGCTAACCTCCCTGTTAATCGTTGTACTTCTTTAATACTCCGAGGAGGTTCCATTTGAAATAGAGCATTAAGCTGGTCCGGATCGGGCTGTATCCCTTGCTCACTTATTATATAACCTAGGAACTTCCCGGATTGCACTCCGAACACACATTTTTCTAGATTTAACTTCAAATTCACTTTCACTAAGTTTGTAAAAGTTTATTGGAGGTCAGCCAAGTGCAATTGCTCATCCACACTTTTCACCATCATGTCATCGATGTATACTTCCATATTCCTTCCAATCTGATCAGCAAAGGCTTTGTTCACCAATCTCTGATAAGTAGCCCCAGCATTTTTCAACCCAAACGGCATTACCTTGTAGCAATGAAGACCCCTGTCAGTGACAAATGTGGTACGCTCTTGATCCTTCGGATCTACTTGGATCTGATTGTATCCGGAGAAAGCATCCATAAAGGATATCAGCATATTCCGAGAGGTGGAGTCTACTAGTTGGTCAATCCGGGGAACTGGATACAAATCTTTTGGGCAAGCCCTATTGAGGTCTGTGAAGTCAATGCACATGCGCCACTTGCCATTTTTCTTTTTTACCAGGACCGGATTGGCAGTCCACAAAGGATATTGAGACTCCTTGATATGCCCCATCTTTGTGAGCCTGTTAACCTCTTGCACAATAACATCAGCCTTTTCCTTGGAAAAAGCCCTTCTCTTTTGAACTACTCGTGCTACATCTTTCCGGACAGATAGGTGATGTGATATCACATCTGCTGGAACCCCAGTAACATCAGCATTGCACCAAGCAAAAACATGCTGATGGCTTTTCAAAAACTTTAACATCTCTCTTTTCAGATCGGGTGGCATTCTAGACCTTATCTTGACAGTTTTTCCTTCTTCTAAACAATGTGTTTCTACCTCTTCGACTGGTATTAATACTCCAGGGGCCTCTCGGGGGTCATAAATTTCACCCTCACCCCCAGAAAGCCCCTCAAATTTTTATTGCTCGTTGATACGAACTGCCCCCAACGTCCGGGGCGCCAGGGCTGTAGCATAACATTCCCTTGCAACCTTTTGACTGCTTCGGACAACTCCCACCTGTCCTTGAACAGCATATTTCAAACATTGGTGGACTGTTGAAGCCACTGCATGCATCCTAGAGAGCCAAGACCTTCCTAGAATAACATTATAGCAAGTGGGACAATCTACCACAATAAAAAGTATCCTGACCATCTTCTTGAAAGGGCCCTTGCCCAATAGAACTTCATCTTCGAACTCCCCGATCACATCTGCTGAGCTGCCAGTAAAGCACACAATTGATCTGTACGAACTCTGAATTACGGCTGGATTTTTAATTCTCTTGTCAGTGGTTAAGAAAAGGATATTGGCTGAGCTTCCAGTATCCACCAAAATTCGTCTTATGTCATTGCCCCCAATGGATGCTCCTATGACAACAGCATCTTCATGAGGGCCAGCTATATCTCTTAAATCATCTTCATCAAAAATAATGAAGGGGAATGGAATTTGCGATTGATAGGAAGTCATGCGTCCTTTTAGCTGGGTAGCTAAAGTATGAACGTGCCTCTTCCTCGAAGAAGCAGTAGGAGCTGTCATAGTATCCCCTCCGAAAATTGTAAGTCTCCGGAGACTGTCCTAGAACATTCCTCAATGGCACCCACTCTATTTCGAGTTGGATCAGGATCCAAGTATTCAGATTCCTCATCAAAACTTTCGATTATAACCATGGCTCCCTCCGGAGCAGCATTACTTGGACCAACCCGGTGAGTATTGTCAGGCCTATTACCTCTTCTTCTTTTGACATAAGCCCCCAGCTTTCCCCTCTCAATAAAGTTCTAAACTTCTTGTTTTAAGTTATACAATCATCGGTAGTATGGCTAGTATCATTGTGATACTGGCAGAAAGAATTATTGTGGTGTTCTCTAGGAGATTGCAGTGTGGCTGGTCTTCTATAGTGCACCTCTTCCTTTGTTTTATCATAAATGGTAGCCACACTTTCTTTCAATTCTGCAAACCACTCCGGTTGAACCCAATGACCTCTCTTATTTCTGGATTGTTGACTCTGGGCAGGTGCAGCTGGCTGAGATTGAGCTTTAGCCCGGCCATGCCCCTGTCTGGTCTTCTTCGCCTTGTTCCCGGACTGATTCTGATTGGGGCTTGGTGCCACCGGGGTAGACCTCACCTGCATGTGCACCCTAGTTTTCTTTGTTTCATCAACGTTAATTTGTTTTCCAACCTGATGCAGCAACCCTCCCCAAGTCATAGCCTTCTTTCTGGTCACCGAATCAGCCAAATTCCCAGGGTTCAAGCCCTGTCTTAAGGATGATATTGCCACTTGCTCGAAGCAATCAGCCAACCCATTCTTGGTGTTCACAAAACGACTTATATATTCTTTTAAGGATTCATTTGGTTCCTGGGCACAATGGATTATTGTGTCCCCGTTGCCCTTTAATTCTTTACTCCCAACGAACTGCCTTCGAAAGGCCACCCAAAAAGTATCGAAATTCTTGATACAACCTTGTGGTAGGCTGTTATACCATTTTAGAGCACTCCTCATAAACGATTGGGAGAATGATCTACAAAGTATCTTGTCATCATCATCAAAGTTCATCATAAAGTTTTTAAATTATTCCAAATGGTTATCCGGATCAGTACTACCATCGTACTTTTCCATTTTAGTGTTGTCAAACCTCTTAGGGAGGTTTCCGGACATAATCTTGGAAGATAATGGAGATTGCCTCCAATTCCGACCACGACTGAACACAGTATCCTCATTGGGAGTTGCAAGGATACTTGGTTCATCCTGGAAGGCAAAAGGATCCATCAGCATCCGGTCTACATGCCTCCGGCTGTGAGATGTCCCTTTGTCAATATTCTTCTTCAACTTTCCATGTCTATCTCTTTTCCTTGAGTATTTTTTGATCTGTTTTTGCTTCTTTTAGTTCGACCCTCATCGCTGCTAGAGGATAAGGATTCTTCAACTCCCTCATCATCCGAAGAGCTATTCGAAGACTCTGAGCCTGAGTCAGAACTCTCCACTGGCTTAGACCGGTGAGACTTTTTGGAGCTGGCATGAGTCTTTTTGGTACTCACATGAGTCTTTGAAGGCTCATGCTCTCTAGGGTTATCGGTATGATGAGCAACTGATGCTTTCGATTTTTCTTTCATGCCCATCTTAGCCGTTTCTGCCCTCAGAGCTTCTATCTCGCCTTTTAACCTATCGCGCTCCTCGATGGTGTACTCATCGTTTTCACCCACCACTTCGAGCAAAGCTGGTGGTACTTCCAGGGCGTCCGGATTCATTCAGACTGCCTTTTCTTGTTGGTTTCGAATGCTTGATTCAGGCACCTTCGTGCTCCCACTGTGGTCGCCAATTTGATGTGGTTAATTTTCGTCTGAGGGTAAATTTGTAATTTGTTTTAGAGTTTTTTGGAGGTGTTTAGGTGTTTAATGTTTGAGTAGAGAGTAGAGGGAGAATTAAGCAGCCTAGTTGTATTTAATTTTCATTACCCATATTAAATGCAGGTGGTTGGGTATTTATACCCTTATATTTGGGCTTTATGGGTTTTCGGGTCATGTTTAATGGACCCGGGTCATGTTCAAAGACCCATGCGATCTAAGTAGAAGAGCAAGCTGCTTAGTCAAGAAGTGTTTAGGTTTTTAAGTACTTTTGTTATAGTCCGAACAGTCCAATGGCCTAGATGTTCGAATTGCCCTGTCTGGTCTGGTGATCTTGGTCCAAACTGTCCCTGTCCGGAGAGGTAGCAATATTCAGACTCGTTAATGTTAATGATCAAAATGTATAATCTTGGGAAAATTGAGGGCTTTGTTTAAAGATAAATGACTAGTATGCAATTAGACATTTTCCATAACAAATTTTGTTACTCCTAAGTCTTTGCACCTATTTACAAAGGTCAAGGCTAAACTTAATAGAGGATTCTGACTTTTTGGATAAACTGTTTCCTTTCTCTTGACGTTTTTTATATAAACTCTACTTCTCTACTATTCTCTCTAAGATTGAATTTAGTACACACCATCTACTAATTAATGAATCAGATGGTGGTCGAGAGAAATGACAGGAATAGGTAATCGGTACCAAACCGAGCTGGTTGTAAGGAAGACAGAATCTAAAAACAAGAACATAATGTATTATCAAAGAGTCGAGGGTTGGTACGTGCGAGTAGCACTAGAGAAAACAACAAGAAAGTGAAACAGGATCAATCAGATGCTTAGCCGAGCAGGACGAGCAAGAGCTGACATCACCGAGCAGAAAAAATATGAATCGATGCTGAAGATAAGCGCCAAAGCCCTTGTCTAGCAAGACTAGAATGATCAAGGGGCATAACCGAACAGAAGGGTCAGACGATTCAGACAAAACCCACCGGGTCAGTTATCAAGCTCGATAACTGAGGAAGTCGTTGGGAACGATATTAAATACCCAGTCAACCCACTAAGCACAACGGCTAAAGTAATGGCCATAAATTTAGGCTCGACATCATAAATGTTAGTGTACGTGTACCGTTAATGGAGTTATGTACCAAGTAACGTTTTGTAAAGTGCTAATAGCGATGTAAATCAACAAATAAACAAAAAAGGATGCAACTTCTCTTCTCTTATTAATAGATTAACTACAGTAGAAACTCGATAAACTAATACTCGATTATTTAATAAACTCTTTAAGATAATATTTTTGGCCGGTCCCGACTCGGAGATACGGTGCTAAATTAATAGTTCGCTAAAATGATAAGATAATACATTTTTTGATAATTTCTTTAGACCCCATATAAAATATAAATTAATAATTCCTTATATATAGCATATTACATGAATGATTTATGAGTGAGACTTGGATTATCCTTGTTGTGCTTGCATAATGTTTTTCGAATCTCGTCTGTCATTGTTGTTTTTTCACACCTTTAAGATGGGAAGCCATGTTGTGTGCATGATTTGTTTGTGTTAACCTATTTTGATCTTGTATGTATATAAAAAATATTTTTAATGTTCATAAAGTGATACATTAAACACAAGAAGCATAATAAGATGGAAGATTGAAGGTTTCTTTCAAATTGAGCCCTTCATTTAATATACATGCATTGTATATTGTACAATGATTAAGTGGAAGCTTGAAAGGTGTTTGTAAACTAAGTATTTTACTATAAATTAATAAAATATTAATTAATATATAAATTATTAATTTATCGATTAATTAATAAATTTTGGTGGTTCCAAGTCTATTATTTTATAGAGTTTCTACTGTACTTGGCATTATATTTGTAATAATTTCTCATAACAAATGAAACTGCATGTAGGAAAGAAAAGAACTTAGCAGTAAGATTTCTCCACCATGCTGGTAACTAGGTGAGGGATTGAGACAGATATTTCAGAGCCAAGCGGAGGAACGGTCCATCAAGAGCAGTGGAGAACCCACCGGTAAGGCCAGATCAACAGGTTCCAATCGTGGCCACCAGCCCCGACACGGTAGAAGTAATCCATATTAAAATTTCATCATAGGCAGGACAACCAGCAATCGTGATTGGAACATAAATCGCGCCACCAGAAAATGCAGCTGTCCTGAGTGAACAGGATACGGCGATCGGCAATCCCGCAGCCTTACCAATGTTCCAACGGTTGGAAAAATAATTCTAGAACTTGCAGTACGAACAACTGAGGGTTCTGTATGAGCGCAACGTGAGAGAGCAGGCCATGTACGTGACCATAGCTGGAATGAATGACGCTTTGCACACACTAATGACAAAAATACGGAGAGCTAGCAAGGTGAACCACCAATCTGGGCCTGAGGCCAATCGGGCTAACCGGGGGGGTTGGGGTTGTCGGCCTTCAAAACGTGAGGATATAGTAGAATGAGAAGGTGAGAGTGAAGGAAAACATTGCTCCAAATAGCAAGAACAACACCAAGAGACACAACCCAGGGCCTCAAAAAGGGCTAGGGAGGACGAGGACGTGCAGTATAATCAGGTGCGACCAAAATTTCCCGCTTATGTCCTAAAAGAGACTTCATTCATGGAACCAATCCTTAAATCCAAACTACTTAGGAAATTCGACCAATTTAGAATGGAAGCCTATGACGGAACGGGAGACCCGAAAAGACAGCAAGAGCAATTTCGTAATATGATGATAACCTTTAACCCCGATGATACTATGATGTGCCGAGCCCTTTCCATGACTATTAAGTGTAACGCAATGAAGTGGTTCACCAGTCTGCCCAAAGGATCAATTTACAATTTTTCTGGCCTGTGAAGATCGTTCAGATAAACATTCGTGGGCAACAAAGAATTGCGACGAAAGCGAGATTCAATTATGGATTTGTATCAAAGGTCACATGAGTCTTTGAAAAGTTATGCTAAATGTTTTGTCCACTTTACGAATGTTTTTCAAGATATAGAGGAAAATATGGCCATTGCATCTCTCAAGAGAAGCTTCGGTCGGTGAGTAAAATTGTACATCGATCTGATTAGATTCCCGACGGAAAATATAATAGATCTGTTAGCCCGAGTAGATACATTCATTTAGGTGGAAGATGCCATGAAAGTGTATTAACCGGATAGGGAGGCTTCTAATCCTAGGGGAGGATCATACGGCCACAAAAATACTGATGACGGGCCTCGTCGGGATAGCACTCGTCGAGTGACATACTATGAAAAACCCTTCCAGACCATTTATCCTGCTAACCGAGTCAATCTCGGTTATTTACGACATAACTAAGGGAGGAACAAAGTACCAGACCCCGCGGGTAATGAGTGCACCTGGGTTTAAGCGATCAAGTAGTTATTTCTGCTCCTATTATAATGAGCATGGCTACACAACTCACGAATGTTGGCAACTTATAGAAGAAATTCAGAGACTAATAACGGTAAGCTCGTTCGTTTTATTAAGCAGCAAGATCGTCGTCACCAGCCTGAGTAGAGGGAAGAAACACACCCTTTTACCGAGGACAAGCCCCGAGAAGATGAACGGGAAGATATATGGTAACAACAGTGGCTATTTACCATTGCAGGGGGGCATTATGAAATAACCAACGACTTAAAGACTGACGCTCTGCCATCACTGTGCGTTGTTAACGAAGAATAATATGAAGTAGCCAGTAATGTAGTCTCTTGTATCCTTGGAAGCTGGCCATATCTCTTCACTATTATGGGAGGAAACTCCGAGACAGTTTATGACTCAAATTCAAATAAAAGAACAAGGGTTGACCACGAATTTCAAGCTGTTCAAGCTTCGTCGTACCATAATTATCGAGATCCTGTAGCAAACCTTACTTTCAACATGACGACCTGAGGGGGTTAGCATGCCACATGAGAACGTATTGACAGTGAATCTGAACATCAGGGGAGTAATGGTAACTCGAGTTTTGGTAGATGGAAGTAGCTCGACAAACATCATTTTTAATGACAGTTATGATCGCATGCACAAAGTCCCACCATACAAGCCTACCCAACATACTTTGGTCGAATATGAAGGCAAGGCATCTCAGTGCGTGGGAGAGGTCGAGCTGATGGTTAAAGTCGATTATGGGTCTAGAAAGAAAGAATTGATCCAAATAGCAAGAACAACACCAAGAGACACAACCCAGGGCCTCAAAAAAGGCTAGGGAGGACGAGGACGTGCAGTATAATCAGGTGCGACCAAAATTTCCCGCTTATGTCCTAAACGAGACTTCATTCATGGAACCAATCCTTAAATCCCAACTACTCAAGAAATTTGACCATTTCAGAATGGAAGCCTATGACAGAACGGGAGACCCGAAAAGACATCAGGAGAAATTTCGTAATATGATGATAACTTTTAACCCCGATGATACTATGATGTGTCGAGCCCTTTCCATGACTATTAAGTGTAACGCAATGAAGTGGTTCAGCAGTCTGCCCAAGGGATCTATTTATGATTTTTTCGGCCTGTGGAGATCATTCAGAGAAAGATTCGTGGGCAACAAGGAATTGCGACGGGAGCGAGATTCAATTATGGATTTGTATCAAAGGTCACGTGAGTCTTTGAAGAGTTATGCTAAATGTTTTGTCCACTTTATGAATATTTTTCAAGATCTAGAAGAAAATATGACCATTACATCTGTCAAGAGAAGCCTCGATCGGTGAGTAAAACTGTACATCGATTTGATCAGATTCCCGACGGAAAATATAATAGATCTGTTAGCCCGAGTAGATACGTTCATTCGGGTGGATGATGCCATGAAAGAGTATTCACCGGATAGGGAGGCTTCTAATCCTAGGGGAGGATCATACGACCATAAAAAGACTGATGACGAGCCTCGTCGGGATAACACTCGTCGAGTAACATACTATGAAAATCCCTTCCAGACCATTTATCTCGCTAACCGAGTCCATCTCGGTTATTTACGACATAACTAAGGGAGGAACAAAGTACCAGACCCCGCAGGTAATGAGTGCTCCTGGGTTTAAGCGATCAAGTAGGTCTTTCTGCTCCTATCATAATGAGCATAGCAACACAACTCACGAATGTTGGCAACTTATAGAAGAAATTCAGAGACTGATAACAGTAAGCTCGTTCGTTTTATTAAGCAGCAAGATCGTCGTCACCAGCCTGAGTAAAGGGAAGAAACACACCCTTTTACCGAGGACAAGCCCCGAGAAGATGAACGGGAAGATATATGGTAACAACAGTGGCTATTTACCATTGCAGGGGGGCATTATGAAATAACCAACGACTTAAAGACTGACGCTCTGCCATTACTGTGCGTTGTTAACGAAGAATAATATAAGGTAGCCAGTAATGTAGTCTCTTGTATCCTTGGAAGCTGGCCATATCTCTTCACTATTATGGGAGGAAACTCCGAGACAGTTTATGACTCAAAGTCAAATAAAAGAACAAGGGTTGACCACGAATTTCAAGCTGTTGAAGCATCGTCGTACCATAATTATCGAGATCCTGTAGCAAACCTTACTTTCAACGATGACGACCTGAGGGGGTTAGCATGCCACATGAGAACGTATTGACAATGAATCTGAACATCAGGGGAGTAATGGTAACTCGAGTTTTGGTAGATGGAAGTAGCTCGACAAACATCATTTTTAATGACAGTTATGATTGCATGCACAAAGTCCCACCATACAAGCCTACCCAACATACTTTGGTCGGATATGAAGGCAAGGCATCTCAGTGCGTGGGAGAGGTCGAGCTGATGGTTAAAGTCGATTATGGGTCTAGAAAGAAAGAAATCAATACATTGTTTATGATCTCGGATGCTCCTAGTTCCTACCACACGATTATTGGGCGACCTTGGCTACATAGGATGGAGGAAACACAATGTACTTTCAAACAATGCATCAAATAACCAGTGGGAAATATAGTTAGCATCAAAGCCTCTCTGATAGTAACTAAATGGTGAGGGTGCACAAGGGATCAATCAGCGTACCTCTTCTGATTGATCCCATTAATGACCTGTGGGAGATGGATCAACCAGATAAGGTTATTTACCATCGGATGGTGAGGGTGAAGGAAAAAATTGATCCAAATAGCAAGAACAACACCAAGAGACAAAACCCAGGGCCTCAAAAAATGCTAGGGAGGACGAGGACGTGCAGTATAATCAGGTGCGACCAAAATTTCCCGCTTATGTCCTAAACGAGACTTCATTCATGGAACCAATCCTTAAATCCCAACTACTCAAGAAATTTGACTATTTCAGAATGGAAGCCTATAACAGAACAGGAGACCCGAAAAGACATCAAGAGCAATTTCGTAATATGATGATAACTTTTAACCCCGATGATACTATGATGTGTCGAGCCCTTTCCATGACTATTAAGTGTAACGCAATGAAGTGGTTCAGCAGTCTGCCCAAGGGATCTATTTATGATTTTTTCGGCCTGTGGAGATCATTCAGAGAAAGATTCGTGGGCAACAAGAAATTGCGACGGGAGCGAGATTCAATTATGGATTTGTATCAAAGGTCACGTGAGTCTTTGAAGAGTTATGCTAAATGTTTTGTCCACTTTATGAATATTTTTCAAGATCTAGAGGAAAATATGGCCATTGCATCTGTCAAGAGAAGCCTCAATCGGTGAGTAAAATTGTACATCGATTTGATCAGATTCCCGACGGAAAATATAATAGATCTGTTAGCCCGAGTAGATACGTTCATTCGGGTGGATGATGCCATGAAAGAGTATTCACCGGATAGGGAGGCTTCTAATCCTAGGGGAGGATCATACGACCATAAAAAGACTGATGACGAGCCTCGTCGGGATAACACTCGTCGAGTAACATACTATGAAAATCCCTTCCAGACCATTTATCTCGCTAACCGAGTCCATCTCGGTTATTTACGACATAACTAAGGGAGGAACAAAGTACCAGACCCCGCAGGTAATGAGTGCTCCTGGGTTTAAGCGATCAAGTAGGTCTTTCTGCTCCTATCATAATGAGCATAGCAACACAACTCACGAATGTTGGCAACTTATAGAATAAATTCAGAGACTGATAACAATAAGCTCGTTCGTTTTATTAAGCAGCAAGATCGTCGTCACCAGCCTGAGTAAAGGGAAGAAACACACCCTTTTACCGAGGACAAGCCCCGAGAAGATGAACGGGAAGATATATGGTAACAACAGTGGCTATTTACCATTGCAGGGGGGCATTCTGAAATAACCAACGACTTAAAGACTGACGCTCTGCCATCACTGTGTGTTGTTAACGAAGAATAATATGAGGTAGCCAGTAATGTAGTCTATTGTATCCTTGGAAGCTGGCCATATCTCTTCACTATTATGGGAGGAAACTCCGAGACAGTTTATGACTCAAAGTCAAATAAAAGAACAAGGGTTGACCACGAATTTCAAGCTGTTGAAGCATCGTCGTACCATAATTATCGAGATCCTGTAGCAAACCTTACTTTCAACGATGACGACCTGAGGGGGTTAGCATGCCACATGAGAACGTATTGACAGTGAATCTGAACATCAGGGGAGTAATGGTAACTCGAGTTTTGGTAGATGGAAGTAGCTCGACAAACATAATTTTTAATGAAAGTTATGATCGCATACACAAAGTCCCACCATACAAGCCTACCCAACATACTTTGGTTGGATATGAAGGCAAGGCATCTCAGTGCGTGGGAGAGGTCGAGCTGATGGTTAAAATCGATTATGGGGCTAGAAAGAAAGAAATCAATACATTGTTTATGATCTCGGATGCTCCCAATTCCTACCAGACGATTATTGGGCGGCCTTGGCTACATAGGATGGAGGAAACACAATGTACTTTCAGACAATGCATCAAATAACCAGTGGGAAATATAGTCGACATCAAAGCCTCTCTAATAGTAACTAAATGGTGAGGGTGCACAAGGGATCAGTCAGCGTACCTCATGAGGGATCAGTCAGCGTATCTCTTCTGACTGATCCCATTAACGACCCATGGGAGATGGATCAATCAGATAAGGATCCTCATCATTCCGTTGACGAGTTAGTGCTAGAAGGCTACACTCTAAGATTAGGAAACAAATTGGATTCTCTTTTACTTAACCTATTGGGAACAAATTATGATGTTTTGCATGGGATGCTAGCAAAGTGTTAGAAGTCGATCCCTCCAATATCCGACATGATTAGTTCTCGATTCATATGCCAAGCCGGTGCAGCAGAGATAATGATCATTCTCTGCAGAGAAGTAGGAGGCTAGCAGTGTTGAGGTGACTAAGTTGTCTCAGCTTGGTCATAATTGACACGCATGATATCCAGTATCGGTAGCAAACCCAATATTAGTAAAAGAGAAGTATGATCAATGGTGCATGTGCGTTGCCTTCACCGATCCGAATCAAGCATGTCCCAAAGACACATTCACCCTACCTCGTATGGATCAACTGGTGGATTTTGTCTCGGGTTATGAATACCTATCTTTTATGGATGCATGCTAAAGTTATAATCAAATTCGGCTTAATCCTTTTGATGAGAAGCATACGTCATTCCAAACCGAACATGGGTTATATTGCTACACTGTGATGCAGTTTAGTCTAAAAAATACTGGTTTCATGTATCAACGCCTGATCAACCATATTTTTAACGAGAAATCAGGTAAGAATTTGCCTCAAACCGTGTTCAACCTCCTACACTAGTTTAATTGAATCTGAATCCGATAAAGTATTCTTTCGGGGTAAGTAGTGGAAAATGCTTGGGCTATATAGTCAGTAAAAAGGGGATCAAAATCGACCCCATCCAACTACAAGCAGTCATACAGATGGCACCGCCCCGGAGTATCAAAGAGGTCTAAAGTCTAACTGGCCACCTCGTACCATATTCCAACTTTATTTCTAGAGCCTCGGATAAAAGCCATCCTTTCTTCGAGGGATTAAGAAATTCGTTTGGATAGAGAAATGCCACAAGGCCTTTATCGAGTTGAAAAACTACCTCACGTCGCCATAAATTTTATTCGCCTACCTCTCCATTGAGCCATTATTCTTATACTTGTCTATTGCACCTTTTTCGTTTAATGCAGTCTTGGTGAGGGAACGAGCGGGTGTTTAGGGACATATCTACTATACAAGTAAAACTCTAATTGATACCGAGACGAGATACCTAAATTTAGAGAAGCTCGTGTTGGGTCTGGTCAGAGTTGCTCGAAAATGCACTCGTATTTCCAAGGACATATAGTCACTGTCCGAACGTCTTTTCCCCTCCCAACTGTGGTTGTAGCTGGCTTCCTGACATAATTTTTCTCGCCTAGAGAGATACCTCAATCAAGCGATACACCACTCGCAACTGAGAAGATGGAGGGAGTCTGACAAACGGTCTGTTTCATCTTTCCGGTGACTAATAACATTACAGAAATGAAGCTGTGCTTTGCGGCATGAAGCTCGCACTAATATGTGGGGCTCTTCTCCTACGCATCCGTTCAGACTCCCATTTGGTTATAAATCAAGCTAGGGGCACATATGATGCGAAGAAAAAAGGAATTCGGGGCTACTTAGCAGTGCCCAAGGAGTATGAATCAATATTTATAAAGGTAATATACGATCAGGTTCCCCACCAAGACAACTCTGTTGCCGATGCCCTAACCAAATCCGCAGCCTTAGGGTAGCACCCCCTCATCCTTACACAACAACTACCGACTACCGAGCTTCTTAGTCAAAGAGACACATTCCTTATAGTTGATATTGCCAACGATTGGAGACAACTGTACATGTTAGAGCTTAATTCTGGTACTCTTACATCCGACAAGGTAGCAGCTCACGCACTTTACTGAGGCTTGGAAAGACTTCATTCACCATTAGATTCTAGATAGGTTTGGAATACCTAGAGTCCTAATGACAGAAAACGGTCCACAATTTCAAAATACTTTGGTCACAGTGTTGTGCAAACGTTATCGAGTCAGCCAACACTTCTCTACACCATACTACCCTCAGGATAACGGCCAGGTTAGAGTCACAAACCGGACCATCTTGGAGGAAATTATAAAGAAGCTTGAAGGAGCCAATGGCAAATGCCTAGACAAACTAACCGAGGTACATTGGGCATATCGCACTACCCCTCGAATTGCGCCCGGAGACACTCATTTCGGCCCTCGTCTATGAACGTGAGGTTGTGGTACCAACAAATATTATCATACCAAACAACCGTATATCCAATTATGATGAAGACGACACTACCACCAACCGAGTAGTAAGTATGGACCTCATCGAAGAACGGCGTGACCAAACTCGTGTTCGAGCTGAGCACTATAGAAGTCTGATGTGTGGACGTTTTAATGCACGTATTAAGCCTTGTAACTTTCAAATTGGCGACATGGTTATGA
This sequence comes from Limnanthes douglasii subsp. nivea, assembly GCA_036936605.1. Classification (NCBI taxonomy): domain Eukaryota; kingdom Viridiplantae; phylum Streptophyta; class Magnoliopsida; order Brassicales; family Limnanthaceae; genus Limnanthes; species Limnanthes douglasii. Next base: position 199,126,688 of record JAUPFV010000001.1, on the reverse strand, counting down.
AGAAAGGTTTCCAGGGGCCAAGCGACAAAGAAACCAGCAAGTTAGGACCAAATTGGGAAGGGCCATATACCATTATATTGAAGGGATACAATGGATCCTATCACATCACCAATGCAAAGAGTCGCACTCTGAAGCACCTTTGGAACATAAATCACCTAAATTTGTATCGACATGCTTTGTAATTTACAAGATGCGCTCTTTTTACCCCGTGATGGCGCGAGAGGTTTTTTTATGAGGCATCAGAATCTTTCTTATTATCTTAATATAATTTTAATGCTTTCACCAATATGTGTGTTTGTTCATTAAACCTTTCTCCGTCCTTACAAACACAAACGAGTTTATAACCATGCCCACGGGCTACGCAAGGGGCCACACTATTCCTAGACATATGAGTCCATTGATATGAACGGGCTAATTGGCCACGCCTACGGGGTAGGTAAAAAGGTCATATTGAGCCGAATACCTTGTGCATGGTATAATAACGTGAACAAATTAAGTATCAAGCCCTTATGAGGCCACACATTGGGTCCAATCAACCTTACCGCGACTAAAACTAAGGAGAAAATTTCCCTCGAAGCTATGCAATGAGCCATACTAAGCTCGAACTTTTAAGGACCTATTAAGAGCATAATAATAACTTATAAACACATATCTTGTAAAAGCACAATCGTGACATCACCCATCAAGATATACAGAAGATAAATCCATAAATTCAAACAATTTAAAGTTAGCAATCACATACAATACAGTTCATAGCTTCCAATTTATAAAAAAAAACTACAAAAAGATATGAGTCTTTCACAAAAATCTAAAATTTGTTCACGCCTCATACGCCTTTGGAAGCGGGGTTACCGATACAAACTTTTCCAATGATCGTAGCCTCATGTTAGGGTTCATGCCGAGTAGCTCAGTTACAACCTCTTTTTTCTTCTTGGCCAGCATCTCCAAGGCCACTTCCATTACTTGCCTCTCCCTTTTCCTCCAAGTTAGCCTCCTCTTTACTCAAAAACTATTTACATTGATGTTCAATTTGTACCTTCACTTCATTCACACAAGCAACTAAAATTCGATTGTTCAACACTAAACTAATGATGCGCTCCGATTGGGCCATATTATGGGCGAGAAGACCGCTGCTCTGATATATCAGGCCATCGTTCCTCTTGATCAGCTCGTTAGTTTTCGATATCATGGCAGTGTTTCTAGTGGTTATATATTTGCCATTTTCTTCGTAGGTATCCTGAGCACCTTTGAGCATGACCACCTCCTTCCGCATCCCCTCATTTTCAAAAGTGGTTTTGTCCTTTTGCGTCGTGGCTGATTCATAGGAATTCTTAAACCGAGTAAGGTCGGTGGTCAATCCTTTCATTAACCCAAAGAATATCGCTTCATGCTTTCATTTTTCCATGACTTGGTAGTCAGCGTTTGACATACACCGATAGAACATTACTACGGAGTTGTGGTGCATCTGTATCCACATCAAGGTCAGATCATTACTTTCATTTATCTATATAATAAAATAGGTTGCATAGAATACCTCAATCACTAACTCCACATGCCTGTGCAATATTTTCGTTCATGAGAATGCCATCATAAAATGACAATTATGGGAACTTTTTGAGTTGTTCGAACATTAACATCGAAGGACGTGGCATTTCAATACTTGAGGGTGGAAGCTCCTCGGTCGCTTGGCTAGCTCGTCTTGCCTTGTTTTCTTTGACCGTAACCGTTAATTGGTATGGTCTCACTATATTTACAAAGGAATACCCTATGCACACCATATGCACAAAAGGATAAGCCGGTCAGACACCTGCTGTATTCACAAACTGTTGCATTCTTTGAGCCAGCCCTTCAATAATGTGCTTTTTGCCATTTTCCTTAGAATTTTCCTCTGTCTGGCTCAGTTGTCCACCAACTAGCGTCTCATCCAATACTACCACCTCAAGGGCTTTCCCGCGGTTATGCTCTGCCCTAGAGCACAATGTCGGGGCCTCCCGTTTCTCTGGTATCTGAACCTCCTCGTCACTTTCTTCATCAACCAACTGCAGATTTCTCGTCCTGAGGGGCATTGCGTCAATAATTACTCGAGCTTTCTTTTTAAGAGGGATTTCTTCATCCTTCATTTCTTCACCTTCTTCCCGAGCTCGCCGATTTCGCTCTTCTATCACCTCATCTCCAATGAGGCATCTTCATTTTTCTACTAGTTTACCTCATCTATTTCCTGAATAGCTAGCAACTCTCCATCCTTCTCATTGGGACCTTGTAGGGAAGAGGACCATTTTGCCTCCTTTGACCTTCGACTCTAGGGCAGCACTAACAGACTGTAGTACTATTACGGTCAATGTACATCTGCTCCATCAGCGCCCGTATACTCTCTGTAACGGTCACTACTCTACTATCTCCCATAGTTATTTTCTCCTTTTTTGCAATCACCAACTTGAGAATCAGCCACAAGCCAGCAACCAAATAAGTATCCGGCGTAAACAGCCTCGATGGGTCTTGCAACCACATCGACTTGGCTAAATTCCCTACATGGCTCAACGGGGTTCGGTACTCTTTTGAAAATCACTATCTGCACCAGCCCTGGTGTTTCCCCTCACCCGCACAAGCACACAGTTGTGTTAATAACAAAATTTATTAGTTCAAACTACAAGTTATAGAGGTTTTTTTTACACTTGGCCTTCAATATTCGTTTTAATTGAAGGTTCATAATCGTACTCTCATATTCCCAGTTCTGCGATACCAATACAAAAGAATGTTTAATTTTTGTCAAAGGTAGGAAGTTCAACTATCTTCCTCACTTCACTCAATTAGGTGTAAAAAATAGTGATTTTGCCAGGTTAGCTACGTCCATCACAACAAGTAGATCTGCAAGGCAGATCAGAATGTCTAGTAGGCGGGTGCTCAATATGATACTAAGTAATATTCTCTACCCATTCGCATCTAACTGCGTGAGGCATATACCTATGACGCTAAAAGTGTCTCGTATAAGCAAAGGCAAGGGCAGTCGTATGTCCCAATTGAATATGATGGTATATAAGCAAGTCTCATTTTTTTTGCCTCGTATGGGTGCTCACTGACCGCCGATACCCTTATTATTACATCACTGAGTATCCCGTACCTGGCCCTGAAATTCAAGAGACCAATCTCATCAAGATACCCATATTTTAGGGTTAGTTTGGAAAAATAGCTCTATAAGAAGACTGGATCTTCGTATTCCGACTCTACGGTTTCACCACTTTATCCTTCTTTTTCACATATTTTTTTGGAGCCATCACAACAGTTAGAATGACTAGAATGAGCCAACAAAAAAACGTATAAGAGCAGTTAAATTGTGGGGATAACTCACTAACGCGCACCACTTCCAGTAATGGGTTTTTTATTTTCAATGGTATGCAAAAGAGGGTTTCGACGCCTACGACCGAGTAAAATGATTTTTCACTATCCTAGTATCAACATTAAAATACAATTAATGAGTACGAATGCATATGCATACCTTTGTTCTCCTGAACAATGTGGCGCTTCCTTCACCGTGGTGAGAGTTCGTTCCTGCAAAACCAATTATATCTCTCGCAAAGGAAAAATGATTTTTTGAAATAAAATATGTAATACTTCAAAAATTATAGAAGGATATCACAATTCTAGTCTACTCTCCACTACACGTGTGATGTGATTACAGCTGTCACTTATAATTAAAACCTAACACGTTTCCCCCAAAACCCAAGCGTCATTTTGTATAAAAAAACAGCTTTGGTGTCAGAACCGCCATTACCCATGCATTTCCTGATGTTTTCCATGTGGTATCCTTCCATTAAAAAATTGAATTCTACATCATTACACGCCATACGTCACAAAATGTACATCCTACCGATTAGCTACGCAACTCTCCTGCCATCTCTACTTCGTATATAACTTTACTTCATCAATTTTATGTTTTTAGCATATAATCCATGAATTAATAGGATTCTCTGATGAGGGGGTATCTACTAACTAGTGAATTATATGGTAGTCGAGCAGAGGAAAACGATAGGAACAGGTAATCGGTACCAAACTAAACAGGTTGTAAGGAAGACAGAAGCTACGAATAAGGAAATAATGGATTAGCAAAGCAGTCGAGGGTCGTTAAGTGAGAATAGCCCCAGAGACAACAGCAAGAAAGTGAAACAGGATGAGGGAGATGCTTAACCGAGCAGGACGAGAAAGAGGTGACATCAGTGAGCAGAGAAAATAAGAGTCAACGTTAAAGATAAACGCTAAAGCTCTTGTCGAGCAAGACTAGCATGGTCATGGGGCATAACCGAGCAGAAGGGTAAAAACAGAGTAGAGGGGTCAGATGAGTCGTACAAAACTGACCGGGGTCAGTTATCAAGCTCGAGTACCGAGGAAGCGGTTGGGAATGACATTAAATACCCAGTCAACCCACTAAGGGAAAAACAGCTAAAGTAGTGGCCGTAAATTTAGGGCCGACATCATAAATGTTAGTCTACATGTACCGTTAGTGGAGTTATGTACTAAGTAACATTTTGTAAAGTGCTAATAGAAATATAAATAAGCAGATAAACCAAACAGGATGTAACTTCTCTTCTCTGATTAATAGATTAACTACTTGGCATTATCTTTGTTATAATTTCCCATAACAAGTATATCTTCACATAAGGAGGGTAGTAGTAATATGAGGAGAGACATAAATTATAACCCTACAAACTATGTTGAAATTACAATGCTAAATAGAGATATGATAAGAGAAGCTCCTCAAGCTCATTATGAAGCTGCCAAATATTTAAACATTCTATTTAAGTTAAATCTGTAAGATGAAACAAACTATCTTGACAATTTGAGGTGGTGCAATTCCAAAAAAGATAAATATTATATGTTTTACAAGTTAGCCATGGAGAGTTTTTCAATACATATGTTTATAATGTCATGTGAATGTATGTTGGTCAGGTTAGACTACAATATACGACTAAAGTGTCAAGATGGACTAGTATTCCACTTGAAGTACTTGTTGAAGTCAAGGAGTGAACTACGGTGGAACATAAAATGTAATGTTACAAATATAAAACATAAGAGAATTATGAGGATTACCTCACCTAGTTGATGGATCAAAACATGTCTGAGCATACTAGAATAATTTCGACGCTTTAAAACTGGACCAAGGCATGGTCGATCTACAAAGAAGCCAAACGAGGTGCATGAGCGAGTGTTCTTTAAAGCGAGCATCATACCGAGCAAAGGCTTCCCAAGGAGAGGGGTAAAATGCTAAGAGAAAATGAGCGAGCACGCTCGATCAATAGGGAAACCGAGCAGGATGCATAGACGAGCGTCCTTTCAAGCGAGAATTATACTGAGTAGAGGCCTCCCAAAGCGAGGGGAACATCGTTAAGGGAGAAAGAAAAGTGAAGCACACTGAAGGTCACGTTCGCTGACCGACCCCCATGAGTCAACGCACATTAATGAGGCAGCAAATTATGATACCAACATAACGCCCAACGATTGGAATAATGGTCATTATTATGACTCCATTACCTTGAATTAAGGTCAACAACATTGTCAATGGGAGAAATTTATGAAAGTAAAACTGTTTTGTAAATAATATAAATAGGTCGATTAGGATGTAAAAACCAATATTCTCTTCTTTAAGACAAAAAGTTACCACTTTGGATATTATGTGTTAAGTTTTCTCTTATCAAGAGAATCAAAGGGACATGCTCAATGAATTTTTATATGTTGAAGAAGATATTCCAAAAGATCTTATGGATAAGATGTTATGCGACGTGACAGAGAAGATTTGGTTGAAGTAGAATTTAATTTTTTATGATGATGAATCAAATTTATAATAAAACAAATTATTACTGGGTTTGTAATATGATAGTCCCTTTCTCCTGCAAAAGTATAAACTTTGTAACAACTTATCACGATTTGTTTATCACTTATAATATAAACAAACAATAAAAACTAATGCTATAATCAAGCTATAATAATTATATTATTATCAAACCATAGTGATAATCAAGTATAATAATAAAATTATAATAACTTTATACTAGTTTTAAATTATGATATACACTATATAATGAAGGGTATTGTAACCAAAGGTATCCAACAATAATATCTACTGTCATCTAGTATTTTAAGTATCACTATTGAGCACATTGTATCTATATATTAAACTTATTGCTCATATAATACCCAACCACTTCCACAATACCTCAAATACACATGTTTTATCACCAGCCATGTAACTCTCTTCTCATTCTTTGAACAAAATATTTTTTTCTTACTTTTTTTTCTTTTTTAAAAAACAATTTATATCTTTCAAACCGGAGCTCTGGAAAAAAAATATGAAAATATGACCGGTTTTGTTTTTTAAGATGAACAAAACTAGATTTATGGATAATATGTTGTGACTTTTTTTTGCCAGACCCAGAAACCATGGCCTCATAGTAAGTTTGTTGGGTCAGTTATCACGTATTTTGTTTTGACATGGTCTTGCATGATGTAATAAAGAGATGTGAGACCATGCATGATGTAATAGAGAGATGTGAGACCATGCATGATGAAATATATAGATGTTAGACAATACCTGATGAAGTGGAGAGTTGAGAGACCATGCATGATGAAGTGGAGAGTTGAGAGACCATGTATTCTTTGAACCAAATATTCTTTTTTTTACTTTTTCTTTTTCTTTATTTTAAAAAACTTTATATCTTTCAAACGAGAGCTCTAGAAAATACCACGAGTTTTGTTTTTTAGACGAACAAAACTAGATTTATGGATAATATGTTTTGATTTTTTATCGTCAAACCCAATAACCATGGTCTCGTAGTAAGTTCGTTTGGTCACTTATCTCGTATTTTGTTTGGACCTGGTCTCGCATGATGTAATAAAGAGATGCGAGACAAGGCATAATGTAATTGAGAGATGTGAGACCATGCGTGATTAAATAGATAGATGTGAGACCATACATAATGAAATGGAGAGTTGATAGACCATGCATGATGAAGTGGAGAGATGAGAGACTAAGTATGATGAAGTGGAGAGACTATCCATGATGAAGTAGCGAGATGTGAGACTAGACGTGATGAAGTAGAGAGACAATACATAATGAAGTAAAGTGACCAGACGTGATGAAGTGGAGAGAAGTTAGACCAGACATGATGAAGTGGAGAGATGTTATACCAGACATGATGAAGTGGGAACACCATGCATGATGAAAGTAGAGAGACCAGGTATGATGAAAGTAGAGAGCCTAAATATGATGGAAGTAGAGAGACCAATCATGACGTAAATGGAGGGATACAAGAGCAGACATGATGAAGCGAAGAGACCAAGCATGATGGAAGTGGAGAGACCATGCATGATGGAAGTGGAGAGACCAGACATGATGAACTGAAGAGAGCATACATGATGGAGATGGAAAGACCTTGCATGATGAAAGTGGAAAGACTAGACATGATAAAGATGCGGGATCCAAAACTAGTACTACGTGATGACCAGAGATGCAAGACCTGGGTCATTGGGTCTGACGAAAAAAAAAACAAAAAAATGTCATCAATGGACATAGTTTGTTCATCTTAAAAAAACAAAATTGGTACTTTTGAATTTTTTTTCGGGCTATACTTTGAAAGATACAAACTTTATTTTTTGAAAAAATATGAAGGAGAAGGTTTGGTTCAAAAGGTTACTTTTGGTTACTATTTTAAAAAAAATGTAAAATTGTTACGTTTAGTTTTTCCCCGTTGTTTTTAATACCTATTGATACTCTATAAATTGTGGATATTAAATAGTAACGAGATAGTTGGTTGAGTATTTAATTATAGTTCATCCTATAATAAAATCATAAAATCTATAACAATTTGTTTTTTTTTTTGGTGAAATAAACTTTAAATAAATGTAAAATAGTTCATACAAGATACCTGGGGCATACCCCGAGGAGACATAAACTACTGAAATAAACCGATTGAGTCTTTAATCAAAGGTACACTTGATTTAGAATTACAACATAAAACAAATGGATTCAAAATAACTCTGGTAGATAACTCGGCATAATCGAATCTTGGCCTTCCTACTGGATCAGATCTTCTGGGGGACCTCTGGTAGACATGGATCAAGAAGTCCTGCAAAATAAAAGAGGGGGAGTAAGAAGATGATTATTATAATTTCTATATCCAGCTAATCTTGGTGCCCTGGAATCGGAATCGTAGATCTTCTAAGATACGTTGGAATGTTAAGGAATTCAGGGCTGGAGCGGAACCAAATATTCCAGCATTCCGCTCCTTCCAAACATGGTAAGTGACCGCGCCGAAGCAAGTACGCCAGAGATAGTGGTCACGAGAGTTAGACCATTATGACACCTCGATAATCTAAGATTACCAGCACGAAGGAGAAAAAGGAAAGCCTAGATTAGTACTAGCTGATGCCCAAATATTCTGAGGGAAGCTACAATCATAGAGAATATGAGGTATAGATTCAGAATCAGAATTGCAGAGGACACATTCAGATGGGGTGTTTAGACCCCAGCCGAGTAGTTTATCCCTGGTAGCTAGCTTTCCTAAGATAGCAAGCCAAAGAATAAAGGAGTGGCGAAGAATGTTATATTTACCCCAGACTAACCCAACCCACCCCACATCGGGGTTGGGCAATCGAATGGCGTTGTACGTGTCCTTGATAGAGAATTCAGTGTTTCCTGAATTTGCAGTCCATAAAGGAACATCGATGGAGACAATGTTAGGTGGAGGGAGAGAGAGGATAAGGTTATTAATTTCTAATAAATACAGTCGACTTCGGGCTCTCGCTGGTCGAAAATCAGCTGGCCAGTTCCAATTACCGATGTGGATGATGTCCGAAACCTTGAGGTTAGTTCCCAGATGAGAGTCACTGATGATGTTCTCTCCATAATGAGAAGCCAGAGGCTTTGAAAGAAGCCATGGGTCATACTAGAAGGAAGTACTTTTACCATTACCAATAGCCACCATATACAAATTACTTGCCAAAGGGCGCAGACAAAGAATTTTCCTCCATATCCACGATGGACTGGATCCAAGATGGATGTTCCAGAAACAATTGATTTTCAATTTTTCCGTTTTAATCCACTCACACCAGATGGAGTGATTTGTATTACTAACAATTGACCATAGATGCTTAAGGACAGCCGCCTGATTCCAAATCTTTAGATTTAAAATCCTAAGGCCACCCTCTTTGATGGGAGAGGTTACAGAGGTCCAAGCTACTTTAGCCCCATGGAGTTTCGTGGTCGTTCCCGACCAGAGGAAACGACTAAGGTATTGGTTGAGCTCTTTGATGATTCTCTAGAGGGAAGAATAAAAATAGAGGACCAGTATACCTGACCAGCAAATAAGATAGACTTAATCAATTGAAGCCTCCCTGCGTAAGAGAGATGCTTGGAGGTCCAAGAATCAATGCGATTAGTGATCTTGTGAAGAAGAGGCCGACAGTCAGAGTGGGTTAGTCTACCCGTTATCAGGGGAACTCCCAGATATTTAACTGGGAGAGAACCTTCCGGGAAGCCCAGAATTGGCATAAGTCTAGTCCTAAGTGAATCCTCAATACCGGATAGGAAAATATGACTTTTTGAGGGGTTGACTTTGAGGCCAGAAATCATATGGAATTCATCAATGGCCTCTTTTATCAGATTTAGGGAATTAGTATCCCCATGGCAGAAGATCATCAGATCATCTGCGAAGCAAAGATTGATGATCTTAAGCTTTTGGCACTTCTAGTGAAATTTGAAGTTTTTATCCTGACTTTTCTCTTTGAGTAAACCTGAAAGGACTTGCATGATGAGGACAAAGAGGAAAGGAGATAGGGGTTCTCCTTGTCTTAGACCCTTTTTTCCTTTAAAGTTACCATAAGAATCTCCATTAATATTAATGGAGTGAGAGGTAGAAGAGATACATTTTATTATCCAAGTGATCATTTGATCAGGAAATTGCATTGCTACTAGGATATCTAGAACGAGGTGCCAACGGACATTATCAAAGGCTTTCATGATATCTATTTTAAGAGCTATCCTTTTGCCCGCAGCATTGATATGGTAACCTCTCAATAGCTCTTGGGACAATAAAATGTTATCTGAGATATTTCTTCCCGCCACGAAGGCCGATTGGGAAGGGTCAATAAGGTAAGGAAAGGAGTCCTTGATTCTATTTGCTAAAATTTTGGAGATAATTTTATAGACCACATTGCATAGAGCAATAGGTATAAAGTCCCCAGGAACGGAGGGAGATTCGATTTTGGGAATTAGGGCAATGGAAGTTGAGTTCCAAGACTCTTCCAGAGTTCTCAAATTAAAGAAATCAAGGACACCATTACAAATATCAGGGCCGACCATACTCCATGTAGACTTAAAGAATGAAGAGTTGAACCCATCAGGTCCAGCAGACTTATTACTATCAATACTGAATAATGCCGATTTAATTTCTTTACAAGTGATTTCGTGAATCATTAAGTCCTTATCAGTATTATTAATCGTGGAAGAAATTAGAGATGAAACTCTATCCAGACTCGGGTAAGAAGAAGAGTGCTTAGTACCCAGGGAATTCTCGAAGTAATTAACTATGACTTTAGAGATACCAGCAGACGAAGAGATGGTAACTCCTGAGTCATTTTTAATCAAAACAATTTTATTACGAAAGAGGCGGGCTTTTATACAGTTATGGAAGAATTTGGTATTCTTGTCACCAAGCTTAATCCAGTTTTCTCTAGATTTTTGCTTAAAAAATGACTCCTCGACACGACTATAAAAGATATAGTCTTTGGATGCCTCAATTTCGTCGCATATGAGTCTCGGGTTGAGGGGATCTAGCCCTAGATTTGATTGGGTCTCAAACAGCTTGGTTTGGGAAATTCTAACTCTATTACTGATATCGCTAAATTCCTTACGGTTAAGCTTTGAGAGCTCTAATTGGAGCCTTTTTAGCTTATCAGTAACAAGCCTCATTCCAGAGGAGGAAACTGGGGAATTCCAGCTTTTGAGGACTACGTCCTTAAAATAAGGGTGAGATTGCCACATGTTGAAAAACCGGAAGGGCTTTTTCCTTCTAGGTCTAGGCAATCCAAGGTTGAGAGTTACAGTGGTATGGTCTAAGGATCTAAGGAAGCCATAGTGGGCATAAGACATAGGGAAGAGGTCGTCCCAGTCGGGACTGACCATAACCCGGTCAATTTTAGAGAGGATTGGGTGGTCGGGTTGCTTATTAATCCAAGTGAAGTGGAACTCGGTGGACCGGAGATCACTTAGTTCACTTAGATAACAACAGTTGTTAAAGTCATCCATTGCTGAAGACCACTTATCAGAAGCTCCCATTCTCTCGTCAGGATGACGAATAGCATTATAGTCTCCTAGTGAGACCCAAGGGATATGGTTCTCCTATTTGGAGATGGCTATTAAGTCATTCCAAAGGGGGGGAACAATCAACTGCTTCGTTAAAAGCATAGATAGCGGTAAGCCTAAAAGTCGCATTATAATTATGGCATTTGATTCGGCAATGGATGAACTGGGGTGACTCCGATAGTTTGGAGATTGAGATCACACTTGGGTTCCAAGTAATCCATATATGACCGAGGGGATGGGAGGAATTAATTACATGCCAAAAGGGGACCATTTTACTAATGATAGAGTCAACCTTATCTATTTTTACTTTAGTCTCGACTAGGATAAGCAATGAAATACTATTACTAATAATAAAATCAGTTACGTCTTTTTGTCTAATAGGGTCGTTGAGACCCCTAACATTCCAGGAAGCAATATTCATTAGGAGAGTGACTTACAGTGCATCAGACGATGGTCCTGTCGGAGGACATTTCCATTTTACCCTTCCCTTTCGGGTCTACAGTGCGAAGCCTTTTTAGAGGAGAGTCCGCCTCTTCTCCGATTTGCTCTTCTTTTCCTTCATAGATGGATGGAAGATGGTGACTAAGGTCCGCTTCAGGAATGAACTCGGATGGATCTTCCTCAGATGACGATGATGGAATTGGGAATGGAGAGAGCTTTAAGGGGCCTTTTTTGTAGATTCGAGTAGGATGGCCAAAAACCATACCGTTAGCGCACTGGGGAGGAAGGCCCTGATATTCAAAAGATACCGTGATAGCTTTGCCCCTTATCTTGAAAGTGAGTTCAGAACTGACAGGTGATCCTACAGCGATCATAATACAGATGCGGGCAAAATGAAGCTTTTTTTTCCTCTTTGTTTGGTGATCCACATATAAAGGAGTCCCTAAGACAGAGCCTATGTTACTAAATCCCTCCGCCGTCCAAAGTTCAAGGGGAAAATTGAATACCTTAACCCATATTGGGATTTCCATGTGAGGATCTTTGATAAGAGGGGATAGAGGTTCCCAAACTTTCAGGATCATCAAATTACCTCCAAAATGCCAAGGGGCACCTTCTAATACCTTCTTGGCCATGCTTTCAGAGCCAAATTAGAAAAGGAAATAGCCTTCAGGAAGGGATTTAAATTGGATGAGGCCAAACTTCTTCCATAGGGTCTCGACATTAGCTTTGAGGAAGCTGAGGTTGCTTGGTTGTGATAGAAAATATCCTGAAAGACATGCTTTCCAAGAATCCGGAGGACCCATTGCAGATTCTTGCATGATGAGATCATTCCTCACAAGCTCCATATGTTTGATTCCAATCACCAAAGGAGACCGATTGTCACTATGCCCAGAAACAATGCTCGCATAAGAAGATGGTGCATTTGTATGGATACGAGAATTTGAATTTGCATATCCCAAAGAATTTGGTTTTAAGGTTGGGGATTTCGATAGTTTTGAAGGGATTTGGGAAAGCTTGTTTAAAAATCTCCTTCATTTAGGGTCTTTGCCCGTATTACCAAAATTCTTGATTAAGGAATAGGGGGCATAAGAGGACGGACCACCCATCAATCCTTGACCGGTATTTCTTTTCGGTTTGTTAATGGTAAGAATTTGAGTGGGCCCGGTCGATTTTGAAGACCGGCTTGAGAAAGAGGACCCGGACTAAATAGTAGGGATAGCCCGAGTGTTCAGCCCAAAGGAGTGAGGGCCCATCGACCGAGCTGGGTCCTCACCTCCTGGACCCGAATCATGAGACCTGTGTCTCCCAGATAATAAAGCGGGACCCGAATCCTCCCTTCTCCCTGATTCAAACCCAGCCGCCTGTAACCCTAAATTAAACCCAGTAGCTCTAATTCCTGAATCAAAACCATTCGACACCTTCTTCTGCATTCCCTCTCTATTCCACACTTCAAAACCAGTCAAAACCGTCTTCTGCATTTCCTCTGTATTCCATTCTTCAACATCATTCGGTCCTGATTTTGTCAAGCTCTCACCGATCCCCATAAACATACCTGCCGACTCACCAGAACGATCGATTGAAACCGATGGGTTCACAGAAGCTTGAAGCGAGTACAAAAATCCTTTCGAAGAAGAGGGTGACGCGTGCCCTACTCTAGGGCTAATTTCCGGATCAGATGGCGAAGAACCAAAACGGAATCTGCTGTTTCTTGGGTCATTCGACGGTTCCGGATCGGCGGAAGGGTTGGGTATCAAGCCAGTTGGCAAGAGATTGAGAGGAGAACCTACACCGGATCGAGACAGAGATTTGGGAGATGGACAGTGGTCGTTTATGGCTGCTACGAGGTTCTCATAGGTATCCAGAGCAAGTCAGGGCACTTCAGAGTGACCCGGATAAGGGAAAACAGCGGGAGGTTGGGTTCCCATCTCAGTTGCAGTGGAGAACATCACCTCAGAGGGGCTTCGAGAGCTTACCGGAGTTTGATTCAAACATGGCAGGTTGTTCGACGTGGCCGATTGAAAGAGAGAGTTTCCCGACTCCATGTGGCTTCTAGCCATAGCTAGGGCGTCTCTAACAAATGCTTCATGCTGAGAGGAGATGGGAGAGGGGCTGGGAACGATCGAAGTGGAGGGGAAGCACTCAGGGTAAACAGGGTACTCAGGCGAGCAGACCGAGAGAGAGACTAACGTGGAGGAGAAAGCCATCGATCGGACATGGGAGATGGAGTCCACGAATTCAGAGGCCAAGGCAGGGCGAGGGGATACCATTTGGTTCTGAATGAGGTAAGATAGGAGAAGACTATTCTTGAATTTTTTGCTTAGAGTTTCTGAATGAGATACTCTGTTTATAGAACTGGACTTTGAATGGGTTTTGTCAATAGTGTTTGGAGTGAGGGGACTTGGTTTAAAGAGTGTTGCAGTTTGCCTAGTTGCACTAGCTTTTGGGTAGGCAGAGATGAATTTGCTGATACACCATGGGGTAGGCTGCCTATTATAGAGTGGTGGTCTAAGAGGAGTTAAGGAAAATAGGATTGTCATAAGGTCAGTTCTAGGGGTTGAGGATAAGTGAGGGAAAGAGGAAAACCCAGAGGGAGGAGAAGAGAGCCAGTAAAGCTCGAAATGGGTTACTGATATTGGTTCGAGCAGAGAGCTAAGGAAAGAATTATAGAGTGTTTCCCAAAGTAGGAGAGAGGGATACAAGGGAGCCAGGTTAGTCTTTTGAGGAGCCAACCAGACGAGACCAACAGGATTGGTTAAGGTAATCGGATTGATATTACTGGGTTTAAGAAACTGAGGATTCAACCTCATGCTGCTGGATTGGTTGACTAAGGATAGAAGAGGGGTCTCAAAAGCATGACGAAGATGTGACGGCTTAGATACTTGGAGGAAGATATTTGATGGGACTGTGTTGAAGAGACCTGATTCATCAGATCCAGCATCAAGCTTAACACGATTCCATCTGACTAAGAGATATCCAACAGGTATTCCAAGGGAATGAGTAGGATATAAGGGTGAAGAGGGTGCTGTTAGAACCAGCCAATGCTTTGAACAATGGATGGAGAGGGTCCAAGGAGCATTGGGGCTTGGAGTTAAGACGTACTTGGCTGACATAAATGAGGAGAAGCCATGGTTGTCTTTCATTAAACCATGGATTCTCTGGCCCTGAAGCCAGGGAAATTAGCAAAAACTAGTACGAATGATGGCTAGGTTACCGTTGCCAATCTAGAGAGAGGAGAGAGCTTTTTTATAAAATCCAAAAATTAAATGAAGAATTGAAATAGTCCATAACAATTTGTTTGTCAAACAATAATATTATTATTCGTGTTAAAATAATAATAAACAACTGAAAAATAATCAATTTTTTGTTTAAATGTTATTACCTAAACTCTTAAACATCAAAAACGTTATAAAAAATGTCACATTGAACTAGGGCTGTCAAACGGATATTTCGGATACGAATCTGTCTATATCCGAATCTGAATCCGAAATCACTATTTGAATCCGAATTCAAATCCGAATTTTTTTTAAAATTAATATCCGAATCCGAATATCCACTAAAGTTTTTAACTAATTACATTATTGGTTAGGCTACCTTTATAGAGACTAGAAATTCATATTCCCATTTTAGATGTGGGATAAGGTTAATAAATATACTTATTTTTAAAAGCCACCGTGTCTTTTATAGAAAGTTTGGTAGCAATTCTTTTTTACATTTTAGATGTGGGATAAGAGTCATAAGACTAAAAAAGATATACTTGTTAAGAAAATCCACCATGTCTTTTATAAACAGTTTGGTAACGATTCTTTTTCCAACTTTAAATGTGGGATAAGTTATAATTTTTAAAGAAGCAATCTTTCATATTTATAGACAACTTTCTTAGTATTTTGTTGTTTTTTTTACGATGTGGATAGCTAAAAAATATGTTTAAATAAAAAAAATTATATATATATATATATATATATATATATATATATATATATATTTATACATTCGGATATCGGATATTTCGAATACAGATATGTCTATATCCATATCCGCTATTTTCGACTACGAATATTATCCGTTTTCTTTCGAATACGGATATTATCCGTTTTCTTCGGATTCGATATCGAATATTTCGGTCGG
The DNA here is from genome assembly GCA_036936605.1 of Limnanthes douglasii subsp. nivea. Classification (NCBI taxonomy): domain Eukaryota; kingdom Viridiplantae; phylum Streptophyta; class Magnoliopsida; order Brassicales; family Limnanthaceae; genus Limnanthes; species Limnanthes douglasii. The sequence goes on along the minus strand of JAUPFV010000001.1, from coordinate 199,110,772 downwards.
ATATCGGATTTTTCAGATTTTTTTAACAGTCTTACATTGAACGAAAAAAAATATCAGTTTTTTTTATGTTATGGTAACATTGCAAATATTATCGATGGGACGGGACAAAAATCCCACCGTTTTCCATCATTCCCATACATACCGTAATCGTATTTTTACAGTCACAAAACTAACCAGGATAAAATCACAGGAATATAATTTTGTGGTGTATAATACATTAACATATTTTTGGTCGCGTTAGACACCCTAAATATAGATATATAAATATGTTCTATCCATTGAAAGTTGGTTAATTCGCATATTTGTCAACGTTTGCCAACTGGCAAACCAGTACTAATCTCTTTCGACAGCCACCAACTCTAAATAAATTACTCGATTTATTGCCAATAACTTATTGGTATCCAAACTTTCACACTACATAACAGAAAGTGATCAATTAATATATATATTATATATGACTGCTTTATATATTTTTAGGTATATCTTCTTCAATTTAAACTGCTTGCAAGAATTAATTATTAGTCTACCTACCATATAACGTTGTTTCCATTATATATCGATGATATTTATTTCTACAAAAACAATCGAGACATTTAAACATTTATCACGTTTTCTATAAATCCAATCAAAACTAGTCCGTTCTATGATTGGTATTAAATCTAATCCAAATTTAAACTTTTTATTCTGTTAAAAGTCATATTTGAAATAATTTACTAAACAGTAATAGTTTTAAATGGTTAAACTATGATCATTAAAAAAAATTCTTAAGTTAGATAAAATATTTTACTTCATTTAAAAAATATTATAGTTTAAAAACTAAATTATCTATATATACTAAGTTTTTTCATTTTCAAAATACCCATTTATCTCTATATATTTTTTTTTTCTTCATTTCTCTTAAAAGAAGGAAAAATTAATTGTTCATCTACTTCAAAGATAAAAATGAGTTTTTCTTCCTTCGAAGAAAAAAACTTCATTAATAGGTACATAAAAAATAGGATTTCTGCTATTTTTTTATTCAATTCACCTTGAGTTTTAAACTGATTTTGGATAGAATCAATATTTAAGTTATTTAGGATGTTAAAATTAGTTCAACGCAAGATTAAAAATCCATTTCGGAAACATATTATGCTATGATTGTATTGAATTTATGTTAGATTTAGGATTTTTAAAGGATTTTAGAGTATTTTTTTCACGAAGAACAGTCGTTGGAATTCGAGACTGTTCTTGAGCACCAGCACTGCGAATGTTTCATACCGTTGATGATGTTTGGCTCCGACAGTGTCATTGAACCATACTGGCAATCAAACATATCTATAATTTTTTTGTATGTTTAACTAACTAATATATTGTTTGTAATACAGACAACAAAGTGGTAGACCAGAAAAAACTTGAGAGCTATAAAGGAGGCTCGACAAAAAGAAATATAATGATTTAAACATACGCATGCCTCACCAACTGAAGAAGCCCATACTGGTTCCCCTACAACTAAGGCAAATGAGACTTTGCATATCCAGCATACCAAGCAGTTTTGTGTGGTGGCTCACATAGTCTTCTTGAAGAATCAATGGACGTTGATATACGTTCTGAAGAAAATGAGCATAATATCCTATTAAAATACAGAGTAGTACTCTCGAGCTCAATATTTTTTTCTTGGTACAAAATAATGTTATAAACACCAAGTAGGTTTACAACACCTACTTCAAGAATATAATTTCAATCATATATTTCAATTTATTTTTTGAATTTGATTTATATCGATGAATATATTATAATAATATTTTTTGTTTGATTTTGTTTCCGTTTTTACGATTTCGGATAAGTATAAACATCCAGGACATGTACGAACAATTACTAAGATGGGACCTCAGTTACCAGAAGACGATTAAAAATCTGTTGGCATTTGAGTAGGTTATCTTCAAACTCGCACTTGAACGAGGCTTTCCTCAAATATTGGTATCAAAACACTAATACTTTCTAGTTTTTTGTCAATGATATAATTATCATTGTAGACGACGTGTTTGTCATTGCTGTTCTCCGTGGTGGGGAGAATAATAGAAATGGATTTGGGTGAGACTTTCGTTGAATAGTATGCAAATTATACGCAATTGTTGGGATGTTCGGGGGACAATGTAAGTGCGGAGTTGAAGTTACATAAAGAAGTCGTTGTTGGTCTTAAATGGCTTAAGGAAATTTTTTATTCTGAGTTGTATTTGGATAAAAATAAAAAATGTAACCGTGATATGTTCATACATTCTACATGTACGTACGTGACGTATTTTTTTGGTTGCACCGTTATTATTGATAGCAGCCAGATGTGAGCAAATGATACTTCATTATTTCTTTGGAGCACATGGATAGAGTAGCAAATTATTTCATGGTGGAAGTGTTTGTTGGCGTGGCTATATAGAGGTATGCGAGAAGTGTCAAAATCTTCAATGAAGACATTTTATGGCTTCGTCGGTTTATTAGATTGATGGATCTACGATCATTTCTCTTGTTTTTTTGTTCAGATGAACGATTAGTGTAGCATATAAACTTGTTAGCTGGTTACTAAAGAAGCTTACGCGCACAAATGTTTGATTAAAAACCTACTATCACGACATCATTAGTGTCTCAAGTAGAATGATGTGAGTACTTTTTTTTAATATTATCAAACTCGATGTGTGTCTTAGTTTTTTACGTGTTTGTTTGTAGGTTATATTTTCCGCTATATACGATTTGAGAAAAAGCTTTCCTAGACAAAAGGGTCAGGCCCTATCGTGATCCTATTTGGATTATGTATATGATTGAATTATGTATGTAGGATCGTTATAATGTTGTAGTTCGGTTAGATCCAAGAGAAAGTGTTGAATCCTCAAAAACCTAAAGTGGTTATTAAGAAAGAAGACCACACCCGATATATTATTCGAAAATAGAATTGACAATACTGGCGTAACTATTTACTTGTTGTTAGTCGTATAGCACGTCTCTTGGCCTGAAACCACAAGACAAAGACAATGCAATAAGATGAATATGTGAAGAGTATAGGTGGTACGTCATAACTGTTACTATTCTTGATGCGCGTGAGGCAGTAAATGTGATTCATAAGATCAACCGTGTGCGACCTCTTGATGACAACTAGTCAGAGGTTCGGAGTTTTGCAAAATGAGTTATGGAAATCACCGTTTTTTTAGGTATTTCATACTTTGTTTGCTTTCATATACACCAGTAGATATTATGTTGTTATTTTTGTTGTTGTTGGATAGTATTAAATGTTGTCGTTTTTTAAGACATTATGTATTTTGTATTGGATGTTGTTTGGATGTTATATCCAATGATGTGTTTTTGTTGTTATGTCGTGGTTTTTAGTTTAATATGGATGTTATATTATGTGATCAGTTAGCCACATACACATGTGATGGTACAAAAAAATTGGGTAATTTTATGTCAAAGTTTCTTTATTATACCAGCAATTAAACATTGTATACCCCCTGTAGAATAGATGCACCGTTGGTATGGAAATTCCATACCATGGGTATAGTTTCCTATTTGTGATATAAAAAAAATTATACCGCTAGTATGGTGAATCAAAATTGTGCATTTATGGGGTTATTTTTTATCTCAATATTAGTGGTATAGACATTGTATACCATTGGTATAATAGACGCACCGCCATTATAGATATTTCATGCTGACAATAAATTATCGTACCAGAGGTATAACAATTCTATACTACTTGTGTTATGAAGAAAAATTATTGATTTTTTTAATCTTTATACCAATGGTATAGACATTGTATACCGCTAGTAGAATAGATGCACCTCCGGTATAAAAATTGCATACACGATGGTAGAGTATCTTACTCATGGTATAACAATTTTATATTGTCGGTATGGTGAAACAAAATGGTTAGTTTTGATCGGTTCTTTTTTTATGTCTCGACCGGCGTTATAAACATTGTATACCGCTGGTAGTATAGATGCACCTCCGATACAAATATTTCATTACGACAATATAATATCTTACTGACGATATAAAAATTATATACCGCCCGTATGGTGAAACAAAAATAATGGTTTTGATAGGTAGTTTTTTTTTATGTCTTTACCGATGGTATATACATTGTATACCATCAATATAATAGATGCACCCTTGGTAAGGAAACTCCGTATATGGGGTGTCATTTTTTACCAGTGGTAAAAAAATTCTAAATCGACATTACATTTAATAAAAGGAACCTAAAAATCTTCTGCCAAATAAAACTCCCGCCAACTAAACCTTTAGTAAAAAAATGTCTCACTAACTACAAAATTTTTGCTAATTCTACAATTTATTTATCTACAAAAAGCTACTCAAATCTACCATATTTATTCATCTACAAAAATAATATAAATAATCATACTTAAACAATAACTCTCTATTTCAAACATATGGAATGCATTATCGACAAAGACAACCACTTTCGTACAAGACGTCAAGATTGTGAAGAAAAAGAGGTCGGATGAGAACTGTTATATATAGTTATGTACATGTACGACTGTGAAGAAAAATAATATCCGAATCCTCGTATTCGTGAAGAAGTCTCTTAAAGATACACATGGTGGACGAGTCCTCATACCCCTCAAGAAGATGCCTTGATAATAAATTTAGATATAGTCAGGGACATGATCACCCGCATCTTGGTACACAATAGAAGCTATGATATGGAAATAGAGTTTTAAGGACTAAATTGTAAATAATGTAAATTTAAGGATTTAATTTTAAGTGATGTAAGTTTTGTCCTTAATTTTTGACTGATATAAGTTTTAGAGGATATTTGTAACTATGTATAATTAGTAAGGACTAAAGAGCAATTAGTCCAATTTGTAACAGATTTCAGTTTGAGACTAAGTCTTGGCTCCTCTATATAAAGGACTGGACTACTCTAATAAAGGGGTTGAACACTTTTTACTTTGAAACTCATTTGTACTTGCGTTTTTCTCTCTAAAAACTCTATAAGCTCTTTCTCTCTCTAGAATACACTATTGACAATTAACTAAGGCAAATCAATAACTCATCAAATTGGCGACTTCACAAGGGAACATATAATAAATGCTTTTAGTATTAGTTGAATTCTCTGATTGAAATTCATACAATGAATCTAGAAAATAATCGTACGCTTCCGTCAGCGATGGATGCTGAGAAAACCGATGGAAATAGAACTCATGGATGGTCTCCGATCCGAGCTCAATCTGATATCAAGGCAAGAATGAATCAACTTTTAGATAAAATTAATACTTTGAATGAGAAATATGAATGGATGGGGCAAGAGATACTCTCAGCAAGGCTCATATCTGAGGTTAGACATGAAGTAGAAAAGACTGAGGTGGGAGGTCAGTCAGATCAATCTTTCGATGATCGACGTGCTAAGTCTGAACACAAAAAAACATGGTTTTTGGCTCCTAAAGAGCGATATTCGTCTCGAAATGAGAGAAAGGATTAACAGAAATTAGTGACTTCTAGTGACGAGGAGGTTGAAAGCTCAGCCTCGGGTTTTAAGAGGCACAGAGGTTCTTCAAAATGATAATCTGATAGAGATCTTTTGAGGAAGTATAAAAAGGAAAGCAAATCTAAGAATGCTCCTCGTTCAACTTGGCATGAAGGAAATCCTTCGAATCAGTATGCTGAAACAGATAGGAACCTATATGTCACAATGGGAACTGATGATCAATTCGTTCAACGTGTTGATTTGAGAAATTCCCCATTGACAGATGAAATTTGATCCATGGCGCTTCCGAAGCGTTTCGATATTTCAAAGGTGGAAACATTCAATGGGATGCAGGATCCCGATGACCACATCGAACAGTTCAAGAATTATATGATGAATTTCGAGGATGACGACCGACTTGTGTGTCGTGCATTTTCACAAACTTTTAAGGGAACAACTCTTAAGTGGTACAATAGGATTCTGAGGGGTCCATATCAAATTTCATAGATTTCTATACTACTTTTCGAAGGCAGATTGTGGGAAGCAAAGAGAGGAGAGCAAATGGTGACACTATATTCAGTGCACACGGGAACCATGAGAAAAATTAAAAGACTATACCAAGAGATTTGTGTTGACCAAGGCTAGTTTGGATAACTGTGAGGAAAATGTGGCAATGACAGTTTTTCGCCAAGGGTTGTTGCGAGGGGATTTAGCTAATAAAACAACAAAGTAGAAGGGCCTTGACTTTTGGAGCTTTGATGGATTAAATTGAGGATTAGATCAAAGTGGAGGCGTCGAGTAGAGTCCGAGGCGGACCCGTCAGCACTTCAAAAAATTCGAGACATGCAACCAATAATCAGGGGCAGCCCTCGAATGGTTATAATAATGGCAATGGTAATCAGCAGTTGAGGCAGAAGAACAATAATTTGCCTCCTCAGAGTGGTGGTTATTCAAATCACACTCCATCTAATACTTACAACATGTCTAGACCAAATACATGGGTCAAGCCTGAGTATTATGCCGATCTGACAGAGAATGTTTCCATCATCTGGGATAAGATCAAGAATTCTGTGAATTACAGGAAGCCGACACCCATCAGTAGACCAAGGGAGGAGAGAAAGAATAAATTTTACCAATATCATGATGATGTTGGACATAATACAAACGATTGTATTACTCTAAAGAAAGAAAACCAATATTTGATTGAGAATGAAAATCTCCTGACTATTGTGAAGTCACATGGGAGCGCATCAAAAATAATGGTGCATCGACTTTGAATGCTGCACCGCCAGCTGAGAATTTGAAGATTATGGATTCACAGGTTAAACCGTTCGATGCTTCTTCTGAATACTTTGAAAAGGATCTGAATAGGTTGCTTCTGATGACAGTTCAAGAGCCTGTGGAAAAGGGGCGTGTTCGATAACTATGCAAGTTTTTTTGAATCGTTGGCTATTTTTGGAGGCGATTCAATGACTGGAAATTCGGACAGTTCGAGGAAAAAGCATGTTGTCAACTTGACAACTCAAATCGAAGGGACAAATGTCAACACACTTGTAAGGAAAGAAAGATATTCCCTTCATTTTGTTTGATGAAGACGATCTGAGAGGTACTGCAGGACCACATAAGCATGATGTGGTGACTGGAGTTGAGGTGGCTGGCGTCGAAATTTGACGTGTGCTGATTGACACTAGCAGTTCTGCTAATGTCCTTTTTAAATCCACATATGATAGAATGACAAATCTACCTCGGATTACTCAATCGGATCGTACAATTATCGGATTCACGGGTGTAACAGCTCGTGTTGTTAAAGAATTCGAAGGTGAAGTTAGTTTGGGAAAAGGACCATTCAAGAAAAAAGTCCAGGTACTCTTTGTGGTGGTGCGCTGTCCCATAAGTTATAATGCTATTTTTGGAAGATCTTGGCTTTCAAGAATGTACGGGGTGGTTTCTACAGTTCATCAGTACTTTAAGTATGTAGTTGGAGACAGAGTTGGGGTTGTTTGAGGCGATCAGAAGGTTGCGAGGGAATACTATGCCACTGCACTTTGGGTCCGAGGATCAAGCTGTGGAGATTTAATGCGAGAATAACAGTTAGAGGGGGCACCCTCGGATTTGGAAGAAAGGGTTGACGATCCGAGGGAAACCGTGGGGTCTTCAATGGATGTCTTCGCTTGGAGGACAAAAGATGTAACAGGAGTACATATTGAGGTAATTCGACATAGCTTGGCCATAGATCCGAAAGTCAACCCGGTAATTCAAAAAAGAAGAGCATTTTCCTCGGAAAAAGTAGAAGCAATTGTCGCTGAATTGGATCGGTTGTCTAAGGTCGGACACATAAGGGAATCATAGTATCTTTTATGGATAGTGAATCCGGTGTTAGTCAAAAAGAAGAATGGGAAATGGAGGATGTGTGTGGATTTTACAGATTTGAATAGAGTTTGACACAAAGATCCTTTTACTAGTTCCTCGAATAGATCACTTGATTGGTTCTACTTCAGGCAACAAAATATTAAGTTTTATGGATGCTTTTGCAGGGTGTAATCAGATCCAAATGGATCCAAAAGATCAAGAGTGCACAACTTTTATAACTGATAGGGGCCTGCATTGTTGTAGAGTGATACCCTTCAGAATGAAGAATGTTGGAGCCACTTATCAGAGATTAATGAATAAAGCTTTTGTTACGCAGATCGGAAGAAATATGGAGGTATATATAGAAGACATGGTAGTGAAAATCTCAAGGGACGAAGTGCATCTTGATGATCTAGAGGAAGCTTTTTTGAATCTAAGGGCGATTAAGTTGAAATTAAATCCTGAGAAATGCACCTTCGGACTTCAGTCGGGGAAGTTTTTGGGTTTTATCATTAGTAAAAAAGGAATAGAAGCTGACCGAGAACAGTTAAAAGCTTTGATAACAATGAATTATCCTCGGTCAATCAAAAAAGTGCAAATTCTGACAGGAAGGTTAGCAACACTTAATCGATTTATTTCAAGATTTTCTGATAAATGCTTTCCTTTCTTTCAAGTGTTACGAGGACCCAACAAGTTTGAATAGACGTCGGAATGTGAATAAGCTTTCACAAACATTAAAAATTGGTTGTCATCACCAGAGAGTTTGGCAAAGCCTCGAAATGAGGAGAAATTATTTATGTATATCGTGGTACCGGATTTTGCACTAAGCGCAGTGTTAATTAGTGAAGATTCAGGAATTCCGAAACCGGTGTATTACGTTAGTAAAAGTTTGGTGGCAGCAGAAAAGAGATATATGAAATTAGAAAAGCTGGCATTAGCATTGGAAATTGCTACTAGGAAGATGCATCCATATTTTCAAGCTCATACTATCGAAGTCCGAAACTCATTCCCCTTAAAAAATGTTTTACAACGACCTGATATTTCGGGGACGATGACTATATGGTTAGTGGAGTTAGGGGATTATGATATCTTATTTACATCTCGAATAGCAATAAAAGCACAAGCACTAGCAGATTTTTTTTGTTGAGTTCCACTCAAGCCGATCAGATGAGGAAGAAACTAAAAAAGCTATACTTGTCGATTCGAGGTGGGTTGTTCAAACAGATGGAAGATCCATTATTTCAGGGTGTAGTGTTGGGGTTCAGTTAATAGCTCTGATGGGAGAGACCATGGTTCAATCAATTAAATTTGGTTTTCATGCTTCGGACAATGAAGCTGAATACAAAGCTGCTTTGGCAGGTTTGAGATTGGAAAAAATTTGTGGGGCGACTTCAGTATGTTTGGAAACAGATTCACAGTTATTAGAAAATTAGGTATCTGGACTTTCCAAAGCAAAGAAGGATCGCTTGATTTTGTATCTTCGGGAGCTTCCAAATTTAATGCTTTTGTTTGACAACGTGGTTGTGGAATATATTGGGCGAGGAAGTAACACGGTGGCTGATTCTTTAGCAAATATTGCTTACAAGGAAGAATATCCTTGGATTTTACTACAATAAAATCCTTCAACTGTTACTCAATCCAGCCAATGTGAAGGTATAGAAGAATTTTTTATCACTGATGAAAGCCAACGCGATTGGCGATCAGATATTCTTAATTTTTTGACTCAAGGACTATTGCCACATGATTCCCAATTGGCCAACATGTTAAGGGGTAAAGCCTTTGGATATATAGTTCTCGATGGAATTTTATATAAAAAGGCATTGACTAGACAATTATTACGATGTTTAAGCAAGCAAGAATCACAAGTATTGTCAGAATTGCATGATGGTGAAGGGTCAGCTCATTGTGGGTTCAAAGCTCTATCGCGTCTAGTTTTACTTGCAGGGTTTTATTGGCCTACGATCATGAACGATGCTAAGAATTTAGTCTGAGGTTGTGATACTTGTCAGATATTTTCCAATGTTATTCATAGACCAGAAGTATCACTCCTGTCTATATTTGAAGCGGTATCATTCGATAGATGGGAAATCGATCTGGTGTGACCTTTGTCGATGGCTTCTGGGGGAAGACAAATGATAATTGTGGTGGTGAATTATTTTACGAAGTGGGCAGAGGCAGAACCGCTATCAGGAACAAAGGTAAAGTATGTCATCAAATTTATTGTGAATAGTATTTGTTGTCGTTTTGGGGTTCCTCGGAGGATCACAACAAATTATGGCCCTCTGTTTAATAATAGGAAAATTACTGCATTTTGTACTTCTAAAGGAATTCATCAATGTTTTTCTACGCCTTTTCATCCTCAAGCTAATGGACAAGTGGAAGCAACAAACAAAACAATTTTAGATCGCTTGAAAAAGAACTTGACATGGAAACAGGAAAATGGCCAAATTATTTACAAGAGGTGTTTTTGGCTTATCGGACGACTCCAAGGGAGGCTATAAAAGAGACTCTTTTTGCTTTGGCATATGGTATGGATACAGTCAGCCCTATTGAATCTACGATGTCATATTTTAGAATATTTCAATATTCTCAAAGATTTAATGATGAAATTCGAAGGGCTAATTTGGATTTGATTGAGGAAAAAGAGTTCGAGCTCATCTGAATGCAATCCATTATCAAACTCTTATGAGGAATAGATATGATTCGAAGCTGAAGAGAAGAGAATTCAAAGAAGGTGATAAGGTGTTGCGAAAAATTTTCTTGCACACAAAGGAGAAGCAATCGGAAAAATGGGAGGATGCTTCAAGCCGGAAAAATGGCTCCGAATTGGGAAGGGCCTTATATAGTTGTTGAAATAATCAAGCCGGGGTCTTATTGTCTTTGTGATTTCAAGGGGAGGATGCTTTAACATCCGTGGAATATCCAACACTTGAAGCTTTTTTTTAGTTGATATGTTTTTGTATTTTGGAATTTTTGTTTTGACTGGCGTACCAAGAAGGTTTTAACGAGGCGTCGTGTACATATCCAATATTATCAATAAAGTTCATTTTTTGGACAATGGTTATTTACATATGTTTGGTTACTATCTTAACAAAACATCAAATACTGATCACCTTTGAGATTGGTTAAGAGTAGAATGTTCTGAAGTGTTTATGACACTTTTCGAAGAAACAACCATGTTTATTAATTATATTACATTTTTATTTTGAAGTGAACGCTTAATAGCACACTGAGAATTTTTTGAAGAGCTACCAAAGCTTAACAACACATTGATATTTTTCGAAGAACTACATTTTTCGAAGAGCTACAATATATCAATGAGCTACAATATCTACCAATTTTTTAAAGGTATTTGAGGAGGTAAGTTTACATTAATTTGTTAAGATTTTCTAGTTATTTTGTTTTTAAAATTCAACATTGAATTATATGCAAGGAGAATGGTAACATACAAAAACCATTTGTCGTTTAGAACAAGTCATTAAGGTATGAAAAAGAGGATATTAAAATTCGACAAGGATAAAAAGATGATAATAAAGTTATTCAGAAGATTCTTCTTCCTCGAATGACTCGTCTTCTAAAGCCGATGAACTAGGAACAGGATCGAATGCTTCGCTCGGGCATTTTTCTTCAGGGATATCATTCCAAAATCCTCTAAGGTCAATTTTTGGATAAGCAGCGTGAAGTTCTCGAAGAAGAAGAATGGTCGCATCTTCTTTTCCGATGCTGATAGTTGTTTGCATATCCTTTGAAAGTTCAGCTTCGACGGTAGTTATAGCAGCAGTTTTTTCAGTTTCGAAACTCTTCTTTAATTTAGCCATGTCATCGGTTGGCTCTTTGTTTTTTGTCTCACAAAGAGTGAGAGAATTTTGAAGCTTATTGGAGTCGTATTTTTCAGCGGCTAGTTCAGTAGCATGGCTCGTGTTGAGTTTTTTCAACTCTGCTTTATGAACATTTATCACCAATTCAGTATCCACAATGTGGGTGATTCGCAGATGATTTTTTATGCAGAGAGCACCTTTGATCAGTTTGGACCGTGCCATTTCATAAGCGTGAAATTGATCGACTACTTTGTCGTGCAAAGTTTCTCTAAACTTTTTCTCAGCTTCGTAAGCTTCTTTGTAGTTAGCCATATATTTGGCCAGTTGCTTTAGATGGGTCTGAGAAGCTTTGACTTGGGAAGCAAGTTTCTTTGCTGCAGTATCAAGCTCAGCAAATGGCTGAAGAGAGACATAAATGGCAAGATTTTGAGTAGGAACACGAAGTTCGGATGTGCCAGTACCTTGAGCGGATAGCTTCTGGAGAAGCTTCGATTGGTGGTGGTCTCCTAAAGTTAAGCATGTGGTTCTGAATTACTTGAAGAACAAAGTCTTCTTCACCAGTAAGTGATTCGGGATTTTCGAAGCTGATATACATGTCAGGATCGAAGGTTGAAGTGGCTTGATTCTCGTTGGAGGTACTATCTTCAACGACTATGGGTTGTCTTCGTTTGATTGATTTTCGATTGAAGGGTTTTGTGGGTTTTCAGCAACAGTGACTTTGTCCTCATAAACCAAAGTGTACGAAGTGATTCTCATATGTTTCTTTTTGTTTCCATGGGAACCAGAGGAAACTTTTTTTTCTTCGATGATGGTTCTCCATCTTTCCCTCTTCGATGGGTGAGAGAGGTTGTTCTGCAATTTTGCGTTTTCGACGCTTTGGCTTTGATGGTGTGGAAGGGCTAGCACCAGATGTGCTAGCTGTCTTTTTACCCTTATTTTCTTTGGCAACTTTTTCTTTCTTCGTTTTTGGAAAATGGCTATCTGATCTGTTGTGAATGGGAAGAAAGGCTTTGCAGTCAGGTTGAGGTATTCGTTCACACACAAGCTTCAGATATGGTTCGGATGATAAATCTTGAGGAGGTAACCCACCTTCTTTGATTGGAAACATATGGTTATGGAGGAAATTGATGGGCTAAAAGGCACTATATCAGAACAAAATAAAGGGAAGGTAAATTTTATATCAAAACATACAAAATTCGAAGAACTTACGATTGCTTCTTCAGACGAGAGTTAGTTTCGAAGGGTTAGTTTCGGAAATCATTTTACCATTTTCCCAAGCTCTTGATATGAAGATGAATTTCTGTTTCCAGAATTTTTCAGCCTCTAAGAGATCATCGATCAAGGTGAGGTAGTAAAAGGGAAGCTTCGGACCTTTCGACAGTTGGGTCAGTGAGATGAAGTCTTTGATGCTGATGGGAATTTTGGATAGACGAGATGCCATGATCAATGATATAAGGGTGAACCACTAATTTGCTGTCACCTAGGTAGGGCATAAGCTGAGGAGTTCGAAGTATTTCACGATCATTGGATCTAGTGGAAACCGAAGACCCTAGTTGATCATTTCTGGGTATACTATTAATTCATCATCCTTGCAGTCCAAAGGAGTTTCTCCTTATTTTGGCAGACGAAGAGTTATGTTTTCTCTCATTCCCCATTGTTTCTTAAGAGCCGAAGCCTGGCTATCCTTATAGTATATGTAGCGAACGTTTGTCAAATCAATAAGATATTTTCTTTCGAGGTTCCTTAGGTTCCTCCCAAATTTTCCCTTTATTCTTCGGAGATGGAACAAGCATCTGCTTCTTCTTGAGTGTCAACCTTGAAATCGGTTTTTGTAGCTTCTGAATCAGCTTCGTTGGCTTTCAAAGTTTCTTCTCGAGGATTTTGAGAAGTTGGGATAATCGTTTCTAAAGAGAGGTTAGTAATTCGAGGTGCTTCCTCTATTACTTCTCTTTGAGGAGGATTGTTGGTATTTGGATTTGAAGGGGAAGGAGTTCGGATAATTGTTAATCCATCTCTCATGGCGATGAAATTTTTTCTTCTTTTGGTTACTGAAGAGTTTTCTGAAGAAGCGTCACTTGTTTTTGGTTTTAGAGGATAAATTCTACTTTAAAATGAGGAGACTCGAGGTGTTTTAGGCCCGCATATTTAAGATGAGAATTGTTCTTCGACTATGGGGGAAGGTGAAAGAGTTGAAACTTTAGTAGGATTGAAGTTACCGTAATAGAATGTTTCAGTAGTAGTTTCGATTTGACCTCATCGAATTAATCTCGATCTTCTGTATTCTTCAGCCCTTTGTGTAATACAGAAGTAATCGTAAGATCCGAACACTAAATTGCTATCAGAATCATAAGATACTGGTGTTTTGGATAGAATGGCCTTTGATTTTTTGGTTCATGGTTTCTTTCTCATAAACCAAGTAAGGGTTGATCGGAGAGGATGAATATTGGTCAGAAAGCTTGAATTTTCTGGTGAAAATCCTGAGAATAGGGGAGGAGCACGATGAAGGTAGCCAAAAACTCTAACGTCTCTCTAAAAAGGTTTTTATGTGAGGAGAGTGAAAATGAAAGGAAGGTTGTATTTATACTAAAGCGAGTGAAGGCGTGTGAAGGTGGAAAGACCATCGGGTGATGTACTTGATGACACATTAGTTCGAGCTCAACTGGGTCCAAATTTTAAGTCATGATTAGTAAAACTATTGAAAAAGAACTTAGACATTTTTGTTTGCAATGCTGATAATGTATGGGTTAGCACATTTGTCATCTGTCATGAGCTCTCAATTAATACGAGACTGAGACCAATTTGTCAAAATTGTAAGGCATTTTCTTCTGAGAATTCTGAAGCCACCGTTAAAGAAATATAGAAACTATTAAAATTTGGACCTATTTGAGAAGAAAAGTAACTAATCTGGATGCCCAAACCCGTATTAGGCAAAAATAAGAATAACCGGTAGAGAATGTGCATTAATTTTACTTACCTAAATAAGGGTTTCGCTATGGATGATTTCCCCTGCCTCGTATTGATCAATTGGTGGATACAATTTTAAATAACGAATGTATGTTTTTCATGGGCGCGTACTTTAGATATAATCAAATTCAGATGCACCCCCATAATGAAGAGCGCACCGCTTTTCAAACAAAAAAAGTTTGTATTGTTATAAAGTTATGCTATTTGGTTTGAAAAATGCAGGTTTACATACCAGAGGCTCATCAATCATATATCCGACAAAAAATTAGGAAAAAAATATATAAACGTACATAGACAACATGATCGTGAAGAGAGACATTAAGGATCTCCAACTTGAAGTTTTATCTAACATATTTGTAACATTGCATAAGTTTAATCTCAAGATTAACCCTTCGAAATGATCGTTTGAAATTTGTAGCAGGAAATTTATAAGGTTCATTGTTAATAAGAATGGAATCAAACCTACCTCGACTAATTAAAGCATTGCTAACCATGAAGCCCCATACAAAATCAATGAGATTATGGGACTTACAAGTTGTCTAGTGGATTAATCACGGTTTATCTTTAAAGCATCCTACAAGAGCCGTCTTTTCTTTGAAATTTTTAAAAGAGTAAATAATTCAGTTAGAATGATAAATGCGATAAATCCTTTTCCACTTTAAAAGAGTATCTAACGTAGTCTAAAATCATATCAGCTCCAGTCCAAGACAAAAAATTATATTTGTACTTATCTGTCTCCAACCATGTCGTGAGTGTCGGCCTGGTTAGGGAGCAGAAAGGGGTGCAAAAACCTATTTACTATGGTAGATAATCATAATCAATATCGAGAAATGATATTTGAGTTTGTAAAAATTAGTATTGGGTTTGACGGTGCTCTAAAACAAATGAGACCATATTTCCAAAATCATGTAATCGTCTTCTTTTCCTCTAAAGAATGTCCTATAAAATCATATATCTCGGCCAAGCTCACGTAGTGGTACATAAAGTTAGGAAAATATGATATTTTATACGAGCCTTGTATAGTGACCAAAAGACAAGTGGTTTTCGACTTCATAAGTGAAATCATGGGGGACATAGTGGATACATCGTTGGATTTGAAAGAAAAAATAGAATGGTAGTCGAACTTGATGGAGCCTCCAATCCCCATGGAGGTGGGGTTGGCATTATCTTGAAAGTACCGTTTAGGGAAGAACGCTAGAAATTATTCAAATTTTGTTTCGACATCACAAACAATATTGTTGAAAATGGGGCAGTTTTTAGTGGTTTGAAATTGGTTTGTATTTTTGGAGCCAAATCTGTATGTGTACAATTTGATTCTCAATTGGTAGTTAGTCAAGTGAAGGGTTTATACGAAGAAAAACAAGAGAGTGTGAGTGTATAATTAGATGCCCTATAAGAATGAGAAAATAAATTTGAACAAGTAGAATATAAGCAAGTACTCTGTCTAGATAACTTAGTTGTCGATTCTTCAGCGAAAATATCAGTTTCAGGGGATAATGCACTCGGCATATCCAAGATAGACCTACTGATAAGGAAAACACCTTGGAGACCAAGGTCATGGTAATAAAAATAGTTTATAATTCGCGACAAGAGTACTTATCCTACTTGTGGGATCAAATTCTCCCATAAGGAAAACCCGAGGCCCGAGCAATTAAAAATCGAGTTGTTAAATATGCAGTTCTTGATTATGTCTTATACAAAAAATGAGCTAGCAAACTGATGTTGCGCTGTTTGAATAGAAACAAAACCAGTTTCATTCTCAAGGACTTGCATGATGAGGTCACTACAGCTCAGTGTGGACACCAAATTTTAAACTAGGGTTTCCTATTGACGGGTTTCCACCGTCTAAATTAAGACTCGGACGTTGAGGCCGTTGTGCGTGGATATGACGCTTGTCAAAATTATTCTAATATGACTCATCTGCCCAACAAACCGATGAATATCATCCTAGTACCTTGTCCTTTTGATAAATGGGGGATTGACTTAGTGGGACATCTACCCGTGGCTACCGGAAAACAAAAAAAATTTGGTGGTGTTTGTGGACTACTTCACGTTATGGGTTAAAGCGAAGGTTTAATAAATTAGCTACTTCTTGCAAAGTTAGATTTTATCCTGTCTTTGAGTCCCATTTATCTTGATGATAGATAACGGACCCTAGTTTTAGAATAGGTGATGATAACATTTTGTAGGCACTATGGGGTAAAACAATATTCTTGGACTCCATTTATCCTCAAGCAAATGGGTAAGTGAAAGTAACGAACATAACCACTATGGACGAATTGAAGAAAAATATTGTAGGAGTTAAGAGAAAGTGTTCCAAAAAATTAACTAAAGTGCTTTGGGAATATTGTATGACTCATAGGTCGGCCACAAGTAGAACTCAATTTCCCTTAGTATATGAGATGGAAATCATTGTTCCTACAGAAATCATCATTTTGAGCCACCAAATCAAACATTACTCAGAGAGAAACAATAGTGAGGAACTACGAATTTCTATCAATTTGATCGAGGGGCGCATCGATCAAGCATGGGTCGGGTAGAGTATTATAAAATTTTAATGAAAATAAAAATTGATTTTAAACTAAGCCCTCAACTCTTATCGAAGGTGATTTAATCGTGAAGAAAACTTTCCATGGAGCAAAATAAAAAACATCTGGGAAACTGGCTCCCAATTGGGATAGATCATAAAAAGTAATCTTCAAAGGGAATTATGGGAGTATATGGTAAAAGATATGGATGGAAACGCACTAAAGCACCCTTGGAACATCCATCATATGAAATTTTACAATTGAACTCTGTAATGCAGTTGTGCGCGCTTTTTCCCTCCTGTTGGCGCAAATAGGAAGGGGGTCGTGTATAATGAAAAATAAACAAAAGTGGTTCATGAGCCAAGTATAAGGTTGAAAAACTGCCACATTATGCAACTGGTCATACCGAGCCTGGACCCACCAGGTCAAACTAGCAAAATTGTTAATAAACCAAGCTTATATAGCTACATAAGTGGTCATACTTGCAATCATAGTTAATAAACTAAACGTGGGGTTTCGAACGTCTTAGGATTATACAAATGGTCATACTGAGCCCTCATATACTAGTCAAATTAAAATTGTGGTTATCAACCAACTTTGAGGTGGTCCAAGCCACAAGGCTATGCAAGTGGTCATACTGAGTCCTGATGTATGAGTCAAATATACATACTGACCCCATGACAAAAAAGTATATCTAAATATATAACCACATTCAATATGCTACAAACATGAGAATGAAGTTCAACATATATAATCCTTTATGTAAGGAGCTTCCACCAATATTAACTCCATTGAAGCATATTGTTGGCACATGGCTCATGACATCTTCGATTTAGTGTAACACACATGGAAGCAACACATAGTCAATATAAAAATACAATGGGTAAAAACACAAGTTGGTAGCTGTTCACAAAAAATTACAACCCAAAATTTTATTATCAATAAACACCATAAATTTACACAACAATAAGTTTTTAATTCAAAATAAATCTCACCACAATAGCCTCGTCCACTAAACTCGCCCGAATGGCGGGACCCCTATTAGTATGATCTCATTCATAGTTGATCCTTTCATCATCACTTTCCCTATCCTCACTTTCATCTTCTCATTGTTCATCTCAAGACGAACACGAGCAATTGTCTTCATATACCAATTTTTTGAGCTTACCCAAGTTCATATTACACTTTTTTCTCTGAAACTGCAAGATAACATCCTTTCGAACCTTTCAAGCAGACCTTGCGTAGCCTCGATAGCCTTGCCTTTTTTTTACTGTGATGACATGTGTAGCTGTTGAGGGAAGATACTCACAAATATGTATGAGAAATTGATAACTATATTTCATAGATTAAAAAAATTACATAATAACAATCGTATTTATACAATTCATTGTGCACTTTCTCTTTCCCACAAAATGCATAACTCTCCTACTTTTAATCGTGGAACAATCTAAATGATCATTACCTTAGTCATGGGAAATTATGTTGGAGTCTTGGTCATGGATTGCCTTTAATTCCCATTGACCTTTTTTTATAGCCAGCTACGTTGTAGACTGACAACGGTTATGATTTTTGGGCACCGATCTTTGTGAACGACCTTGGTAAAATGCGAGACCCTTTCAGTAACACGGTGTAAACTAGGGGTCAGTTTTAAATTTCACCACAAATTATCTTAACTAGTTTCTCCAAGAATGGTTTGTTATCCTTAATACATCCCCACCGGTAGCTCTTCGTGGTGCAGGCCGACTTGGTTATTATGGTGTTTTTAATAAGCCCTTTTGGTACCTCGCAGCCACTCTCCGTTTATGATGGCTCTAAAAAGAGAGGTAAGAAGAAGGAGAAAACAAACAATTTTCCAACGATCCTACGGAGGAGGAATTTTGAAAGTCAAACATTTTTCAGAGGAGTAGTTAGCATGCGTAAACCCCAAGATTGGGTAATAATCTAAGGATGGGCATCATGAGTTTACGGTTAGATATGGTATTCGAGATGTTGTCATAACGCGCGTGTTGGCCCCTGGCGAACAACCCTATCAGCCTGAAAATAATAAAACCTGTCTTTATACGACTTTGTTCGATTAGGGGCTCTGTTTATACTTACCGCCATTTATTCACAATTTGTTTAGCTTCGTGAATATATGTCCCATAAAAATTACTTCTTTTAAGTATAATCTTAAACTCCAACCTGCTTGAAATTCCCGCGTGGTTAGCAAACTCTTTGGTTGTGGTAGATGTTAAACAATTAGTCGGCTTCCCTTCCTTTCATCTCTAGCTAATGAAGATGAGGAGAGCTAGTTTTGAATCGTATAAGCAGACATGTATATTTTTTTATATATTTATAAAATGAGTTCATATATGTTACAGGTGAAGGGAGGCATTAGGAATGCTCCAAAGAAGACAAGCCAGAAGATGTTGTGAATCCACTTTTTAGCCTATCAGCTGCTACAAACGCAGTGTAAGGTTTGGACATGTCGCATTCGTTTACTTAAGTGAACTACCTAGGGTGTAGTTTGTGGTGTATTCCTAAATTAGAGATCACTGAGGAGGGCCACGTGAAGATGACGGCTAGTGAGGATCATGCGACCGTAGATGAACTGCAAACTTTAATGGAGCCAAGATTTCCTGACCACTACAACAGCAGGGTGGGCTTGTTTGTACCCCAAAGTTGAAATGGTAAAGAAGTGGAGGATTCCTCCCATGTGTGAGGAAAAGGAGCAAGACAGGAGAAAGGGCTTACAATTAGTGAGGATGGTGAGGGTAGTCACAAAGAAGGTATCAGTGGACCGTCAGGTGAGGGTTATGGGAAGAAGGTAACCCTTCCTTTAGTGGACGATGAGGAAGTTCCTCCTTTGAAGAGAAACATAGTGATAAAATATGTGGTACCAATATCCCGACAAAAGCCAGCACTGGTTGGTGAATATGAGGATGATGGAAGGGGTCTGAAGGTGAAGAAGACGGGTGTACCATCAGTGTCCGAGGTGCTTAGGGAAAACAATTAAGTACCTGAGGTGTAGTTATTGGATAATTTTGATGAGAAAGTTAAAGGTGATTGCTACATGAAAGATTCGGGCAAGGATGGGGTTGTCACAACAAAATTTCATGTAGAGGAAGCCCCACGAAGGGAAACCTTCGTGAATGGTATGGGGTCGGATTATCTTTCATCAATGTCATAAGGCCAGACCTGGTGCAATTGAGAGGAAGCGCTATTTATGTCACCCGAAGAGCTTTGGGTACGTCATAAGGCACCCTCTGACTAAACCATGCGCCGCCCCACACTATTGATGCTTAGGAAGTTGAAACATTGTCCAGACCTATCATTTTATGACAATATGCCAAGGACGGAGATAGTACACTGGCAACTTGAGTTGGCGATTGAGGTGAGTATAATTTGACTTAGTTAAAGTTTTGACATTGGCACAAACGCTAATGGATGGTTGTGTGTTTGAATTTTGCATAGTCACCATAATTCGGTAGTACTTTCCTATCGTCGCATGTCCCCTTCTGACGTCCAGACTATGGAGAATTGGAAACAAGAGGCCTCATTCTTTAGATCAGTGAAGCGATTGAAAACGGAGCTAGCCCATTTAAAAAACACTTATGTATCTACAAAGACACGTCATGAGAAGGCACTCCAAAACAATGATTAGCTACAAAATGCTCTGACCATTGTTGCTTATGAACAAAGTGTGTGTCGTAAGGAGTTTCCAGAAATCATCACTTGGAGGATTTGGCTAACGGTGCAGCGCAACAAGCTATCTAAGAAAAATGAAGAGTTTATGGCTCAAAGTGCAGGTCTACTGACTCAGAATATGGCGCAAGCGGAAATGATAGAGGACCATGGAGAAACGATGGTAGCTCTTACTTTGGAAAATTACACCTTTCTTATAGCTTCCCTATAGGCCAAGGAAGATAAAGTGAAGAAGAGGATATAGCTTACGAAGAAGGTGGAGCAGGAGAGGCAACTGATGAATATTTCAGTGGGGATGGTTGACAAAAACCAGAATGAGACGATCCTGGAGTTATGGAAGTTGAACCTAGGCATATCTTTGGGGGGTTTAGGAAATTCACTCATGTGGAGGAATAGTTGGACCAGGTTGATAATTAACCAGAGGCCGCATACCCTGTGAAAAATAAGTTGCAGCTATCTACATCTAATCCCCTTGTGCTGGCGGCCAAAGTAGGGACGGCCGAGGTGCCCCCCATTGGAGAAGTGGCAAGCATAGTGCCAGAAAAGAAAAATTCCCACTCTCTAGAGAGAGTTGAGAGTTGTAGCATATGTTTTATTTGTTAACAAAAAACTTATTTGGAATGTTTTTATTAATTTTTTTATAAAAATGTGAGAGGTGGAGATGTTTGTTTATATATGAATTAATTATTTCTCTTGATATAAAATTGGGACCTTAGTGTGTCCTATCGGGTAGCCCATAAAGGCATGTCAATCGGCTTATTCATGAGAGAGATCGATTTGGTCTATTATGTAGCCTATAAATGCTTGATAAATTACCGATTCGCTTATAATACCGGTTTTAAGTATTGGGCTAAGTGTGTCCCCTTACATATCCCTTCAGAGAATTGATAATTAGCCAGTCGTTTAATAGACTCAAGTGGTATGGGTCAGTATCGTCCATTGTGTAGCCCATAGGCGTGGTTCATGAACCAGTTCGCACTTTAGAGAAGGAAATAGAACATACAACAAACACAGAGAGGCGAAAACAATAAATTGTCATTAATGAAAGAAAAGATGTGCCTTATTAAAAAAACCTCTGCGCTATCAGAAGGGAAAAATAACGCACATTAAAATACGTAGCTTGGTGGTAGAGTTTTAAATGTCTAATATTTCACGGGTTCTTGAGTACTTGACTATCTAGGTCAACGAGGCAATATGCACCATGGTGACCTCTGGTGATGATTTTGTAGAGGCCCTTCCAGGTGAGGCCCAGTTTTCGTGTAACTTCATCACTTGTTCCTTGAAAAAAAAATTCATGATTAAATCACCTTCGTGCAGGGTTCGCGATCTAAGTTTTGAGTTGAATCGACTCTGCATCAGATTTTTGTAATGTTCAGCATGTACCCGAGCTTCGTCAAGTTATTCTTGAATCAGATCAATGTTGAGTGCGCGCTCAGTCTCGTTGTTGAGCTTTGAGTAGTTTGTCACCCTAGGGATCGGTATGATGATTTATGTCGCAACTACTGCCTTCAAACCATAGACTAAAATAAAAAGGGTCTCATTGTTGCTGAGCGCGGGTTGGTACGATAATCATATAGGATCTCGATCAGTTTATCATGCCACTTTCCTTTTGGCTCCCTACAACTTATTTTTTATGCCATATAGGAGAGTATGGTTTCTCACTTCAACTTGTCTGTTTGCTTGGGGATAATATGGGGTAGAGAAATATTTTTCTGTGCCATAACGTCTATTGAATATTGTAAGGACGGAATTTTGAAATTGCAGACGGTTATTTGTCATAAGGAAGCATGGGATACCGAAACGGTCTAAGATCTAGTGGTGCATAAATTCACATATTTCTTGTGCTCTTTTTGGGCAACGTACTTTAGCCTCAAACAATTTTGTGAAGTAGTCCACAAAAACCACTAACTACTGATGTTTCCCAGTCGCCAAAGGCAGCAACCTAACTAAATCGGTTCTTCACTTATCAATAGGGCATGGGATTGGGTTATGAGTCATGGGCTTGCTTGGTAGATAACCAGTGTTGGAAAATTGCTGGCTTTGATGGCACAGTTGTACTATGCACTCGGTGTCCGCGGGCGTAGGCGAATAGTAACCTCCCAAGTCGTGTATAACTTTGGTAGCTTCATCTTAACTTACGTGTCGTAGCATAAGTCTTGTAGCACTCTTTTAGTAGAGGACATCTTCCAATATATTGTATTTGGAGGGACGCAATTGCAAAGCCCTTGTTGTCATCTTCTCCTCATATAGAATACTATCACTGAGGTACATGTGATACGGTTGGCTCCAGTCGGTTGCTTACTCTACTATGAAAATATCAGGACCCATCATCAGTTTCTCCGCCGCCTAGTGCACTCGAGGCCCCATTGGCCTCAATAATCCATTCATGCGGGTCGTCATCCTACTAGGGTCCGCCAATGCTGGTCTCGCCTCGCGATGTGTAAAATTCGTTAATGAACTTTGCAATGCCTTAACCTTGGACCAATGTTCATGGTTCGTACTTAATATTATATTCACCTAGTTTCATCGATTATCTCCTTGGTCTACTATATATATCAAATTTTGGCAGTACGTACCCCAATGGAAAATAAGTGCGCACGGTGACAGTGTGAATTTGAAAATAGGGTCGCATCTCATGCGCCACTACCACAAGTTCCAAGGCCAACTTCTCTAAATTAAGATAGATGATATAGTAGATTGGTTGTTTCACATTCTCTGACTCCCGAATTAACACCACACTAATAGAAAAAACAGAAACCCAAGAGTATAGGAAAAGGGGTTCACCTGTGGTGGGGACTAATAGGATTTCTGGTGATGTGAGGTACTTTATTAGCACAACAAATGCTTTACTGTATCGTGCATCCTAAGAGAAATTATTGGATCCCGGAAGCACCTCAAAGAAAGGGTGACTTTTATCTGATGCACGTGAAATCAAGTGCGGCAAAGCCGCTACTCGTTCTGTTAAGCATTACACTTCTTTGTTATTCCTAGGAGGCTCCATCTGCAACAGGGTTTTTAATTGATTGGGGTCAGCTTCTATCTCGTTTCTTCTAACGATGTAGCTTAGAAATTTGTTGTTGCGGACACCCAAAGAGCATTTAACTGGATTCAACTTAAGGTTAAACCATCTAAGGGTGGTGAATATGTTTCTCAATACTTCAAGTTATCGAGTCCATATGGTTTCTTTAAACACTCATGTGGTTCTCGAAGATCTGATTGACCAGGCGTTGGTACGTGGAACTTGCATTCTTAGGATCGAGGGGTATAGTTGTATACTAGTAGAGCCCTGTTTTGGTCTTGAATGTAGTGTGCTCTTCATCCTTAGGGTGCATGCAAATTTGGTTGTAGCCATAATAAGTTTCCATAAACAACAAATACGCACATCCTGATGCTGAATCCACAAGCTAGTCATTGCGAGGGAGCAAGAAGGCGTCCTTCGGGCAAGCTTTATTGAGATTGGTGAAATCCACGTACTTACGCCAGTTACCACCTTTATTTTTAACAAAAAATGAGGTTGCTACCCACATCGGATACTGGTTTTACGGATGTATCCAAGCTGGAAGAGCTTGTCTACTTCCATGGTAATGGCTTTAGCCTTCTCCATTGAGAATGATCGTTGCTTCTGGCGGATCGGGTTAGCTCGCATGTTGATCGCTAGTTCGTGGAAAATAAATTATGGGTCAACCCCATACACGTCTCTAGCATTCCATGCAAAAATATCAAAACTATTTTGTACTAAGTTAATCAAGGAACATCAAAAACTGTGGTCTAACTCATTACCTATTCGAGGTACACGACCCTCTGTCAGTATTTCTTCATGCACATTTTTAGGAGCATCAGTTATTAGATTGGTTTCAAAAGGGTCGTCGACTGATTCGGGAAACATGATAAAGTTTATGGCTCGATTCCCCCCCCCCCCCCCCCCCCTCGCCAATTAATTGATATCGCAACGAGTGTCGCATAAATAAAGGGAACCGAAGAGCCAGGAGATGATAGTAACGAAGGCTATTGTGAGTCAGATACAAGAATACACTCCAACATTAAAAAGAAAAAAAATATCACACGTACCAAAGGAAGATAAGGCAAAAGAAAAAAATTATGAGAAGAAGAAGAAAAAAAGTTAAAGACCGGCCTGGAAATTGTTCCTGTTGCAGATCAAGCGACCATCCCTCATATGTTGGAGTGCTACAAAGCTCAAGCATCAGAAAACCATTCCTCACTTTTTCCAAAATAGGATCTATGGGTGGTTGAAGTTCAAAATCTAGAGGGTAGTCGACAGGAGTTGGGTATTGAAACCGAACAACAACATCTTTTAGCGCCGGGGGGATCTATCGATATTGAACATTTACAGCTTGTGGAAGTAGACTCTCATGCCCTTGCTCTACTTTATCTTGTCAAACCTATTTTAAAAATTAGAAAGGAAAGAAACATAGCAAGATGAGACCATATCATTTTTTAAAGAAGAATATAAGTGTCATACAAAAAGCCATCGACGAGCAAAAGAACCGTGCTGACAACCGAAAAAGTTAGGTCAAAATGGTCGAGAAAGAGATCATGAAGCAAAATCTGTTCTTGAAGCTAATATTTCCATGGTGAATTCTCCTTAGGAGAGCAGGCTCGGAAATACCAAGAGGTGGAAAAGGATCATGATGTTCAAATAGATGTCATTCAGATATTTTTAGATGAGCATAATGCGGTTACTATAACAGCCTAGCAGGACCTAACCGCATACAAGGGACATGCAACAAAGGACCAAGAGGCTGCAGTTGATGTATATGTTGAGGAATGCCTAAGCTCCCTAGATAAGCAGGATGCTAAAATAAATTTCGATTTGGTTCTTCATTTCCACAAAATGATCTTCGAGATAAGCCTTGGATCCTTTTTGGTAATGGTACCCGAAGAAGAACAGTTTTGTAACCTTTTCGTTACAGATGAGCTAGAAATCACATAAGATTTGGATGATGAATATAATGATTCTGAAATCATGCGTAAAGATGACGAATCTGGATGTGGAAGTTCCGAGGAGGATTAGGAGCCAAAGAATTCTACCGATGGGGAAAAAAAAGAATGGCCAAGTCGACAAAATAAGTCTAAGTTCAATTAAATGATATTTACTCACCCTTTTTTAACGTCTTTTGTATTTTTAAAAAAATCCAAGTCTCTAGATAGCTAGGGAATTTTGTACTCGTATTTGGATCTGATCAATATAAGTTTTTGTTTTTTACTTCGTGCTATTATAAAAATTTATTATTTTTCAACAATGTTGCCAGACTCTTCCTAGTTCAGAGTGAGAATTCCCCAACCGGTCACCAAAACATTCTTTGAACCTGACCAGCTAGTGATGGAGCCTTTTAAAAGTCACTAACTAGTGTTGGAATCATTACATATAACCAAGTAGTGTTGGAACATTTTAAATATGACCAACTAGTATTTGAACTTTCACTCTTGACCAACTAGCGTTGGAACCTTTTAAAGGTAGCCAACTAGTATTAGAACTTTTACACTTCACCAACTAGTGTTAGAACTTATACACTTCACCAACTAGTGCTGGAACCTTTTAAGTTTTAGATCGGATATTTCTGGGCCGATTAACAACAAAACGGAAATATAAAAGCCAAAAAGATACATAAAGACGGTTATGTGAACACCCCATTAAAACCTTTTGCGCCACCCCATAATGTCATTTTTACTTATTTTTTGGTTGTATGTGTTGCAATCATGCTTTTTTCAAGGAGTAACCCAATCCAAAATAGAGTAAAAAAAACCTTAATTTTCATCTAGAAAGTAATCCTAATTGATAAAACATAAACCTTAACATGTTTTATCACTACCAATTCAATCCATCATGTAATTGTAAACCTTAGATTCATACATCTACCAAC
The DNA here is from genome assembly GCA_036936605.1 of Limnanthes douglasii subsp. nivea. Taxonomy (NCBI): domain Eukaryota; kingdom Viridiplantae; phylum Streptophyta; class Magnoliopsida; order Brassicales; family Limnanthaceae; genus Limnanthes; species Limnanthes douglasii. Next base: position 199,084,098 of record JAUPFV010000001.1, on the reverse strand, counting down.
TAAGTCAGCTCCCAAAATTGTGGAACCTTTACTGAAAAGTAAAATTATATGTTATATAATTTTTTGATAACAATCAATCTGAAAGGGGAAGGTTGTGATACCATTTATAGGTTTAAATATCGCAAACCATTAAACTGATTATTACTAAATAGTCTTTTCTAGAATGGATTTAAACGTTAGATGTGGAATAAAAGTACTTACACAATTTATATGACATCTTCTTTTAGTTTTTATGTTATTTTAGGTTCTTCGGTCTTCTAATTAACAGCATAGCATAAATCTGTATGAAAATGTATGAATGAAGATTGGGTTTATCTTCCTTTTTATATGTGATTAAAAATTATGGTTTGAACTTAATGCCAAATCGCAATCATATTCCTAATCTATGTTGATGTGATCATAGGTCATAACCAGAAGAACTGTTTATTCATAGATTATTGTCTAATAATAAGGCATAACACTATCATTAAGTTACACCCATCAACCATACTAAGGTACCCCCAATAAGAAAGTAATAACCAAGGGGTACTACGATAAGAAAAGTCAAAGCCAAAGGATATTAGGCAAAGTAGACCCATGAAAGGATAGACTGAGGCCCCGTCGGTGGGGCAGCATAATGGAAAAGGAATAATAGGAAGATCTAGACGTCACCCAAAGTATAGCAGGACCATGATCCCCCAGAGAAGCAGGCCGGTACCCCAGCCGATATTAAACTAAAGCCCACACGAGGATCGTACAATACCTCCGCCAACAATTGAATAGTGGCATCGAGATTTAATCCCACTTAGAGCAGTGCTCATGACGTGGAAGTAAAGCTTTAACCAATGATCAAGTCTAACAGAAAACGATGAATTATTAGGAGATAGTAAATAGTGTATTAAACAAATATTATATAAAGGATATGGGATCCACAAAATGATGTAAGATTTTATTTCGATAAAAGTAATCAGATATTAACACTTTATTCTTCTGTTTTCCATTCCATAAATCTATCGCTAAAATTCTTCACCATATTTTAGCCCCGTCTGTGGAAATGTTATTCAGAGTTTGTGTTATGGTAAGTGATGATGTTGACTAGGCCAGGAAATCGAAAGAGAGAATATGGTTGCCCCCCACAAGGAAATGAGGGCAGGAAAATCAAGGAGTCCAAGAGAATCCACCCGACGATGAAGCCATCTTAGGAGCTGATCAAGCAGACCATCGAGACGTTTATGTAACAGGAAACCAAACCGACAATCAGTCCAATATTAATGCTGAGGAAAATGATGGCGGACCTCCTGAGGAAGAAAAACCCGTAAACCTTGGTTTGTTTCCACCCCTTCAAACGTGCAGATATTCAAAACTCAAACCGAATGAATCAAGTGTGAGCAGCAACGGGCAGCTCAGTGGTAACAGGAGAAAGACCCCGAAGCCAGGCTGGGTTTCGATCAAATTGCTGAAACCCATACTAGTTTTTAAGCAAGAAGCCCACTTAGGGGGTGATGGTTGATATAATAATGTCTTACTGGAGAATTGTGGGGATGACCTCACATAGAAAAGCAAGATTCATGCCCACAGAAACGAACGCACCGATGAGAGCAAAAGCAAGAAACAAAGGAAGAAAAGGGCGACGAACTCTCATCGGGACGTCCTGACTTCAAAAGCAGCACCCAAGGAGAATGGAGTGGTGGAGGTCGTCGAATATGATCAGGTAAGACCTATTATGGTGAGTATGTTTTTCAATAATCCCTCTTTATGAAGAGAATCCTCGAGGGAAAACTTCCATGAAAATTCAACCCACATAAGATGATTTGTACGATAGCTTTAAGGACCCCGAGCACCACTTCGAGTAATTTATGAATTTGATGATGGAATTCAACCCTAATGACGTGCTACTTTGTATAGAGTTTTCAATGACATTCAAAGGGAATGCATTAGACTAGTTCAACAGCCTTCAAAAGGGTCTATCAAGGATTTTGAAGGCTTGTGGCTCGCATTTCAAAACCGCTTCATGGAATATAAAGAGCACAAGTGTGAAGGCAATAATATCATGGATCTGTATCAGCGGATGGGGGAAACACTAAAGAGTTATGTGTAAAGATTCATACAAGAAATTAACTCCCTATCAGGTTGTGCTGAAGCAGTAGCGGTAGCAGCGTTCAAAAGAGGGTTGGATCGAGACGGCCCCATCTTCATTGACCTCATTACGCTTCCAGTCAAAATGATAGGTGATATCCTCGCCCGATCGAATCACTTTATCTAAGTCGACGATTCCAAAAAGGCAGACCTCATGCCCAATTGCCAATACAAGAGCCTAGAGTTCAAGACGGCCTTTATTGAGAAGAACTGATGTGAGGAGGGACCCAGACCGGACGGTCAACGCTCTCAGACCAGCTAGACGTGACCACCTTACTATGAGAACTCAACAAGGAAGTTCACCTCATGACTGAGAACATAACTGTTATCTATGAAAAGACTAAGGGGAGAACTAAGTACCAGCCACCGAGGGGTATATTGGCGGCACCAAACAGACTATTCCCTTGATATTTTTGCGCCTACCATAATGATCATGAACAACCGACAGAAGAGTGTTGGTAGCTGAAAGAGGAGATTTAGAGACTGGTCGACAGTGGGGGCCTCGTCCAATTTTAGAAATAACGATAGAATGTAGTGGTAGACGATAGGGCGCCCAACACCGAAACAACCGAGGCGGTAGACAAACCCATAAAAAAATGGTTGTGCACAATATTTGGAGGCGATACTTGTCTGGGACAGATCCAGCGGCACAAAAGTGTCATCGTAAGGACCTCTACATCCACCTAGCCGGTAGCTCTTCATATCATAACTTTCGAGAGTCGGTTGCGAATTTGACCTTCAACGATGATGATTTAAAGAGAGTTATCACACCTCATGAGGATGCGCTGACAATAAGTTTCAATATCTCGACAATGTTATATTTAAGGAAATCTACGAGAAAATGATAGGGGGACCCTTACAAAATAATGGATAGACAACTGGTCAGTTATGAGGGAAAATCAACAAAATGCATTTGTCAGATTGAACTTCTGGGGACAGTCAGGTATGAAAATACCAAGAAGATGATCCACACCCTATTTATAATTGTTGATGCTCCCAGCCCACAGCATGCAATTATGGGAAAACCATGGCTACATAAGCTCAAGGCTACGGTTTGCTCGTTGGGGCATTGCATCAAATACCCAATGGAGAATCTGGTGTGAATAATTCGAGCCAATCAAAGGAAAGCAAGACAGTGTTATGCAATAACAATGGACCCTTCCAACAAAACCAAATAGCAATTAATAAACTCTAAGGTGTGGAGTCATCAAGCGTCACTTGAAGGAAATAATTTAGAGGTGGACGACCCCAAAGAGAATAAAGAGGAGAAACCCCCCCCCCCCCCTCCCCCCCCCCCCCAGAAGAATAGAGCATAACTCTGAATGAGGGAAAATCATCAAGATAGGTAATAACCTCGAGCAAAAATTTAAAAACAGTCTAATAACTCTACTATAGGAAAATCATGATTTGTTTGCATAAACGGCGGCCTTTTTCTCTAGACAAGGAACTGTACCCAATTGAGATAGCCAACCCCATATTAGTAAAAATGAAGAATGGACAATGACGGATATGCATTGAATTTACAAATCTCAAGCAATCCTTCCCGAAGGACGTTTTCTCATTACCAAGAATAGATTAGTGGTGGATGTCGTTTTTTGGAAAAGAGTACATGTCCGAGCATGTCGGTATACAATTTTAGATGATCTGTTATATAGGAAAAGTGCCACCCGACCTCTTTTGCGATGTGTGAGTAATGAGGAAGCAGGAATAATCCTTCGAGATATGCATGAGAGGGAAGTCGGTGCTCATTGTGGCTATCAGAGTCTAATAAGAAGAATTTTACTTATTTTATGTTATTATTACTTATTAATTTAACCATATCTCAACAATATCCAGATACATCATTAAGCGTGTGACAATTATAAAATTTCCAATAATCTCCCACTTAGATCATCAAATGCTCCTAAATGTTTCATTTACTTAACGTAATCACTATAATACTATTGTCCATAGATAAACTGAATATTCTAGTACATAATGATGAACAATAAAGGACAAAATACCTCTTCAATGCAATATGAACAAATGGATTCAATCGTAAACACATTATCATCATTAATCTACTACATTGATTAATTATGGTGTGTGGCATAAGAATAATATAAAAAATAGTCATATATATATATATATTGTTAATTGGTCTTGCTTAAGTGAAGATCTACTTAATGACCAACATAAGTAATATTACTAAATGAGCGTACTTATTATATATATTAGCCTGTAAAATGTAAGTGTACACATGTAAAGGTAAAACATACATCGAGACATATTATAAACTCACATTGAAATCAATGATTCTCTAAACAAACAACATTTATCTTAATGATGTATTCTAGAAAAGTTATAGATAGTAAGAGGATCTGTCATCATGTGGTTTCCCCTGATATGATTTATGCTAATTTGAAAACTTTATACACTCTCTTGAACATACAAGAACTCAATATCTATATTTTTGGACTTATTAAACTTTAAGATACTTAACCACAGAATTAGTGTCACACTATAGCCTTATGGGATTTTCTACCCCTTCTACAATGAAAAATTCTACAACTCATTAGATGGTTGGACGACTTAGAGCACTCAACAAATTTTACCACCATAGTGAAGTATGCAACTAGTGTTGTTGTACACTTTCACATAATGTTGTACCTCCAACTATTAGGGATATTACTTTTGAAGTGCTAGAAAATGTGTCCATAGACCTACCAGAAATCGAGTTAAAATATTAAATGATCTTCATATAATGTAACTTCCTATATGTCGACGTATGTCCTTTTGTTTATTTCTTATATCAGAGAATCATATTGACCACTTTTGTGGTACGTCCTTAAATTACTTTAAAACTTTTCTGATAACTCGACAATAATTAATTATACGGCCTTGTACAAAACTTTAGCATACATCAGACTCATGAATACCGGATCATATGGAGTATTTTGCATCTCTTCAATCTTAAAGTGTGTTCTTTGGACATCGGCTAAGACTTAATTTGTTACTTTTTCTAATAGGGGTATTTGAGGGTTTGTTGTTTTTTATTTTATAATATTACAACATAGTTTCTATATATATATATATCTTATGTGGTACTTCTAGGATCCCACGGGAGTGATCCCAGTGAATTTGAATTCTTAATACAAAAATCGCATCATCAAGATTTTTCACATCAAATATATACAATAGAAATCTCTTGGTAGTATGTAACAATTATTTATCGTTCATAGCCATCAGTATGTTATCAACATCAATACTAAAAATATGAACTTACTCTCACAGAAATTTTAATGCACACAGTTCTCAACTGAGTTCATCTTAAAACCAAAGGAAACTATAACCTCAAGGAACGTATGGTACCATTATCGAGAAGAATGTTTGAACCCATAAATAGATTTCTTAAGTTTATACGACATAGACTTTGAATCACCAATTAAAAAGTACTCAGGTTGCATCATATATATTTTTTCCTCACTGTCACCATTGAGAAAAATGGTCTTAAGATCCATATGATGAAATTTTAGGTCAAAATATATAATTAATTTCATGATTGCTCCAAAAGAGTCATTCGATCAATCTGGAGAGAATGTATGTTTAAAATCAATCCATTCACGTTGATTATAACCTTTTTAATGACTTTCACTTTATTTCGCTCCAAATTACCTTGGAAATATCGTTTGGTTTTACAAGCACTTGTATTATTTCCTTTAGGTAATGGGATAAGCTCACATATTACATTATTTTGCATTGACTTATACTCATCTTATATAACATTGATCCATAATTGAGAATATGAAATCTTCACTGATTCACATGAACATGATGAATCATTTATCATTACTCCGCATGAATTTTCATATTCTAGAAGATATACTTTAAATTTGAAGATATAACATTCTTATTTTCTTTTGTAGAAATTTTCTTAAATGTACTATTACTTTATTTTGCACTTCTCAATGAGGTATAATTTGATCTTCTTCAAAAAAAATTATTTTATTTTCTATATCGAAGATAAATATCATCATGGATATTTTTATGTATCAACGGGACTAAAATGATTAGCATTAAAACCAACAGGAATCATTATGGTGTGATATGTTGGCTTCATAACCTACTTATCTTTGTTAGAACCATTATGAATCTATATGGATTGTTTCTCGAAATGAACATTTGTTCGTAAATTATCCCAAAAAAATCAACATCCTCAAATAATCTTGTTATTCACATCTCAGACACACTTATAATTGAAGAATAATAAAATGTAAAGTCCTTTGAATGTTCATAATATCCAATAAAATAATAGTTAACCGCCTTAGTGTCAAATTTATTTTGATTCATTTTATAAGGTTTTACTTGAGACAAATATACCCAAACATGCATGTGATTTAAGTTAGGTTTGCTCAATATCCAAAATTTATGTGGGGTCTTAATGGTTGTTTTGTGAGATCTATATTGAGAATGTATACTGAATATTTGATGGCCTCTACTTATAGTGATATTGGTGGAGTTGAATGATTAATTATATTTCTCACCATAACCTTAAGCATATGGTTTTGTCTCTCAATTATGTATTTTATGTCGAGTGAACCCGATATTATATTCTAAGAAACTATGTCACACTCATCTAGCTAATTTCTAAATGATTCATGATATTGTTCACTTGTACCATCATAATTAACATAGTACTCAATACAGCAGCCAGATCTGACACACTTAATGTTCTTACCAAGTTTTATATCAAATATTTACGTTTAGTGACTATGAACTTGTTTTAGGGCTTTTGATATCTCATGATTTAGGTATGGATATACGACGGCGGTATAAGTTGTCTTAAAATGAGATAAAATATCATTTTATGTTCCACGATGCATTTGGGAACAGTCCTCATTTATGGTATGTATCAACTCTAAAACTTTTGTTGCTCTGTATACACCTAACATATTGAATATGGTATATTGTTCCTTTATATGTTCGATGCTAGAACTGAATACTAAATAATAAAATAAACATAATAAATCTAATAAACTTTTTAATGACAAATTCATGTGTTCATGCATTCTAGCCTTAAATATATGACCTAAATGTTTATATCAAAGATTTCTTAAATTATCATATACATGTATTTTAATTGATTATTTATGATGTTTAATAGTATTTAATAAATATAATGTGTCGTTCATCTTTAAATATGCAGTACTCATCACATTATCATGTTAATAAATAGTAATTTGATTATTTCCAAAAAGACCTTAATATCCACAAGTGTCTTTTAATAAAAATGATTAAGTTTCTTCTAACATCTTTCAAACACAATAAATGTTCACGATAAAGTAACAACTGAAAATCACAAATGGTATAAAATAAGCATGAATTTTACTTTAATTGATATCTGAATTTTTCACCATCACTGAGGTTTCGACTTTTTATCGTATATTGCTTATAAATACAAGCATGGGTGGTTTTAACCATATCAGTCCACTATGTGTTTCTTGCAACTAAAACTAATAGTTATTTTTGAATCGATTAGAGTGTTGAGATTATCTTTAGCTTTTATAATCTTGGTATTTTTCAAACTCTCTTTGGAAATATCGTATCCTTTTTAAAAAAGAAACACCAACCTACAATAGGTGATTCTTTAGATTTATTTGCTTTTGAATCAGATGTTTTTTCAAATTCTCTATCATACTTTGTATTGTCTGATTTTCCTTGTTGAGAACTCGCCATATGAAACTCGAGATGTTCTTGTTTTAGTCTTTCTTCCTCTTAAGTATAAAAGGAAAATTACCATGACTTTCTTAGGAAGGTCAATCTCAAGTGTCGTTAACTTTAGATTGATCATTGATATCTCAAAAATGTGTCGCCTGATTTTTCTTCTGTCATTATGTTTCATGATTGAGACCTGTATGAGCAACATCTTGATTTCCATCTTACTAAACATTCCAAAACATTTTTCAACTACTTTAAGAGACTGAATTACATAGGTGATCTTAGACGAGACCGGCCCATTGAATACCAAATGCATTAAGTATTTCATGATTACCAAGCTAAACTATTTGACATTTCTCACGCTTCTTTTTTCTTTTCTTTATGAGAGATATCTTTAGCGAGGGTCGTAGTTTCTTAATCCTAAATTTCATATCAAAATCATTACATTTCAAATATAATTCATTTTTCTTTATTCATTAGAATGAAGAAAAAGAACTAACCCGTTTAAAATGGAAGGTTTATTGTCTAACTTTAAGGATATTAACTACAACATTACACGTAATAAACATGACATTTATTTACATATAAATTTAAAACAGTTATTAAATATGGATCAAACATATAAACCATAAATTTACATCATTTATAAGATACTTTTTTGTGAGAAAACATATTAACGTGCACTAATTTAAGTTTCAGAAAAATCATTGTTGATCTAATTTCAAACGACTTAAATCGGGAGAACCCTTCATGGTGTGGTATGTTGGTTTTATGAGTTATCTGTTTCAATCCAAGATTTAATGACCAATTATAATTAAAATATCATGTTCATAATTAACCATATTAAAGAGGGATCATTAGAGTCTTATATGTTTACTTAATGATATGTAATACTTGAAACGGTTCTAATCATGAACTCGTTAATTTGTTGATATGATGCCTACATAATCTACTTACCGAACTTATGATGACATAAGTCATAAATTCCATATAGTAGAGACACAATAAATAACCACATACAAAAAATTACTCAATTCCAAAAATAACATGCGGTCTAGGTTTGAATGGGACCTCTCTAAGTGCACACAATGTGTCAAGCTATAGTGAGACTTTTTCATTGCAGAAGCTCGGCATTATCAAGGTAAAAAATACATTATCGCGGCTTATCAGATAGTTATCGCGGAAATATCAGGGGTTATCGCGACGATTGATGCATGACCATTCTTTTTTTTATGAAAACAACAAAGTTCATTAGTGTGAATCTGTTTATAGAAAATTGATAATTTAATGTCTACTTTTTATTTTCTTTTGACTTTTTATTTTAATGAATCGAAAAAATTTATCAATCTAACTTAAGGAAAACATTTACTTTTTAAATATCTATTTCAGTTTTATGGATCACTTCTGGTCGTATTATAGCTTTTATATGTCGCGATGATATTATATCAGTGGTAATAAATTTATCTCAAATTTGAATAAAAAACTTTAACGTTCATCTAAAATCATTCTTAATTGATAAAATATAAAATATAATTCGATTTACTACTATTAAATCAACCAATTATGCAACTTTAAACTCAAGATCCGAACATCTACCTACTCAACTAGTAAACAATTTTAACTGATTTAAAAACAAATAAATATATCAATTAATTTGGAAGAGAAAAATATTGATATCACTTAATAGAGGTTCGAATCACACAAATATTTAACATAATTCTTACTAAATAATCTCATTTTGAAATTGATTTAATCCCTAAATGTGAAATAAAAATACTTAAAGAATTATTGGTTACATCGTACTTTTTTCGTCGCTAATGTTTTTATTCTTGTAATTGTTTTAGTTAATCATTGAGTTGTTGAGTTCTTAAATGATAACATGGTCAAATTTATACTTTAAAATAGAAAATCTATTTAGTGATTTCTGGATTAAATGTTAGACGAAGTCAAATATATGATAATTGTAGTAGTAAGATAAAATATCTAATATGGATCTAAATCTCTTATGCTTAGTCTAAAATAAAAGATTTTCTATAAGTTTTTTTTATTAGTCTTAAAATTTTAAAATATTTTATATGAATTTTATTGTTAAGGCTTCAATTTTTAAGATAAAATGTAGGAACCTAATATTTTCTATGTTATTTTAGAGCTAAAAGAATTATATGAATCTTATCTCGTATATTTAAAAACTTAATCCATATCATCAAACAATATAAATAAAAGGGATTTACTGATAACCACTTGGGAAAAAATCAAATTACTGGTTATTACCTGAGTTTTGAAGTTGAAAATTTTTCATAAATATTTTTGAATGCACAACACACTTATAATCTCAACAATGAGTTAACTTTAATCTTCAAAGTTTCATATTTTTCAAAAAAAAAATCAAAAAATCTAAAAAAATATCTCTTTATTTTTTAAAGATAAACAAAATGAAATTTATGAGTGATGTTTTTGGAGAATTTTCTTTTATCTATTTTTGCAACCAAATTACATGTAATTACACAACTGGATTATTGTTGCTTTTTTACCAACCAAATTACACTTAATTTTGCAACTGGAACACTGTTATTTTTTCCAGACTTATTTTGCAATCAAATTCCTATTTACACGACTATTATCTTCTTATTTACGCAATTCATTTCCACGTAATTCTGCCATTAGAACATATTTATTTATTTACAACCAAATTAAATATAATTATGCAAGAATTGCTTTTTAGCAACCAAATTACACGTAATTCCGTAATTGTACACATATTTTTTTTCCAAATTTATTTCCCAATCAAATTACATGTAATTATATAACTAAAAAAAATCAAAAATATATTTAAAAATATATTTTATAGATCCAGTTTTGTTAGTACTAAGAAAATTAAATCGATGCAATTTTTAGATTCTTTTTTTTGGAACTATGATTTGAAAGATATACCATTTAAAAAAATGAGAGAGAAATATGGTTGGGACTACGAGGTGGTTTAAAGATTTTAATTATTACTTTTCAGCTCTCGATATTTTATATCGTTATCAGTAGCCCCTTTAGTTCTTATGAAATTCAATGAATGAGAATTAGTTTTCATCAGAAATCTTCATTAGTTAGATAAAGATTCATTTTGCCAAAGTCTGAACTGCTTAGAGTTAGTTGATCTCATCTTCTTGGCTACACATCTTGTCCACAAATAATAAAAACTTTCGTTGATGCTTTGAACATTTTCATATGGAGATATTTTCTATTTACGGTCATAAACGTTTGAAGCAAAAAATCAAGAGGGTTATGATTCCCTAGGCACTAGGTCTGCCACTAGGCTTGTCATGTGGCAGGTTTGAAGCTCTCATCTTCACGTAACCATTAGGTATTCCATCTAATGGTTCCTTCCACCTCTTCCACTTCTCTGACATTCCTCTCTCTTCTTTCCCTTCTATATATACTCCAGTTAGCCATTTTTTGTTTACAAACGTAATTTTAAAGAGAGAAAGTCTATTCACACCAGAAATTCATTGGCTACCTTCATCTGAATCTTTAATTTCCAGGCCACCATCACCGAAAAACTCAATCTCCCTAACCTTCAAGGTAGTATCTGAAAAAGCATCCAAAAACCGAAAAACCAAAGCCCAGAAAATCAATCTCCCCAGAAACAAAAAAAGCCCCTTTTGGTGCTTACGACTACTTATGTATTAATGAGAGGGCTGAAAAATATAGAGAAGATCGGTTGATAAGAAACTCTCTTCATCTCTCCACCGAAACAATATATTATGGTAATTTTGATCCAAATCAAACTTCTCCTGCGTTTTCAAGTTCATCCATCCCAGAAGAAACCCAATCACCAAAAACCTAAACACTAAAATCACCTCGCATTTCAACATCACCAGGTAAATCATCATCTAGAATCCATTCGATAAGTTCCACTCCTCGAATCAACCATAGAGTAACCCAAACCACATCTACTTCAAGGAGATCATAAGAAACTCATCTCCTTTCAACTTTGAATCCCCTCGACAACTGCGCAAGGAAACTCCTCAAGTTCATCCAAAAACTCACCTCCCCCAAAGCCTTCCTAAAAGTAGAACATTTATAGCTATGGAAGACGATGCTGATAAACACTTCACCCTCTATTATCCAAAATATTGTAGTAAATGCTTCACCATTTTCTCCTCCCCTGAGGGAAGTTGTTGAGGTAATCATAGCATCTCAAAAAATACCTCAAATAAAGAGCAAAGAGAAACAGTCTAAACTCCCAACCCACTTCAACTTATAAATGAGGCTTTCAATGAAGAAGCTGACTCTTAAGCTATGTAATCAAATGTCGAAGCTGACACTGAAGATGACGCTTCGAAAGATACTAAAGTTGATATAGAGAATGATGTCTCGAAAGATAATAATAGTGAAATGGTTAAGCGTGCATAAAAAACAAAAGCATTAAGGAAAAAAGAGGGAAAAAGAAAGCTCTTATTGAACTTCCCAAGGAGCTTGCTACTTCAATAGGCGTCAATTTGAAGTCACTTCTCCTAGAATATATATTGGCACTAAAGAATGTTCCATACATCTACTATCCAGAGTCACAAGCTACCTCTTTGAAAAAATAATGGCGAATTCCATATAACATCATACTTCAGTTTCCAAAAGAGAGAGAGAGAGACTTCACTTGACTGTGGAAAGGATGAGTTGGTGGTATATCCTGAAATTATCAACTACGGTCTTCGGTTTCCGTTAGATCCAATGATAGTAGAGTACTTTGAACTCTTAAACCTTTTCCCTACACAAGCCACACCCAACCAATGATTCACCCTCTTATCAGTGATTATGGCCTCCAGACTTGACAAAAATCCTCTTTATATTCAAGACTTCATAGCCTTGACCAAACTTTTGAAAGGACGTGTGTTTTCTTTGTACTATCTTACTCGTGATGATGATCTCAAGATCATCGATAACTTGCTCGAGGCTGACAACTTTTGGAAGAAAAAATTTGTCTTTATATGTAGGGCATGGGAGAACGAAAAGGAGATATCCAAAGAGAACCCATCACGACTTAACCTCGTCTGGAGGAGTAATAGTAAGATTCTTTACCCTTCCGTTTTATGTTGTTTCTTTACGTAACTTACTTTTATATTTTATTTACTTTTGTATTGCATCCATAAATTCTGAGGATATATAAAATCCGTCAAAGGGACGCAAAATACATTTTCAGCAAATGGGCCACCTGGGCAGAAAAAAAGTGGGGAAATGGATTTCACTCAGCTTTTCTGCCTATAAACTTTATCAACAGCCAATTCTGGATGACCAATGTGGGGTCTAATCTCCCCGAAAATGTGATGGAGCCACTAAATCATATCTTGGCTGTCAAAAGACTGGTAGTACCTAATTGTAAAGTGTTTATTCCTGTTCGAAATAGATCGGACATCCATCTTCCCTCAAATTATAAAGGGAAAAAGGATTAAAAAAACAACTAGCACATCTGGTGCTATCCCCTCAGAGAACCCGACACCGCAGATAAAGGCAAAAAGGAAGTCAACAGAAAAAATCCTTCCTACTATTAAAGAGGGAGTGGAGATTGAGCCTTCACTGAAGAGGAAGAAAACAGTTGCCTCAAAAAGAAAGAAGAATGTGTCCAACACACCACCACAAAGAAGGGAAAAAAAGAAAATTACAGAGACTCTTCAAGAAGTGCTGCCTTCTGAGGCTGATGAAGTCATTGTGGTGGAAGATCGGCAAATATAATTTGCAGTAGACAATGATCGAGGAGACAATCAGCTAAAAGTAACTGTAGCAGATAATGACCGAGGAGATGAACATGTTGATCATGATAATTTCATCAACACATAAACTTGACAAAGATATGGATCCATACATCTAAGAGATTCAAGACCAACTACAACACTTTGGTCAAATAAATTCCCATGTTCTTCCTAAACTAGCTCGGCCAGAAATCTCTTTGCCACCGTTAAACTTCGCTCATATACCCTACATCAGTCCAAGATTCACACCTACTGAAGAGCCATCTGATGAGGTCGCACTTGCTCTGAAAACGTTTACCGACCTTAGAACTGCAGCACAAAAGTTGTGCAAAGAAGTGGAATCTATCTGAAGCCACTTTAAGACTATGGGAAAGGACATGGTTCGACATAAGAAAATTGTTGCAGCTTAAAAGAAGATGAGATAAACTTTTGGTAAAACTGTGGAGGTCCAATTTTATGGATTCCATGCAAGATCGAAAATCCTCAGAGGCATCATTCATCTCAAAAACCACCCCAGATATGTACACAAGAATGACATAGAAAACCTCAACACTTCTCATAAAAATGAGATAAAAGAGCTCAGATCCAAACATGCACAAAAGTTATCTAAGGAGAAACAAAAATACTTCACTCTTCAAGAATCTCTAAACAAGAGTTAGGATGAAAAGAAGAAGCTGACACAAGATATAGATGCTCTTCAGAATCAATTCAGGGAGGAGGAAAAAATTGTTATGGAGGCCGCTGAAATCGACTGTGGAAGGGACATACTGGCTGCCATTAAGAATGTCGAGGAGCTGAAAACTATTAATCTGCTTCATGAAATTCATGCCACATTTCCAAAGGCTAACCTTTCAAATTTCTGGGAGTTGATTCCCATTGAAAATCGCCTTAGTGAGGCTTTTTACCCTGTGCCAGTGATTCCTTCAAAGAAGCGGAGTCAGAGGAAAGTGTTTCTGAACAAGGGGAGTCGTTTGAAGGAAAATCCGAGGATAAATGATTTTCTTTTTTCCTTTTTGTTTATGCATATCATCAATACTTGAAACTTATAATTTTATAAAACAAGTCATGTTTACCTCGAAATGTAACATCTATCATAAGTAAACTTATAATTTTTCAAATGAAGATACTGGAACCTTGAACTTTATTGGTGTGTTTAAAGAATGTTAACACCTCAAATACGAATAATGCATTTATGAAACGCAACTCTTCGAATCATACAGTGTGTTTAGAGAACGTAGCACTTTGAATATTACAGTGTGTTTAGAGAACATAGCACTTTGAATATTATAGTGCGTTTAGAGTACGTAGCACTTTGAATATTACAATGCGTTTAGAGAACGTAACGCATCAAATATTACAGTGCATTTAGAGAACATAGCACTTCGAATATGGTTGTTTCTTCGAAAAGTGTTTATAATAAATGTATAACACTACGGAATAGTTACTGGTGAGGTTAATTATCGCCTGAGGGTAGGCTTGTAATTTGTTTGATGTTTTGTGAAAGTATGTGGGTGTTTAATATTTAGAGTAGAGAGTAGAGGGAGAATTAAGCTGGCTGGTTGCAGTTAATTTTTATTATCCACATTTAATGCAGGTGGTTGGGTATTTATACCCTTACATTTTGGGCCCTTATGGGCTTTCGGGTCATGTTCAATGGACTCGGGTCATGTTTAAAGACCCATGAGCTCTAAGTTGGAGAGCAAGTAGCTTAGTCAAGAAGTGTTTAGGTTTTTTAGTACTTTTGCCATAGTTCGAACAGTCCCATTAGCTAGGTGTTCGAAGTGGTCTGTCCGGTCCGGAGAGCTAGGTCCGATCTGTCCCTGTCCGGTGAGTAGTCAGAATTGGGACTCATCAAGAGCCCCTTTTTTAGGTGTTTGTTCAAATATCTTTGTAAAAAACCTGAAAAACAGTCCGATGTCAGGGGTGGTTTTAATCCGGACAGGTCTGTTTGTCTTATGGTTTTGTTCGGACTGATAAAGCTTCATGAATCTAAACGGTTTTGTGCCAGGGTTCATGGGACACGTGTCGCTTTCAGGTTGGTTGCCTCAGCCGTTTTTTCACCTTGAATTTCGAACCCACCTTCTTCGAAAAGTAACCTCTTAATTAAAGGTGGTGACATCAGCGCCGTCTTTAATCATTACCAATCTTTTCGAATTCTCCTAGGAATCAAACTCCTTTTTCAGATTCACTATAAATTCAAACATTTTCTACTGTTTCACCATCACTCTCATATTTACTCTGCACAACTTCTTAAAGCTTTCTCTCTTTAAAGCAAAAATTTACCCAGATAGTTTATGTTTACAACGAGGAACGCTCTGATCAAAGGTGGGTGGCTCAACCTTTCTGAACTTGAAAAGACGCAAAAGGTCGAAAGAGAAAGACGTATTGCAGCAGGATTACCCGTTTCGCCTGTTGACAGACCAATAACTTCAGCCACAGAGTTAGATCAAGGCTCTTCTTCCTCAAAAGGCATCAAGCCGAGAAAGTTATTCCACACTAATCTCTCCCCCATCATCTCTGGTTCTTCGGTTCAAGAATCGGAACCCACTGTTGAGCCAGGGGTAACTGTCACCAGTTTCAAAAAACCCTCCCCCTTCATAGCTATGGGGTCGGACACTGAGCACTCCCCTCAAAAGCTAGTTGACCGGAGACGAGGCCGGTTAGTTAAGGGCCAAGCTTCCAAGAGCACCTCCTCAAAATCTGGTGCCAAAGAGAGCAGCACAGGGTCAGAAGCGCCCATCAAAGTTCCCAAGGACAGGCTGCCCGATCCGGAGGACACTAGTCCAAGTCTTCGAAGAGAAGTATTTGCATCAGAGCCCCAATCGGAGGCCAGAAATCAAGGGGACACTAAAGCCCAACAGTCCGGAGTTCAGGCTGAGCCAGAGCTGAACCCTCCCTCTACTACTGTTACCGAAAACCCTTCATCAATTATGGAGGATGTAATGGAGGAATCTGTCGAAGATGCTCCTTTTGAGTCTGAGCCCTCCGGTCAGACTAGTAGTGCTGCTGTTGCCAAAAAAGACAAAGGCAAAGAGAAGCTGTGTTTGAGGCATCCGGATCTGCCGGAGAGTCTTGAAGGAAGGGTGGGGCCCTGTTTTCACAAGGTCCGGGTTAAGTACCTCATCGCTCTGCAAAAAATCAACTACGTATTCATCCACACAGCTGAACTGGGCCGGATGCGTACGAAGTGGGGAATTCCGGAGAACGTGAAGATAAGGATCCCTATAAACCCAGAAACCCCCATGGATTGCAAATTAAGCGATATTGTCATCTTCACGGAGCTGTTCAATTGGGGAATTAGATTCCCCCTGGACCCTGAAATTGTCAGATACTTTCATCTGATAAAGCTCTGCCCGAGCCAACTGAGCCCCAATGCTTGGTACACCCTCATGGCCAGTATCATGGCTTCAAGACTCTCCGGGATTCCTCTACCAATGGAGGCGTTTGCTGCTGTGGCCAGCCTCTGCAGAAACCATCACATCCCCTTCTACCATTTCAACATGGGGGATAACTTCAAAGCTGTGGACGACTTGCTGGAGTCGGAGAGGAATTGGAACACCCAGTTCCTGTTCGTAAGTGGTGCATGGGAGAATGGGCAGAAAATTAAGTCTGGTGTCAACCCAAGCCTTCTCACAAGCAGATGGAGGAGTGATCGTAAGTCTTCTACTTTACACTCTTATTTTTTTTTAAGTTAGTTTAAATTAATTTGTTTCATTTTTGCCTTACCAGAACTGCCCAAGGACTTCAGTGACCACCTGAAAACCGGGCAGGCCACTTGCACCAAGATCAATGCTTGGGCCGCTGAGAGATGGGGGAACCGGTTCCATGCTGCTTTTACTGGAGGTAACTTGGCAAGGTCTCACCTGTGGAACACCACAGGTCGGAGAGACTTAACTTGGGAGGATCTCAACACTTAGCCTCCTCCGGATTTTGTGCTTAAAAGGACACATGAGCCAGATGGGTCACTCTACTTTCCAGGTCGGGCCAAAGCCCCGAGCAAGATGAAAAGCAAGAAGAAGGGCAAAAAAGTGGTTGGGGAAGCTAACCCTGGAGAGGTGGAGGAAGGTGCTTCAATACATCCGGAGGGGCCAGTACCCAGTCAGATTGATGCTGCTCTCCTGGAAGTAGTGGAGCAGGAGACTGAAAGGCAAGAAGTGCACTCCCCAGACCCTCCAAGGGCTCCCAAAAGACATCGTAAACGGGGAGGTGAAAGCAAAGACAGAGAGGCCAAGAAGAAGAAGACCTCTAAAGGTGACGAGCTCTCTCTCCGAATTTCAGAGCCTCCTCCCCAAGTTGACCCCTCTGACCCAACACAAGCAGAAGAGATTCCTGGTGACTTCCAAACCGACGAGTTCGAAGGGGAAGATCTCAATATTGACGGGGTAGACATTACCGGTCTTGGTGGGCTTGGTGAGTATTTCATCAACCTTCCCAGAGACGATTTTGTCGGGCCTTACCTCCCTCCGAGCACCTCAAACACAGTCACTTTCAATGGTAAGACCTTTATCGTTTCAAGTGAAAGGGATGTCATAGCCCACTCTTTATTAAGCAATGTTCAGCCTGTACTTGCGTTGGAGAAACAAGTTCGAAATCAGGCAGACATCATCAAAGATCTTAAGTCTGACAAAGAGAGGCTGTCCGATGACCTTCGTACTGCCACTTCAAATGCTGCCATTCTAAAGGAAGAAAACGAGGAGTTGAAGAGAAACTAAGAGGCAAGCACCACTAAAGTCACCACATTAGAGGACACCATCACAGAGCTCTGGGAGAAGCTGTCCGGACTAGAGAAAGATCTTGCCACCTCAAAGGGAGAATCCAAGGCCAAAGACCAAATCATCACCAACTTGACTAATGACAAAATTGCTCTTGAGAATACAGTGTCCAATGCTGCCGAGGAGAAAGCTACTTTGCTAAGGGAGCAGGAGGCCAAGATTCAAGCCAAGATCGACGCTTATGCCAACAATGTGATCGACACCCAGGAGGAAATGTATGCCAAGGTAAGGTCTGACATGGTTCTACTCTTCCACGAGAAGTTTCCAAAGAGGAACCTAGGGGATTTATGGCTTCATGTTGAGTCTGAAGACCTCCTGTATCATACAATGGCTGAAGGCGACAGGCATGGTTACTCCAGTGCTTCCTCATCGGATGATGAAGAACACATCGGGGAGAGCCCCAACGAAGAGAAAGGTGATCTCAAAGGGAAGAAAAAGACAAATGAAGGTGAGCCATCTTCAAAGGCTCAATCTTAACTCATGATTTACTTTTTACTTGTTTACCCAAACTAAAGTCCTTGGATGGCCAAGGCACTCTTTTTTTTAATTGTGTCTGGTATCTGACCGGATAGGTTTTTGTTCTATTTTGACAATTCAAAAGTCCTTGGAAGGCCAAGGCACTTTAAGTTATTTTAATGAATATTTTCGTTTTGTGCAATTCTCATCTTCTTTCATTGTTTGTTCCAATTTTGATGGCTAGAGTTTAAACAGCCTCTAGTTATTTCATAGTGAGAGTGTTTAAATTCTCCGGCTAGAGTTTAAATAGCCCTTAGTTATTTCATAGTGAGAGTATTTAAATTCTCCGATGACGAATATTTAAGTGGTCATCACTCTTTTATTTCAATCCGGATAGTGTGACAAATGACAAAACTTAAAACACTTCAAAAAAAATTAAGAAGGCATCAAATTTTATTCAAAAGCCCGGACACCTCATTAAAACCTCCCCGTGCCACCAGGGAGGAAAGAGTATGCCCCCAAATATTTACATGGATGTTTAAACAAGTAAATATTTACACAAATGCTACTCCAAATACATCCGGAGATGTTCGATATTCCAAGGGTGAGTCAAAACTCTTCCATCCTTGTCTTTTAGCCAATATGTTCCAGGTTTAAGCCTTTCAGCAACCATATAAGGTCCTTCCCAAGTTGGGGCTAATTTTACGAACAGATTTTCTTTAGTGTGTAAGAAGACTTTCCTCAACACCTTGTCTCCTGGTTGGAAATCTCTTCTTTTAACTCTGGAAGCAAATCTGCTTCTCATCAAACCCTGATAGTGTGCAACTCTAAGGTGAGCTTTAACTCGTCTTTCTTCTACCAAATCGAGATGACCTTTGATTGCCACCTCGTTAGCGCGTTCGGAGAAGTTGTGAACGCGAAATGATGGGAGAGTTGCATCTATGGGAGCTACTGCATCCATCCCATAGACCAAAGCAAAGGGTGACTCTTGTGTTGCAGCCCCAGGTGTTGTTCGGTAGGCCCACAAGACCTCTTGTAAATAGCTAGGTCACTTCCCAGCAGCCCCTTCCAAATTCTTCTTCAAACCGGACAGTATAGTTCTATTAGCCACTTCGACTTGTCCATTTGCTTGTGGGTGGAAAGGCAAAGAGAAACAATGTTGTATACCCTTGAGGCACAGAAACTCTCCATTTCCCTATTGTCGAACTGTGGCCCATTGTCTGTTGTTATCTTTTGTGGGACACCAAATCTGCAACAGATGTTGGATAGAATGAGTTTTATTACAGCTTTTGATGTTGTTCCTGCTAGAGGGGCAGCTTCAATCCACTTCGAAAAGTAATCTATAGCAACAATTATAGTTTTGCGCCCTCCGGATGCCATAGGGAGAGGCCCTACTAAATCTAACCCCCATCGAGCAAAAGGTATAGGCTCATAAATCGACTCTAAAGGAATGGCTGGAACATGAATTTCATTGCTGTACCTCTGGCATGGGTCACACCTTTTTACCATTTCCTTAGCATCTGTCATGATAGATGGCCAATAGTAACCGGCCAGTAAAACGTTTCTTGTTAAAGCCCTGAATCCACAATGGGCTGATCCCTCACCATCATGTAGTTCGGAGAGGACTACTTGAGACTCTTAATCCCCCAAACAGCGCAGTAGAGGTTTACTGTAAGACTTTTTATATAAAACGTCTCTCAATATGATGAAACCACGAGCCTTGTGTTTCAATGTTCTGGCTAGTGATTTATCTGGAGGCACGATACCATCGGAGAGGTATTGCAGGAGAGGAAACCTCCAGTCCTGAGGTTGTTTCACCTGTACTTCAAAAATTTCCTCTCCTGTACCCATATTAAGTTGACGGAGGGGCTTTCCAGCACATGGATACATGGATATGACTCTGTGTATGCTATGGTTGCCAATGAGTCTGCTAGCTCATTTTCTGTCTGGGGTATATGTTCATAAGCAACACTCTTAAACTTGAGTGCTTCATTTTTAAGAAGGAGTAAATATTTCACAAGCTGCTCCTTTTTAGCCTCAGATTGGCCTTGGGCATGGTGGATAAGAAGCTGGGAGTCACTTAGTAGCCTGACCCTCTTAGCCCCACAGATGTAGGCTAACTTTAAACCAGCTATAGTCGCTTCGTACTCGGACTCATTATTGGATGCCCTGAAAGCAAAACATATAGCTTGGTACATTTTGTCACCATATGGAGAAGTCAAACACACCCCGGCACCACATCCCATGGTGCTAGATCCACCATCTGTTCGGACGACCCATACCTTTTTATGTTTTATGTCAGTAGCCTGCTCTGAATCTCTGTCGGAGTGAAATTCAACCAAAAAATCAGCCACAACTTGGGCCTTAACTGCTGTTCGAGGAGCAAAATCTATGTCGAAATCTCCCAGCTCTACTGACCATTTAGTCATCCTGCTTGAAATGTCTGCCTTTTGGAGGACGTTCTTCAAGGGAAAAGAAGTCCGGACGATGATAGGATGAGCCTGGAAATAAGGCCTCATCTTTCTTGCAGCTATTACCAGGGCTAACGCCAATTTCTCGAGTTTCAAGTAACGCCTTTCTGCATCTATCAAACTTTTGCTAACGTAATACACCGGATGGGGATAACTATCTACCTCTCTTACCAACACAGCACTGATGGCACAACTTGAAACTGCCAAATATACGAAGAGTGTCTCCCCGTCAACTGGTTTAAACAAAGTTTTGGGGGAGGACAGGTGCTTCTTGATCTCATTAAAAGCCTCATCGCACTGTGAGGTCCAATCGAATCCCTTTGCACCCTTCAAGGTTTGAAAGAACGGGGCGCACCTGTCCGAAGACCTTGAGATAAATCTGTTTAAAGGAGCTAATCTCCCCGTTAGTTGTTGTACTTCTTTAGCATTTCGAGGAAGCTCCATCTGGAATAGAGCATTAAGCTGATCCGGATCGGGTTGTATCCCATGCTCACTTATAATATAGCCTAGAAACTTCCCGGACTGCACTCCGAACACACATTTTTCTGGGTTTAACTTTAAATTCATTTTTACTAAGTTGGCAAAAGTTTCTTGGAGGTCTGCCAAATGAAATTTCTCATCCACACTCTTCACCATCATGTCATCGATGTATACTTCCATATTCCTTCCAATTTGATCAGCAAAAGCTTTGTTGACCAATCTCTGATAAGTAGCCCCAGCATTTTTCAACCCAAATGGCATTACTTTGTAGCAATGAAGACCCCTGTCAGTGACAAAGGTAGTATGCTCTTGATCCTTTGGATCTACCTGGATCTGATTGTATCCGGAGAAGGCATCCATAAAGGATAGCAGCTTGTTCCCAGAGGTGGAGTCTACTAACTGATCAATCCGGGGGACTAGATACAAATTTTTTGGGCAAGCTCTATTGAGATCTGTGAAGTCAATGCACATGGGCCACTTACCATTTTTCTTTTTCACCAGGACCGGATTGGCAGTCCACAAAGGATATTGAGACTCCTTAATATGCCCTATCTTTGTGAGTCTGTCAACCTCTTGCACAATGATATCAGCCTTCTCCTTAGAAAAATCTCTTCTCTTTTGAACCACTGGTGCTATGTCCTTCCGGACGGATAGGTGATGTGATATTAATTCTGCTGGAACCCCAGTAACATCAGCATTGCACCAAGCAAAAACGTGCTGATGGTTCTTCAAAAACTTTATCATTTTGCCTTTCAGACCGGGTGGCATTCTGGACCCTATCTTGACACTTTTTCCCTCTTCTAGACAATTTGTCTCCACCTCATCGACTGGTATTAACACTCCAGGGGCCTCTCTGGGGTCATCAATTTCACCCTCAGCCCCAGAAAGCCCCTCAAATTGCTATTGCTCGTTAATACGAACTGCCCCCAGTGTTCGGGGAGCCAGAGCTGTAGCATAACATTCTCTTGCAACCTTTTGACTGCTCCGGACGACTCTCACCTGTCCCTGAACAGCATATTTCAAACACTGGTGGACTGTTGAAGCCACTGCATACATCCTAGAGAGCCAAGACCTCCCTAGAATAGCATTATATCAAGTGGGACAATCCACCACGATAAAAAGTATCCTGACCATTTTCTTGAAAGGGCCCTTGCCCAATAGAACTTCCTCTTCGAACTCTCCGATTACATCTGCTGAGTTGCTAGTAAAGCCCACAATTGATCTGTTCGAACTCTGAATTACAGCTGGATTTTTCATTCTCTTGTATGTAGTTAAGAAAATGATATTGGCTGAGCTTCCAGTATCCACCAGAATTCGTCTTATGTCATTGCCCCCAATAGATTCTCCTATGACAACAGCATCCTCATGAGGGCCAGCTATATCTCTTAAATCATCTTCATCAAAGACAATGAAGGGGAATGGATTTTGTGACTGATAGGAAGTCATGCCTCCTTCTAGCTGGGTGGCTAAAGTGTGTACATGCCTCTTCCTCGAAGAAGCAGTAGGAGCTGTCATAGTATCCCCTCCGAAAATTGTAAGTGACTCAAAAAACTTAAGGAGCCCGGAGACCGTCCTAGAACATTCCTCAATTGCACCTACTCTGTTTCGAGTTGGATCAGGATCCAAGTACTCAGATTCCACATCAAACCTCTCAATTATAACCATGGCTCCACTTTCTTTTAATTCTGCGAACCACTCCGGTTGAACCCATGGCCCTCTCCTTTGTTTTATCATAAATGGTGGCCACACTTTCTTTTAATGGTGAACCCATGGTCTTCTATAGTGCACCTCCTCCTTTGTTTTATCATAAATGGTGGCCACACTTTCTTTTAATTCTGCGAACCACTCCGGTTGAACCCATGGCCCTCTCTTGTTTCTGGATTTCTGACTCTGAGCAGGAGCAGCTGGCTGAGACTGAGCTTTGGCCCTACCATGCCCCTGTCCGGTTTCCCTTGCCTTGTTCCCGGACTGATTCTGATTGGGATTTGGTGCCACTTCGGCAGACTTCACTTGCCTGTGCACCCTTGTTTTCTTTGTTTCATCTATGTTAATCTGTTTTCCAACTTGATTCAGCAACCCTCCCCAGGTCATGGCCTTCTTTCTGGTCACTGAATCATTCAACTTGCCAGGATTCAAGCCCTGTCTTAAGGATGCTATTGCCACTTGCTCGAAGCAATCAGCCAACCCATTCTTTGTGTTCACAAAACGACTGATATATTCTTTTAAGGACTCGTTTGGTTCCTAAGCACAATGGATTATTGTGTCTCCATTGACCTTTAGCTCTTTACTTCCAACGAACTTCCTTCGAAAGGCCACCCAAAAAGTATCGAAATTCTTGATACAGCCTTGTGGTAGACTATTATACCATTTCAGAGCACTCCCCGTAAAAGACTGGGAGAATGCTCTACAAAGTAGCTTATCATCGTCATCAAAGTTCATCGTAAAGTTCTTGAATTTCTCTAAGTGGTTGTCTGGATCAGTACTGCCATCGTACTTTTCCATTTTAGTGCTGTCAAACCTCTTAGGGAGGTTTCCGGACAGAATTTTGGAAGACAATGGAGATTGCCTCCAATTCCTACCACGACTGAACACAGTATCCTCATTGGGAGTTGCAAAGATACCTGGTTCATCGTGAAAAGCGAAAGGATCCATCAGCATCTGGTCCACATGCCTCCGGCTATGAGATGATCCTTTACCGATATTCCTCTTCATCTTTCCATGTCTATCCCTTTTCCTGGAATACTTTTTAATTTGCTTTTGCTTCTTTTTAGTTCGACCCTCATCGCTGCTAGAGGATAAGGATGCTTCAACGCCTTCATCGTCCGAAGAGCTATCAGAAGATTTTGAGCTTGAGTCAGAGCTCTCCACTGGCTTAGACCGATGAGACTTTTTGGAGCTGGCATAAGTTTTTTTGGTACTCACATGAGTCTTTGAAGGCTCATGCTCCCTGGGGTTATCGGTGTGATGAGAAACTGATGCTTTGGACTTTTCTTTCATGCCCATCTTAGCATTTTCTGCTCTCAGAGCTTCTATCTCACCCTTCAGCCTATCGCGCTCTTCGATAGTGTATTCATCATTTTCACCCACCACTTCGAGCAGAGTTGGTGGTACTTCCAGGGCATCCGGATTCATTCGAACTGACTTTTCTTGCAGGTTTTGAATGCTTGATTCAGGCACCTTCTCCTCCCACTGTGGTCGCCAATTTGGTGAGGTTAATTATCGCCTGAGGGTAGGCTTGTAATTTATTTGATGTTTTGTGAAAGTATGTGGGTGTTTAATATTTAGAGTAGAGAGTAGAGGGAGAATTAAGCTGGGTGGTTGCAGTTAATTTTTATTATCCACATTTAATGCAGGTGGTTGGGTATTTATACCCTTACATTTTGGGCCCTTATGGGCTTTCGGGTCATGTTCAATGGACCTGGGTCATGTTTAAAGACCCATGAGCTCTAAGTTGGAGAGCAAGTAGCTTAGTCAAGAAGTGTTTAGGTTTTTTAGTACTTTTGTCATAGTTTGAACAATCCCATTAGCTAGGTGTTCGAAGTGGTCTGTCCGGTCCGGAGAGCTATGTCCGATCTGTCCCTGTCCGGTGAGTAGTCAGAATTCGGACTCATCAGTTACTATTGGTCAACTTCAAATATGATCAGTCTTCGACTAGTTACCAAAATAATTCAAATGCTTATACTTAAACAACCATTGGCCAAAAAATACTTTTATTGATAACTTTAAATATTTACACGACACCTCTTTAAAAACTCTTTGGGCTAATAGGGTAGGAAAAAGTGTGTCAATTATTCAAAAAAGTTTTCAAAAGACAAACTTATTCCCAATACAATTTCAGAGGTTGTATATTCCAAGGATGTTGAATCATCCTCCCCTGCACATCACAAAAGTGATAAGAACCCAGTTTTATTCTTTCCACAACCATATAAGGACCTTCTCAATTCGAGGCCATCTTTCTGAGGTGCTTATCCTTTGTATAGAGGAATACTATCCTTAAAATTTTATCACCAACTTCAAAATATTTCCTTTTTACCTTCAAATTATACCGACTCCTCATTAGAGATTGATAATAAATCATATTCAGATGTGATGAAGGGGTATTCTCCGGGAAAGCAAACCCAAAACGTCAAGCAAATAAATATGGTGAGAGAGTAAAGGACGAGCCCGAGCTGGAAATAAATGTAAACATGCAACAAGGAAGCAGTCGAGCACAATAAAGAGTAGAGCTGGAATAAAAAAGGAAGGTAAAAAAAATTAAGTTGGACGAACACGTTGGCGAACCGAACGAGTTAAGGAAGAGTTGAACAAGGTTAACCGAGCAAGTATCATTCGGGCTAGCCCTCTTTCTGAACCGAGTGATAAAACCGAGCGAAGGAGTTACCGAACTGTGTTCGGTCAAGCATGCGCTCGAAGCAGACCGAGCACGCCTTAAAAGAGAAACGGTTTGAACTATGACTTAATGACACTATAAGTCTTAGTCAAACCACTCAGCAATTTAGCCATAAATATAGGCTTCATGATTTATATAGACTTATGAGTGTCGTAAGTGGGAATAATGATCCTTGTAACCGCCCATGAATGGACAAAAAGATATTAATAGGGGAGACACCCTACATAAATGTAACTTCTCTTTTCTGACAATATTAGCTTTTCAACTTGGCAAATTCTTTATTATTTTCCTTAACAAATTTGGCACCGTCTGTGAAAAAAGAGTTATCAGTTACTTTAACCATGTTAGTTACTAGGTCAGGAATCAAGAGAGAAATCCCAGAATCGAGTGATGCAGTAGGGAGCCGGAAGATAATAACAAACTCGTCACTCAGGCAGGGCAATTTATAACTCATCCATGTTATTACCCACGAGGCTGAGATAGGGGAACCTGTCGAGCCGGGAGAGCTAGTGAGTCACTCGTTACCAACAGCAACCTGTAACAGAATTGATATCCCGTCTTATAGGCTAGTAGACGCTCCCATGATTCGTGATGCGACAGAAACCAACGTAATTGCTAACCCGACTTTCCAACAGCTGAAGCAACAGATCCAACATCTTCAGTAGGAGCAGCTAAGAGTGGCATGTGAGCGATATGTTAGGGAATAAGCCATGCATACGACCATGTGGAGAACAAACGACGCTCTCCACGCTCTAACTGCTAAGGTCAATGGAACGATTCGAGCAAATCATCAATCTGGTCCAGAGGCTAGCAAAGCCAACATGGTGGAGCGATCATCCAAGTGTGATGACAAGCAAGAGGGTGAGGGAGAAAGCAGAGGCAAGAACCGAACCAAATAAATGGAACCTAGGAAAGAGGTCGGCCTCGCAACTTCCAAGCGAGCACAAAAGGATGAGGACCTCCACTATAATTAGGTGCGCCCTAGGTTGTCGGCTTATATTCTGGAGTTATTTTCCTTCTCAGAAAATATTCTCGAGGCTCAACTGCCAAGGAAATTTGACCCCATTTGAATGGAGTCCTATGATGGAACGGGCGATCCGGAGAGACACTTGGAACAATTTTGTAACATGATGATGGCGTTCAACCCGGACGATGCGATGTTGTGTCGATCATTGTCTATGACCCTCAAAGGTAACGCAATGGATTGGTTCAGTAGCCTACCAAAAGGATCCATCCATGATTTTTTTGGTGTCTGGAAAGCATTCAAGGAAGGATTCTTCGGAAACAAAGAACTTAAACGTGAGCGAGATTCGATCATGGATCTTTACCAACGACGAGGTGAGTCCCTTAAAAATTATGTTAGACATTTTGTTCATGCTATGAATGCCCTACTAGATTTAGCGGAAAATATGGCAGTGGCCTGGCTCAAGCGAGGGCTTGAGCGGAAGAGGGATATCTAGGATGATCTCATCATATTCCCAACGAAGAACATGAGGGATCTTCTTGCTCGAGCGGATACTTTCATTAGATTGGACGATGACCAAAGAGAAGACTCACAGGACAACCACGGGTTGGATTTCAAGGAAGGGGTATCAGAACAATAGAGAGTCGAAGAACAGCCTCGAAGAGAAACCAGCCGACATCCTCAATATTTTGAAAACCCTTCCAAACGGTTCACTTATTTAGCCGAGGTCATTTCTGTTATATATGACTGAACAAGCGGGGAACTAATAACCAAACGCCGCGCTTGATGAGTGCCCCTGGGTTCAAGCGATCTAACCGGTACTTTTACGCTTATCATAACGACCATGGGCATCCAACGAACGAGTGTAGGCAACTTCGGGAGGAAATTCAAAGATTTATTAACAACGACGAGCTAGTGTTGTTCATCAAGCAACACGAGCAGCGCTCGCATCATGATTCCCGAGAAGATGCTCGTCCACTTATTGAAGATAAGCTAACGAATGAGGGAGATGTATATGCAAGTCAACAACAATGGCTCCATATGATTGCAGGAGGACATTTGGGAATACAGATAAAGCGGATTCCTCGTCGCCCGGCAATGTTAACAGTAAAAAGTCAGAGGTTGTTAGCAACTTTATAGTCAAGCCCAGTACCACTCTATCCCTTTTTAACATAGCTGGAGGAAATCATGCGGCATCCTAAGAAACGACCTCCAACAAGCGGTCAAGAACCAATTTTGATATATACGAAATTGACGCCAACTCATACCGCAGTTATAGGGACCCTGTGGCCGACCTCACCTTTAATAACAACAATCTCAGAGGTGTTAGCACGCCTCATAAAGATGCATTGACCATACATATGGATATTGGTAACGTTATGGTAACTTGTGTCCTGGTAGATGGGGGTAGCTTAGCTAATATAATTTTCAAAGATAGCTTTAACCGCATGCTAAATGTGCCACCATACAAGCCCACTCAACACACATTGGTCGGCTATGAGGGAAAAACTTCGCAATGTGTAGGGAGAAGTAGAACTAATGGTAAAATTTTGGCACGAAGTAACCACGAAATAGCTCAAAACGTTGTTCATAATCTCCGATGTATCGAGCCCGTACCATGCAATTATTGGGCGACCGTGACTGCATAGAATGGAGGCAACACCATGTACGTTCAGGAAGTACGTGAAGTATTCGGTTGGAAACTCGCTCGGTATAATGCGAGGGAGCCAACGAACGGCGAGAACATGCTACGTGGTCACAATAGACCCATCATAACCCCTTCGATAGCAATCAAGCGGCGAGGGGGCTCCCGGAGTGGAAATTCTGGCACCAACCTCTCTTGACCCAGACGATGACCCGCGTGAGCTGGAGCAATCAGTTGATACAATTTTGAAAACAGTAGAAGAACCAATAGTTGAGGGACGTCTGTTGCGGATAGGAGGTAAGTTATCACCTCATTTTAAGAAATTTTTAATCGAACATTAGCCAAGAATTTGGATGTGTTCGCATGGGAAGCAAGTGACGTTTCAGGGGTTAACCCTTCTATCATATGCCATGAACTGGCAATCGACCCATGTGTTAAACCAGTACGCCAAAAGTGATGATCTTTCTCCCTGGAAAAACAGGAGGTCATCCTGGAGGAGGTGGCTAAATTGTCTCACCTCGGCCACATAAGAAAAGCTCGGTACCCTGTTTGGATTGTCAACCCATTGTTAGTTAAAAAGAAAGGAGGTCAATGGTAGATGTGTGCCGATTTTACCGATCTAAATCAAACCTTCCCTAAGGATGATTTTCCACTGCCTCTATCGATCAGCTCGTAGATTCAGTATCTGGCTGCAAATACATGTCATTCATGGATGCCTACTCGGGGTAAAATCAAATTCGGCTCAATCCGTAAAATCAAACTGAGAGAGACCTATATTTTTACACGGTCATGTCTTTTGGTTTAAATAACACGGGGTCCACATACTAGCGCTTAATAAACCATATATTCCAGGATCATTTAAGAAAGCATTTAGAGGCATATATTGAAGACATGATTATCAAAACACATACTGAAAAGCAACACTTAGAAACGTTACAGGTTGTATTTGACCTACTCTATTAGTTCAATCTTAAATTTAACTCGGTCAAATGTTCCTTTGGGGTCGTCAGTGGTAAATTCCTCAGTTATATGGTGAGTCAACGGGGTATAGAAGCCGACCTCGTCCAGATAAATACAATTTTACAAATCGAACCCCCAAAGACCATCAAAGAGTTGTAATTCCTTAAGTGGTGCCTCGTAGCACTATCACGATTCATTTCTTGGGTCTCAGATATAAGTCATCCATTTTTTGAAATCCTATGAGGAGCAAAGAAGTTCAATGGGACGGAAGACTGTGGCAAATCCTTTGTCGACCTTAAGCTCTATCTAACCTCGCCTGAAATTTTATTTGCACCAGTAGCTGGCTAGCCATTGTTTATATACTTATCAGTATCCTCATTTTCTGTCAATTCAGTTTTTATCCGCGAGCCCAACGGAGTACAAAGACCAGTGTTTTATACCAGCAAAACACTAGTCGACGTCGAAACTAGGTACTTCAACCTCAAAAAACTCGCTTTAGGATTAGTAACTGTTGCAAGAAGAATGCGACCATATTTCCAAGGACATGTAATAAGTGTGCGAACAGATTTTCCCTTGAGATTTGTGTTACAAAATCCTGATGCATAAGGGCGCCTAACTAAGAGGAGTGTCGAGCTCGGAGAGTATGACATACGGTTCGAGCCGCGCGCGGCTATTAAAGGCTAAGTCATAGCTGATTTTTAAGCTTAGTTCTCATCATCCAAACAGATACCCACCGTAGAAGAATAGCCTATTGAGACAAACCACAGTGAATGGGTTATCGAGGCAGACAGAGCATCAAGTACATCAGGCGGAGGAGTCGGGATTGTGTTGCACTTGCCAATTGGAGATGAAATTAATCAAGCAACCAGGTTCAACTTCTCAGTCACAAATAATGTTGCAGAGTACGAGGCCGTTCTATATGGCATGAAGCTAGCCTTGATATGTAGAGCGCGCATTATTAAAATTAAATCGGACTCAACATCTAGTTGTTAACCAGGCTGTCGATACCTATGATGCTAAACTTGAAGGAATCCAAAGCTACCTTGTGATACTCAAGGAATATGAATCCAAATTTGCTCGGGTTTCATATGAACAGGTTCAACGCCTAGATAATTCTACAGCAGATCTGTTAGCTAAACAGCAGCCTCGGGGGAGAATCTCTTAGTCCTCCTTCAAAAGTTACCAACACCATAACTAATCACTAAAGAGGAGTTCCTACATACAATTTATAGCACCACCAATTGGCGACAACCTTATTTACAATATTTGACCTCAGCTATATTTCCAGTTAATAAATGTGACGCTAGAGCCCTGCAACATAAGGCAGCAAAGTTTGTGTGCTAGACAATAATTTGTATAGAAAAAATGTCACCTGATCCCTACTTTGATGGCTCAATCGGGCGGAGGCGAGTTCAATCCTACATGACTTACATTCAGGAGAAGCAGCCGCTCACTATGGGCACCGAAATCTAATTTGAAGGATTCTGTTGGTCGGATACTACTGGCTGGAATGAGTGTCTAACGCAGAAATTTTGGTACAGTAATGTCATAAATGTCAACAATATGGTAACACTCAACATGTGCCAAGTGAACCTATGCAACTTGTTTTTGTCCCTTACCCTTTTGACAAATGGCGTATCGACCTGTTTGGCCCGCTGTCAATGGCAACTGGAAAAAGGAAGTTCTTGATTGTCGTAGTAGACTACTTCTTCAAATGGGTAGATACAAAAGCTTTATTTCGGACCCGTGCGTATGAGGTATGTGATTTCATTCATAATCAAATTTTGGCTCGGTTTGTCATACCACGAATCTTGATGACAGATAACGGTCCACGGTTCCAGAATTTAGTGATCACCACCTTTTGAAAAAGATATGGGATTGAGCAACACTTCTCTATACTATATTACCCTCATGCCAATGGTCAGGGGAAAGTAACTAACAGAACAATATCAGAGGGTATTAAGAAGAAACTTGAAATAGCCAAAGGAAAATGGCTAGAAGAACTGGCTGAGGTCTTGTGGGCATACAGAACTACACCTCAGGCAACAACCAGAGATACACCTTTAGCCCTCGTCTATGGTAATGAAGTAGTAATACCGTCAGAGATCATCGTACCAAGCCACCGCGTCGAGACCTATGAGGAAGAAACAAAATTGGTAAGAAAGCATCGGCCTCTTGGAAGAGCGACGCGACCAAGCACGTGTCAGAGAAGAGCACTACCAGAGTTTGATGAGGGGACGATTTAATGCTCGGTTAAAGCCACAAAGTGTCAAGGTAGGAGACCTAGTGATGAAAAAGACGTTCTAAGGTTCAGGAGGCGGAGCTAACAGTAAATTAGGTCCTAACTGGGAGGGGCCCTACACAGTCATTTCGACCGGCATGGTGGAGCCTATCGACTAGAAAATAGTGAAAATTGTGCCCTAAATCACCGTAGAGTGTAAATCATCTTAAATTATATCGCCAATTTTGTACAATTTAATGGTGCGCTCTTTTTCCCTCCTGATGGCCCGGGGGGAGGGGGGGTTTTAATGAGGCATATAAACAATTGTTTTTCTTCTTAATATAATTTCTGCTTTTGCCACCATGTGTTTATTACAAATTCCACATCCTTACAATTAGCGAACGGGTCACTGACCACGCCTAAAGGCTACGCAAGGGACCACACTAAGTCCAGGATAAGTGTCTATAAACACAATCGGGCTAATTGGCCAATCATACGGGCTACATGAAGGCCTTATTGAGCCTGATACCTTGTATTAGTTATATTAGAAAACTGGTTACAAACCAAGTCTATAGCAGACTACACAATATGGTATTTACGACCTTACCGCGATATAGCTAAATGTGTTACGCAATAAGCCCTACTGAGCTCGACCTTGTAAAGATTCGCCTATATAACCACAACAAGTAATAAACATATCTCATGTAATGAACACAATTATGAGTATAATTATCGCTTCAATGGGCACCCCCAACTTAGAATATGAAAAAAGATAACTTATCACGGTATAAAAGCAATTAGGTTCAACAAAAAAAAGAGTTATGGCGTGCGATATAAATACACACATCGAAATCATAGGTTTACAGTCTTCCACCAAAATTATACAATAAAATCAAGAGTTTGAAGGAGGGAGAAGCTTGATGGGGTCCGTCAAGGATGGAAATACTTCCTTTGTGTGAGCCTCAGCACCTACTGCACTTACCGGGTCTGCCAAGATAGTAACTGTGTCAGTTGGATGACCTTCAATACCTTGTGAATTGATTCAGTCATGCACCAATATGGTTGGACAAGTCTTGCTGCTCTTCGCCTTTTCCTTAGCTATACCCACGCCATTTTCTTTCTGTACCGAGGTAATTTGAGGACGTGCAGGCACTTCCATCAAACGACCCAACGACCCGAGCTTTATCCTAGGATTTAACAAAAGCACCTCGGACACAACTTGTTTCTTCTCACGGGCTATCATATCAATTACAATGCTCATCATTTGAGCCTCCCACTCATCCAGAGCCGCCTTCAGGCTTTCCTTCCATTGTTACCTTTCAAGCTCGAACTCCCTCTACGTATTTTCCATTTTTGCTTTCAGGTCAGCCTTTTCTAAGGACATCCCAGCTAAATGATCAGCTTGTTCTTCAACACTTTTGTCTTGGCCCGTGCTTTGATTAATTAAATTCAAGCTCCGTGCAATGAGCTCTTTGTTCCTTTGAGTTATGGTATTATTTTGAGTCAGTAGAGTAGTGTTTCCAGTGGACAATGCCTTGTATTTTTCATCACTACAAATCAAGGCTTCCTTTAGGTCGCTATTGTAGCTTGAAGCTTCTCCCTCGCCTCAATAGCCTTGTCTTTGGAAGCTTTGGCAGACCCATACGCATTCCTTAAGCACACAAGCTTTGCAGATGATGATTTCGCTGATCCGAACAGCATTAGCTCCGGTTTCCACCTCTCCATTGCCTTCAGGTTGGCAGCAGACATTCGCTGATAGGAAAGTACGATTGAGCTATGATGCAACTGCCAAACAAATATGATTAGTTACACCGAAGAATTTTATTTGGTAAATTGTTCAATACAGTTGGTTCTTACCTCAATGGCGAGTTCAACCTGCTGTTGCAGGATATCGCTTATAGGCATCCCAATATAGTACGACAACTCAAGAATATGCTTGAGTTATTCAAACATAAGCATTGATGGGCGAGGCATGCCGAATTTCTTTAGCAGCAGCTCATCAATGGTCACATTTTTCCGACTGGTCTCAGCACATGCGTCCCCTATTGGAGAGAGCTTGGGCCTCACTATGCTGACTAAAGGGGGAAATGAGCTCAATTTGCGCCCTACCGGAGACTGATGGATGAATAGTGGATGATCTCACAAAATTCTTCATCAAATTTGCTACATCTTTTAGAATCACTTTTTTGGGGCCATTTCCTTCATCCTCACTATCCTCCCTCGGATCTATCGGCTCGACAGCAATCTCGGGCCCTTTCCCTCGCTCTTGAACTATTGGCTGGGGAATATGAGGATCAGGGGATTTTTCATGTGTGGCTTCCCCAGTACTGCTCTCTTCATCTCTCAGTTGTAGTTTCTTTGTTACAAGAGGAATAGCATCCAGCACCAACTTTGGTTTCTGCTAAGGTTTTACTAAAGAGATAGAATCTTTATCATCTTCTTCCTCATCGTGCTCAGGTCGCACTCAAGAACTCTCCTCATTTCCTTTCACTTCAAGAGTATTCATCTTTTTTTGGTTTACCTTTTCGACTCCTTGAATGGCAAGCACTCCCCCTTGCCCGTCTTGTTGACAAGGAACTGAGGATGACCCATAGGCTTCTTTTCCTTTGTGGGTTTGAGGCACTGAAATCCAAACCATAGTACTATTTTTTCTCGATACCTTTTTTCCATCAACGCTCGGATACGATCCGTGGTGACTTCTACACCCTCTGACATAATCATTCTACCGTCCTTTGTAACCGGAAATTCTGGCACTAGCCATAACCCCAATTTAAGGTAATTTAACTGTGTGAAGATTAGTGTAGGCTCCTTTAACCAGGTAGAGCTAGCTAGGTTCCCGACTTCAGTCAGAGGATTTTTGTACCTTTTTTATAATCATTTTTTCCACCACTCCTAGTTGGCCCCTATCACATGCATAAAAAGTTAGTTAAAGACTACTTCATTATTCAACATTCAATTGAAGTTTAATTTAGTGTAAGGATTATGCTACCGCCGCTTACACTTCACTCTTCACCTCTTCTCTAATTGGAGATTCATTATCGATTTTTTATGTTCCCAATTGCCAGACACAAACACAAATGAGTGCTTCCAGTTTTTTTGATGAGGGGAGTTCAACAATATTTTTCATCCCAGTTAGTTGGGTATAGAAGAAAGGAGATTATGCAAGTTTGGTCACATCGATAGCTAACAGCAGGTCGGCTATACAAATGTTAATCCCTAGCAAGCGTGAGCTCAGCACTATATTAAGCAGCATCCTTCACCCGTTAGCAGACAACTGGGTGGGACAAATGCCTATCACACTAAAAAACTCATGAATTAGCATAGGTAGTAAAAGACGCAGTCCCTAGTCAAAAACAGTCGTGAACAAGCAAATCTCGGTTTCCCAAGCCTAATATGGATGTTCATCGACCGCGGGAACCGCCACTGTCACATCCTCAAGTATCCCATACCTCGCCCTAAAAATAAGTAACCCGGCATCATCTAGATACCCATATTTGTGAGCTATTTGGGAAAAATAACTTTCTAGGAATAAAGAGTCTTCAAACTCAGAGTTTTCTCCACTTTCTTCCTCGTCGTCCTTTTTGTGTCCAGTGTTTATACTTGGACTGCAATGATCCAACACCACGAATAAGCATGATTAAAGCAAACGATGGGCGATTGGTGCCACACCCAGTGCATACGAATTTATTTTGGATGGCTCCATAATCAGAGCACCACTAATCCAAGACCTAGGGTTTCCCCAACTATTAAACACTACATGTATGCAAGAGCAAAGAAAAAATTGCCTACTTAGGTTGCAGTTTGAAGATCAACAAAAACTTTTTTGGAGCAGATGATATCAAAGGAATTCGTAAATACAAAAGAGCAGGCGATTAAGAGTAACTGTGGTTAGTAATCAATGTAAGATGGTAATTTACCAGTTACCCACGTATGATGAGGTGGGTAAATCGTCAGTAGTACTTAGCACGCTTCTTCAAAACCCAAGCGCCAGGCGCCAATTCCTAAAAACGAATGTGTCAGAACCGTCACAGTTATACTTAATCCACATGTCGCTCAATCAAAAACGATGATGAAAAAGTAACCATCGTTAATCATTTTGCGTTTCATTTGAATTTTACACTGCACCAATTCATCTGCTGCTTAGGGATAAAAAGGTGTGGAAAACATTGTGTAATACCCCTTGAAGTACAAAAGGAATCCATTTCTCTATTGTTAAATTGAGGACCATTATTTGTGGTGATTTTTCAAGGAACAACCCCAACTGTTCACAATGAACTTAATAACATCTTTGGCTTTTGTTCCAGAGAACGGTTCATCCTCTGCCCACTTTGAAAAATAGTCCACTGCCACAATAGTTATTTGGCATCCCCCAGAAGCCATAGGCAATGGTCCTACCAAATCTATTCCCCATTTGTCAAAAGAGATGGCCTTGGTAATGAACATAAGTGGAACTGGAGGTTTGTGATTAGAATTGGCAAACCGTTGACAAGTATCGCAGCCTCGAACCAAACTTTTAGCATTGTTCATAATCGAGGGCCAATAATATCCTACCAACAAAACCTGATGTGTCAATGCCTTGAACCCACAATGTGTTGAACTCTCACCATTATGTAACTCTCATAAAATTTCTTGATATTCTTGTTTATTCAAATAACGCAACAATGTCTTACTCAAAGATTTCTTGTATAACACCTCATCCAATACAACATAGTCGTGAGCTTTAATTTTTTAGCCAATTACACATCTTGAGGCAACGTTCTTCTTAACAAAAAAATCAAGATATCAGTTCTCTAGTCACTTCAAATTTCACCTGTTGTGAAAAAAACTTATTCTCTAATTTTACACTACTCTGACCGAGTTAGAATCGAAGGAAAATCCTGTAATAAAATCTAAGGATACTCTTCTATGTAAGAAATGGTTTTCAAAGAATCAACAATCGTATTGCCTCTGATATCCAAACGAACGGAAGTTACCCCACAAATGCTCCCAAGCCTTAAACCAGTCAATACAATTTCATATTCAACTTCATTATTCGATGCGTGAAAACTGAATTTAATGGCTTGAAACATTGTCTTCCCAGATGAAGCAACCAATTGAACTCATGCACTGGATCCTAGAATACTAGACCTTCATCAGTCTAAACGACCCACGTCGAACTTCTTGGCAAAACCTCCCTGTCTATCTCTTCGTATGATCTACTTAAATGAAATTCAGCAAGAAAATCAGTTAAGGTTTGGGCCTTAATAGTTGTTCGAGGAGAAAAAATGATATCAAAGTCTCCCAACTCCACTGAACATTTGGTCATCCTCCCAGAAATATCGGGGCATTATAAAAAATATTTCAATGGGAATGAAGTTCGAACCACAACGGTGTGAGCTTGAAAATAGGGACACATCTTCCTAGCACCACCACTAAAGTTAGTGCCAACTTTTCAAGCTTCAAATATCTTTATATGCTTCCAACAAACTCTTACTGACATAATAGACTAGCTTCGAAATTCATGAGTCTTCACTTATCAACACAGAACTCACAGCAAAATCTGACACTGCAATATATAAAAATAGTTGATCTCCATTTCGAGGCTTAGACAATATCTCTTGTGATGACAATAATTTATTAATTTTTTAAAATGTTGTTTCACATTCGGAGGTCCACTCAAACTCCTTTGGTCTTCTGAATACTTGGGAAAAAAAACGAAAACACTTGTTAGAAAACCTTGAAATGAATCTATTAAGAGCAGCTAACCTTCCTGTCAAGATCTGTACTTTCTTAATAGTTCGAGGTAATGTCATTGATACCAAAGCCTTTAGCTTCTCTGGAACAGCTTTATCATTTTTTCACTAATAACATACCCCAAAAAGTTTCTTGATCGATCTCCAAAGGTACACTTCTTAGGATTCATCTTCAATCTAATGGCTCTTAAATTCAAAAAAGTCTCCTATAAATCCTCCAAGTGCGCATCATCTGCTGAACTTTTGACCAACATGTCATCAATATACACCTCCATATTTCTTCCAATCTGAGAAGCGAAGGCTTTATTCATTAACCTTTGATACGTAGCTCAAGTATTCTCTAACCCAAAAGGCATAACCCTATAACAATGCAAGCCTCGGTCTGGGATGAATGTGGTACTCTCTTGATCCTTTGGATCCATCTGAATCTGGTTATACCCTACAAAAGAATCCATAAAAGATAAAATTTTATTCCCTTAAGTTGAATTAATCAGCTGGTCTATTCGAGGAACGGGAAATGGATCTTTAGGACAAGCCCCATTCAAATCTGTGAAGTCAACACACATCATCAATTTCCCATTTTTTTTAACCACCACTAGGTTTGATGTCCATAAGGGATATTGTGACTCTCTTATATGTCCGACCCTTGACAAACGATCTACCTCGGTAACAATAGCATCTGATTTTTCAAAAGAAAAACACATCTTTTTTGGATAACAGGTTTGATCTTCAGATTTATCGCTAAGCTGTGACATGTCATCTCGATTGGGACCTTTACCACATCTTCTATTTTCCAAGCGAAAACAACCACAGTATGGAACAAAAATTATAACAATTGCTGATGTAAAGTTGGGGTCAATGATGTTCCTATTTAAATTATTTTCCGATAGGGGAAAGAATACTCTTATATAATTTCACTTACCGTTAAAGAACCTGAGGTTTCCATCGGATCATCAACCCATTCTTCTGCTTCCGAGGTTAACCCCCCTGATTTTTATTCAACAATTTCATCTTCACTGCTTGAACCTAGAATTTGAAGAGTTGTTGCATAACATTCTCTAGCTACCTTTTGATCACTTCGGACAACCCCAAAACGGTATCCGATGACATATTTCAAACACTAATGAACTGTGGAATCAACTGCATACATCCTCGAAATCCAAGATCTATCAAAGATAGCATTATAATTGGTCGGGCAATCCACAATCATGAATAAAACTTGAACCTTCTTTCTAAAAGGCCCATTTCCCAAACATACTTCACCATTAAATTCTCCAATCACTTGGGTTGTCACACTTGTAAACCCAATTATAGTATAGTCTGATTGACAAATTTGAGGAGGATTACGCATCCTATCGTATGTTGACTTAAACAGAACATTTGTAGAGCTTCATGTATCTACCAAATGCATCGAATTTCAATACCAGCTACCTCTGCTCAAATAACTATTTCAACTTTGTGAGTACCTGTAGTGCCTTTCAGATCATCCTCATCGAAAAATAATAAAAGGAATATCTTTTTTACCATACAAATGAGTAGACACCCCTCCTTCTATTTGAGCAGCTAAACTCACCACATGCCTCTTCCTAGAGCTATTAGTGTTAGCAGTCATAGTATTTCCTCCAAAAATTTCCAAGGACTCAAAGTATTCACATAAACTTCGAACTCACCCTTGTTTCACTGGCTCATCTACTGCCATCAAAATTAATTGATCTGGATCTGTATCCAAATATTCTGAAGTAGCATCGAAATCATCAAACTTATAATCTAGAATCATTAGATTTTTTACTTGTGAATTTGGATTTGTAGCTTGCGAAGTTGATGCAATAGGAACCTTTTATCCACGGCTCTGCCCTTTTACAAAAGCTATTAATTTTCCATTTTCAATTAAATATTGCACCTTCTTTTTTAGAACTAATAGTCTGCAGTAGCATGTCCTATGTCATTATGATATTTACATAATCTGTTATTACGCTCTTCTCTGTGTTTATTAATTAGAGCATGATTTTTAAAACTCACATACCTCTTTGCCCTTTTATAAATCGCAGCATTATTTTCAGTTAAATCAGCATAGTATTATGTCCTTATCCACTGATTTGGCCTTGGTCTTTGAAATTGATACCATGTAGTCTGAGTTGGGTACCCTCCAGTTCGAGGAGGAAAACTATTATTATTCCTCGGACGTGATGGTTAAGTCAAGTTTTAATAGTGCTCTTTATTATTTGGCACCTTCCTTGAACCCTTCTGATTGGGTCCAACCACTCTTTGAACTCTGGTCGGTTTCTCCATTTTGATTTGATCCTCGAATTGAGCCATCAGTTCTCCAAAAGTCAAAGCTCTTTTTTTTATTATTTCATTTGTTAAATCACCTGGCAACAAACCTTTTCGAAATGCAGCCAGGGCTACTAGCTCTTCATAATTATCTAAACTAGCTTTTTTAACACAAAATGTTTAGTATAATCCTTCAACTTTTCTCCCATAACTTTCTTGCATTGTATTATTGTGTCTCCACTTGCTCGCATCTCTTTACTTGCCACAAATTATCATCAGAAAGCTGTATAAAAATCTCTGAAATTGGAAATGAATCCCTTCGGAATCCTGTTGTACCATTTCAAAGTTGTACCCTTAAATGTTTGAGAGAAATCTCTGCATACCAACTTATCATCATCTTCGAAGTTCATCATATAGTTCTTAAATTTTTCGATGTGGTCATCGGGGTCTTGCATTCAATCAAACTTTTCAACCTTAGAGATATCGAAGCGCTTTGGAAGAGTGATATATCTTATCTCAGTTTTCAAAGGAGAATTTCTCTAGTTAACTCCTTGCACCTACTGATTATCATTTCTTGTTCCCATTACAGGATACAAATTCTGATCATCTATTCTTGTGTACTAATTCAACGTATTCCCTTCACACCATTCAGTTTCCCTCAAACAACGAGGTACATTGTTTTTTCTTGACTTATATTCTTTTCGTGACTTTCGAGGTCGGCATTTTTCTTCTTTCGAAGACCCCTGGTATCTCTTATACTCA
Organism: Limnanthes douglasii subsp. nivea; assembly: GCA_036936605.1. Lineage (NCBI taxonomy): Eukaryota > Viridiplantae > Streptophyta > Magnoliopsida > Brassicales > Limnanthaceae > Limnanthes > Limnanthes douglasii. The sequence continues at coordinate 199,043,430 of JAUPFV010000001.1, read as the reverse complement.
GCTGTTGAGTTGTTCAAATCATCGTCACTGGATGTAATATACCTTTGCTTGTCTTTTTTCTCTTTTCGTGAAGTATGACGCTCTTTACTAGATTCAAAATGTGTTTTCCTCTCCTCGCTTCAAAGCTGGTAAGTTGTGCAAGATCGATCAGATTGGTTGTCCACGTCATTCTTCTCATTCATTTGTTTTACCTTAAATTTCAACCTAGTTGATTGAATATCTTACTCTTTTTTATCATACTTCTCATTTGGATCCATGATTTTATCCAGTAACTGGTTCATCCGTATTTCGACGTCTGGTGAGTCTGAAAAGCTGGCACTGACTCATCTTTCTTACCTTCTCCTCTTTGCAAATCAGATTTTAACATTTCAATTTCCCTTTGAGCCAAAGGTCCATTTTATTTCCTTGGTTCCATTATCGATCCAAAACAACTTCAAAGAATCGATCAAGAACAATCAAAACAAAATAAAAAATCAATTGCTCCTGGTTTTTTATCAAGAAATCAAGGTACTAATCAATCAATTCCCACTGTGGTCGCCAATTTAGTGTGGATTAGATCTGGTTCTAGAGAGATATGAAGAGGTAAGTTGATTTTAGAGAGAGAAAGTAAAGCTCGAGAGAATAGTTCACAAGTGAAAAGTTTCATCATCATTAGGTTCAACCTTGGCCATTATGTATAGACAAACAGACTTAGAATAACTAAAATAGTGGGTTAATTGCACTTTAACCCCCTATCTTTACAAATAGACTGAAATCTGTCATATATCTTTACCATTGTTCGTATAAAACTTTAATTATTACATTTCAATCCTCAATATTTTATATCCTTATCAGTTGTGAGTCTAGGAATTAACTCACTTTATTGGTTCTATATATATATAGTGAAGGAGTGGTATGAAGTCATTGTAACGTGAACCATAGCAAATTACTCGAGAAAGAAAATAAGAGTTTATCTATTTTAAAAAGAAGTAAGGTAGAAAATAAACATTAAAATAAACGTTGAAATTCATAGTTTCATAGGTAAAACTGATTTTTTTTTTTTTTACAGAAAAAATAGTGTTTGGGTTAGTGTGTTTGACAAAGCTTCCTTGCGCCTTCTTCTGTATAAAATCTATATATATATATATATATATTACTTGTAAATATAAAAAAAAAGTTACCATACAAGCCTGATAAAATTTGTTTTTAGGTTTAGCGTAGCTTTAAAAAATTTCAAAATTAAAAAAATCAAATATTTATTTTTCTTTGTCACATTGTAAAAAAAATCTTCTACGAGCTATCACCGATATATAGAACACTTTTCTTATGTGTTAAGCTTAATTTTTTTTATGACCAATATTTCAATATGTTATGTATACATATATTGGACTTGTTTTACATATTTAGGTTTGTTTTACATATTTAGGTTTTAGATTAAATATATGCATATTAATCTCTAATATATAATGAAGAAAAATGTTTCCAAAAATAAAATTAATATATAATAGGGATACATCTCAACATACAAATCAAGATACTAACAACAACCAAACTAATAATCTAACTAGATTGACTAATTAGTTATACTTCACCAAATGTATGGGTTCAGTAACCAAGAAAACAAAATACTACTTGTAAGAGAATGAAAAGTAATGGGAAGTATAAGGAGAGTAGTAGTATATATTTTCTTGATTAATGTGATTATTTAATAAAGATCAAATATAAAAACAGCATAAAAATATAGTGATATGATGTTTTGGTTCTGTTTATATATTCAATACAGTAATATCTCGGAAATAGGAAGAGTTAATTGTTGCAGTGGTCAAATAAAGTTATTTTTGTCTTGGTATGAAAAACAGAATAGAGAATAAGAATCTTTACCAACAACACAACAGTTGTGTCCTTTTCGCAGCGACCAGTAGTTGTTTCTTATTGGAAAACTAAACTCACTTTTGTTTGTGTTTCAAATTTATTGGGAAAAAACAAATTCATATACTTGTATATATTTTTATATTATCAATAAATTTTATATTTAAAAGTTGCATTGCTTTTTACCGTTAATCTAATTTATGTATTCAACATTCTTTCATGAAACCAACATTCCTGTTTTCGTGTTTTTAAAAATTTATATATATGTAATTCAAATTATGCTTCTCCAAATATAGTTTTAAAATATATAGGTATAAAACATATAGAAAATGTTGCCTTTTATCGAACTAATGTAGTGTATTGACTTAAAAAAAATTGAAAAGATAACAATAATAAATAGCAAGTAGTGTATATTGTTAGTAATAACCTTAACAACAAAAATTAAATATATGATATTTAATTATTTTAATCTAAGATTTATTTAACTGGAAAGAAGAAGCTAAAGATGGAAATGAGACTCTTGAAACAAAATCCACTCACTCAACAAAAATTTCATAATATCATTTTGGCAATATCCAACAAAATTAAATCTAAAAGAAATATCAAGATTACACTTTTTTTTTCTAGGTGGGTTGAGGGTTGTCTTGTTCTTCGACAGTGTTGGGCTCTAACTCTGGTTCAGGTTCACTCCCAGCAGCCGCCGTTGGCGTCTGTGGCGCCAATGATGGTAGAGGCGGAGTGATATTACCATCAATGCAAGTAGAGAATTTGGTTTCTCCCCACTTCTCGATATCGTAGTGACCATAACCCATTATGGTTTTCCTTGAACATATGCGTCCGATGAGACCAGCTACTATGGCCAACACCATGACCACAACCAGGACTCCAATGACGGGACCCGCTGAGCTACCATGGTTGATGTTGTAGGATGGTTGTGGTATGGTTGTTATGGGTGGTGGCTGGAGTGGCATTGACATTCTTTATACCTCAACTTCAACAACTTTTATCTCTTGAGTCTTGATTTATAAAACAACTCTAGAATATATATAGAAAGAGAAAGAGATGAGAGAGAGGTAATTTGTGTAGGTAATAAATTAACTAAATAATAAAACAAATGGAAGGATATTTATATTGTCTTCAAGTCAAGCCATTATACTTTAAATTTTATATTATTTTACTTTTTTTATGGGTTGGATATTAAAGAAATAAAATTTAGGTTTTGTCATGGAATTTATAAGGTATAATCGCATGTTATCATCTAGGATTAAATTAATTCCAATAAAATAAGATGGAAAAACCAAATTAAATTAATTAAAATAAACTTATCGTCTGTATTACTTTTTTATGTAAAGAAAGTAAAGAACCTTGAGGCAAGTAAAAGAAGACAAGAAGAAACAGAGGGAATCTAAAAGGATAGAAAGGGTAAAAGTCAAAAACCTTTTTAATTCAATCTCTCTTTTCAGACTAGGTAACCGGCTTGTTACAGTATTATTTCTGCTACTCTTTCAAAAATATCGAAACAGAACCTCAACCTACTATTACTATTTTTTTTTAGTAAATTTTCGATATTGCCAAACTTTTGGGTTTTAAATAAAACTACACTCCAACGAGACTGAATATATAATTACATCAATTTTTTACTATGATTTTAAAATGTATTAGTAATTATGTAAAACTCATTTCAATATTATCTTTATTTTATTTTTTCTTTTTAGGACCACCACTTTTTCTGATACAGGTTCTGCTTCCCTATATCTAGATCAACATTGGTGCATATTGCTTCTACCTAGATCATAGCTAAGCTGATGTAAAGAAAAGCCTTCTACACCACTTACATTCACATATTTATTATCTCTCAGGCATCCAACTGTATTCCTGGTTCAAATTTGGATTTCAAAGTTTGGAACCATGGTTGAAATCAAAATTTGCCAAAATAATATATTAAGCTGCTACATAATAGAGGCAAACAACCTTATTTTCACACATTTACAAAATCAAGCATTAGCAGACATTAAAAAAGAATCCACATCAACATTAAACTTAGTTCAATGTTCAATATGTATTATGCTAAGCTATTGTTAGTATTAGTAGATAGAACTTCTAAGTCCAAATATAAATCATACAACATTATCATTAATACAATTCTTATTCTTAAATTTATATAAAATAAAAATAAGTAAACTAGATTTTTAAGACTCAGAAAATCTAAATGCAAATATGCAATGACAAAAAAAAACTTAAGAAGCTATTTTGATTAATTCTAAACCTCTAAAACCATTGACTGGCATACAAATTAGATGCCGGTACGGAGATCCATGATCGAAAACCAAAACAAAAAGACCGAAATTCAGCTCAAGAATGATATTATAGCATCTCTAGTTATAAAGCAGAGAAGAAAGACCCGCCATCAACATAGTATACATAAAGATCTAGGAGTTTTTGCCATCACAGTGATTTTCTTAATTCATTCTAGACTTGAGATCCTCGCATTTGTAGGATGCAGGTAATTCCGGAGCAAGCGAAAATCACCAACATCAAGCCACAAAGTTTGGAAGTATTGAAGGGCCAGTTTAAGTGGTTTGGGCAGTCATTAAGCTTCCAGTGTCAGACATGTAGAAGTAATTGTAATTAATTCTTGTAACTAAATCAGCCAAGTGAGGAAAGTGACCGATGTTGAGTTTGAAAGAAAGTACCTGCATCATCAACACTCCAATTTAATGTTCTTTAGTTGAACATATGCAATCTACTTTTCATTTCAGTAGCAGCAGTTTAACATAAAATCGAGCCAAGGTTTTAGGAAAATAAAGATAGGAAGACTACTCTGAGGAGGAATGCAATGCAGTCGTCAAACTGTTTTTCTATCCGGTCGACTTCCATTTCACATCTAGCCTTGATGGCAGAAACCGCTCCGCTACTGCTTAAAGTCTGTTGTATGGAGTAGAAGTCCAACGCTAATCCAAGGATGCTGTTTATTCGGCTTGCTATAAGAGCCCACTGAACCAAAAAAAAACAAGAAATCACTATCGAAATGGTTGTACTGCACAATGTGCACATGTGAAAGAAAATTCAAGCACAAATATTTAATGTTCAGCCTCCGAACATTTCCTTCTTTTGCAGTGGTTCTTCTTTCTTTTCTCATTACGAGTAAGAAATCAAGATAGTCGTGCACTAAAACCAAGACATTTCTTCATGTTTGCTTGCAATTGAACCAAGCACTATAATTGTAAAAGCTAAAAAGGAAGGGCGATGATTTACCAGCTTATCTGGAACCACAAAGCATTGCTTCTGTATTGATAGCAAGTAAGCCTCGTGCACTTCTATGACCTCATCTAGAGATCCAGCTGCTAACATGCCTTCACATAGTTCACGCCATGCAGCATGAAATACCTGATAACACCAGATTTAGTTAGAGGTTACAGACTTTGTCGGATTTTTATTTTTCGCACATTCCCCCAAAATGTTATCAGTAACATGGCATTAGATGACCAGAGGAAAAATTGAGGACATATTTAGAAAATCTGAACTTAATTAGAAATATAAAGAGCTAAGATTGTTTGGATGTAGAAGTTTTTAACTCTCCTGCACATACTGATAACAAAAGCTATAGCACATTGATGACAAAGGGTTACATAAGGAAAAACTCTCACGCAGAGGACAATTTGGACTTATATGTTTACAAATAAATAACTTTGATATAATCACAGAGTAATTCTTACTCTCTTTCTACCAAAAAAAAAGAATCTTACTCTGTCCATAACATATTGATGAAAGGCGTCAACAAAGTGTAGGAGCTTCTGTTCCACTAACCAGTGGTGCTTGCGAGTGGTCGCTGCCGTGCCTCTGTCCTGGAAAGCCGAACATCAATAGAATTAGGTTTCTATCAGAGAAAAACAATATTTTGATGACCAATCTTGATGGCCATTGGAATTCACGTGAATGATCTCCCCCCAGACTACTTGCATACCAGAGGAATATATATATTAAAAAAAAAAAAAAAGCAGATGTAAAAAATATTGTCTTAGATGTTCGACTCATTATGTTTAACACAGAAAAAGCCATGCACACTGACTTAGAGACTTGAATATCTGTATAGATTTGTTCCAGATTCAGGGAAACAGTCAGAATACAAGGCCACCCTAGTTTGTCTCCATTAAGTACCGAAAAATTCTACTACAGTTGAATGATCTAAAGTTGATCAAAAAAATATAACAATTTGGTCCGTTGTGGTTTACCATTTCCTGATTTATATGATCCACATACAAATGTTCAGGGTAAAACTGAATGCATGTGTAAAGATTTGTTAATTCGAATTGCTAAACTATCTAGATTCTTTCACATCAGCATAAAAATTTCAAAATCTTTGTAATCATTAACTGCACAGCTATATAACGACATTCAAATAACACGTGGAAATAGGAAGGATAAAACAGAGAGCGGAAAAACCTTCCACATCCACCTCCGAGCTTTATCAAGTGCAAACTTTGCGCGCTTGACTTTCAGCAAGAATCCCATGACCTACTCACGGAAAAGAACAATATGAAAAACAATTAAGAAAATACAGGTCATTACCTCAATTCAACCTAACTAGTAATATTTACCTGGTTATATTTTTTAATTGCCTCAGTATTCACAATAAGTTCGAGTGGCCAGGGAACCTATAATGTTGACCACAAACACAGTTGAAGAGGTTTGTAACGAAAGAAATTGGGGGCATTTGATTAAGATAGAAGAAAAAAATGTAAATAAGTTATGATAGACCTTGTACGCAAACTTTAATAGCTCAAGCCCATCAATTCCAAAGTTGTGCCCCCGACTTTTACGAGGCGTCATAGACACAGGAACTTTGTTATGGTGCTCATAACTGTCTGCATCTGGACCTTTGCTTATTGATACCACCAAGGAATCTGAAGCACTCAATAGCATGCCATCAGAGGAATTTCTAACCGATTCCTGCAGTCAACAAGCTTGCATTATTAAACTGACATTAAAAGGGTAAGTGAGGCTGAAACTAAGCAAAACTTCCACACAATTCCACTCAGAGCATCTGCCAATATCACTGTTCCACTGCAAATACCCATACCCATCTTATTAAGTCATGTCATCTCCATGTGGTGTAGGGGACATAGAAAGTTGGTGAATTGAACCCACCTGTAATACAGTATTCAGCTCAAAATCATCGTCCAAAGTTTCTCCATTGTCCAGCTTATTAAAAATATTGGTTAAGAAGTGCTGCAGCAGATCACCTAAAATAAAGAGTATCAAGAAACGTGTTAACAGAAAGCGGGAAAGCTGGCTACAAATTAGAATTTCAAGAGACTGGAAATCACCTGAACCTAACAAATAGATGGCACGTAAGACTGCAAGCTCATCCATCAATCTCCAGTCTTTCATTAACTTTGACAAAATAACTCTGCCGATATAGTCCACCTGTGCCATGCAGAAGTTAACTTCTAAAAGGAATATGAAAATGAGAACTATTGCATAGAAGGATTTTACCAGCTTACCTGCTTCTTCATGTAGACAGTAAGGGATTCCTGTATGATAACAGAAGGAAGAATAGTCGTTCTTCGTTCAATATTCTGAATCCAGTTAAGAACCCTCGATGGAAGAGTGCTATTAGTCTGGAAAGGTAAGAGCTCAGATATACGCAGGTCATCCTGTTCCCAAATCATGGATGAGATTATGAATAGCCAAACACATATTGTTAAAATTGCTATAGTTCATGGTGTAGGTGTAGCAATACCTGGAAAGAAGGGAGGATGGTGGGGAAAGGAAACAAGGCTTCTAATAGTTTCGCATCGCCTTGGGAACGAGTATACTCAGAGTCGCCAAACTGGAAACCAAACATATAGTCCGTTCCCTTCAACGCAAAATACTTCTCACTCTTTTCCTCAAAAACAGCCTTCCGTAAGGCTTCATCATTCAAAGGAGGTAGATTGAAGTTTCTAGACAAATTTAGTGATTCCCATGCATTCCTATGTTTCTCAAGAAATAATCTAGAGACGGTAATAGCTGGATTTTCTGGACAAAATGATGTTGCCAATGCATTCGCACCATCTGCAGCCATGGTTTCTTCTTCCATGAGAGGAAAATTACATGTGGCCGTGTTTAAAATTTCAGCATCTATCACTCTTTTTTCCACCAGGGTATCAACCAAGAATTTATACCATGTCTTTTGTGAGCAAATCGAAGTTGTGAGAGTCCTACTATCAAGCCTTCCTCCTATTGTAAAGGAAGCAAGCAATGTTGAAACCTCTAGATTGCATTTTCCATCTTTCCAAAAGTACTTCGAGATATGATCACCGTAGCCTATAAGAGCGGCAACTGATACACAGAAAATCTCAGATAAGGATAACCCCATAATTCCCTGGCACTGATGGAACTGGCTCTGACGCTTGTTTGTATAAGTATCAGTAAAGTCGTCAATTTCTGAATTTTCACCTCTCCCAAATAACATAGAGGATGTTGACCGGATATGACGCATCAGCTGTAATGATTTTCCGGCAGAAACAATCGTCTTTGCTATGTCCTTTATAAATAAAGGACATAAGAGAAGTTCCTTATTTTTCTGCTCATCTCCTTTCACAGAATTAGAAGGGGAAATGGAATCTCTTTCCCCCATTCCCGTCTTGTAATTATGGACAGAAGCTAAGGCAGGAAGGTCGACATTCAACTTCCTGCTTTGTCCTAGTCTTAATAGATAGCTCTTCTCCCAGAACTCTGCCTCATCAACTGAGAATGCCTTGCTGGCATAAAAATACATCTGCATGGAGCAAACACGGGGCCAAATTAATTAAGAGAACTAAAGAAAAAAGGGTATTTGTCCGGTCAGTAACCGTAGATAGGAAACTATAAGCTAAAAATTGGGTTATCAGGGAATCAAACATCACAATATTTAACTAACATAGGACTTATATCAAGCAGATAAATTGTCGCTCTTAAGTTTGCGTTTTTACAAGAAAAGTAATTGATTCCGCCGCAGAAATATCACTGCATCTCCGCATGAGTGTATCTAACAGCACAAACAAGATGTTCTAGACCAATCAAACCTACCTCCTCAAATGGATCATTAAGAGTCCCTTGAAAAAGCCAAGAGTCAATACCATCAATATATGGCAGCAAACTTCCAACAAATATATGAAGCAGCATCTGATATACTTCCTCCTGATATCAGTAAAGTTCCTATAGTTATGCAATGTAAACAAGGCAAACCACAAGAAATGAAGAACAATACAATTTTACTCAACGAACTATATAGTGATTACAACCTCACCACCTTGAACAAGGCAAACTTCATCTAGCTTCTTGTAAAGATAGTCAAGAACATGAACAGCATATTCAGCTGCTGGAACAGTTGAACTAGAGTCCAAATATGCCTGTGGTAACGCTCCTTGCACTATCTGCAATAGATACTCAGCACCTGAACATAGACTAATGGGAATGAAATAACATCAGCATATCAACATCAAGAAGAATCGCTATTATATAAAACTTAACCAACAAACTGATGCGACATGTCCATTAGGATGGGGAAGATGATCACCTAGGACTTACATTTTACAAGATTGCCTAGCTACCCAACAAAAAAACGGAGCAACAAAATGTATTTGACTTCTTGGAGAATCTGAATGACAAAGCTTATCAGACTAACAAAAAGAGACCTTGATGTAGAACTTGATAATCCCAACAGTGTAGGTGTAATTCCGACATCAGAGTTGCTAATCTTTATTTCTTCTTGCAGAGCAATATTCCGCAACCGCTGCTCCAAAAATAAAAAAGGTTCAGACTCTTGTCTTTGTTAGAAATAGAAATCAAAGAACTATATTTGATAATCCAAATCGCTTGAAATTCTCACCTCGAGCCATGAAGACACAGAGCACGAAAATGCCCTCAAGGTCGGAGGCAACCTCACAGATGTCTGAACTCTATTGACTAAACCTTCTACAAGTTGCAAACAGGTCGCAGCGTACATGAATTGACCAAGAATAACATGGAGGCTTGTACGGGAAAGATGAGCCACATATATCCCACTTTTAGAGCAAAACCTTTGTATGTTCGGGTCCCAATAAAACAGCAAAGTAGAGAACCCTTGCAATGCTCGTAAAACACCACGTACCTTGAAAACAAAAACAAGGACTGTTTCAAAAACTAGACTGACCCAAGTATGTTAGTCTACAGGTGCCTTACTTTCTGCTTACAAGATCAATTTCATTTGTCCTCAATGAGGAATCTGGTGTTGCAAAATGAACACCATCAGCAAAAGTATCATATATTTTCTGGATTAGGCTTTCCTGAACTATTCTCCTTTCCTTATCTGCATATGAGAAGGAACCAAATAAATCTTCCAACCCATTGGAAACTGTAATCCACAAGTTAATGATCATGTAAAAAAACGAAAGATGATCTAGAATTATAACAAATAGCACTCCTATATTTTGATCAGACTCAATACCCTATAAATGGGGAGATTCTATTTAGAATGTGGCATGCTCAAGCAAAACATTAATGAATATCTTTGAATTCAAACACAAAAGACCTATTCTTCGAATCAGAATTCCCCAATTATCACTTTCATCCACAATTAATAAGACAAACAGTGCATAAACACAGCAAGATAATACATAAAGTACCAAAATTGAAACTGTTATAACAATACACATACATTTCATTGAAATTGAAGAGGTTTCGTACATATACAGAAGCTTAAATTTAAAAGTTTCCTCTTTTAGAAGAAGCATCGAATGAATTAAAATTGAATATTACCGAATAAAAAAGGTTTTTCCATGAGGAGTTTAAGCCAAAAGAAGGCAAAGAAGAAGAGTGGCTTTTACACTAGCCTCCGCAACCACGGCCGTAAACAGAAGATGGAGCCACTGTCTCTCTGACACAGTGCCGGTGGCTCGTCGCTGTGATTGAACTTAGACTTCAGTGAAGCGCCTTCATGCATGATACAGCAGATCCGGCCATTAAATTGGGTCGATGAATTTTAAACTGCAAAGCGCCGATGGGCCTGATTTTTTTCGAACAGGTGGGTTTTTTTTGTCAAAATTTAGTTTGGTCGTTTTATCAAGTGACAAGTATCCTTTCTCTACCCTCAGATTATCCACTAGAATAACATGTAATGGCTATATGTTTTTGCCATATCTTGTTAGATTTTTTTAATTTTTCATCACAGAAGATCCTGTTTTGTTTATGCCAAAATAAAACCACCAAACTTCTTTTTCAAATTCTAATCCTAATCATTACATTCTTAGATTTTTTTTAAATCATAAATCGGGTAGGCTAAGTCTAGTTAAGTATATATTGGATTTTTTATTTTTGTTATTTAAAATATGAAATTATAATTTTATCCATTACGCTTCTAATTATCTATTTTTTAATTCATGTATTTTAATTCGAAACAGTGAAGGAACTATCATCATTGGTCTAGAGAGACTCTATGGCAAAGGCACTCTTTTGATTGTTGAGTGCAGAGCGCTCTTAGATGGTCCCAAGCTGATTTTATCGATATTGATTCCGAAATTCTTGTTAACCTACTGCTCTTTGGTAAATCTGTTTGGTATCTCGATCCACTTCTCATTTGTTGCAGGAAGCTTATTCAATCATCAATGAATGTTAATCACATATTTTGTGAACAAAATTTTGGGGTTGATTGGATTGCAAAGGAAACTATAAAAGAAGGTAAAGAGATGGATTTCAATGAAGATGATGCTCATGTTCCTCCGAAATCAATCACGTTTTTGGAAAGTTCGAACATTGGGTATCTTAGAATTTCAAACAATGGATGAATGGAGTTGCTGATGGTGTTCTTGAAGGCGTTAATCGGCTATGTTTTCTACTAGTTTCTTGAAGATGAAGATGGAGTTATAATAACGGCTATATTCACTGTTCACTTTTAAATACTTGTAAAATTTCAAAACAGTCCTTGTACTTCCAATTTTTTCAATAATAGCAATCTAACTTTTGATTAAAAAAACTAATTATCTATTTTTTAATTTAAAACTTTAAAATATAAAATATAACACTCAAAGTTCATAAAACACTCAAAGTCCGTAAACCATAATGGTAGATAGTAAAGCTAGGTTTGTTAGAACAATACCTGGTTGGATCAAGATCCGGTTTTGTTAAAACAAAACCCTATTATTTAAATTTTTGTAAGATAAACGTATTTTAGACAATTCAAATTTTTAGAAAAAAATGGATGATGTCTCATTTTAGCCTAACCCTAAATTGTAACTCATAAACAAAAATATTAATCTCAACTTATAAAAACCTAGCATTAAACCATAACTCTTTGACTAACAAAATTTTTAAACTTCGAGCTATGGATTCAAGTTGTAACATGTCAAGATTCGAGGAGAACACAACATAACAATTGGGGTAATGAATCGTTTTTCATTTCTGTTTAATACGATTTTGATATGTATGAGCGGCGATTCACGATGAATTCGCTAAAGACCAGCGACTTTTGTCACATATTTCGCTCGGATGTAGTAAATTTTGTCAAATAAATCGTTACTCACTAGGGGATTCATCATGAATCGTCGTTCAAGTTGACCAAAAATCGATTACAAAATCGACACGTCCTTGAAAAATTCAATTATATAATTCAAACATCCTTTAAAAAAGCAGACAAAAATGAGATTTATGGCAAGAGAAAGAAGATAAGACGTTGCCTTCAGGTGATGGCTCACAGACAGGTTCCCAGTTTTGAATGAATGATCTTATTGTTCCTTCTAGTGGATTCAACTTTTATCTTGATGTCTCATTTTCATTCGTCAACTCGAATTTTAGTTTACATAAAACTGAATTACACTCCTTTATCGTCTTCGTTTCCAGTAGTCTTCGTATTTTTCTTGTTATTAAACGCCTAAACATACTAAAAGAGATTCGTTATAGTTTTCTCCTATAAATTAGGATAAATCTTGAAACAACTTAAACCTTAGTTATTTGTTAGTTTTTTATTCAAATTCTCATGATCGCAAAAAATTGAAACTGTTTTATGGATTCCAAAAGTCTTGTTTGGTTCCTATTATCATCTGAAACCATGACCCTACCTTTAAGTAATACGGTGTTTGAGTCTATATTTCAAAAAAAAAAATTATTAATATCAGAAATTTTATTTGTTTGAGCTCATTTTTCATCCTTCAACTTGGCTTACACTATCGTTTTATCTATTATGGACTAAAGCAAAGATCTTGCAACTTACAGTTCTGGTTTGTGTGCATTTACTGGCTTATAATGGACCTCGTATAAGGCATGTTTCCTATAGAAATATATCCTTAAGAACCTTTTTTTTTAATTTTAAGATATCAAACTTTCTATGTGTGTTAAGGTTTATTGTCATCCACATTCTATTGCATTCTTTGACCAATTATATACTTGTCCAAGAAGTTGTTCGACACTTATTTAGTAAAAATCTTTGTTTATCATGCCTTTCGAATTTTCCGAATCTTGTATTTTTTACTTTGCTCTCTATAACTGTTAAAACTAACAGTTTAAATATTCAACATAAACATGTTGGTGAGCTATGATGTTATCTTAATTCAGAAAGGGAGATCAATAGATCGTAAGATGATGATAAACATAACTCATACAAATCGACTAGATATTTTGTTGTAAGATCGAATATTGTTGGAGCTGCTACATTAGACTTTGCTTCATCATTACTAGGTTTTGCCCCAAACATATATAATGCATTACTCTCCTTTTTATTATTTATTATCTCTTCCTACATCTTTTGGAAATCCAAACACATTATACATCTGGGTTTTGATTTCGAGATTATATTACCATTTTTACAACCAATATTTGTACCATGCACTTGATGAGATTTGCCCTTTGACATCAAAGCTCAAGAAATCAAAGCTCCAAGTAGCGACATAATGCGCTACGAGGAAACGCCTCGCACGGACTCGTCCAGATCCCAAGTAAGTTGACTTCGACCTTCTTATTATGATAATCCTAGCATGAAATTTAGGCCTCTTATAGAGAACATAGCTATTATTTATGAAAATATCAAAGGAAGGGTCAAGTATCAGGCTCCAAAAAGTATGTTTGTAGTCCCTTATAAGAGGTTCCCTCATGACTTCTATGCGTACCATAATGAACATGGTCACCCAACTGACGAATGTTGGTAATTGAAAAAGAAGGTGTAGAGGTTGCTCGATAGCGGAGAACTCGTCTAATTTGTCAAGAAAAATGAGAATGTGACGACTAAGGACAAGGACTACGGTCTTCTAATTGAGAAGGCCTCCGATAAATTGAACGAATCAAAGGAAAAAACAATAGTGGATATCCACCATCTTTGGGGGAAATACCTTGTCAAGGACCGATGTTGCGGGTAGAAAAAAATATATGAAAGATCTGGATATCCATATAATATGCAGTTCATCATACCAGAATTATTGAGAGCCGGTCACTGACCACATGAAGACACCATGACCATTAATAACAACATCTCAAAAGTAATGGTCACTAGAGTGTTGGTCGAAAACGGCAGCTCAACCAATGTTATTTTCAAAGCAAGCTACGAATAAATGGTATGAGTTCCCTTATTTAAGGCTACAAATATATAGATGGTTAGTTACAAGGACAAGTCAACTAAATGCATGGAGAGATCAAACTCCCAGTCATAGTAGGTCACTGGAACATGAAGAAAGTAGTTTGTACTATGTTCATGATTGTCAAAGCTCCAAGTTCATATCACGCAATAATATGGAAACCTTGGCTCCATAAAATTATAGCCACTTCGTTTTCGTTTAGGTAATGTATCAAATACATTGTCGGTAATATCGTAGGAATAATCAGAGGCAATCAAAGAACCATTGGGAACTGCTAGGTTATAACGCTCGATCTTACTAAGTTGACTCAATCACAATTAACAAGCTCGAGGGTTGGGAATCATCAGGGACAAACCAAGATCACCCACCTCGAAGTAGATGCCCTAAAAATAATAATAAGGAAGAAGAATACCTCATAGGAGAAGAAACATGTATAACACTAGAAGAAGCCAAGGTCATCCGAGTAGGTAATAAACTCAAGCTTTTGTTTAAAGACAATTTGGTAGCGCAATTGTAGAAAAATAAAGATTTATGCGCATGGAACGTCAAAAAGGTTACCATGGTCGATCTACAAGTCGTATGCTACTCATTGGTTATCAACAATAAAGTCTGGCCATTAGGACAAAAACGACGGACCTTCTTCCCAGAGAAATCGAAGGCAATATTTAGAAAAGTAGACAAATTAATCAAGCTTCGGTACATCCGGAAAGCCCAATACCCTACATGGACAGCGATCTCGGTTCTGGTTAAGCAGAAGAATGGACAGTGGCATATGTTGTGGAATTCACTGGCTTTAATTTGTCCTGCCCTAAAGACACATTCCCGCTTCTAAAAATTGACCAATTAGTCGATGTCGCATCAGGCAAAGAGCTCCTCTCATTCGTGGACTTCATTGACCTTAATCAAGCATGCACTAAAGACGCTGATATAAAAGTCTAATTAGACGCTTCCTACTGCATGATCTACTGGCCCAAGTTGGTAGCCAATACGCAAGCTCTTGTGCAAAGCTGTCACCTCTACCAACAGTTTGCAAACAAGCAACATATACCTAGCGAACCAATGAGTGTCGTGACTGTATCATGCCATTTCGATAAATGGGGGATAAACTTAGTTGGATGGATAAGCGACAGTTTTTAATTGTAGTGGTGGACTATTTTATCAAGTGGGTTAAGGCTAAGGCTCCATCAAGAATAAGGGCCCGTGAGATATATGATTTTCTGCAGAATCATATCATTTCCAAATTTAGAATCCCATAAATCCTCATGACTGATAACGAGCCTTAGTTTCAAAATGCGATCATAGCAACATTCTGTCAGAGGCATGAAATAATCTTGTATTTCTGGACACCGTATTACCTGCAAGCCAACAGACAGCTCAAGGTCATAAATCGAACAAACCTGGCTGGGATAAAGAAAAAGCTAGAGAACTCTAAGGAAAAATTGCCAGAAAAACTCGTCTGCTATGGGTATATCAAAATACACCCCGATGGAGATACACTATTCTATTTAGTATATAAAATGGAGGCCGTTATACCAACATAGATTTTAATTTCAAGCATTATAAAAGTTTGATAAAAGAACAGGTTAAATTCAAAGTTAAAACTTTGAAGCTTCAAAGTGGGTAACTTATTCTTAAAGAAAATCTTCCACCAAGCTCAAGACAAAAACGCGGGCAAGTTTGCCCCCGATTGGGACAATTTATACAAAGTAATTTCCAAAGGACACCACATGGCATACAAATTGGAAGATATCGATGGCAATGCATTAAAGCATCATTGGAACGTTAATCATTTGAAAATAGATCACCATACTTAGAATGTTTTTGCCCTTTTTTTCTTCTTTTGGTGGCGCTAAAAGATTTTTAATGAGGCACATTGTAAGCCAAAGACATTAATAAAGTCCCAATTTTCCAAATATTTTTAGTTATCAATTATGGTTAATTACAAGACTAATTAAGTAATATAAGAAATATAAATCTACATAAGAAACATATCAACCAACCAAAAAAATGAAAGAAATTGGGGAGGTCCACCAATATATATATATATATATATATAAGCGAACAAGCAAAAAAAAGCCACGTCGATTTGGCTAAGCAATGGACCATAATGAGCCCTGACTAAAACTGTCAACAAGAAGCAAACTGGTTTAATAAACCAAGCTTATTAGGCTACGCCATAGGCCATATTGAGCCCGAGCGATAATGCTCAATTAAACGATCTGACACAAATGCCAAGTCTTTATGACTACGATACAAACCATTATGTGCCTCAACTTATCAAGCCCAAAATTTGAAATAACTAATATGCTAAGCCTATATGGCTACACAACAAGCCAAACTGAACTTAAATAAGGAATCAAGCCTCCCCCTCATCCCTTTAAAATCCAAAACAACTTCAACGCATGTACTTCGCCAAATAACTATTATGTGTTACATTCCAAAATAGTAGTAGAGCATAAGTTATTCAAAATACATACACGCCTAAAAAAATAATTCATTGTTTAAAACATATCATAGTAGTATAACTACTCCAAGTAAACATCTTTTGTGTGAGCATCGTCACTATCATCCTTCACAGGTTTAATCTCTTTTGAAGTACTGTATTAGGGTCCTTCGGCATCGACAAAAGCCTTATATTTATCAACTGACTCCTTTCTAGCACCGGACACCTCCTCGCCAATGTTGATAACCTTTTCAATAATTTAATCATCCTCGTTATTTATCTCTCACGGTCGTTCATCCTCATCTTCCTTGTTATTTATCTCTCACGGTCGTTCATCCTCGGTTACTAACTCTTTCAAATTTCCCAACTCTAAATCGAGGTTTATCTTTCACAACTCCACAATAGCATATTTTAAAAAAAAATCGAGAAAACTTTGAGCAACTCTCATTGTATCATTCTCCCCATCAGCGTATATCTTAGCAGCTCGATCGACCCATTCTTTTTTGGTCTCACTCATTTCTGATATCAACCGGGAAAGCTCCGCCCTAATAATAGAACTCTCCAGTCAAAGGTTGTAATATTTGATAGTAGAATCCTCAACTTTCACTAGTAGTCTGGAGTTATTTGCAATCAACTTAGTGGATTATTTTGCCTGAACTTTGTTTTATTTCGTCGTCTTTGCATATCGTTTCTTCAAAGCATCTCTTTTAAACGTCAGAGAAACTAACACTTCATCCATGTCTGAATTCTCCTTCATAATCTTGTCACATTTCATCTTGGAAGCAGTGTAGGCTCGCTTATATCACAATGGTTTAATATTGAAGGATTTACCAAACTCAAATATCAACGTCTCAGGCTTGAAGTCTTCCATAGCTTTGGTATCAATAGGGGTCATCTTACGGTAGGCTAGCATCATCGAATTATGATGACTCTGTAAAATGAAACAACATAAGAGTGTCTGAAAAGTGATGTACTTAGGCATAGTGATTTCCTTGGGGAGGATATCATTAAGATTCACACTTAGGTTAGCAGTGATGTCGTCAAGTAGAGTGATTTTTTATTTCCTTATTTTCTCATTTTTCTTTGGAGCTGGTTTCTTTGAGATATTATCATCGGAGGCTGAGGGTGGAGTGCTATTTGCATTCTAAATATTTGAGTCAGACTATGTCCTATATTCTCACTTAAAAAAATTCCTTAGAGGCTTCATTTCAAAGTTGAGAATGGACATTGTTAGTAGCAGCAACTTGCAAATTATCAGGGGCAATTCTAGTGGTTTGTTGGTTAATCTTCGAAGGAATTGACTATGATTTTTTGTTTATTAGAACCTTTTCTTTTAAAGGAGGAGAAGATGCAGGGTTTTGTGAAGTATTAATATTTCTATAATCTTTCATTGCTACAAATGTACTTTTTCGAGGAAGTTGATTTTTTCTAAAAGAAGCTTCTGAATGTATTTAAGGTGTTTGTTCGAGGAGAGTTTGAGTGTTGGCAGAAGACGATCTTGTTGGGTTTTGAGGAAATTTCTCTTTTGTTTGTTTACGGTTGATTCAATGAGGAGTTTGAGTGTTGGTATATGATGCTTCTGTTGTGTTTTGAGGGGATTGTTGTCAGTAAACTCTAGGGAATATGTCAAAAAGATTTTCATTTCTAAGAGAGTTTTGGTCAGGGTTGAAGGCCCCGTATAAAGTGGTACAAGTGGATGGAGTCGTAGATTCCAAATATGGGTTTTTTTTCTATGATTTGGTTTTTTCATAAACTGATATGGTGGTAGTATTCAAATTAGGCATGAACAAAGTAAATGGAAATTGGAAAAGTTTGATTTTTCAAATGATGATGACGGTGGAGTAAAATTTCCTATGAGACTTCCTCTATATATATCTCCAGACTTTATGTGTCATAGGAAAAATAGGAGTTGAGAGAGTATTTGTAGAAGAAATGTGGAGATTAAATTGGGTTTTTCAGAAAAAAAAGAGCTAAACAGTTGACAAACGTCTATAGGTCGAAATATGAATCGACAATAAATGGTTACCTAGTATGGAGTGAGCTGACGCGTGTAGGATATCAGAATTAAATAACACGCGTACTAGGGGTCTTTTATAACTTTCTAGCCCATTCTAGGGGAATAATTGATAAAGCCGCGAGAATTATCGAGATAAATGAAGAAAGGTCACGCAAAGTTTCGAGGTAAGTTTTTGTGGGGTTAATAGAAAGTTTTCGAGGTCTTCATAGAAATTATTTGAGGCAGACATGGAATATTTTTTAGGATAACATGAAAAAGATAAATTGATTTCCTAGGAATGACTAGTCATTAGTTAGTATATAGTTGAAGCTAGTTATTCTTCAGAAATATTCAAAAGGACTGGAGGGCTACAAATAATGATGCAAATATTAAGGAGTAAAAGCAATTAAAAAAATATTTGTATTTGAGTCTTTTATAGTTGGAGGATGAATTTGATGTAAAACGTGAATTGTAAGAACTAAAAGTGCAATTTGTTATAACTTGTAACTCATTTTATTATTCCTCATCTTGTCCTATAAATAGGAGAGGAATTGAGAAATAAAAGATGGATCAACACCTTTTATTCATATTCGATTGTAGTCTATGTATTCTCTAATTTGTGTAATTTTCTCTCTCTAAAATCACTTATATTGTTATATTTTTAGGATAAAAATCTATTACTTAACAATGTGGAAGTTACTAAAGAGTGCACTTCCGGTGTTTAATATTATTAGCAAAGTATATGATTAACGACTAGACTATATGTTGATTCTAAAGTTGGTAAAACGAATCAATTCATCGTGTAATTTTTTAAAAGTCATACATAAAAACAATATGGATTCATTTTGATGACATATATGGAATTTTAATAGGTTTCCATTTATACTATCTTTTGAATAGTTGGTAGAATTATAAAGATATAAAAAAAAATATGCGCTTATTGTTAAATATGTTGTCACATGTAAAAAATATTTTTTACACATTTTAAAAGTGTTTAAAACTTCATTATCGCAGTGTTTTCTTCGGATTCAATATTACATTCCATTATTCATTTCCTTTTTAAACAATATAGCAATAAGCATTTTAAAAATAGTAAATTAGGAGTCTTGATCTCATTAATTTCTTAACACGAATTGTGTATGTAGATTTGACTCACCGGTTTGAGGAGTAGGTTTCGTCTTAAGACAATATGAAAAATATTAAAAAATTATTGTTTGGGTTGCTTAAATGTGACTATATCTTGGTTAAATTTGATGGCTTAAAGCCAAGACTCTGATAATGCTTGAGAATATTAAAGACTATAAATTCAACTTGATTTTAATTTTTTTGGTGAATATGTGCATGTGAATTACAACTCTGTTTTAGTATATGAAAACATGCTATGAACATATGCGTTCATACGATATTTTATATACTTCAAGATTTGTTTCATTTCGACGTTTATCTCAATAATGTAAACCAATGTTTGACTTTATGACAAATCTATGAGTAATAAAATATGAGATTGGATGCGTTGATTGATTATTGTTGGAAATTATGGATCGGTTTGTGCTTAGTATTGTAGTAATCATTTAATTAAATAATGATAAATTAGACCAATATATAAAAATCTACTATGAATGTATTATATGGACAAGGTCAAAATTTGAGACCTACGAAGGATTGAGCCTAAATATCTGACACTTAAATCTAAACAATTTTTTATGGACTAAAATGAATAAATCAATTTAATTAGGTTATGAACTCTGACTATAAACGGGTTTAAATATGTGAATGTAATTAGAATAAGGGATTTACTAAAAATTGAAATTACTCTGCAAAATCGCATGTTTTTGTTTTTCAATATTTATAAAATTGTCTCCAGACAAATAACCTAAAAACGAAAACATGCGACTTCACAGAGTAATTTCAGTTTTTTTTAGCAATTTCTTTAGAATAAAGTTTAACCATAATTGTTTTCTCATATAAAAATATATATAATTTTATTCCTTCAAATTATCGTATTCGTCTGCCACTCTAGTGGTTAGAATAACAAAAAAACCTTTCATTTCTTCTATGTTTTATTTTCTTTCTTATTTCTGATTACTAAAATCCATCATCATGATTGAAAAAACAGGAGAAAAAAACAAAAGATTTAAGCACATAAGATCAAAACGAAAATATCAACTTAAAAACATCACAATTAGAATGTCTAGTCTTACATGTAAGTTATTCCGTATTTTTTAGTAGTATAATCGATTTAAAAAATTTATTCTTTTATTGAAATATATAAACTAAGATTGAGTGATTCAATTTAATCTATCAATTGGTATCATAGTAGGTTCCCTAAAATCGAGTGGTATACTTATATGTTTTAATTAATTAAAAGCGTATTATTTTTAACATTTAGTAAATAATTCAAGCTATTGGAAAATAAATGTTGATAGAGCTCTTTTAGGGTATGGTTTTAGGATTTAAAAAAACATGTTTCTGGTTTATTTGTTTATAGAAGCATGATTAAGACTGTATGTTTTTGTTTGGGATTGATTTGCAATACAAAATTATGGGTTTTCCTTAATTTATGGTTTTTTGCTAGTTGGGAAGGGGAAATTCACGAGAAATAAACCCTAAATCAACTAAAAAATCAAAATAATATGATTTCGCCATGACAAAACCTGATGTGGCCACGATGAAGTATTGTTAAGCAGTGTCTGTCACAAGACTTTATGTTGTTACTGTTGCGAACATGATTTGCGCTACATTAAAGACCTTACTTGCCACGGTAAAAACATAGTGCTATAAAAAAAAGTTCATCATTGTAGTTATAAACCTATGAGGCTGTTAAATAAGGTTTTCCTTTTTCGGACCTGAGACTACTAATGTTTTTACACATATTGTATTTTATATGTATGTGATTAATTAATTTGAAAGTTGTTTGAATGTTAAATAAAATTTAATGGTTAAAGTTTGTCATGATTGCGGTATATGAATCATAGTATATCGGCTCAAATAAAGTTAGTTGATGAATTGAGGAACCTTGGGTCTAAACACTTCGTAGATTAATCATATTGCAAGCATTGCCGATTTAAAAGAAAGTCAATTTTTGGCATATTTAATCATGAATGAAAGATTGTCTTATGTGATCGATTGTTAAGGTTATAATTAGAATAGGGATACCAACCTAAATGAAAGATTCACCATAATTAAGTCATTTAAAAAAGTAGAGTGATAATATTTTTTCTCAAACTCATAAAATTCATAATGATATGTTTACCCTAAGATACCTTATTAAAGATGTATGTTATGCTTTACATGTAATATGATATATTCTAAACATTATTTATAGCTTTATATGTCAAGAATGTGAATCTTATGTGTTATGTGTTTATATGTTATGTAGTAATTGGTGTATGGATAATAAACCTCTCATGTTAGATGGATCAAATTTTACCAATAAAAAAAGAAATGAAATTGTATCTTAAATGTAATGATTACGATCGAGTACTAATGGTACCAAAACTCGTGCCCCTTTCTAAAAAAAATACTTCAACAGAGATAAAAGAATTAGGCGCATAAGAGGTCCAATAGGTTGTGTTTGGGCTTAATGAAACAAATGATCTTTTCATAATTTTGTGGGGCTATCCCAACATAGATCACCATTATTATTGAATTTCTCATAGAGGTTAAAAAGATTTTTTTCAAAAGTGAGCACATAAAGAAGTAACAATTAATTAATGAAATATTTACCATAAAATACAAAGACAAAAATACCATAAATGAGCATATTCTTGGGATATTAATGATTGTCACTAAGTTTAAAGGCTATTGAATTTATCTCCCTGAGGAATTTATGTTCGGGTGTGTTTTCAGTCACTCCTTTATAAGCATAAGATTTTGTAATTGTTCTATAATTTTATGCATGAGAAATATACAATAAGTGAGTTTATTTCTCATGTTGCACAAGAAGATGAACGACTATAAAATAAATTTGGTGAGATACATATGCTGAGATCCAATAAGTGGATAATTAAAAGAGAAATATTGATGGGAAAATATATGGTTCCTACGCAAATAAACAAAAAAATGACAGATGATCGATTTTTCTTCTGCAGAAATAAAATAAATATAAAAAGGATTGTGAAAAGTACTATATTTACATGAAAGCAAAAGGTAATCTCACTCTTTAGGGTTTTTTCATAAATTATTATTGGTTATATTGTAAGAAATATTTAGTCGAATGATATGGTTGCAACCACTCATATATGTATTTCTTTGCATGGTACGTTTACAAAGCAAAGCCTTGATGATGGCGAAAGATCCATTTATACAACAGAAGAGAATTCATTTTTGGTTCTTTCAATTTGTGATTTTTATTTGATATTATCCAGTAGATATATGGTATTATTAGAAAATGTTATGTTTGTACTTCTATTTAAAAGAGATTTTATTTTTTTCCTCGCAATTTGGGTTATTCGTGTCTATTTGGAAATAATCACTTGTATTTTTCATTTAATAATATATTAGTTGGTAATGGATATTTGAAAATGAATTATATGACGTATTTATTAGATAAAATTGAGCATCATAATGAAGTAAGGAACATACAAGTAACACATAACAAGATTGATAAAACTGAGAATTTGGAAAATTTTAAGTATGTGTGCTTATGTCATATCTCTAAAGTAAAGATGAATAAGCTTGTTACTTAAGGTTTTGTTAAGCTCACTTGATAATTCAAGCTTTCGTACTTGTATGAGATATATTAAAGGAAAATAGATCAAAATAAAAAGGTTAGGGTTACATAGAGAGAAAAAAGTATTCAAATCGATTCATACCTATATTTGTGGATTGTTCCCTAAGGAATCATGGTACGGGAAATAGTACTTTATATTAGTCAAATATGAATTCTCTTCTTACGGGTATCTCTACCTTCTTCACGAGAAATCAGAAGCCTTAAACAAAATCATAATTAAGACCAAGGTTGAGAAATAATTTGGTAAAAACATAATCATATTTATTTTCTTTTCCAGTTATTTTTCATTATCTTGGTTTAAATTTGAGAAGAAATTTCCTTTATCAACAGATAATTGAAGTAATTTGTAAGGCACTTATAATTTTGGGTTGGGAATGATCTGAGGGTGGTATGATGTCGAGATTCTTTAGGGTCATTTCCAAATAAAGTTATTTGTAGCACTTCTATAATTTAGGGAATAACAAAATATGAGAGTGTCTTGCTGTCAAACTCCTCTAAATCTGAGATATGTAAAGTTATTCGTAAGAATTTTATATTTTGGGGCTTGATTGGATCTAAGAGTGGTATGATGTCGAGCTAGCCTAGGGCTCTACGAGCTAAAGTCGGCTGTCAGACTCTTATACCTTTCTTGAACCAGTTCAATTACCCATCACATAATTTATATGGAAAAATTCTTTACATGTATGATTACATGAGTGAATCGTTAAAACCTTCTTGCACCACCAGGATAGGAACTTATACACCACGGAAAAGTTTGGTAAATTACAAAGAGTTACACTTATGAAAAAATGATTCACACCCAAATATTTCAGGATAATTAGAGCTTCAAATACTTGATATTTTCGGGTATGTGAGTATTCTTCGTTCATCATCAATAAACTTGTATGTCCCGACCTTAACCTTTTCTACCATTGTATAAAGACCTTACAAGTTATGACTAAGCTTGACATCCTTAGTATTTTTAGTGTGCAAAAATATATTCCTTAGTACTTTGTCACCAATTTGAAAGTTTTAGTTGTGTACGTATGATTTATATTAACTTCTCACAAATGTATGATCGTGTTGAACACACAAGTTTGCCATACTTAGTCTACTATTCTTTTATTATATCTAGCTTGGCTCTCATTTCGTCTATGCTTTTATCTTCAATATTATTTTCCAACTTGAAGAAATGAAGCATTGTCTCTACTTGGATAACTGCATTATTCTATAGACCAAGAAAAATGGTTTCTTATATAGTTTTTTAGGGAGTAGTTTGGTAACGAGAGAGAATCTTCTGCAAGTAGTCAGTCCACTCAATAGCCAAGCCCTCTAAGATCTTTTTCAAACCTTCAATTATAATTCTGTTTTTAATTTTGATTTGTCTGTTAACTTGCGGGTAAAAACGAGTTGCAAAGTGTTGTTGGATGCCTTTTGTTAAGCAAAAATAAGAAACTTGAACATTTTTAAATTTTATACCGTTTAAGTGTCAATCACCTTGGTATTTTGAACTTGTAAAAAATATTATTAATCTTATATGATAACCTCATTTTTCCATAATATTTGCTAGGGGCTCGACCACAACCCACTTAGCGAGTAATCTACTCATACTATAATATATTTTTGTCCTCATGAAGATTTAGAAAGAGTTGTAACAAAGTCTAGTTCTCAATGGTAAAAAAGAAAAGGTTCGTATATTTTTTATAATGACATCGTTGGCTCATGTATGATATTAGCGAGTCGTTGATAGATGTCAACATTGTTTTACCATATCTTTAACTTCAACAACTATGGTTGTCTAGTAGTATTATGTCAAAATGACTATTCTTATCAAGGTTCCATGGTTACAGTGAGCCAAACCCACTCTATCATGGAGTTCACTCAACACGAAACAAGATTCACACGGTCTCAGAACACCATAGGAGGGGTTTGGAAAGACATCAACAATACGTCATCCTCCATATCAAAATAAAACTTATGGTATTTATCTTTAAATTCTGAGCTTTGTCTTTGTCGCTCAACCATAATGTCGTTAAAGATGTTGAAACTTATTCAATTGATAGAAATTCTTGTTATATAACCAATGAGGATAAATCTAAGTAGGCTATTGAAGCTATGAGATCAAGTAAAAATCTTTGAGACCTCAGAAATTGTTCGAAGTTTACTTATTCAAACTCACCAGTTAGATACTTCAATACTTTTAAATATTGAGATTTCTTTCGTGTCTCTGCTTGTCCGAAATCATGGCTTATAATGATTTGTGCATTACTAATTAGTTTCATCTTTATTGCTACACATATATGAGCTAGCCGAAAAAACCAAGATGATTGCTTCTTACTCAGTCTCATTATTAATGGCTTGGAAACCAATGCGTATAACATGACGCATTTGTTCAGGTAGTTAGCTGGACCTCAACCCCAAATAACTTGATCATATATCGGTTTAGACTACCCATTATGGTGGTATATTTTCAAGAGTAGGATAGGGTTTCCCGGCATGGAATTCATTTAGGAAGTCTGTCAATTCTTAGGCCTTAATAAACATTCGTGGCTTGTAAGATATATCAAAATCTCTGGTTTATACTAACCAACAAGTAAGACGGTCGGAGATAGTCAGTTTCTACAATACGTTCCAAAGTGGAAAGGATATTTAAATAATAATGGAGTGGCCCTGGAAGCAAGGTGTCATTTTTCAGACTGTCACAACAAAAATGAAAACTAGTTCTTTAGTTGAAAGG
Source organism: Limnanthes douglasii subsp. nivea (assembly GCA_036936605.1). Taxonomy (NCBI): domain Eukaryota; kingdom Viridiplantae; phylum Streptophyta; class Magnoliopsida; order Brassicales; family Limnanthaceae; genus Limnanthes; species Limnanthes douglasii. The sequence goes on along the minus strand of JAUPFV010000001.1, from coordinate 199,017,132 downwards.
TGTTTTGTCTTTGTGTTTTTGAGGATCTTGCTTACATAGTATATTATCTTCAGAAAACTTTCTACATCATTGACTAACATAATGATAACAACATAATTAGATACAATCAGGTAGACATAAAGTATCTCACCTGGTAATGGATTTGAAAGAACCTTTGGAAAAGAAAAATTCTCATTTATCTTATTGAAGGCCTGGTCCCATTCTTCATACCATTTAAAATGGTTAGTATTTTTCAACACTTGAAATAAATATAAGCATTTGTTTGAGCCTTGAGATATGAATCTATTCAAGGCTGTCAGCCTCTCAGCCAATATATAAACTTCCTTGACTGATCTAGGTGGGTACATGGATGCTAACACTGCCAACTATGATGAGTATGCCTCTATACCCCTTTCAATGACTAGGTAGCCCAAGAACTTAACTGACTGAACCTCGAAATCATACTTGTCAGAGTTTAACTTCAAGTTAATGGTGATGAACTCAGAAAATCCTTAGTGAAATTCATAAGCGGAAATGTTCATGGGAGAGGGTCGGAATAGAGAATATTCGTTTGAAGTGACAACGAATAGTAAACTCAATTAAAACTAGAAATGAAAGGAGATAACATGAATAAATGTAGCAATAATTGACCAATTATTGGCCCCTTTTCCCAGAAGGAAATGTCCTTTATATAGTAAGTGAGGTAGATAGTAAAATTACATAATTACCACCATAAAAGTGGATTTCTCACCCCGCCTATTTGACTATTTATAGACAAGTTCTTGGGGTGTATCATTTGATCCCTTTATATCTTACGTTTGCTTTATTTTGGCCCTTAACCATTAAATATGTAAACATTGGTCTCATTTGTGGAATAAATTACATATTAATCACCTATATTTTCCTTCCCTTATCAGTAGCCCCCTAGTCCATGTGCAGGTCTTTGAATATGGACTGCAGTTGTTGTTTGACCCTGGTCGGATCAGAAGCCTTTGCCACTCTGGTCAGACATTTTTGCTTCTTGATGAAAGTCTGATAGGGTCGGATCAGAAGTCTTGCGTTGCTGACCTCATCTTTGGTCACGATGACCTCAAATAAGAAATCATTTACTTTAGGCTAGCGTGCCTCCTTTTTGCTGTTATCGAGTCAAATATTTTTTAGGCGGCGAAGTTATAATCGGACACACGTCACGATTTCGCCCATCTTACCAGCGTGCCTTTCGAGGCGGTTCGACATAGGCTAGCGTGTCAAAATACTGTTATTATTTAACTGTTCACCTTCTAGTCCCCTTCACTAAAATATATGTCTCTTTTTCTGAGTGAATGTTTCCTTTCCTTTTGATTTCCACTTGTCTTTTCGAAAACGCTTGTTCTAGATCGCCGCTAAACCAACTTCTGGTTCTGCACTTACATGCGTGACAAATTTATCAACCTCGAAAGGTATAGGCTCTGGAGGTGGTTCAACATTTCCAACCGAATCGGCACTCGTAGATCCCCCGGTGCAAGAGAGTATATTTCCCCTGCAGAAATTCGGGAATCAACCTTCCGTGACAACTGGTCTCCCATTCGTGAGCGCTCTCTCAGTCTTGCCACATCTTCCCCCGGTCAAGATCGACTTTCAAACAGTGTGGTTGATCCTTTCGTTCTTTCAACACCTCCTGACTTTCCTTCTCGACCTTCTCATTTCATCATAATGGGTGACGAGATAGGAAGACTGACTGCCAAAGAAAACAGAGATAACGCTAAAAGAAAAAGGTCACCCGACTTGGCAACGAAATCCATTAGGATGATGATTTCCTCTTCGGCCTTGACTCCTCAAATAACCCCACATGGATCGTTGTAAACAACTCCATAAATGAGCCCAAGGATACCTTTGATGAGGGGAACTCGACCAGAACCGTCTCTCACATTTATTCCAGAACTTCAGGAGAGAAACTTGACCGATGATCCTGATGATGACAGGGAGAATCCTGACATGACGGTGGTTGAAGCGGAGCCTCTTCGAGCTGTTCCTGCTCATGTTCATCCCTCGGAACCTACCACCAGTCCCCTCCCCCTCAACGCGATGAAACTTGTTTGGTGAAGGGTAAAAAGAAAAAGAAGCGTACCACAGGTTTGCCTTCGAATATAGAAGATATTTTAGGCGAAAACCTTTGCGGTATTGAATCTAAACACCTCTTGGCGCTTTATAGAGTGAAGTACAAATACTTTCATCCGACTGAGGAGGTCAAGCTAAGAGATCGCTGGGGTATTCCGATGGACATTACAATCCAATTTCCCGTTGTTGGTGATACTCCGTTGTCTGTTCGGAACAAGCTTATGAAATGGGGTCTTCGACTGCCCGTTAATCCTCTCTCGGCTGGCTACTTCCACCTGATCAGACTATGTCCCTCCCAGGTCGGGGCCAACATGTGGTACACCCTCATGGATTATATTATGACCTCTAGATTCTCTGAGATCGCCTATACTATGGAGCAACTTATTTTCGTCTCGAGTGTGGCCAATAATTCTCACTACCCCTTTTACTCGCTTGGTTTTTCCAGGCAACTTAAAATAATTAAAGATTTTTTGGAGGCGGACAAGAAGTGGAAGCAACAGTTCCTATTCATCTCCGGGATGTGGGAGACTGCTTTGAAAACTCTGAGGATCTTCCCCATCGGTTAACGCTGAAATGGACCGAACAAGGTAAGTATTCCAACCTAAACTTTTTTGAGTCGTCGGGCTTGGGAGATTCTAACTTTGTTCCTTTTTCAGCCATGAAGGGGATTGCTAAGTTCTTTAAACGTCACACCAAAGAAGGCAAGGATATTTTTGATAAGCTAAGCGCTTAGGCAGGCAAATACTAGGATCACAAGTTTCATCATAGCTTCTTTCCCATGAACTTCGCCAAGACTAACCTTTGGCGATGCGATATTAGTGAGAAAAATTCTGTCTCTGAGCTTATGGTGCCTCCCCCAAGTGACGATGTCCTCAACCGCTTAGAGTGCTTGGACTATGCACCCGGGCTCCGAGTCATCATAATGCGGAAAAACCCGAGGAAAAAGAAGAGGAGGAGACCGAAGAAGAGGCCAAATCGAAAGGTGATGCTCCCGAGGAAAGAGGAGTTGGGGCTCAAGAGAGTTCTCAACATGAGGCTTAGGGTGGTCCCCAAGAAGGAGTGTAGCGCAGTGTTCCAGCAGAGGCTCAGGGTGATCACCAACATGAAGTTCAAGTGGACCCGGTACGAGATACGAGGTCATCGAAACCTCAACAAGAAGCCCCATATGGCCCTCAAGCTGTTTCCCCGACCTCTCATCCAAAAAATAAATCAAATAAAGCTGACCATATAGTTGAAGTAAGGGCTCATGGTCGGGCTGGTGCAACGAGGCCGAGAAGGTTTACTGTTGAGGAAAAGTAGAAAAGGGTCGTTGAGAGTGGAAGGAGAGCGACAATACCACTTATCCAAGCCTTCCTCCAATAAAAAAGGTCATAGTTGTCGACTCGGACTCTGCCGGTGAATTTGTACTCCAACGAACGAAAACTCAAAAAGACGACTCTAATGAAGGAAGGTATCCCTCCCCTCCCTCAGCTTACTTCGATGTATATGAAAATGATTATGTTGTGAATGAATGAATTGAATAAGCTACTTCGTGTTGCTGCCCTTCTTGAACGCAAAGCCAACCGCAAAGACCGCTACAAGGGTGAAGTCATTGGGAGAAGGGATGAGGTGAAAGCCTTAACTTCTGAGGTAGCTGAATTGAAGGTCAAGGTGAAGGACTTAACCGATGAGCTTTCCAAACAAACACAGATATCTTCCAAGGTGGAGACCTTGACCTCCAACTCCGATGAGTTAAAGAAGAAAGTAAAGGAGCTAACTGATGAGCTAGCCAAGACGTTGGAGGTATCTGCCCGACTGAAGGAGGTCGATGATGAACTTGCTTAAGAGAAGAAAACCTCTGAGGACCGATTGGCCACGATTACTTCTTTTGGGACTGAAATCTCTGAGGAGAAAACAAAATTCGATGATGAACAAGAGAAGTTTATTGCTAAGGATGTCGAGCGCGACACGACGGTAGATGGTCTCCTTGAGGGTTATTGCAAGATAAAGGCATACCTTGAGAACGTAGTCGCAGATATTGAGAAATTATCAGCAGAAAATGAATCTTTAAAGAAAAACTTTGAAGCTGAGCAAAAGAAACGCCTTGATGAATATGTTGCTAAGATCGTTACTCGCCTTGAAGATGCCAAGTTGAGGTCTGCAATGGTGATAGAGATGCGTGAGAGGTTCCCAGATCTGCACCTTGGTAGTCTTTGGACCCGGGTTATTGAACAACAGCACCCCCCCGGAGTATCCTTGGAGGACCCGAAATCCAGTGAGGACTCGGAGAGTTCGTCGTCGGATTCGGATTCCCCCGCAGGCAGTTAAGAGAACTCTACTTCCGAGTAGTATATGCTGGGCATTCCATTTTTCTTGACTGTTTGTTCCTTGAACTTGTTAAGAATCCCAAAATATTTTATTGTATGATTTCCGCCCCCCCCCCCCCCCCCCCACTGTTGGAGCTTATGATGTGATAATTTTTAGTGTGATGCTTCATCAAAACATTTCTTCCTTAACTTGATTTGTCTTATGTTTTTCTACTTATGATTCAAAACTGAATTATTTGTCCAAAATGTTTTAGAGCGTATTTTGAGTTCAAAAAGATGAACTTTCTTGTCCAAACTTCTTTGGAGTATGTTTTGAGTTCAAAAAGATGAACTTTCTTGTCCAAACTTCATTGGAGTACGTTTTGAGTTAAAAAAATATGAACTTTTACGAGTCGTTTAAAAGGGCAATAAAATTCAATATATAACCCGACTGTTTAGGCACCTCATTAAAACCTTCCTGCACCACCAGGGTTGGAAAGAGTGTGCCACCGGTACTTACATAAACTGATAAAAAAAGATTTGCATGTCACACATTCACTCTAAGTAAACCTTTAGGTGATCAATGTTCCAGAGATGGGGAAGATCTCTCCCTTCTTTATCCATTAATATGTATGTCCCTGGTTTTATCTTCTTTGTTACTGAGTACGGACCTTCCCAATTTGGAGTGAGTTTTCCGAGTCTCTTTTCTTTCGTGTGTAAGAAGACTTTTCTTGGGACCTTGTCGCCCACCTTAAATTCTATTCTTCTGACCCTTGATGCATACCAACTTCTCATTAGAGTCTGATAGTGCAAGGAATTTAATTGTGCCCTTCTTCTTTTTTCTTCTAACAGATCCAACTCAGTGCATTTTCCTTTGTCATTTACCTCCTCGGAATACTCGCTCAGACGGTAAAATGGGAACATAGTTTCTGATGGCACTACTGCATCCATTCCGTACACAAGTACAAATGGAGACTCATGCGTTGTGGTCTGCGGAGTAGTCTTGTAAGCCCATAACACTTCTTGTAAGTAATCTGGCCACTTCCCTGCTTTACCCTCTCGATTCATCCTCAACCCATCCAAAATTGTCCAATTGGTTACTTCGACCTGGCCGTTCGCTTGAAAATGGAAAGATGCTGAGAAACATTGTTGTATTACTTTGGACGCGCATAAAGCTCTCATTTCGTTGTTATCGAACCGTGGGCTGTTGTTTATCATAATATTCCTAGGTATAACAAAACGAGAGCACATGTTGGAGATGATGAATTTAATCACATTTTTTCTCTTGTTCCTACTAACGGTTCAGCTTCTACCCATTTAGAAAGTAGTCCATAGCGACGACGATAGTTTGGCGCCCTCCTGAAGCCATAGGAAGTGGTCCGACTAGATCAATTCCCCATCGATCGAAATGCAGAGATTCTGATATTGACTCGAGGGGAACCCCCGACATATGGATTGAGTTAGAAAACCACTGGCAGGTATCGCATTTTTGTACCAATTCTTTGGCGTAATACACATGAGATGGTCGGCCAATAATAGCTAGCCAGAGGAAGTCTTCGTATCAGTGTTTTGTACCCACAATGCGCGGATCCTTCCCCATCGTGAAGCTCTGAAAGTATTAACTGTGACTCATATTTTCCTAAACAACAGAGCAGAGATATGCTAAAAGATTTCTTATACAGTACTCCACCCAATACCACGTATTCATACGCTTTGAATTGTATCCTTTTAGCCATTACTTTGTCCACTGGCAACGTGTCATGGACCAATAAATCTTGTATCTCGCTTCTCCAATCTTTCACTAGAGTTGTGGATATATGGAAAGCTTCTACGCTTCCTTCAACCAGTTCGGACCCCTTAATTTTTGACAGACTTTCTTGGGTGACTATCCAGGGGTGTTCCTCGGAGTAAGACATCTTGGCCAAAGAATCAGCCACGGAATTCCCTGTCTTATGAACGTGTTCGAACCTGACGTCCTCGAACTCTAAGGTCAAAGCCTTCAAGACCCTCAGATACTTGACTAAATGATATTTTCTTCCTTCTGACCGCCCCAGAGCATATTTACCAAAGGTTGGGAGTCGCTAATTAATTTAACTTGTTTAGCTCCGCAAATCTTTGCAAGTCTTAACCCGGTCATAGCCGCTTCATACTCAGCCTCATTGTTTGATGCCTGGAATCCAAGTTGAATCGCCTGGTACGTCGCAATGCCTTTCGAGGAAGTCAGTTGAACTCCCACTCCACAACCAGACGAACTGGATCCCCCATCAGTTCGGACTAACCACTCTGGGTCGGACTTTTCTTCTTCAACATCCATGTCATATTTGTCTGAGTGGAACTCTACCGAAAAATCAGCTAATGCTTGTGCTTTGATTGCAGTTCGCGATTCAAATTCAATGTCAAAATCCCTGAGCTCTACCGATCAGTTTGTCATCCTTCCTGACACATCGGGCCTCTGCAACATATTTTTCAAAGGAAAAGATGTTCGCACTACAACCGTATGAGCTTGGAAGTAGGGCCTCATTTTTCGAGCGAATGTTACTAGTGCAAGTGCTAACTTTTCCAGCTTGAGGTACCGCTTCTCTGCATCCAAAAGACTTTTTCTCGCGTAGTAGACTGGCCTTGCAATGTTCGAATCTTCTCGGACTAAAATCGCGCTGACTGCAAAATCGGACACCGCCAGGTAATGAACAGCTTCTCACCCGGAGGCGGCTTTGTCAGGATTTCCGGGGAGGAAAGATGTTGTTTGATGTGGTTAAAAGCGTCCTAGCACTCTTGTGTCTAATCGAAACGATTTTATTTTCTCAGTATCTGGAAGAAAAGGGCGTATATATCCGATGATCTCGAGATGAACCTATTTAATGCAGCTAGTCTTCCAGTTAAAATTTACACCTCTTTGATCGTTCTAGGTGGATCCATGGTACACAAAGCAGTTAACTACACCGGATCCGCTTCGATACCTTGCTTACTGACTATGTAGCCTGAAACATTTCCGGATCTTACATCAAACTTGCATTTTTTCAGGTTCAACTTTAAATTTATTTTGGCCAGATTAGCAAAGGTTTCTTCCAAGTCAACTAAATGATCCTCATCTCTGGAACTCTTAACTAACATGTCACCAATATAAACTTCCATATTTATGTCGATCTGATTCTCGAAAGCTTTATTCACTAAACGTTGATATGTCACCTCCGCGTTCTTTAGTCCGAACGACATCACCCTGTAACAGTGCAGCCCCCTTCCGGTGATGAAAGTCTTGCTCTCCTGATCCCTCGGGTCCATCTGGATTTTATTGTATCCATCATACGCGTCTATAAAGGACATTAAACGATTTCTGGACGTCGAGTCAACCAATTGATCTATTCTGGGGACCGGGAAAGGATCTTTAGGACAAGCCCTATTCAGATCAGTGAAGTCTACACACATCCGCCATTTACCATTTTTCTTCTTCACTAAGACCGGATTGGCCGTCCACAACGGGTACTGTGATTCGCGGATGTGGCCTACTTTTGTTAAACGGTCTACCTCCATTATTATCACTTCAGTTTTCTCTTCGGAAAAAGATGTTATCTTTTGAATTATCGGTCGAACATTGTTCCGTATAGCTAACCTGTGACAGATGATATCTTCTGTGCACCAAACAAACAAATGTAATTTGTTTGAAAGAAATCTAAGTAAGCTTTATTTTACCTTTTAGGATAGCCTTGTTCCTATCTTGAGACTTTTTCCAGGGCTAAAAGCATAATCCTCGAAGACTTCATCAGGGACCATGAACCTATGGGACTCCCTCGGATCGTCAACAGGATCAGAATCTGAAGGAGTCCCCTCTGACTGCTATTCTCTTAGCATTCCCCAGTCATTTTCTTACTTGACCTTACTGTTCCCACATTGCTGCCCACCACATATTTTAAACATTAGTGAACCGTAGACGGTATAACGTGCATCTTAGACAACCATGACCTTCCAGAGATGGCATTGTACGACGTGGGGGCGTCGACCACGACAAATAGTACTGTGATTATCTTCTTGAATGGCCCTCTGCCAAACTCTACCATTCCATCGAATTCTCCGACTACGTTGGCAGTTGCACCAGTGAATCCCACTATCGTTCTGTCAGATTGTAGGATTGTTGGGGGATTGGTTATCTAGTTGTAGGTTGTCATAAACATTATGTTAGCAGAGCTCCCTGTGTCTATCAAGATTTTTCTTATCTCATTTCCAGCTATCTCTGCTCCAATCACTACTGCTTCCTCATGTGGACTAGGTACGTCTCTCATGTCGTCATCCTCGAAGCAAAGAATTGGTGATGGGTTTTTGTATAGGTGCGATGAGGCTCCCGCTTCAAACTGTGTTGCCAGAATCACGATGTGCCTTTTCAATAATTTGATATACCTGCTACCGTGTCCTCGTCGAAAATAGTTAGTGATTCGAAAAAAGCATATAATTCACTGACCTTTCCTCTACCATGTTCACACTATTCCTGTACAACTTCAGATCAAGGTATTTTGTGGATACATCGGATGCATCAACAAATTCTTCATCGATCATATTGGATATCATCATGACTCGGAGCAGCTTCTTGCTTTGGTGCAACTGCGGTATTCTTCTTGACAAAATCAACTAGCTTTCCGTTCTCTATCAGATACTGGACTTATTTCTTTAATGCCACACAATCCTTGGTGTGATGTCCGATATAGTCATGGAATTGACAGTATTTGTTCTTCCTGTGCTCCATCAGAGTCTGTAATGGAAAAGGCTTGCGAAAATGCACATTCACACGCGCCTTCTTGAAAATAGTTAAGACGCACTCGGTCAATTCAGCGTGATGAGCTGGTCGGATCCACCTATTTGATGCAGGTCTGACATACTGCTGAGTTGCTTGACCTGCCTGCTGGTACTGTTGGTTGTGTATCGGCCGTTGAGGGGTTTGATTCGTTGCTTGAACTTGGGCTCGCGGTCGGACAGTCGCGACCGGTTGCATAGCTTAGGGTCAGACATTCACAGTCTCGATACTGGCGCTGGCGAAGCTCGGATCCTGATAGAATTGAGACATGGATTCTATCTCCGAGGCCTTAGTTTCTTCGACTAATATTCTTTTCTCTATCTGATCCAACAGAGCTCTGAATGTCATAGTCTGTTTCCGCGGAATTGTCCTTTATTACCCCTAGAAGAAGACCCATCCGGAAAGCGGCTAATGCTACGTTGTCTTCACATAATTCCATGTTCGTCTTGACCTGAATGAAACATTTCGTGTATTCTTTTAAACTTTCTCTGATTTTCTGTCTACAATAAATGATCGTATCTCTATTTACGCGAAATTTTTTGCTTCCGATGAAGTGTTGTCGGAACATGCTCCAAAACATGTCGAAGTTCTTTATACATCCCCGTGGCAGACGGTTATACCACATGGATGCAGCGTTCTTGAACGTCTGAGAGAATGCTCTACATAACAACTTGTCGCCGCCATCGTAATTGATCATAAAGTTCTTCAACTGCTCGATATGGTTGTCCAAATCCAGAGTTACGTCCAACCTCTCTAGCTTGGAAATATCGAACCACTTGGGAATATGCCCAGAAAGGATTTCAGGGGAAAGAAAGGATGACCTCCAGTTTTGTTCGACTTTGTAAGCGCTTCCCCCCGGACCATCATTGGCTGCTGGGTACAATCTTTCTTCAGTCGAAGAAGTGAAATGATTACTGACTCGGTAATCTTGATGATAGCTATCGGTTTGAGGATGTCGCCGAGTAGTGACATGTTTGACTTGAACATTTCTCGTCTTGTCCTACTCCTTGGAGTACATTTTCTGCTTATCGGGGTCGGCTTTCTTTCTTGACTCCTTCCTTCTTAGACTAGTCTGATGTACGTGTTTACGTGTCCTCAAATCTCTGTGCCTTTGATCCGCTTTATATCTAGCATCCATCTCCGATGAGGAAGACTTATCATAACTCAAGGAGGTGAACTCACTAGACTCGGACGGCTCGTATATTTGCTCTGATCTGGCGCGCCTTTTAAGATGTTGACGAATTTTCCTTTGTCGGTTCTCTTTGAGTTGAACGACATCTTGGGTCTTCGGGTGCCAAAACGGACAATATCATACTAGTGTTGAGATCATGTTGTTCTTACTTATATCGGAGGCGAAATATGCGGTATCCATATTCCCAACATCCTCGATCCAGTATTGCCGGACCTCAGATCTAACCTTCTTCGAACTTGCCATCATGGCTTCCATTTCCGCATTCAGCCTTTCGATGTCTTCTAGTAGCTTTTTTGTCTGACGACCAGGACTGATTCCTCTAGAAACTCTTCTGCATATCGATTCTGGCCATTGCCTTCGTTCGTGACTTGTTCTTCCATCAGATGGTCACCAGACTCGACACTGACTAGATCTATCGTCGGTTTAGTCTCGATCTCTCCACGAGCTTCAGTATCCATATTGTTTTAGAATTTAGTTTTCAAGGTTTTAGAAAATTAATTCTTGGTACCAAACGTTTCCCACAAACGACGCCACTGATGAACTCAGAAAATCCTTAGTGAAGTTCAGAAGCGGAAATATTCGTGAGAGATGGTCGGACTAGAGAATATTCGTTTGAAGTGACAACAAATAGTGAAATCAATTATTACTAGAAATAAAAGGAGACAAGGAATACATGTAGCAATAATTGACTAATTATTGGCACCTTTTCCCAAAAGGAAATGTCCTTTATATAGTAAATGAGCTAGATAGTAAAATTACATAATTACCACCATAAAAGTGGATTCCCCCCCCCCCTCTATTTGACTATTTATAGACAAGTTCGTGGAGTGTATCATTTGACCCCTCTATATCTTATGTTTGCTTTACTTTGGTCCTTAACCATTAAATATATAAACCTTGGTCTTATTTGTGGAATAAATTACATATTAATCACCTATATTTTCCTTACCTTATCAAATGGATCTTAAATTCTTATTCTAAGTATATGATATGGTTGATATCGTCGAGACTCTTTAGAAGCATGTCAACATGTACCATTTCATATTCTGGACTATCAGAATAGCAAACTCTTTATTAGACAAGTCTTCAATAAGTTTTTCATGCATTTGTTTAGCCCAAAATACATGATTTTATAACAATGAAAGCCTTGATCAGTGAAAAGTATAATATAATCTTGATCAACTAGATTCATCCGGATTTTGTTGTATCCTGAATAAGCATCCATGAATGATGCGAGTTTATTACATGAAGTTTAATCTAGTAAATAATCTATCTTCAACACTTGGAAAATGTTTTTAGAGCATGATTTGTTTAAATTATTAAAGTTGATATACATTCGCCACTTCCCATTCTTTATTCAGCCTAATACATAGTAGTTTGACTCGTAGAGATGCTCTACACTCTACATTTTGTCTACCTTGGCCATATAGCTTCTCACTTTTCAAAAAATCTATTTTCATCTTAATGATTTTCTGAACATTCGCGTTTGCTATTAAGCTTGGTCCCTGAGGGTTGTCAAATCTATCAACTTCAACTCAGACCTATTTTGATGATTATTTAATCAAGGCGATGAATGTTGCAAAACATTAATGAACTTCTGATTTCCCTTATGATCCCAACTTTTTCATTAGATAATGAAGGCACTGGTGAATGATGAAGGTAATAACATGCATCTCATCAAGCCATGATCGTCCTAGTATTGCGTTATAAGAAGAAATAAAATTAACTACTATTAACAAAATATTAACAGTTTTTTTAAAATCCTGTTTACCCAAAAAGACATTGGCCTTAAACTTTCCCAGAATATTGGCGTTATCTCATGTGAAACCAACAACTATCATTTAGGACTCCCGATAGGTAATTGAACGCTTTATTTGATTAGATGTTCACTTGAATATCATATATGCCGAGCTACCCATTTCATCAAAAATCTTCTTATCTCAGCCTCGACAATAAGAAGGCTATTAACACAACTCTTAATGAGGCTCACACATCCTTTGAATGTCGTTATCAACAAATATTATTGATGGTTAAGAAGCTCGGTATAAATGAAGAGAGGTGTGACCTTGATACTTGAACTCAAGATTAGAAGCATTCTTTCTTCCTAGACGTCATAGTGACCCATAACAATAAGTGTCCCCAATTATAGTTATGACTACGTCTCAGTTGGGATCAGAGTCTATGTAATATTTATCTTGATCTACATACATGTCTTCAAATTTATCTAAAATGAACATAGTTCACTCATCTTCTGGCTGAGCTACCAGGCTTTAATCATGTCTTTGGTTTTTATTTAGATTGTCTATGTTCAGTTTTGGCCACTAGTCGGACTCAAGAAGTCGACTTTTGACGAACTCAATCATCTTTCTTTTTTTAATAAAAGTTTGAATATATTCTCTTATGAGTATAATGACCAATATCATTATGATACTTGCAAAATCCATTAAGGTTACTTTCTTCTCTTGACTTAACTATTGTGGATGGCTTTCAGAATTTTAAAAATACTTGGCCTTTTGATAGATAATCGCTATAATTTCAGTTATCTCGACGTTATTACCTCCCTGATTTCATCTTTATTATATGAATGATATTTTCATGAGAAGTTTCCCATCTTCGGAACGGCTTCGACTTGTTAGGTGTTTAAGTTGTGTTTACTTGAGTAATCAACAAGAAATACTATAATTATTTAGTAGGAGAATAAAGAGGGTGGTAAGGTACCACCACTGATGTTAAAGAATAGTTACAATGAGTAAGATGTTGATGGTTTGGTTCGAACTCAAATTCATGGTCTTTTCTCAAATTCATGATTTTTTTTTACTTTGATATGCAATTTGGCATGAGATTACAAGAATCGGAAGGTCGTGACCTTTTTTATTATCATAATTTATGCCAACAGTCCTAACAAAATCCTTGTATAAAAAATCGCATGACACAACTTTATAAAATATTCAAGCCTTTTTTTCCACTAATCGTCATGTATATTCCCTTAGATTTTCAATCAAATCCTTTTTGTAATACATAATATAGTCTTCATCCTCTTTGACGATCTTATTTCCAATAAATTGATCAGTGAACATGAATGATAATAATTTGAATGGTAGATAAATTTATCCCTGAACAATGACGATAATACTTGGTTAAACCAAGTCAGGACATTTTCTCTGACAGTCATATCGAAAGACTGATAAGTAATTGATTATCATATTTAAAGTTGAGAATTACACTTGTGAAAGAGTGTTTTGAGAAAATATGTAGAATAAGGTTTTAAAAGTTTGATAATTATGTTTGGGCTAAAAACCCTGGTTAGTCACCGATGTTAGACACATGTTACATTCGTGCCACTAAGCTTCAGTCGTCACCAAAACGAGTCATTGGATTTTAAAATTGTTGCATTCTTGCCACTAGCGCGTGCAAATTAACGTGGAGCTGACACGTGGCAGCCCAATATACCAGATTTGTATCATATACGAGTATTCTCTTTTTCATTCCAAAAACACCTCTATATACTATTTACTTTATTTACTTTTACTTTTACTTTTTACTTTAAAATAAAACCATTTTATTATTTTTATATTAACCAGATCCATTTATTATCCATTTATTATATTAATTGGCTCATTTGATATTAGATTTTAATATTTTTTTAACTAGATTATATACGGCATCACGTATTTCTCAAATTATCCCTCTTAACAGAAGAAAACCATTCTTAACTCTCTCTCCCCCTCCGCTTTTACACAATGGAAGCTCTAAGCTTTCTCAAGTTCTGGAAACCAGCCAACAAAATAATCCAATCCGAACCTCTCTCTCCTCAATTAGATTTAGACTAAGAAGATGACTCTTTCTTCGAGCTCGAGATTGTCAACAACACTAACTTAGAACAAAGAAAGGATTCTTCAAAAATAACAAACGAAACAGAGCTCAAACCCACATACCAAACAATTTTTCTCTCTAAAACAAATCATTCAGATCGGGCACACCATCTCTAAACCCCATGGTGGACTCAATGTGTCTATCCCTAAATCGAAGTCGTGCCTGTAACGGAACGAATTAGATTTTGAGTTTCTGCTTGGTTCTGGATCGAAATCCTATTTTTCGTCTTCTTTGTTATTATCGGCGATTTGGAATTTAAGTGCTAGTTCGTGGATTTTCTTTGAAAATTATTCATCTAAGAAGGAATCCATGCTTATACAAGCTCGTCTCGATGATTTTCACAGCTCGCACGATTTAGATTTGTGGGGTTTCGATAATGGAGTATCGAATATCGTCGGTTGATCGAGTTTCTGCAGCACAAACCGGCACGAGAGAGTTCGACCTTTGCTGCTACTGCATCGTTTCGAGGAAGGAGATAAAATCGAGAAAGGAGATGAAATCGCGGAAGCTAGATTTTGTGAGGAAGATGGAGATTGAGGAATACTTGGCTGTGACCATTGCAAACAAGGGGTTACTACTTTAACTCCCATTCCCAATTGAGCAGAACAAATCGTTGGATAATTTTTCTCGGCTTCCAAACACTCGTGTCACTAGTTTTCTTAGTCTTGGTTAACTCGTATACCTTGACAAAATCAAGAAAATGAGATTAAATCAATGTGTAAACATGAAATCCGTAAAATTTAGAAAGCGAATCTAAAACAATCATTACGAATCACCATTAAAATTGGATCAAAGAAACAACAACCAAAGCCAGCACGAGAATCGATAACATGATAATCTCTAATCACGAAAATGAAGATCGGAAACTTACTTTCGAATACAGATTTTGGTGACTATTTCTTCTCCGACAATACTTTCGACGAGGGGGACGTCTCAGCTACTATTGGCTTTACAAGTTAATAAAACACGGACGATGGAGAAAGAGAATTATTAGTGTTTGGGTGTTCGATGAGAATTGGAGGAGAGAAAGAGAGAAGACAATGAAGAAGAAGAAGGGTTGATAATTTGGGTGAAAGGGTTAAACGGGTCGGGTTATTAGTGTTTGGCTGGGTAAATGAAGAAGTTTAGGTAAAAAGTAAAAAGGTAAAGTTAATAAGGTCAATAAGGTTAAAACGGTATAGTAAAAAGTAAATAGTAAAAACTAAAAGTAAAAGTAAATAAAGTAAATAGTATATAGGGGTGTTTTTGGAATGAAAAAGAGAATACTCGTATATGATACAAATCTGGTATATTGGGCTGCCACGTGTCAGCTGCACGTTAATTTGGACGCGCTAGTGGCAAGAATGCAACAATTTTAAAATCCAATGACTCGTTTTAGTGACGACTGAAGCTTAGTGGCACGAATGTAACAGGTGTCAAACGCCGGTGACTAACCAGGGTTTTTAGCCTTATGTTTGAGATGCTTATCTATTTATAAAAAAACGGTTATAAAGTGGCCTCGTTTGAATAGACCCATACATGTCTTGGAGTTTTTTTGAAAAAAAAATAGTTGTTGGCGACTAACGTGAATCATTTTTCTCAGGCGGGTGCCCATCAACATGTAATAACTTAGACAAACTATCTGTTGTAACCAAATGGGTACCAGACATGCCAAACAGGTAATCGTTTAGGTACACAGTTAGAAAAAAAGTAAGTTTCTTCCTCTATAAATAGAAAACACCTCTTTTTTCTCATCCATCATCTCTCAAACCAACTTCTTATATAATATCAAAAAAAATTATTTTTATCCCCAAATTCTAGCAAAGTTCCGAATTCGATTAAGGTTCCAAATTCAATCAAAATTCCAATTTTTGGTGGTGTATTTATGTTGATCAAAGGTTTCAACGGATTCATCTACTTTTCCATTAACCTTCTTTGGGAATAGGTATACTCTATCTATTATGTTAATTTTATTATTGTTTAATATTACTAGTTGTTTTAATGGCATCAAATAAACTATACATCAATTTGTATAATTCAATGAGAAATCCTAAGAATATTTTTACTAGTGAACAACCTCATATAAACGACATATATATGCATGTTAATTTAAATAGTAGTAATAGTCAATACAATCTCACCCCCAAAACATAATCATCCTAAGTGAATAAAAACATATTAGATATATGGACATTTTATTCATTTTACGGAAACACAAAAAAATGTAAACATTATGAAAACAAACTATAATATAAAGTGTGAGCAACTAATACATAAACCAACGGTATGAGATAAAATTTATGAAATCTTCACAAAATTATAAATAAATCAAAAGTTGGAGATGAATAGGTATGAGGTCTAGCCAACCATATATCCAAATACCAATAATATATTTTATTTTAATAAGATTCAATATAGAGATGAAACGATGAAATTTACCTTTAGTTTTGGATTTTTTTTTTCATTTTATTAAATGATGGAGATATAAGAAATGGATAAGTCAATCGGTTAATCCAAGAGCCTCTCAAATTATAATCACACTTATTACATATATTATGAACATACTACAAGTTTTTGTATAAAAAATTTTATTAAAAGAAAATAAATTGTTTATGTCTATTTCGTGCCATTACTCAGCCAAAATAACAAGTTGTATTGTTATATAATTCTAGAGGGCATCCCTCCACAAATAATGATACTGAACAAAATAGCAAACATCATTATGGGGTAGAGTATTAATCTATGACAAAAAAATGATAGACAAGGCGCTCTTGAGTCCAATGACGATTCAAAAAAACCTCGAAAAGACATATGTATAATAATTAAGTTAGTTATAGTTTTTAACATTGCCAAATGATTTTGGTGCCATGTAATCTGTAACGTATGTCAAAATAAATGCGATGAGATAATGACGAACCTAATATACTGGTATTTGTGAAAAAAATGGCATTAATTCTCACGCTAGATATAGTAGACCAATGTACAAAAAGAGATGCACCAAGTATGTCTAAGGCTATTTGAATTTATGGGGAAAGGGTTTCAATTACTAGATGTGTGCAACCAACTTGGTCAATTGTAGTTAATAAATGAGTAAGATAATTTTCTGAAATAAGCTTCCCATAACCATATGGGGATAAACATAACACATTATTAAGTGGTTGATGGTTTATGGGCTAATATTGCATGAGTACTTGCATGACTAGCACAAATAAAAAAAGAGAAAGAGGGCCCCATTGTCAGAGTTCATTTTTCCTTTTAAATTATCCAAAGTAATTACCATTTTACGTTGATTGATACGTAGTGATGGATATGCATTTCATAATCGAGGTATTCATGCGGTTGAAGAACTCCATATCATATAGTATATCTAAGAGGAGACACCATCAAATATTGTCAAAGGTTTTTGTTATATCAATCTTCATGACAACACATGGACCTTTCCGATCAGTGTGATACCCATGAAATAACTTTTGGGATAAAAGGATATTATATAAGATACTGCAACATTGGATAAATGTTAACTATTAGGAGTTAATAAGGGTGAGAAAGGCTTATTTGATTCTATTTGTGATGAGTTTTTATATGAACTTTTATATGACATTACAACATACGATGAATCTGAAATCGGAGGTGAAGTTGGCCTATTTTTCTTAGGAATGAGTGCTATAAGAGTTTTGTTCCGATTATGGTTCATTATGTTAAAACCGAAAAATAGTATATCGCTTTGGTGAAATTTGGGCTGATGATGTCCCATGATGATTTGAATAATATTGCATTGTATCTATTTGGACTTGAGGATTTGTTGTTGTCAATGCTAAAAAGGGTGGATTTTATCTCATTATCAATGATAGGACGAGTCATAAAAGCTTATCCGCATTCTAAGTTTAAAACTGATAAGTTCGCGAATTTTATGTAGACCAAGATAAGGTGATGGGTTCTTTATTCCTAAAAGGTAGAAAAAAAATGATTAACAAATATACCAGCCACTCTTTTAGGTTGGAACAAGGTAATCCTATATGGTCATTAATTGTGACGATTTTATTCATAGCAATGCGATTTTTAATGCTATTGTAGAAAACATTTATGTTACAATCTCCTAGTTTAAGCTAAGATTCCCAATATATTTTGCTTGAAGAATCATATTATAACGATTTTATTCATAGTATTTTTGGTTTTTAATGCTATTGTAAAAAGTTACAATCTCATAGTTTAAGCCAAGATTCCCAAGATATTTTGCTTGAAGAATGATTCTTTAGCCATAGTAAAGAAGATATAATTTTTAGAGGCGACAATCTCTGTTTCCATAAGGGTGGAAACATTTGGATTAATAGCTAAGACAAGTCGGGCTTGGGTAAGGTTTTTCCGTTCTTTAGCTACACTATAAAAAATGTTGATAAATTCTCTCTTGTTCAAGAATATTATGGAGTTTTAGAGACGACTCAGATTGACCGTAACAATAGACATGAGAGTCCCTGTAACTATATTAGAGCAACTGTTGTGGATAAGTGAGTTGTAGTCGGGACATGAGTGCCAGATACTAAAAAATATGAAGGTTTTTTGGTAAAGCATTTTGGAGTCTGAAGTAATAAGGTAAGGAAGGCATGATCGGTTGTGCGCAGAAAATCAAATTGAGCAACAGACGTGGGGAAAAGAGAGTCCAAATGGGTGCTGACAAGAACACAGACTAATTTTTTAGGAGATGAGATTATCTATTGTTCGTTACACCAAGAATATTAAAATATAATAGAACGAAGGTCATTTATCTCACTTTGGTAACAATAGTTATTGAAGTCGTTTATGGACAAACTCTAGAGCTCCGAGTTACATGCTTGGCCCTCTGATTTACAAATTGCATTGAAGTTACAGAGGACAACCCAATGATGGTTTTAGTGATTGGATAAAATAGTGTTGATTTCATTCCACGTGGGAATACGTTCAGATGGTTCATTGGAATTTAAATAACGGAGATGGAGAAACATGGATTATCAGTTTCATAACAAACATAACAGTTTATTACTTGTTCTGATATAAGGTTTGTAGAATCATTAAATACACTGGGTTCCAATCAATGCAAATTCTTCATAGTGGATGGATATCATGATTAGATTTGTAGTGCTAGTACAAAATATTAGATTGCATGATTCTTCATATATTTTTTATTTTAACTTCAGTTTCAATTAAACATATTAATGCTATATGATTTGAGGAAATATATTCATTCATATCTTTATGTCTGATGAGATCGTTTATCCATCTAACATTTCATATAAATATTATCATGTATTAAAAAAGGAGGATACTTACAATTCTTACTCGTCGAGGATCATATTGTCTGCTAATTGATCAGATCTGACAAGAGTAACTGCATAAAACCAGAAATTATCGATCAAGGTGATATGATCTCTATGGTATTTTTCAGAGATTGACAAATCGTTAATGACTGCATGGGTAGGGTTCTCCTCTTAGTTTATCTCCAAATTAAATCTGACCGAATAATTATCTTTGATGAGTCTCGAATTATTCACCACTGCTCGCTGATAAAACCAGACAGTGGTAATTCGGACAATAGGTACCCATTGATCTATCCAAACAGGACAAAAGTACTAAAAACACTAAACACCTTTTGACTAAGCTATGTGCTAATCTACTTAAAAAAACTAATGGGTCTTTAAACACGACCCGGTTTTGCAACTTCACCCGAAAGCCCATGGGTCCATAATTAAGGGTATAAATACCCAACCACTTTCATTAATGAGGGGGATGAACATTTAATATAACCAAGCAGCTCAAATCTCTCACTACAAAACACCCAAACATTTAAGACCCTTGAAATTCCCCAAAACACCTGACGAAATTACCCCCAATAAAAAATATTTCTCACCAAATTGGCGACCACAGTGGAGAAGAAGGTGTTCTGAATCTAGCATTCAAAACCAGCAAGAAAAATCAGTTCGGATGAATCTAGACGAGCAAGAAGTGCCATCGCCTTTGATAGAAGTGGTGGGTGAGAATGATGAGTACACAATCGAAGAACAAGACAAACTGAAAGCTGAAATAGAAGCCTTGAGAGCTGTTAAAAAAACGGAGTTAGGCTTGAAGGAAAAATGGAAAGTGTCAGCCATTCACCATACTGACAATCTAAGGGAGAATGACCCATCAGTAAAAACTCATTTAAGTGCTAAAAAGACCATGTCAGCTCCAAAAAGTCTCACCGGTCTAAATCGGTGGAGATCTCAGATTCTGAGTCCTCTAGCAGCTCCTCGAGTGAGGATGGACTTAAGGAGTCCCTTTCATCCAGCAGTGATGAGGGTAGATCTAAGAAAAAGAAAAAGTTGGTTAAAAAAAGTATTCAAGAAAGAGTGACAGGCATAGGAGGTTGAAAAAGCATCTGGGAAAAGGGTAATCTCACAGCCACAACCATAGCCGGAGGCATGTGGATCAGCTGCTAATGGATCCCTTTGCTTTCCATGAAGAGCCAGGTATTTTTGCAACACCTAATGAAGACACTGTCTTTAGTCGTGGACGAAATTGGAGACAATCTCCATTGTCCTCCAAAATAATGTCCGGAAACCTTCCTAAGAGGTACTAAGATGGAAAAGTATGATGGGAGAAAGGATCCAGATAATCATCTGGAACAATTTAAAAACAATATGATGAATTTTGACGATGATGACAAGTTGCTCTGCAGAGCCTTCTCTCAATCATTTACGGGGAGTTATCTGAAATGGTACAATAGCCTACCACAAGGGTGCATCAGGAACTTTGATACGTTTTGGGTGGTCTTCTAGAGGCAGTTTGTTGGAAGTAAGGAGGTGAAGGGCAATGGAGACACTATTATCCATTGTGCCCAAGAGCCAAATGAATCATTGAAAGATTATATAATTTGGTTTGTGAACACAAAAAATGGGTTAGATGATTGCTTTGAACAAGTAGCAATAGCTTCTCTAAGACAAGGCTTGAACCCTAGGAACCTGGCCAATTTGGTAACCAGGAAGAAGGCCGTGACGTGGGGTGGTTTACTGAATCAGGTGGGAAAGCAAATCAATGTAGATGAAATGAAAAAGACTAGGGTACACATGCAAGTGAGATCTGCCCTAGCTGCACCAAACCAGAATCAGTCCGGATACAAGGCTAAGGAAGCCGGACAGGGTCCCAACAAGGTCAAGGCTCAATCTCACCCAGCTCCAAATCAGAGCCAGCAGTCCAGAAATAAACGAGGACCTTAGGTCCAACATGAGTGGTTTGCCGAGTTAAAAGAGAATACAGCAACCATCTATGACAAAACAAAAGATGAGGTACATTTTAGGAAGTCGGCATCGCTTCAATCTCCTAGGGAAAGTCGTAATACTTGTTTCTGTCAATATCATCATGATATTGGCCATAACATAGAAGATTGCATTGCTTTGAAACAAGAGGTGTATAATCTGATTGAAAGAGGAAATTCAAGTGCCTACGTCAAGAGAAGAAGTGGGAATAGGCTTGATAATGCTCATCGGACCGGCCCAACAAACAATGTAGGGACATCGGCTCCGGACGGGGCCATGGTGATTATTGAAAGATTTGATGTAGAATCAGAGTATTTGGATCCTGATCCAGCCTGAAATAAGGTGGGTGTTATAACAAAGCACACCAAGACGGTGTCTGGGCTCATAAGCTTTTTTGAGTCACTTACCATATTCGGGGGAGACACAATGACTACACCCACTCATTCTTCAAAAAAGAGTCATGTTCATACTCTAGCTACTCAGTTAGAGGGAGGCATGTCCTCATATCAATCCCAAATTCATTTTCCCTTCATTGTTTTTGATGAAGATGATTTGAGGGGCGTAGCTGGTCCTCATGAAGATGCTGTGGTGATAGGAGAATCAATTGGGGGCGATGACATTAGGAGAATTTTGGTTGACACTGGCAGCTCATCCAACATCCTCTTTTTAAGTTCCTATAAACAAATGAAGAATCCAACAGTGATTCAGCGTTCGAACAAGTCCATTGTGGGTTTCACTGGAAGCTCTGCGGACGTGGTCGGGGAGTTTAAGGAGGAGGTTTTGTTGAGCAATGGCCCTTTCAAGAAAATGGTTAGAGTACTTTTCGTTGTGGTAGATTGTCCCACATGTTACAATGCGATCTTGGGAAGGTCTTGGCTCTCCAGGATGCATGCTGTGGCATCAACAGTACACCAATGTTTAAAATATGTTGTTCAAGGACAACTGGGAGTTGTCTGGAGTAGCCAAAAGATAACAAGGGAATGTTATGCAACTGTGCTTTCCCCTAAAACTCCGGGGGCAGTCTGGGTAAATAAAAATTAGTAGTTGGTGGGGCCCTCTGTGGGTGAGGGTGAAATCGATGACCCCATAGAGACCCCTGGTGTTTTGATTCCGATTGAAGATGTTGAAACCCACTCTCTGGCTGAAGGAATAAATGTCAAAGTTGGATCTAAGATGAACATCAGGATTAAAAAGCAAAGTGTTGTCCTTTTTGGCAAACCACTAACATGTTTTTGCTTGGTGTAATGCTGATGTAACCGGAGTGCCTGCAAATGTTATATCACACCAATTATCCATCCGGAGGGATGTAGCACCTATTGTACAAAAAAGAGAGCCTTCTCTAAAGAAAAAGCTAATGTCATAGTTCAAAAAGTTGATCGGCTCACCAAAATGGGGTACATAAAGGAATCTCAATATCCTTTATGGACAGCCAATCCGGTATTAGTGAAAAAGAAAAATGAGAAATGGCGAATGTGTATCGACTTTACTGACCTCAACAGGGATTGTCCAAAAGGCCTGTATCCAGTCCCCCGGATAGATCAGTTGGTAGACTCCACATCTGGGAACAAGTTGTTGTCCTTCATGGATGAGTTCTCCAGTTATAATCAGATACAAGTGGATCCGAAAGACTAGGAACACACTATTTTTGTTACAGATAGGGGCCTCCATTGTTACAAGGTGATGCCTTTTGATTTGAAGAATGCTGGGGATACTTATCAGAGGTTGGTGGATAAAGTGTTCGCTGATCAAATTAGGAGAAATATAGAAGTATATATTGATGACATGATGGTAAAGAGTGTGGAAGAAGAATTACACTTGGCAGATCTTCAAGAAACTTTTGCCAACTTGGTAAAAGTTAATTTATAGTTAAATCCAGAAAAATATGTTTTTGGAGTACAGTCCGGGAATTTTTTGGGGTATGTGATAAGTGAGAAAGGGATACAGCCTGATCCAGACCAGCTTAATACTTTATTACAGATGGATCCTCCTCGGAATATTAAAGAAGTACAAAGATTGACAGGAAGGTTGACTGCTCTAAATCGTTTTATCTCAAGGTCTTCGGATAGATGTGCCCCATTTTTCCAGACTTTAAAGGTTGCTAAAGACTTTAACTGGTCTCCACAGTGTGACCAAGCATTCAATGAAATAAAAAAACATTTATCTTCCCCCAAGACTCTCTAAAAACCTATTGATGGAGAGACATTCTACATATATTTAGCAGTGTCCTAATGTGCTATAAGATTGGTACTAGTAAGGGAGGTGGACATTTATCCTCGTCCGGTGTACTACATCAGCAAGAGTCTGGTGGATGCTGAAAAAAGGTACTTAAAACTTGAAAAACAAGCACCAGCTTTGGTGATTGCTGCCAAGAAAATGAGGCCCTATTTTCAGTCTCATTCTATTGTCGTCCAGACATATTTTCCTTTGAAAAATGTTCTTCAGAAGGAAGACGTATCAAGTAGGATGACCAAGTGGTCAGTAGAATTGGGTGATTATGATATATATTTTGCCCCTCGGACTGCAATCAAAGCTCAATATCTTGCTGATTTCTTGGTTGAATTCCATTCGGACAGAAGTACTAAGCAAGCTGCAGATGAAAAAACTAAAAAGGTATGGGTTGTCCAAACAGATGGTGGATCAAGTACCATGGGTTGTGGTGCTGGGTTATGTTTAACCTCTTTGTATGACGATAAGTTATACCAGGCTATATGTTTTGCTTTTATGGCCTCTAACAACGAGTCTGAGTATGAAGCTGCTATAGTTGGTTTGAAATTAGCCTTTCTATGTGGGGCTAAAAGAGTCAGGTTAATGAGTGATTCTCAACTTCTTATCCATCATGCCCAAGGTTAATCTGAGGCAAAAAAGGAACAGTTGGTTAAGTACTTGTTCATCCTTAAATAAGTAGCAACCAACTTCAAAAATGTTGCTATGAGCACATACCCAGATCGGAGAACACACTAGCAGACTCCTTGGCAACCATAACATACTTTGAGTCCTACCCATGGATTCATGTGAAATAATACCCATTCATTCAACCCAATCAGGGCAAGGAAGAAGAGGAAATTTTAAGTATACAAGTGGTTCAACCTAAAGACTGGAGGTATCCTCTTCTTCAATACATTTCGGATGGAATTTTGCCCCTGGAGAAAGCAGTGGCAAGGAAAATTAAGCATATGGTTCGTAGTTTTTTAATCATAAGAGACATTTTTACAAGAAGTCCTTTAGTAGACCTCTCTTGTGTTGTTTGGGGATTGAAGAGTCCCAGATAGTGCTATCTGAACTACATGATAGTGAAGGATCATCACACTGTGGCTTTAGAGCTTTAACCCGAAGGATTTTGTTGGCCGGATACTAGTGGCCATCCATAATGGCAGATGCCAAGGAATTAGTAAAGAAATGTGACCCATGCCAAAGGATAACTACAGCAACAGATGGAGAGTTCCACAAAAACTACAGATAATGGGCCACAATTTGATAACAAGGATATGAAGAGTTTCTGCGCCTCTAGGGGCATTCGACATTGTTTCTCTTCTCCTTTCCATCCACAAGCAAATGGACAAGTTGAAGTGGCAACCATAACTATTCTATCCGATCTCAATAATAATTTAGAAGGGGCTGGTGGAAACTGCCCAAGCTATTTACAAGAAGTATTATGGGCATACCGGACTTCTCCTGGAGCTGCTACACAAGAATCTCCTTTTACCTTAGTATATGGGATGGATGCAATTTCTCTTGTAGAAGCAACTCTTCCATCATACAGAGTCCACAATATTTCAGAACAGGCTAATAAAGTGGCAGTCAGAAGTCAATTGGACTTAATAGAAGAAAAAAAGGTTATGGCTCATCTTAGAGCCACCCATTATCAAGGCTTGATGAGGAGCAGACTTGCTTCCAAAATCAAAAGAATGGATTTTCGACCAGGGGACAAAGTATTAAGAAAAGTCATCTTATATACTAAGGAGAAGCAGTTCGGCAAGCTAGCTCCACACTAGGAAGGGCCCTATGAGGTCTCCGAAAAAATTAAGCTTGGGACATACATGCTTCAAAACAAAAATAAAAGAATCTTAAACCATCCCTAGAATATTGAACACCTCCGGTTGTATCTGGAATAAAAGTTGTGTAAATATTTACTTGTTTAAAGTCCATGTAAATATTATGGGGCATACTCTTTCCTATCCTGGTGGCGCGGGGAGGTTTTGATGAGGTGTTCGGGTTTTTTAATAAAATTTGATTCCTTCTTAAAACATTCAAAGTGTTTTGATTTAAAGTTTCTTTAAAATCTTCTAAGGAATTTTTGCAGATCGGATTGATCTGGTGGAATGATGACCATTTAAACATTCGTCATCGGAGATTTTAAACACTCTCATATTAAATACTTGTGAAACAAATGAGGGCTATTTTAACATGAGTCACTGAAATTTAACAAATATGAAACAAAGCAAAAATTTAGCAAAGTAAACCTATCCGACTAGAACCGGATGATAATATTAAAACATAAAATATGCCTTGGCCATATCAGGGCTAATTCCCTTTCGATGTTCCTACATCGTATTTCTTCTTGGGATCTTTGGATTCGTCACTAGAACTCTCCCCGGTTCCTTCCTCCTCATCAATAGTGGAATCAATTCCACTACTATACCCATGTCGATCACCTTCCGGCATAGTATGAAACAGGAGGTCCTCAAACTCCACATATCTCGATAAGTCTCCAAGGGTTCGCTTCAGAAATTTCTGGTGAACAAGAAGTATCATGTCAGATTTGACCTCTGCATCTCTTAACTCCAGGGAGTCTATCACCTTATTGGTATACTCATCGATCTTGGCCTAGATAATTGTTTCCCGATCTTTCACCAAATCCTCTTTCTCCTTGGTGGCCATGGACACAGCTTCTTTGAGAGAGGTCTTGGCAGTGGACATGGCTTGAATGATATCATCCTTGATCTTCATGTCTCCCTTCAAGTTGGAAAGATCTTTTTCCAAACCGGAGCATTTGGTTTGGAGCTCTGTGTTAGCTGTTTCCAAAGTGACCAACTTGACTACCAGATCTTCTTTCTCCTTTCTCAATTCCTTAAGTTCCTTCTTCAAGGCCTCAACACTTTGGTTGGTGTTAAGGAGGTCAGTTGATAATGTTTCTTTGTCTGCTTTGAGGGTGTCGATGAGGGAAAATTGATTCTTTACTTGCTTTTCCAAGTTGAGTATTGGCTGAATCTGGGCCAAGAGAGAGTGAGTTACCACTTCATGTTCCCCAGAGACGGTAAAAGACTTGCCATTGAAAGTTACCATGTTGGAGGAACTTGGAGGAAGGTAGGGGCCAGCAAAATCGTCTTTCTCGAACTCTCCAAAATAGAGACCAATGTTCTGAATACCACTGATGTCTACCCCATCAATATTAATATCCCCCTGGTACCCTCTCCGGTATGTAGATCAGTGGGGATTTGTTCTGCCAAAGTGGGGTCAGTTGGATCGACCGGAGGTAAGGACTTCGAAGGGCGGAGGACTATTTCATCTCCTAAGGAGACCTTCTTCTTCTTAGCAGCCTTCTCGTCGCTGCTAACTCCCCTTTTTCGGTCCTTTTTAGGATGCTTTGGTTAGCTTTGGGGTTCACCTGCCTCCTTAATGGACTCGTCCTCAGCTACTTTAAGTAAAGCAGCATCAATCATTCTCCGGACCTGTTCTCCTTGACCCTTCGGAGCAACCTCTTCTGCAGCACCCCGAACGGCCTCTACTGCAACTTTCTTTTTCTTGCCTTTCTTCCCTTTCATTTTACTTGGGGATTTAGCTCTGGAAGACAAGGCCAATTTACCGTCTTTTGCTTCCGTTCTTGTAAGAATAACGATCGGAGGAGGTGGTGTAGTCAATTCCTTCCAGGTGAGGTCTCTCTGGCCCGTTGTGTTCCATATGTGGGACCTCACCAAGTTGCCTGAGATAGAGCAGTTGTGAAAGCATTCCCCCAACGCTCAGCAGCCCATGCACTTAATTTGGCATATGTGGTCTGCCCCTCATCCAAGTAATCGGAGAACTCCTTCGGCAATACTGACATAAAAGAAAAGGCCATTCAGTGATAAGTTTTTTGCAAAATGAGAAGACAAACAAAGTAAAATACTTACCTGAGCTTTTCCACTTGCTGGTGAGCATACTAAGATTGACACCAACTTTGATTTTCCTCTCATTCTCCCACTCCCCGCTAATGAACAGGAACTGGGTCTTCTAGTTTTTATCTGACTCGAGCAGGTCATCCACCACTTTAAAGTCATCTCCCATATTGAAGTGGTAAAATGAGATATGGTGGTTCTTACGAAGGCTGGCCACTGCAGCAAACTGCTCCATTGGAAGAGGTATACCGGACAACCTTGATGCCATAATGCAGGCGATGAGAGTATACAAAGCATTGGGACTCAGCTGGCTTGGACAGAGTTTTATTAGGTGGAAATACCTGACAATTTCTGGATCAAAGGGAAATCTGATCCCCCAGTTAAACAACTCAGTATAAATGACGATTTCGCTAAGCTTGCAGTCCATCGGAGTCTCCGGTGTGACTGGTATCCTCACCTTAACAGATTCAGGGATCCCTCATTTGGTCCGGATCCGGCCTAAATCAGCAGTGTGAGTATAGACATAATTGATATTCTACATGGCCAGCAGATACTTCACATTGACCTTGTGGAAGCAAGGTCCCACCTTGTCTTCCAGACTCTCCGGCAGATCCAGATGGGTCATGCAGACTTTCTCCTTGCCTTTTCTCTTTTTATCGAAGGCAGCATCTCCAGTCTGCCCGAAAGCTTCATTCTCGAATGGAGCCTCTTCAACACTATCCTCCATCACATCTTCTATCACTGTGGAAGGTTTATCAGCCGTTGTTGATGGGAGAGTGCTAGTTGGTGGCTCAACAGGTTGTCCGGATGATTGAGTATCAGCCTCTCTTAAGGATCTGGTGTCCGGCTGGGGCTCAGATCCGGAGGACTTAGTATGAGAGTTGGTTCTAGTGGCCTTGGGTCCGGAGGGTTTGTCTTTTGGGGCTTTATCTTTGGCCAAGACTTGGAGGGCCCTGTTTTGGAAGACTTGGTTTGAGAGCCAGTTGCTTGACCCTTTACTAAATGTGTTGTCCGGCGAGGGTTAGTTACCCCATAACGATGAACGGAGAGGGCTTTCTAACACTCGATACCGCTTTCTCTTGCACGGTAGAAGGCTGAGATTCCTGAACCGAGGAGCCTGAAGGGATTGGTGAGAGTTTGGGTTGGAATAAACGCCTAGGTTTTGTACTTTTGGCAGATGATGATCCTCGATCAGCTTCTGAAAATGGTATGTCAGGTTTACTGATTGGAGAGACTGGAAGACCAGCAACGATACGTCTCTCACGTCCAACTTTTTGTATTTTTTCTAGTTTCGAAAGATTTAGCCAACCACCTTTCATGAGAGCGTTTCTCGTTGTGAACATAAAATACCCAAGAAAGGTTTTGAGAGAAGAGGTAAAAAGCTCTCAGAAGAAGAAATTGCAAAAGTGATGAAGATGGTGAAACAGTAAAGGAAAATAATTTATACTAGTGAGGCAAAAGTTACTGATACCTAGGAGAAAACAAAGAGACTAATGTCATAATTAAAGGCGACGCTGATGTAAGAAACATTAAATGCAGGAGGTGCTTTTTGGGCTTAGTGGGAGCGCCGTTCTAGGAAGAAAACGGCTGGTAGAAAGAATTAAAACGCGACATGTGTTCCACGACCCAGAGCAAAACTCTTGGAATTCTGAGAAGGATTCAGTTCGGATAAACCCTGAACTAAATACATGAACGATCCGGAGAATGTTGTTATTGGCTAAATGAGTTTTTTAGTCCTGCCAAAGATCTTTGACGAAACCTAAAAAAAGGGTTACTGATGAGTCCAGAATTATTCACCACTACTCACTGATAAAACCGGTAAGGGGTAATTCGGACAATAGGTACCTATTGAACTATCCGGACAGGACAAAAGTAATAAACAACTAAACACCTTTTGACTAAGCTAGTGCTAATCTACTTAAAAAACTAATGGGTCTTTAAACACGACCCAGTTTTGCAACTTGACCCGAAAGCCCATGGGTCCATAATTAAGGGTATAAATATCCAACCACTTTCATTAATGAGCGGATGAACATTTAATACAACCATGCAGCTCAAATCTCTCACTACAAAACACCCAAACATTTAATACCCTTGAAATTCCCCAAAACACCTGACGAAATTACCCCAGTAAAAATTAATCCTCACCAATCTTGACCTACTTTTTCGATGCAGATAAAAAGTTATAGTTGGAAAAGTAGGATCACTGTTATTTGAAATAACCACTGCCATTAAACTCGCTTCTTATCATATCATACCGTCGAGATGGATGATTAGTATCGTTGAGATGTGATGAATAGTAAAACTTAACTAAAATTTATCATATATATATATATATATATAAAGTAATTTATTAACTATAATAAAATATATTACATGTAAAATATAAATGGAGTCTTACCAATAAAGATTCATTTAACAAACCTATTACGGATAAAGGCCTAATTTTTTTAAGGGACTTTATACTTTAAATACCCTTCTATATAGAATACAACAACCAACTTCTCTTTCTTTGTTTTTTTAATTTTAATTTTTAAAGGTCCGTATCTTTTAAACCGTAACTGAGAAAAAGAGTCCGAAAATACCATTAGTTTTGTTTTTTTAAGACGAACAAAACTGGTACCATTCATGATATGTTCTGATTTTTTAAAAAAAATTATATTTTACACACGTTTCTTAGATATATGGTTTCGCATCTCGTGACTGATTTCACATCTATCAAAATAAAGAAAGTTTAACATATATCAAAATAAATAAAGAAGGTTTATCATCTATCAAAATAAATAAAGAAAGTTTAACATCTATCAAAATAAAGAAGGTTTAACATCTATCAAAGTAAATAAAGAAGGTTTAGCATCTATCAAAGTAAATAAAGAAGGTTTAGCATCTATCAAAATAAATAAAGAAAGTTTAGCATATATCAAAATAAATAAATAAAGTTTAGCATCTATCAAAATATATAAAGAAGATTTGGCATCTATCAAAATAAAGAAGATTTCTCATCTATCAAAATAAAGAAGTTTTATCCTCTATCAAAATAAATAAAGAAGGTTTAGCATCTATAAAAAAAGGTCCGCATCTTCGTTTACCCTTTAAATTTAATTTTTTTAAAAGTCTGTATCTTTTAAACCGTAACTCGGAAAAAAAATCTGAAAATACCGTTGGTTGTGTTTTTTTAAGACGAACAAAACTAGTACCACTCTTGATATGTTTTGATTTTTGTTTTTAAAATATTTTTTGGACATCTATCTTTATTAGTGTTTCACGTCTATTATATTAACGTTTTGCATCTCCAACCATAAGTTCAGCGTTCAAATACGTCAAGATTCTAATAAATTGAATAAATATTGGAGGGATTAATAAGTACCGGAAAGCTCAAGCAGATTCAGATTCTGGTTTAAAATCCAACGTTCCTTCAACTCGTAAACTTTTTTAATAATTTCAGTGTAGGAACAAACTTTCCTATCTTTATCATTGTTATTCGAATCAAAATTCTCCATCAAATCAGTAGA
This sequence comes from Limnanthes douglasii subsp. nivea, assembly GCA_036936605.1. Classification (NCBI taxonomy): domain Eukaryota; kingdom Viridiplantae; phylum Streptophyta; class Magnoliopsida; order Brassicales; family Limnanthaceae; genus Limnanthes; species Limnanthes douglasii. Next base: position 198,986,078 of record JAUPFV010000001.1, on the reverse strand, counting down.
TTTGGAGAAAGAAAACCTAACTTAGAAATAAAAAAGGAATATTCGATTCTTTCTTATTTGTTTTTTTAACTTAATTGTGTCTGTATTCATAACGGACCCAAAAACTCATCGAATTTTGAAATATGAATCCACACGGATCAATACTGATACAAATATTCATTGTGCTTTAAAATGGGAATCGTATATGCCGTAACAGACCTCTAAAAACCCCACCATGATCTGTCTATTTAGAGATGTTTGAACCGGTCCGATTTTACTTTGTGTTTGGAACCGGCTCTAAGCCCTTTTAGTTGGGTTTAGCTTCGTCGGGTTGGGTGGTGCCGAGTCCGACCCATATGACAACGCTAATTGTTAGCTAATGATTACGGTACAGCAACACGTCAGTAGCTAAGCGATTAAACTGCTCAACCAAAAAATGGAGGGAAATTTTTGCAATTTTGTTAGAATAGCCTGGAGCCAAATGTGAACAGATGGCCAGCACCGTTGCTTGAACGGAGAAGAAGACGCACTTAGGTGGTTTCTGGTGAGTAAATTACCACGCGCCACTGTTGTATCTATCAGATATACCAAATCATGCAAATCTATACCTCCGAGTTTATAATATTATATGATATGTTCTTGTTTACTTTGATTTCGTCAATACTCTTTCAAAAAGTTAATTTAATAAAATTAAAAAATCCAGACTCCGATTCCCAGTCTTTATCACGTTAGCCGTTGATAACTTCTTGGAGATAGATAGAGAAAAAGTAAACAAAGAGAGAAGTTCGACAGTTGTCTCTGTGGTTGTTTGTGAAATGAGATTGTACGATCGCATTGATCGGCAAAGCATCAAATGCCTTATTCTCTGATAGATATCTTCACGTCATCTTTCAGTTTAAAAAACAGTAAGACTCACGGTCGATTGGTTAGAAGAAAGCTCAGGCGCCAGAGAAAGCTCAGGCATGTCACCGATGAGGAGATAGGGCTAGATTCAAGGGCTCATTCTGTGCCTGGTTCGCCTGATTCAGCTTGGAACTCGCGGTTTTCGGGCACATCCGAGCACTGGCCTTCCTGTGGCACCTCGCCCAAGCCTTTACCTCTCCCTGAATTGCCGCCTGTTTGTTTTCCTGCTTCACCATCTAGTTCGAACTCTTCATCACTGAATCATGTCCATGAAGTGGAGAGGTTAGTCACTTTAAGTATTTCTATTAGAGTATTGTGTTCATGCTAATTTAGAATGTTCAACAAGTTTTTTCCTGTTCCCTGAATTGGAATTCTGAAAATTCGAAACTCTGTGTTTGTTGGTCAGATTTGACATCTAGGCTATGTTAATTACAGTATTAACATTTCTCACCTTCCGGATCTTATTGCATTGAATATGTTAGTCAGAGATGCAAAATAATGAAGTTTTATAAGTTCCGAAGAAGTCATTACTACCAGCTGTTTAGACATCAAAATAAATGGAGAGATTCAGAATGTCAAAGTTCTTTTGTTTGTTATGTTACTGTTTATTCTCAATCTGACTACCGCATGTTGCTAATCATAGTATATATTGATTGTTTAGTTATTGTCGATATAAGTTCACGTGTATTATATGCCAAAAATAGATCGTATGCTTATGATATTTGCTTTCTGAGTTCTTGCCCTCGATGTAACAAACTAGTAGGAAAAGCACAGAGACGGTTTCAAAAGGCTTAGCCAAATCCACAACCACTTATCACAAGGGACTCTCACAAGCCCCATATGTAGCATGTGTCAGTGACGACTCAAGGCTGACGACCTCATCGAGACGAACAAGTCTTATTCTTAGTCCCGCAAGATCAGATGCTGCAGCTTCTTTGCCTCCTCGAAGTCCAAGGAATGACTATAATACTTGCTACAACACAGAGGTAAATGCCTACACCAGGAGCGCTCCTACAAGTAACTTTTCAAGTCCTGCTGTTAGCCCACAACGCTCAAACCCAGGAGATTCCGTGTTTGTTCCCGCATTGGCTCCGCATCAAAAAAGTCAGAGTTGGTCTACTTTTGGCATTTTAGACACCAGTTCTTGCAGCTCACCTGTATCACCAGTGGATAATGTACGTGCTCCTACTTGCCCTCCCCGTAATTCCCTAACCTCAGGAAGTTCGCCCGCCCGCCTCAAGAGCATTTGTGAATTTCAGGTTTCTTTGAATAACCAATTCATTGCAGAAAATTCCAAAGAGTGTATCGAAAGTGTCAGCATTAGTAATGCCCACCCGTTGCCTCTTCCCCCTGGTGCTTCACAACGACAACCATCACCATTTCAGTCAACCGTTGGTCATCGAGTTATAAAAAATCCAACTGCAACATCAAATAATAGGCAGTGGAAAAAAGGAAAACTTATTGGAAGTGGAACGTTTGGAAGGGTTTACCTAGGGACCCACAGGTAACAGTATCTTCTCTTGTCTTTGGTGATACTTCATTTGCTGATAATCCTTCGAACTATACATTAAACAGCTATTAGTGGGCTTTTGCTTTCCCACAGAAAGACTGGAGCTTCATGTGCGATGAAGGAAGTCAATATAATTGCTGATGACCCCAAATCTATTGAGTGTATGAAGCAGCTCAAGCAGGTAATTCCTCGGAGTTCTAAATCCTGTGTGTCGAATTGTTTTCACCGCTGCAATAGCTTTCCTTTGCAGTAGATGTAAAAAGCAGAAAAGGCTAATCTGGGTTTAGATTTTTTACTTCTTTTCCCCTATGTCTGTAAATTTTCAATCTGAAATAAAGTACCATTGATCAGTTATATACTTGAATTCACTGCTCAATGTCATTACTCGAGGCTTAGTTTGGGTCTCCAGATATATTAGAAAAGAAAACGGCGACGAGGTAGAATAATGATATATAAATGGCTATTTGAAAATGAATATTTACTTGTTCGGATGTGCAAGTCTTAATGTGTTGAGTTTATTGGGTGGAAAGATACCATTGTTAGAGACGTCTGGAGAGGCTATCATGAAAAGATACTTTGAATCGTGCTTTTATATTCTCTCAAGTATTTCGAACTTGTCTAGGGATTACAAAGAAAATTATTTCAAGCTATTTTTCTCTCAGTTTTTTCTTAGTTTTTGTTTTCTCGTCCTCACATTTTCCTCTGTAGCCTAACAGAGAAAAAATACTTGAATTTTATTTTATTTTCTGCGAATTTCTTTGATCAAGTTTGGCTCTACTTTTGCTTTTTGGGGGTTCTTAGCTCCACAAAACTACCAACTATTCTTAGACCGTACGAAAAGGTCTTACAGTTGCAGTTCTCAACTGCATTACTTATATTGTCTCAATTTTACATTTGCAAGACAAACTTTCAGCTGCTTTAATTGATTAGACTGCATCAATTGTTAATTCTATCAGGAAATTAAGCTTCTCAGTCGGCTAAGCCATCCCAATATAGTGCGGTATTATGGAAGCGAGATAGTAAGCATTCCCTTTGTTCATCAAATTATTTTCCAGCTGCTTTGAATTTCTTCACAAAATTGATACAGGACATTGTTTTTGCAGATAGGGGATCACTTTTACATTTATTTGGAGTATGTCTTTCCTGGTTCAGTCAATAAGTACATCCGCAAGCGTGATGGTGCTCTTACTGAATCTGTAGTTCGCAGTTTCACTCGCCACATTCTTTCTGGATTGGCTTTCTTGCACAGTAAAAACACAATACACAGGTGATGATTATGCTTAGTTATATACCGCGGAGTAAATATTCGGTCCAATTTCTTTGTGACTGTGCCAAATTGCCGATGAACATACTTTGTAAATATGATTTACATTCTTTAAATTTCTCTCTTTTTTCATATGGGCCCTGAAATGTTGAAAATGCTTCAATTTCATAGGGGATTGTGTATATCATTCTAAGTTGGTTTTCTCTTCGTTGAAATGCTAGGTCTTTCCTTTGTTTGTTATATATGCCACTTGTGCGATTTCATTCGCCCTTGCATTGGAATACTGACATTGGTATGTTACTTTATACAGGGATATCAAATGTGCAAATTTGCTTGTTGATGGGACAGGAACTGTAAAAATTGCAGATTTTGGTTTGGCAAAGCATGTGAGTTTCCTCTTTGACATCAACACCTTTGGTTTCGTTTGTTATAAAATTTGTTTTGTCCCTTAATTTTCTCGAGTTGTTTAAACAAGTAAAAAGAACTATATGGAGTAAAGCTCTTTAAATCTCTACCAATAGTTTATGCTTATTTTCAACAAAAAAAAAGTTCATGCTTATAACATCTTTTTGTCTGTTTTCTGCAAGAATAAAGTATATATCTATTCGAGATTAAAAACCTCTTAAAAATTGCCGCGGTATGCGCTGGAAGCAGACTGTCACATCCCCGATTCGGTGGTTCTCTGTCAGGTCAGGAAGTGGACAGTATATGAGAGGTTTTTGTAATATTAAAAAGAATAAAAAGACCATACACATGCAACATATTTACTTACATCAGGTCTGGATTTAGTATTTTTTTTTTGAGCTGAGACATAATATATTTCAAAATTCTAAGGTGAACAATTTCCCATGGTGCCTTCGCACTGGGAATCCACATGACTATAGATCAAATACAGTCTTTAAGATCCATGTAGGAATTGGTACTCTTAAACTCTTTAAACTGTTGTTGCTCTCTAGTTACTTGAGTGGTTACTTTCTCACTGATGTTCCTTCGTCTCATGGGTTTCTTTTAACACAGTGTTTCGGTTCAGCTTACAGGAACATCGTATGAGCTATCCCTGAAAGGCAGTCCGTACTGGGTGGCTCCAGAGGTATGTCTCATTGACTCATAGATTTCTCAACAAAGGTTCCACATTTTCTTTACACGTTATGGCACAAACAGGGACTGAGTCCTGAAAGAAGCTTAGCAGCATGATATTACCAAAAAATAATGTATGCATAGTTGCAGTAATTCTAAAGCCACAAAAGAGTAAATGTAAGATAAAATCTCGTATGATCCTGTACAGCTTTTGAGGGTACAGCCTGTAATGCCAAAAAATGCAAAGCCAAATCTAGCTTTAGCAGTTGATATATGGAGCTTGGGCTGTGCTGTTATCGAGATGCTGAATGGAAAGCCTCCTTGGAGTGAGTTTAATCCGGTAAGTCAAAAGAGCTTTAAATCTGTTGTTAAATCACCATCCTTATTTGATCGTCTAATTATCATCTTGTCAGTGCCAAGCTATGTACAGCGTTTTACACGAAGATCCTCCTATACCTGAAGCATTATCATCACAAGGAAAGGACTTCCTCCGCTGTTGCTTCCGCAGAAATCCTGCAGAGCGGCCATCGGCTGATATGCTTCTTAAACATCCATTTGTGCAAAACTCAATAGACCAAAACAGATCTCTTTGTTCGCAACAAATGGATCTAGTTGTAAGTGTTAACATTCATTAACTGAATACTTTTATTTTTTCTTAAGAGTATGTGACTGCAGCTGATAATCAGCACTGATTTATGTTGTAGAAAACTTTCTACAATCCAATTGATGAAGCTAGGGGTAAATCGAATTTGATGCTTAACTCTCCCTGTCCTGCCAAATGGGCTACAGAACCGAAACAGCAGTGTACAAGGTATCCTGATATAGTAATTATTTCACAATATACTCTCAAGCATAGCAGTAGTGTTTTTAGTGTGTTCATTTACCTTTACTTAGAACAGCTTGTTGGGAATATGCAGGCTGCTTCAATCCACTGATATACGTATGGACCGTTAAGTAATAAGACAATCTTGTGCATCTAGAGATTCAACTTTTGTTCTCACTAATAGTGAGTCACTGCAGCTGCTTATTGAAGTTCATCTTTTTCTTTGCATGATCACAGTTGTGGTTCACATGTTTCAAATGATGTTTTTCGTGCGGCGAACTACCCTGTATTTTTCATTTATGTTTTATATTGATTGATCATGTACAAGTAGAAAAATCCTAAAGATTGTTTAAGTTTTGGTCATTTAGGTTGAGTTTGGATGTAGAAGACTTGATTTGGTGGTAAACGAAAATCATGAGAAAATGCTACAATTAAATTTCATTTACAAATCCGAAGTTGGTAAAGAATGAACATTTTTTTAATACATAGTACAGATAAACATATATATATATATATATTAAAGTCCGTACACGATGTGGATCTATAATATTATCATAGAAACTGACCTATAAATCTTTGAGACGTGTTCTTGATTCCTGCAACTAAATGACTATACCTTTTAGTCCCCCAAAAACTACTCACAAAATGAAATATCTAACAAACACCCGATAGACGCATCAGCCGTATATCTTACAGCCTAAATCCTTAACTTCTAAATGAGGAGACCCAAATCAACATAGACCAAGTTGGAAAGTTGAACCGTAATACACACTATTTCCAGTTTATAAAATTGGCTTAACAATGACCCATTCCTCCTCCTATTTAGCTAGGATTAATTATAATTTCTAATTTTGATTTTACAATATTTCATATCCTTCTAAAACTTGTGTAAATGTTTTTATTTAGTTCCACAAAATTCTCAAACCAATGAATCCCTAAAACCATCACCAATTCTCTCCTCTCCTCTTGTTGGTAATGGGTGGTAGCCAACTTGATTCTTTTTTTGTCTCCACCTTAAACTTTTTGTTCTTGTAACAACAAATTCTAACATTTCAGTGGTTTTTTTACATCTTAACCTTTTTTGTCTATTGACGTTAAATTTTATTTGTATTGTAAATTTGAATGATACACATTACAATATTAAAGACAAAGGCCAAGCAAGAGCTGAGCTTTTTTCTTCTTTCTCCAAGTTTCTGGTTTGTGTTTCATAACCTACGATTTCCTTTTTTCGTTTCTCGAATCGGTTCTTTGTTGCGAAGTCAAATTCTCACGATTGTAAGAATGTTTGGAGTAATATTAATATATAAAATTCAGTAGAATTTTGAAGTCTCTAAATATATATGTAATAAAGAAAGAGGTTAGGTTGGTTTATTGTGTTTGTGTCATTAGGTGTATTATTATCCATTCATAACGTGCAAACCACAAGCTAATAATGGTTTGTACTGAGTTTCAATTTGGCGAAACCTAAAAAACATGACTACATGTCATTGTCTTATGTTTGTGTTTTATGCAATCTCTTTGTCCAATCAAAATAAGATCAGAAATAGAGTTCTTCATGTCTTCTAACTTATGACTTTATTTTTTTTCTTCTTCTGCTTCATGTCCATTAGGTGCTGTTAAACAAGAGCATTTAATTTCTTGCCTTCATTAATGTCATATAAACCTACAAAGCAGCCTGACTCATCTGAGGTAAAGAAGTTGCAATCTCATGTTTCAATATGTATTTAGTTCAGGAGGCAGGTGCCCCACCTTGGAATTTGGATTGAATTTGAAAAATAATAATCTCTCGCTATATATATATATATATATTATTTTTTTTTGCAGTCAAGCTATGGTCCATCGGAAGGAAATTCACCTGAAAATCAAGCTATAGACATAAACGAAAACGTTACACGAAACCCTCCTTTTGACGCCAAAAAAATGGATCCAAGTTCTGGTTCTATGAATGCAAACCACAATATGGGTTCAAACAATAACAATCCAAAACCAAGTGAGCAAAAACACGCAACAACGGGCTCACGTAGCGATAGCTTGGAAAGCACGTCATCTTCAACACCGCTGAGACCTCACACTGGAGGAGACATTAGATGGGAGGCAATTAACTTAACAAACACGAAAGGGGTTCCAATCGGATTAAGCCATTTTCGCTTGCTTAAGAGGTTGGGGTTTGGAGACATTGGAAGTGTTTACCTGGTTGAATTGAGGGGGACAACGGCTTATTTCGCGATGAAAGTGATGGACAAGGCTTCGCTTGCTAGTAGGAACAAGTTGTTGCGTGCGCAGACAGAAAGAGAGATATTATGTCTTCTTGATCATCCGTTTTTGCCTACTCTTTATTCTTATTTCGAGACTGATAAGTTTTATTGCTTGGTTATGGAGTTTTGTAGTGGAGGTAATCTTCATTCTCTTAGACAGAAACAACCTAATAAGCATTTTACAGAGGAAGCTGCAAGGTCCGTCTCCGCTCTCTTCTTTTCATATATATATATTTTTATGGTTCAATTGAAGCGTACACGCATTGACATTTGAATTTGAATCGAACTCAAATTTAATCATAATTCTAAATCTAAATCCAAATCAAATTCGGAAATTAAAAATAAGCATTGTTGGTTCTTATGTATCGACCAGATTCTTCGCATCAGAAGTACTACTAGCTCTGGAATACTTACACATGCTTGGTATAGTCTATCGGGATCTTAAACCCGAAAACGTCCTAGTCCGAGACGAAGGCCACATAATGCTCTCCGATTTTGATCTCTCCCTTCGCTGCTCCGTCAACCCGACACTCGTGAAATCCTCCTCCGTTCACGGCAACAACTCTTCCTCCGGTACCGCCACAACTTCCGGTGGCATCCTCGACGAAGAATTCGCAGTCGATGGCTGCATGCGGCCATCTACTTTCTTCCCCCGCATCCTCCCTTCCAAAAAAAATCGAAAATCCAAATCCGATTTCGGCCTCTTCGTTAACGGCTCATTACCAGAGCTTATGGCGGAGCCAACCAACGTCCGATCGATGTCCTTCGTCGGAACTCACGAGTACCTGGCGCCGGAAATCATCCGCGGTGAAGGACACGGCAGCGCTGTCGACTGGTGGACGTTTGGGATCTTCCTTTACGAACTCCTCCACGGAGCGACGCCGTTTAAAGGACAAGGGAATCGTGCCACGCTGTATAACGTAGTGGGCCAGCCGTTACGGTTTCCGGATACTCCGCAGGTTAGTTTCAACGCACGTGACTTGATCAGGGGCCTTTTGGTAAAAGAACCACATAAGAGAATCGCGTATAAAAGAGGAGCTACAGAGATTAAACAACACCCGTTCTTCGAAGGTGTGAATTGGGCTCTAGTGAGGTGTGCTGCTCCTCCCCACGTGCCTGAACCGGTCGACTATAGTCAGTTCGCTAGTAAAGACTCACCGGCTCAACCAGCTCCGTTGCCGACTCCGGTACCGGTGACCACCAATAAAAACACCGGTGGGGATAAAAATAATAATAACAGCAGTGGTACCACGGAAGATGCTGCAGGTTATATAGAGTTTGAGTACTTTTAAAGATATACCGATACACGTAGTAAAATAATTATTGAGAAGATAATTATGATATATGCCCCGCCGGTTTATATATTTGTACAAAAGGGAAAGAAATATTAAGATATAAACTTGTTTCACGAATAATTGGTTTTCTTTTGTACTTTTACTTGATGATCATGTTCAATTCCTAGGAAAATCATGTATTCTAATTTCTAGCGGTGCTTTTACTTTATTATGGAAGTAGGTATGTTCACCTTTTTTTGTACCAACGGTCTCGATAGAACCAAAATTATTATATTTTCATTATCTGTAAATTTACTTTATGGTATTTTTATAGTTTTGATTTCTTTAAGTCATAGCCGGTGATGTGTACGTATTGGAATGATTTTGTTAAACAAAAATGTTTGTTAAAATAAAGATTATGGTTGGGACTATGTTTAGGTAGGGTTGAAGTACCAAATTTCTTGAGAAAATACAAATTAAGATACAAATTTCTTGAGAAAATACAAATTAAGATACCGCGTTTGAATGATAGAATACTGTAACAAATAACAAGGAATAACAAGGAATCATAAATCTCCCTTAGTATAAATATGGGCCAGGCTAGAAATAATACACATTTTTATAGATTTAGAACCGCTAGATCTTATACCTAATTGATAGATCTCGCACCTAAATTTTGACCATTTTACCCTTTTCAGAAAACCTAGCTATAAAAGCGTTTGATAGATCTCTCACCACTTTTTTCCTCTCTTTCTCCTTCTCTCTCTAGAAACCTCTCAAGACCCATTTCTGAAATTCGATTTTTGAAGAATCTAAACCGAAGAAAACGTAAAGGTAAACGATACGAACATCATGGTGTAATTTGTTTTTGATTTCATTCGGTATAAACTGTCGAATCTAGGTTTTTTAGTTTTTGTGGTTTCGATTTCAAAAGTTGGATTTTTGTATGATTTTAGGTGTTGTTTTGTTAGATTAGTGTTATATTGTTGTTAGTACTGCTAGGATCTACGTTTTGGTGCTTGGTTTTGTGAGAAATGAGGCTGTTTTGGGGTTGTAGAGAATAGGGTTTCGACATTGCTGTTGGGCCTCGTCGCAGGCCGTTCGTGCGATGAAGATAGGTCTTCGTCGCGCGACCAAAATGAGACGAGGCCTTAACCCAGTCTTATTTTGGGCCTGCGACCAGGCCCAAATGAGGTCTCATTTTGGGCCTGCGACCAGGCCCAAATGAGGTCTCATTTTGGGCCTGCGACAGGCCCAAATTGTTTTTTTTTTATTTTTTATATTCATTTTGTTTTTTTAATTCTAATACATATTTTTTTGCGTCGTATTTACAGGATGCCTCGATTCAAGATTAAAGCAAAAAATCCGTTTAAAAAAATTAGGGCCGATGCCGAGGCCGAGGAGGCAGCAGCAGCAGCTAGAGCGCAGGCCGAGGCCGAGGAGGCTGCTCCGAGCGGGGAACATGTTCCCGGTACACGTAGTAGACGACGTCTCCGTCGTGGCGGCGAATATATTCCTACTCCTGCTGATGGTACCACAGGGGCAGCTTCTACGTCGCATCCCCCTGACGAGGAGTACGATGACGATGTAGATGCACCGCAGTATATGGAGGCTGATGCATCTCATGTACCGGACTATACGGAGGACGATGCACCTCACGCGCCAGAGGCAGCATTCCACTCATCTGAGGGTGAGGATGTTGATTTTTATTCCGTGCTGTCGCATGTTCCGGGACTTTTCCCGGATTACACCCTGCATGAGGCTTATAGCGTCTATCACGGAGATGTAAGTGTTACACCTTTATACTGTTTTATAATTTTCTTACGTGTTCTGTACACATGTTTTTAATTATTATTGTTTTACGAATTTACATATTTTATACATATTGCAGGATAGGGTCACTCTCCGATGCTTCGCTAAGTACGACAGTCTCCGGAGATGGGACATTACAAAGCAGAGCAGGGTACGGGCCAGGGTGATGGAGACTATATTTGGTCCACTCGTCGATGCACTCACCCGCTGGCATACGAACCTCCATTTGGTGGAGGCATTCTTAGAGCGGTGGCATGAGGAGACTTCTTCTTTCCATTTCTCGTTCGGGGAGATGACAGTCACATTGGACGATGTCCACGTCATCACTGGACTACCGGTTGTAGGTAGGTCCTTCACAGCTATACCCTTTGACGATGATGTTGAGAGGCTTGCTACTTATGCTGCCATGCTAGGTGTGCGGCAATCGGAGCTGAGTAAAAACCTTAGGAATGCTGGTAGTGTCAAGCTAGGGTGGCTGCATACTACTTTTAGTAGTTCTCAGTATAGTGATAGGAGGATCACTGATGACCAGGTAGATCATGCCACCCGTGCCTACATACTATATCTGTTAGGTACCACTATTTGCGCGAACAAAACCGGGAACAGCATTCCATTAGATTACCTCCAGTTTGTGAACCAGTACCAGAGTTTGCATATGTACAACTGGGGCCAGTTGGTTTTAGCGCAGCTGTACCACGCCCTTAGTCAGGGATCTCTCCATGGTACGGGAGGCATTTGCGGGTTTCTAGCGTTGCTGGAGTCGTGGATTTTTGCACACTTTGTTCAGCTCCGAGCTCCACTTTTTCCGGGTTACGACGTATCCATGCCCCATATGTGCCGACATGCGCCGCGGAAGATTGGTGTCTCCCATGAGGTGCGCATGCAGATGAGACACGTACTGGCGACTTGCACCGAGGCAGATGTAAGTCATTTTCTTTCAATTTAATTATTTTAATTATGAGTACTTTTACTAATATAAATGGGCTAAATTATTCTATTTACAGGTCCTGTTCCTCCCGTTCATACATTTACGGGACCCTTTTCCGTTCCAGCAGATCACTTATGTTGAGTTGAACCTTGCTTCGTTCGACGTGGTTGCGGCGTACTACCCAGACCGTGTCATTCGACAGATGGGGTATGTACAGCTGATTCCTAAGGATATACGCCCTCCTAAGTCGAAAAAAGTAGGGAAGAAGTGGGTCACAGACTTAAAGTGGGACGATCACTTGTGGCAGAATTGGGAAAGCCACGTGTTCACTCCTTTTAGCACAGAGTACCGTGGTAGTGGACCGAGTGCTGACCCGATGTACTACATTTGGGCGAGGAAAAGGCTATGGTACATCGTCAGTCGTCCTGCGCCGGAGAGAGGTCCTCGGGTGGAGCCGGAGGGTGGTGCTGTTTATTCAGGATACGAGCAGATTGCTGCGTTTGCTCCTACGCTACCTACTTTGGATCACCCTGATCTTCTAGAGTCCGCCCTCATGATGTGTAGGATCGCCGAGAGGTACCGACGGCATTGATTATTATTCTCAGAATAACTTTGTTAGCTTTTTGGACATCAACACTATATTTTGGTAATCGGTAAATTGTTTGACTGCTTTTAATTTTTGTAATCGGTTAATTCTATGAATGCTTTTAATTTTGGTAATCGGTAAATTGTATGACTGCTTTTAATTTTTGTATTTTAATTTATTGTATGACTGCTTTTAATTTATTTTAATCGGTTTGATTACTTTGAATGATATACACACTCAAAATTATAATGAAACAGAAATACACACTCATACTTAAAATGAAACTCACACTGAAACAGAAATACACACTCATACTTAAAATGAAACTCACACTGAAACAGAAATACACACTCATACTTAAATTGAAACTCACACTCAAACAGAAATACAAACTCATACTTAAATTGAAACTCACACTCAAACAGAAATACAAACTCATACTTAAATTGAAACTCACACTCAAACAGGAATACACACGCAAAATTATCTATCTGGCCAGTTCCATTTCATCAACCTCCTTTCTTCTTTCGCATCTTTGTAGTCACGGATTTCCTGTATCTGGATGTCATAAATGTCAGAGCGGACCGCATCCAGCTGGCCCTCTGTTATATAATCCGTCGCTTGACAGTTGAACCGGTTACCCGCAATACGACGTTCCAATTCTTTAAGGTCAGAAACTAGATGTCGACGGGTTTTGACCAAGACCGACCACCTAGCTCGCACTTCATCAACACACCTTGAAATGTAAGGCGGCTGAACACCATCTCTTCCGCACAGGAAGTACATCTGGCATACTAATGCCTCGCAATACCTTTTACCACCCTCTGGAATGTGCTTATTACCAACTTCAACTGATGCCCTCATCAGATACTGATCTTCCAACTCAGTCCATGAACCCATTTTTCAACTAGATTTATCAACTAATGATGAAGTTTCAATGTGCATGAAGCTTCTATTTATAGACGGACCCGAAAACTCCCTCTCATTTTCAAAATTCAAAAAATCTCTCTCGTTCTCGAACATTCTAATAATCCCGCTCAATTGTAAAATATCAAAACTCCCTCTCATTTTCAAAATTCAAAAACTCCCTCTCGTCGCAGGAAATTCAAAAAATCCCGCTCACATTCTAAACTCCCTCTCATTTTCAAAATTCAAAAACTCCCTCTCATTTTAGGAATTCTAAACTCCCTCTCATTCTCTAAAATAAAGTCCCACCTAAATTGTCTTCACTATATAAAGGGACTACAAGTCCGATTACATTCATATCATCTTCTCAAACTTAGAAAGTTCAACAAATGGAGTTTACTCCCCATGAAGACTACCATTTGCTCTTGGCGGCAAGACTTACCCGCCGAGAGATGGGGGAAGATACTAGTGATGCTTTTTTTGATCGGGTGCTTTGTAAGATGTACTACGGTTACGGCCGTTTACAAACAGAAGGGCTCCTCGTGCGCAACCGTGACCAAATCAAGCGGAGGTATATTTTTTGCCAACCGCTCCAGCGTTTGTTGTTTCAGCCGTATAAAATTAAGCAAGAAGCGGCCGCCGTCTTCAACATGACAGTGGTAGACTACATCAGTAGGGATATGGTTGCGTATCTTCAGGATATGATTGCGGAAAGGGAGGAAGGGGTTCATTCTGACGACAACTTGGGATACGACTTCGATGATTGAGCATTTGGTTGTTGCCATTTCGGTGTTTAATTATTTTCTTATGTTTCGTTAAGTTAAAAGTCATAACTTAATGATTTCCTCTTCTTGCAACCACTTCAATTGTACTTGTTGTTTTCTTCTATTTCTTCATAATGTACTAGTTGTTTTCCTGAACTTCTTCAAAATGTACTTGTTGTTTTCTCCCATATACTGGTATTATATTCCAAACAAATGTCCAAAATGATAAAGTAGGCCTATTTTATGTCTCAAAAACTGAGCCCAAAATCTTTCCTCTCGTCGCAGGCCCAAAATGAGACGAGGCCCAAAAGGCGTCTCATTTCGGGCCTGCGACACAAGCCTTCTGTCCAAATTAATGAGCCAATTTTTTGGTCTCACGTCGCAGGCCCAATTTGCGACGAGGCCCAAAAGGCGGCGCATTTTGGGCCTGCGACACAAGCCTTCTGTCCAAATTAATGGGCCATTTTTTTGGTCTACCGTCGCAGGCCCAATTTGCGACCATGCCCAAAAATGATATGTGTTTCTAATGAAAATTACGTTCAACTTGAAATCGTCAAACTCATTTGTGTAACTTCCAAAAACACCGTGAACTATATTATATCAAAATTACATCAAAATTACATCAAAAGTACATCATCGTACTTCAAAATTACATGAAAAGTACATCAAAAGTACAACAAAATTACATATGTTACAGTTACATATGTTACAGTAGATGTTAGGAAAACTAATAAACTAAAACTACAAATGTTGCACGAAAACATTTCAAACATTTGAAACGTCCTCGTCTCTAGTCAAATCTGTGACATGGGGTTTTTCGTTCAAGTTGATTTTCCTTGCGGGCATTATCTGTGTAAATTTGTTCAACCGCCGGTAGTATGGATGCGCCCATTGATTCGCTTCTTCGGTTGCGTAAGCGGCCCAACACGGGTATAATGGAGGCAACGGTCCATCGGGTGGAGTAGTAATCTACAAGGAAATTGCGTAAACGAATGCATTAGTAGTGATAGCGTAAGAAATTTTGATTGGAAACGAAATAGACTTACATTAACAAAGTGACATCCATGCACGAAAGCTATCCCAACTTCTATGATCGTCGAATTGTTGACGGGTGGCTTTCCACGTATTGGTAGATACGTTAACGAGGCTGCGAGCGATACATGGTATACCATGCATTGATACCTTGTCGCGATGACCAGTCCAATGTCCGGAAATGTCATCCAATAGTGGCTACTAGGATTCGGCTTGAAGTAATCTAATCTTTGTATCAAATCGTCAAACACCTTCTCCGAACCATATACATCCAACCAACATGCACGGTTGTCCCGCAACTCCTTCAACAACTCGCGTCTAACATCAGCCCATCTATCTTCGTCGTTGTATATTGAATGCGCTACGGAACGATATCCGCATTGTCCGTCCGGAAGAACGTCAACTAACTTTGAAATGTAAGTGTGTAGAAAGGTCGGGATGCAATCCGGATACAATGTTAACTTCCCATCCTTAACAATTTTTTTAGGCCTTCCAACCTTCTTTTTTGCTAATGGAGGTTTGGGTGGAACGATGGGAGCCACTTTGGATGCGGCCGTGCTCCCTAACGTGTTTACGGGTGTACTACCTACCGAGTTAGCCGGAGTACTAGCACTAGCGGTTTGTTCAATGGGATATTCCCACGAACTAGGGTTCCGTTTAGTCGATTTATCAACGCCTCCCTTTGGTCTACCCTTAGCTCTAACTGCTTCTTTAGGATCTTGAATATGACTTGTCTCGGGCATCAAAATTTGCATTACTTTATTGATAATGTGGTCTTGTTGGTCGGGGCGGAAACTACGAATGGAGTTGTCAATTAAGGAAATCTTTTTTTGTAATTCCTCTTCGCGAGAGGTAGGATCCCTGTGCACAATATCTAATCTTTTCCAAAAAATATCCACATCTTCTAAAGGGATGCACCTACCTTCTCTAGCTATAAAGGCAATTTCACATGCACAAGGTAAACCATGAGTTTTCCTAAGGAAACAACCTCCACATGCCACCCGATCTACTCCTATATTCCGAGCACGTACAATAGCAACCGTCAGTATCTTTAGCCCCGCATGTGACACATGACCTTTAAGATTTTTGGTCAAAACACCATCGAAGCCGGGAATTGATCTAAACTTACTTCGCTCGAATGATTCGACGATACCCGCATGCTGCTTCGTTAACAAGTTATGAACTTTTTCCCAAAAAGTCTCAAAGTTGCATTGATTTGTCCCAAGATATTTTTTTAGGGACGAGTGTGCACCCTCCGCCCTACATAGTACAAGTAATAAATTATCAACATACTTGAACTTTAATAAAATAACTCAACGAAAAGTAGGATAGAAGGACTAACCTATTTGTAGTTGTTTGGCCATAATGCTTAATCGTGTTCGTTTTGTACGCAAGGAACTTGTCAGCATATTTTGTTATCCACGAGTCCATGACGTACGCAAAGCACTCCGGTTTAGATGCGAACATCTCCTTAAGTGTATCGAGGTTCTTTTGGTAACTCTCAAACGTGTTCGCCTTCGCAGCGTAACTGTAAAATTCAACAAATTGTTTCGCTACCACATCATCGTGCAATATCTTCCGAACTGCCCCAAGGATGTTCTTACTAATGTGCCACGTGCATAACAAATGGTGTGTTCCGGGAAAAATTCTATCAACCGCACGCATGAGAGCTAACTCCCGATCGGTAACAATGATGGATGGAAATGCGCACACGCTATCCATCATCAAACCACGAAGAGTTTCCAGAGCCCATACGTAGTTTCCAATCTTCTCTCCGCTCATAAACACGTACGCAACGGTAAATGTGATGGAAGTGGACGTAAAACCGACAACCTCTAACAACGGCATCTTATACCTAGTCGTCTTGTACGTACAATCCATGAATAACACGTTCGGGAATGTACGTAATAAGTCTATGCTAGTAGGATGTGCGAAGAAAAAGTCAGTGATCACCTTTGTATCATCTTTCAAACGCTCCCACGTCGAGTATCCATTCTCCTTCAACTTCGTCAATAGATATTGCATTTGGGTTTGTCCCCCGTGATCAGCGTCCCGATGTTTTTGGCGGACATTGTAGATTGCACGCATGTTCGAAATGTTTTCGGGATATTGGTGCTTCAAACCACTATATATCTCCCTAGGGCGCGAACCTAGGTGAGACAAACTACGAACTAGTTCCTCTTCGTCAAGTTTTAGCCTACAAGCGCGGGAATGACCGTCTAGGCGAACGTAGGGTTCATGATTGTGAGTACCGTTTATCACCTCCAAACGCCATTTCATGGCTAGTACGTCGATCGGATGACCTTTTAACGCAAACGGACAATTACATTTCTTCGTTGATGTCTTCCTTTTTTTCAAAGTGTCCGGCTTTGCCTTTGATACGTATACACCGTATCGCTCGCAAACGTACTCTAACCTAGGAGTCCTTCCCCATTTCCCACTATCGTAGAGTTTTCTTATTGTGACAAACTTGATCTTCTTTGATTCAATCTCCACGAAAGCATCTAATTCGTCTTTAGTGAATAATCTATCCGTGGTGAATATTTTACTGTAATCGGCATCCATAAATGGATGCTGGGCAGGTTCCTCCTGCAAAATATACAATCAAAAAGTATGAGTTTATATATACAAGTTGCAGTAGCAGGCCCAAAATGAGACATGTTTCAATACCCGTCGCAGGCCCATAATGAGACGGATACAAAAGAGCGTCTCATTTTGGGCCTGCGACAGAGGCTCTCTGGCCAAAAAAATGGGCCATAAATTTTGCCTAGCGTCGCAGGCCCAAAATGAGACGGTCTGCTAGCACCGTCGCATTTTGGGCCTGCGACGGTCGCGCGCTGTTCGTGCGATGACACTGCTGTTCATCGCACGAACAGCGTGCGACACCCCTGAAATTAAAAAACGTTAATTTCGGTCCTTACCTCCATCCGGTAAGCTTCCTCCTCCTTCAGTAAGTCTTCCAGAGAAATGCCCATCTCTTCGTTGTCCATAGATACTCCGATTTAAGATTTTTCGAAGTGGGTTTTATGGGTTTAGTCGAAAAAAAGCTAATTTTTTCGAATTAATGGGTTTAGATTAGTAGATGTTACTACAAAGCTTGTAGATCTAGTGTAATATCGGATAGATTAAGTGTTTCGGCCGATTTGGAGACAAAATGGCATAAATGTCAAAATCTAGAGAGAGGAAGGGCAATTTAGGAATTTCAACTTTCAGTTTCAAAAAATAAGGGAGTAGGGTGAGAGATCTATCAAAATGTGTAACATTTCTAGCCTGGCCCTATAAATATATATATATATATATATATATATATATATATATATAAATAAAGACTTCAGATTTTTATAGAGGTTATGGGTTATTTTTTAATTAATGTCACCATAAAATTGTGGAACTAAGAGAAGATCTTGTCGAGTTATTGGTGTTTTAATGATGATCGTACCATAGTATGTAATATTGTTGTTTTTAGTTTTCTAATTATTAAGGATGCCGAAAAAATATATTGATTTGATTTTAACGTTGAATGTTTGGAATTATTTTGTAGAGTTTCTTTGAAAATTTCAGAAGCTTTTAGTTGTTGTGAGGGTTAACTACACTAACATTGGTGATTTATCCACTAACGATTAGGAGAAAAAGTTCGACCTCTTGTTAAACCCAGAGTATATCAAGATTGAATTATGGACGAAGGTCACCCAAATAGCTAAGGTTATAGCCTTTCGACCAAATTAGAAAGTAAAGTGAGAAGATCTAACCAAAGTTTCCATCTTCAAAAGAGAGGAGTATCTATTTGTTCTCTACATGTCTAAAAGTTCAGGAATTATAATTGGAGTTTCCATCTACAGAACATAGGAGGTTTCATTCGTAGTTGAAGTGATATAAATACTGATCCTGTACCATCTTCCACCTTCCCCAGTTTCTCAAAATAGAATAATTAGTTAAACCTCAAAGATACGAATAAAACTTAGCCCAATGTTAGAATTGAAAAAGCATGTTCATAGGAGTTCGACTTGCTTAAAGATCCTTGTATGCAAAGTGGATTCAAAGACTGCTCACTTTCCTTTGTGACTTAAGGTGTATAAGAGACGACTACACAAAAATATCATAAAGTTGAGAATATGAAGCACTTGCAAGGCTTTAGTAGTCGACCAAAGTTGAAGATATTGAGAAAGGCTGGACCAAACAAGTTCCAAAAAATATCGCACGAGATTATCTGATCCAAGCTCACACAGGATCTGTTTAACTCGACTCCTACCCTTGAGGAAATGATACTAGATCTTGTAACCATTAACACTAGCAGAGGTGGCTGACCCAATAACTCCAACCATGGTAGCTGAACTAAGGTCATAAGAGAGGACCGGGTCCACGCGACACACCCATTATAGATGAAGATATTTTACCCATTAAATGAGTGACAAATATTTTAACAAACATAGTGCCTGCGGCTCAAACCAGCAGTGACTTCTCATATTCTCTTGGTCGATCTAGTAGGGAGGTAAATCTTGATAATTATGTAAGTAGTTTGACTTTTTTTTCATTTTTGCTTGTTAATTTTGGTCTAAGTGAGATTTTATCGGTTTCTCTTTGATTAGGTCAAGCTCAGATCTTCAAACTTTGACAATTATTTCTTTATCATTGTTAGATATTTGGAATAAACGCACACAGGGTTTTGTTGGTTCTACAAATTCCATCATGTATATAAATGAAAAGGAAGTTTCAGCAGTAATGGTTAGTTGAGTGGTTCAGTATGCCAAGTTAAATTCTTGAAGGAAGTTTGGCCACTTTTTGGCTACACCTTCTAAAACAGGGCTGACACCTTCCAAGATGATTATGTTTTTTATATCCACGTGTCCATTTTCTTAGGAGTTAAAATGGAAATAGAAATTACGCTTAATATCTTAGGTGAGTGTTCTTGAAATGCAAACCATTGATCGTCGTAACGACCCGAAATACTCCACACTTGATAATGTGCTTTGATTCATTTACCTTAGTGAAATAAGTTCAAAAACGAATTGCTAAGGTTTGAAACTAGTACCTGGTGATAAATGGAGATGGATATAAAGATAAGAAGAAGACAATAATTTATAAATAATTAAAGTACGATGATGGTATTATCAGGTTCAGATAAAAGGAAGCTTAAGCTCCTCATTTAAAATTAGATTACAGTTCTAACATCTATATGAATTACATAATAAGTGACCATTATATCACAAGTTTATTGATATGAATAGTTTATTTACTTCTCAAATACGTTCTTGAATGCTTTAAAAAGTAAGGCTCGATCACTATTTATATAAAAATGCTTACCCAAGCTTCTTTATACCAATAAGTCTCGTGCATATTACATGTCTAACTCGGTAATAGTTTGAGTTTGGGCATGATACAAATATGGATTGTATCAAGAATCATTATAGTATTTGTGAAATGAGTAGAAATAAATCGAGTGTAGCCGCACTACCGTCTTGTATGATTTGAGTTTGTCGAGACTGAGTATTTGAGCTGACTGATTATCCTATAGAACTTTTGACTTGAGTGGTTTGTACATAATAAGTTGCTCTCACTCTCTAACATGCCCAAATTTCTTTGCTAAATTATTTTGGCTCCAGAGAGCTTGATTCATGATGGCTCTATTTGTGCCTCGTTAAAAACATTTTGCTGGCAAAAACCTTTATCAAGGAGAAAAATATAAATTTTAACAAAATGACAAGAAAATAAAAATATGAAGCAAGGTGATAGAGTCCCTTATGACTTCATGAATATATCAAATAAATATTTGCAAATTATTGGATAAAATATTTAGTATTTGAGATCATATAACACATTATAGGCCTTATTTTTTGCGGATTTTGCGTTCGAATGAAAGTGTGATTTTTTCTACTACTTTCACCGGCTTGATAATTTGAAGGGTCTCCTTTGGTTTGGCTAGATCATATAGGAAGATGAAAGACCCTTATTTTTATTCTTAAAATAACCTGGATCATATGGCGCTCGGAGAGTGAATCTAAGTATTCACTCTCGCGGATGACTTGCTTTTCGAGACGGCTCGGGTCACGATCTAGGTAACTGCTAGTTAGACTGCATTCAACCACCCCCAGAATTATATTAACCATATTATTTTGCTCATGCTTCAGAAGAGCTCGAAAATTCTCTGATCCTCCTGCCTCGACAAATCCAAATTTATTCCATGCATTCCACTAAGCCTTGATATTGTTCCTTATATAATAAGATAACTTGCCACTATCTATCAAACTTTGGACCTCTTATGTTAGTGTTGTGAAATCATTCATACAATAATTGACACTATTATAGACCTTGTAGTACTTACTATTCCTATTCTCTCGGGGCTTGATCATTGGGAAATGATGCCTAAACTGAACTTGGCCCTTTGCTTCATAGTAAATATGTGCCATGCTATCAGTTGACTCATCGAAGTTCTAATGTTTTACCCTAAAAGTTTATATTTTTTTTCTTACCCTATTGGACAAATTTATCCCAAGAAGAAGTCCATGCCCAAAAGAAGTAATGATCACCTCTTTAAAACGCTCATCAAGGTTGTTCTTGGCGTGCACAAAGCATCGAGTATACTCCCTCAAACTTTCCCTGTTATGTTGTTTAAAATTTATTATACAGTCTCCGCGCCCTTATGTTGTTTTACTTTCATAAAACTGATATCTAAAGAGTGTCCAAAGAATATCAAAGCTTGTGATAGACCTTGGGGCTGGCCGACTGAAAAATATTAATGAACTTCCCCACAAGGAATTAAGAATTCTTGACACCAGTAAATGCTCCCTAAGTAGCCATTCTGTTGGAGCTTGCTTCAGAAGTGATAAAGAATAACAATAAGTAGTCATGTTTTTAAAGTGGGTTTTCAATACGAGTTTGAATATCTCTCCTACTATGGTCTCCATTGATGAGTCCGGGTTCAGCTCACCAGAAGAGTTTAGATAGAAAATATAGAGAAAGAAAAGTATTATAAGGAGAAAAAAAATAGTAAATTCTCAAATAGAATAATAATTGTTCACCCCCTTCAAAGAGAGTGACAAGTTATATTTATGGTGTCCACTGTAGGCCATTGAGCTCTATTTTCCCATTAATATAAAGTGCCCCTTACAAGGCTTGTGCTTAGCCTACAACTACTCGGACCTAAAACGGTCCAAAATAAGGCCTTATGCCCAACATATAATTTTATTATGAAATGTATAAACCAATTTTCTTCATGAATAAATTAAGGAAACGATCTATATGGTGCTACCTGGAAATGTTCGATCCGGTGATCCAAATTCGATGATATACAAACTATTTGTTTTATGGACTTAAGCAAGTATTTTGACAGTGGGACCACAAACTCCTCGAGGTTATTATCTCATTTGGTTTCGAGATAAATTTAGTGGGGGATTATATTTATCAAATTTTCAATAAAAATAAAATCATAGTTTTAGTATTGTATATTGATGACATATTATTGGCCACAAACGATAATTATATGTTATATGCGATTAAAAAATTTATTTTGGATAAATTTGATATGAAAATCTTGGTAATGCATCTTCTGTATTAGAGTTCAAATTCATAGTTTTCGATCCCGTAAAATTTTGAGTTTATCACAAGAGGTGTATATTAAGAGTATATTAAAATATTATGGGATGACAAACAACAAAGGAAATTAAACCCATATATCATAAGGTGAAACATCTAGCCTTAAACAATGGCAAAAAACAAAACTTGAGATTGAGGAAATGTAAAATTTTATGTATGTTTCGTCTGATGCACACAATCATATATTGCTTTTACGATGGGTGTGTTAGGTAAATATGTAAGTAATTCGGGGATGGAACATTGAAGAGTAGTTAAAATATTTCTCTGGTACAACAAGTAAAATATCACAGGTTAACATATAAGAAGTTAGATCAATTGTAGGTCATAAAGTATTCCGACTTAGCTCGTTATATTCCTTTTAGCAGAAGATTCAATATCATAGAAGATTGTTAAACAATACCCATTTCATATTCCATTAC
Source organism: Limnanthes douglasii subsp. nivea (assembly GCA_036936605.1). Taxonomy (NCBI): domain Eukaryota; kingdom Viridiplantae; phylum Streptophyta; class Magnoliopsida; order Brassicales; family Limnanthaceae; genus Limnanthes; species Limnanthes douglasii. Next base: position 198,962,956 of record JAUPFV010000001.1, on the reverse strand, counting down.
GGTTGGATTTGTTTTTGTTTGTTTTGCATCATGTAGGCGTTTCGACTGCAAATTGTTATCACATGATTTTGAATCGTGTAGGGGATAAATAGACTCTTTAGATTATATTGTGATAAAAACTCGAAATTTCATAAACTAAACAGTAATGTGATAGCGATTAAGTCCAAATATGTAGATATTAAGTTCATGTCTGTTAGATAGAGAGCTCAGAGTGGTCAAATCAATATGGAGCACATAAACACAAACTCGGTGTTAGAAGATCCTCATACGAAAGTATTATTACCTAAGGCATTGACTGGACACACAATTAACATGAGTGTTATATATTTTGAGCATTGTTAGTTTCAGTGAGAGTTTTTATTAAGTTATTGGATGTGTTTGTATTATGATAATTGCGCACTTAAGTTTATTAGTGCAAACATTATATACAAGTATTCAATGTGCACATATCTTTGATTATTTGTACTTTTTTGTAAGTAGACCTTGAATTAAGCAAGACCATTAAAGAATAACATATATAATATTACATTTTATATTATTCTTAAACAATGCACAATGATAGATCTATGTAATCGATTGTTGCGATATCGTGATTATCGATGCATATATTTGCAGCTTTCCATGCATTGACGACGACTTTAGTTTTATGTCGTTAATGGTCATTTACGAGATTTGATTTAGCAAATACTAGTAAAATTCAGTGTCATCCAAAAGTTCAGGGTCACCATTAAACTGAGCCCCTCTAAGTAAATATATTTTAAAAATGCGCTTAGAAAAAGTTACAAAAAATATATTATCTTATGAAAATTCAATGTCATCAAAAATATGAGGGACATGATATTTTCAAAATTTAGAAAACAATATATTAAAAATCATGTCAAATATTAAAAAAGATACAAGATACTGAACCACGCACCAATAGACTTTTTATAACTAAGACTTATAAAAGTCACTTTCATATCTAAAACGAATGAAAAAATTGTATGAGTTGAAAATAAGATATAAAGTTCTCAGCAACCCGAATTACATTTTTAAGCATTAAACGCATGCTCGAGAACCTAGAAAATATAAATAAAACACACACACACACACACACACACACATATATATATATATATATATATATATATATATATATATATATAGTTAAACCATAAATCACAATTTTTAATATTCATATAAACATACCATGTTTTTGTTTCTTTAATGTAAGATCACAAAATCGTCATTAAAGGAAAAAAACTTAATCATAAATATGAGAACCAACAATCTACTTTGTTGCATAAGCTTAACCAATCTACTTTCTTCACTGATATTCTGTTGATAAAAAAGAATGCTACGATATTCGTATATCGTCTAAAACAGATATTATTTGCGCTATTGAATTATGCCTTATTGAAAGCATACAACTTTAATTTTTTATAGCACCAATACGAGTAATTACTTGTGTTATTCTAGGTCATTTGTCCACCATTTTTTTCTAAATAAAACAATTCTACAAAACATAAACATTCAAAAAATATATTACATGAAATGAATTTTTTTACTTCCATAAAAGAAAGAATAGTATATAAACTTCATATAGATTCACGAGTAAATCTTCCTTGATATATCATAACATATTATTTGAATCTAGTTATTTTGTATACACATTCATTAAAAGTCACCAAAAAAAGTTAAAAACTACGAAAATAATAGCTACAATAAATATTCGGTTGCATAACATTATAATAAAAATACCATAAGCAAAAAATGACAAGATAAAAATATATGTTTCATACTTAATGAGTAAAGACTAAAACGAGATAAAATGTATTCAAGAATTCTGAATTATATAATATTAAATCATATGCAAAAAATGTCAAGATAAAAATATAGGTTTCCTAATTCATGAGTAAAAAATAAAAATAAATAAAAATGTATTCATAAAATCTACAAAAAATTTCCTATGAACAATACACGACGAACCGAATTGAGTGGATCATTATAGCAAGGAAGCATCTTTTCCAGTTTAGGAGCTATAACACACAATGTTAGTGATAGAGAAAAAACATATTAAAAAAATTACCATGAAACTGGAGAAATAAACTAAATAAATAATAATATATTAAGTAATTTCTGAAAGTGTTTTTGAAATATTTTTAGACACGACATAAATATTGTTCTCATATATTAATTATATATATTTTATTAAATCCTACTTATCCGGAAACAATAAATTTTTAAAAATAATCAATAAATATGCATATGTAATTATAAAAATGTAATTTGGTTTTTTAATAAGGAAAATGTAAGTACCAAGTAGTGATGAGCAATTCAAAGAAAAAATGTAAACCGTCACTCAAACAAATAAACATTTATTACGAAATTGATGTTTTTATGGCTAGTTCAATATAATGGTTGGGTAACAATATGATAGTCTAGTATGTAGGATTTTATCATTTATTTTGGAAGATGATATAATTATGGAGATTGTACCACTCTCTCGGGTCCTTACGAATTATAGTTCATATAATCTATTGGAGTTAAATTTCTTTTAGAATTCTTTTTTCTATACATCTGTTATGCTCCCAATTTTTGTTGGAATAAAACTTTTAAAAGAACTGATAGAGAAGGTGTTTAATTTTGGAAGAGAATAAAGACTTTTATGAAATGAAATACTATTATTTATATGAGAATTTTTTGGATTATTTTAGGATAACTTGAACAACTCAATTTTAAATGAAGGATAAAAAGGTATTTATAGCTTCAAATCTACACAATATCTAGAATATTTTAATCCTAAATCTCGATAGTTCTACTATAATTATCTAAACAAGAAATACTCTTGAAACATTTAAGGATATGGATGGTTCTAGAGATATTCCAGAACTTGGACCAATATTTGGGATCAAACATCTAAAATCAATTTTAGTTTCAACATCTTCTTTTAAACTTTATTTTTTGTATTCCAAGTAAATTCCTTATCTTGATAAAGTATTCATGCTTAAGAGGCTTGGTAAAATATTGTCTACTTGATCATGTGTCTTCAAATACCCCAATTGTATATTTTTTTGTTAGCACATTCTCTAATATAGTGATAATGTGCGTCAATTTGCTTACTTCAATCATGAAAACTGAATTATTTGTCAAAGCTATCGACGACTTATTATCCAGTTTTGTTTGTTGGTTCATCTTGTGGTAAACTTAGACCCTTTAACAAGTTTTTAACCAAATAAGATGACAAACAAATTAAATAGTTATTATTTACCGTGTTTCACAAGTAGAAAGAGAGACAATAGAATTCTTCTTCGATATCCGTCATAAAATCGTATGTGCGTATTGTATAGCTTGTATCCTTTGGTGTTGGTGTCATTAATGATGTACTTCTCACTCTTATCATCAATTGTCCTCTGCTAATCATCTGGTACATGAAAGTGAATAATGCTTCCAAAAACTATTAAGTGATAAATATCAGGCTTCCTTCCACTCCAAGCTTATTGTGGAGTTTTTATTTAGATCCTTATTCTTGGAGATTGGTTTAATAGATAAACCGCATATGCGATCGGTTTAACACATAACTCCTCAGGAAGTTTTTTACTTTTGAGCATACATGTCGTCGCCTCAAGAATTGTTCTAATCTTACTTTCGACAACTCTATATTGTTGTGGGGATATTGGTACCACTAGTTGTCTTTATATGCTTTTATTTTCATAATGCTTTAAAATTATTTTGATGTAACATTGAATGTTAAGGACAAATATTTTACTTTTCTAATCTTTTTATAGCTTATCTTGAGAAATTATGCGATGTCATATTGAATGTTAAGGACAAACATTTTATTTTTTGACATCAATACCTTGGTAATGAGTTTGTTTTTTAGTCTCTTATATTAAAGTTATTATCTTTTAACTGAATATCATAACCTTCCCTAAGAGTTTTCCAAGGCTATGGAATGCTGGTCTTCATGCTTGTAATATAATAGACATTTAAAATAAATTAATGATATTCCTTCTTCACTTGAATGAGAATGTTTCCTTTATCTTTCACCTTCATCTTCGATTCGTCTCTTAAGGCTACACTTCATTTTACCGATTCATTAAGCTCAACAAATATGTTTTTTATCCCACACACACGATTGCTTACACCACTGTTTGTTTTTGGTAATTTTTAACCACTTTATTTATTTAAAACCGTTGATAGCTCTAATCGTAATACAGGTATGGTCCCTGGTCGCAATAAATAACAACTGATTTTGAATAATAGTATTGATACAAGATTGTAAGTTATTGGAGTTTTGAATAGTGCTATTTTTATGATTATGGAAGTTATATGTGTACATGCTTGTATTTACTTTTACTTATTATTGTTAAAAATATAAAATATTGAGGACCTAAATGTAATAGAACTAAGGTCATATATAATAAATTGTATACTTGTTAGATGACTTTTAGACTATTTATAAATATGAGAGGCTATAATACAATTGACCCATCTATGTAACCAAATCATCTATACTAGTATTTACGCTTATAAATAAAGGCTAAAACGTTAAATAAACAAAGGAAGTTTTTCAGAAGACTATCTTGACTCTTCTCTTTTACTTTCTCTCTCTATATAACTCAGTTTACTTTTCTTTACCATCTTCACGAATTATGATTTATACTTAACAAATTAGTGACCATAGTGGGAGCTCTATTCAATTGGTACACTGATTTCACGTTAAAAACCAAAAATTGTAGAATTCTTTGTCATTTATATCATTTTAAATGGATATAGAACCAAGAAACGATGTTAATCCAATGGTTCGAAAATCAATTGAAAGTTTGGGATCTGATATGCATAAGAAAGAAAGTGGAGAAGATGATCAAGCTTTGGTACATCAAGGTCATTCAGATATCGAGGCTCAAATGAATCAATTGTTGGATAAAATAACAACATTGAATGAAAAATATGTTAAAAAAGAACATCATATTTAATCAGGTAGGCTGAAATCTGAAGTACGCAAAGTTGAAGAAAAGTACGAAATGGATAATCAATCTGATCGATTGTATACAACTCATCAGATTCGAAGCGATCGAAAGAAGACGTATTTTGAAACTGACAAAGAACAAAGAACTTCTTGAAAATAAAATAAAGATAAGCATAGGTATATCACATCTAGTGATGAAGATTTTAACAGCTCAGAATCTGAAGAAAGTTTGTTTAAGCAGCAAAAATACCAAGGATCTTCGAAAGGAGAAAGAAGCTAGCATCGAAAGTCACGTAAAAAATATAAACTAAAAAGAGACAATGAGCCCCGTTTTATGAGAAATACAGAATGGTGCGAAGAAAATACATCGAATCAGTACACCAGTGTTGCTGATCAAAATTTGTATGCTATAATGGGAACCAAATGAGATGATACTATGTACATGGATTATACTGGAGAAATTCTCCTTTAACAGTTGAGATCAAGTCTATTACTCTTTTAAAGCAATTCAATATTTCTAAGGTAAAAAAATTTGATGGGATGCAGGATTTTTATGATCACATCGAACATTTAAAAACTATATGATAAATTTCAAAGATGATGATAGGCTGGTAAGTAGAGCATTTTCTAAAACCTTTAAGAGCATTGCATGGAAATGGTATAACAGAATTCTGAGGGGATCTATTGAGAATTTTAGGTATTTTTATACAGCTTCTCGATGATATTTTGTGGGAAGCAAAGAAATGTGAGCATATGATGATACTATAATACAATGTAAGCAGGATGTGGGTGAAAAATTGAAAGATTATATGAACTGTATTGTTCTAAAAAAAGAAGAGTTGGATGATTATGAAGAGTTATAGTCCACGAAAGCTTTTAGACAAGGTTTATTGTAGGTAATTTAGCAAACGAAACAACAAAAAGAAGAGTGTTAACTTTTGGAGAACTTATGGCTCAAGTCAAGGACTAAATTAAAGTGAAAGAGTCCACTAGGGTCCCATGAGGGGCTGAATCTAGTCAAAAGAGTTCCGGACATGTGTTAAGTAATCCAGGACACACTTCGAATTATCAGCCACCTCGTCCAAGGAATGAGAACAATTTGCCTCATTGAATTGGAGAGTTTCTAACTCAAGTTACGGGCTATCAGATTTGAAGATAAAGGCAAAACCAGTAGATCAGGCCTGAGTGTTATGTTGATTTAACTGAGAATGTTGTAGCTATTTACAAAAAAAGTCCAAAGATTATGTAAGCTTTAAAAATCCAACTCTAATAAACATACCAACAGAAGAGCACAGTGAAAGATTTCGCAAGTATCACAATGATATTGGGCATGACACGACATATTGTATAGCTTTAAATAATAAGATACAGAATAGAAAATAGAAAGTTAGCTGCTTTTGTTAACGAGAAAAATAGTGGATCAAAAGCTTCGAGCACATCAACACCACAAGCTTTCAATCTGAATTCGAAGAAAGAAGGTGCACTGGTGATTCTAGACTCTAAATACGATGAGTTTGATGCTGCCTCAAAATATTTAGATACCTATCCAGATTGATTAATCTTGATGGTTGTGGATGAATTGGTTGATCAATGATGAGTTCGAAGCCTATGTAAGTATTTTGAATTCTTGGAAATTTTTGGGTGAGATTCTATGACTGATAACACTAATAGCTATCGGAAAAGGCATGTTGTCAGTTTAGCAACTCAGGTAGAAGAAAGAATGTCTACTCATTTATATGGTAAGCATGATACTCCTTTTATTTTGTTCAATGAAGACGATTTGAGGGGAATAGTTATCTCTCATGGGGGGAATAGCTGACCCTCATAAAATTCTACGTGTTTTGATAGATACAAGAAGTTCTGAGAATGTTTTATTCAAATCTATGTATGATATGATGCGTAACCCACCTCAAATTTGTCGGTATGACTGTACTGATAATTAGGTTTATAGAGGTAACAATTCAAGTGATTGGGGAATTCAAAAGTGAAATGTGTTTGGGAAAAGGTCTGTTTAAAAAGAAAGTTCAAGTCTTGTTCATGGTGGTTGAATGTCCAACCAGTTAGAATGCTACTTTTGGAAGATCTTGGATTTTAATGATGTATGTTGTACTGTCTACTGTTCATCAATGTTTAAAATATTTCATTAGAGATTGTATGAGTGTGGTTTGAAGTGACCAAAAATTGGCCAGAGAATGTTATGCAACAACACTTCGGGTTCGAGGTTCTAATTTTGATGACCAGATGGCTGAATAGCAACCATGGGGGTTGACCTCAGATATAGAAATAATAGATGATCCGAGGGAAACCCTTAGTTCTTTAACAGTGAGTAAGGATATTGAATAACATATTTTCTATAATGGGAAAACCATACGAATTGGAACATTGTTGTCTTCTACTTTGCGTGATCAGTTGTTACTATTTTTGTTTAATAATTTGGATGTTTACGCTTGGAAAACATAGGATGTAATAGGAGTTCCATCTGAAATAATATGTCATATCCTGGTTATATATCTGAGGATAAAGCTTGTTATCAGAAAAGACGAGTTTTTTCTGTGGAAAAGTCAAAGATTATTATTTAAGAGGTGGATCGTCTCTCCAGGGTTAGACATATTAGGAAGGCACAATATTCTTTATGGACTGCAAATCTTGTGTTAGTAAAAAATAAGAATGGAAAATGGAAAATGTGTGTTGACTTCACAGATTTAAATCGAGTATGTCTTAAAGATCCATTATTTATCCATCGAATAGATCAACTGGTTGTTCTACTTCAAGGAATAAAATTTTCTCTTTTATGGATGCCTTTGCAGGTTATAATCAGATCTAAATGAATCCAAAAGATCAGGAAAGTACTACCTTCATCACTGATCGAGGACTACATTAATATAGGGTCATAATATTTGGATTGAAGAATGCTGGAGCGATATACCAAAGGTTGGTGTATAAGGCTTGTATTCCTCAGATTGGAAGGGATATGGAGGTGTATATTAATAATATGCTGGTGAAACGCTCCACAGATGGTGAACATCTCAAATATATAGATGAGACCTTAGAAACTTGAGGGCTATTCGTTTGAAGTTGAATCCTAAAAAGTATATTTTTGGTGTTCGATCATAGACATATTTAGGATATATTATTAGTGAGAAATGGATGGAAGCAGCTCCAGATCAATTGAAGGCTTTAGTCTCAATGATATCGCCTCGAACTATAAAAGAGGTGCAAGTCTTGAAAGGAAGGTTAGCTGCTGTAATCAATTTATTTCTAGGTTATTCTGATAAAATTTTTCCTTTTTTCAAGTGTTACGAAGACCCAAAGAGTTTGAGTGGACATCACATTTTGAAACAACTTTTTTCAAAAATTAAAGAACTTTTGTTATCACCAGAGATTTCGTCCAAGCCTCGAATTGGAGAGCAGTTATTTTTGTATATAACAATGTCTGATTTGGCTGTAAGCGTTGTTTTTATATGCGAAGATAATAGAGTTTCAAAGCCAGTCTATTATGTTAGTAAAAGTTTGTTGTCATCGGAGAAAAGGTATTTGAAACTTGAGAAATTGGCTTTGGCTTTTGTGGTATATGCTAGGAAAATGCGCCCTTATTTTAAAGCTCACACCATTGTGGTTCGAACTTTTTTACCACTAAAGAATGTGTTACAACGACCAGATATTTCTGGTAGAATGATTAAATGTTCGTAGAATTGGAGATTATGACATTATTTTTTCTCCACGAACAGCTATTAAAGCTCAAGCTTTAGCTGATTTTATGGTCGAATTTCATTAGAGCCGATCAGATGAAGAAAGATATAAATAGGCCTTGCCAGAAACTTTAATGTAGGTGGTTCAAACAGATGGTGGGTCTAGCATATTGGGGTGCCGTGCATGGGTTCAATTAGTTGCTCCTTTTGAGGAGGAAATGTATCAGGCTATTCGATTTTATTTTCACGCATCAAATAATGAGGCTGAATATGAGGCTACGTTAGCTATTTAAGGCTTGCAAATATCTATGGAGCAATAAGAGTTCGTTTGGAAACATATTCAAAGCTAGTAGCGAATCATATGGTGGATGTATTTGAGGCTAAGAAAGATCAGTTAAATTTATATCTACGTGAGCTTTAAAATTTGACTCTTTTGTTTGAAAAAGTAATTGTAGAGCATATAACCGAGGAGATAATATAGTTGCTGATTCTTTGGCAAAAATTGCTTATACAAAAGAATATTCATGGATATTGTTACAGGAGAGTCTTTCGATTTTGACACGATCTGAATAATGTAAATATGCTGAGGAAGTTTTTTTGTCACTCCAGACATAATTTGAAGTGATTGGAGGTCTAATATCCTTAATTGTTCACTAAGAGGTATGTCACCTCAAGATGCACAACTGACTAAAAATTTAAGGTGGAAGGCCCATGGCTATGTTGTATTGGATAGAATGTTATACAAAAAATATTTAAGTAGACCATTGTTGTGTTGTTTGGGAAAGAAATAATCTCAAGAAATTTTATCTGAGTTGCATGATGGTGAAGGTTCAGCTCACTGTGGTTTCAAGTCTTTGACGCATGGGGTTTTGTTGGCAGGTTATTATTGGTCTTCAATTATTAATGATTCAAGGTCTTAGTTCGAAGCTGCGATACTGGTCAACACTTTGCCAATTCTATTCACAAACCAGAGTACCGCTCATTTCAATATCCGAGGGTTTGAAGGAAACTTTAACAGGTGTTGTAGGGAAATGGCCTAACTATTTGCAGGAGGTGTTGTGGGCTTATCGTACAACTCTTAGAGAGGTTACTCAAGAAACACTTTTTGCTTTGGTGTATGGTATGGATACCGTTAGTCCTGTAGAGTTTACTTTACCTTCTTATAAAGTACTTCAATATTCCAAAGAGGTAAATGAAGAGACAAATAGAACAGAACTAGATTTAATTGAAGAGAAAATAGTTAAAGCTCATTTGAATATGGCTCATTATCAGACTTTGATGATGAGTTGATATAATTCGATGGTGATAGAGAGGGATCTTAAAGTAGGTGACGAAGTTTTAAGGAAAGTATTCCTCCATACAAAGGATAAGCGACTTGAAAAGATGGCCCAAAATTGGGAGGGTCCTTATATGGGGATGGAGAAAATAAATCCAGGTACAACACTTTTGGAATATAGAACATTTAAAACTATATTGGGAATAATTTTTTCTTTTTAGGATTTTTTTGAATAATCGACACACTCTTTCCTACCCCGTCGGCCCATGCAGATTTTAATGAGGTGTCATGTACATATTCGATGATCTTAATACAATTATTTTTTAGTCAATGGTTGTTTTAAATTCAAGTATTTAAATTATCTTGGTAACTAGTCAAAGACAGATCATCTTTGAAGTTGTTGACCACGAGTAGTTGTTTTGATTCAAGGTGTTATATGCATATTATAAACACTAGAATAACCATATTCGAGGTGCTACATTCTCTAAACGCACGACATATATTCGAGGTGCTACATTCTGTAAACGTACTATATATCTCTGGGGTGCTATGTTCTTTAAATGCACTAAATATATTCAAGGTGTTAACATTTTTTAAACACACTAGTTGTATTTGAGGTGCTTACATTTTCTAAGGGCATTATTCTTATTTGACAAATTATAAATTTATCTCTGACATATGTTGGTATTTGCGGTGATAATAACTTGTTAATAAGATTAAAAGTATTCATGATAAGGCAAAAAAATTTGAAAAAAGGAAGGGTACTTTTTTCATTGAAGTTAGACTCCGATCTTACAAAATATATTTTAAATACCACACAAAAATAAGTCACCACACAACATCAGAAATTTTATAACTCAGACAAAAAAAGAAACAACAATTAATTATCTTCTTCAGAGTTCTCTTCTGATGAATCTCCTTGTTCAGTGGCATTTTCTTTTAACTTCGTCTTTTTGGAAGAATCAGCAGGGATAGGATCGAAGGATTTGCTGAGGAGATTAGCCATTAAGATTAATTCCCAAAATCTTGACAAATTTGCTTTTAGGAACGCTGCGTGGAATTCGCGGAGCAAAGTAATTTTTTTTTCTTCTCAACATTTTTAGTGCAGCTAGTGTGTCCACTCCATATTGAGATTTAGCAGTTTTTTTCTTTATCGAATACCGTCTTGAGAGCAACCATATCATTTGTCAGCTTCTTCTTTTCTTCTTCACTTTTAGTTGAAGATTCTTGAATGAAGTATTTTTTCTGCTCCTCGGATTATTCCTTGCCATGGTTGGTTTTAAGATCATATAGCTCACCTTGATGAGAAATTTTGAGCTCTTTTGTTTTTTTATCATGTACAAAGCGTAGATGACATTTGAGGTAGATAGCTCCTTGAATATATTGTGACCTGTCAGCTTAGAACACATGAAATTTCTCATCGATTTGTCCGCCAAATATTTTCCTCATTTTTTTTCTCTGCAGCTGCATCTTTTTTATATCGGACCAACTCTTTAGTCACGGTTTTGAAATGGCTTCATGAAGAATTTACTTTTGTGAACAATGCTTTTGCTGCTGGTTCAATATTGGAAAAAGGTTTTTGAAGTGCTGTTTTTATTCTTCGAGGCAACATTTTTCTTTTTTTTTTGTAAAATGTTCAGCCTTGACTTATTCTTCAATTGTAGGAAGGCTAGTTTCAGTTGCCTTTCTTTATATCTTCTTCTACAGCCTCAGATTCTTTGAAGGGCTAACACCAGATGTACTAGCTGTTTTTTCTTTTTCCCTTTCTTTTTTGTGGCTAGATGGCTTTTAGATATGTTTCAAACAAGTAGAGTGACCTTACCATCAGGTGCTACAAATATTTTCACAACCAAATTTGGTTTTGGTGGTTCCATTAAATTTTTGGGGAGGTCAGCACCCAAGTTAATCCTCCACAAATGGTTGTTGATAAAGTTTATGGGAATAAAATCTTAGTGGAACCTATTGCCATATTCCTTTTATGCCTAAGTAGCCAACTTAGAAAAAATATATTTCACATCCTTCTTACGACCATTATACCTCTTTGAAATTTCTGAGTACAATAACGATACAGGTAAAAAATTAAATATAAGCTATATAGAGTAAATGAAAGATGAAAAAATGAAAGAAGTTACTATTGCTTCTCGAGACGAGTTTGAGTTTTGAAGGGGTCTCCTCATATATCTCCTTCCCATTCTCCCAAACTCAAGATTTGAAGAAAAATCTTTGCTTCCAGAATTTTTCAGCTTCGAGCAGATCCTCAAATATCTTGAGATCATCCACAAGTGTGAGATAGTAGAAGGGGAATACTAGTCCCTTCAAAAGCCCAACCATGACAATGAAATCTTTAATGAATAGATGGATTTGGCTTAGTCTAGAAGTCATGATTACTTATAGAAGTATGAACCATAGATTTCATGTTTCTTGTATATGACAGAGGTTCAAGAGTTTGAAGTACTCCACTATCATCAGATCCAATGAGAATCGAAGACCACAGTTGATGATCTGAGGATAGACCACAAACTTATTTTCTCCACAAATAAGTGGATTCTCCACCTCTTTTGGTAGTCGAAGTGTAATTTTATATGCCATTCCTCATTGCTTCTTCAACCGGCCAGCTTGAGCCTCATTATAATAAATGTATGGCACGTTCTTTAGCGCCATGATATATTCAGGGAGGAGTGGTTTCTTTACAGTCATTGAGGCAACAACGTCCTCGAGAATCTCAACATCACTTTTCTTTTCTTTCATTTTATCTATAGTGCTCCTTGTTTCGAAGCATTATCTTCAATGTCAGATGCAATACCACTTTCCTTAGCCCCGACATTTGAATGAGTCGCTTATGAATCAGATTCTTCCTTAGAAGCTTTGTCTATTAGCTGAGGAGGATTTTAGGGTGAGACAAGGTTTTGTTCTTGAGTATTCGAGGGAGTTTTTTGAGACTCTATAATGGTCTCAGCAATCTCCCTTAGGGGATGAGATGGTGGTGTAATATAATTTGCAGTATTTTGTGAAGTATTGTCAGCCTTGAGATCTCCCATAACTATGAACGCTTTCTTTTTAACATGAAAGGTTTGAGAGAGATGAGCTTTTGGATGGATCTGATGAGTCTATTTGCGTAATGTTCGAGGTAGATCAAAGCTGATGGGTGATAAGGTTGTTATGATCTTCTCAGAATAGATATGCTTTGAGTTACTTTGCGATTCTTTCAAGAAGATATGGTTGTGGAACCAAAAGATGATGGAGAGGGATTTCAAGATGGTGATGACGAATCTCGAGGCAATTTCAGTAAAAGATTGTTTTCTGGGTTGGATGAAGTTTGAAGCCCAAAGGACTCTGATTAAGATTGAAATTAGCGTAAACAGTGGTTTGAGTTGAGAACTAAGGAGAGTTGTCTATGACGCCCGCCGCCTTGTATTCAACAGCTCTCTCGCTGATACACAAGTAATCGTAGATGCCAAAACCATATTTTTTTAAGAGTTGGGGATTTTTTTGAAAGTTGGCCAAGAAATATGAGTTTTCCAACGAAGGTAGCCAATAAATTGAGTTCTCAGGTGAAAGTAGCTAGGGATTCTCTTATGATAAAGTTGCTTTATCTCACTAAAAGGTATTTGTGAAACACATATAATGGGTGAGAAAAGTATTTATAAAAGAAAAGAGAAAGTGATAGTGGTTAGAGAAGTGGAAGAGGTGGTGATGATTATTGGGTAGATCGTGGGAATATGAAACTGTTGCTTGTAAAAAAAATAATGTGACACATGTTAAACTGTCAGACTTAATGATAGGCTTAGTAGGTCACCACATGCGCGCTAGACCATTCTGAAAAAGCTGGCAAAAGACTTTGTCTATGAAAATTCAAAGTGAAATTCGAGGATAATCAGAGTATAGTTTATTCGAGGATTACAAGCAGTGGCGGATCTAGGAATTGAAGTAAGGGGGGCAAAATTCTCGTCAAATTCTTGAATTTTATCTCTAACATTACTATCAGAATTTTCAATAAGTTGGCGTAGTCCACTATATATTCCTTCATTCAAATGAATAATCTACACTATCATCGTTAGGTCTTGATATAGATGCAATCACATTAGGATGAATCATATTATTATTACTCGAGCTACTTGAAGAACCAACACCATTCTTTGGTTTAAGTATATATAGATATATATATTTAACAATAAATCTTAATGTATCTTAATATATTGTTTTGAAAAGATATATAAAATAAAATATAACAAAACCGAATTTAATATCTTAAAAAGATATTTTAAAATTTAGATAAAAGTAAATAAAATTTGTTATAAAAAAAATATTTTTGAAAAATAGATGAAAATATGAATATATTATTTTTAAAAGATATTTAAAAAAATATAACAAAATCATTTAATATTTAAAAGATATTTCAAAAGATAAATGTATAAAATATATTTTTAGGAATGAATTGAAATAAATTTTATTTTTTATATAAAAAATATTTTTAAATACATATAGATAAAATCAAAATTTTATGTAAAAATTATATAAAATTAAAATTAAATTTGTATTAAACATAATTTATAATATAAATATATAATTTTATTTAAAAAAACAAATAAATATTTCCATATATATTGTCTTTAAACTAAGTAAATGTATTTTCACTTTCCTAAACCACAAATCAAATCAGAAAAAAATATTGATTAACAAGTGTTTTAAGATCAAAATAATAATAAAATTTCAAAAGAAAACAAAAAAAATATACATACCTTGAAAAAATAAATTGATGAAACTTCTTCGGATCGTATTCTTCCTTTTTCCCATTTTCTTTCATTTCTTTCATCGAAATATAGTCTCGTTCCTATGCAGCAACTCATTATCTTTTTCTAAATCAAAATAAGAGATAAAATATAATTAATTAGAAAGAATAAACGAATATTATATCAAAACAAATTATGGTAAAAACAAATTGAGAATACTTACCAAATCAATCGAGTTCTAATATTCTAGAGATTAAGATTCTAGAGACTAGTCTACATCCAACCATTTATAAATATCAACTAAAAAAAATTATTAAGATTCGTATAATTGTTAGTTTAATATTATTTAAATAATTATTACGTTAAAAAAATTACAAAATATATATTTTAGTTAAGGGGGCCTATAATTTTTATTTTAATATTATTTAAATAATTTATTACCTTAAATTTTTTTATAAAACATATATTTTAGGTAAGGGGGGCCTACGCCCCTCCGGGCCCAACGTAAATCCGCCGTTGATTACAAGTATGAAGTCTAGTAATTTTGAATTGATTAATAAGTGATACACAGCAAAATTTGGATATATATATATATATATATTTATTCGAAGACAACATATGTTGTCAAAAATGATTTTGACAAGAAGAGGGGAAGATTTAATTCGAAGCATATTGAATTTTAGCAAAGAACAGTTTTTACCTACCATGATTTTTGATATTTACTAGTTCTTATTCACCGTCCTTCAGAAGAACTAAGAGGGCTATTGATAACCCATCTATGTAAATGAGTCAGTTATATAAGTCTTTACGCCCACAAATAAAAGCTTAAAAATTAAATAAACGAAATTTTAGATAAGAATATCTTGACACTTTTTACTTGCTCTCTTTATAATTTGGTTGATTTTTCTTTACCATCTTTTCCACGAATTACGATTTATACTTAACAAGTACTATTACAACTATCAATAAAACTTTAAATTTAATTTTTGTTACCGGTTTTTTACGGTAAACGTTGGTGGTTTAAATTGCATATCCAATCTTAAAGTTTTGGTTTTTCTAGTTTTTTTGTTATGTAAGAGAAGGCTATCATAGAGTCATCTTTCAAGCGTTTCTTCGTACAAATTTAAGAAAAAGAACATAAAAATAGTTAGATCATAGATTAAGTCCTTGTAAGTTTTGAATTTTGAGTTTATAGTATTTTGTTTGATTAGGATATGAGCTTTGACAATATTTTATTTCATATTCGAACACAAAGACTTTTGTGTATCTGCCACGGTCCTGAGTTTACAATTTATAGCAATGATTAGTAGAGTCTGTAATTGCTAAGTTTCACCGCGGATTTTGTGGTGGTTGTTAAGGAATAAATTAATATGGCTCATATTTTAACCTTCTATCATTGTAAGAGTTATGTTGTAATTGAATTACAAAATTAATTTGGATGTACCTGAGTCGGCCTCCTTATTCTCTATGATCTTCTACTTTTTTGGGTATCTTTGTTGTTCCCGATTCTTGACGCTGTCTCCATACATTCGTTTTCTGGCATTGTTCGTGACTTCCAGCCCTGGTGAAGGAATCCTCAGAATCCCGTTTACAAAAGGATCAGTGATTTCGACACATTCGGTTCTATCTCTCCTGGAAACCCGTTTGTAAAGAGACCAATGATTTTGACACACTCCCTTCTATTTTTCCTCGGAAACCCCTTTGCAAAAGAACCGTGATTTGTTCGCATTTTCCCTTCTACAAAGGTCCGAATCTTCCCAGAGAAGACAATCTATTTCTCTGCTTCTCTCCGTTTCCGGAAAAGTGAAAAAGCTTAGCGGCCGGCTAAGCCTAAAGAAGAAGATGGATGAGGAGTAGATTAGAACCCATATCGATAAGAGGACAATAAATATATATATATATATATATATATATATATATATATATATATTGTTTATGGTGGTATATGTATTAATTGATAAGGGTACTGACCTTCAAACAAGATAGTTTGCGGTTATTAAATGACTCTCAATAGTGTCCTTGAAAAAAATAGTAGACACCCTAAGATTATTGTTCTCATATATTTATAATATATATTTATATTTATCGTTAAATCTTACATTTTCAGAATAAAATAAAAATGTATTATTTTTTTAATATAGGAAAGGTAAGTGATTGATAAGCAATTCAAAGGCAAAATGTAAATGGACATTAAACAAATAAAAATTTATTACGAAATTGATGTTATTATGGCTAGTTCAATATCATGGTTGGGTCAGATTATGATATTATAGTATGTTTGATGTTTGATTTAAAAAGTTATATCATAGGGAATCGATCAACAATAGCATAAGTTTTTATCATCTCCTAATCTCACTTACCTATATCTATAGGTGATGTGTATTATTATTTTGGATTTAAATTGGACTCATGTATAAGAGATCTTATAACCATGATAAAAATATATATTATTTAATAAAATTTAATATCTAAATCTGAAGTACAATAAATAGAAAATGATTCAGTTTATAGAGATCGATTCATTAATACTGTCGGATTTATGAAACAAAAGTCTCCATTGGATAATAGAATGCATTTATTCAGGAAGATGATATGCTTATGGAGATCGTACCACTCCTTTGGGTTTTTACGCATTATAGTTCATATCATCTGTTGGAGTTAACTGCCTTTTATAAAAAAAATTCTATACGTCTGTTATTCTCCCAAATTTTGTTGGAATAAAACTTTTAAAAGAACTCATATAGAAGGTGTTTAAATTTGGAAGAGAATAAAGACTTTTACGAAATGAAAGACTATTTTTATATA
Organism: Limnanthes douglasii subsp. nivea; assembly: GCA_036936605.1. Lineage (NCBI taxonomy): Eukaryota > Viridiplantae > Streptophyta > Magnoliopsida > Brassicales > Limnanthaceae > Limnanthes > Limnanthes douglasii. Next base: position 198,945,505 of record JAUPFV010000001.1, on the reverse strand, counting down.
AGAATTCTTTCGAATATTTTAGAACATCTTGAACAACTCAATTTCAAATGAAGGATAAAAAAGTATTTATAGTCTCAAATCTATACCATATTTAGAATATTTTAATCCTAAATCTAGATACTTCTACTATAATTATCTAGATATGGAATACTCTTGAAACATTTAAGGAGATGGATGGTTTCGGAGACTTGGACCAATATTTGGGATCAAACATCTAAACTCAGCTTTAGTTTCAACACCTCCTTTTAAACTTTATTTTCGTATTGCAAGTAAATTACGTATTTTGATAAAGTCTTCACGCTTAGGAGGCTTGGTAAAAGTATTGTCTACTTGATCATTTATCTTCACATACCCCAATTGCATATATTTTTTGTTAGCACATTCTTTAATATAGTGATAATATATGTCAATTTGCTTACTTCAATTATTAAAACTCGATTATTTGTCAAAGCTATCAACGACTTGTTATCCAATTTTTTTGTTGGTTTCTCTTGTGGTAAACTTAGACCCTTTAACAAGTTTCTTAGCCAAATAACATGAAAAACAAATGAGATAGCTACTACTTACTGTGTTTCACAAGTAGAAAGAGTGACAATAGATTTCTTCTTCGACATCCGAAAATCGTATGTCTAATATACATCACAAAACCATTTGTCCTCTTTTGGTCCTCTAAATATCCTCCCCAATTACTGTAGTTATATCCAAAACGTTTGTAGTTGTTAGAAATAGATTAATGTAATTCATAGTTTATCGTAACTTTATTATAATAAATGATCATCTTTGTCGCACTGAAATGATTAATAGTTGGATTCTTTATGTAGTGACTAACAACTCTGATTACATATAGGATATCAGGTCTTGTACATGTTAATTATTGCAACCTTCTAACTAAACTTTTAAAGAGTGTAAGATCCACTATTTTTCCTTACTCGTTTCTTGATAACTTGATTCCACATTCTATTGAAATATTAACCGGGTTTGAATCATTCATCTTCAAAATTCTTAAGTACCTCCTTAACATATCCTTCTTGAGTAATATAGATTATATTTATTCTTGGCGATAGTTCTCGAGATTTCTTAGTGAAGTTTTTTGTCACGACAATGTTCGTATGAGGGTACCAGTTACAGCCATATTTGTATGCAAGTGTTTTAGAGAGAGAAACGAAATGATTAGAGAAAGACATAAAATTAATAATATAGTAATAATTGACTAATGATTTGATCTTTTCCCCAACAGAGGTTGCCCTTTATATATAATACAAGAGGTAATCCCAAATTTACATATTTAACCCTTTTTATGTGAGTCTTTTCCCCCGTCTACTTTACTAATTCTAACCACACATATTAGTTATCATATATGATCCCTTAATATTACACACTTGTCAAGTTTTATCCTCAGTACTTTATTACATCAGATCAATTTATTTATTTATCTAATTTTGTTTATTCATCTCAATATTTTCTCCCCTTATCAGTAGCCCTCGAGTCCTTGTGAAGATATTTGAACAAGGACTTATTCATAGAAGAGGATTTTTATTCCTCATGGATCTCCTCAGACCATTCTTCCACAGGTTCATCATCGGATTATTATTTTACTAGTGCTTCTTATCAGATTATTTTCCACTGTCACTTCTTGGGAAATTTTTATATGGTCTCCTCAGATTATTCTTCCCATGGTTTTTTATCGGATTATTCTTCTATTTATTATTTTCCAAACTCATTACTTCACCATTGGTAATGATGACCTCATGCTTATCCATCTTTTGTTTCAGGTTGCGTGTTGGGGTAGAGCTTGACAAGTAGCATGCATACTATGCCCTGTCTATGTGTCTGAAACAATTTTAGATTAATGTTTTTATTTGATCTCATGTGTCGACTACTTCCTGACAAATATAAACATTTTTCTAAAATAATTTGTGGATGAGGAGGTATGTTAAAAGACCTTTACACTTCGCGATACGCGTGTGCGTCAAATCATAGGTAAAGTAGTTGTTACAAAAAACTCTTTATCTTTTCTAAGTATCTGTTATCTAAGAAAACCCTTTTACTTATTTGGGCTTTTGTATCCCTTAGAATCCCACGCTCTCTCTATATATACTTAACTCCACTCAAAACTTTAAGGTTACACATATTTTACAATTCTAGAGAAATAAAGAAAAATTTGGTTTAGAGAGAGAAACATATTGTTCCACTAAACATTTTCTTTGACCTTTCATGCCTAGGGAATCCGAAGGGCTTGAGAGGTAAAAACTTTGGGAGGGTTTCAATATTAGAAAGAAATATGAAGAGAGAAAGGCTGCCGACATTGAAGAAGAACCCTGACCTTTAAAAATTCTCCAAACAACGTTTTATCCAAAAACACCCTGACGTAGCAAGAACCTCATGTAACAATATTTCATATGAACTTCCTACTATCCAACCCCTGGTCAAACTTTTCTGAGGTGCAACAAAGGTGACATTAGTCCTTCCAAAGAAATTTGCAAGACCTCTTCGTTAAATTTCTGAAAAAGCTAGAGGAGATCGATCAAAGAGGAAGAAATCTCTCAAGGCTAACTAAACGGTCCACAAAGATAAGACTCACGTTATTTATTCCTACTCCTCAGATTACACCACACACTACTACTCAAATAACCTCTAAGGTTACTCCTCGGAAACATTTATCAAAATCTGTTCGAACAGATAAAGTTTTTGGTCCACCATTATAATCTATTCCAGAGGTGCAAGAAAAGTACTTCATGATAATCTAATGATAACCAAGAAAGAGTGGGTATGATTCCAGTTGAAGCTCAACTTATCCAAGCTATCCCCACACAGACTCCTCTCTTTAGACCTTTTATACCAATTCAAGAGTCTTCTCCTCTTGAAATTGCGACAAGCTCTCCTATTCATCAGGATGAAGCACGTAAGAAGAAGAAGAAGAAGAAGGAACCTATTGAATTTCCATCAAATCTAAAAGCAATATTGGGAAACATTCTTCATGAGGTTGAAGCCAAACATCTGCTAGTAGTTCACAAGATAAAGTACAGGTACTTTCATCCATACGAGGATGTTAAGCTCATGGATTGATGGGGGATTCCGGACTCCATCAAAGTTCAATTTTCTGAGATTGGGTAGATGCCTTTGTTCGTTCAAGACCACGAGTTGATGTTTATACAAAGATTTTAAACTGGGGTGTTCGACTCTCTCTAGATCCTGCTTTAGTAGAATACTTTCATCTGATACAACCATGTCTGACCCAAGTTGGCCCTAACATGTGGTTTATACTCATGGCGTGCATCATGGATTCTCGGATTTCCAAGCACAAATTTTCTAATAAAGTAGTTTGTTGGATTAATATGTGTGGATACAAAATCCCTTTATCCCTTCTATTCGCTATCTCTCGGAAGAAAATACAAGATTGTGAACAATCTTTGAGAGGCTGACAAAAAGTGGAAGCAAAGATTAATCTTCGTCTTCGGACTATGGGAGACAAGCTTTAAGAGTTCCGATAAGCTGCCCCGTCGCCTTATTTTGAAGTGGACTAGTTGAGGTACTTATTTCTATTATTTATTTATTTTTATTTACTCGAATCGTTTGCTCCACTAAAACATTTCTTTGGGAGAAAACATGAAAGGGATAGCCAAACCATTCAAAGACCATGTTGAATCAGCTAGTCGGACCTTTGCACAACTGAGCTAATGGGCCAGCAATACATGGAACCACCATAGATGTTTTACTCCTTCAAATTTGTCCAAACGCCATCTTTTGAGGTCTGATGAGACACAAGATAAATTTATGAAAGAGCTTATGGGCCCTCCCACGGAAAACGATGTACTCAAGCGATTAGAGTGCGTAGACAACCTTGTCTTTCTCCCCACTAGAGGTAGGGCTCCCAGTCATCAGGACCCAAAAAACAAAAAATAGGGAGAGAATAATACCGATGGTGACGTTGGCTCAAAAACTGAATTCGGGGAGAGACAAAAAGTTAATGTTGAACTTGAGGTTGTGGTTGAGGTGAGACCTGTTGGGAAAGATGGTGTTGTAAGACCATCGAAGAGACATTCTGTCAAAGAAAAAGAAGATGATAACACGACTTCCCTGAGCTTGCTTCCTATAAAAATGTTATTTATTGTTAATTCAGATTCTATTGGAGAATCTGTTCCTAAAAAACGACGCGCCACTGGTCAAGAGAACCAAAAATAACTTCCAGAGAATGTGGAGCATGTTTCCCTTGTCTCAGTTTATTTTGATGTTTATGAGAACGACTTCGTGGCCAATGATATTAATTGATTACTTCATGCTGCTGCTCTTCTTGAAAGAAAATCCAATCAGAAGGACCGCTATAAAAAGGAAGTCATCTAGAAAAGGTCAAATGTGAAAAGGTAGGAGAGGAGCTTGCCTTTAAGAAGAAAAATTCCACTGAGCATTTGACGAAGATGGAAGCGCTTGAATTCATTGTAATGAAGAGTGAGAAGGAAGAATTCATTGAATTCATTGAATTCATTGTAATTAAGAGTTTGAATTCATTTGGCGAAGATGTGAGAAGGAAGAGTTTGACAATGAGTAAGAGTAGTTTGTCACTGAAGATATTGAATGTAATACCCTTATTGATGGCCTCTTTAATTCTTGTAATTCAAGAAAAATACATTTTGAGAATGTTGTCAAAGAGATTGAGAAACTCAATGCTGAGAAAAAATCTATTAGGTACACCACTAAGAAATACAAAGCTATTTGTCTTGAGTAATACGTTACCGATTGTGTCTCCCGCTTGGAGGAGAGACACGCAAACATCAAGTCGGTTTTGATAGTAGAAATCCAATAATGTTTTCCCAACTTAAAGCTAGGAAGTATTTGGGAGCGTGTCATATAAATGCATCTTCCGGAATGAGTTTCCCTAGTAGATAAAGATTCAACCAGTGACTCAGAAGGGTCGAATAGTTCTTCTTCCATTAGAAGTTCATCGGAAGGTAGTGAAGATGGTACCCCCTCAGAGTAAGATTACGGTATGTTACTTAGTTTTTATTTTCAATGTTTTTTGTGTAAACCTTTTGAACTGGTTATGCCATGGACGTAGTTTTATTATGTCTTTGTGTTCTCATGATATACTTTACACTGTAAAAGTTCTTTATAGAAGAGTTCTTCGGTTATATGTTTTCCCTCAAAATTTTTCATATGAGAAACATATAGACCAACATTCGTTGGAAGACCCTTCAAGTCCAAGAAGATAAAAATTATTGATCAACATTTGTTGGAAGACCCCTCCGGTCCAAGAAGATAAAAATTATTGACCAATATTTGTTGGAAGACCCCTTCGGTCCAAGAAGATAAAAAATGATGACCAACATTTGCTGGAAGACCCTTCGAGTCCAAAAAGATAAAAATTATAGACCAATATACGTTGGAAGACCCTTCTGGTCCAAGTAAGTAAAAATTATTGACCAACATTTGTTGGAAGACCCTTCTGATCCAAAAAGATAAAAATTGTTGACCAACATTTGTTGGAAGACCCTTCCGGTGCAAAAAGATAAAAATTGTTGACCAATATTTGTTGGAAGATCCTTCTGGTCCAAGAAGATAAAAATTATAGACCAACATTTGTTGGAAGACCCTTCCGGTCCAAGAAGATATAAATTGTTGACCAACATTTGTTGGAAGACCCTTCCGCACGAAGAAGGATACAAATTGTTGACCAACATTTGTTGGAAAACGCTTCCTGTCCAAGAAGATAATTTTGTTAACCAACATTTGTTGGAAGACCTTTTTGGTCCAAACAGATAAAAATTATTGACCAACATTTGTTGGAAGACCTTTTGGGTCAAAGAAGATAAAAATTATTAACCAACATTTGTTGGAAAACCCTTCCGGTCCAAGAAGATAAAAATTGTAGAATTTGTTTTAAGATGGAAAAAATATTATATATAAGTCGGCTATAAGGACACCTCATTAAAACCTTCCCGCGCCACCAGGATGGGAAAAAGTATGCCACCGATAGTTACAAAAAATTTCAAAAATATATACAAACTTACATATTTATTTTAAATATAATTTGAGGTGCTCAATATTCTATGATGAAGATCTCTTCCTTCTTTATCTTTGAGTCAATATGTCCCCGACTTAACCTTATTCGTTACCGTATATAGACCCTCCAAGTTAGGCTCATAGCTTACCAAGATGTTTTTCTTTCGTATGAACAAATACCTTCCTCAAAACCTTATACCCTTCTTCAAATTCCAGTCGTCTAACTTTGGAAGTATACCAAATTCTGATCAAAGTTCGATAGTGTAAATAATTCAATTGTACTATTCTTCTTTTTCTTCTACAAAATTTAACTATGTACGATTTCCTTTATCGTAAGTTTCTTCGGAGTGCTCGTTGATTCAATATAAGGGGAAGATACTTCGGATGGAACAACTGCATCCATCCCATACACTAGCACAAACGCTGATTGTTGAGAAGTTGTGCGAGGAGTAGTTCTGTATGCCCATAAAACTTCTTGTAGATAGTCCGGCCATTTCCCAGCCTAGCTTTCCAAATTATTTCTCAACTTATCAAGAATTGTTCGATTAATAACCTCAACTTGGTCATTCGCTTGCGGATGGAAAGGTTCTGAGAAGCATTGTTGTATTCATTTAACATAGCAAAAAGCTTTCATCTCTTTGTTGTCAAATTGTGGCCCATTATTCATCGTCATTTTCCTTGGAACCCCAAAACGATAACAAATGTTATAAAAAAAATCAACCTGATCACATCTTTAGTTTTTATTCATTCTGATAGTTCAGCTTCCACCCACTTAGAGAAATAATGTACCGCAACAATTATTGTCTGTAGGTCCTTTGATGCCATCAGTATTGGTCCGACCAGATCAATGGCTCATCGATCGAAAAGTAAATACTCAAATATTAATTCCATAGTAAATCCTGGTGCATGAATTGCGTTAGAAAATCGTCGGCAAGTATCACATTTTTCAACTAATTATTTGGCGTCCAAGGCGAGTGCTGGCCGATAATACCCTGCTAGAAGAACTCTTCATATCAAAGTTTTATACCTGCAGTGTGCGAATCCTTCCCCATAATGCAATTCCGATAATATCATTTGTGATATATTTTTTTCGAGACATCGAAGTAAAGGCTTTCTAAAAGTTTTTTTGTATAAGATATATCCAAGGACCATATAAACATATTTTCCATTACTTTGTCAACGGGTAACACATCATTTACCAAGAATTCTTTAATTTCACTCATCCAATATTTTGTTGTGCTTATAGAAATTTGAAAGGTTTTGACTAACCCTTTTACTAACTCAAATCCCTTAGTTATTAAAGGATTTTCTTGTGTGATAATCCAAGGTTACTCCTTGAAATATAAAGCCGTAGCCAAAGAATCAGCCACATAATTTTATGCCCTATGAACATACGCGTATCTGACGCTTTCAAAAACCAATGTCAAGGCCTTTAGAGCCCTCAAATACTTTATTAACTGAGATTTTCTTGCTATGGATTGACTAAATGCATGATTTATAAGAAGTTGTGAGTCACTTATCAGCCTTACTTTTTTAGCCCCACAAATTTGAGCAAATTTCAATCATGCCAAAGCAGCTTCATACTCTGCCTCATTAGATGTTTTAAATCTGAAGTGGATAGTTTGTTACATGAAGATTCCTTCAGGATAAATCAACTGCACCCTTGCCCCACATCCTGATGAACTTAAGCCCCCATATGTTTGGACCATCCACTCGGACTCAAAAATTTCTTGATCAACCTCCATATTAGCCCGTTCCGAATGAAATTCGACTAGGAAATCTGCTAAGGCTTGTGCTTTAATTGCAATCCTAGGTTCAAATTAGATATCAAAATCCCTCAATTCAACCGACCACTTGGTCATTCTTCTTGATATATCAGGCCTTTGTAACATACTTTTTAATGGAAAAATGTTCCTATAGTGATATAATTAGCCTGAAAATAAGGTTTCATTTTACGAGCAGCAGTTACTAATGTGAGGGCTAATTTTTATAACTTTAAATACCGTTTCTCAGCATCCAAAATACTTTTACTGATGTAGTACACTGGTCTTGGGAAATTATCTTCATCTCGAAACGCTTTTCCTGTAACTTTTTGAACGTCGATTATCCGTTTCCGGTGAGAGATATTCATCTGAATAATATGATGACTAATTGCTAGACTCAGTTGATTCATAACGATGTTTAGATTTCACCCACATATTTGAAGAGTAATGAATTTTGCTTTGATATCTTTTACATGTCCATGGATCATTTTACATGTGATAATTTTCAGTTATTTTCTCCATCCGGACCTCAGATTTGAGCCTATGTGAACTCAACTTAATTTCTTGATCAACATTCAATCTTTCAATATCTTCCAATAGTTCTTTACTTCGAGCAACTAAAGTAGATTCTTCTAGCAGTTCATCGGCATATCGGTCACTATTGCTCCGATCACGTGATTCTTCGTACCAAACTCTAGCCTTCCAAACATTTTGGTATCCATTATTCTCACAGCATTTGAATACAAGATTTATGGTTTTGGAACAACAATTCCGGGGACCAATCATTGTTCCCACAGAGGACACCAATGATAGTTCCATAAATTTCTTAGTGAAGTTTCTTGTCACGACAATGTTCTTATGAGGGTACCAGTTACAACAATGTTTGTATGCAAGTGTTTTTAGAGAGATAAATTGAATGATTTGAGAGAGAAAGAGATAAAAGGAATGATGTAGTAATAATTGAGCAATGATTGGAACCTTTGCCCAAAAGGGGTACAAGTAGTAAATCCCTAATTTACATATTTTACCCATTCTTATGTGAGTCTTTTCATCCTACTACTTTACTAATTCTAACCACACATATTATATGACCCCTTTAATATTACACATTTGTCAATTTTTATCCCATATACTTTATTACTTCAAATCAATTCTTTTATTTATCTATTTTTTCTTATTTATCACAATTTGCTCTCCCTTTATCAACTTCAATCATAAGATAATAAGACCTCAATACAATATTCATCATCTTGAACCGTTTATTATTCTTCTTAAATTCTCGAACATGCTTGAGTTATTACCCATAAATATCAATTCGTCTGCATACAAGCAAGCAATAAATACATAAACGTTTTGGATTTTGATATAAAATGCATGTACATATGGACACTTGATAAAGTCTTTCTCCTTGAAAAATTTGTTACTTCGAGTATTCCAAGCTCTTAGCCCTTATTTCAACCCATATAACGTTTTTATTTCATCTCAAAACTTTGTCTCATTATCCTTTGATTATGAATCTTTGTGGTTGCTCAATGTAAACTTCTTTTTAAAGGTCTTCTTTTAAAAATGATGAATTTACATCTATTTGGTATATCCTTCACTTGTTTTGCGCCTCCAAGGAAATGATTAGTCTAATAGTTTTTAGATGGGAAACTTGAGAAAAAACTTAATCATAATCAATTTAGGCTATTTGACTATAACTTTTTGCCACTAATTTTGCATTTTATTCTTCGCTTTATACACCTAACTTAGACATATTAACTTATGCCCATTTTGAAGTGAAGCTAACTCCAATATATCATTTTTTGTATCTTCTTACTCTATTCATCCATGGTATTTCTCAAAGTTTTATTTTTAATAGCTTCTCGAAATTTCATGGGATCACAATGTACAAAACAACGTGAGTTTATTTTTATTTTTGTTTACCTCATAAACATCTCGGACACTTCTAAAATGTGGAGTCCGTTTGCTCACACTTTATTCTCCTCGAGAGATGGTTGGTGAAATCAGTGGTTTAATACACTCTCTATTGGTTTCTCCGAGCTATCTTTTACAAAGTGTGGAAATAATTTATAACCTCTATCCTTTGATCTCTAATATTATTCCCATTATTCATCAAAGAAAACATTTCGACTAATGATTGTCTTCCGTGTGTGCGGATTGTATAGATGGTAGCATTTGGTGTTGGTGTCATTAACGATATACTTCTCACTCTTATCATTAAGTGTGCTCTGCTTCTCACGTGGTACATGAACGTGAGTTATGCTTTCAAAAACTATTAAGTGAGATATATCGGCCTTTCTTTCTCCAAGCATCTTCTAGAGTTTTTACCAAAACACTTCTTCTTGGAGATCGATTAAATAAATAAACCGCACATGCGACCACTTCAGCTCATAACTCCTCGGGTAGTTTTTACTTTTGTGCATACATGTCGTCATCTCTAGAATTATTCTAATCTTACTTTCGAAAACCTTATATTGTTGAGGGGATATTGTCACCGTTAGTTGTCTTCATATGCTTTTATTTTTATAATGCTTTTAAATTATTTTGATGTAAATTCTCACTCACGATTAGATCACATGAATTTGATCACAAGAGAAAATTCCTTTTCAACATGGGCTTTACAATTTTTGAAGTTCTCAAAGACCTCTGACTTTTTCGTGTGTATATGTTATAGTGGTTTTTGAGCTCTTGTGCATGATTCTTTTGGAAATACGACATTGAAATGCTTTCAATGTAAGCATCATTCATATAATCGATTTAGATGGTTAATGCAAAACAATCCTTTCGTCTTTTCTTATTCAAAAGCAACTTCAATCCTCTAAATTTGAAATGCCTGTATCGAAGATGCCATACCCATATCTCTCTTTTTTAGCTTATCTTGAGAAATTGTGCGGTGTCATGTTGAATCTTAGGAATTTTTTTTTAATTTTTGTACATCAATACCTTGGTAATGAGTTTGTTGTTTTGGGCTCTTATAGAAAGGTTATTATCTTTTAATCGAATATCATAACCTTTCTCTAAGAGTTTTCAAAGGCTCAAAATATTGGTCTTCATGCTTGGAATATAGTAGACATTTGAAATGAATAAATGATATTCCTTCTTTATTTGTATGAGAATGTTTCATTTATCTTTCACCTTCATATTTGATTGGTCTCCCAAGGACACACTTTATTTTACCGATTCATCAAGCTCAACGAACATGTTTTTTCTCCCACACATGTGATTGCTTGCACCGATGTCGAGATACCATTTGTGAATATCTTCTTGTTCATCCTTCTTGTAAGACATGAGTAACATATTATTTTCTTAGCTTCTTTCTTTAACATATTTTCATTGCTCTTCAAAATCTCGTTTTAAGAGCTTTACATTCAGAAGTATAATATTCTAACTTTTTGCAATCGTAACATTTAATATTTGATTTATCATGCGTTGTTTTTGCGTTTCCTCTCCCACGACCTCTTAATGAGTTTTCTCTTCTTTGATTAATGTTTTATTCATGAGGTTTCCAAACTCGTCTATTTACATATCCATAAACTCGTCTTTGTACTTGGCCACCATATCGTTTTTGGTAATTTTAACCACTTTCTTCTATACTATGATCAATATGAATTTTAAGTACTTGATCTGTGATATCTTTCTTTTTTCTTCATAAGCTTATAAAAACCCAAGAAGTTAGTCTATTTCCATGGTTTCCAAACCCTTTTCTCTTCAATAACAGTGATAATATGTTCGAATTTTGGATCTAACTATCTTAGAACATTTTCCATGATTCTCACCTCATCTAGTGTTTCACTAATTCTTATTAAATTATTAGTAACAATTTAACTCTTGAGAAGTATTCAGACATGATTTCACCTTCCTTCATTTGAAATGCTTCAAAATATCTTTTTAGAGTTTGTAGACGTACCTTCTTAATTTGATCGACAACTTTGTAAGAGGCTTGGTGCTTCTTCCATGCTTCTTTGTTCGACATAGCTCCTGTGATTTTCTTTTATCTATCTTCTCAACCTCAAGTCTTTCGTATCATCTTTGTAAGTTTGAAATGCACTAGATTCGTTATGCAGTTTAATGAAACCTTTCTCGACTATCTCCTACACATCATTGCTTTTGGGATTACCATCATTCGTAAATTCCAATTATCGTAATTGCTCTATGTGAACATCAGAAATTGGAACGGGACAACACAATTTACCATTCTTAGGATCTTCAAGTTTTGATACCAATTTGTTGGAATAAATTCTCTAAAAGTAGTGATGGAGAAGGTGAATTAGAAATTGGAAGAGAATAAAGACGGTTAGAAAGTGAAAGAATGTTGTTTATTTAATAATTCTTTGAATTATTTTGGAACTAACTTGATAACTTAATTACAAAGGATGGAGAATGAGGTATGAATCTACAAAATTTATAGAATATTTTAATCATAAATCTAAATAATTCAACTATAATTATTCAGACTGAATTGCGTTTTTTTTAAAGGGGTCTTTTATGGGAAGACTTTGGTTTCACCCGATTCAAGTGATGCTATAATAGACACCAAGAGGATACGACCTCCTTATTCATTCTATTTTGCCCAAACAAACATCTAAGTTTTGGACAAAATAGAATTAATAAGGATGTCCTAAGTAGCAGTTGATTTTGACTAATAGTATTGATACAAGATTCTTAATTTACTTAAAGATATGGGTCTCAGCAAATCAAACGTAGCATCATTAGACAAGTTTGTTAAATAAATCTAGTCTAATGTCATTGAATTTTCTTTTGTGATTATGGAAGTTCTATGTGTACATGCTTGTATATACTTTTACTTAGTACTAGTACGACTATCAATCCACTACATGGTTTTTACGATAACGATTAAAAGGTCTCCGAAGAATAAAAACAAGCAGCGAAAACCCCATAACTGCTGTTAGTATAAAATCAGCAGCAGCCCACATGACCTTGAACATACACAATTACTGTCAAACCAAGTAGTACTCCACTGCAAAGTCCGAAATTCCACCAATTAAGAAAGGACATTTTCATTTTTCTTTCTTTCGGATTTTCATCTTCAAATCGGTCAGCACCAAAACTCTCCAGTGACTGTTTATGGCCTCCTGTCCCGGCGGAGATCAAGGCCTGATAGCGGGGATGTAGCAGGTCCATGTCAGTAAGATGAAGCCCTGTTTGATTTAAGGCTTTGAATGAATACAACTCCAAATATCTAGCTGGTTAAATGAGAAAACTTCCAAGATTTATAGATGAATGACTCAACGACATTCAAGTTGTTCTAGGCAATTCCGTAGGTTTATGTTTTCATTTCGACAAATTTAACAAATATCGAATGCGATGTATTAAAAAAGAAGAAGGCGAGAGAATTACGAGTAGGTAGACGATGGATGACGCAACAACTGTAGAGAAACGAAGATAGGCATCAGCCAAGAATCCCCCAAGAAGAGGCATGAGGGTGGTAACACCTGACCAGTAATTCACATTTTTGGCTGCGACCTTTAAGTCTCAGTGAAGGTACTTTATCATATACAATACCACGCTTGTGGCTATTCCATAGTAACTTAGCCTCTCACTAAATTCAATCCCTGCCCAATAAAAGAAAATCATTCTTTTATAGCTTTGGATAAACATTGACAATTTTTTTTGTTTGTCAACATACCAAAACCTGTAAAACAACAACAAATAATCACCAAGAAGCTCTAATGATCTAATGAAAACAAATTAAACTAATGATGGCTGTTCAATAAAATTTATACTCGTGATTTTTCGTACCGATAATTAAATTGCATATCCAATCTTGAAGTTTTGCTTTTTTCCTAGGTTCTTTGTTACGTAAGAAAAGGTTATCATATAGTCGTGTTCCAAGTGTTTCTTCATACGTTTTTATACAGAAGTACTTAAAAACTGTCGGATCATAGTTGGTAGGCCAGACGACAGAACTCTTCTTGGAACCTAATAAGCCTCTTACTTAATCTCGGGCACCGAATGTAGTAAATTAAGTTTGCAGTAGTTCTTGTAAGTTTTGAATTTTGGGTTTATAGTATTATGTTTTGGGGTATGAGGTTTGACAATTTTGTATTCCTGTCCTAACACAGGCTTTTACGTATATGTAATTGCTAAATTTCAGAGTGGATGGATATTATGGTGGTTGTCAAAAAAGACATTACTATGGCTTGTATTTTAACCTTCTATCATTGTAAGAGTTGTGATCTTAAACCAACTCAGTAGAAAAAATATCAGAGATTACTTTCCCTGAGTACCCATCGCAAAATGACAAAACTAACTTCAAATCTTTCTCTAACTTTGGATGTAATCTTTCATAGAAACACAGTAAAGAAAGACAAAAACAAAAGATGAAATACAGTAAACAAAGACAAAAACAACTGATGCTTTATTAAGAACAAACATGAAAGTTGTACATCTATTTATTACAGTATCTGAGTTTCCAGAGTTCTCAAATTGAGTAAACCAGTTTACATAAACCCTAAACCCCCCCTAATCTTTCTCTAATGTTTCACCTCTAATCCAATTTTTTACAAAGGCTGTAAAAACTCTGTAATTAAGGATACTTGACATAAACCCTAACCCTCTAATATATCTCTAATGTTATACGTATCTCTAAACAAAGTGTTTACGAAAACCCTAAATCCTCTGATTTTATATCTCTAATCCAGCTTTTTACAAAGATTCTAAAAACTTTGTGATTCGCCATACTCTACATAAACCCTAACCCTCTAATTTTATACCTCTGATCTAACGTTTTACAAAGACTGTAAAACTTGCTTCATTCAGACCCAGACCCAGACCCAGAAATTACTCCTATCTCTTTTTTAGTGTAAAAACGAGACGGCAGTTACTTGCATAGCACGGAAACATCAATTTGGATGTACCTGAGTCAGCGTCCTTCTTCTCTATGATCTTCTGCTTTTTTGGGTTTCTTTGTTGTTCCCGATTCTTGACGCTGTCTCCGTACACTCGTTTTCTGGCATTGTTGGTGACTTCCAGCCCCGGTGAAGGAATGCTCAGAGTCGCGGTTGCAGAAGGATCAGTGATTTCGACGCGTTGGGTTCTCTTTCTCCTGGGAAACCCGTTTGCAAAGAGATCAGTCATTTCGACACGCTCCGTTCTCTTTCTCCTCGGAAACCCCTTTGCAAAAAGATCCGTGGCATTTTCTCTTTTAGAAAGTTCTGAGGCTGCCAGGAGAAGACAATCAATTCCATCCATTTCCATTTCCATTTCCAATTCGAGTAGAACCCAGATCTCTCTTTTTGCTTCAGCAAGAAAAGATATGGTAACTGGTCTAAATGAAAGGGAAGACAGTAGTGAGGTACTAATATATAGGAAATAGGAGGACAGGACACAGGTTAGAGACGAACGAACGAGTACAGGTGTCCGCGGCTGTTATTTTGGCGCTTATTTCTTACTACTCCTTCTTTGTCTTTGTCAGCGGAGTGTCAATTTTATTTATTTAAGTTTCAATTCTTTTTAGATTATTTATATTATTCAATGAAATATATACTTAAATAAATTATATATCATTTTTTTATATTCAAACCAGATAGTTTATTAAATATTTTTCATATATATTGTTTAGGTGTTAATAAGGATATCGAGTTTCAAACCACTAGTTTATTATATATTTTTAATCTAAATTTCTTTTTTTTAATATATATTTAGGTTGTCATGGTTACATGGTTTAGATATTATATTAATCGATAAATATATTAATCTCTTTTTTTAAATTTATTTATTTATTTAAAAATGGAATATCAATAAATATTTATTTTTAAATTTATTATTTATTTTATATTCGAAATATTATTTATATTCATCAAATCTTATAATATTGTTATGAATAAGTATGTAACCATATTTGAAAATAATACGTAAAGTGAATCATTCGTTATTTAAATTATTTTATTTAACATATATGAAAAAGTAAATATCACAATTTACATCAGATTCGTTAGTGTGGTTCGACATAATCTACTATTTCTGTTTTCAACGACTACCGTCATTTATGTTATAAATATTCATCCCATCTCACTATAGACATTGATGCAGATGGATACTCTAGATATAGTCCCCATTCTATGTTCCATAGATTCTCTCAATTTATGATATACATACAAAATTACATAAATACTCACGAATAAATAACCATCTTATGTTTAAAATCGCGGAGGATGAACACATACCTAATATTGATATACATATTATTATTTCAACAAATATAGTACATCCAAACTCGTACATCAAATAAGTGTGTGATTCTTCCTTCATCTCTTCGTCCATGAGTATTAGGTTATGTGTGATTCCTCCTTCATCTCTTCGTCCATGAGTATTAGGTTGTTGTCGTAGAATGCAAGGTTACTAAACCTATTACTAAAAAAACTAAAATTGAACCTAACATATTTGGACCTTTCAACCTCTGCACATAACTCGTCGTAATTTATCTTTAAGAGGTTGCTACCTCAATATATAAAACATTTTGTCATCATATTGCTGAAATTGTACAATTGTACATGTTATCTTGAACCATATTATAGCATGAACATCGTATAAGATGATAAGTCTTCTAAACGGTATGTCATTCAAAATAACTCACAACCGACCTTAAGGTCTGAGACTTCACGCTCTATGCTTGCATAATGCGCATATAAACGTATAATCCTAATCTTCTTGGAGAAGATAATCAAGTCGACCCATTTCTCGGCTTCTCCTAGAGTAGAGTAGAACCCAAAACTCTCTTTTTTTGCTTCAGAAAGAAGAAAATTGTAACTAAATGAAAGGGAAGCGTGTGGTAGGCTAGTGAGGTAACCATATATAGCAGGAGATGACTCGACAGTTTTATATGGTTTACGTAGTAACTAAGTCTAAATAAAAGGGAAGACTGAGGTAGTGAGTTACTGGGTTAATCTAGGGAGGAATGTACAGTTTTTTATGGTTTAATTTCCTAAATACATGTATTAATTGATAAAGACGCTCGAGAAATCTTCCTCTGAAGTCACAGTCACTTCAGAATTACAAGATTTACCTTCATCAGCTCCAGTGAAATCCTTCGAAGATGAATTCCCTTAGCTTCCTCAATCCCAGAATGTCAATCCAATTTTCGAAGCATCTCCAACATTGTTTCCTCAACATAAAGAAGAAGCCTCGAAAAAAAAGAAGTTTTGTTGAAGTCTTGAAACCAAAAGAGTTGAAATTCAACCATCAAAAGTGGATTTCAAGAAGAAAAGAGAACGTCCAACGATATTTCTCAACAAATTAGACAAGTCTTCTTCATTATCCCTTTTTAAATCACTATTGTCGCTAAAGTTTCTCATGGTAGACCTAATATTCCTGAAATCAAACATTTTCTTGAATTATTTAAACTTTTAGGGCCTTATAGTGTTTAAAATTGGGATTGTATGCATAGTTTTATAGAATATGATAACATTAATGGTGTTGCTAAAATTTGGAAACGTAATTTTTACTCCTTATGAAATTTTCATTTATAGACCAAACTATTACACTCAAAAGGTCTATAAATTTTTTAAACTCTGTATTCTCTTAAAACAATTTGTTTCGCGTCTTGGCGATTTTCATGTAATATGCGAGACGGTGGATAAACACACTACAATAAATATTTTTATAATTTTTGCTCGGTTGCATAAGTCAATTACACCATATTCCCCAACCGAAAATAATATTTAAAGAAAATGTGTCTAACACTTTAGTAACCAAACATTGGCGAATACATTTTTCAAGTGTAATGATACCCAACTTTACAATCCTACGATGCCATGTATGCATTAAATATTCATACCAACTATCATGTGAAACCTCACATCATACATTGCGCAGCGTAATAACACTATATTTGATAACGGGATAATCATTACAAGTAAAAAGGATAGGAATACTAGTGATCGACAAGGAATAAGACATGGGAAGACGACAAACCGAGTTGATTACAAGACAGGAAAAGTTACGGGCAAATGTGAGATCAAAGAAGAGGAACCGAAGCAGAGCAGAGGGACACATATCGAGCAATAAAGTGAAGAACGATCAAACAAACAATAAGATTGACCAACGACTGATGAGCTAAGTTAAACCAAACAAACGTGCCATCGAGCTATCTTTTTCAAAGTGTGGAAATAATTTATAACCTCTATCCTTTGATCTCTAATATTATTCCCATTATTCATCAAAGAAAACATTTCGACTAATGATTGTCTTCCGTGTGTGCGGATTGTATAGATGGTAGCATTTGGTGTTGGTGTCATTAACGATATACTTCTCACTCTTATCATTAAGTGTGCTCTGCTTCTCACGTGGTACATGAACGTGAGTTATGCTTTCAAAAACTATTAAGTGAGATATATCGGCCTTTCTTTCTCCAAGCATCTTCTAGAGTTTTTACCAAAACACTTCTTCTTGGAGATCGATTAAATAAATAAACCGCACATGCGACCACTTCAGCTCATAACTCCTCGGGTAGTTTTTACTTTTGTGCATACATGTCGTCATCTCTAGAATTATTCTAATCTTACTTTCGAAAACCTTATATTGTTGAGGGGATATTGTCACCGTTAGTTGTCTTCATATGCTTTTATTTTTATAATGCTTTTAAATTATTTTGATGTAAATTCTCACTCACGATTAGATCAAATGAATTTGATCACAAGAGAAAATTCCTTTTCAACACAGGCTTTATACTTTTTGAAGTTCTCAAAGACCTTCGACTTTTTCGTGTGTATATGTTATAGTGGTTTCTAAGATCTTGTACATGATTCTTTTGGAAATACAACATTGAAATTATTTCAATGTAAGCATCATTCATATACTTGATTTAGATGGTTAATGCAAAGCAATCCTTTCGTCTTTTCTTATTCAAAAGCAACTTCAATCCTCCAAAGTTGAAATGCCTGTATCGAAGATGCCATACCCATATTTCTCTTTTTTAGCTTATCTTGAGAAATTGTACGGTGTTATGTTGAATCTTAAGGACTTTTTTTTAAAATTTTTGTACATCGATACCTTGGTAATGAGTTTGTTGTTTTGGTCTCTCATAGAAAGGTTATTATCTTTTAATCGAATATCATAACCTTTCTCTAAGAGTTTTCCAAGGCTCAAAATATTAGTCTTCATACTTTGAATATAGTAGACATTTGAAATGAATAAATGATATTCCTTCTTTTTTTGTATGAGAATGTTTCATGTATCCGTCACCTTCATATTTGATTGGTCTCCTAAGGACAGACTTTCTTTTACCGATTCATCAAGCTCAACGAACATGTTTTTTCTCCTACACACGTGATTGCTTGCACCGATGTCGAGATACCATTTGTGAATATATTCTTGTTCATCCTTCTTGTAAGTCATGAGTAACATATTATTTTCTTACCTTTTTTCTTTAACATATTTCGATTTCTCTTCAAATCTCGTTTTCAAGAGCTTTACATTCAGAATTATAATATTCCAACTTTTCGCAATCGTAGCATTTATTATTTGATTTATCATACATTGTTTTTGTGTTTCCTCTCCTACGAACTCTTAATGAGTTTTCTATTCTTTGATTGATGTTTTATTCATGAGGTTTCCAAACTCGTCTATTTACATATCCACGACCTCGTCTTTGTACTTGGCCACAATATCGTTTTTGGTAATTTTAACCACTTTCTTCTATACTATGATCAATATGAATCTTAAGTACTTGATCCGTGATATCTATCTTTTTGCTTCATAAGCTTATAACAACCCAAAAAGTTGGTCTATTGTCATGGTCTCCAAACCCTTTGTCTTTTCAATAAGAGTGATAATATGTTCAAATTTTGGATCTAACTATCTTTAAACATTTTCCATGATTCTCACCTCATGTAGTGTTTCACTAATTCTTTTTAAATTATTAGTAACTATTAAAACTCTTGAGAATTATTCAGACATGATTTCACCTTCCTTCATTTGAAATGCTTCAAATTATATGGTTAAAGTTTGAAGACGTACCTTCTTAACTTGATCGACAACTTTGTAAAAGGCTTGGTGCTTCTTACATGCTTCTTTGGCCGACATAGCTCCTGTGATTTTCTTTTATCTATCTTCTCAACCTCAAGTCTTTCATACCATCTTTGTAAGTTTGAGATGAACTAGCTTCGTTATGCAGTTCAATGAAACATTTCTCGACTATCTCCCACACATCATTGGTCCTGGGATAACCATGATTCGTAAACTCCAATTATCGTAATTGCTCTATATGAACATCAGAAATTGGAACGGGGCAACACTACTTACCATTCTTAGGATCTTCAAGCTATGATACCAGTTTGTAGGAATAAATTCTTTAAGAGTAGTGATGGAGAAGGTGAGTAAGAAATTGGAAGAGAATAAAGACCGTTAGAAAGTGGAAGAATGTAGTTTATTTAAGAATTCTTTGAATTATTTTGGGACAACTTGATCAACTTTTTTTTAAGTAAAGATCTTATATTTGATATAAAATTTAAGTTTGAGTACAAATTTTGGCGCCCAATCACCCGCCAAAACCAATACAAAAAGAAATCAACCTATTACAGGCTTTAGAAGAATAAACAACAGTACTTTATGCTTTAGTTTCGACTAGGCCAGCTCCATTGAAGAAATACTTCTACAATGGCAACAACTGCTTTAGAGCATCCAACAGCATATCAAAACAAAACAGCAAATTCACGTCTCCCTCCCAAAGGGTTCTTGACCTGAGCTTGGAGATGAAAAGCTTATTCTCGACGCTTGTTAATTAAGATGATGCTAACTTGGTGGCCGATGGCATTCACAAGCTGCGAGTAGTTGGCCACAGTTTGGCTAAGGATGATGAATTCAGATAGTCATGTTGAAGCAGCTACGAAGAGGTTGAAGCAGCATAGAGATGATCAAGCTACCAGCTCCAGTCAACCTGCTCTTATCTGGAAACGAGAAAACTTGGAAAACAATGAGAAAAATTAATCATTGTTTACATAAGGTATGCCTAAACTTTCTAACACTAATATAGATTTGAGACCAAAAGGAGTAGAAATGAAGTCATAAGTCTGCTTCATTTTACATTTAAGCGTCCACTGAGCCAGCCAATCGGCAGCTCTATTGTTATCTCTATAAACATGGTTTAGAGTCATATAAGGAGTGATTAACATTCTACAACAATTTAAAAGAGGGAGAAAGAGACCAGGGAGTTGCTACATGATTAACATTCTTAATAAAATCAACAAGTAAAGAAGAATCAGTCTCAATGTCAATATTTTCAAGACCTTTAGAATTACAGATTAACAAACCATCCATTAGAGCATGGGCTTCAGCCATAAGGGGAGAAAGCTTACCATATACATTACCATAAGCATGAATAAGATTACCTTTATGATCTCTGATGATGACACCTGCACCAGCTTCTCCATTGTAGATCACTGAGGCATCAGTATTTAATTTCTGCCTCCCAGGATTAGGGGCGATCCATTTAAACACAAGAGGTCTGATAACGGGTCTACTGACTAAGTTAAAGAGACCAAAGCTGATAGCCACTTTTCTATCATTAGACCAGTGCTGAGATTTAAAGATACTAGCATCTTTCATATAGGTTATGATTCTGTAAACCTCTTTTATAATAAATTTCGAAGACATGCTACATTTTTAAACTTAGACTGATTTCTGTATTTCCAAATCAGGCTAAAAATGATTGAAGGAATAACATTTCTAATATGATTGATTTTGCTAGTGATACTATGCCATGTTCTAGTCATGTGAATAGGGGTCATATATCTATATATTCTAATGTTGAAATGATGAGCAAAGTGCAACCATACTTCCCAAACAGTATCACAAGCAATGAAAAGATGATCAGAAGATTCGTAGTTTTGGCAAAATTGACATTTGGAAATGATAATCATGTGTCTTTTTCTAAGGATAGAGTCAGTAGAGATACATTTTTTATGAGTTTCGAGTGAATAAATGCATGTTTTTTAGGTGTTAAGTCATTCCCAATTTTTGAAAACAGACTAGACTCACCATATTGAGTTCTAATGTATTCCCAAGTATGCTTGAGACTAAAGTTGCCAGTAGTAGACAGGCTCCATAAGATCTTATCTCTACAATTACGGTTAATAGTGCAGTTGCTAATGCGATCAAAATCATCCTTACTGATAAGACTAGCAATGCTAGATAGATTCCAATGATGATTAGACTAATAAAGGTTTACTTTTTCTTGATGATACCAACTATTATCATTAGAGCTGTCAAGAGTAAGGAGGGGGTCTGAGTTAGACCATATGTCCAACCAGAAATCAATATTGTCATCCCCAAGAGACCAACAAACAAATTGCTCAGCAATTGGTTTAATCCTTATCAGCATGTACCACACCATAGAGCCCTTCAAGTTGTTATTAAGCTGAAGAGGATGCTTCTTTTTACGGTAAATGTGATGAACTAGATTGGCCCAAAGCAACTTGTTATCCCTAAGTTGCATCCAAAGCTTGCAAGAATCTAACAGGATATTTTTGGGACAACTTGATAACTTGATTACAAAGGATGGAGAGGGAAGTGTGAATCTACAAAAAAAAAATTAGAATATTTTAATCATAAATCTAAATAATTCTACTATATTTATTTAGATATGGAATACTCTAATTTTTTTTTTAATGAAATGGTTCCACAGAAATTCGAGAACTTAGACCAATATCTTAAATCAAATATAAAAACAATTTCCAACAGGTGCTAGAGCATAAAGGTTATGGTGTCCCAGAATGTTGGACAAAACTATAGAGTGTCCAGTCCTTTCCTAAATTTGATGAACTGTATGTTACGAACACAAATTTGGCTCTGGATGACGAGAACATGGTTACTTAAGATTTTGAAGAGAAGATCGTTAGTAATTTCAGACTGAATTGCGTTTTTTCAAAGAAGGGGTCTTTTATGGGAAGACTTTGGTTTCACCCGATTCAAGTGATGCTATAATAGACACCAAGAGGGTACGACGTCCTTATTCATTCTATTTTGCCCAAAACAAACATCTAAGTTTTGGACAAAACAGAATTAATAAGGAGGTCCTAAGTAGCAGTTGATTTTGACTAATAGTATTGATACAAGATTCTTAATTTACTTAAAGATATGGGTCTCAGCAAATCAAACGTAGCATCATTAGGCAAGTTTGTTAAATAAATCTAGTCTAATGTCATTGAATTTTCTTTTGTGATTATGGAAGTTCTATGTGTACATGCTTGTATTTACTTTTACTTAGTACTAGTACGACTATCAATCCACTACATGGTTTTTACGATAACGATTAAAAGGTCTCCGAAGAACAAAAACAAGCAGCGAAAACCCCATTACTGCTGTTAGTATAAAATCAGCAGCAGCCCACGTGATCTTGAACATACACAATTACTGTCAAACCAAGTAGTACTCCGCTGCAAAGTCCGAAATTCCACCAATTAAAAAGGGACATTTTCATTTTTCTTTCTTTCGGATTTTCATCTTCAAATCGGTCAGCACCAAAACTCTCCAGTGACTGTTTATGGCCTCCTGTCCCGGCGGAGATCAAGGCCTGATAGCGGGGATGTAGCAGGTCCATGTCAGTAAGATGAAGCCCTGTTTGATTTAAGGCTTTGAATGAATACAACTCCAAATATCTAGCTGGTTAAATGAGAAAACTTCCAAGATTTATAGATGAACGACTCAACGACATTCAAGTTGTTCTAGGCAACTCCGTAGGTTTATGTTTTCATCTCGACAAATTCAACAAATATCGAATGCGACTGTTTATGTATTAAAAAAGAAGAAGGCGAGAGAATTACGAGTAGGTAGACGATGGATGACGCAACAACTGTAGAGAAACGAAGATAGGCATCAGCCAAGAATCCCCCAAGAAGAGGCATGAGGGTGGTAACACCTGACCAGTAATTCACATTTTTGGCTGCTACCTTTAAATCTCAGTGAAGGTACTTTATCATATACAATACCACGCTTGTGGCTATTCCATAGTAACTTAGCCTCTCACTAAATTCAATCCCTGCCCAATAAAAGAAAATCATTCTTTTATAGCTTTGGATAAACATTGACAATTTTTTTTGTTTGTCAACATACCAAAACTTGTAAAACAACAACAAATAATCACCAAGAAGCTCTAATGATCTAATGAAAACAAATTAAACTAATGATGGCTGTTCAATAAAATTTATACTCGTGATTTTTCGTACCGATAATTAAATTGCATATCCAATCTTGAAGTTTTGCTTTTTTCCTAGGTTCTTTGCTACGTAAGAAAAGGTTATCATATAGTCGTCTTCCAAGTGTTTCTTCATACGTTTTTATACAGAAGTACTTAAAAACTGTCGGATCATAGTTGGTAGGCCAGACGACAGAACTCTTCTTGGAACCTAATAAGCCTCTTACTTAATCCCGGCCACCGAATGTAGTAAATTAAGTTTGCAGTAGTTCTTGTAAGTTTTGAATTTTGGGTTTATAGTATTATGTTTTGGGGTATGAGGTTTGACAATTTTGTATTCCTGTCCTAACACAGGCTTTTACGTATATGTAATTGCTAAATTTCAGAGTGGATGGATATTATGGTGGTTGTCAAAAAAGACATTACTATGGCTTGTATTTTAACCTTCTATCATTGTAAGAGTTGTGATCTTAAACCAACTCAGTAGAAAAAATATCAGAGATTACTTTCCCTGAGTACCCATCGCAAAATGACAAAACTAACTTCAAATCTTTCTCTAACTTTGGATGTAATCTTTCATAGAAACACAGTAAAGAAAGACAAAAACAAAAGATGAAATACAGTAAACAAAGACAAAAACAACTGATGCTTTATTAAGAACAAACATGAAAGTTGTACATCTATTTATTACAGTATCTGAGTTTCCAGAGTTCTCAAATTGAGTAAACCAGTTTACATAAACCCTAAACCCCCCCTAATCTTTCTCTAATGTTTCACCTCTAATCCAATTTTTTACAAAGGCTGTAAAAACTCTGTAATTAAGGATACTTGACATAAACCCTAACCCTCTAATATATCTCTAATGTTATACGTATCTCTAAACAAAGTGTTTACGAAAACCCTAAATCCTCTGATTTTATATCTCTAATCCAGCTTTTTACAAAGACTCTAAAAACTTTGTGATTCACGATACTCTACATAAACCCTAACCCTCTAATTTTATACCTCTGATCTAACGTTTTACAAAGACTGTAAAACTTCCTTCATTCAGACCCAGACCCAGACCCAGACCCAGAAGTTACTCCTATCTCTTTTTTAGTGTAAAAACGAGACGGCAGTTACTTGCATAGCACGGAAACATCAATTTGGATGTACCTGAGTCAGCGTCCTTCTTCTCTATGATCTTCTGCTTTTTTGGGTTTCTTTGTTGTTCCCGATTCTTGACGCTGTCTCCGTACACTCGTTTTCTGGCATTGTTCGTGACTTCCCGCCCCGGTGAAGGAATGCTCAGAGTCCCGCTTGCAGAAGGATCGGTGATTTCGACACGTTGACGTTGGGTTCTCTTTCTCCTGGGAAACCCGTTTGCAAAGAGATCAGTCATTTCGACACGCTCCGTTCTCTTTCTCCTCGGAAACCCCTTTGCAAAAAGATCCGCGGCATTTTCTCTTTTAGAAAGTTCTGAGGCTGCCAGGAGAAGACAATCAATTCCATCCATTTCCATTTCCATTTCGAGTAGAACCCAGATCTCTCTTTTTTGCTTCAGCAAGAAAAGATATGGTAACTGGTCTAAATGAAAGGGAAGACAGTAGTGAGGTACTAATGTATAGGTAATAGGAGGACAGGACACAGGTTAGAGACGAAGGAACGAGTACACGTGTCCGCGGCTGTTATTTTGGCGCTTATTTATTTATTTATTTATTTAAGTTTTAATTTATTTTACATTATTTGTATTATTCAAATATACTATTTAAATAAATTATATATCATTTTTTTTTATAATTCAAACCGAATAGTATATTAAATATTTTTAACGAACATTGCTATATATATCGTTTAGGTGTTATAGGTATCAATGGATAAGGTTCAACCAGTAGTTTATTAAATATTTTTAATCTAAATTTCTTTTTTTAATATATACTTATATTGTCATGTTTATGAGGTCTAGATATTATATTTATCGATAAATATATTAATCTCTTTTTTTAAATTTATTTATTTATTTAAAAATGGAATATCAATAAATATTCATTTTTAAATTTATTATTTATTTTATATTCGAAATATTATTTATATTCATCAAATATCTTATAATATTGTTATGAATAAGTATGTAAACATATTTGAAAATAATACGTAAAGTGAATCATTCGTTATTTAAATTATTTTATTTAACATATATGAAAAAGTAAATATCACAATTTACATCAGATTCGTTAGTGTGGTTCGACATAATCTACTATTTCTTTTTTTAACGACTACCGTCATTTATGTTATAAATATTGATCCCATCTCACTATAGACATTGATGCAGATGGATACTCTAGATATAGTCCCCATTCTATGTTCCATAGATTCTCTCAATTTATGATATACATACAAAATTACATAAATACTCACGAATAAATAACCATCTTATGTTTAAAAACGCGGAGGATGAACACATACCTAATATTGATATACATATTATTATTTCAACAAATATAGTACATCCAAACTCGTACATCAAATAAGTGTGTGATTCTTCCTTCATCTCTTCGTCCATGAGTATTAGGTTATGTGTGATTCCTCCTTCATCTCTTCGTCCATGAGTATTAGGTTGTTGTCGTAGAATGCAAGGTTACTAAACCTATTACTAGAAAAACTAAAATTGAACCTAACATATTTGGACCTTTCAACCTCTGCACATAACTCGTCGTAATTTATCTTTAAGAGGTTGCTACCTCAATATATAAAACATTTTGTCATCATATTGCTGAAATTGTACAATTGTACATGTTATCTTGAACCGTATTATAGCATGAACATCGTATAAGATGATAAGTCTTCTAAACGGTATGTCATTCAAAATAACTCACAACCGACCTTAAGGTCTGAGACTTCACGCTCTATGCTTGCATAATGCGCATATAAACGTATAATCCTAATCTTCTTGGAGAAGATAATCAAGTCGACCCATTTCTCGGCTTCTCCTAGAGTAGAGTAGAACCCAAAACTCTCTTTTTTGCTTCAGAAATAAGAAAATTGTAACTAAATGAAAGGGAAGCGTGTGGTAGGCTAGTGAGGTAACCATATATAGCAGGAGATGACTCGACAGTTTTATATGGTTTACGTAGTAACTAAGTCTAAATAAAAGGGAAGACTGAGGTAGTGAGTTACTGGGTTAATCTAGGGAGGACTGTACAGTTTTTTATGGTTTAATTTCCTAAATACATGTATTAATTGATAAAGACGCTCGAGAAATCTTCCTCTGAAGTCACAGTCACTTCAGAATTACAAGATTTACCTTCATCAGCTCCAGCGAAATCCTTCGAAGATGAATTCCCTTAGCTTCCTCAATCCCAGAATGTCAATCCGATTTTCGAAGCATCTCCAACATTGTTTCCTCAACATAAAGAAGAAGCCTGGAAAAAAAAGAAGTTTTGTTGAAGCCTTGAAACCAAAAGAGTTGAAATTCAACCATCAAAAGTGGATTTCAAGAAGAAAAGAGAACGTCCAACGATATTTCTCAAGAAATTAGACAAGTCTTCTTCATTATCCCTTTTTAAATCACTATTGTCGCTAAAGTTTCTCATGGTAGACCTAATATTCCTGAAATCAAACATTTTCTTGAATTATTTAAACTTTTAGGGCCTTATAGTGTTTAAAATTGGGATTGTATGCATAGTTTTATAGAATATGATAACATTAATGGTGTTGCTAAAATTTGGAAACGTAAGTTTTACTCCTTATGAAATTTTCATTTATAGACCAAACCATTACACTCAAAAGGTCTATAAATTTTTTAAACTCTGTATTCTCTTAAAACAATTTGTTTCGCGTCTTGGCGATTTTCATGTAATATGCGAGACGGTGGATAAACACACTACAATAAATATTTTTATAATTTTTGCTCGGTTGCATAAGTCAATTACACCATATTCCCCAGCCGAAAATAATATTTAAAAAAAAATATGTCTAACACTTTAGTAACCAAATATTGGCGAATACATTTTTCAAGTGTTATGATACCCAACTTTACAATCCTACGATGCCATGTATGCATTAAATATTCATACCAACTATCATGGGAAACCTCACATCATACATTGCGCAACGTAATAACACTATATTTGATAACGGGATAATCATTACAAGTAAAAATGATAGGCATACTAGTGATCGACAAGGAATAAGACATGGGAAGACGACAAACCGAGTTGATTACAAGACAAGAAAAGTTACGGGCAAATGTGAGATCAAAGAAGAGGAACCGAAGCAGAGTAGAGGGACACATGCCGAGCAATAAAGTGAAGAACGATCGAACTAACTGTAAAATTGACCTACGACTGATGAGCTAAGTTAAACCAAACAAACGTGCCATCGAGCAAGAAATAAGAGAGATAAGGATAAAAAGGGATAACCAGACCTCTGTTGAGGCAAGGGAAGAGCTGAACAAGAAACATAACTGAATGGAGGGGAATAAATTAGAAATACGCTTGGTTTATGACGCAGATGAAGTCGACTGAGGTCCACCTACAACGGAGATGGTCAATAGAGTGGTTTAAATCCACATTAACTGAACGAGTCAAAACACTATTGTAATGGCCACTAATCTGGGTCCCACGATGAAAATACAATTCTACATGTAGTTGGTGAAATCGGTGGTGTAATACACTCTCTATTGGTTTCTCCGAGCTATTTTTTTCAAAGTGTGGAAATAATTTATAACCTTTATCCTTTGATCTCTAATCTTCTTCCCATTATTCATCAAAGAAAACATTTTGACTAATGATTGTCTTTCGTGTGTATGGATTATATAGATTGTAGCATTTGGTGTTGGTGTCATTAACGATGTACTTCTCACTCTTATCATTAAGTGTGTTATGCTTCTCACGTGGTACATGAACGTGAGTTATGCTTTCGAAAAATATTAAGTGAGAAATATCGGGCTTCCTTCCTCTAAGCTTCTTCTAGAGTTTTTACCGAAACACTTCTTCTTGGAGATCGATTTAATAGATAAACCGCGCATGCGACCACTTGAGCTCATAACTCCTCGGGTAGTTTTTACTTTTGTGCATACATGTCGTCATCTCTAATATTTTTCTAATCTTACTTTCGAAAACCTTATATTTTTTAGGGGATATTGTCACCGTTAGTTGTCTTCATATGCTTTTACTTTCATAATGCTTTTAAATTATTTTGATGTAAATTCTCACTCACGATTAGATCAAATGAATTTGACCACAAGAGAAAATTCCTTTTCAACACGGGCTTTATACTTTTTGAAGTTCTCAAAGACCTTTGACTTTTTCGTGTGTATATGTTATAGTGGTTTCCAAGATCTTGTACATGATTCTTTTGGAAATACAACATTGAAATTCTTTCAATGTAAGCATCATTCATATACTCGATTTAGATGGTTAATGCAAAGCAATCCTTTCGTCTTTTCTTATTCAAAAGCAACTTTAATCCTCTAAAGTTGAAATGCCTGTATCGAAGATGCCATACCCATATTTCTCTTTTTTAGCTTATCTTGAGAAATTGTACGGTGTTATGTTGAATCTTAAGGACTTTTTTTTTAAAATTTTGTACATCGATACCTTGGTAATGAGTTTGTTGTTTTGGTCTCTCATAGAAAGGTTATTATCTTTTAATCGAATATCATAACCTTTCTCTAAGAGTTTTCCAAGGCTCAAAATATTAGTCTTCATACTTTGAATATAGTAGAAATTTGAAATGAATAAATGATATTCCTTCTTTATTTGTATTAGAGTGTTTCATGTATCCTTCACCTTCATATTTGATTGGTCTCCAAAGGACAGACTTTCTTTTACCGATTCATCAAGCTCAACGAACATATTTTTTCTCCCACACACGTGATTGCTTGCACCGATGTCGAGATACCATTTGTGAATATCTTCTTGTTCATCCTTCTTGTAAGTCATGAATAACATATTATTTTCTTAGCTTTTTTCTTTAACATATTCGATTTCTCTTCAAATCTCGTTTTCAAGAGCTTTACATTCAGAATTATAATATTCCAACTTTTTGCAATCGTAGCATTTATTATTTGATTTATCATACATTGTTTTTGTGTTTCCTCTCCTACGAACTCTTAATGAGTTTTCTATTCTTTGATTGATGTTTTATTCATGAGGTTTCCAAACTCGTTTATTTACATATCCACGACCTCGTCAATGTACTTGGCCACAATATCGTTTTTGGTAATTTTAACCACTTTCTTCTATACTATGATCAATATGAATCTTAAGTACTTGATCCGTGATATCTATCTTTTTGCTTCATAAGCTTATAACAACCCAAAAAGTTGGTCTATTGTCATGGTATCCAAACCCTTTGTCTCTTCAATAAGAGTGATAATATGTTCAAATTTTGGATATAACTATCTTTAAACATTTTCCATGATTCTCACCTCATGTAGTGTTTCACTAATTCTTTTTAAATTATTAGTAACTATTAGAAAGTTCTGAGGCTGCCAGGAGAAGACAATCAATTCCATCCATTTCCATTTCCATTTCGAGTAGAACCCAGATCTCTCTTTTTTGCTTCAGCAATAAAAGATATGGTAACTGGTCTAAATGAAAGGGAAGACAGTAGTGAGGTACTAATATATAGGTAATAGGAGGACAGGACACAGGTTAGAGACGAAGGAACGAGTACAGGTGTCCGCGGCTGTTATTTTGGCGCTTATTTATTTATTTATTTATTCATTTAAGTTTCAATTTTTTTTAATTATTTGTATTATTCAAATATACTATTTAAATAAATTATATATCATTTTTTTTATAATTCAAACCAAATAGTATATTAAATATTTTTAACGAAAATTGCTATATATATCGTTTAGGTGTTATAGGTATCAATGGATAATGTTCAAACCAGTAGTTTATTAAATATTTTTAATCTAATTTTTTTTTTAATATATATTTATATTGTCATGGTTATGAGGTTTAGATATTAAATTAATCAGTCTTTCTTATTTGATGAAGAAAGATGAAAACGCTTTCTTGGAAACACTCTGTTCTTAACCAAGAACAGAGACTTCTTCTTTGATCAAATTCGTTCTTTGTTTTTGTTTTCTGATCAAGTTAGTATCTGGGCATTGATTATGGCTGATAATCTTAAGTTTGGGTCGTTTGTAGAATTTCCTTTGCTTAGGAAAGCTGCTCGACCTCAAGATGGAAAACAGTGTATGAAAGAAACAGAGGTTTTGGGTGTTGATTGCAACGTCATTTCGAATCCAGTTTTTGAAGAAGGGGATAGAGAACAGGTTGATGAAGTCAAGAAAGGTTCTTATGCGGATACTTTGAAAGACAAGAGCATTGATTTTGAACATTCGAAGGTTTCTGTTTCGCTGCAAGATGAATTTCCCGTGATTATGTTTGATGTTGAAGACAAAGAAAGATTGTTAAAGATTTCTAAACACACTTTAATTGCTAAATTTGCAACCGGTAAGCCATCAATGGAGTCCTTTAGAAATTTCTTGTCGAAGTTCAAATTTGTTGGAAGGTAGAGTGTCTCGGTCTGGGATTACAGGCATATCTTCGTGGAGTTTAATGAGTTTGATGATTTCATGAGGCTTTGGTCAAGAAATGTGTGGGTCTTGGGGAGTAAGACCATGAGATTGTTAAAGTGGACTCCTGAATTTGATCCTAACCTTGAATGTCCATTTACTCCGGCTTGGGTTTCTCTTCCTGGTCTGCCTGAGTTCTTATTTAATAAGTCTACGATTAATGAAGTTTCAAAAGTTTTGGGAACTCCATTAAAGGTCTGGGTTCCTACTGTTAATAGGGCAAGGCAGAATTGTTGTCGTGTGTGGGTTGAAGTGGATATTTCAAAGCCTTTAATTCGAAAGATGCAGTTAAAATTTGGAGATTCCGATGGTTACTGGATCAATCTGGTTTATGATAGTATTCCAATGTATTGTAGTCATTGTGCTCACATTGGGCATTCAAATGATACTTGTAAGAAGTTGGTGTCTAGTGAAAAGTTGTTGGTGAATGTTCAGGATAGGGGGACTGCTCATGATCAAGTGTCTTGTTCTCAGAAGGAGGGTGTGAATATTCAAGATTCAAATGTGGATCAGGTGGTTCACACTGAGGTTGGTAATGAAAATGTTAATAATCGTATGTTAAAGTCCATAGTTGTAGACAAGACTGCTGATTCTTTTGATATGGAATCTGATAACTTCACTCTTAGAAGAGTTGTAACTGGAGAGAATAGTGGGCCTCTTGTTAATGAATAAGATATGATTGATGCGTTGAAGACTTTAGAAAGAAAGAATATGTTCGAAATATTGAGTGATGATGTTCATAGTTCCCCGAAGCATGATGGTAGCCTTGTTTTTTCTCCTGTTAGGGACAAGATTGACAAAGAAAAGGTTAGAAGACATGATATTCAGAAGCCCAAGAAAGTGTCTAAAATATGGAGTTCTAAGGGACCGGTTTCATCTAAAATTATGAAGCTCAAAAGAGCCCATAAGCTGCCTCCTGATCAATGGCCATTACTATGATTAACTGGAACGCAAGAGGGCTTGCTAATAAGGAAATAATGCAAAGATTAAGGTCTTTGGTTATTTCTGAAAAGGCTAGTTTTGTTGCTGTTCAGGAGCCTTTTGTGAAGGCTGATAAAATGAATATTGTTGCCAGGAAATTGAAGTTAACTGGGTTCAGTGGTAATGAGAATAACAAAATTTGGGTGTTTTGGCATCAGGATTATAGGGTTGATGTGGTTTTTGACAGTGAACAATTGTTTCATTTAAAGGTTAGTCATTCTTCAATGAGTAAGGAGTTTTATGTTTTTGTGGTGTATGCAAAGTGTAGAAGGGATCAGAGGTTGTTGCTTTGGGATTCGATTAGAAGCCTTGATGTTGATGGTTGTGAATGGATCATGTTTGGTGACTTTAATATTATCTCTAGTATTCAGGAGCAGTTGTCTTGCTCTACCATTAATCAAAGAGGTATGGATGACTTTAATGGCCTGATTATAGATTGTGGGTTCATTGATGCTGGGTATTCTGGGTGTCCTTATACCTGGTCTAATGGGCATAAGTGGAAGAGGCTGGATCGTGTTTTATATAGTTCTTCTTGGTTGGAATTCTTTGACTGTACTGCAGTGTCTCACCTTGCTAGAAGCTGTTCAGACCACTGTCCTTTGGTTATTAAGGTTGCCTCCAGTTTTGAAAGGCCTAAAGATTCTTTTAGGTTTTTGAATATGTGGGTTTCTCACCCTGATTTCATGAAGACTGTTAAAGATAGCTGGTCTACTAATATTAATGGTGATATGAGGAACCCTGTCATGGTTTTTTGGATTAAGCAGCAGAGATTGAAGGGTGCTTTAAAGGCTTGGAATAGGAGTACTTTTGGGAATGTTTTTGATGCTCTTAAGAGGTCTGAAGAAAGTATCATTGCCAAGGAAATGCTTCTTCAAAGTGTCTCTAATGATGATAATAGAAGTGCTTTGGAGGAGGCTAGACAGAATCATCTAGTGTTTCTTGATAGGGAAGAGAGTTTCTGGAAGCAGAAGGCTCATGTGTCCTGGTTGAAGGATTCTGATAGGAATACTAAAGCTTATCATAGCTTTGTGAGGAAGAGGATTAAAAGGAATAGAATCCACAGAATCAAGGTTGGTGATCAGTGGCTTTCTTCTAAGGAAGACATTGGTAGTTCAGCTGTTGATTATTTCAAAGCTTTGCTTGCTCCTTGTGATAATGAGGGGACTGACTCTATCTTAATGGATGTGATCCCTTCTTTGGTTTCTGTTGATGATAACTATAGTATTTCTAAAGTTCCTGGAACTGATGAGATCTTTGATGTTATTAAGTCTTTGAGCTCAGATTCTGCTGCTGGCCCTGATGGTTACAATGGTGAGTTTTATAAGAAATGTTGGGCTGTTGTGGGCAGTGACTTGTGTGATGCTGTTAAGGGTTTCTTCAATAGTTTTCCTCTGCCTAAGGGTGTAAAGGCTACGTTGATCTGCTTAATTCCAAAGATTGATAATCCTAATAGATGGAGGGATTTTCGGCCTATTAGTTTAACTACTATGTTTTCTAGAGTTGTGGGAAAGATCATTAATAACAGGATGGCTGAGATATTACCTAAGCTTATTTCTGTGGAGCAAGGTGGCTTTGTAAAGGGGAGGTGTATCCATGATTCTATCCTTTTGGCTCAGGAGTTGAGCTTTGATATTAATAGGATTAGAAGGTTTGGCAATGTTATTGTTAAAACTGACATGACTAAAGCTTTCGATAAGCTGAATCATGTGTTCCTCTTTAAAGTTCTGGGGCTTTTTGGATTTGATGCTAAGGTTTCTGGTCTCATTGGCAGCTGCATTAACAGGGTTTGCTCTTCTATTTTGGTGAATGGAGAGCCTGTGGGGTACTTTGCTAACACTCAAGGACTTAGACAAGGGGATCCACTTTCCCCGAGTTTATTTATCCTGGCTGAAGAATATTTGATTCGAGCTATAAAGTTTACTTCTAATGGCAATAGCTTGTTCAGGTACAAGACCATAAGTGATCAAAATATTGCTTGTCTTGCTTTTGTAGACGATTTCATGGTATTTGCTAATGGAAGGGTGGAGACAATGGATCCTGTTAAAGGTGTTTTAGATCATTACCAAAATGTCTCTGGTCAGGTGATAAACACTGCTAAATCTAAGTTAATAGTATCCAACAAAATGGCACATCATCAGATTTCTATTATTGAAGATTTATGGAACATACATCATACATTTCTTCCTTTTACATATCTTGGCTCTACTATTGCCATTAGTTCAAGAATAGCTTATTTTGAAGACTTGATTTACAAGGTTAGAAGTAGAATCATGGACTGGGATAAGTTGCACTTATCATTTGCTGGCAGGCTGTTGTTGATTCAAACTGTGTTGGTTGCTTTTCCAGTTTATCATCTTCAGCATTCTCTTCTGCCTGTTGGCATTATCAATAGACTTGAAACCCTGTTGAACATGTTCCTGTGGGGAAGCAAGAGTGATAAAAGAGTTGTTAGTTGGGCCAGATGGGAAAGGTTGTGCAAGCCTATCAATGAAGGCGGTCTTAACATCAAGAAGCTTAGGGATGTTCAGTTGGTCTACTCAATGAAGTTATGGTTTAACTTCAGGATGCAGAATTCTTTCTGGGCTACTTACATGTTATCGATTTATTGCAGGAATAATATTCATCCTGTTTTGGCTATTTCTCCTAATCTCAAATCTAAGGCTTGGAATCGTGTTATCTCTGCAAGAGAGAAGGCTGAGGACTATGTTTTTTGGCTTCCTGGTCAGGGGAGTATGAGTTTCTGGTATAATAGATGGTGCTCAGACAGTCCCTTTATCAAAGTTACTGGTGACAATGACAGAAGGTTACTTTGGGACTCTGCTAATGATCTTGTTAAGGATTTTTGGTCTGATGGTTCTTGGGACTTTGATAGGCTCAGTACTAGAGTAACTATTACTGAGATTAACAAGATCATGGAGATTACACTATCTAATAATCAGGATGCTATGCTGTGGTCTTTGTCAAAGGATGGTAAGTTTAACTCGAAGGATTCATACAATCATATCAGAAATAAGGGCACTGTCACTAGTATTTATGCCAAGTCTTGGAATGCTGTGACACCAAAAAAGTGTTCATTTTTGTTATGGAGGGTGCTTCACAAGTGGGTTTCTACAGATGATGTTATGCAATCAAGAAATATCCAATTGGCTTCTAAATGTATTCACTACAATGAGGTAGAAACTACTAACCATGTCTTTGTGCAGTGTCCTCAAGCCTGGGCTGTTTGGCTCCACTTCAGTGCAATTTTCAAAGTTCAGGTGCAGCCTCACATGACGTTTCCTCACATCATCATGAGATGGTACTGGGCTGCACAAAGAAACTGTGATATTTTTACCATTCTTCAAGCCATTATTGCCTGGTCCATATGGTCTGGAAGAAACAAAAAGAAGTTAGGAAATGAAAACACAAATGTTGCTTCTGTCATTAAGCAGATTATCTTCATTTTAACTAATATGGACAATTCAAAAATTCTAAAATCGAAGCACTGGGGAATCTATGCTAAGGATGGTGTCAATATTGGTTGTGTGAATCAATCTAAAGGTTTGAACAAGCCTTTGTTTCTGAAATGGAAAAATCCTAAGTATGGCAGGTATAAAGTTAATGTTGATGGAGCCTGTACCTTTGCTCATGAAGCTGCTGGTGGTATTCTGATTCGTGACTGGAATGGTGGCATCATCAGAGGTTGTGGTAGGCTGTACGGCAAAGGAACTCCATTGATTGCTGAGTGTCGAGCCTTGTTGGATGGTCTGAAGCTGTGCAGTGATATGGGGCTTGAGAGAGTTGATGTTGAAGTTGATTCTCAGGTTCTGGTCAGTCTTTTGTCCTTTGGTAAGTCTCCTTGGTATCTTGATTCTTTGTTGAGTTGCTGTAGGAGGCTTATCAAATCGGAGATGGTGGTGAAGCATGTTTTCCGGGAGCAGAACCATGGAGCTGATTGGGTGGCCAAGGAGACGCTGAAGACTCAATCCGAGCTTGATTTCAATGGCATTGAGGCTCCATCGAAGCTAAAGGCTATTGCCTTCTTAGAGAGCCTCAATTTGGGCTATCTAAGGCTAATTGATTAGGGTTCAATTTTGTGAGCTAGGATTTATTTGGGGAAGAAGATGACTTCCCAGTTTTTTGTTAGGGTTTATGATTCAAATTTTTGTAAAATTGCATTGATAGACTTGGTTTTCTTCTATTATTCAATATAGCCCTTCATCAAAAAAAATATATTATATTAATCGATAAATATATTAATCTAATTTTTTTAATTTATTTATTTATTTTAAAATGAAATATCAATAAATATTCATTTTTAAATTTACTATTTATTTTATATTCGAAATATTATTTATATCCATCAAATATCTCATAATATTATTGTTATAATATTATTGCTATGAAATAAGTAGGTAAACATATTTGAAAATAATACGTAAAGCAAAACTATTAATCAAATGAATCATTCATTATTTAAATTATTTTATTTAACATATATATATATATATAAAAAAGAAAAATTAGATTATTTGTATTATTCAATAAACTCAGTACGTATGGAAGAAAAATGACCATCTTCGCATGTCAGTCGCTTTTCGTTTTTACTCCTAACACGTCTAGTAAGTCATCTTTATTCCGAGATATGTATAGCTTATGATGTTTGGGACCAAAGAAACGCCAATAACTTTCTTTGTGTGAACAATTTTTCCTTAATAGCCTTAAGTTCTGTTTTTTTTTATGTTATGTGATTATTCCAGAATCGAATAAAACAGAATACACTCAGAAAGTGTGATATTCCGTGGTATGTATAGCTTATGAATTTTGGGACCAAAGAACGATATTATTTGTGTCTAATATCATAACCCATAAAACATATATAGTTGTTTGATACGATAAATGTTTTTGTTCCACTTGAGAACGTATGATAAAACATGGAAATTCAAAACTCATAAAGAGGAAAAATCTAGAAGATATACATGTAACTTATGAAACAAATGCATCTCTGAACTCTGTGCAGTAGGAATTCGATTCATCCAATGTAGAATAACCATAAGTTTTTATCTCTAAAAAGGGACTAGGAATTTCAACATATAAAAGTAAGGAACATGCAGTCTCAACAAGCTGACGATGTTTTCTTTATGAAACACCATTTTATTGATGGGTGTCAGGATAAGATGGTTGATGTATGGTACCATCAGATGCAAGTAACTGAGTATATTCACTATTCAGTCATACCTACTATACTTTATCACAATAAAATGTTGAGTCTTAACAAATGCTATAAAATTTCTATAAATTCCAAGGAAGCAAGACCTTGGTTTCATAAGATAAACCCATGTCGAACGAGTATATTCATTAATAAATATAGATTATAGGTTGAACTACCCTTTGTGGAAACATAAGATGAACCATATGCATCAGAATAAATACTATCAAAATGAGCAACAAAACAAGAGACATTTTTATGAAACGGTAAAGCATATAATTTTGTCAACTTACAGCCATTAAAATCAGAAATATTACAAACAACATAACATATCTCTTAGTATTAGTTTTATAAGTAGGTGAAAGTTTTATATGTGAGGATTATCCTCACATATGTTTACCACGAATAAAGTTATTCATGACATAGCTCAAATACAAAAATTGCTTCCCATTAACTGTGTACTAACACTATAGATAGTCTTACTTTTCTGGCATATTAGCTATAGGGATAAACAAGCTCTAATTGAACCACCAATAGTAAAAAATAATAATCAAACAAACAAAAATAATCAAAGCATAATGCCAAATCGAACTAGACCAAAAAATAATACCAAAACAAACATGATAAAAGGAGGAAAACAAATCGAATAAGATCAAAGAAAAACACCACATCAAACATGATCAAAGAATAATACCAAATTCAACAAGATCAGAGAATAATACCAAATCGAACAAGATGAAAACAGAATATCAAATCGTACAGAATCAAAACATAATACTAACTTGAACATGATCAAAGCAGAATACTTAACCGAACATAATCAAAACATAACCTAAGACTAACCTAATCCATTCTACTGAAATCAAACACGGTATGGCATAACACAACCTATTATTCAAAATTCCTAAGACTAATAGTTTGATGATGATTTAATATCGAAAATTCCTAAGACTAATAGTTTGAAATCCTCACAATTATTCAACGTTATTATCTATGGGACATAAACTATTGAACTACTTATAAATTGAATCTGAATAATATAACCATTTAAAACTTGTATTAAATTATGATAAGAATGACAACTGGGTGGCTTTATTTACACTAGATATCCGAACCAAAATAACAACCCAATATATAAAACCCGAATAAAATCTACTGGTATTAGAATATTTATACCAAACGTAAACCCTTGGTTTTGGGTTACTCGCACAGGTACTCACAAAATATTCACATGTGAAAATCTGAAATAATAATTAAAACCATACTAAAATTCAGAGGCAAAATGCAAACCGACACTCAAAGAAATAAAATTTATTGCGAAATTGATGTTTTTATGGCTGGATCAATATTATGGTTGGGTCACAATATGATAGTATAGTATGTTTGATGTTTTATTTTAAAAGTAATATAATGTGCAATCGATCCACGAGAGTAAAAGTTACTATCATCTCCTATATCTGACGTACCTATATATAGAGTTGATGTGTCTTATTATTTTGGATTTGGATTTGGCTCATGCATAAGAGGTCTTATTATCGTGTATAAAGATATATTATTTAATGAAAGTCAATATTTGAATCTAAAGTAAAATAAATGGAAAAACAATGTATAAGATCGATCAATTCAGTAATATTGTTGGGAGTTTTTAAACAAAAGTCTGTATTGGATAATAAAAAGATATAATGAAAGAAGCAAGATTTTATTATTTAGTATAAAAGATGATATACTTATGAAGATCGTACCATTCCCTCGTGTGTGTGTGTGTGTATATATGTTATAGTGATTTTTGAGCTCTTGTGCATGATTCTTTTGGAAATACAACATTGAATTGCTTTCAATTTAAGCATCATTCACATACTCGATTTGGATGGTTAATGCAAAGCAACCCTTTCATCATTTTCTTATTTGAAATCAACTCCAATCCTCCAAAGTTGAGATGCCCAGATCGAAAAAATTGTACGATGTCATGTTGAATCTTAAGGATAAACATTTTGTTTTTTTACATCAATACTTTGGTTTGTTTTTTGTCTTTTATTGAAAGGTTATTATATTTTAATCAAATATCATAACGTTTCCTTAAGAGTTTTCCAAGGCTCAAGATATTGGTCTTCATGATTGGAATATAGTATAAATTTGAAATGAATTAATGATATTACTTCTTTATTTGGATGAGAATGTTTCCTTTATCTTTCACTTTTATCTTCGATTCGTCTCCTAAGGCCACACTTCCTTTTACCGATTCATCAAGCTCAACAAATGTGTTTTTTCTCACAGACACATGATCGCTTGCACCGTTGTCGAGATACCATTTTTGAATATCTTATTGTTCATTTTTTTTGTAAGTCATGAGTAACATGTTATGTTCTTAGCTTCTTTCTCTAACGTATTTCGACTTCTCTTCAACTCTTATTTTTAGGAGCTTTACTTTCAGAATTATAATATTCAAACTTTTCGCAAATAAATTTTTAGATAAATATCATAATTCAAAAGTATTTTTATTTTTTCTTACAATTTTTAGCTTTCATTTATAAATTAATATTTTCAAATTTAATGTTAAAAATTTTATGAATCGTAAATTAAGTTTAAATCTTTTAACAAAATCAATTTTATGAATCAGTAATTTTGAACATTTTGATTTCAAACATTTGAATTATGAATCGATAATTTTTTAACTTATTTTGTACTACAATATTAACATCGACGGTCTTCTCATGCTTCGTTTGATTGTTAAGTAAAGCATGTCATATTTTGATATGCTTACCAGATTATGGTAAACGTACTCATATCTTATGTAAAAGATCAATACAACCTGTTACACCAAACTCATTATTTATGTAAAGCATAATGGATTCTTGTAAAACATACTTATGTCTTATGCAAGGCAAGGCAAATATTGTAGGAGGATCATCATGCTCTACCCCAATGTTTTTGGAAGAGCTACCTTAGTTTCCTTCTCTACGAGTAGTTATTCTGTTTTCTTATCTACGATGGAATTTACCTCTCGCTCCATAGTTACAACATCAACTTGGATCTTTTCATCTTTTATGCGGTGTGTTCTAGGGAAAAGTTGGGGCAAAGTCTCTTCGATATATTTGTTCTTACATCTTGTGTTCATTAAACTTTAGACATTGTTTAACAATATAGGTAGATGAATAGTTAAAATTAATTGATGGTCCTCCAACTCTACAAACTCTAAAATATTATCGATCTTGTTTTTCAAAATAACAATTTGTTTGTTCACACTTTTTAACTTTCTTTAAGTTTTAAATTCTATTTTGAAAGCTTATCGTTTTCCCTTTCAGAATATTGTATCTTTTACTAAGCATTGTGGGTCTCGTAATATATTTTAGAGGAGTCGTGTATTTTGATGCATGATTCATTTCTTATGTTACCTGATTATTTTTTTCCTGATTCCACACTATATTTTTCTCATTTGTTTCATGGTTTAACCATGAACTCATCTAATTCATCATCAATAGATTCACTATTTTTCTTCTTTATATACCTCTTCATCATCTTCTGTTATTCCAAATGATTATTTTTAGACATCAATTAGAACAATACGTCTCTGAGAAACTTAAAAATAAAAGGTATGATTAATGTTCGTGTGACACTAGTGTTCAGGTTTTTGCAAAACTAGCCTCAAGTTGTCTGGGAAACCAATGTTAAGTTGTTTGTGGAGCTAGTATTAAGTTATGTACAAAATAATATTTCCAACATACCTTTGATCTTTCATTATTCTAATGATTCAACTAATTTATTCTCGTAGTTTTTACTAGTGCATACCATTTCAAGCAACGAGGCATTAAGGTTTTGTCAACTGGAGTTGTTGCTATTGTTGTATATCTAGAAGATATGGTTGCACCCAATATTGTTAACAATAAATAATACGATAAAAAATTTATTAAATTTTATAATAACAAAAAAGATGAGTTACTAACCACCAACAACGTGACATATCCTACGGTTTGTTTGGGAATTATTAGACAAACAAGTTTTCATGAATTTTTCTCATTCTCCCTTACTGTTTTAACCTAGTCGTAATCGTTTATTTTATCTAAGTTTTTGATGTAATGAAATATTTTTGAAGCTATCACATCTCTTAAAGTATAGAATAATAAGGTAGAGCATGATAACTGATGCAACTTCAGTAGAAGAAATCGATAGATAGACAAAACCCTTATCTCGGGTTACAAGAACACACGATTCTGCAGACAAAGAACAAATAGTTCTGTAGTCATAAGTTTGATTTTATTATTACAATAAAACAATTCTCTAATATTATTGTATGAAATAATTTATATTGGAGACATCCATAAACCCTCATAAGATGTTCTAAAAAATAAAATAGAGATATTAAAAGAAAATCTAATCAAATCTGTATCAAGGTTCGTGCTTCTGTCTTTTACGTTCTATTTATAACCGTAATACAATTTAGACAATATAATTTATAGTTACCAATGGATAAATGATATGTAGCATAAAAATATACTTATTCGAATTTTTTGTGGGATAAAAAACAGTAGAACTTGATTTGGACGACCACGACAGGAATCATGCAATGAAACTAGCCTAAAATCACAAATAACTCGAAGAATCAAATATTAATTTTTAAGTTTAATTTTATCGTTGTCTGTCATGTAAATGCATGTTTAATTTTGTTATTGAGTGGTAAAGTTAGGCATATAAATGCATGTTTAATTCCACCATCGGCCGGTAAAATTAGGCATGTAAATGCATGGCTAATTCCGACACTAGCAGATGGAAAATATACTCGTAAATTTATGTCAATTCTTTATATTGAAACTTTTTCTTCAAAAAAACTATAAAAAGATATAATTTATAATTAATATTATACTAAAAATTAAAATAGTTTGATTCATGTCAAAGTTTTCATATTAATATATATATTTCAAAGTAAAAAGAACTATTATTAACATAAAAATTTAGTAATAATAGTCAATAACAATCGGAAATATAACACTGCAAATATCGGATACAACCAATATGTATAGTACAAATGAATAATAGAATACTTAAATACTGAATACAAAAAATAAATTGAGTCCAAATTACCTACCATAAAAGAACCATAATAAGGTACACATGATAAAAACCACATCTCAAATCTCCTTATATTCACTTCGAGGATTGATATACACTTAAAAACAATTGGTGTACACCGTGCAATTGTCGTACCACCGCCGTCTCATGCTCGTTGTACACGTAGTCATCCAATTTGAATAGGATATGATTGAAGATGTCAATCCAACTCATTTTACGTAAGATACTGAGTAGTACAAAATTGTTTTACTCTTCAGAATAAATAAGCATCATCGCAAAATCCGGTAAAAGTAATACCCATAATGACGCGCATGTATAGTCATGCTAGTCATACAAAGTTGTCTGCTTTATCCATATTTTTTAAAAACCTTCTTGCACAATACAACTTGTGCAATTACATGTACGTATCCGATCTGACACAATGCTCGATTTGGATAGTACACATGTAGATGGTCTAAACCTACAATATTGTCGGTGTACCAAATTACTTCTTTATCTTGATAAAAGTCGTGAATGACTAGATATGGTTGAAAAATAACATGTAATACAAAACCATTAATCAAGTGATTTATTCAATATTTAAATTATTTTAGTTTACAAATGTGAAGAAATAAACATTACAACTTACATCATCTTTGTCTGGATGGCTCAACATAATCCACTAGTTATGTTTGGAATGATTGTCAGAATTTATGTGATAAAAATCTCAACTACCTATGAACGTTCGTGATAATGTGTACACTAAACATGGTCTTCGTTCCATGATCTAACACTTCTTCCAATTGATGATACACATGCATCAATAACCAAATACCCCAAAATACTTAACCAATTAAATTTTCAAATCATGGAGAAGGAATACATACCTAATGTTAAAGTGCATGTATATTTTTCATAAAATATAATACATCAAATAGGTGTGTTTTTCATGCTTTATTTTTTCGTTCGTGAGTATTGTGTTATCGTAGTAGAATGCAAGGTTGTTAAACATATTACAAAGTAAACTGAAACTGAGCCTTATACCGTTGCGCTTTTCAATCTCTACATATAACTCGTTGTAGTTTATCTTTAAGAGGTCGCTACCCTCATTGTGCATACCATCATTATCATCATATCACTTAAACTGTACAATCGTACATATGACCTCCAACCATATACTCGTGTGCACATCGTCTAAGGTGATGGTCATCTTACCTAATTTGAAATGGAAACTGTTAGTTTATGAATGTCATCGCTCAATGAAAACTT
This sequence comes from Limnanthes douglasii subsp. nivea, assembly GCA_036936605.1. Classification (NCBI taxonomy): domain Eukaryota; kingdom Viridiplantae; phylum Streptophyta; class Magnoliopsida; order Brassicales; family Limnanthaceae; genus Limnanthes; species Limnanthes douglasii. The sequence continues at coordinate 198,901,538 of JAUPFV010000001.1, read as the reverse complement.
TCATAATCAGTTAGTTAGGGTTGAAATTGGCCAACGAATCAGTAATTTTTCCAAACGGTATGTCGTTTAAAATAACTTGCACCTGAACTTTTTTCAAGACTACATACTCTAACACTTTCATAATGCGCGTGGAAACACATAATCCTCTCATAAAACATACAGTTTTTTGCATATTAAAAATAAAACAATATTATTTTAGTTAACAAAGCAATCATACAAAGAAATCCATGATGAAATTTGCCCACCATCTAGCAAATTTCAACATAAAATTCATGTGTGTTTGCCGAAAGCCATGTTAAAATTTGCCAAACGTCTAGTAAATTCAACATGTAAGTACACTAAACTATGGTTTCATGATTCTGATGTTCTAGATCGTTTCTAATAGTGACTACAGTTGATTTGATGGTTAGAACCGTTTGAAATGGATAATAAAATTTAATTCTAACACAAAAGAACCGAAAATAAAGCTGAATCTAACTTTAGAATTTAACATATTAAAAGTTGATATTTCTTAACATTAAATAGTCCAAAACTAAAAACTGTATGCACAATTATTTAGATTGGTGGTGAATTTAATTTAAAAAAAACTCACTGTTAAACATAGATTTCAAATGGATACGAGGAGAGTATAAATAAAGGTAAAAGTTTTGTTTTTTTGAATAATAATAATAATTGTTTTTTGGAAACCACTACCATTACTCATGTTATTTCTCTAATTTTATGGTAAAAATTTCATTTTTTATTTCATTCATCAAGGAAAATATTGATTTATCATTACTATATGTATTTATTTTATACATTAAAATATTTCATTTTCTTCTCATTATAAATGCTACTCTCCCATTCTGTTATTTCTCACCAGTAACAAAAACATAAAACCTAGAAATTAAAAATCTATCTCTCGAAATCGAAAAGCAACATACGTTAATAAATCAAAAGTCTTCTCTCTCAAATCAAGATGTTTCTATTTAAGATATTGAAAAGCCACACAAGCTCAACTCTCTCTCTCTCTGGGTATCTCGTATCCTTAAAAATTAGTTATTAATCCTCTTCAACCTCAAGACCAAAGTTTGTACGTGGAAAATAGTTTTGATTCAAACTCAAAGTTTGATTTTTTGTTACAGTTTCGATTTTAACAAATTCATTTGTTTAAATTTTGGGTTTTTTTTATTTTTTTATCTTTTTTATTTTTAGAATTTATTTGATTTTTAGAATTTGTTTGTGTAATTTTGAGTGGTTTTTGTTCGAACACCAAAAATACATTAGATATTTATTTTTATTCTTTATTTTTTTCGATTAAACCTATTTAACTTGTATCAATACACTATCTTGTTTGAAATTGAACTTGTTTAATTATTTCTCAAATTCAACTTGTTTGATTGGGTTTAGATTTGTTTGATTTGTATCAACACACTGTGTTAATCAATAATTTATTGATTTATGTCGAATTATTCTTCTTGATTAATTGATGTTATTCACTGCAAGTAATATCCGACAACCTGTGCATTGATGTTTAAGATTGAGTTGACGAATTCTACTTGCACACAGATTCTCTTAACCCAGCATGTGTATTGATGGATATTGCTGGCTATTGATGTAAATTATCCAATATTGTGTTTCTTTATTAACGGATGATTATTTCCCAACCAATGTGGAATTTCTTAACCTAAACTATGTGTTTCTTCTGTAGTTGATGTTTATTTCCCAACCAAGGTCTCATAAGAGGATACAAAAGTCATTCAGAAAACACTAACAAAATCCAAAACCACTAGCTATTGTTAAAAACTATGGTCTGAAACATAATTTGGTTTTCTTTTGTCTTGTTCCCTAACAATTAGATCATCTCCTTCGGTATGTATAAGTAAACCTTCCATATTCTTTTCATTCATCAAAAAAATTCTCACTCTCAAAAGACAAAGCAAACAATGCAATTATTTCTAGTTTTAGAATTGTTAGATTGAGCTTGTGTTTAAGCTTCAGTTACAAGTAATTGATGTTGTTTGATGCTAGAATATTAAAATTTTAAAAATTGATGTTGTTTGAACTTGTTAGGAATTTGGAATCTTAATTGAGTTTATTGTAAGTAATTGATGTTGTTTATAATTTTAGTTGAGTTTGTTGTAAGTAATTGTTTGTTGCTTGATGTTTACATGTATTGTTCTGGTCGCTCAAAACAATATTGACAGTAAAATCCAAGACAATATCTCAGATTGTCATATAATTTTAAGACACCACCCCAAAAATACATGTCACTTTGTAAATAAAAAAATTATATGTAATTCTAAGACACCATTTTGAATAGCATGAACACGACATGTAAGTGCTCTAGTGGTTGATGTTATCAATGTTATATGGTTATATTTTATAGAATGAGACATAGAAATATGTTGATGCGTTTATTTAGAGATTCATCTTCACGCGTGTAAGAAACCAAAGATGAAAATGAGTAGCCACAACCTCATAAAATTATTGATACAACGTCTAGTTCAAGAAAATATAACAAATGTGCAACTATGACAGAATCATCACTGGAGTTTATGGAAGCATTATCAGAAGATGAAGAAGTTTTAGATGAAACAATCTTGAATGTTGAAAAGGATGTGTTCGTTCCGAAATTCCCTCACATTCTTGGAAACTACAAAGGATTTGAAAAGCACACAACATATCATACCTACCATAAACGGTAAAATAATTATTCGTCCACTAAAATTTATTTATGGTTTATTTTTTTATTATGTTAATATAATTATTGATATAATTTCTAAGAAATGGAGGACGACTGTTTTATTTTTTTGCCGCTAGTAATGTGACCACACGTTAAAATCTAACCAACCCAAAGTTCAATACGAAGTGTTATCGAATACCCTGTATTCGGTCCATTGTTGGATATGTTTTATAATTTACATACCAACATCCTTTCATATTTTTTTTAAATATAGCACCCATAGACACATTCTTTCCATTTATAATTTGGAAAAAAGACGATAGCGTTTGATGACTCCGCAATAGTTATCAAGTTAGTGATCGAAAGAGAACTTGTGGAGTTGGGGGCAATATATGATTCGTGATGTCCGAGCTAAATTAGTATGAGATGTTCTCAAATTTCTGAAAAAGAAAAAAAGTATCAATCTTCTGATGTGTTGGTTGAAAGATCGTTTCTCGTCCGATCTTTTTCATGATGGCATCATCCATTTAGGGTAATGGTAATGATCATGTGTCAACTCATACATATTGTATTTTTTTTATCTTGTATTTTTTTTTATCTTGTATTGTTTTTTGAAAAAATAAAACGTACGTAAAAATCGACTAGTTATATGTAATTAGAGAGTGAGACTCAGCGGGGGTGTATGTTTGGAGGATGTACATTATTGTTGAGCTGTATAACATGTTACGTGGGGCATCATAGTATGCGACAAAATGATGAACATATTCGTTCATGTCTTAGATTGTTGGAATTTTTATCATTTCACCTGCTTCCAACCAGCAGATTGGGTAAGATTCCATCCGTATAGAGATTTCAATTATTTTCTCCCACGCGGATATCTGATCTGATAGATCAACGTACTCGAACATTTTATTTTGTGTGAGATGGATCATGAGTTTTAAAATATATTACTAACGGGTTTGTAATGAGTTACAAATGTATGTTGTTTTTGACAAGTACACCAAACTCGACCCACTAGATACATGTTATTTTAATATTTAAATTACATTATAATATAATTAATTTTTTTTTTATGTATTTATGATTTTGTTTTAATAATTTTATCGTTATTTATAGTTTATTAGATTTAAAAGTATTTAAGATTAGCTTATAATTAACAAATCTAGAGGTTGAAATTGAATAAATTTGAAAATTATATTAAAGTTCTTCTAACATAATTATGTATTTAAATAACAAATATAATATGTTAAAAAATTGAATAAATAAAAATTCTAAATAAAAAGTTTATATAAAAAATTTGTTAGTAAATTTTTAAAAATATTATTAAATTGAAGAGTCATAGTAGTATATTATTATTATTTTTTAAATAAATTATTGAGAAAATTACCCATGATACCAACTCAACTATTTCATTACCATCTAATACCCAAAAATTGCATATTACCAATGGATACTTCGACCATGGTGGAAAACCACAAATAACCATCTTTATTTATTTTTTTAAACCGTGGTTCGAGACTATGTAAAACCAACCATGCGAGACCAGGTATAACCAACCATAAGAGACCAGGAATAACTAACCATGAGAGACCAAGCAAAACCAATTATAAGAGACAAAAAAAACCAACCATGAGAGACCATACATAACCAATCATACGAGAGTAAGCATAACCAATCATACGAGATTAGGCATAACCAACCATGAGAAACCATGGATAACCAACCATGTGAGATCAGACATAACCAACCATGAGAGACCATGCATAATCAACCATGTGAGACCAGACATAACCAACCATGCGAGGCCAGATATAAAAAGTATATGAGAATATGTATAAATAAACATACACGACCAAACATAATAAATTTGGTTATGAATGATTTAGTATGTCTAGTCTCACATGTTTTTTTATACTTGATCTCGCATGTTTGGTTATGTCTAGTCTTGCATGTTTACTTATGTATGTTCTAGCATGTTCTTTTATGTCTGGTCACACATGTTTGGTTATGCGTAGTCTCATGTTGCTGACGATTGTTTCTAAATAAATTTAAAAAATATCATCAATGGATTAAGTTTTGTTCGTTTTAAAAAAACAAAACTAATAGTACTTTCAATTTTATTTTCTGAGCTTTGGTTTAAAAGATACAGATCTTTTAAAAAATAAAATAAAATAAAGTAAGAAAGAAAAGACTTTATTCAAGAATGAGAAATAGTTACATGGGTGGTGATAAATCATGAGTATTTAAGGTATTATTAGATAGTTGGGTATTGAATGCGAGTTATTTAGATAAAATTAGTATTAACCAAACATAAATGATAGTTTAGATATTAAGTAAACATAAATGATAATTTTGGTGTTAGATGCTAGTATAGTTTGTAGATAACTTTGGTGACATTTTCTTAAATTATTATTATTTTAATTTTTTTATTAAATAATTAATTGTGAAAAAATGCCATATATAAATAAATTACGAATTTGTCATAGTAAATTATGTAGTCATGACATGAACAAAGTAGTAACTTCAAACAGAGCTTTGAAAGATACAATCACTTGAGAAATCGTGATAGTGTTGTTTGAAGAAGTTAAATAGAAGACCATGTTGTTGCTTCAGTTTATGTTTCAGTTATTTTTCTTTGTAATACTTAATGTATTCTATTATCAAATAAAAGATTAAACCTTTCAAGAAACTATTTTTTTGTTTGTTCCCTAAAACAAAAAACACACAAACTTTGTTTAACGCATTCTAGATAAAGTACAAGGATTCAATCCTACATTTCGTATGAGAGCCATAATGTCTCATACGCCAGGACGTGATGATAATTACACTACCGTGGTGTGAGGCAGTGGGAGCATGCAAATAGGAGTTTCTAGAGGTAGATCTGGCTTGAGGGAGAGATCTCTATCCTTTCAGTACCTAAAACTATCTGATACAAACTACCAAGTGTGGGCTATGCAGATGAAAATTCTTATGCGTACTCAGGGAGTTTGGGAAGCAGTGGAGTCAACAGTTGACACACAAATAGACCAACTTGCACTCGTTTTACTCTACCAAGGGTTGAATGAAGAGACGTTATATCAAATTTTGGATAAAGACACCGCAAAAAGAGTGTGAGATGCATTAAAACGACTCATATTGGAGCATATTGTGTAGTTAAAGTTAAAAACTCAGGCGTTAAGGAGAGAACTAAGCAACATGGATATGGCAAAGAATGAATCCATTGATTAATACACAACAAAATATGACCATGATACTCTGTAAGATAACATTTTTTAGAACAAACATTGACATCATCTATATCATCAAAAAACATATTAGATCGTTGTCATCAAAATTTATGCTAGTGGACACGACTATTAAAGAGTTTGGTGACATCTTCTCCAAGTCTCTATAAGAAATTATATGCTCTTTAAAAGACTTTGAAGATAAGATAAAAAAGTTTGAGAATAAGAAAGGTGTTGAAATAATCTTGTACGGAAAGACAGATGTGTAAAGCAGTGGTCAAGACAGTTCTAGTAACATAAAAAAAGCCAAGGACATGGAAGAGGCCAATACATAGGTAAGGGTCGAGGCAAAGATAATTCAAGCAAAGAAGGTGACATAGAAGAAGACTTCCACATTTGACATTAAAAATGCCAGATGGTATAGCTGCAATAACTATGGTCATTTTGCTGTAAATTTCAAGAACAAAAAAGAAGTAAATATTCCCTTAATTCAGCAATGGGAGGATGATATCGTTAGAGGAAAATCTCACAAATATATTTCCAAGTACTAACTTTTTTAATCTAGGAAGAAAAAATCTTATTTTTTACACACTTATAATCCTATTTATATCCTTATCGTATCATTTCTCTCTCTCACTAAGTATATTTATCCTCTCATTAAGATCGTGGACCTATATTTATGGCTATTACTTCAGTCGTGGCCAATTACATTGGTTACTTGGTCATAAATCGAATTTAATGACTCTCGACTCCCTTTAAAGCCCTTTATTATGCGTTGATCACGTTCTTGTCTCGTAAGCATAAGCAACCGGTACATATTCTTCTGTAGACTTTGATATGACCATATCAATCTCTGTAGATGACCTCTACTCGGCTAGGTAATCACATGAGAATACTTCAATCAACTACTGTCTCGTTTTCCCAAGACCTCTACCAGCTCTGCTTGGTTATGCTTGGCTTTACTCCGTTATTTCTTGTAAGTTGACGTCAGGGTCTTACAGTTGGACCTCTACATAGTCTTCAGATTTGATATTCGTATACTGCTTTGTAATTCGTCTCGATATGGTGCGAAAACCCCTCGGTTAAGCCTTCGTTTAATCGTTGTGTGTGGCGTAAATATGTTATTTATAAGTCACCTCGATATGGTTCTAGGACCTCTCAGTGAGGCCTTGTTTAGGCCTCGGTTTACTATGATGTGATCACATATTTCCCAATATTATGTACTCCGATAAGGTCAACCTTATAAGGGCTTTCCCTAGTCTATTGAGTAGTTTTTTGAAGAAATATAATCAATTGAATAAAGTAATTAGGGAAAAAGTAGACGTGATGAATCAAAATAATGGGTTGCAACCTGGCCTACCATATCAAGTAGTGATGTGATTGACTGCCAACGTTATAATTACATGTGTCGTTTGCTAAGTGGCGCGTGCGTGATGATGGTTTGGACACAATGATGTCGTTTTTAGAGATTATGCCGCTTTGATTATTGTGTAGCGTGTTACTTTAATTATTTTGTAGATTACAAGTAACATCCCCTCATGTGTGCAATATAAAGCCAATCTTCAGGGTAAATCAAATTTGGATTAACTTGTAACTCATTAGATTATTTCCGCATTTTACTCCTAGAGAGAAAGCACCTATTCGTTGTTTTGTGAAGCATGAATCCTCACTGTCATCGTTCACCATAGATCTCATCGTTAGAGAATGTAAAATCAAAACTTAACTTATTATTATTATTGTATATTTATAGTACTAGAGGGGTTGGTCTAGGGTTATCCAGAGACCACTTAGATAGGCTTGCCAGAACGTGGTTGGCTGCCTTGATACCCACCCACTGGTAGCTTTGTTCGACGCAAACTATCTCGACTCTTACCTTTCTCTAATAATCGTTGTTGGATCATTGCAATCAGTTAATGTATAATGATGCCTTAAAAAAGGGTTGCTAAGAAAGAATATAAACCAGGTATCATCGTTGGTGACGGCGCAGAATCAGATTTTGAAAGTCTCTCTTTTTTGGAAAAGTATTTTTCGCGGGTGACGCCCAAATATGGGTATTTAACTGAAGATGGCCTTCGTGAATTAAAGGTTGGATACAGTATCCTCAATAATGTCATGGTGAGTGTACTAGTTCTTATGGAGCAACCTTATCAAGCCCAATAGAATGAAACATTCATGTACACGACCATATTCAATTGAAGTCTTCAACTACCTCTTCCCTTCTTGATTCACAATTTTTTAGTTTAATAAGGATATGCCCCATGCAATTAACGACTAACGGTTGAAGGGAGTTGCTTAGGGTAATTTTAAGTCCCACACTACTAGATATTTTTTTTCTGTCAGATTTTCTAGCTATAGTTGATGTGTCAAAACTATCATATTGTCCATTATTCTATCTTCAAATTACGAGGGTAAAAATGTTGGGTGCGTTGCCTACTCCTGATAAAAACTGGAAAAATACATTCATGTCTGTATCTGGGAATTTGGAGCACGAGAATGTTGTGATGAACCTTCAATTGGAGAGACGGTTGAGGTCTAAGTGTAAAAATTAATCCTTATATAGTTATTCTGAATATAGTCCATTGGTTACACTGGTTGAGCTGTGCTTTGTGTTTGCAGGTGAAGGAAAACACCAAGAGTGGTGTATGGAAGATTTACTAAAAGGTGTTGTAAATCTATTAATCATGTTGTCTGCGACTGCAAACGCAATATATGGCCAAGAAGCATCATACGTGTTTACGCAGGTAAATTATCTGAAGTCCGAGTTGTGGTGTGTGCGAGAGTTAGAAATCATAAAGGACGGTCAGGTAAAAAATGACAGGGAGTAGGGAAAGGACAACGGTGGCCGATTGCAAGCTTTGATGGATAAAATAGTATCAATACCTTAATAATTCAGGGATTGGGTTGATGGTGCCCCAGAGTTGCAAGGCAAGAGAGGCGTAGGACACGTCACTCTCTTGAGATAAAAGGAAAATGGAAAATAGATGCTTACGATTCAAGATGTTGGAGGAAATAGTCAGCACGATGATAACCGTACGCAGTCGGGAAATGAGGGAGTGAAGGACGGTGGTCGACGTCTATGCAAAGACTATGACGAGATGGTTGAGGAGGTATGCCCTCCATTAAAATGAAATCATGTCGTACTTAATGTTATAACAATATCACAATATAAGTTGATATTGGAGGATGAGGATGAGGAAGTGGATGGGACCCTGATGGATGAAAAAGGTGGCGAGGTATCGTTATAAGAGACAGGGAAGGAAAAGGGCAAGAGACCTGAAGTGACCGTGTTAGAAGATTCATGGGTCGATTTCGGATCAAAGAAGGTCTTCGGGAACATTGGTATACATGTGAAGTATAAGAAGATACTCGAGGAGATAACTCAATGTATGGAGCATTTTGTGAAGGGCGTGGGGGTTGCGTCATCGTTTGTGAACATATTATAAAATCAGGTCGTATTTGCGAGGCTGCCCAAGGTAATGGAATAACAGAGGATATTCCACTCGTGAGTAGTTCGATCTCTAGACCATCACTACTCATACTAGAACAACTGAAATGTTTCCTCAAATTATTGTTTTACGATAACATGCCCTTGAGCAAGATTCTTCAGCGATAACTAGAACTTGAAATCGAGGTGAGTGTTTATAAATATGTATGTTTATTTTTTATGAGGTTAGGTTCAAAATAATGTTACCTCGTATGTGTATGCAGACACATCATAGCTCTGTGGTGCTAGCCTATCGACGTATGTCCGGTGTGGACTATCAAGCAATGGAGAAGTGACGACCAGATGCCTTATTCTTTTTCGCTTTAAAGCATTTGACCCTAGATCTGGCAAGGTTCAAAAATACGTATGGGATAGCCATGGTGTGTCACGAGAAGGCCTCGCACAAAAATGAAGCGCTATGGCGATAGCCAACTTCAGTTGCTAATGAACGTGATTCGTGCAACAAGAAGTGTCTAGAACTAGTCACCAGTAGTGCTTTATTATTGATGCAAAATAATGATTAGATCAAGAAGAATGATAGTTTAATTTCTCAAAGCACTAGTATGCTCACGCATAATATGGCCTAGGCTAATAGGGTAAATGACCAATTTAAACGGATAGCCAAGCTGACCGTGGGGAATAGAAACTTGAAAGTGACCCTTAAAAATCTAAAACAGAGAAAGATCAAGTAAGGCTGGAGTTGCGGGAGAAAGAAGGGCGAGACTTACAAAAGCAAGAAAGACAAGTTATGAAGGTGGATATGGGTATGATAGAAAAGAATAAAAGGAAAATTATTTTGGAGCTACTAAAGTTAAACATAGGATGGAGGTGGGGCCGTTTAAGAAATTGGATCCTCTAGGTGATCAACTAACCGTAAGGGCACCGTGCAAATCATGTTGTCAAGAAACTAGGTGTAGAAGCCACCAAGGTTGGTGCAGAGGGCTTAGAGAAAGAATTTACTGAGATGCCTGCAGATGGTAAGGTTGCAACTTGTGCAATGGATATTAAGACCCTCCCTTTATTACGTAATGCCTAATTTGTGTATGTTGTAAAATTAAAAACTTGAACCTTGTGTTTTACCACTGGATTTGTGGTGGTGGTGTCGTATTGAATGTATAAGACAATATCTTTTGTAGTTTTTTATGCAAAAATCTGCTTGATGGTTGCTCGAAGTATTCCTATATTTATAAAATAACTAAATGGAGATTATATGTTTGTTAATCATGTGGTGACTTAACTTATCCTTACAAGATCAGGCTCAGTGTGGCCCATCGCATAGCCTTAGCAGGACGTGCCCATCAACTTAGTCGCGGAAGAGGCCATTTTGACCAATTGCATGACCCTTATAGGCTAGATATATTATCAATTTGCTTACGAATACCGGTACAAGGTATTAGGCTCAGTGTAACCCTTACATAGCCGCAATGAGCGTGACCGATTAGCCCATTCGTATTAATCGACTCAATTGGTTCAGGCTAGGTATGCCCATTACGTAGCCCGTAGGTGAGGTCTGTGAACATGTCGCATATTGTAAGGACAAGGAGAGGTAAGAAACAAACACATAAGTTAGCGAAAGAATTAAAATTTATTGAAGTAAAAGGAGTCTGATGCCTTATTAAAAAAAACTTACACCATCAAGAGGGAAAAATAACACATCTATTAATTACATAGCATGGTGATACAACATTAAATGACTTATATTCCAAGAATTCTTAAGGGTGCAACCATCTTTGTCGGCAAGGTGGAAAGCACTATGGTGTCCTTTGGAGATGATAGTGTAGGGGCCCTGCCAATTAACGCCTCACTTGCCAACAGCCTTATCAATCAAACCTTGAAAATATTTCTTCATAACAGACTGACCCAATTGTAGAGCTATTGACCTCAAATAAGAACTGAAACGTCCCATCATCAGACTTCTGTAATGCTATGTGCGCACTCGTGCTTCATAATTTTTTTATAAGCTCGATATTAACAGCACGGTCAACACCATCGCATTGATACGGTGAACAAATGCAAAGGGGTTCTGGTCTGTTGCAGTGTGTGGGTGGTGTTATAGGCCCATAACACGTCGCATAACTTTTTAGGCCACTTTCTTTTGGCATCCTCCTACTTCATTTTTATCCCATCTAGCATCGTTTGATTTGTTACCTTGACTTTCTTATTTTCCTGCGGGTAGTAGAGAGTGGAAAATGTTGGTTGATGCCATAACGCTTACCAAATGTTGTGACAATGGAATTTTGGAATTGGGGACAATTGTTTGTCATCAAAATACGTGGGATGGCAAACCGAGATAGAATATAGTGATGAACAAAGTCGCATATCTCTTGGGCTTGAGTACAAGAGAGATCTTTTGTTTCGACCAATTTAGTAAAGTAATCCACCACCACGACTAAGTATTGACACTTCCTAGTTTCCATCAATAGTTGTCCTACTTAGTTGATGCCCCATTTGCCAAAATGCCAAGGTATCGGGTAGAAAATGTTGGCTTGTTTAGCAGGAAACAAGTGTTAGCGAATTGGTGGCAAATGTGACAATGTTGTACTATTTGTTCTGCATCAGTTTCCAATTCAGGCCAGCAGTAGCCCGCAAAGAGAAATCATCAGATGAGGTTGTGGTGGCCATAATATGCTCCTGCATCCCCTACATGTAAGTCATGTAGAACCATGGTAGCTTCTTCTTGACTTAGACATAAAAGTGGTGGTGCAAAGAATATTATCCAACATGCAATACTTAGCGGCGCATAGCTGCAGTGGCCTAGTTGTGGCCTTATGTGATAGGAATGTGCCGTTACGTAGGTAAACTAAATAAGGTTGCCTCTAGTCGGTCGGGGTCTTGATCGTACAGATTTCTTCGGGTGGGATAAGTGTTTCATTAATTGGTTGTTGTTGTAGAATAAGTGGGTGCGCTCCCAAGGCGGTTATATTAGCCAAGGCATCGGCTACAGAGTTGTCAAGATGGGGGATCTTATCGTAAGATACCGATTTGAACTTAGATTCGTATTTTTCTAAAGCCATCAGGTAACTGTGAATCTTTTTTTTAACATTGTAGGTGTCGTTCACTTAGTTCACAACCAACTGTAAATTGGATTGGATTCTGAGTACATGAGCTCTTATTATCAGAGCTAATTTCATACCTTCGAGGACGGCCTCATACTCGGCTGCATTATTCGTCACCAGGAAATTAAAACAGATGGCTTGTCGGGTTTCCTCGCATGTAGGTAGTTTCAATACTATACTGGCACCGTCTCCTGATGTACTCGATGCCTCAACGGTTTTAATTATCCATTCCAGGCTGAAGTGAAAGGGTGGGGGTTAGGCTAGGCTAGAATCATTATGGGGTGTGGAAAATTATGTGAGGAAGTCGATGATGGTTTGTCCCTAGATCGCGATACATGATTAAAATTTGATATCGTACTTTTCCAACTTGATGGACCATTTGGTTAGGCGGCCAAAGATATCTGGTTTATGCAAGACATTCTTTAGAGGAAAATAAGTTCGGACGGTAATGGTGTGGTATTGGAAGTAAGTGCGCATCTTGCAAGCATTGACCATTATTCCTAATTCCAATTTATCTAAGTTAAGATAGCCAGTCTTTGTATCTAACAGAGTCTTACTAGTGTAATATATTAAGCATTTGATGCCTACTAGTTCCAGACTAACACCACGCTAACTGAAAAAGAATAGACTAATAAATATAAGATCAAAGGCTCACCAGCCACAAAAGCTGATATTGTTTATAGCGAAGTAAAATAGTTTTTTAAAGCATCAAAAACCATGTTACAATCCTCATTCCATGTAAACTTCTTTGCGCCCTGAAGTACCTCGCAGAAAGAATGGCTTTTTTCTAGGGCCCGCGATATGAAGCGGGATAGTGCGGCAAGGCGTCCTGTTAGGGATTGAATATCTTTCATATTTTTTGGAGGCTCCATCTGGATTAGTGCGGGATAGTATTTTTTCAATACTTCCAATTATTTATCGATTGTATCGGGTTTAATGATAGGTAGACCATGCATTCTTCAATCTATAATGCATCACAGTATAACAGTAAATCCCCCTCTCGGTTTAGAATGTCATATGCTCCTCGTCCTTTGGGTGCAAAGGAATCTAATTGTAGACGGAATATGCATCCATAAGGGATAAATACTCACAACCAAAAGCCGATCCAACTAACTGATTGGTGCATGGAAGCGGGAAGGTATCCTCAGGGCATTCCTGATTCAGGTCGGTGAAATCAACACACATGCACCACTGTATACCTTTCTTTTTAACCAGCAGAAGGTTCGCCACCCAAACGAGATACCGGGCTCGGCGTATATGCCCGAGCCTAAACAGCTTGTCCACTTCACTACTGATGGCCTCGTGCTTTTCAACAGAAAAGGAATGTCATCTCTGTCGTACAAGCTTAACATATCTATCTATTGCTAACTTAGAGAAAATTACAGTCGGGTCTACCCCCGACTAGTGATTAGCAGTCCACGCAAACATATCCAATTTTCCTTATTAAAAAACTTTGCAAAGAACATCTAAAAACGGGATATGCACTGTAACCAACTTGCAAGATGCAGCCTTCGGCCATAAGTTTGTCAATCGTGTCTTCAAGATCACTATCGGGTCGTTAGATTTTTCTAGGATCATCCATCTGATCGGGCGGGGGTGCTTATGCTGTCTTGGCCTCTCTCACATTTCCTGGCTAATTACTATGGTAGAGGTTTGGTGGGTTCGATAGCTATTGCATAACATGTTCTGGAAGTTCATTGGCTCCCCTTTATGATACCAACCGAGTATTTGATATGATACTTGATGCATTTCCTGAAAGTGCAAGGAGTGGCCTCCATCTGATGCAACCACGGTCTATCAGTAATAGTTTGGTAAGAGCTTGGGATGTTGAAGATCATAAAAAGTATCTTGAGTTCCTTCTTGGTAGCTCCATGGCCCACCTTAACCATAAGTTCGACCTCACTGATTGACTTAGATGATTTTCCTTCATATCCCACCAAAGTATGTTGGGTGGATTTAGATGGCAAAACCTCTAACATTCGATCATAACTGGCTTTCAAGATTATGTTGGCTGAGCTGCCTCTGTTGATGAAAACCCTGGTGACCATCATTCCTCCAATATCCAGGTTGAACGTCAAGGCATCCTCACGTGGTGTAACAACCCCACACAGATTATCATTATTAAAAGTGAGTTCAGCTACGAGATCATGGTAGTTTTGGTAGGAAGAGCCCTCGAATGCTTGCATCTCGTGCTTGGGCTTGCCCTCTTACTGGATTTTGGGCGTTGCTTATAGGTTGCCACCCCCTGAATTTATAAACAACCACTATTGGTTTACTTTGTCAACGCTTTTATCTTCCCAACATCCCATATCATCTTTCGGATGGGTATCCCTCTTTTTTGTCGTGATGGCGATGGTGCTCTTGCTGCTTAACGAAATGCACATAAGTGTCGATTAGCCTTTAAAAATCCTCTTTGAGTTGCCAGCACTTGTCGCTCGGATGTTCGTGGTCGTTACGATAAGAACAAAAGTGTATGCTCAAACGTTTGTGGTTGGGAGCGTTGATAGTGCGAGAGGACAAATGTCTTGTCCTTCCATTGGTCCTATCATAGATGGCTGAGATCGTCTCGGTTAGTGGTATAAAATGTTGCGTCGGGTTTCCGTAATGTGTCGACCGACGGTTGTTGGTTCCCCGCCCATTATCATGGAGAGGCCATTTCTCTATTATTCTTCTGTCGTATGACCCCCCCCCCCCCCCCCCCCCCGTCGGTGTATGACAGTATTCTATCTGGATATTCTCTCTTTGTTGCATCTTCAACCCAAATGAATTGGTCTGCTCGAGCTAGGAGGTCTCCCATCGTTTTCACTAAAAGACGCACTACGTCCGCGTACAACTCCCCCATTTGGTCAAGGCCTTTCTTAAAGGATGCGACAACCATAAATTATTCTAAATCTGGAAAGACATTCATGGCATGGGTAAAGTGCGTGACATATATTTTCAATGTCTCTCCTCTTCTTTGTAGAGATCCGTAATTGAGTCCCTTTTGCGTCTCGTCTCTTTATTTCCAACAAATCTATCTCTAAAGGCTCCGGACAAGCCTATGAAGTCATAAATAGAACCTTTAGGAAAACTACTAAACCAATTCATGCATTATCTTCAAGGTTCATGGAGAGGGCTCTGCAGAGCATGACATCATCCGAATTGAAAACCATCATCATATTCTTGAGCTGCTCCAAATGCATTTCTGGTTCTCATGTGCCACCATAGGCTTCTATTCTGAATGGATTGGACTTTCTAGGGAGTTAAAATTTGAGGATATTTTACACGAAAGAAGATTCTTTAAGCACTTATGCGGTCATTTTTAGAAGGACTTGGTCATATTGTAGGTTTTCATTCTCTCTAGCTCGCTTGGGAGGTGCTGGTGTACCTCTCTGTGTAGTTCCTGCTCCTTGGACCGTTTTTACCATTTCTCTCGCCTTCTCATTATCCATCGTCCTCATACTTAGTATATTGGTCTTATCGATATGATCGACTGGCCTCGACTCCCGAACACTGCTTCCCCTGGTTGTTCCCTCGCACCTTAGTTGTTTAACGTATGAAAGACATTGTTTATTTCTACCAAGGTTGCTATTGTTGCCTGCTCTTTGACCTCCTAGTCTTGGGCTACCCTTTGATTAACCTACTGCATATGCCTTATCTTTTGTTCCAACTAGTGGACTGTGGACACAGACACGGGGTTGCTCACTCCTGTCTCAGGCTCAATATGTTTTATAACGCCCACCGCTACCAATGAAGTGATTTCTTGGTCAGTCGAAGTAGAGGGTTGACCGCCCTCAATTCGAGTTTTAGTGACGTTCATATTTTGATTCTCCAAGTCAACGGTACCGCTAAGAGGCACCTGAATTTGCACATTGACTTGATCCACCACATACCTCTGATTGTATACAATATGATTTCTCTCATAAGTATTCCTTTCGATCCTAGATCGTGTTACTACCGTGGTTCAGAGCTTTTTGTTTACTAGATTCCCACAGATGACGCCAAATTTGTTAGAGTAAAACCTCATAAATATTTGTCAGGTAGTAACTTTATTAATCTACGAAGAAAAGATCTTCCGTTTTTATACACTTATAATCTTATTTATATCCTTATCGTATCATTTATCTCTCCCATTAAGTATATTTATCCTATTATTAAGATCTTAGACCAATATTTATTCCCATTACTTCAGTCGTGAGCAGTTATGCTGATTACTTGGTCATAAATCACATTTAATGACTTTTAACTCCCTTTAAAGCTCTTTATTATGCGTTGATCACGTTCACGCTTTGTAAGCATTGGCAACCGAAACCTATTCTTCTATAGACTTCGATTTGGCTGTATCGGTCTCTGTAGACGGTCTTTGCTCGGCTAGGTTATCGCATGGGAAAACTTCAATCAACTAGTGTCTAGTTTTCCCAAGACCTCTGTTCGGCTCTGCTTATTCCTTGTGGAGTGATGTTGGCATCTTATAGTTGGACCTCTACTTAGCCTTCATATTTCATATGCATACGATGCTTTGTAAGTCATCTCGGTATGATGGGTAAAACCCTTGGTTAATCCTCGATTTAGTCGTTGTGTGTGGCGTAGATATGATATTTGTAAGTCACCTCGACATGGTTCCAAGACCTCTTGGTTAGGCCATGTTTAAGCCTCGGTTCAGTACCATATGATCATATCTTTCCTAACATAATCTAATCCAATAAGGGTAGCCTTATTAGATGTTACGTTGCTCGTAGGTGAGATATGTGCTTTAAAATCAGAATATAAAAAATTTCTGATTAACATTAAAGAACATAACATGGAATCTAATGAAATGTTAGGAGAGATGATATGGTACTTTAATAGTAGAGCTAGTAATCATATGACTGAATCAACAAACTTGCTAATGAACTTCAACAATTCTGTTAACGAATTAGTCAAATTTAGAGATGAATCTGAAATTATGATACAAAGAAGAGGAAATGCTACATTCAAACAAAAATTTGGAAACTAATTGAAGATGAAAAATGTATATTACATCCATGGTTTAAAAAGTAATATCAATAGTCTTGGACAATTAGATGAAGTTAGAGTCAAAATGTCTATTGAAGAAGGCTTTCTGAAAATCCTTGATACAAAACAGCAATTGATCTCCAAAATTTCGAGAGCTGAAAAAGTCCTTTACACCTTGAAACGTTCAGTTGCAAATGATAATTGTTTGGTGATCCAGAATAAGACTGCATGAGATTTGTGGCACGCTAGGTTTAGACACATAAATTACAAAACCTTATCGGTGTTGGAAAGAGATGAGTTGGTCACAGGACTGAGTGGATCTAAAGTGATCGACCTGACATATGAAAATTTCACTCTCAGTAAACAACACAAGACATCATTCCCATAGATGACCATGTATCAAGCAAAAAATAATTTTGAAATTTTTCATGTGGACTTGTGTGAACCGATTTCACCACTAACTCGTAGAGGAATTCTGGAGTTTGAACAACAAATGAAGAAAGTGTTTGATATGAGTGACTTAGGGTTATTGAATTATTAGCTTGGAAATCAAGTTGTTCATAGACCAAGCTACATCAGTTTATATCAGTCAAGCTATGCACTGAAAGTCTTGGATAAGGTGAATATGGAGGATTGCAAATTGTGCAAAGTTCGGATGAATTCACACATGAAACTATGCAAAGATAATGATAACCCACCTGTAGACACGACGATGTATCAAAGTATCATTGACAGCTTGCAGTACTTGGTGAATACAAGGCATTATCTAACATTCTTAGTAAGTCGTAAGTAGGTTCATGGAAAGGTCATCCATGAAACATTTCGCTACTGTAAAACAAATATTGAGGTATGTCAAAGGTACTTTAAATTTAGGTTGTATGTATGAAAGAGGTGAAGCTAAGAATTTCAAATTAGTTTTATACACTTATGGAGATCTAACACGAGTTGTTGATGATTGGAAATGCACATCGGGTATTATATTCTTGCTACAAAGAGTCCTATTACATGGATGTCACAAAAACAGATAAAAGTAGCATTGTCTTCATGTGAGGCTGAGTATGCAGCAGCCACATATAGCGTTTGTCAAGGTATTTAGTTGAAGAATCTGTTGGAGGAGATGACTGGAGAAAAGTTTAAATTTGTCGTGATTAAAATTAATAACAAGTTTGCAATATCATTTGCAAAGAATACGGTGTTTCACACTGAAGTGATGAGGACGCTTTCTTCAAGTAAGATAGAAATAATATAGAGACATAAACAAGACCAAACAGAGGGGTTCTTTATGTGAAACCAAGGAGACCCATAAAGAATACACTAACGCAACACTCAATATCAATTGGCCAATACCAAATCAAGGGGTATCGACGTCTTAACAAGACAACTTGCAATCTAACAGCCAAGATCATCAGCAACAATCGCTCCGAGGTATAACAAAAAAGAAACCAAACAGAGGCCTCACCGAGCATAGGCTGCATACAAAGAAAAACGGGCATAACAAGGCCCGTAAAAGAATATCGCGCATCTATTAAAACTTGAAAATCGTAGTCATTAGCTACGACTATTAAAGATATCATAAAATAGGTCAGCATTTATTTAAAAGGTTATGGACTAAAAAGACTCACGTAACGGACCATGACTAGAGTAATGGCCATAATTATAGGGTCATTACCATAAATACTGGTGCATGATCGACATTAAGGGTATGTAATTAGTGGGAAACTAAAACTGCTTTGTGAACAACATAAATATGTTCGCGATTATATAAAAAGCTATTTTTTCTTCCCCGATTAATAAAATTACTACTTGGCAAATTATTTGTTATATTTATGTTTAACGAATTTGGTGTCATCTGTGAGAACTCTAAAAAACAACACGCATAGTAGTAAGATTCTTTGAACCATGGTAGTAACACGATCTGAGATTGAAAAGGAAGTTCCTCAGCAAAGTGAGGCGACAGACCACCGGAGAATTATGGTGGATCAGGTGGACTGGAAAATCCAGTTGCTTCCTATCATTGTCACCAATCCAAAAATTACAAAAACAAACCACGTTTAAGTAGGACCCCGAGGTGTTCAGTCGTAAACTATAACAGAAATAGAGATCACGTCGCTCACACTGGTAGATGTTGTGGGCCCTATCACACCAAAAGCAGTAGCAGAAAATCCAACCATCATGTCGAAATTCTAGCAGCTGGAGCAGCAGGTTTAGCATATGCATCAGGAACAACAAAGGGTAGTTCGTGACCAGGATGCCAAGGAGCAAGCAACGAAAGCAACCATGGCAAAACTAAATGATGCACTGCATGATTTAACAGCCAAGATACGGGGAAACAAACGTGGGGGCACCGTTTGGGGGTGGAGACAGTCGTGCAAATTGATAGGACAAATCTTCCAAATGTGAGCATAAAGAAGAATACGAAGGTGAAAGAAGGGGCAAAAGATTATCCAAAGAACATGAACCACGACGTGATGAGAAACCAGACGCCTCGAAGAGGGCTCGGGAGAATGAGAACCTGCAATAAGATCAAGTCCGCCCAAAAATGTATGCATATGTTCTTAAGGAGTCTCCATTTTTGGAAAATATCCTTGAAGCCTATCTTCCCAAAAGGTTTGACCTGTTCAGAATGGAAGCATACGATGGCACATAGGACCCTGAAAGGCACTTTTAGCAGTTCCACAATATGATGATAATGTTTAACCCAGATGATACCAGGCTCTACAGAGCCTTGTCCATGACTCTTAAAGTTAATGTCATGGACTGTTAGCAATTTTCCGAAGGATTCTATTTATGACTTCGCAGCTTTATGGAGTGCCTTTCGAGAAAGATTCGTGGGGAACAAAGAACTTCAGTGCGAAAGCGATTCCATTATGAACCTCTATCAAAGCAAATACGAGTAATTAAAAAGCTACATCAACAGTTTTGTCCACTCCATGAATGTTTTACCAAATTTGAAGGAAAATATGGCGGCCGCCTCCCTCAAGAGAGGCCTCAACTGACGGGGGAAGCTGTACGCATATCTGGTTAAATTTCTAGTAACAACGATGTGAGATCTTTTGTCCTGAGAAGATTAGTTTATCTTGGTGGACTATGCTACAAAGGGGGATTCACCAATAAGATACCCGTCTGAGACTATTGGAGGATTGTATGATAGGAGAAGAATGGATATTAGGCCTCGCCATGAGGGTGTTCGTGATACTAGCAGCCGCCGAACTACGCACTACGAAAACCTAACTTGATGCTTGACCCCTTTAACCGAAATGATCTCGGTTATCTATAATCCGACAAAGGGAATGACAAGGTACCATCTTCTTCGTATTACGAGCACTCCCGGTCACAAACGATCAAACATGAACTTTTTATCTTACCATAATTATCAAGGTCACCCAACTAATCAATGCTGGCAGCTCAAGGAGGAGATTTAGAGGTTGATAGATAACGGTGAACTCATCTAGTTCGTTAAGCAACAAGATCACTATCGCCAACCTGAGCAAAAGGAGGAACCCCGACCGGTCAATGACGAAGTTCTCTAGGAAGACAAAATAGTGGACAAAGGAAAACAATAGTGGTTATTCACTATCTATAGGGGAGAAACTCTTCCATGAAGCAACCTAAATTCTACCAAAAGGGAAAAACCTAACCACAAAGTACAGGTTGTTGAGGGTTCATCCTACCATAAGTACCACGACTCAGTAGCCGACCTTACATTTAACGATGATTATCTTCATGGGGTCACCATACCCCACGAGGATGTGTTAACGGTTAACTTGAACATCGGCGGGGTAATGGTCACAAGGGTTTTAGTCGACGGGGGAATCTCGGCCAATATAATCTTCAAAACCAGTTATGATCGTATGTTAGAGGTACCACCATATAAACCCACCCAACATACTTTGGTAGGATACAAAGGGAAATCATCTTAGTGCTTTGGAGAGGTTGAGTTTAAGGTCAAGGTAGGTCATGGGGTTACCAAAAAAGAACTCAAGATGTTGTTTATGATCTCCAATACTCCCAGATCTTACCATGTTATCATCCGTCGACCATGGCTACACCGGATGGAGGCCACTCCTTGCATTTTCAGACAACGCATCAAGTATCCAGTAGGGAACGCGATAGGTACAATCAGGGGGATCCATCGGACTGCTAGAACTTGTTATGCAGTAATTTTTTACCCATTTAAGCCTCTCCCATGGCATGTAACCGACAAAGGGGAGCGCGGAGAAGCCAATACAACCATCCCCTCACCCGGCCCTATAGATGACCGAAGGGAGATTGACAACCCGATGCTATGCCTACAGATTTAGTTGAGGTACTTGAGGGTGAGGTCCATACTTTACGTTTAGATAACAATTTGAATCCTGCTTTTAAACATTCGTTGATAGACTTGTTAAGAAGAAACTTGGATATTTTTTCTTGGAATACTAGTGATGTGTTAGGGGTAGACCCATCTATAATTTGCCATCAATTAGCGTGGATATGTATGCTAAACCTGTACTACAAAATTTTTGTTCATTTTCTGTTGAAAAACATGAGGCCATAAGTGCTGAGGTAGATAAACTATCTCGACTCAGGTATATATGCCGAGCTCGGTACCCGATCTGGGTCGCATGTGCGTCAACTTCACGGATCTCAACCAGGCATGCCCCAAAGTCGATTTCCCGCTTCCTTGTATGGACCATTTGGTAGACTCGGCATCTAGTTATGAATTATTATTTTTTATGGATGCCTACTCGGGATACTATCAGATTCGTTTGCAGAAATCTGATGAGGAATACATGATGTTCAAAATTGAGCAAGGTCTTTATTTCTACAGCATAATGTCGTTCAACTTAAAGAATGCAATTTCCACTTACCAATATCTCGTGAACCATATATTCAAAGACCACTTAGGATACCATATTGAGGCATATATTGAAAATATGATCGTTAACATCAACACGATCGACAAACAACTTGAGGTTCTATAAATTTTGTTCGATCTCTTACGATAGTTTAATATAAAACTTAACCCAGTTAAATGTTCTTTCGGAGTATGTAGTAGCAAGTTCATAGGGTACATAGTCAGTAAGAAAGGCATAGAAGCCGACCCTACCTAGCTACAAGCAGTCATCCAGATGGCACCCCAAAAGAATATCAAGAAGGTTCAATGCCTGACAGGGCGCCTCACTGCATTATCTCATTTCATATCAAGGGTCTCGGACAAAAGCCACCCCTTCTTCAAAGTCCTCCAATGTCTAATTTTTTTTGCATGGAGCGAGGAGTGTAATAAGGCTTTTGAAGCACTAAAGAATTATCTCACATCACTAGAAATATTGTCAGCCCCTATGGCATGTGAGCCTCTGTTTTTGTATTTATATGTCTCTTATTTTTCACTAAGTGCGGTTATGATAAGGGAACCATATGGTATCCAACACCCGATATACTACACCCGTAAAACCCTGGTTGATGCGAAGACTCGTTATCTTAACCTGGAAAAGTTGGCACTATGTATGATAATTGCCGCTCTAAAAATGCGCCCCTGCTTGCAGGGGCACACAATTACCGTATGCACGTCAAATTTACTCTAAAAAATATGTTACAGAAACCTGATGCATTTGGTCGGTTAACCAAGTGGAGAATTGAATTGGGGGAGTATGACATCAAGTTCGAACCCCACACTGCGATCAAGGGGAAAGCCATCGTAGATTTCCTTACACATTATCCTCGCCCCGTGACCATTTTTTTCTCAGTCGATCCCTCGTCTGATTACAATCATATACGATTTATTATTGACACTGATGAGGCCTCAGGTACAATAGGAGGAGGTGTCGGTATCATCCTAAGGTTACCATTAGGAGAAGAAATTCATCAAGCCATCCTTTTTAACTTTCCGGTAACTAATAATGCGGCTGAATATGAGGCGGTTATCTGAGGTATGAAGTTAACTGATATATGAGGCTCAAATACTTAGGATCCGCTTCAATTCCCACCTGATTGTCAACCAAGCCAATGGTACCTATGATGCCAAAAAAAGGATTCGTAATTATTTTACGGTCTTAAAATAGTATGAATCCAAGTTTATGAAAGTTCTTTATGATCAAGTACCCCGCATCGACAACTTCACAGCCAATGCATTGGCTAAAATAAAAGCTTCAGGAGAAAAACCGCTTATCATCTTACAAGAACTTCTAATTACTGAGACTCTTAGTCTGCCTGACACCATTTGCACAATCGAGAAGACCAACAATTAGAGTATGAAACGAACATTACTATGATGCCTAAGTCAAGAAGAAGCTACCAAAGTTCTATATGACTTTCATACCGGGGACATTTGGGCACATTGTGGCTACCGTAGCCTCATTATGAACTTTCGTTTAGATGGGTATTACTAGCCAAAGTTAGCAAAATATATCGAGTGAATTGTGCAACAGTGCCATCCATGTGAGCAATTCATCAACATCGGTCATCTACCAAGTGAGCCGATGCATTCGACTACAATTCATTGCCATTTCGATAAATGAGCACTGATTTAGTTGGCCCACTACAATTGGAAACCAGGAAGCGTCAGTTTTTTATTGTAGCCGTGGATTATTTTACTAAATGGGTCGAAAAAAATCTCTCTCTCGCACTCGGGCCCAATAAATTTGTGCCTTTATTCATCATCAGATTGTGTCTTTGGCCCAAAATTATATGGTCACGATATTCTGCAAGCGTTCTGGCATCAACCAACACTTTTCCATCCCTTACTACCCACAAACAAATGGACAAGTAGAGGTCACCAATAGGACGATGGTGGATGAGATAAAAAAAAGAAGCTAGAGGGTGCAAAGAAAAAATGTCCAGACAAACTAAGCAAAGTCTTATGGGCCTACCGTACTACCCCACGGACTACAACAGGTGAAAACCATTTCACGCTTGTTTATGGTATTGAATCTGTTGTACCACCATAAATCATTATCCCAAGTCACCGGGTCGCGAATTATACCGAGGCCACAAATGATACCGACCGAGCTATTAATGTGGATCTTATAAAGGATCATCACGACCAAGCACGTGTAAAAGCAGAGCACTATCAAAGTCTGATGAGGGGCCGTTTCAATTTCCACCTTAAGCCACGAATTCTGCACGTAGATGACTCTGTTATAAAGAAGGTTTTTCACGGATCATGAGATAAAGCTATTGAAAAGTTATGCCCTAATTGGGAGAGCCCTTACACCATCATTTCCAACGGGCACCACAGAGCTTATCTCATTACCGATGTAGAAGGCCGTACCATAAAACACCCTTGAAATATAAGTCACATAAAATTATATCACCACGCTATGTAATTTGTAGTTGCGCTTTTTTTCTCCCTTGATGGCGCGTGAGGATTTTTAACGAGGCATCCTACTTCATCTTTACTTCAATGAATTTTTCTTGTTTTCGCCAAAAGCATATGTTTGTCTAATATTTTTCTCGATCCTTACAATTACAAACGGGTCAATGACCACACCTTCGGGATACGCAAAGGGCCATATTGAGCGCGGACCATTTAAGTCGATTAATATGAACGGGCTGATTAGCCACACCTGCAAGCTACATAAGGGAAATATTGAGCCCAATACCTTGTATCAGTATTAATAACCGAACTGATTAAATATCAAGCCCTTTCAGTGTCTGCAAATGGTCAAAATGACCACTCCTGCAAACCATCTGAGGGGGATGTCTCACTCAAGCTACGCGATGAGCCATATTGAAATAGATCTTGTAAAGGTCCATTACATCGCCATATAATTCAAAAACATATGTATCTCCATCAAGTTTATCTACGGTATCTTTACATACATCATGTTGACAACTATTGAAAATTACATAACAAAATACATCAACCATTATTCTCAAAATATTCTCCTTCACACCACAGCTCCAGTTGTTAACCACATAAATTTCAGTTCTTAAATACAATGCACAAAATTAAACATTAGGTAAAATTAGCAAGGCATTTGTCTCCACGGTTCCTACACCAGTAGTAGAAGCACCAATCAGTCCTTGTCCCAAGCCTCCTGCTGCTACATCGACAGACTTTTCGACCCATTTTTTTTTCTGAGACTCTAACACAGTCATGGCTATACCTCCCAAGGATAGTCGCTCTTCCACAAGTACTAATATTTTCAATGATCCCAATTCCATGTCAGAGTTCAGCTTCAGTACCTCTACAAGCGTCTCTTTTTTTATTTTATTTTCCATTATCCCCATAGTTATTTCCATAATTTGTCTTTCACGCTCCTTCAAGTCAGCCTCTGCTTTTTTCAACAACTCCCTCTTTGGACGCTCCATCTTAGACTTCAGATCTTTAACAATTACTTTTAACCTTCCATTCTCCATAGTTATCTCCGTAATGCGCTTGGACTGCTCCTCAACCCTCTGAGCCTGAGCTATATTTTGTGTAAGCAGACTAAAGCTCTGCGACATCAGCTCGTCATTCTTTTTTATAAGACCATTGTCCTGCGTTGTCAGCATTACACCATTCGTGGTAAGTTTCTTACATTTTCCCCGCATGCATCACGAGCACTAGTGACTAAGGCTAATTCATGTCAAAACCCATCATTGGCCTAAGACAATTTTTCATACCGCGCCTTGGCCGATCTGTACGCATTTTTGAATCGAGCAAGCTCGGTGGTCAATCCTTTACTAACCCAAAAATGCATTGCATAAGGGTTCCACTTCTCCATCACCTGATAGTCTGCACTTGACATGCGTCGGTAAGATAACACAACAGAATTATGATGCACCTGCATACATATTAAGGTCAGACATTCTATCCTCACTTAATGGTCTCATAATTTTCAATTTTTAAACATAAGTAAACATTGTTTACCTCGATGGCGAGCTCCAATTATCGGTGTATCATAGGCATATTATCATAAAATGATAACTCTGGACAACGTTTGAGCTACTCCAATATGAGCATAGATGGACGCGGTATCACCATGTTCACATGATGAATCTCCTCAGCCACTCTAGCACCTCAGGTAACCTGAACGCTTGATCATTTATTAGAGCGAGGTCTGGCCTAACGATGTTCACAAATAAGGACCCTGCACCTATCCCTTGTACAAAGTTAACATAGGGCAACCTTACACCTACGCCCTTTACAAAAATATTCATTCGATGCGCTATTTCATATGGAATTTCTTTCATCTTCTCTTGCATACCGCTACTCTCACGAGCATGCTGCGACTGACCTTTCACCTTGGCCTCGTCCAACACTATAACCTCAGGAGCCTTTCCTTTTTCTTGCTCCACATCAGGGACCGATGTATCAACGCTCTTGTTTTCAGGCACATTATCTTCAGTTTATTTATCCCCATCTCCCAAACTAAGTTTATGTTGCGATAACAGAACTACATTCATAATAAATCGATTTATTTTCAAAGGAAAACATTTCTCCTCCTCAGTTTCCTTATCATATTCAAGAGAGAGACGAACATGCTCTTTTACTACTTCATCCCCAGATTGCGCAACATTATCTTCTTATTGGCTGTCATCCACAACATCTTGAATGGTCAGCATTTCCTCAACTCATTGTGTCCTTGTGGGGGTGAAGCATCTTCCACGTCCCTAACGTTTCCAATCTGGAGTACTGCCAGCCCGAAACCTACACTATTACGATCACGATACCTCTTCTCTTTCTGAGCAATCAAATAGTTGGGATAACTCGCCTCAACCAATGCTACCAACAAGGGATTTTCCCAACACTCAAGTAAATTAGGGAAAACACATCTAAATCAGGCCAAGAGTATCCCCAATACGACGTGAATATCAGTAAAACCACATGAGATTTATACAAAGCTAGGTTTCGAGCATACCTTTCATCGACCAGAAGAATCTGCAACGCATAGCTATGGCGAAAAGCTTTGGCTTTCAAAAGTTACAAGAGTATTTTCAATTCCCTTAGGAATTAATTTAACTTTGCATAAATGACTTGAAAGATTAAGATAAATGTTTTACACCAAAATCGGTTCTCCAACCCACATGTGATGGGACACCAGTTGTCATACATTTTAATTAAAAATCATGTTTCCTCATATTCGAAGCGCCATAATCCATCGAAACGACTTCATGTGTCAGAACTGTCATATCGCGCACGCCACTTTGAGACCGCCACGTGTCATGCTACCGTCGGAAAACACCTACTTCTTTGTCAGCAATAATCAGGGCACACGTGACAAAATGGTGATTCAATTATTTTACCATATACTCTTCCTCATAAACTGTTATTCCATCGATTATTTTTTTTTAAATTAATGGATTAGGGGGAGCCCTGATGAGGACGCCTTCGTCAAGTAATAGATCAAGCAAAGTTGAGCATATGAAAATAATATAGATACATAAATAAGACCAAATCGAGGGGTTCTTTATGTGAAACCGAGGTGACCCATAAACAATACAGTAACGCACACTCAATATCAAATGGTCAAGGCCAAATCGAGGGGTATCGACGTCTTAACAAGACAACTTGCGATCTATCATGCAAGATCATCACTAGCAACCGTGCCAAGGTATAACCGAGAGACCGAGAGACATCGACACTATCTTACAAAAAGAAACCGAGCAGAGGCCTCACCGAGCAGAAACCACATACAAATAACAACGGGCAGAACGATGTCCGTCAAAGAATAACACGTATATACAAACGCTTGAAAAGTCTAGTCATCAGCTACGACTATTAAAGATATTATAAAAGAGGTCAACACTTATTTTAAAACTTATTGACTAAGAAGACTCATGTAATGAACCATGACTATAGTAATGACCATAATTATAAGACCATTGCCATACATACGGGTCCGTGATCGAGATTAAAGAAATTATATAATTAGTGGGAAAGTGAAACTTCTTTGTAAACATTATAGATACATTCACGATTATGTAAAAAGCTCGATCTGTATTAGAGACAGGAAGAACCAGAGGAGATTATTTATTATATTTTCCCTCAAAAAGTAAACACACTGATGTGAAATTTCATTTCATAAGAGAGTGTTTGTTAAAGTCATTTTGAGGTGGAGTCAAACCAGAAAATAAGCTTGTAAATTTATTGACAAAACTATTGAACAAAGACGAATTTGAAATGCTAACTAAAGGGATTGGGGTTAGAAGATCGTGAACATTTGGTTCGGTTTGGTTGGTATATTAAAATATTTGATTTCAACTGAAACCGACCGAACGAATATATTATATATAATATATATTTGCAAGTATTATGCTGGTAACCTCTTAAGATCATTGTTTTAAACAGACGGCTCCGCACTGAATTAATCTGTTAAGGTTATTTGTTGATATTAACTTCCAAATATTTTAATTGAAGTAGAAATGCCTAAATGGCCCTGTTTTGGACCCTAGGTAGGGATGGCAATTCATGTGTTGTCTGGTTCGATCCGGTCAGGTTTTGTTCGGCCCGAACATAGAACGGGCCGGGTTCAAGTTAAGAAATTTTAACCTGCAACCGGGCAGGGTCAGTTCGGGTTTCTAGTTTGTCCGACCCGCTTCGGCCTGAAAATAATAAAAATATATATAAATTAATTTTATATATATAATAACAATAATATATAAAAAATTATTAAAATATTTAAAATTAATGTCCGCAGGTCAGGTCGGATTGGCCGACAGACATGAACGTACGAGCTTGAATCTAAAAATTTAAATCCTGGAGCGGGTCGGACCGGATTCGGACTCAAGTATCCAAAAAGCGGGTTCGTACGGGCCAGCCCGAACCCGGCCCACAAACGGCCCATTGCCCTCCCTAACTCCAGGGATGCAGCCGACTAGGTTAGTTGAAAAGTGCTGATGCTTTATATTTAGGCTGAATAGCTGTTAGTTTTAGGGTGCATTGTCTAATATTTGTTTAGTTTATAAGGAGGTACTGTTAAGCAATGTAGTTTATAGGGCTGTTATCGGTCCGCTTCGGTCTGGGTTTTGACGGAACAGTACCGCTAAGCTTTTGGTTCTAATTTTTGGAACCGGACCGGACCGCTAAGCTTTCGATTCTAATTTTTGGAACCGGACCGGACCGCTAAGCTTTCGGTTCGGTCTGGTACGGTTCGGTTCAGTTCGGTCCGATTTGGTTCGGTTTCGGTTCGGGTTCGGTCCGAGTTCGGTTCGGTCCGGTCCCGTTTCGGTATGTTTCGGTTCGGTCCGGTTTCAGTTCGGTTCCTTATCGGTCCGGTTTGGTCCACTAAAAAAAATTAAATCTAATTAAAATTTGATTTTTATTTATTTTTATTTAAATGAATACTAATATTTATAAATGAATGTTTGATTTCGTTAAAAATTGGTAATTAACTATTAATTTTGGTTATATATTCAATAAAAGAATAAATAATAATAATAATAATAAATAATCGATTCTAACAGTTTTATTGGTCCGATTCCCTATCGGTTCTATCGGTTCGATTCCGTATCGGTTCTATCGGTTTACCGGTTTTATCTGTTCGATTCCATATCGGTTTATCGGTTTTATCAGTTTATCAGTCTTATCGGTTCGGTTCCTAACCGATTTTTTGTTTCGGTTCCTTATCGGTTTTCGGTTTTTAGAATGGAACCGCGAACCAAACCGTTAAGGTTCGGTCCGGTTCTCGGTCCGGTCCTTATCGGTTCGGTTCCGGTCCGGTTCTCAGTTCCGAAGAACCGTTGACAAGAGGTACTGTTAAAGCAATAAGTGCGGTTCAATCATTACCGAATTAACCGAAATTTTATTGGTAGGTTCGGTTTGTATATATATATATATATATATGTATATAGCTAGTTCGGTTTTCGGTTCTGGTAGGTTTTTGGACCGAAATGACCCAATGCTCGCCTTTCCCTGGGCATATCGGGACAAATAAGGTAATCAGTTCTCCAATTCTCAATTTCAGATTTTCGTTGCTTATCAGCAGTCACTTAAAAAATATACATGATTATTATTGTCATCGAAGATTATTGTAGATATAGAGTTTAGGCTTGGAATGAAAGTGAATTTTTTGTATAGTTAAAAAATATCCCGAGTTTCATGTGATTTTCAATAGATTATGCATAACAGAATATTTTAAGGTAATTTTCGTTTGTTGATGATGATAACTTTACTCTAAAAGGTGATTTGCTTAATGGGTCAAGTCATGGTACTGTGATTCATCAAAGAATTAGAGAGACTATGCTACTATTACAACGTCTACTGCACTCACTGGCTGGTGTGTCATCACTTCTATCTTGTTCAGTTCAACTACAGGGTAAGTACTCGATTCTTTTGTTATTTTGATTCAATGCATTGTTTAACTCTTTGACACTTCAGATTTTTTAGCTGTGTTGTGGTGCAACCAAACACATTGGTCTTTGGTTTTAGTATTAGCTGATAAGCAATGGAATTGTTTGGCACTGTATACAGTTTGGTTAGTTAGGGTTGATACTGATTTCCGTCAACATAGTCATAGATGATGTCTTCTAATGCAGATGTTTGATAGAAGGATAGAAGTCGAAGTATTCAAACACAATTTTATTGAGATTATATTGGTTGTTTTGTCCATTCTTTGGAGGAGCACGGTCCTGGACCAAGATTTCTAGTTTCCAACTTTGTCTCACAGTTTATAGAGGATAAAAGTACACTCAGAATGATAAGACAACTACAGTGAGAAATCCGTGGTATGCATTGTGTCAGGGAGAAATGTAATACCAAGGGTTTAAAAACAGATGATGATTTGCTCTTGGTATAGTTTTCAGCTTTACGTTCATTATTGTACTGGATTTTCCCCCTTCTTTATCATTTACCAAGAATAGGGTAATCTGTTACATGGAAAATGAGGTTAAAATATGGAAATATGGATAATAATCCACATTCTAGTTATAAAATAACATCAAAAATAGATTTAGAAAAAGAAAAATAAGAAATTGTGGATGTATGTCCGGGGATCTTTAAATATCTCGTATACAGCCTCCATTATCCCATAATTGATCTCTATAGATTGGATAAATATGTCAGAATTGGAAATTCTATATATCATTTGAAGTAATTTTGTAATACGACGTCGGGTTTTAATATATATTATATTAGGTTGTGCAGAGCTTTTTTATGACATTAAAAGAAATGGTCTTGCTTAGTTTGATAATCTTCCATCATGATGATTTCATAGTTTTGAAGAATTATGGGTAAATTTGAAATAGATTTGAAGACCAACTTCTACCATAAACCGACTCCTATTATCAATATTGAAGAAGTCGGCAAGTCGACTCCATCTGTAAAATAAAGGATGAGGAGTCAGGATTCCTCATCGTCAACTATTCAGGAAAGCAAGTCGACTTTTCATAAACTAAAAGGTAAAAAGGCCACTAACAGAATTAAATAAAAATCGACATGCCTAGTCTTTTTAAAAGAATGTAAAGGTTTAAGGCTTGATCCTTCCAGTAGACACTATCACTTTTTTTGAAGGTTCGAGATCCCAAAGCCATTCTGAGTGACATCGGAAGGAAATGACTAAACACTTAGATAAATATTTCGTAAATAAAAGACAAAATATTTTGGTCTTCTAAAAACTTTGGTTCAACACATAAATAATTCTTTGATCTTCAAAGTATTTTGGTTCAAAAAAGAAATTAAAGAGTTAAACATGATGGACACTTATTTGGTCTCAAAATCATCGTTTCTCTTATTGACCTCGACGTCATTGTTTTTATCACTGGCTTTGGCTACAACATCATCTTTGGCATGTGGATTTTTAAAGTATATATGACCTTCATTTACAAATTTTTAGGTTCCAACTAGATCGTCGAGACCTAGGCATATAGGGGATTAACAAAGTTTTTCAATTAGGATTCATCCTAATTTTCATCCACTTCCTTCCTGATGTAATCCATCTCGGCTCCCTCGAGGCGATCCTCTTTTGGGATACTAAGCCACAAGTTTTCCAAATGTTAGTCATGAACATCTCATAGAAACCAAGGACCATATCAGCTTGAATTCTTTCCATTTCATCATTGGTCATTCAATGTCCAATCTTTCGTCTTTGAGATAACTTGATATTTCAATTACTCACTAATTTCTAATTTCTTTAAATCTGATATCTCGACCTCAAGCTCATCTTTATTTTTCTTATATTTTTGTTTTGCCACCTCCTTCGGATTTTTTATCCTTTAATTATTCTTCTCCCAAGATGCATCATTCGCCTCCTAATGATATTGAGCTCAATATGAAGAGATACTTTGCTTCATAAGCTCGGCCTCAACCTCGGCTATAACTCTGGCTTTCTTAAGGGGAGCTTTTAATAGGCTGGGGAACTTGGGCAAGTGTATGTTACGTTACTTGGTTAGGTCTTGGGTCATGTCGAATGTGTTGCTCATAATTAAAATAATGGATAAGAAAACATTGAACATCTATCATCACTGCTATTAAATGTAGCTGAAGCATAGTTATATATTAGTTACTTTGACGATAATGGTAACTTGTCATGCGTAGGAATAGGTCAAAGGTTTTCTCTGTTGGAGCTATAGAAAGCCTTTTGGCTGCTAATCCATACCTGGCTACCACATGCCTCAGGTCTTGTGCCTTCCAACCGTTGGCACGAGGAGCCTATTTTTCCTAATGGCTCCCTCATTTCCCTGGCTAGATTTAAGCCTAATTGGAGATCAACATTTGAAAATCCACCGATCCACCAACGGTTTCAGCCCTACTCGCGGAATGTTTCGCGTGAGCCTCAGTTTTCTTCTTTTCTTCCTCATCATTTTTAGTCTCAATCTCTTTTGTCTTAACACGTTTCCGCAAAAGTGATCACAGTCATTCTCGGATATTTTATCGCACATTTTCCCTTGTTGCAAGAAATAACTTGGTTGAGGGTGTTGTCATGGTTGCCAGTGCTTAAATTTGTGCCTTTTACGTTAATTAGTGGTTTCTAGAATCGAAAGTTTGGTTCATATGTGAGGCTTGAACAAGTTCTATGGGGTGAATATAGAATAAAATTGCTTGGACCGGTTTTATGCCATAAAGTCCCCAAGATCGATGAAGGACTGTCTCTTTGATACTTTTAAAAGTAGTATAATCGTCCAAACTCTGCAATATAAAAAACAATAATGTTAAATAGCAGACAACAATTTCAGACAGAGTAATAAAACATTGAAGTAATAAGGATGAAAAACTAGCTCTTTACTGTCTACCTGACAACTACTTTTTACTTTTTACCCGAATTTATAAGGTCGTCTATTATTTTATGATGGTTATGCCGGACAATATAGTAGAAAGAGAAGATAGATCATTGTAATTTTGGGAGGTGACCACAAGTTATTTTATTTTGAAACCAACTAATTTGGAGGCTATCAATGAGTTGATGATAGCCTTCCATGTGTTAGGAGTATCATAGTTAAGGAAAGAATCCAAAAGTACAAAAAACCTCACAAGTTTAGAATTGAGAGGCATCTGACACAAGCCTCCGGTTCATTACGAGGTCTATTAACTGTTTAAGCCGAGTTGTTTAATCCATCAATAATTTTAGCCCTAGTCGCACAATATTTGGCCATAGCGGGAGCCTCATTTTTCTTATTTATTTCTCATCCCCTTTAGTTTTAATCTCTGTCGTCTTAAAGTTCTTCCGCAAAGGAATGACCCCAGTCATTCTCGGATGTTTTATCATACATTTCGTCCTTACTGGAAGAAATAACTTGGTTGAGGGTGTCGTCCTGATTGCCAGTACTTGAAGTCGTACCTTCTCTATTGTTAGAGATTTCATTGTAGGATTCTTTGAATCGAATATTTGGTTCTTCATGTAGGGTTTGAACAAGTTCTTTAGGGTAAATAAAGAATGGAATTGCTTGGACCAGTTTTGAGCTACCAACTTCCCAAGATAAATCAAATGACTCGTCTCTCTGATAGTTATCAAATTAGTATAATCATCCAAACTCTGAAATACAAGAAAAACTTAGTGTTAAATAACAGACTATTGTTTTGGATAGAGTACTAAAATTCCAAAGTAACAACACCTAAAATACTAGTTCTTTACTTTTTACCTGGAAACTACTTTGGGTTATATAAGGGGCTTAGATTTTGTTAGACTCTCATACTCGGTTATAAAGATAAAACTATTCTTCCAATTTTTATACAAAATGTTAAGGTTGATTATTATTTATGATGGTTCTGCATGACAATATAGTAGAAAGATACGGGGGTTCATTATAATTCGAGACATCACCATTAATTATTTTATTTTGAATAGAATACCAACCAAGTTTGAGTCTATCAAGGAGTTGATCACAATATTCCAGGTGTTAGGAATAGCTTGTCTATGGTACAAATTTAAAAGTTAAAAAAACCTCACAATTTCAAACTGTTTGGCCAAAGTTAATTTCTTATAGTTAGCGCACAAAGAACGACTATCTCGGGGAAGGCTACCACGAGAAGTGTGACTCTGAGGAGTATGACTCCTAGACTTGTTTTGAGACACGGTCTCTTCATCTCTCACTTCGCGACTCTTTGATCCAGAACCCTTATCTTTTTCAAACACTTTCCTTCTATAAAAAACCATTTAACCATCTTCTTGAATTTTCAGTCGTCTTTCATTTCTCATATCCCCCTCAAACGAAGGATTGATTCATTCAAGTTGAGTTTGTCTCGCAAGAAAAAGGAAGACACTTTGAGGGAGAGGTTTTGTAAGCAAATCAGAAATTTGATCATGAGATGGTACATAACGGATGTCAAGAGTTCCTTGAAGAACTTGATCCCTGACAAAATGGACATCGAGATCGACATATTTCGTTCGGGTGTGAAAAGAAGGATTAGATGCAAGGGATTTGGACCCCAAATTGTCACACCAAATCACTGGTGACCGAGAAACTGGAAAATTTAGTTCCTTCAAGGCGGAGCACAGCCATATTAGTTCAGCAAAAAGATTTGCAAGCGCATGATATTCTAATTCGGTACTGGAGCGTGCCACAACGTGTTGTTTCTTGGAGGACCACGAGACAAGGGTATCCCCAAAGAACATACAATATCCACCAACAGAGCAGAAATCGTCAACAAAGGAAGCCTAGTCAGTATCTGTGAAACCCCTCAAATACAGCTCAGGACTATGTTTGATGTGGAGACCCAGTGACACAGTACTAGATAAGTAACCACATACTCGTTTAACTGCATGTAGATGAGCATTTATAGGGTTTTATTGAAATTAGCTTAGTTTATTCACTGCGTAGGTAATGTATGCTCGTGTATGAAGGAGATATTACAGCGAGCCCCTAATATGCTCATGTATTGTGTAGGTTGCTTCAAAAGGTCTCCATCATAGAGGGAGAGAGCGGGTGTAATACACATTGGAGTGGAGCATGCATTAACATTGGTAAGTCCGACTGTATTTAGCAAGTTACGAATATATTTCTGTTGAGAAAGATGAAAACCTGTAGAGTCCCTGACCACGTCTATTCCCAGAAAGTAGAGTAGATCACCTAAGTCTTTAAATGAAAACGTAGAATTAAACCTGTTGATGAACCGTTGTAGGTGAAAGGGTTGGTTACCTATGATGATGATGTCATCTGCATAGACAAGTAGGATAATTATGAGTTGACTAGACTCATAGGATAACATAGACATGTAAGCTTTAGAGTTCTTAAAACCTTAATGAATTAGAGTGTCTTTTAAATTTGAATATCAGGCCCTTGGGTATTGTTTTAGCCCATGCAGATCCTTTATGAAGTTGACATACATGAGATGGCCTGGTAGAATCTTCAAACCCATATGGTGGTTTTATGAAGACAGCCTATGTTACTTCACCATTTAGTAATAGCGTTATTGATGTTAAGTTGTCTGACCATCCAGTCTTTTGACACTGCTAGAGTTAGGATAAGTCTGATGCTGGAGGAATCAATCATTGGACTAAAAGTCTCAGTGAAGTCCACACGAGGAGTTTGATGAAAGCCTTTTGCCACCAGTTTGGCTTTGTGATGCTGGACTGTCCCATCTGTATTGTATTTAACCTTATAGACCCACTTGTTCCCAATTAGATTCATGGTAGGAGTCCAAGGCACCAAAGACCAGGTTTTGTTGTAAACTAGAGTATTAAACTCAGCCAACATAGCCTTAAAACAAATAGGATTAGTAATAACATCAGAAAACTTTAGTTGGCTCTGTAGAAATCTTTGGTGTAATAGTGGTAAGACCTACAAACAGACGATTAGGTTTACCGATCCCATTTTTGGACCTTGTTGTCATGGGATGTGTGTTTGAGAACTGTGATCTTGTTTATTTTGATATGATATTTGAGTTGTTGGTTGAATCTATGACATGTGACTAGTTGGTTGATACGGTGATTGTATGATTAGTGGTAGAAGTGATGTGTGGGTGATGTTGAGTAATATGATTAGGTGATGTGTTTGTATGAAATGGAGATTGAAAATATGGTATGGTGGTCTCAAGTTATTCATGAATGTTAGTGAGAATATGTAGTTTGTTTGTATCTATTTGTGTTGATGACTGTGATGTGGTATATTCTGGATGTTTAGGTAGTGTATGTGGTAGTGGGCTGGTAGAGATAGGGTGGCTTAAGGAAGCCAAACCAGACATACGAGTTGGATGAGGTAGACTAGATATATCAAGACCAGGATTAAAGGTAGTTACACATTGTGACCCGGGTTGTTTAAGATTTTGGAAACCAGTCAGGAAAGGGAGCTGTAGTTCATTGAAAACAACATGTCTAGAGATGTAGATCCTACCAATTGAGTTAAGGCACTTTTACCCTTTATGAGTGTCACTGGATCCTAGAAAAACACACTTAATTGAGTGAAAACCAAACTTGTGAGTTTGATAAGGTCTCAAACATGGAAAACAAGCACAACCAAAGACTTTAAGAAATGAATAGTTTAATTTAATATGAAATAGTGTTTTAAAAGGTAACAGGTTCCTTAGAATGGTTGTAGGTAGTCTGTTGATTAGATAGGCAGCAGTGAGAAAAGCCTTTGGCCAGTAAGAGAAATGAACTTTAGGTTGAGCTAATAAAGTGATCCCTATTTCAACTAGGTGCATGTGTTTCCTCTCAATGATACCGACCGAGCTATTAATGTGGATCTTATAAAAGATCATCGCGACCAAGCACGTGTACAAGCAGAGCACTATCGAAGTCTGATGAGGGGCCGTTTCAATTCCCACCTTAAGCCACGAATTCTGCAGGTAGATGACTCTGTTATAAAGAAGGTTTTTCACGGATCAGGAGATAAGGCTATTGAAAAGTTATGCCCTAATTATGAGAGCCCATACACCATCATTTCCAAGGGGCACCACAGAGCTTATCTCATTACCGATGTAGAAGGTCGCACCGTAAAACACCCTTGAAATATAAGTCATATAAAATTATATCACCACGCTACGTAATTTGTAGTTGCGCTTTTTTTCGCCCTTGATGGCGCGTGAGGATTTTTAACGAGGCATCATACCTCATCTTTACTTTAATGAATTTTTCTTGTTTTCGCCAAAAGCATATGTTTGTCTAATATTTTTCTCGATCCTTACAATTGCAAACGGGTCAATGACCACACCTTCGGGATATGCAAAGGGCCATATTGAGCGCGGACCATTTAAGTCGATTAATACGAACGGGCTGATTAGCCACACGTGCGAGCTACATAAGGGAAATATTAAGCCCAATACCTTGTATCAGTATTAATAAACGAACTGATTAAATATCAAGCCCTTTAAGTGTCTGCAAATGGTCAAAACGACCACTCCTACAAACCATCTGAGGAGGATGTCTCACTCAAGCTACGCGATGAGCCATATTGAAATAGATCTTGTAAAGGTCCATTACATCGCCATATAATTCAAAAACATATGTATCTCCATCAAGTTTATCTACGGTATCTTTACATACATCATGTTGACAACTATTGAAAATTACATAACAAAATGCATCAACCATTATTCTCAAAACATTCTCCTTCACACCACAGCTCCAGTTGTTAACCACATAAATTTAAGTTCTTAAATACAATGCACAAAATTAAACATTAGGTAAAATAAGCAAGGCATTTGTCTCCATGGTTCCTACACCAGTAGTAGAAGCACCAATCAGTCCTTGTCCCAAGCCTCTCGCGGCTACATCGACAGACCTTTCGACCCATTTTTTTGTCTGAGACTCTAACACAGTCATGGCTGTACCTCCCAAGGATAGTCGCTCTTCCACAAGTACTAATATTTCCAATGATCCCAATTCCATGTCTGAGTTCAGCTTCAGTAGCTCTACAAGCGTCTCTTTTTTATTTTTTTTCCATTATCCCCATGGTTATTTCCATAATTTGTCTTTCACGCTCCTTCAAGTCAACCTCTGCTTTTTTCAACAACTCCCTCTTTGGACGCTCCATTTTAGAATTCAGATCTTTAACAATTATTTTTGACCTTCCATTCTCCATAGTTATCTCTGTAATACGCTTGGACTGCTCCTCAACCCTCTGAGCCTGAGCTATATTTTGTGTAAGCAGACTAAAGCTCTGCAACATCAGCTCGTCATTCTTTTTTATAAGTCCATTATCCTGCGTTGTCAGCATTACACCATTCGTGGTAAGTCTCTTACATTTTCCCCGCATGCATCACGAGCACTAGTGACTACGGCTAATTCATGTCGAAACCCATAATTGGTCTGAGACAATTTTTCATACCGCGCTTTGGCCGATCTGTACGCATTTTTGAATCGAGCAAGCTCGGTGGTAAATCCTTTACTAACCCAAAAATGCATTGCATAAGGGTTCCACTTCTCCATCACCTGATAGTCTGCATTTGACATGCGTCGGTAAGATAACACAACAGAATTATGATGCACTTGCATACATATTAAGGTCAGACATTTTATCCTCACTTAATGGTCTCATCATTTTCAATTTTTAAACATAAGTAAACACTGTTTACCTCGATGGAGAGCTCCAATTGTCGGTGTATCATAGGCATATTATCATAAAATGATAACTCTGGACAACGTTTGAGCTACTCCAACATGAGCATAGATGGACGCGGTATCACCATGTTCACATGATGAATCTCCTCAGCCACTCCAGCACCTCAGGTAACCTGAACGCTTGATTATTTATTGGAGCGAGGTCTGGCCTAACGATGTTCACAAATAAGGACCCCGCACCTATCCCTTGTACAAAGTTAACATAGGACAACCTTACACATACGCCCTTTACAAAAATCTTCATTCGATGCGCTATTTCATATGGAATTTCTTTCCTCTTCTCTTGTATACCGCTACTCTCACGAGCATGCTGTGACTGACCTTCCACCCTGGCCTCGTCCAACACTATCACCTCATGAGCCTTTCTTTTTTCTTGCTCCACATCAGGGACCGATGTATCAACACTCTTGTTTTCTGGCACATTATCTTCAGTTTATTCATCCCCATCTCCCAAACTAAGTTTATGTTGCGATAACATAACTACATTCAGAACAAATTGATTTCTTTTCAAAGGAAAACATTTCTCCTCCTCAGTTTCCTTATCATATTCAAGAGAGAGACGAACATGCTCCTTTACTACTTCATCCCCAGATTGCGCAACATTATCTTCTTATTGGCTGCCATCCACAACATCTTGAATGGTCAGCATTTCCTCAACATTTTCATTGTGTCCATGTGGGGGTGAAGCATCTTCCACGTCCCTAACGTTTCCAATCTGGAGTACTGCCAGCCCGAAACCTGCACTATTACGATCACGATACCTCTTCTCTGTCCGAGCAATCAAATAGCTGGAATAACTCGCCTCAACCAATGCTACCAACAAAGGATTTTCCCAACACTCAAGTAAATTAGGGAAAATACATCTAAATCAGGCCAAGAGTAGCCCCAATACGACGCGAATATCAGTAAAACCACACGAGATTTATACAAAGCTAGGTTTCGAGCATACCTTTCATCTACCAGAGGAATCTGCAACGCATAGCTATGGCAAAAAGCTTTGGATTCTAAAAGTTACAAGAGTATTTTCATTTCCCTTAGGAATTAATTTAACTTTGCATCAATTACTTGAAAGATTAAGATAAATATTTTACACCAAAATCGGTTCTCCAACCCACATATGATGGGACACCAATTGTCATACATTTTATTTAAAAATCATGTTTCCTCATATTCGAAGCGCCATAATCCATCGAAACGACTTCATGTGTCAGAACTGTCATATCGCGCGCGCCACTTTGAGACCGCCACGTGTCATGCTACCGTCAGACAACACCTACTTCTTTGTCAGCAATAATCAAATACAGGGCACAACCAAACTTAATTGAGTGAAAACCAAACTTGTGAGTTTGATAAGGTCTCAAACAGGGAAAATAAGCACAACCAAAGACTTTAAGAAATGAATAGTTTAATTTAATATGAAATAGTGTTTTAAAAGGTAACAGGTTCCTTAGAATGGTTGTAGGTAGTTTGTTGATTAGATAGGCAGCAGTGAGAAAAGCCTATGGCCAGTAAGAGAAATGAACTTTAGGTTGAGCTAATAAAGTGATCCATATTTCAGCTAGGTGCATGTGTTTCCTCTCAGCTCTGTTATTTTGGGCAGAGGTGTGAGGACACGAAGTTCTAAGAAGAATGTCACATCATTTAGCAAGAGGCACAAATGATCTGAATTCCCCACCCCAATCAGATTGGAGAGCCTTGTTTTAAATAGTTTCTCCTTTCTTTATTAGGGTGTATACCCAAGTGAACCTTGAGTAATCATAAACAAATATAATATAGTACTTGAAACCAGTTTTAAAACGAGTAGGAGATGGCCCCATAAGTCTGAATGGATTAGATCTAGAGCATGTATAGAATGAGACTCAGATCTGCTATAAGGTAAAGAGTGGGATTTCCCAAGTTGGGATGAATCACAAAACACACTTTCATTTCTTAGAATAGAAGATAGGTTACATTATTTCAAAACAACACCTAGAATTTTATATGAAGGATGGCCAACCCTCTTGTGTCATCCTTCTTTTAGAAAAACAGAAAACATAGACTCAGACTGACCCTGATGTAAGCTAGAAGTAGTAAAAACTTTTGGAGACTTACTGGAACATTTAATATTGGGCTTGCTATTACTTGTGAGTGTCTCCAGCTGATATACACCTTGGTTAGTTTTCCCTGTAAGCAGCATCATCCTTGTTCTCTTGTCCTTGACAAAACAACATTTTTTGTGAAATACCAAAGAAATAGGGTTATGTAGTGTAATATGATGAACAAATAGAAGGTTCTTTTTAATTTTAAGAACATGTAATACATTTTGTAGTGATAATAATCTGTTTGTAGATATTTCTAGATCAGTTTTTCCTATATGCTGAATTCTAAGTCTTTATCTACTGCCAACAACAATAGATTTCTTACCAGAGTACTCAGTTTTCTGAGTCATGAGATTTGGAAACCCTGTCACATGATGACTTGCTCCACTGTCCAAAAACTATGCATTATATTCAGTTGTGTCTTGAGTAACCATATAGGCTCCTTGCGCTTGTCTTTGCTTGTACTAAGGTGTATATATAGTCCCCATGACACTGTGATCATCTCTAGAACAGTATTAAGGACATGAATGTCCATATCGACCAAATATTTGACATGTTGGTCTGTTTGGAGTGGTGTACCTGCCACTCATGCCTCCCTTGTAGGTAGATCTACCACGTTGGTTATTATTTCTCCCTCTTTTAAACCTGACTTATCCTTTATATGATTTTTGGCCTCTGTAGTTGTTAAAATTGTTGTTCTTGTTGTTATGTTTGTTATCTCTTCTTAAACTTGTTGTTACTATGTTTAGGTTTGCTAAGATCTGAGTGGCCTTGTTCAACTAGATCAATCTATTCTCAAAGTTTAAGAGAGTAGACTATAAGTCTAGCCAGTTGTACATTTCCCT
Organism: Limnanthes douglasii subsp. nivea; assembly: GCA_036936605.1. Classification (NCBI taxonomy): domain Eukaryota; kingdom Viridiplantae; phylum Streptophyta; class Magnoliopsida; order Brassicales; family Limnanthaceae; genus Limnanthes; species Limnanthes douglasii. The sequence goes on along the minus strand of JAUPFV010000001.1, from coordinate 198,859,316 downwards.
TTCTGCCAAGCTGACTGTAATGGGAGTGTACTCTGAGTCTAATCCGGCCAATATATGAGATACAAGGTGATCAATAGGTAGATGTGATCCTACCAAAGCAAGGTTATCAACAAGATTCTTCATTTGGTTAAGGTAATCCTTCATAGAACTCCCTTCTTTTCGAGTTTTCTGAAACTCAGATCTAAGAAGCATTATTCTCGATCTTGTTTGTGAGCCAGTTAATCTCACAACAACATCTCATAGACCCTTTGCAGTCTCTTTTTCCATCAAGTGAGACGTAATTTCTGAAGTCATAGTGTTAAACAACCAACCCATAAGGAGTTGGTATTTGCTTATCCAGATCTTATAGGCAGGATTTCTAGTGACGTTGCCATCTATATCAGTAACATGTTTGGGAGGACATGGTTCTTCACCAGTGATAAAATCCCCTAGGTCATTTCATGTTATCACTGGTAAGACCATAATCTTCCACAACATAAAATTGTGTTTATTTAACTTGACAGAAGTAAATGATGCCATTTTATTCATTTTCAGGTGTATGCTTTCATCACTAAGGATATCACCAGAGTAAGGAGCTGTGGCATATGTTTCAATGGATAAAGGTGACTCATTTTTTGCCATTTTTCAGGAAAAACCTGCTCTGATACTAAGAGAAACCTGGGAGACCTCGTAATAAAGAAATAGAGCTATTTAGAATGGTGATTTTTTTTTGTATTATTGATATCACTAACTCTTTTCATTCTCTTTTACAAGTATATATATATATATATATTAAAAAAAGATAAGGTGAAGAATCTAAAGCTAGGTTGTTACACATTGGGAATGTCACCTAGCACTAGGAATCTTTTATTGTTAGTAGTAGATATAATTATGTTTTGTATAATAGAAAAAAGAGAGAGATAGCTGTAAGAGACATGTTGTAATCGAATTAGGCTTTAAGGCCTTGTTTATTTTAGTTGGGCTTCGTTTTAATTTTTTGAGTTGGTTTTGATTTGTTGGGCTCGGATTTATCAATAAAAAGGCCCATAGTATATAAGTTACTTATGGATAAAACCTTAATTACTTTACCCTTGGTTTGAGATACGGTCTCTTCATCTCTCCCTTTGCGACTCTTTGAGTCAGAACCCTTATCATTTACAAATAATTTCCTTCTATAAAAAACCATTGAACCATATTCTTGAATTTCAAGTCATCTTTCATTTCTCATAAAAAAAATAAGGGATACTATTTTTCTAACTGTTACTCCTTCCGTCCTATAATTTATGTCATTTAGAAAATATTTTTTATCCTATTTTACATGTCGTTTTAGTATATCAATGAAAAAATTAATATTGTTTATTGTTTTTTACCAATTGGATTTGTTTCTTTTTAATTTGTTTATAAAAACGAGAAAAAATTATGACATTGTTTAATACTTGTATGTAACCTTAAAACAATATGTATTATGGAACGGATAAAGTATTACTTATTGGGGCGTATTAAATTATAATAAAATGTCTAAATAATTCAACCATTTTTGTACACGTCTTTTGACGCCAAAATTCATCCACCATATCTATCGATTGTTGATGAACATGTTCTCTATCTTTAAGATGTTAAAACCTCGACCTTAGTTTTATCAAACTCCTTAAATATATTACCAACACTTGATATGCTTCAAAATCTCAAGGTTATTTCAAATTCTTTAAGTTTTTAAATATATTTTTATATTTTTAACCTCCACTCCATGTTATCACGATGAACATATTTTTGAAACCTTTTTGTACTTGTAAATTAAGGAACCAAGGAGTTTTAAGCTTAGATTATTCGGTTTATATCTACGTAAATTACTATAGGAAAATGATCAGAACCTATTTAATCTAATGAGCTATTTTAACTGGTTTTTTAAATGACTTATGAGATATTTGAAAAGGACATTATATATTGGAGTGTGTTATAATCAATAGTATAGATATAATAAGATATTGAGAGGATATGTATCATCTGATTATCCAGATTGTCTTTATACAAGGAGGTCAATTTGAAACTATTTGTTTATAGTGTATGATAGAGTAGTTAGTCAAAGAGCTATACTGCAGAAGGTTGTTTTCTTGTCATCTACAAAAGTTAAATATATAGTTATTGTTGATGCAGTAAAGGAATCCATATAGCTCAATGGATTGCTAAGTAAGATCATTAGTAGGAAAAAGTAAGTTACATTGTTATGTGATTATGTTAGTGCTCTTTAATTGATGAAAAATTTGAAGTTCCATCAAATAACAAAATATGTAGATGAGAAGCTTCACTTCATCTTAGATGTGGCAGAGAAAGATAAAGTTTAAGTTGCAAAGATTGAAACTCAATATAATCCTTTAGATGCTCTTACAAATGTATTGCCAATTTTAAAGTTCACATGTTGAATGGGACTTGTCCAAGTCTGAGATATAGGTGAATTGTATGCCTTTGGGAAATAGTAATTAGAATATTATAACAACGAATATTTGATTCATTACAAGCCTAGGTGGATAATTTTAAGTGTATGCTTTAATTGAGATGATTAGATGCAATCTTGGGTTTAAAGGTTTTATCTAATGTAGGGTTTCAAGTCATATGAAAGGTTAAACTTCTACAGGGTTTGGATTCAATGTAGTGGGTTTTGGCCTTTGTAGGGTTGTGACCTCAACATGAATTTTTAATCTCGGTTGAGTTTGGTATTGTACATGAGACAAATCTTGGTAGGAGACAAATCTCAGCATGGTGAGAAAAGGCTTTGAGAAGTTTCTTCTCGAGAAACTGAAACGTTCGGCTATCATTTAGAACGCAATGTAGATTGATTATATATATTAGAAATGGTTTAATTGAGAATAATTAATGCGAAAAAATAGTACAAGTTTGTTATAAATGAGCTGGATGTACTATTTGATCACAGTTATTGATCTGGAATATAGTATACATATATAATAAACATATTATACGAGTTGATAAAATTTGTAGATCTGGATCTTTTGTAGTTGCATTGGTTTTCTATTCTGATCATGGTCTAACCTACACTCATTTTTATTCTATTTATAAAAATAATACAACACATAGATAAAAGAGAGAAAGAAAATAATATCTTAGAAATCTAATATGTAGAGAGAAAAATCATTCTTGCTTATTACAGAGTTTCTAAAAAGAGAAAGGTTTGTTTTTAGAGAATGACGCTTAAGAAGAAATATGGAATCCCGTAAGATATTATTGCAAATTAATACTATATTTTAAAGAACTTTAGACATTGTATATTTGTTTGTGTTTTGTCTTCTTTAAAATTCCTTGTGTTTAGTCTATCTAAACAAAATTGGGTTTATTCGCTCATAGATGTAGGATTTCTCCATAATCAAACCACGTAAATTCTATTTTGATTATATTTCTTGTCACCATTTTTTCCCGACAATAAGAACTTTGTTGTAGAGACTATAGTGTCAAAATTCAAGTGATCAAGCTTAAACAAACTAGCTTGTCGAAATTTGGTTATGAGTTTTCATTAATCTTTATTCTCCGTGTAGGTGAATCGTACTAGATATAGAGTTTTGTAAAGTTCCTACCTTATAAGTTTCCTCAATAAGTGTTGTAGTGAGTGTGGGGATAAAATATTCAATTTGGAACTCAAATGAATGGTGTGGTGATCAACACTCTGGATATTTACGAAGATAAGTTCAATAAAATGTGTTGGTTATTATATATATATATAATTAAAATTAACATTTAAAAATATCAACAATAAAAATAACGAAAACAATAATAATAACAATAACAATAACAAGTTTTTATTTAAATTAATTTTAAAAAATAAAATGTAATCTACAAATAATTTGGGGTTTTCACTATACTCTAACTATATATATAAGTGTGGATATGAAATATATTTTTTTACTAATCATAACTACATAGATAACATAAATTTATTACAGATATTTTCGAGTATTTATCATAGATAGTAAATATATAACGATTAAATATGGGATATCATTATTCAAATAATAAGAGTTAATTCCACCAACATGACGTTTAAAGTTGGATTCTCATTCACGACCAAGGAGATGAAACATATCTACGAATTGAAGTTCGTTCATACATGCAAAAACAAAATCATGCATTTTGGAAACACAATGTCCGCAAGTAACATTTATTTAAGATTGTATGTTATATAAATATATAATTTAATACCATAGTTTAATCAAAAAAATATTATTTATGGTTGTACTTTAGTTGAAATTATTATTTAAGATAGTGGTTTAGTTATACCAAATAATTTAAGCTTGTACATTATTTGACAAAATTATTAAAAAGGCAATGGTTTGGTTGAAAAATATTATATAAGGTAGTATGTTACTTGAAATGTTATTTAAGTCAATGGTTTATTATATATAATTAATTAAGATTGTACGTTATTTGAAAATATTTTTAAGTCCATGGTTTAGTTAAAAATTATTATTTAAGTCCACTTTTTAGTTGAGCAATATTATTTAAAGTCATGCGTTAATTGAAAATATTATTTAAGACTATCACTTAATAGTAATAAATTATTTAAGGTTGTATGTTATTTAAAGGTGGAAACTCTGCACTCTAGTTTGAAATTTTTAATTGGGTCAAACCAACTAGATTTCTAATTATTTTAGAAATATGTCGATGGTTTGCTTGTGATGTAATATTTAACTATAAAAGAATAGCCGGAAAGAAGTAAATATTTTGTTACACATGTGTATCAATTAAAATAATTTGTGAGTTACGAGGGCTAATTTCTAAAGCCACTTTAAAGATATTATTGACTAATTTTAAGTTTTTCGAGTTAAACATATTCGAATACATACGTGGTTGTTTAAATAAAAAAATACATAAATTTTCAAGTACCTATGAACTCACAGTTGATGATGGGGTATTTGTTGGCTAACAAGTTAGAGGGTATCCGAGCATCAGGAATCATTGGAATACCAGAATCGACATTGAACCGAATTAGTTATAAGATAGACTCAAGTTGCAAGCAAGGGTGATGATGAACTTAACCTCGTTGACGCCTATCTGAGGGATTAAGACCTGTCTAAATGTGACAATACCGATGAGCTAAGATAAACCGAGCAACCGTCCCATCAAGAAATTAATGAGAGGGATGCCAGTCAGGTTAATAGGGGAGATCGGTCATTTAAGAGTGAAGATCGGGCAGAAGAAAAAGGAGAAAACGGAGGTAAGAAGCGTTCCAAGGGGCACGAACCATAACATGAAGCGTGATCTGGTGGATCAAAAAAGGGTATGGAAGATGAGGATGTGCAGTACAACCAAGTGCGACCAAAAATGTCCGCATACATTGTCAATGAGTCTCTATTTTCGAAAATATCCTTGAAGCCCAATTGCCACGAAAGTTTGACCCGTTCATAATGGATGCCTATGATGGAACATGAGACCCATACAAGCATCTCGAGCAGTGTCACAACATGATGATGGTTTTTAACCCGACGATGTTATGCTTTGCAGGGCTCTATCTATAACCCTAAAGGGTAATACAATGGACTGGTTTAGCAGCCTACCTAAGGGATCTATATACGATTTTTTCGGACTGTGGAGGGCTTTCAGAGAAATATTTTAGGGCAACAAGGAGCTCAGATGTGAATGAGACTCGATCATGGACTTATACCAGCGACGAGGTGAGTCTTTAAAAAGTTAGATAAGGTGTTTTGTTTAGTCTATGAATGTTTTGCCATATGTGGAGGAAACCATGGCAGTGACGTCCCTCAAAGGGGTCTCGAGCGACGTGAAGAGCTTTTCGCCGACCTGATCTGATTCTCAACGGATAAGATGAGAGACTTGTTAGTCCGGGCAGACACATTCATCAGAGTGGATGATGTAAGGAAAATGGATTCGAACTCAAACTATTTTAGTCATTTATGATCGAACTAAAGGGAGAGTAAAGTATCATTCCCCGCGAGTAATGAGCGCCCCTGGATTCAAGAGATTGAGTAAATATTTATGTTTCTATCACAATGACCACGGTCACCCTACTGACGAGTGCTGGTAGTTCAGAGAGGAAATTCAGCGACTCATAGACAGCGGCGAGCTCTTCCAATTCATCAAGCAGCAAGATCGTCGTCAACAACCCGAGCAAAGAGATGAGACGTGCCCAGCTATTAAGGAAAAACCAGGAAACAAGGAGCAAGCAGACGCATGCAAGCGACAATGGTTATTCGCTATTATGGGAGGATGCTTCAGCGTGACTGAAGACTTACCATCGCCTAACCTTACTAGCGAAGGACGCTCCGAGATGGCTAGTATCGTTATCTCATCCGCTTTGGAGAACACTCCTTCTCTATTTACTATCGTGGGGGAAAATTCTAAGGCAGCCTAAGGAACAAAAACTATCAAGAAGACTCGAACCGATCTCGACGTATATGAAGTTGAAGCCTCATCGAATCGCAATTATAAAGAGTCGGTAGCGGATCTCAAGCTCAACGATAATGATTTGAGAGGTATCAACACGCCTCATGAGGATGCACTGGCGATAAATATGGACATCGGTAGAGTAATGGTAACCCGAGTACTTGTGGATGAGGCAGTTTAGCTAACATCATTTTCAAATACAATTACGATCGAATGCACAGGGTTCCACCCTACAAGCCCACCCAACGAACCTTAGTCGGGTATGAGGGTAAAATGTCTCAATGCGTTAGAAAATTTGAGATGATGGTCAAAGTAGGTTACGGAACTCGAGCTTAAAACTCTATTCATGATCTCCAACACACTCAGTCCTTATCATGGGATAATCGGCCGACCATGGTTGCATAGGATGGAGGAAACCCCATATACATTCAAGCAATGCATCAAATACCCAGTGGGAAGCATAATCGGTATCATTCGAGGGAGTCATCGCACGACAAAGACTTGTTATGCGGTCACCGTCGACCCCGCAAAACCCCTCACATAGTAATTAAAAGACGAGGGAGATTTTGGAGACAGAAGTAGTGTATCTCTCTCGCCTCAACCAATTGATTATCCTTAAGAAATAGAACAGCCAGATGAAGACCATCCCGGCTCGATCGAGGAAGTAGTAGCAAAAGGTCGCACTCTACATATAAGTAATAACTTAACCTCTATCTTTAAACAATTTTTAATAAAGTTGTTAGAAAAGAATTTGGATATGTTTTGCATGGGATGCTAGTGATGTTCCAGGTGTTCACCCTTCAGTTATTAGTCACGAGTTAACTATCGACCCATATGTCAAACTCGTCAGATAGAAACAGTGGGCTTTCTCAGTCGAAAAGCAGGAGGCCATATTTACCAAAGTAACAAAACTATCCAAACTATGGCACATTAGGCGAGCCTAGTATCTGGTCTAGGTGGGGAAACCGGTTTTGGTTTAAAAAAAAGAAAGTTAATGGCGCACGTACGTCGATTTCACCAATCTAAATCAAGTGTGCCCTAAAGATGCATTCCCATTGCTTTGCATTGACCAACTTGTAGATTTCACCTCCGGATGCGAATACATCTCATTTATGGACACTTACCTGGGCTACAATCAGATTTATCTTAATTCGTCGGACAAAAAGCACACAACTTTTCAAACCTAGCGGGGCCTGTACTGCTACACGATTATGCTATTTGGGTTAAAGAATGCGGGTTCTACATACCAACGCATCATCAAACATATCTTCAGTGAACATTTGGGCAAGAATATGGAAGCATACATCAAAGACATGATTGTCAAAACGTATACAGTAGAACAACAGCTCGAGGTGCTCTAGACTGTATTCAACTTACTTCGTCAGTTTAATTTGAAGCTTAACCCGATCAAGTGCTCTTTTAGGGTGAGAAGTGACAAGTTCCTAGGTTAAGTAGTCAGCAAAAGGGGCATTGAAGCCGACCCTGTCTAGCTGCAAGCAATTATCCAAATGGAACCTCTACAAAGCATCAAAGACGTATAATGTCTCACAAGACGCCTTACAACACTTTCTCGGTTCATTTCGAGGGCTTCAGATAAGATTCATCCTTTATTCGAAGTTCTTCGAGGGTCTAAGAAGTTCACTGGACAGAATCATGTGATAAGGCGTTTACCGAGTTGAAACATTACCTTACGCACCAGAAATCTTATCCGCACCCTTGGCTGGTGAACCATTATTTTTATATTTATTTGTTTCACCTTTTTTCTGTCAGTGCAGTCTTGGTAAGAGAACCAGTCGGTGTCCAACGAACTATCTATTACACCAATAAAACTCTAGTAGATGTTGAGACACGATACCTCAATCTAGATAAGCTTGCATTGAGACTTGTCACAACCGCTAGAAAAATGCACCCGTATTTCCAAGGGCGCACGATTTACCATCTACACATCTTTCCCCCTTAAAATAGTGCGGAAAAAACCCTATGCCTCGGGCAGGCTGACTAAATGGATCATTGAACTCGGGGAATATGATATCCAGTTTGAATCGCGTACGGCAATAGAGGGGCAGTCCGTGGCCGATTTCTTGAGAGAGTTCTCCTTGCTCATAGACCTATCTCCTCCAAACAACGTCGCACCAACGATAGAGCATATCGAATGGATTGTCGAAACCGATGGGGCCTCGAGTACTTTTAGAGGCGGTGTGGGGGTCGTATTTTGCTTCTAGGGACATGCCTTGAAGCACCCATAAATTATTAACCATCTAAAATTGTATTGCCAACCTTTGTAACTTAAATGATGCGCTCTTTTTCTCCTGATGGCGTTGTAGGGTCTTTTAATAAGGCATCAGATTTCTTCTTTATTTTGTTAATACATTTACAGCTTTCACAATTATGTGTGTTTATTAGTATGTTTTCTCCATCCTTACAATCGCGATCGGGTCTATGAGCATGCATATGGGCTATGCAATGGGCCATAATGAGCCCATACCAAGTGTCTATTAGCACGATCGGGCTAATTTTCCACGACTCATATTGAGCATCATACTTTGTACACGGTATATACGCAAACTGATCTAAAATCAAGCGTGTAATAGGCCACGCAATGGGGTCGTACGACCTCGCCAGGATTAAGCTAAGGGACAAATAGATTCTTAGCTACGCAATGAGCTCTACGGAGCTCGACCTTGTAAGGATTTGCCCAAGAAAATATGGTAATTAGTAAATACATCTCAAAAAAAATCAAACTTAGTATATCAAACAAATAACATGGTAATTGAAATTAAAATTATAGCTGATTAGAAGATTGGATATAAACAAAAAACAGCAAATCCAATATAATTCTGCGTCAGCATATTCACATTGAATCATACGACCAGCGTGAGCCTAGCATGGTTCAACAGTGCAATTAAGTTGTACAACAAATTTGAAATTAACACCTTACACACATGAGCAAGATTCCAATCAAGTCTTCTATCAAAATACACAAAAGTAATACTAAGTTTTCAAGCGTTTTATAATATAACACCACTTCACACATCGGGAAAAATTGGAGGATCTTTAGACATCCCTTCTGCAGGTGCCACGTCGCTTGGTTGCATCTTCATCTCCTCAGTCTTCACGGGAGACGTCTTACCTACTTCTTGATTAACAAGAGCGGGGTCAGAAATCAGTGAGCCTCCAATTTTAGGAGACGTTGAAGCTTGTACAAAATGGCTCAGAGATCCCACCTCTGTATCAGGATTCAATGCCAGCAGCTGCACAACAGTATCCTTCTGAATATTAGCCATTATATTTATGGACACTCTCTCTTTCCTCCAATGATGTTCCTCCATTGACCACTCTGCAAATCCATCTCCTTCTGTAAATCATCCATTTTAACCTTGAGCTCTCCATTCTCCACCACCAGTCCAGCGATACGCTCGACTTGCTTTTCTACCCTTTGCGCCTGAGTCATGTTTTGTCAGAGAAAACCGGTGTTTTGCGACATCAAGTCATCATTCCTCTTGATGAGCACGTTGTTTTGTACCAAAAGGGCAGTATTTTTGGTGCTTAGCTCTTTACGGTTATCCTCGCTCGAGCTAAGAGAAACTTTGAGATCAGCCACCTCATATCGAAGCCCCTCATTAGCCTGATTTGCCTTCTCTTTATGTAATCTGACTGACCCATAAGCATTTTTAAACCGAACAATCTCGGTAGTCAAACTCTTAACTGATCTAAAGAACATTGGCTCCGGCTTCCACTTCTTCATGATCTAGTAGTTGGCTTTTGACATACGCCGATTTGTCAGCACCATCGAATTGTGGTACATCTGCATCCATACTTTGATAAGTTCATATTTATCATTTATTGATTAAGGTAAACAATTTAAACTTGTCTTACCTTGATTGCCAGCTCCACTTGTCTCTACAGGAGTTCGCTTATAGGCATACCGTCACAGTAAGACAATTTTGGGCTGTGTTTGAGTTGCTTGAACATTAGCATCGAAAGACAAGGCATGACAATATTTGTATGAGGAAGCTCCTCGACGACCTGACCCCATTTACTAGACTCTGCTTCTTTTTTCCCAATAGGCATATGTTTGGGTCTTACGATGTTCACAAATGATGACCCAATGTGGACTCATTGCACAAAAGATGAGGGGTGAATACTTGTTGTCGTTATAAATTGCTTCATCCTTTGAGTAATATCCTCATGAATCTATTTTTTCCCTCCTCCCTCGTCAATGTCCTCCTCTCGGATCGTATGACCATCTGTTGGAGCCTCGTCTAAGACCACAACTTCAGGGGCCTTTCCCTGGTTCTGTTCTGCATTTGAGCTGGTGGGGTGGCCGCTTTGCTTCTCTGGCATAACAATCTCATCATCAAATTCCTCATAAACTAGTTGCAACTTTATTTTTGCAAGAGGCATGAAATTTACAATCACACGCAATTTTTTCACAAGAGGAGTTACCACTTCTTTGCTTTCATCATCTTCTTCACGAGCTCGCTGAGACCAATCTTGTTACAACTTTCCCCGCGGCTAGGCATCATCATTCTTCTGCTGATTTACTTCACCAACCTCCTGAATAGCTAACACTTCCCCCTCATTTTTATTATGACATTGCAACGATGTCGACCCTTCTGCCTCTCTCGCTTTCCGAGTTTGTGGCACCGATAATCAGACCCAAGCGATATTCCGCTCTCGGTACCTTTGCTCTATTGACGCCCATATGCGTTATACTGATGCCACTTCCCCACTATCTGCCATAGTTATCTTCCCGTCCTTAGTGATGACCAACTCAGGTACTGGCCACAAACTTGCGCTCATATATGTTTACTTGAGTAAACAACTGTATTGGCTCTTAAAACAATATTGAGCTTGTTAGGTTCCCTAAATAAACCAATTAATTCTTGTATTCCTTCGATAAACCCTCCTTGCGCCACTCTTGGTGGGTTCCTTCACCTGCACAAGTAAACAGTGCTATTAACATTCGTACTCATTTGCCAAAATTTTAAACTACTCGAAATATTGCTTACACTTCACTTTCCACTTCCTTTCTAACTGAAGATTCATAGTTGCATTTTCATGCTCCCAATTCCTCGATAGGAACAAAAAGAATTGTTTCCAGTTCTTATCAGATAAATGGAGCTCGATTATTTCCCATACTCCAGTTAATTGAGTGTTAGAAAAATAGAGATTTGGCCAACTTAGCTACATCCATGACAAATAGAAAATCTGCTAGGCAGACCTTATTACCTAACAGGCGAGAGCTTAGTACAATACTGAGTATCATTATTCATCTATTTGCAGCCAGTTGGGTTGGGCAGATGCCTATAAAGCTAAATAAGTCACGTATTAGTGATGGTAAAGGTAACCGAATGCCCCAATCAAATACGATGGTGAATATGCAAGTCTCATGGTCTTGCGCCTGATATGGATGCTCGTCGATTGATAGTACCTCTACAATGACATCATTGGGTACCCCGTATCTAGACCTAAAGCTCAGTAGCCCACTATCGTCAAGATACCCATATTTTATGGCTACCCAAGAAAAGTAACTTTCTAAGAAGACTATGTCTTCAAAATCCGATTTGGTGGTTTTCCCCACTTTCTTTTTCTTCTTCCTCGTCTTCTTTGGTGTCATCGTATCTACTCGAGTGACTACAATGAGCCAACATGACGCATAACAAAAATTAAAGGGGGAGTTAGCCCATGGAAGGGTACCACCACCAGTGAGGAGGGTTTTGATTTAACTTGGTATTTGAATCACTGCATATGCTCCAATAAAAGTGTTTTTCCTAGTACTATTTTTCATCGAAAAAGCTACAGTGCAGTACACAAGAAATATTTGTATGCCTGATTTTTTGGAAGATGATGAAGTTCCTTTGTTGCATCAAAGAGTCTATGTATAGTAAAAATGAGAAGCGTATATTTGATAAGTGAGAAATGACATATTTCACCAGTATAAGGGGTACTTTACAAGTCATAGGTGAAATTCAAAATTCCTATTTGCTTTTCACCCCATGTGTAATTTGATGGCAGTTATTAAACGTGTTTAAAACTTTGCACGCTTCATTAAAACCCAATCGCCAATTTCATAAAACGACTATTGGTATCAGAAATGCCATTACACACGCGAGGGATAAATACCCACCACATGTCATACTACCACTATAACCTTCAAATATTTCGTCAGTGTATGTCATACGTCATATATCTTGAGGTATCCAATGTATCGATTCCTCTACTTCGTCTATATTAATTAATTCATCGGTTTTATGTTGTCCACATATATTTGATGTACTAGGGGTGCCCTAACGAGGGGGTGTTCGTTAGCTAATATGTTAGAGGGTGTCTGAGTAACATAACTAATTGGAATACCAAAATCGATATTGAACCAAATTAATTATAAGAAAGACTCAAGTTGTAAGAAATGATGATGATGAACTTAACCTCGTTGTGGCATATACGAGGGATCAAAACTTGTTAGAGGGTGACAATACCGATACGCTAAGATAAACCGATCAAACATCTCATCAAGAAATTAATGAGAGATATGAAAACAAAGAAATATGATTAGACCTCTGCTGAGGCAAAGAAAATCCAGAAAAAGGACATACCCAAGCAAAGAAGCATAAAATGGACCGACGCTCAGTCTATGGTGCAAATGAAACCGACTGAGGTCTAACGGAAAATGAAACATTCAAATCGAAGGTTTAAGTACGATTACTTGAACTAGTCAACCCACTAACTTAATAGCCATTAATTTAGGTCACACGATATAAATTCAGTCACACATGTAGTTAGTGGAGTACAACATTGTTGTAAAGGCTTGTAAACGGTAATATTAGGTATAAACAAGCAAATAAACCTACATATAATATAAATCTCTTTTCTGATCAATAAAGTTTACTACTTGACATTTCCTTTTTTAGTTTTTCTCATAACAACAGTAATCGAAATATATCGACGGGTTCATTTGTGTATTATCGACAAGTATTAGAACATTCTATTTATCACGTCACAAGGCTAAACTTACAAAAAAAAGATTAGATTATCGTGGACTGTATATTTTAACTACAAAGCTAGATGAGTTTGGTATTAGCGAAATATGTTATTGGCTTAAAAAATCACATGAGTATTGGATCTGTCGACTACTCTTGTGTGCAAGCCCCAAAATATAAGGAATACACGAGATCATACTCATGATCGTGGTAATAGTAAAGGTAAAAAAATGAATCATTCTAAAAAATAGATTTATTTATTATTCTGAACACGTTGAAAAAGAGTGTTGTAAATCTCATGCGGATAATAAGGAGCGAAGTTGAAATCTAAAAAGAATTTACGTGTTTACTATATTATAGATAATTTGTGTCACTAGAATATTGGATTACTTTTCTATTGCTACCACCTTTAGTCGCATATTTAACGAACAAAAGGATACCTTATACGGATGGTCAAATGAAACAAAACAAGAAGACTTTCATTAACGAAGATCGTTTTGTTCATGTGCGTAAGTGTAATGTTTATACGATGTTTATATTATATATTTATTTACTCTAACAAAAAATCTTATAAGTTGAAACGGTTCATGACGGACTAACGATATATACTTCATGGTTGGATTCCTTTGGTTTCCATGAAGAATACATTGTCTTTTAATGTGACAGAAGACATATTCTCATTGAATTTTATCTGGAAGAAACCGTCAAAAATGTTTAGAGAAGAAATGTTTGGCCTATTGAAGATAAACTAATGAGACTACTGAAATGACAATCATATTTCAACACTAATAAAGAGTGTCCTATAACTCAATTTGGATCACTCTACCAAACCTTACGGAGTTTATATTTAATGAAGACATTACAAGATCAAATGCAAAAATAAATAGGGAATCCTATAAAGAATCGTGCCAATTTAACTGTTGTAAAGTTTGACTAGAGCTTGATGTACAAAGGATATTTTCACCAAAGTTTGAATAACTTTTAGTAAAAATGATGGGTTTTGGCAGGACATAATCTATGATAATATGCCTGTATATTTCCCTAAATTTCTTCATCAAGGGCATAAACATTTTGACTATAAGAAACTCTTAACATCTAAAGTTGTTCAAAAAGAAAAGATAAATCAAACTCAACATATTTCTCATGTTAAATCACACAATTAAGAAGTGGTTTGGATACCTAAGTTGAAGTCTATTATTATAAAATATGTAAAATCAAAGGAAAAAAAATACACCAAATGATCCAACAAGTATAAGGTCAAAAGAAGAAACGGATGAGTAAAACACTCATAGTCAAAACTCAACAAAGGCCTGCAATAATTTAAAGGACAAAATGTTAGTTAATCATACTGCCTCAATTAAAATAATTAAGACAACAATTTTATCTCATAGTAATAAAAGTTTAAACAAGGAATATATTAAAATTTAGAGATTCTGAAATCATTGAAGCCATGCAGAGAAAAGAAACAAGTTCTATATTCTAAGACAATAAGAACCTAAAATCTTTAGCCAGTGATACTGAATCCCTTACTCAAATAACCATGGGTAACCTCCCATCTTCACAAATTCTTAATAAGTTAGAAGTTAGCAATGGTTTCAAAAAGGTCTTAAGTAAAAGAATGAATAAAACTAAAGTCAATAACCTTAAAGATCCTATTTCAACCAAAAATCTACTTTTTAAAGGGCCTGGTAGGCCTTTATTTGATTCATTTAAATGATCATCACTATTTTAAGTTGGATATGACGGGTTTGGGTAATAAGGCAACAATGAGAAGGTTAAAATCTATCAAAAGAACATAAAAAATTGATTTCTTAGCAATTCAGGAGCCTATGGTTTTTATAGAGAAACTAAATTATGTTGCAAGGAAATTGGGTTTTAAAGTATGTACTATAAATATTAACAATACAATTTGGGTTCTTTAAAATGATTTTTTTATATAAGTAATTGTTAATCAAAAACAACTAATTCACCTTAAGGTAAGATATATGGCTCTGGAGAATGACTTCTTGGTCACAGTCGTTTATGCAAAATATCTTAGAACTTAAAGGCTTGATCTTTGGGATAGTGTGAGAGACCAATCTATAAATGTTAAGGAATTAATGGTATTATATGATTTAAATGCAATCCTTAACTCTCATGAGTAACTATCTTGCTTTGCCATTTGTAAAAGAACCATGAATGAATTCAGTCATGCTATTATGGATTATCACTTATAAGACACTGACTTCTCCCGTTCCAAGTTCATTTGGACTAATAATATGAAACGAAAACGTCTAGATAATGTTCTTTATAACTCTTACTGGTTAGGCTACTTTGAAAACACAATAGTGAAACATCTTTTGAAGGAGATGCTCTAACCATACCCCTTTGTGTATTTCAATTTTCTTAGACCAAAACCAAACTAAATCCTTCTTTAAATTTCAAAACATGTGGACCTTACACTAATGGTTCCTAAATATTATGGAGGAAAATTGGAAAGAATTTATAGATAACCCTCTTATTCAGGTATTTTAGAACAACATGAAAAGATTGGAGCACACATTAAAACGTTTGAGTTGGGAGGTGTTTGAAAATATCTTTGAATCCGTAATTCAAGGTGAAGAAGAAGTTAAATTTAAGGAAAATTGCTTTAAGGACACTAAAAGTACAGATGATAAAGTTATCATGGCCAAAGCTCAAGAAAATATTCTCCAACTATTGGTGAAATAAAAGGCTTATTGGGAGAAGAGCAATACAAAATGGATTAAAGTTTGAGACAAAAACCCTGCTAGTTTTCACAACTACTTCAAGAGAAAGATAAGAAAAAATAAAATCCAAGGAATAATGAGTGGAGGTAACTAGATCAATGATCAATCAAAATTAGGTAAAGATGCTGATGAATACTTCAAAACTCTATTAACGGGGCAGCCAACTGAAGCAAAATTATAGGAACTATACAATTATAGTCCAAAACTAATTAATGAATAAGACAACAATAATATTTTAACCTTACCTTTAGATGAGGATATTTATAATGTTGTCAAGTCCTTAATCCCAATTAGTATAATACGTTCAGAGGGCTTTAATATCAGGTTCTACCATCATTACTAGTTTATAATTTCTCAAGATCTTTATAAGGTTATTGTGGATTTCTTCATGGGTCACTCAATTCCTCATGGTATCCATGCTACTTCCATCTATTTTATTCCCAAAGTTGAGGCTCCTAAATACTGGAAAGATTTCAGGCTAATTAGCGTATGCACCATGCTTAACATGATTATTTCTAAGATAATTAATTACATGTTATCCACTCTCATTCCTAAGATTAATTAGCTCAAGACCAAAATAACAAAGTGAGAGGGGGAAATATAATGATTAAGATAGATGTTAATAAAAAATTTAACAAGTTATCTTTCAACTTTCTTATCAAAATATCAGATGCTTTTGGTTTCAACAAAAGGTTTTTGTACTTAATTTTGAAGAGGATAGATTCATCCAGATTCTCAATTACAGTGAATGGTGAACTTCATGGTTTCTTTAAGGCTACAAATGGTCTGAGAAAAGAGGATCATTTATCCCCAAGTCTCTTTATTATTGCGTATGAATATTTAACTAAGGGTCTGATGAATCTATTTGAAGAAAACCAGGCTTTGAGATACAAGTCAAGGAGTTCATTAATCATACATAACTTGGATTTTACAGATGATTTCAACACCTTTGCCAACGGTTCTGCCATAAGTCTTAAGCTTTTTAGCAATTTCCTGCACCACTGTTAAGACCGATCCAGTCAGATTATAAGCAAAGACAAAACCAAGTTTATTACATCTACAAGGTTGTCTACGACAATGATTAATATGATGGAAACACCTATTGGCTTTACTCGTCGTCTTCACGCAATCAAATACTTTAGTATTTCAATTTACACAAATAATATTTTTTTGTGATTTTGATGAATTGATCACCAAAAAAGGAATAAGATCTTTGTGTGATAGTAAAATGATATCATTTGGGTAAGCTTACCTTAATAGAATCAGTTCTACTTACTATTCCTTCCTATCATATTCAAAGCCACAACTTACTTAAAATAATTATCAAGATGATTAAAGAAATGTGTAATAGGTTCTTTTGCGGTTCAAGTGAAACTAGAATTTATACCAATTGGTCTAATGATTGTATTCATGTAAGCTCTACGAAGGAGTGAGCTCAATATAATAAGAATAAAAGATCTTCAAACCTCTTATTCTTGTAAGTTATGGTTCAAATTCAATAAAGAGGAGACTCTTTGGTCTAAATACACGTGTCTGTTTACTGTCCTAATCTACATCATATCCTATTTCAAGCTAATAACAAAGGATCTAAAGTTTGGGAAATACTTACAATATCAGGGATTTAGCGAAAAGATATATATATATATATATATATATATATATATATATATATATATATATATATATATGGAATATTGGAAAATGTGACATTGATTTCTCGATTGAGAAATGGTGTAAGCCTGATCCTTTAATCTTTCTATCAAGTGATGAAGATAATTCATTATACATTGAAGAAAAAATTAGAAATTATTAAAGATCAATGGAACTTAGAGATACCACTAAATAATGTCATATATGCTGATATTGAGAATATAGGGAAATTGTCTACTAAAGAACATGAAGACTCTATTTAGTGGTCTCTTTTTGAATCAAGAAACTTCAATACAAAGGATAATTGGAGTTAAATTAAATATAAATGTAAAAAAATCCAATAATTTAAAATAATTTGAAACTCTTCAACACCAAGAAAGTGTCCCTTCCTACTATGAAAGATTTTTAATAAGTGGATTATTGTGGATGCCATCTTACATAAAAGAAATTACTCAATGACATCAAAATATTAGTTTAGTGAGAATACTAAAACAATCCATCACCTCTTTGTCCAATGCAACACTTCCTGGGAAGTATGTAAATACTTCGCAAATATTTATGGTATTTTAATCAGTAATCACATGACTCTTTCCTACATTATAAGATGTTGGTTCTGGTCTGTCAGAAAATATTTTCATATAAGGACTATCCTACCATAAATTATATGTTGGGTGGTTTGACAATCAAGGAGTAAGAGCAAACATGAAGACCAAACAATAAATGTTAACTCAATATTGGCTCATATTAACTTTATCCTCATAATTTTAAATTAGGATAACCTTTTAAAAGAGCCCACTGATCACATGACATAAATATTGCTTCTGACCTATGTTGCGTTCAACATCTAAATAAGCATAAAACCCGTCTTTCTCTCAAATGAAAACTCCCTCGAAGGAACGTATATAAACTGAACACATATGGCTCTCGTAGTCATTCATGAGAAGCAAGTGAAAATGGTTTAATAAGGGATAACAAGGATGATCTAGTTATAGCCTATGGAAGATTTATGAAAAATAAACACATTTAATTGCTGAACGTATGAATTTGCTTGATGTACTTATCCTATATAGAGAAAATGATTCCATAGATATTGAGATTGATTCAAGGATCATTATTGAAATTCCATCTAAAGGAAAGACTTTTTGGTATTCGGTTCTCCTATTAACTTGCTGCATGAAGCTTATATCATCTAGAATGATAAACTTTCACATATTTATATAGCAAAATAAGGTAGCCAATGAGATTGCAAAGTGGACACTAAAATCTAAAAGAAATACAAATTACAATCTTAATCAAAATCCAGTATATTTAAGATCTATAACCCTTATGGAAAGTCTTGAAGTAGGCTAGCTAAAAGCTAGTGACTCCTCGTATCTTCTTAAACTGAGTCATTGGTTCACAATGTTCAAAAAAATCTAAAGTCAAAGAATTCTAATATAGGTCCAAGGGTCCAAGCTCAATTCCATTTTAGGTTCAATCTCCATATTGGATCCAAGATTTAATCATTTTCTTAAAACTCTACTTTATATTACATATTATTCTCTCAATAGTAGTTTCACGAATAACATGTTTTACCTGAATAATTTTTGGTTGTAGATCTCTGATTTTTTGCAGGTTCCAGAATTTTTTAAAATCCTACTACAAAAAGACAACAAACATTAATTAAAGAAGAAGCCTTAGTAGATAGTTATCAACGAGAAAATGCGATGAGAAAATATCCATACTTGAAGAAGTTTGAGTTTAGAGCAATACCTGGTTTATTTGTAGAGTTGTTGATTTAATGATCTTATGCAATTCGATTTTGCATAAATATTTGACTTGAAGATGAATTCCACAAGAATTGCAAAAACTAAGTTATAAATGACTCATCCATCTCGAAGTTTCATTGTCTATCAGGTTCTCAATCGGAGATATCAATCATACTGGATGGTGAAACAAAATCTGGTTAAGTCACTCGTGACTTAAGATGAACTAAAAAACAATATATTAAAAATAAAAAGAATTTAAGTTTGTTTAACAAAAATTAAAAGTTATTTTTAAAATTTTTAGACAAATATAGGGTTTGGCTAAATGAACTCACTAAAATTACATGGTTTGTATTGTATTTTGACGGTCAAATACTTTAGTCACACAACTTACCTTCCAAACGTAATAATTTTATATTAATAAAATCTTTCTTTATATTATGAAAAAGAATTGATTTTTTGAAAATACAAATCAACCATCATTTTTGCCCTCTTTTTAGCAATTTTTTCCTAAAAATATTGAATTTAGTAATGTCCCTATTTTTTTCTTCATTTTCGTAACCGGACCATATAGTAATGATTAAAAGGGTTGCTCGCTGACTGCGGTGGAACAATTCACACGATTCCGGCTACAGATGACTGGGACAAAAGCACGTTCTTATCCAGCGGCAGTTGCCTACCATAAAATGTAAGTTGGGTAGAAGAAACATCGCTACACACAACACTAGCCCTAAGTAGACTTCACAGCGAAGAAGAGATAGTTAGCTTCGGTTCAAGAGAAATTCATAGAAATGGAGTTCGAGAAGATCAAGGTGGCCAACCCCATCGTGGAGATGGATGGTCTGTACACAACATTCTCTCTCTCTATCTCTCTCTCGTTTCTGTTCTGTAATCTAAACTTGAATTTACATTTATATAACTGGTATAGAGAAACCAAGGTTTATCGAATTCCTATAATCCTCAAGTTGAAATGAGACCAATCATCGTCGCTCTAAGTTTGGGACTTCGATTTTGGTTTTTAATTTTATTCAAACTTTATAGATTGCCTAATTTTTTCAAACTCGTGATTGTCAATTACCAGAAATTTTATAGTAGCCATAATTGTGGGTTTTCCTGTGATATATGCTATGTAATTTGCCTGCCTCTATTGTATTCGTGGTTTATAATTGATAGACGATAGATTTGTGAATCTGATAATCTTTGTAAGAATTTGAACGACCTAGGCTGGTTTGCCCACAGAGAGCTCTATTACATACATGAGCAGACTTGGAGTTTGTATGCCTGCTTGTTTTTACCTTGGATCTAGAGAAATAATAAATTTTGTCGAGCTGATCCAGCAGTTGGAGCTCAGGTTATGCTTCGCTCAGGCTGTCGGTGCATGGGCTAGGTGATGCTCAACCCAACCCTTAGTAGGGAGGTGATAGTGTGAACATAAGATGGATTGTGTAGGTTGTTTGGCTGTTGTATATTGGGTCTTAATCTTGAGAATTCAGATGCTTTATGTTAGAATAAGGCTGAGTACACACAATCGTCATATAATATATGGCGTATAGCTTAAATTTTTGTATTGTCAACAATATACATTGTTGAAAAAGTATTTTTGATCCATTTTTGTTCAGTATGTTTCTCGTAATAATTCTATAAATCAGCAACACATTCCTTTACAAGCGTAACTTGTTTTTGAGATGGAAACCCTGGGATTTTGCTCTGGCTTTAAAGTAGTGAGCTACTAATCACTTGAAGTTGTTTTGGCTATTTATTTCTTTGTACTCTTTAGAGGTAAGTGAATTAATTGTCATTTACGAAATTCATATGGTGCTTTAAAAAAGAATACCCATATTACTTTGATGCAGGAGATGAAATGACTCGTGTTTTTTGGAAGTCTATAAAGGATAAGGTAATTTCACTTTTTATTTTTATTTTTTATGTTCTTATGCAATTGAATAATGTATCTAACAATGAAGTATGCTGCAGCTTATTTTTCCTTTTCTGGAGTTGGATATTAAGTACTTTGACCTTGGACTCCCGAATCGTGATGCCACCAATGATAAAGTTACAATAGAAAGTGCTGAAGCTACTCTCAAGTAACTTCTCTTTTCATTAAAAACTAAGAAACTTTTTATTAGGACTCAGAATACCACGGTTAAGAAAAATTGAAAATGATATTCCTGGGCACAATCTTTTTAAGGAAATATATCGCTGTTGTTGACTACAAAAACAACTGAAGAATTTTTGAGAGGTTGCTTGCGATAAAGAATTTAAAATCTTAATAGTCTTTCTGCTGCAACTCTTCTTTTTTCCTCTGATAAAAGAAAACATGTTGATTTTAATTATCCATTTACACCACCAATTTTTTCAGTCTTTGTTTCTTCTCGATGACATCATATGAAAATAAGTCTCCATTTTCTTTTCCTTTGATCCAAACATGGCCAGAAGTTTTATACCCTTGATAAGTTTTCATGCTTCTAGAAGAGGTTTAGATTTAAATCTAAGAATCTTGTCTTCTTTTTTACACTCTCACTATTCCAATGTACACATTCCAGTGCATTAAGACACAATGGGTTATTGAAAATAAGCCTCGTGTCTTTTATCTTTGATACCTGTATATTCTAACAAAGAAAGAAAATCTATTATCGTATGTCTGATCTTATTAAAAGCATCCATTTTCATACTGGATGGCATATAACAAGGTTTTACATCCTGACTATGCATTTTTTCTTTATACGAATTTTCTTTTCTGTTATTTTAGATATAATGTAGCTATCAAGTGTGCAACTATAACTCCAGGTATGCATCACTTTATGGCCTATTATCAATTCTCTTACCTAAAGAGATATTCTGTTTTAAGTTATACTAATAAAGTGCTGACTTTCTTATATATTATATCTAATGTGTGATAGATGAAGCGCGTATGAAAGAATTCAACTTGAAAAACATGTGGAGAAGTCCAAATGGTACAATTAGAAACATTTTAAATGGTCAGTAATCTTCGTTTCGGTATATATTTGGATCTTATAAAATTTACATACATGGAATAGATAATGGTATTCAAAACACGATTTTTCTTAGTTCTTTAACAGAGAATGTTCAGACATTTAATTTCTTCCTCAGAATCCTTAAGTTCTGCTCCTAGTTATATCTTAAAAAATGCGGAACGGTTTCTAGACTAATCTCTCTTTTCTGGTATAATACAGGCACGGTATTTAGAGAACCAATTATCTGCCGAAACATTCCGAGGCTTGTTCCAAGTCTGCCTCAACTCCTTGTCTGTCATTTTTAAGTGTTGATTTGAAGATATTTTGTAACACACGTCTCTTTTCAGGTTGGACCAAGCCAATCTGCATAGGAAGGCATGCGTTTGGTGACCAATACCGAGCAACCGACACTGTTATACAAGGACCTGGAAAACTTAAATTGGTGTTTGGTAATATTTTTTCTTTCTTCACCAAAAGATTTTTTTTTAATTTCTTTCACCATTCAAAACTGTTATTCAAGGACCTGGGAAACTTAAATTGGTGTTTGGTAATATTTTTTTTTCTTCACCAAAAGAAAAAAAAAAACAAAATCTTTCACCATTCAAAATTTCAAAATATGACAGTCTCTAGTTTGTAGCTCACAAATTACCAAGATTTTTGGGTATATAAGAGGCAGTATCACCTTGGTTCCGTCGGGATCCTAGAAAATTTGAGGAAATATGAGGTATAGTAAAAAAGATGTGGAAAGAAGTAGATTTCTTTTTGCACCTTCTTTGTAATATGTGATTTTGCTTCTTCATGGATGATAAGAGGAGAAAGCAGTTGCAAATATTTTGAGAAATTGAAAGCAAACTATTTGGCCTTACCAATCTTCTTTTTCAATTTCTATGGGCATATGGAAGGAAATTTTGGCATTGTTGTTAAACTTTCTGTGTTTCCTGGTCAAAAGCAAATGTGTCTTTCGTGGAGTTACTTAACATTTATTCACGTTTTAGACATGTATTATTCCCGAGTTAGAGTTTCTATGCTTGTTCATGTAATCGTATCATTGAGTCAATAGCTATGTTTGCAGTTCCTGATGGATCTGATCGGAAGACAGAGCTGGAAGTTTACAACTTTACTGGTGCTGGAGGTGTTGCTTTGTCAATGTATAACACTGATGAGGTATGACGATTTTTTCCTTTTCTCGAGTTTCAGCTTTAGCTCGTGGCTGATTGGCTATAACACACTAAACCACGTAATATCATATCATCTAATTGCCTGAAAACAGTCAATCACTGCGTTTGCTGAGGCATCGATGAACACTGCTTACCAGAAGAAATGGCCACTTTATCTTAGCACGAAAAATACTATCCTGAAGAAATATGATGGAAGGTATTTAGTCTTAGAGTTTTCAACACTTTATTTTTTTGCTGTGAATTGTAAGTATTCATGATATATCGGAAGAGTAGAGTCAAAGAGAGAGTGATGTGGAAAAGAACGTCGGATTTCTGTTAGTTGTTGAATGTGAGCTAAAAGTTTGAACCAGATTTGGTATTGAAAATGTTTGAAGAGATTTCAAGTTACATTTTAAAGCCTTGACCCATTATTTCAAGTGTCTTTCCAAGTATTTGTGGCATTGCATCATTTGGTGTTTTTTATATATTTGTCCCGACATCTTTGATTCATTCTACTTTCTTAATTCATATGTCCTGTACAGAATTATACTCCCACTTTTGCCTTCACTCTTCCTCCATCTACCGTCTCCGTAAAACTCATGTCTTTTCCTGTTTTGGTTCTGACCTATAACACCTTTTCAGATTCAAAGACATCTTTCAAGAAGTGTACGAATTAAAATGGAAGTCCAAGTTTGAAGCTGCAGGGATTTGGTAGGAAATATAACTGACTGAGTCTCAGTCTATTCAGTTTTTGCAAGTGTCACATTAACATATGTGGTTTTGTTTTAGGTATGAGCATCGTCTTATTGATGATATGGTTGCTTACGCTCTGAAAAGTGATGGAGGCTATGTATGGGCTTGCAAGAATTATGATGGAGATGTACAGAGTGATTTCTTAGCGCAAGGTTTTATTTTTTCTGCTGATTGATGGCCAATGATTTTTCTCCATTTTTTATAAGTTTGAAAAGAGTTTTGGTTTAAAATTTCCTGAACAATTATTTGTTCAGTATTTGTTTATTCTCAATAAATTGTAGATTCAAAAAGTTTTGAAAACCACAGTTGCCCCCCTCAATAACGGCCTTTCTTCACATAACCTCCAATATTTGTGTCAAATCATCATCTTATGTTGGTTTTGTAATTGGTATCGCATCAGCACTGCAATATTAGTTTAATATGGCTATAATTTTAATTGATAGCTTATGTGTTTATTTGATAAAAAATAATACTTCATTATGTAATATTAACCCATCCAAACGTAGGTTTAATTAAACTTTGTTCTGCTCTTCAGGATTTGGCTCTCTCGGTTTGATGACGTCTGTACTGGTATATATTTGTCCACTATTTTTATATCCCTGACTTTTCTTGTTCCTTCTTTTACATGAGACTTTCTATTCCAGGTGTGCCCAGATGGAAAAACCATTGAAGCCGAAGCAGCACATGGCACTGTTACTCGGCATTTCAGGGTTCACCAGAAAGGAGGTGAAACCAGCACAAATAGCATTGCATCCATCTTTGCTTGGTCTCGAGGGCTTGCGCACAGGTATTCGATATTGCAGCTCTCTTAGTGGGGGCATAAACTCTAGATGTTTGGTAATTTCAGAGAATGACAGAAAATTTGAGAAACAGTTAGGTCTAATGTTTTGGTCCATCAGAATATTAATGAAAATCTTTTCCTTTCAAATCCTAACAGTTCAGCAAAAAAAATGGTTAAAATTAAAACTCACCACTCCCTGTTTGCTATAAATATGTATTTTAATTTCATTTTTCTACACATACAAACAAGTATTTTTTATTTCTTTCCCCTTTCACTTTTTTACTAGTCTAAGATTTTACACTCGTCAACATCAAGGCATCCCTAAAAACAAATCTAATAGTTTTGTATGCCTAATAAATAAATATGTCAAAAGAACAAACTAAATTTTGTTAACTCATTCGAAGTCCAAACACATTTTCCAGTTTTCCATTTCTGTTAAATGTCTATTTTCCTCGATATATTTTCCTCAAAGTTCCAAAGATCAAAATCTATAATACATTGCGAGATCATTTTTAGATTGATATTGGTACAATGATTCTATTACCAGGGCAAAGTTGGATGGGAATGCCAGACTGTTGGATTTCACTGCGAGACTGGAGGCAGCCTGCATTAGAACGGTTGAATCCGGGAAAATGACTAAAGATCTTGCACTTCTTATTCACGGCCCTAAGTACATACTTAATACTTTTAGAAGCATCTTTCATATTTTATTCTCAAATATTCAAGTGCTCTCACTGGGAATGGGATTATAATTGTATTGAATTTTCATGTGTGCAGGGTTACTAGGGCGCGGTACTTGAATACTGAAGAGTTCATTGACGCAGTAGCTGAGGAGCTGGAAGCCGGACTACTCACCCCCAAAGCAAAGTTATAGAGTCCTATGGATGGACCTGAAATTAAAGAGACTACACATAAATTTATAGAATAAAAGCAGAGTTACAGCTGTTTAGAAGATGCCCTGTGATTATTTCTGGGTCCGTAATTATAGTTTATGCTCCACCTGAAAAGTGGAGCAAAGAATGCACGAGTTGAGAATAGTTTCTACTCTCAGCTAAAATTCATAATAAGAAATTATATGTGAAAAATTCTGATACAAGGTATGGAACTTCTTATGGCAATTTCATCACTAGTACCTAAAAGATTATGATATACTCGAACTTCATCGATTAAAAACGACCGGTTATAGTTTTTGGATTTTCTTCCTTGTTCCGTCATGTTTCTTTGCAATTAAACGCTATGAGTTTGATAAATAATTTTTTTATTTTTTATTTTACTTTTTATCTCTTGAATTTGATATTTATTTATTTATTTAGTTTTTTAATAGTGCCAATAAATGATTGGAACCATTAAAACCACAATCAGAGTAAAACCACCATAGAAGATTTCACAGATATGAAACGCAAAAACATGTTTTTGGTTTTCCAGTGAAAATCATCGCAGCTATTTTCCTGCTATTTGTCGCTTTAATACCAGATACAACTATATTTTCTCTATTCGGAGCGAATCCCTTTGAATTTCGATATTCAGACTTGTATAATTTTTTAGAATTACATTTCGTTAAACCCGATGATTTCATAGATGTGATCATTACGAAACTCGAGGTTCGATTGAGTTTTGAGTATATTTTTCTGTGCAGTTTTCTCGAAAAAAAAATAGCTGATGTGACGGAGTTGTAGATTAGAATTAAGGTGAATTTCATAGATTTTTTTTATAGATGAGTAAATTTATAGATATTGAATAATCTATAGATCTTGACCGATATTTTTTAGTTAATGGATTAAATAAAAAAACGCGATAGTTGGGAGTCTATAGTCTAACTTCAAACTATAAAAACAAAAAATTAAACAAAAGAATTTATTCGGGGGTTTTTTCAAAATCATTTTAACCCTGACCGAATTAATTTCGGTATAAAAATGATATATTCTTGGTAAAAATGGAATAATTTGGTTTGGTTCGGTACTTCTAGATATATTGGTGGTACCTTTTATGATTTTGAACCGGACACATCCCTGAATATATGTTATCTATTCATTTGATCAACGATTTCATTTTGCTATAGGTGAGGCATGTCAACAATTGAAAGCGGTTCCACTTCCTTGGAGATTATAGCCGTTGACGGCTTTCCCATTTATCTAGAATCAAAATTGATGGCCTTCTACAGTCTCTTGTATAACTTCTCCCATCATTCTCTCATTACAGAATTTTTTTAGGGACATAAAAGTTTACTTGTAGAGAGAAAAATTGTGCCCTTGCCACCTCAAAGCTAATCGTCAGTAGTATTTTTTTTCTTTCCACCATTATCAACACTGCAAATTCAATCTCCAGTAATATTCTTTAGTTTGTATATTCACTGCCAGAACTTCTTTAACCGACAGACAGAAGATATAACCGATGAGTAATGTCTATCATCATAGCTAGGTAATGTCTATCATCAGACAAAACCTTCTAGATCCACCCCGAAGCAGTTGGAAAATGAAGATATAAATGAAGAATCTCATCTGGAGACATCGGGTCAATTTAAGAAGAATGTTGAGATTTCAAAATCATCTAAGAAGAATACTTCGAAGACCAAATTTGGTAAATGTGGCAAGGCTACAACCACCGAAGTAGAGGCATAGACATTTCCCCCATCATTGGTCGGATGTGTTGAACTAAGGTCTCTGGTTTCTCTTGGACCCAAAAATTGTCAATTACTTCAATTTGGTGGGACTATGCCCAAGCCAAGCTAGTTCGAATGCTTATTTTAGCCTGATTCCATATATCATGGCATCTAGGTTATCAAAAGTTCGAATGAAAATGGAAACATTCACTGCTATTGCAAGGTTGTCTCAATATTCTCGGATCCCTTTTTACTTCTACAACATGGGTGATGAGTACAAGGTTGTGGATGACATGTTAGAGGTTGACAAACTATAGAATTTTCATTTTTTTTGTCACTGGTAAGTTGTAAAATGGGATAAAGATCACCTTAAAGGGCAATCCGAGTTGGCTACTAGATTTTGGAAGAACACTAGTAAGTCTTCGAACTTGTAGTGTTGCTTATCTTTCATTATTCGTAACTCACCTCGAATTTTTCTTTTACAACAATACTGAAATATCATATGCATTATCTAGAGGATGCTAAGATTACTTTTTAGAAATTGCATCAATAGGTCGAGAAGAACTGGTCTAACATCGTTTACCAATGATTTACTTCTAACAACTTGGTTCAGTGTCACCTTTGGAGAACCAACTCCAAACATGATATAACGAGGGAGCAATTGACTAATCATATTTGGGAGGCGACTATCTTTAACAGGATTGATGATGCATATGTCAAAGTGTTTCTTCCAACAAGGAACAGAGCCCCTAGCCATCGGGCTAAAAAGAGTAAGACTGCCAAACAAGGCTCCAAGAAAGATGTTGGCGCTGTTAAAACTGTAGAGCAACCTGATGAATCTCTACCAGCTACAGGCGATGAATCTTTTCTAGCTACACTTTATGCTAATTTCGAAGAGCGTGACACATCTATTGAGCTTTCCGTCCTGAAGAAGAAAAAGACGCATAAGAGAATCAAACATAGTAGTGAGAAAAGAAAAATAAAACAGAAGAAGACGGTCACCAATTTAGAGATCGTCCCCATCTCAGTCATATCTATTGTCCGCACCCCCCCCCCCCCAACACATCCATTATTCGACCCACCTTCAGTAAGTCTGACATGATGTTAGATTTTCAGAAAGCATTCCCCAAGTCGAACCACATATTTTTATGGGAACTAGTCCAAAAGGAATTATGGCTCAATGATATGGACTCATCTAACAATAGTTCGGAAGAAAGAAATGAGATAAACTCTAAAATTAGGAGTTCAAATGAAGAATACGTTGATAGGGATGAGCCTAGAGGCAAGTAAATGTATATTTTGTTGTTGCAAGTCCTTAACATATGTAATGCATTTTATTGTATTTTGTTCGGATTCCAGCAAGTCATTGGTTTAGCTAAGATATTTTGTAATACTATATATTCAGAGTTTTGTAAATCGTTGACATAACCAGGGCATTTTATACTTTTTATCTCATTAGTGAATCGAGGTTGTTTTGTGTCCTTTCAACTATTTATTGTTTTGAAGGTGTGTAAATTCACTAATCCAATTACTCGTAGGTAATCAATTCAAATATACACAAATCGACTATTCTGACCATTCGAAGGTAATCTATTTGAATGTACATAAATAAATTACTTCAACCATTCGAAGGTAATCAATTTGAAGGTACACAAATTAATTGATCTTAAATCGAAGGTAATCCATTCAAAAATACATAAATCAATCACCCTAACCATTCAAAGGCAATCCATTCGAAGGAATAAATGACCATAAAAATGTACAGAGTATAAAAATAGAATAAGAATGGTTTAAGGAAAATACGATAGATTGTAAGTAGTTCAGACACCTCATTAAAACCTCCTCAAGCCACCAGAGTAAGAAAACATATATCCCTGTATATTTATATAAGTGAAAAATAAATAAACATTTTTTACAGTTATACAAGAAAAAATCTGAAGTGTTTGATGTTCCATGGAAGTCTCAGAAAGTTTCCTTTTAGACCCGTCAATTGATAAGTTCTACGCTTGACTCTTTCATCTACTTTATACGGCCCTTCCCAATTGAGTCCAACTTTCCTAACCTTTTGTCTTTGGTATGTAAGAAAATATTTTTCAGTACTCTATCTCATATTTTGAATTCCTTTATTTGAATTCCTTTATTTGAATTCCATTCTTTGAATTCTAGACGCATATATGTTTCTCATCAAGGTTTGAGAATGAGCAACCCTCAAATGAGCTCTGATTCTCCTCTCATCAATCAAATCTAATTCAGCTCTTAAAGCTGTATCATTATCTTTTTTGGAATTTCAATTCGGAGAAATGGGAGGATAGATTCAATCATTGTTACTGTATCCATCTGATAAACCAAAGAAAAATGATATTCCTGATTGGTAGTTTGGGGGGAAGTACGATATGCCCGTAACTCTTCTTGTAGATATTTTAGCCTCTTACATGAATCCCTCTCTAAATTCTTTTTAAAACCCATCAGAATAGTCATGTTGAGAACCTCTACTTTCCCATTGGCTTGCGGGTGAAAAGGTGAAGAAAACAATGTCGAATACCTCCGGAATTACATAAATTTTATGTATTTAATTTAAAATTTAGGGCCATTATCCTTCTCAATACTTCTAGGGATCCCAAATCTACAACATATGTTAGAAATAATAAATTTTATCACTACTTTAGACGTTATACCAGGGAGAGGTGCTGCTTCGTCTTACTTGGAAAAATAATCAACTAGTATTATATTAGTTCGACAACCTCTGGACACCATTGGTAGGGGTCATACTAAATTGACCCCCACCTATTAAAATGCATCGCCTAAGATATTGATTCTGGTGGGACTACATACACATGTATTGTATTTGTAAATCTTTGACATGGAGGTTAACCAAGAAACATAATAGGAAAAGGGACATGGAGAGGAAAATTAAAAAAAAATATTAGGGAAAAATAAAAGGGTCGGCCGATCATGGCATTGATCATCTACTAAGCGATCAATTTACTATTCAATTCGAACATGGTATTTTTTCTACTATTGATGAAGATGATGTTTTTAGTCGTGGCCACAATTGGAGACAATCACCTCTATCTTCAAAAATACTTTCTAGGCATTTGCCTAAATGGTTCGACAACTCCAAAATGAAAAAGTACGATGGAAGCAAAGATCCTGATAACCACTTGGAGCAGTTCAAAAAAATTATGATGAATTTTGACGATGATGACAAACTTTTTTGTTGTCTTTCTCACAAACTTTTAAATGGAGTACCTTAAAATGGTATAATAGCTTACCACATGAATCAATAAAAAAAATTTGATGTATTATGGATGGCATTTTAGAGACAAATCATAGGAAGCAAGGAGCTAAAAGGGAATAGTGACACTATCATCAATTTCTCTCAAGAATCGAATATATCGTTTAAGGACTACATCAGCCATTTTGTGAACATGAAGAACAAATTGGCTGATTGTTTTAACATGTGGCTATTGCCTCTTTGAGGCAAGGTTTGAATCTAGGTAAGTTGGCTGATTCGGTAACTTGGAAAAAGTCAATGACATGGGGTAAATTATTAAACTAGGTCGGAAAACAGATCACAGTGGAGGAAACTAAGAAATCTAGAGTGCCGCACCTGAATAGATCTTCTGCTACAACTTCAATCCCACATGCTAGTACTCAATCTCATCCCACAATTAATTATAGACCTTGGTGTGGATAATTATCGCCTGAGGGTAGGCTTGTAATTTGGTTGGTGTATTATAGTAGTATGTGGGTGTTATGTGTTTAGAGTAGAGAGTAGAGAGATAATTAAGCTGGCTGGTAGCAGTTAATTCTCATTACCCACACTTAATGCAGGTGGTTGGGTATTTATACCCTAATGTTTGGGCCCTTATAGGCTTTCGGGTCATGTTTAATGGACCCGGGTCATGTTCAAAGACCCATGAGCTCTAAGAAGGAGAGCAAGTAGCTTAGTCAAGAAGTGTTTAGGTTTTTTAGTACTTTTGTCATAGTTCGAACAGTCCTATGGCCTGAGTGTTCGAAGTGATATGTCCGGTCCGGAGGCCTTGGACCGATCTGTCCTTGTCCGGGGAGCATGCAGAATTCGGACTCATCAGACCTAAATATTCTGGACAGGGTTCACATCGGCCGAGACAAAGTCAATCAAATCAAGGCCAACAAGCTAGAACTAAGTGGAGCTCGTTGGTTCAACCTGAATGGTTTGCTGAACTGGGTAAAAGTGTGGCTACTATTTATGATATAACTAAAAATGTTGTGCATTTTAGAAGACAAGCACCAATTCAATCTCCTAGAGAGAATCA
Organism: Limnanthes douglasii subsp. nivea; assembly: GCA_036936605.1. Lineage (NCBI taxonomy): Eukaryota > Viridiplantae > Streptophyta > Magnoliopsida > Brassicales > Limnanthaceae > Limnanthes > Limnanthes douglasii. Next base: position 198,827,244 of record JAUPFV010000001.1, on the reverse strand, counting down.
AAATACTTTTTTTTTTCAAGTACCACAATGATGTGGGTCATGATAGCCAAGATCGCATTGCTTTAAAACAAGAAGTACAAAATTTAATTGAGAGAGAAAAATTGTCAACTTTTGTTAAAAACAAAGGGAGCAATGTGCAAGACAATACTCACTCTCAGCCTAATACAACACGAGCAACATCACCTACTGGTCCAAGGCAAAGTATGGGTGCATCTAGACAAGAAGATGCTATGGTGATTATAAAAAGTTTGATGTGGACTCGGAATATCTAAACTGTGACCCGGATCGGAATCAAATTGGGATGATAGTGGAAAAAACTTCGACAGTATCCGATCTATGTAACTTCTTTGAATCTTTAACCATTTTTGGGGAGACACTGTGACTGTACTGTTAAGATGTTCAAGAAAAAGACATGTGAATTTTCTAACAACTCAGTTAGGGGGGAAAATGTCTACACATATTTATTAAAGCCATGCTCCATTCATTATCTTTAATGAATATTATTTAAGGGATATTACAGGCTCAGATGAATATGTTGTGGTGATAGGGGCATCATCGGAAGCAATGATATACGTCAGATTTTAATTGATACAAACAGTTCGGAAAATATATTGTTTTTATCAACTTATAAGCAAATGAATAATCCCTCAATCATCTAACGTTCACATGAAATCATAGTAGGATTTACTGGGAGTTCAACCGACGTAATTAGAAAATTTGAAAAAGAGGTTTTAATAGGAAAATGACCATTTATAAAGATGGTAAGGGTTTTGTTTGTACTAGTTGATTGTATGACATCTTACAATGAAATATTCTATAGATCTTAGTTATCTAGGATGTATGCAGTAGCTTCTACTGTCCACCAATGTTTAAAATATGTTGTGGGAGGGCAAGTGGGCGTTGTTAGAAGTAGCCAAAAGGTATTCGTTAATGCTATGGCACTGCTCTTGCTCTAAAATTGACAGAAACAGTGAAGGTTAACAAGGAATAACAGTCACTGAAGCCTTCTGCCAAACTAACTGAGATAGATAATCCAAAGGAGGCTCATAATGCAATAATCCCAATTGAAGAAGTCGAAATTAATTCGTAAGTAGAAGGTAAAAGTGTCCGGGTTGGATCTAAATTGTATTTAGCGTTAAAAGAAAAATTACTATCCTTTTTATCCCATAATTTCCATATGTTTGCTTGGTGTAACGAGAATATAATTAGAGTACCAACCAGTATAATTAATCACAAGCTGTCTGGGAAATCCAATGATGGGTCGGTAGTGCAGAAAAGAAGAGTTTTTCCAAATAAAAATTTGAAGTAATTGTTCAAGAAGTGGATCGGTTAACCAAGATGGGGCATATCAAAGAATTTCAATACCCTATTTGGACAGCTAACCCAGTTTTAGTCAAGAAAACGAATAAAAAATGGCTTATGTGCATTGACTTCACAGATCTCAATAGAGATTTCCCCAAAGATCCATTTCCATTGCCCTAGATAGATCAGCTACTAGACTATATATCATGGAACAAGTTGTTGTCATTTATGGATGATTTTTCTAGGTATAATCAAATACAAATGAATCTGAAAGATCAAGAACACACTACGTTTATTACCGACAGGGGGCTCCATTGTTATAAGGTAATACTAATTGGGTTGAAAATGTTGTAGCTACTTATAAACGACTGGTGAATAAGGCATTTGCTAATCAAATCAGCATGAATATAGAAGTTTACATTGATGATATGATGGTAAAAATACTTAAGAAAAAATATCACATATCCGATCTCCAAGAAACCTTTTATAACTTGAAAGCCATCAATTTGAAGTTAAATCTGGATAAATGTACCTTCGAAGTCCGATCTGCTAAATATTTTGGATATATTATAAGTGAGAAAGTGATTCAAGCTGATCCAGATTAGTTAAATGCTTTGTTAGCTATGGATCCACCTCGAAATACTAAAGAAGTTCATATATTAACTGGAATATTGGCTGTATTGAACCGATTTATTTCAAGACTGTCGGACAAATGTGCTCAATTCTTCCAAGTTTTAAGAAATGCTAAAGACTTCAATTGGTCTCCTAACTGTGATCAAGCTTTCCTTGAGATCATAAAACACATATTTTCACTCAAGACATTGTTCAAACCTATTGATGGCGAAATAATTTATATGTATCTAGCAGTATCGAAGTATGCGGTAAATGTTGTATTGGTACAAGAGGTGGATGATTATCCCTGTCCGATTTACTATATAAGCAAAATTTTGTTAGAAGCTAAGAAAAAGTACTTGAAATTGGAAAAATTAGCTTTAACATTGGTAATAACAGCTAGAAAGATGATACTTTACTTTCAAGCACATTCTGTCATAGTTTGAAGTTATTTTCCACTAAAAATGTGCTACAAAAGGCTGATATATCGGGGAGAATAACTAAATGGTCAGTTGAGCTTGGAGATTATGATATTGACTTTGCACCTCGAACTAAAATCAAAGCTCAAGTTGTGGCTTATTTTTTTGTGGAGTTTATTCTAAGAGGCCTCGTGAAGAAGCTCAATTCAGTAAGTTTAAGAAGGAATGGGTGATCCGAATTGATGGTGGAGATAGTACAATGGGGTGTGGAGTTGGAAGTTTCATAATCTCTTCTTATGGTGATACTGTATATCAGGCTATATGTTTTGGCTTCAGAGCATCCAACAATGAGTCAAAATATGAAGCGCCATAGCTGGTCTGAGGTTAGCCCAAATATGCGGGGCTAAAAGAGTCTAATTGATAAGTGATACGCAACTACTCATTCATCAGGCTCAAGGGAAATCTGAAACCAGGAAAGATAAATTGATAAAATATCTACAAGTTATAAAGGAAGTTACCATCGGTTTTAAATACATCAAATATGAGCATATCCCCAGATAGGAAACGCTATGGCAGATTCTTTAGCTACTATAGCATATTCTGAAGCATACTCTTGGATCATTATGCAATAATGTCCTTCCATAGATGAAAATACAGGAAAGAAGGGTGAAGTAGGATAAAGTCTGCATGTATCTGATGTACTTTCTAAATATTGGAGGAATGAAGTCCAAGAATTTATCACTAATGGAGTTCTACCTTTATACAAAATATTTCAGCAGGCCTCCACTGTGTTGCCTCAGATCTAATGAGTCTCAAAATGTTCTATTATAATTACATGGTGGGGAAGGGTCATCACATTGTGGTTATAAATTTATGACTAGAAGAGTCTTGTTAGCTGGATATTACTGGCCTACTTTTGTGGAAGCTCCTAAAAATCTAGTGAAAAAAAACTTTTGCTTGAATCCGAAGAGAACTCTAGTAATTGTTATTCCTTATTGGTTGCCACATTGTCTAATGCTTTTGGGTCCATAACAGTGACATAACATTCCCAAGTCATGTTTTGGCGACATCAAATGACCCCAACCTGACTCCCGACTGCATACTTCAAACATTGGTGGTCTGTCGATGCAATAACATGCATCTTTAATAACCATGATTTACCAAAAATAGCATTGTAAGTAGTTGGACCATCAACCACCATAAATTTACTCTCATTATATTTTGAAATGATCATCTTCCAAGAATAGTTTTGCATTTGAATTACCCGACCACATCATCAGAGCTTATATGAGCGAAGAATAATAGGAGGGTTTTTCATCCAATTATAAGTGGATAGAAATAAAGCATTAGTTGAGTTATATGTATCAATCATCATCCTTTGGATTTCCATTCCCTCAATTACAACCCCAATCACCACAGCATCCTCATGTGGCCCAATAATATCTCTCAAATTATCCCCATCGAATATAATAGATGGCATTGGATTCTAATACAAATGGATAGATATTTTCCCTTCTAATTGGGTAGTCAAGCTGACCGCATACATTTTTTTAGAAAAACTCGAGGGGGTTGTTACAGTATCACTATCCAAAATAGATAATAATTCAAATATTTAGCATAACTCGGACACCTTTCCTTTCTTTTCACATATCATCATGATCCGGCTTTGATATAGAACGAGATCCAAATAATATAATCCTTATCAAACTCATTATTATGTTCGATAATTACCATGGTGTTTTCTTGTTTAGGTTCCGCTCCTATGAGTTCTCTTCAAACAATAAATTATCCCACTTTTACCCCACTCGTATTTGGTAATGATCTATTCCCCACTTGTGTTGTGGCAAAAGTGATTAGTTTTCCATTCTCAATTAAATTTTTGATTTCTTGCTGTAAAACAATGCAATCCTTGGTATCATGCCCTACATTATTATTATACGTACAGAACTGGGTATTCTAATTTTCTCTCAGAGTTTGAATCGGTGGCGGCCTGCGAAACTGTACAAAATTCTTTGAATTTTTTCGCGGTGGTAAAAATTTATCATGAAATTCTTGAATTGTTCACGGTGGTTATTTGGATCTTTTCTCCCATCAGACTATTCTATTTTTACATATATCAAAATGGGTAAATGATCGGACATAATTTCTGCAGAGATAGATGACTGCCTCTGATACCTTTAGTTGAACTGATGATCTTCGTTGGATGTGGAAAATATAATTGGTTCGAATTGAATAGAAAATTGATCATTCACCAAATGATCTATGATATGATTTCCTAACCCCTTCACTTTTTCCTGACATTGTTTCTTCTTTTATTTATTCTTTTGGTGTTTTTTTACACGAAAAGTCTTGTTTGCTTGGCTAGTGATATCGGTTCAAACATTTATTTAAACAATACTTCTTGCAATGAGTATTTCTCTTCTTTTGATAATGATCACTTCTCAAAGAAGACGAGGACACTTTAGACTCAAAAGTTGAACCTTTACTAGATTTCGAAGAACTAGACAATCCCTGGTTCTACGTTTCTTTTTTGCAGCTTGATGAATTTTTTGAGACCGGTCCCCTTGGTGTTTTGTCGAACTTTGTTGGGGATCACACTCTTGCCCATCAGACATTTGATTTTCTGGTTGAACCTTACCTAAAATATCCATCTCAACTTCTCTTTGGGACCTTAATACCTCAATTTGTCCTCGTAACTGGTCTCGATCCTCTTGTATAAGAAGCCTTGTCTTGGTTTTGATCATTCATATGTGGTATCTGGAGAGATTCTTCTTTGATCCTAACTCCCTCATTCTCCGAGGCATGATCTATTTGCATCTCAACATTCATACTTTGAAAGGTTCTGAAGGCAATTTTTTGTACGTTAGGTTTTGGATTTCGTTATCTAGGTACCTCTGTATTCTCTCCCAGTATGGTCGCCAATTTGATATGGATATATCTTATCTGAAGAGCTATTACGTAATGTTATAAAGAATAATTCATTTTTGGTAGTGAGTAGAGAGATAAAAGAGATGCTTAAGTAAATATTTAGAGAAAAAAGTCTAATTTTAGAAGTAAATGCTTCATCATCCTCATAAATGTTGTTAACAGCTTTTTTTACAGGTTGAACTATCATAATGGGCCTAATAAGCCGAACCAATTCTATGTGCCAACTTTTATTTACCCAAGCCCAATGTTCGAAACCCATTAAACCCATTCATGAATAGAATAAAATAATAACATTTTAATTATAAAAATAAATAATAAAATAAATGGAGGTCAAATAATTCCTTTGTATGATTTTCTTTTCGAATACTTCTACCCTCATCAACGTTAACATTCAATTTTTGAGGACCATGTCATAGCTACCATATATGAGAACTGCAAATTCGTAACTCATAGGTATGTTGATTATCTTAATCGTTATGGGTGTCATATCATCACTTTAAAGGTTATTGATGATGGTGAAGCCCTAGAGATCATTCATAAGATCGTCAATATTGTAACTTTTGAAGAGACTGATAAAAAGATAATAATTTTGCTAAGCGAGTAATGAAGATCATGTCTCTTTGGGTTGGTCTTACTATTTTATGGTTGGTTATATCATTTTTGTTTGTGTAATTGTTTGTATTAGATATATTGTATCAGCTAATGTTCAATGCTAGTTTTGGATGATGTTTTGTATCACATGTTTTAACGTTGTGTTTAGACATTGATAATTTTAAAAATTATCGATATCGGAACATTGGAGTCATTTCTGATTATATCATCCTATTTGGTAAACATTTTGATAATATCCAATGCTTTAGGAACATAAGAAGACTCTATATTGTTGAAATGTGTGTTGGTATTTGACCAACTACAATTTTTGAACTATGTGTTGAATGTTTCACAGACTAAGACGTTGTATTTGTCATTTGCACTAGCAGTAGGAAACAAATATTTTGCCAATACAAAAGACACATACTTGTAGTGTGCCATGCATTGGCAGTGCAATGTCTCTATACCGCCAGTATGCGTTAACTTGTAGTATAAGCTAATTAACTTATAAAACAAGTTAACCACCTCATCGTGTGTTTATTTTCGGTCTTTTTACCCACATTATGAAACAAATACACTGTTAAGGTATAATTGCATAATATAATCGATATATACTACAAGTGTATGTACCCATACATTGTCAATTTATGTACCATACACTACCGTCCTTCCTTATTGTGAATGCAAACAGTTTGCACTGGTAGTACAAACGCATATACGTGCCACCTAAAAAAAATCTGAAATCATCTATTTATTTTATTTTTATTTTTATATATTAACTCATTAAATTAGTTTTTTATATTATAACGTTTACCTTTTCCTTCGTTTAATTTTGATTGAAATAATACTAACAAATTTTATGAACTTAATTATATTTCTCTATAAAATGTTTTTGGTATGAGGTATTTTCTTAAAACAAAATATAAATTTAAAAAACGTGTTTAGCCTAATTACATTTTAAATATTGTATATATATTGGGATATAATTATAAATAGGTAGATTTTATAAATAAAAAGTTTTTGGAGATTTTTATATTAATAAAATATCTAAGTTTTGGTTAAAACATATTTTTAGGTTATAAAAATAGGACATGTAGTTAAAATCACCATTAGTCCTTTATATTTTATGTTTGTATCAAACTAGTTTTTTATGTTTATTTTTGCCTCTCAATAATTCCCTATGTTTTAAAAAAGTTACATTATTTTTTATTTTTTTTCGGAGAGAAACCGCAGCCGCTACTCAATACAATAGCCTGCAAACCAACGCCAGAAGGTAAACCACACAAGGTGACATGCTCAGCCGAGAAAGCGTATGTAGAGGGACTCGAACTCATGACTTTTGGTCATAAGCATGCCTTACTCAACCAACTCGGCTACCCCTTTAGGGGCAAAAAAGTAATATTATTAGTTTTTCACACATGTGAAAAATGTAGTTTCAGAATTAATGATTTAGGAGGAAGACTATCTCTTTACTGAATTAAGGTTTTAGAATTTCGGGAGACCAATGATGAGACGAAATGTTAATACTTGGAATGCCACATGTCAATTTCTGAGTACTCATATATACAAAAGACTAATAATGTACAATTTTACGACATAGTACAAAATTAAACATAAAAGCCTTAGGTGGAGCTATTTCTGAATAAAATATCAACATGGAGTTTTTCTCAGATATGGAGAAAATAACATACTTACCCTTTTCTTATTTTTAAAAAACCCCCGAAGGTTTTAGCGACAAACACCTGATTTGGAGGTGTTACCTCGGAATTAGTTGTTTTGTACAAGAACAACTGATTCTGAGATACCACCTCAGAATCAGATGTTTGTCGCTAAAACCTGCAGAAATCGAGATTGCTCTAAAATGATTTTTTAATATAGATTTTCAAGTTACGTGAATGTACAATCTTAAAACAAGATTAAATTATTTTGTTGGTTGATTGTGTAATGTTCTCCGGTGTTAAATATTCGGTTTGAGTGTCTTCCTCGTCTATAGATAATCTTTATTGAATTTAGAGCTTTTTTGTTTTTAGAATTTAATTTTATAAGATAAAACATATATGTTGGATTCAAATTTTGTATTTATTGATATAATTATTTGAAAATGGTTAATGACATAAAATTATAAATAAAAGGACAAAATGAGGGTGAGATAGTAAAAAAAAAACAATAAAGTGCTTTTTAGATTTTGAATTAGGGATAAAATAAAAATATGATAAGAATGATAAGTATTTTTTAAATTTTGAATTATAGAAAAAATAAAAATGCGATACCAAAAGCCTTTTCCGATACAAAAGCGAAATACGAGGGCGAATGTAATTTTTAACCGATATAGAGATACAAGAACCTTCTTTGTACTCCATCTCGAAATAAAAAAGTGCTCTTCAGTTAGGACATTTCAGCAAACAGCCAAGTCGAAAATATTGTCGATCGATTGATCGAAAGAGAGAGTGGGAAAGAAATGGAGTCCTTGTTCGAGAAGAGTCGGACATGGCGTTGGTTTATGGCTAAAAGCAGAGCCTCCAAACCCTTCTTCTTCACTTTCGCCACCGTGTGCAGCGTCATTCCAGGCATCGTCGGATATGGCGTGATGCAGTTCACGAGCTCCAGCAACGTCGAGCTTGAGGCCAAGCTCCGCAAAACTGCCACACCCGAAGCTCTCGTACGTACATACACCACAATCTCTTTTCTATACTTCCGATTTCTGTCGCTGTTCTTCCTTTTCCTGTCTAGTCTGAATTAGTAAAAGTATGAAAAGTTTGATCAAAGTAAAAGGCGATTAGGTAGTTTTTATTTTTAGTAATCCAGTTTTAAACAATCTAATGTTTGAATTAGTTTGGGTGATGTTACTTATAGGGTGTGATTAGATTTGGTTGAAATTGTTTTGGGTATTAGGTGTTATGCTGAATCCATTGCTTGATGGGATATGAAGGTTTGGGGTCTGAAACTCTATCGATTTTATGATGTCCTAGTTTAATGGTTTTGCTATATCCATTCTTTTCCCCATTCTGCTTTATGTATGTAATTTTTTTTCCATCTTTGACATTATAAGCTTAGAAGCAGCACTACCTGTCCAAATTCTGGAAAATTATGTAAGTGATTACGAATTGATCCATGATGCCTATTGCCTAGTGTAGAGATGATAATGAGGTCATTTAAGCTGCTTTATAATTCTAATAAAAAAAGAAAGTGAGAGCGAAGAGAAGAGAAGGAAAGGAGATAATATATTAGTAGAAATGGACTTTGAGTCTAAATAAGCCTCGGATTTGAATCTACTATAGGTTAAGTCGTCCGGTAACAGTCTGTTTAATTGAGTACTGCCTTTCTTATGTTATTATGATATGTCAGTAGTTGCGGATTCTGTAACTTATATCTATTTATTCAAAAGTTTCCAACTAAACCCAACAAACTGTAAGACCATATTGGGAGACTATATATTGATTTGACTTGCATGCTCTATCCCATGGAAGAAATCAGCACTGAATAATTAATCTCCACTGACATTTGTTTCAACTTTTAATCACTTGAAACAGTAAGACATTGATGTGTAAATGTACTATATATTGATTTGACTTTCATGCTCCATCCCGTGGAAGAAATCAGGACTATCTAATTGATCTTTCCTGCAATAGTTTCAACTTTTAGTAACTTGAAACAGTATGACATTGATGTGTAAATGTAATAGCAGAGTACATGCGCCAAAAGCTAGAGTTAAGGATGTTTGGAAAGCTGTAGGCCGATGTGTGTGACATCTGTATTTCTCCTTTCGTGTTTGGTTAGAGTTATTTATTCTGGTGCATCATCGATACTAAAGAATCAAGGGGGCTTCAGTTGTTTTAGTAGAAGTACTTGTTTGTTTGTCCTCTAAAGATGTGAATGATCCATAACCTTTGTTATCAATGATTCACGAATGTTTTGCTAGTTTAAAGGTATAGCAGAAATTAGGCTACTTTCGTAAAATCCAACTCTAGTAGTTTCATCGCGATTGGTTATCTTGTGAGTCTCAGTATTTTTCTTGTAAAATAGTTTTTTCTTTTAGGTTTCTCAATTGGTTTATATGGTCTGAATACTTCTCATTTTACATTAGTTACTTGTTCTAGATACCCAAACCAATCCAGCCTGTACAATTACCATTTCAAAAACACATGAAGACTATTCTGATGTGCATTTTTCATGTCTACCTCACAAGAGTATATACTTGACACCTACATTAGGATCTGGTCTTGTTATCATGGTATTGTAATATTAAATGGTGATTGTCCATATTGTTGGGCAAGTCGATAGCACTCTTTGTACTTGAACATTCGGGATTTTCATTTTTCCAAGTCCTAGATTATTTTGTGTTCTTAGGAGGAAAAATTATGAGAGCCTTGGAGCAAATGATTCAAACAACACTGAAATAGCATTTAGTGTCTAAGAAGAGAGAAAGTTGCAGATTTTTAATTTTGAAGTTAAAAAAGAACTTTTTCTTTTTTGGCCAATAAATGCTTTTAGATAGGTCATGGAGCGTCTAATGATTGCATAATCTTAATTTACATACTGATTTAACTCCTCTGGTATTGATATAGTTTCTTGATCGTGCTACAATGCTAGTTACAGAGTCTGTTGCATCCTACGAATGTAATTTAGGTCCTACTACTATTCTTCTAGCTTTTTCTCCTTCATTCAAAGAGATGGTATTTCATTTTAAGATTTGTGCTGTAGCAGTAATTTGCATGCCTTGGTTCGATGATGTAGTTTTTCATTTCTCTGTCTTATCAAATCGATTTCTCTGTCTTAGTAAATTAGATCCTACTACTATTCTTCTAGCTTTTTCTCCTTCATTCAAAGATATGGTATTTCAATTTAAGATTTGTGCTGTAGCAGTGATTTGCATGCCTTGGTTCGATGATGCAGTTTCTCCATTTCTCTGTCTTAGCAAATCGATTTCATCTTGTTTGCACGGTCTTTTTATGTTCTCATGGCTACTAAATATTTCTGAGCTGAAAACCGTTTGTACCTGTATTTGTGGACCAGTTGATGGGGCAAGTTAATCGAGACAGATTAAATGAATACTTAGGGGAGCTGCAACGAAAGCAGGATACTAACGACCGGTACGTGGCTGCACTGAAAGGTGAAACGTTGACCAGAAACCCTCATCAACCAATCACGAAACAGATCAGTACCGAGGAGGTAAAAGATCTGAAGAGCATTACTTGAATGAATCAACTGTTTTCCTGTTAATTGGTTGGGATGATGATTCTTTTTTTTCCTTCTTACCTTCCTATTTTCTCGAGTATTGGTTATCGAATAAGAACTTCTAAAACTTGTGATACGGTGGTTGTGTTAGTTCCGAATGTTTCATGCTTAGAAGATCCTACTGTACTTATTATAAGACCTGTTTCTTTGCTGGAGTTGTTTTCTTGTTTCTGTTAGTAAAGTTTATAGTGAAACCATGATTAAGGTGCATAACTTGTCAAATTCGGAACGAGGGACAGATTGCTGTATGGTGCATGTTTTGCTTCTTTAAACTGTGTTTTTAGTAACTAATGTTACTCTGTAACATTTTGATTATCGCCTGCTGATTGCTCATAAAACGTCATCTAATACCTCTATGATGCATTTGTCGTTCTCTCCTTATAAAGTTTGATCCAATTTTATTCTTCCTCTCTACAATTCACCATCTAATTTATCTTCCTAATTTTAGATTATTTTATCCATATAAAAATGAAAATTTAAAAACCAAAATTGATTAGATTCATTCACCAACTAAATTAGTTATGTTGGAACATAATTACCAAAAAATATATGTGATTTGCGGGAAAAAGAGAAATACCTATGCAAAAAAATAATGAAAAGTGAAGCTGGAGCTATTCTAGTTTTCGAATCCAAATTCAAATTCTAAAGTTTTATGTTTTATTCTCTTTTTAAATTGGGTTAGTATCAGTTATTTAAGGTTTTCGTCAAATATCCGCTTCTTTGATCTCATTTTTCGTTTAATATATATATTTTACAAGAACTGAAAATCTATTTTTTTGGTTTTATTATAAATTTATAATAGTTACATGAGTAGAAAAAACATAGTTTGAATATCTCGAAGAAAACGGCTCTGAAAGGGTAGGTTGTTTTTAGTTCTACTCTCTTTTTCTGGGTTTACAATGATTTTTGTATAAAAACTTTTTATACTCCTGCTTCTATAATTGTTTATACTTTTGTGCTACCACTTGCTAAAAGCAGTAAATATAATTATTTTCAAGAGCTAAATATTCTTAAAATCAAACAAAATCTCAGTTCTAAGAACGTTGATTTTTTTTTAATATTTAACATAATTGGTGACAAAAAGTAGAAAAAAACTGACTGAGTTTTGAAATCATGTTTTTGGATAATGTATTTTTGTTTTTAAATTTTGATTTAGAGAATATAGCATGTTTCAAATATAGTATTTAAACAATTTATTTTTGTTAAATAGGGGTTTGGTCATATTTTAATAAATATTTACATGTTTTTATGTTGTTGATATTTTTCATATTTTTGTTTTATCTATTTTAATCAAGACAAAATGGTTTTATTAATAAATTGGGTCTTTACATTTTAACAAACCTTTTAATCTGGTTTCTTTGATGGATACATGTGACTTTCTATATCTACATATTCAGAGTTTGCCGCTAAATTTGATTTCAAGACCGCCACAATTTTGGATACAATTTGAGCTAGGCTTCAGAAGCAAGGCATAGTCTAACGATTATTGATATTTTAATTCTTTTAAGTTTTTTCTTTCAAATTTTATTAAAAGCATCAGAAAAATTGACTCCATCACATGATAACCAGTAAGGTGATGTCTTAAACTAAGTTGTTTAGAATCTATTCCTTCCATCTTTTGTTTGATTCAGAGCTTTCCATCTTCTAAAAATTCATCTTCTTTGAATTAAAGAATCATTAAGATTCTAGAAATTGACTCTGAGGATATCAATGAAGATGATATTCCATCATCGTTATTTGACATGTAACCCGGTAATCTCCAGTTCGATTTAATTAACGAGCTTTAGTTTGTTCCTTCGAGTCCAAAAAGTTATATTTTAGATTTGATTTTTCAATCCATTTTAAAGTCTTCATTTTTGCTAAGATCTCATGAGGTTATCAAGAATTGTGTATATCTCAATATTCCTTCAAAATAGTATTACTTTATTCAATGGTTATATATGAGGTTACAAAATTGATAGAACTTAATAGATTTCTATGTCTATTAGTCCTCAACTCTAAAGTAGTCAAATTCCAAGACTTCCTAGAAGTGTTTGGAACTTGGTGACTCGAGAAATCTTGTTTTATTTTACACTTAATAGTTCACCGAGCTAGCCAATTGACAACTTGATTCTATTCTCTAAAAATGTGATTGATAGTCATAGATGATAATATTAGTTTCCTACAACAATTTGTGATTGAGGTTAAGAACCATTAAGCTATTCTTGTTGCTAAGATGTCAATAAAAATAGATGAATCTGTTTTAATATTAGATGTTTTATGCCTTTTTGATTGCATATTATTAGACCATCAAGTAAGGCCCAACATTCTGTAATTATCGAGGATTGTTTACCATATATCCTACCATAAGAAGTAATGTATCACCATTGATATCCTTAATAATAACACCTCCATTAGCTTCACCCTCTACTAAACAAGACCCGTCTGAGTTTAGCTTAAACATATGCCTAAAAGGACATAACCATCTAAAAAAAACCAACCTTATTTGATTGAGAAACAAGAAATAGCATCCTAATTCAGAAGCAGTCTATAAGTCCCCATTATGATATTTCTTTTTAATAAAATTAGCCATATCTAGTCTAGAGATAATATACGTTATTTTTCCTACAATAGCTTTGGCATTAATAATTTGATCATTGTGTTTTGCTTTATTTCTAAAATACCAAAGGGTCTAACATGTTATAAAAGGGATAATGGTTCCAATATGAATGATAATTTTTTGTTGACTAAAACTAACACCTTATTAGATGTGGTATAATCATATATCTGCATATAGTGAGACCAAATAATCCAACAGTATGATTCCAAACTTCCCACGTTACGGGACAATTAACAAATAGATGGTTAGTTGTTTCTATATTTTAGTAAAATTGACATTTAGATGCAAGCATAGGCGGAGCCAGGTGGGGTCCCGTGGGGTCCCAGGAACCCACCTAGCTCAATAAATAATATGTTTAGTATTTTAGTTGCCCCCTACACTTCAGTCCGGTTGGCAAAGAAGCTGGTCAGGAACCCACAGACTTGGGTTCCGAAACCCAGCTGTGGATACTTGTCCTTCTAATTTTTGAGTTATTTATTTTATTATATCATTATATTTTTATTATTTATTTTATTATATATATATAATAACATATCAATATTAATATTAGTATATTTTTTATTTTTTATTATATATAAAATACATATCTATATTATTTTACTATAAATAAATATCTTAATTAAAAAATAATATATATATATATATTTGATATATATATATATATATTTATTATATATTATTTATTTATAAATATGTAGATTCAAAAAATAATATAAATTTGATCTGCAAGCGGATTCAGGGTTGGTTTCTTTGTCGTCGCTTCTAACTACAAGGTACAATTTTTTAGAAAATTATTTTGTTACTATCAATTAGAAAACTCTAACTACAAGCTTCAAAGACTGAGGTATTTATTATGGCTCTATGTTATTAATTGTCAAAATTGAAGCTCCGTTACATGTCTTATATTACTATTCACCAGTTACAAAGATTAACATTGGTTGATCTATATTTTTTCTTAAGATAGAAAGCTGCACAGTTCAATTTCGAAACAAGTAGAGTTGCATAAATTATAATTTTTTATTTTGCTTTACGGATCAAACCGTAACAACACAGGTTCTCGAGTTCACTAACAATACATATCCTAATCAATACATATATTAGTCTCTGTATACTTTGGAAAAACTCAAACTAAAACTCGATCAAAACGTAACAACATAGCCTATCGAGTTCACTAATAATAGATTTCCTAATTAATGTATCTATTAGTCAACGTCTATTTTTTTTATGTTATAATAGTACTTCAAAATGTTTAGAAAATTAATATGGAAGACTCACTTAAACAAATAAACAATTTTTATGTCGATGGAAAATGAATATATATTACAACACCATTTTACAATTTCCACTACAAAAAAATATTTTTTGGACAATAACTAGGACACCAGGGTTGAAATCCTGGCTACGCCACTGGATGCAAGACCAAAACTTTTTTTTCCGTATATTTGAATCCACTAAATTCCATCATTTGAATATCTTCCAGATAAGGAAAGTGTATTTAGTTGGAGTGGTGTTGTTCCAAACCTTCATAAAAAGGATTGAAACAATACCATTTTTTCTGACATGACCTTAAGTAGCTTTGGAGTTGGTGAATATCATAAAGACCATATTATTTTATCATATACTTCATCATGGATTTTAAGGTTTTGAGTCTTACTAATTTCACACTTAATTATAAAGTAGTTGAGTTTAGCTAGATCCCAATTTCCATTTGACCATAAACTACAAACCTTCTCTTTATGATACCAGGTACTGTTTGTGTCATTTAATAAGGTAATCAAATGATATATACTGAACCATTGTCGAGTCAAAATTCAATGTAATATTTGCCTAAATTCCAGAATATTAGTGGTTCAGTCGTATCTTTGATGAACTTAAAAAAACAAGATATAAATATTTAACATGAATTACTAAAACAATTGACAAAATTAGTACTCAATCAAATTTTTAATTCATGAATTACATACCCAAAAATATTCAATAAAATGACTGTAAATTTTATCACTAAAGATTGGCTGGTCACAAATACACTAAATTACTTATACAAAACATCTATAGAATTTAACCTCAAATGAAATATCTCATGTTATAAAAAAATCCACATACCATATACTTATTAAAGATATTCCCTTAAAAATTCAACATGCGTGATATTTATAAGATGAGTTGATATGAGATGATATTTGTGTGTGTACTTTTGTTAATACAATAATCATAAGGTAGTATACCAATACGCAAAGTCTCATTTATTTTTTTAAAATCTTTTAATGAGAGAGAATGATAGTAAAAGAGATATGATTATAAAAAAATTGGTTATTATTTTTAATTAGTAAAATGACCGGTTAATGAAGATCATTTATTTTAAAGTCATGTTGTCACGAAAAAATTGAAAAAATTGGTAAAACTTTTAACGCCCGTGAAAACCGCTTGTATTGTATATTCAGTAGTTTAAAAATATTGATCTATAAAATGTTGGTATTGTATATTCAGTAGTTTAAAAATACTGATCTATAAAATGTTTATTAAAAGTTGCAAACTATACACATATCACAAAAGCATCGGTTGTTTAATAAAAGTTGGTTGGTTGTAAAAACACTAAATTACATATACAAAAACATGCAAGATAATATGACCGATCCTTATAACAAATTTGTACTCCGCGCACTCCTAGATTATATATTATTAATGACGCGGCAGAAACAGAAGAAGAATCAACGATAGATGAAACCCTAATTTAAGAGTAACATGATGAAACCCTAATCTAAGGGTAACAAAGAGTGAAATTTTCAGAGATAAAAAATCTATTATTCCAAAAACTTAAAATAAATATAATAGCTTCTCAAAACCCTAAATTAGAATAAAAGGAAGTAAAATAAATATTCTAAAATAAAATAAAATAAAATCTTAATATAATTAGATTTGATTTAAATACATAAGATATTTGAATAAAATAAAATTAAATTAAAAAAACTGTTGTTTGGACTTTCTAGGCTACATCATCCTCTCCTAGTTGACAAGAATTCGTTCTCGAATTCACAGCACCATCACCATCAAGAACCTTAATTATATATTTTATTTTATTCAATCATTACATTAGGAATTATAATTGTTGACCTTATCAGAATAAGATAATTCTTCTCGAGTGTTCCTTATTCGAAGTCACATTGAAGCCATCTAGTTGAAGGAAAAAAATAGTTTCGAAAACCTTTTCATAGCCTGAAGACAACATCCCCATGTCCAGTTGATGAAAAAAAATGGTTTTGAAAACCTCTTCATAGCCTGAGACAGCATCTCGATAAGAAATATTTACCTTGATTCGACGATTGGTAGCCAATTTAAAATCCTTCAGTAACCGGTCAATACGATCGTCATTGAAACGGTTGGTATGCCCCCTCATACTCAAACGATCTTTCTGATCTTCATGACCGTGTGTTGTTCTCTTCTTTAAACCTTGAATCAGATGAAATCAGGATTCAGAAACATGCTTGACCCGTAGCAGGAACTGAGGCTCTGATACCAAACTGATGACGCGGCAGAAACAGAAGAAGAATCAACGATAGATGAAACCCTAATTCAAGAGTAACATGATGAAACCCTAATCTAAGGGTAACAAAGAGTGAAATTTTCAGAGATAAAAAATCTATTATTCCAAAAACTTAAAATAACTTAAGGCATAAGAGGCTTTATATAATAGCTTCTCAAAACCCTAAATTAGAATACAAGAAAATAAAATAAATATTCTAAAATAAAATAAAATAAAATAAAATAAAATTAAAAAGGCTTTTGTTTGGACTTTCTGGACTACATCAGATATTATCACGAATACTTTTCAAACATAGTAGTTATAAGATTATTCTATATAATATAGTATTGGATGGAATAATAAGAATTATACTGACCAAACATTTTGTATTAAGCTTGTGTCTATGTCGAAGAATAAGCAATATAACTACCAATAAACCTATTGATGTTTAAGACTCACTATGGGGAGGATAACAATGGTAGTTACTTGAATTATATTAGTATAAAATATTATTTAGGAGGATAAAATTATTTAGATTTGTATGAGAGTATAAAATATTATTTATGATCAAATGTGAATAATCCTTTTATTATCATTTAGGATTGTGCACAATTAAACAAATATTATATATAATTATCTAAAATAAATTATTAGTTAAAAACGTGTACGACTAGAAAAATACTATTAAAAAAATATATGAATATAAAAAATCGTAAGTAGATTAAAAGGTTAGTATTTAAGATTATACACGAATTTAAATATATTATATAATGCGGTTAAAAAATAGTATATATTATATACGAATAACAAAGTATTATTTAAGATCTTAAAAACTATGAAAATATTATTTATATTGGTATACAAATCTGTCTATTTATAATCACATAATTTTTTTTGTATTTAAAACCGAACGCAAATAGAAAATTATAATTTAAAATCTTACGCTAATAGAAAGATATTATTTAAGATCGTACACTAATAAATGTATCTATTTTTCATATTAGAAATTGTGTGCTATAGTTTGAAGTGTTTTAAAGATTTGGGTTAATAAATTTTGAATTATTGTTTACATTATAACGTTCGACCAGTAATGATCATATGTTATTGTCCACGCATAAGAAAATGAAGAATCCTACTGTTATACTCTGATCGGATGAAATAATATTTGAATTCACTAGGATCACTGCTGGCGTAACTAGAGAATTAAAGATGACGAATTGCTAGGTCGGAGACCCTTCAAGAAGACAATACAAGTACTTTTATCATATCGTGATTGTAAAAAATGCACGATTTTGCCTCAACTGTCCCTCAATGTTTGAAATATGCAATCAGAGGTCAGGTCAGATTTGTTCATACTGGTCAAAAAGTAGCCAAAGAATGTTATGTTACAACTCTGGCTCCTAAAACAATCAAAAGTGTTGAAATTAAGAAAGAATAGAAATTATTGGAGTCTAATTTGAAGCCAAATGATGTAGATGATCTGAGAGACACTCTTAGTTGGTAACACCTAATGAGAATATTGAAGTTTATACTTTTTCGAGTGTAAAAATTCTGAATATTGGACCGGTTACCACCGTTCATAAGGGAACAACTAATATCTTTTTTATCAAAGAATTTGAATATGCTTATCTGGTGTATCGAGGATGTAGCAAGATTCCCTGTAAGTTTCATTTCCGTAAACTTGAAGTACAACCCAATGCATACCCCATTATCTAGAAACGAAGAGCTTTCTCTACTGATAAGTATGAAGCAATTGTGGCAGAGGTATATCGATTATCAAAAGTGAAGCACATCCAAAAATCTCACAACCCATTTTGGAAATCAAAATGGGTACTCGTCAAAAAGAAAAAAAAGGAAATGGCGTACGTGTGTTGACTTCACAGATTGAAAAAATATTTGTTCGAAGGATCTATTCCATGTCCCTAGAATTGACTAGTTGATAGACTCAACCTCGGGTAATAAACTCTTATCATTTATGGACACTTTTGCGGGGTATAACCAGATACAAATGGATCTGAGGGACCATTACAAAACCACATTCATAACAAGTAGGGGACCTTACATTGCTACAAAGTGATGTCGTTTGGACTGAAAGATGTTGAAGATACTTATCAGCGCATGGTAAACAAAGCTTTTGCAAGCAAGATTTTAAGGAATGTTGAAGTTTATATTGATGATATGTTAGTAAAAGCACAAGAGATGAGAATGATTTATCTGATCTAGAGGAAAGTTTAAATAACCTGAAGAATAGTAACTTAAAATTGGATTCAGAAAAATGTACATTTTTCGTACAATCCAAAAAAATTCCTAAGTTATATAATGAGTGAAGAAGGCATTAAGGATAACCCTATACAGTTAAATGCTTTAATTACCATGAATCCCCCCAGGTCTATCAAAGAGGTAAAATATTTAACTGGAAGATTATGAACTTTAAACAGATTCATATCAAGATCTTCAGATAAGTGCGCACCATTTTTCCAAATTCTAAAAAAAGAGAATATGCTCAACTGGACTTCACAATGTGATGAAGCGTTCATAGGAATAAAATAACATTTATCATCTCTAGACATTTTGACCAAACCAACCGTGGGATAAATATTATTTGTCTACATAGTTGTTTTGGATTATGCAGTAAGTGCGGTTTTAGTAAAAGAAGATGAAAGTTATCCGCGCTCGATTTATTATGTAAGTAAAAGTTTATTGGATACTGAAAAAAGATACCTAAAGTTGGAAAATTAGGCTTGGCTCTAATATTGCCAGCATGAAAAATGAGACTATATCCTCAAGCCCATTTTATTATGGTTCAAACTTCTTTTTCATTTAATAATTTGTTGCAAAAGCCAGACATATCGGGTTGGATGGCCAAATGGTCAGTGGATTTAGAAGACTATGACATCGAATTTGAAACTCAAACAATAATTAAGCACAACCTTTGGCAGACTTTGTAGTTGATTTTATTTCGAACAACGAGACCATGGGCCATATATTGACGAACCTCGGGATGAATGGGTATTTTGAACCGATGAAGGCTCAAGATTTTTAGGCTGTGGATCAAGGGTTCAGTTGATATTTCCAACCGGAGACTCAATGAACCAAGCATAACGCTTTGGTTTCGAAGCATCAAACAAAGAGGGATAATACAAAGAAACCTTGGTAGGGATACGAATAACACAAATCTGTAGTGCCAAGAAATTTGATATGATAAGTGATTTACAACTTTTTATTAACCATGCATCAAGCCAAGAAGAAGCAAGAAAATTTTATTTTATAAAGTACATAAGAGCATTGTTAACAACCTTTTCCAAGTGCGTCAAGTACGAACACGTTCATCGGGAAACAAATTCAATGACTGATTCTTTGTCTACTATCGCACATGCTGAAGGATATCCACGGATATTGGAACAAGAGATCCCTTTAATAACATCAGTTTTCGAATGAAAATTAAGCATCAAAGAAGAATTCCAAATTTTGATGAGCTTGGAGAAAGACTAGAGATATGAGATTAAATAATTTATAAATAGATGAACTTTCCTAGTTGATAAAACCTTGACCAAAATGATGCATATCAAATTATATGGTTTCATGGTCCCTAGAGACAGGATTTATAAGAAGTTATTAAGCTTACCACTATTGCAATTCCTTATAGCTAATGAATCACAAATGGTGTTATCTGAATTGCATGACGGGGAATAATCGGTCCATTGTGGCTATAAAACATAAAAAGGGGTCCTATTGGCCGAATATTATTAGCCTTCCATCATGGAAGATGCCATAAATTTATTCCAACGATGCGATACCTAGTAGCAATTTGTGAATGAAATATAAGTTCCAGTTGTACCACTTGAGTCAATATCCAAAGCATTATCTTTTGAAAAATGAGGGTTGGACCTGGTTGTACCTTTACATATGGCCTATGGGGATCACTAGACCATCATCGTGGTTGTTGATTATTTCTCTAAATGGGTGGAAGCAGAGCCTTTGTCCGAAACTAAAGCAAAAGTTGTTATTAAATTCATCTTATCAAACATTCGTTGCAAGTACAAAGTTCCTAGAATAATTACCACTAAATAGCCTTAAATTTGAAAACAAAAACATTGAAGCATTTTGTTCCTTCAGGTGAATTAAATATTATTTTTATCACCTTTTCATCCTCGGGATAACAAGGAAGTAGAGGTGGCAAATAGAACTATCCTGAATGGCTCGAGAAATAAGCTGGAGTGAGCAAGTAAAAAATGGCCAAATTATTTACAATAAGTATAATGGGCTTACCAAACCACACTTCTAACAACAACTAAAGAATCTCCATTTTCATTGGTTTGTGAGATGAATGCGCTAACCCCGACTGAGTCAACCCTCCAATCTTTCTGAATCATAAATTACTCCCAAGCGGGCAACAATGAAGTTTGAATAACATAGCTAGATTTAACTGAGGAAAAAATGACAAGGGTGCATCTAAGATCCCTTCAGTATCAAACTCTGATGAGAAGAAGGTATGCATCCCGTTTCAAAGGAGAGAATTTAGGGTGGGAGACAAAGTTAAAGTTCTAAAAAATGTATACCGCACACAAAAAATTAACGATTTTTGGACGTTAGGGACGAATTGGGAAATAATTATTTGGTTATTGAAAGGGTAAGCCTTGAACTTATCGATTGGAGGATTAAGAAAATAACCCTCTTCGACACCCATGGAATATCAAACATTGGAGGATATACCTAAAATAATTACAAAAAAATTAATATACATTTGTTAATTTTATGATGTAATATCAGAAGACACACTCTTTCCTACCCTTGTGGCGCAGAGAGGTTTTATGATGTAATATCAGAAGACACACTCTTTCCATCTATTATATTCATGTCTCATTGCTGATTGATCCATATATTTTCAATCAAAAAATTTAAAAATACTAAAAGGTTCCAACATTAATTGGTCAAGTGTAAAGTATCAAACATTAGTTGGTCACTAATAAAAGGTTCCAACATTAGTTGGTCACTACTAAAAGGTTTCACCATTAGTTGGTCAAGTGTAAATGATCCAACAACAGTTGGTCACTACTAAAATGTTCTAAGATTAGTTGGTCAAGTGTAAAGGATCCAAAATTAGTTGGTCACTACTAAAAGGTTCTAATATTAGTTGGTTAAGTGTAAAGGATCCAAGATCAGTTGGTCACTACTAAAAGGTTTCAACATTAATTGGTCAAGTGTAAATGATCCAACATTAGTTGGTCAAGTGTAAATGATCCAACATTAGTTGGTCATAACTGAATGGTTCTAATTTTAGTTGTCCAGGTTTGAAGTTTGTTTCATTAACCGGTTGAACACTAATCACCTTCAACTAGGAAGACTCCAAATACACTATTGACAAATAGTAAATTTGTATAAATGCGATAAGAAAAAAAAGAAAAAAAAGAACAATTTATATCGATAAATTCTGAATACGATTACAAAATGTTGTGGCATACGAGGGACAAAGATGATAATAATAAAAAAGTATGAAAGGAATGTAATTCGACTACTTTTGTGCTTGCTTTCATCGGCTTGACCACACTTTGCGTTACCCTTATCCTAAAGATTCTCTGACTGCTGATGTTCCTCGGATCTTCCACATTCGGAGTCCTTGTCTTCATTCACATTCTCGGAAGCACTATACTCACCCTTCACATCTTGGGTGGTTTCCAGTTCATTTAGTAAATAAAATGTCAGTATCATGTTCTTCTCCTGGTACTAAATCCCAAAAAGATCCAAGACTAAAATCCGTGAAAATTTTATGAAAATTAATAACCAATTCGGGTTTGATATTAGCATCCCGCTTATCTAAGAAGCTTAGAAATTTCTTAGCATATATATCGACCACATCATCTTATTCCTTTGTAGTTTGTTCCTTAAATGCAGTTAGATCATCCATAAGTTTTTTAGTAGCTGCCTTCTGCTCATCTAATATTTTTTGTAGAAGGTCTATTTGGATGTTAAGCTCATTTTCCTCATCCTTGTATTTTTTATTTTTCTATGTCAATAAGGCCTCTATCTTAGTAGTCTGGGCTTCATGATCATATTTTTGTTTCCTAAGATCCTCCTCAGCCAATGTGACTCAGCTTTCTAAACTATCAACATGATTCATTTGATTCTCGATAACTTTCTTATGAAGCTCACACCTACTCAAAGGGATGTGATGGTCTCCCTATGCTTTGCTAATTCTATTTCTAAATTAGAGTTGGGCTTGACAAAACTAAGCAAAGCAAGATAATTGGGTCCTCATCCTTGACGTGGAAGGACATAGCTCCAACATAACTTTCTAGATTTGGATACTTTTCTCCCTGTTTTTTTAATACCACCTAATGAATTGTGACCTTCACCCACTCTTTCATCTATCTCCAGAAGAGAGGAGGAATGGTTTTCAGATATTTGAGTATTATGACACTCAAACATTAGATGAATTTTCCTTTTGTCCATGACACAAACAATTTCCAAGCCCGTATTCATCTTTTTCTTATTTTTCTTCTCATTACCTTGTCATTTTCCCTTGTGATCCTTCAATGCGCTTAATGTTTTATTCTTTTTTAGGGTTGAGGGTTCTTCTAGTATTGGGCTCACTGTAGTTTCAAAAACTTCTTTTGATGGTTCATCGCTCCGACCCGCATCTACAACCCCTGTATAAGGTTTTTCATTCTCGAAGCACCAACATCATGTTTCTTTACCCTGTGGCTTGGAGCCCTCTTCCTGTTCGTCAAATATACCCTACCATCATCAACTTCCACTTGCCACGGACTTCCAACACAAACAGAAGAGTCGTGAATTGATCCCAAAATCAATTAAGCTTCAGGTGATTTTTCCAAAAGTGATGCCAGACCAGATTGGTTATGGTGAAGAAATTGTGAAACCCATTAGACCTATTCTATTTAACCTATTGTGTTAAATCTTAAAATTCTCTTCAGCATCTCTTAAATGTTACTCATGGAAGTTGGGTATAGCTAGAAAATGATAAAAAAAACTTAAGCTTATAATGTTGAAAACGTATACTAATTTAAGTTATAATAAATATAACATGAACTAACCTGTGTTTTGCCACTCTTTCGTCACTCTGCTCGGGTTTCTTGTCCTGCAGATCATCTGGTCATTCTTCTAAAAACCACTCACAAAGAATAAGTGGTGCTTCCAAACCTTATCACCCTCTAGAAGATCACTTACTAATTTATACTCATTCTCCAGGTGATAAAGTAAAAGGGGATCTGAGGGCTTTTTGATAGCCCCATGATTGCTACAAACGGCTCCATCAATATTTTGATCTTGGATAAACTTGACACCATGATGCAAGACATAAATATGAACCAATTATTCAGGCTTAATTGAGTAATACACATGTAAATCAGCTCGAAATATCGAACTACTTCTAGATCCAGCGCGAACCAGAGCCCCCAATTTAGCACGTACGGGTCGACGACCAACTCTTTTTGTGCACCAAAAAGAGGCGTATCTTTGGCATTTGGTATGCGTATATATAGTTTCTTCGAGATCCCTTATCGAGCCTAAAATTTAGATTATTCCCCTTTGGAATAATAGAGTCATGTGATCTCATACAGAGAAATCAAGTATTTATTCTCGATATTTTAGAGGTTAAGCCCAACTGCTTCGACTATCACATGAGGTAACTCCACCTCTATTTTTTTTTGTTTTCATCCCTCTTCGACTTCAGTATTTTTCTTTGTTTATCTTATAGCATTTTTGTTTCTCTCTTAGCATCACCTCCGGATTAGCCTAACACACCAATTGCTGATCTCATATCAGTATTATCCTCTCCCTCATCGACTAACCACATCGGGATGTCTTCATAAATTAGCAGTCTATTTTAAGACCCCTCAGCTAGTGTAACTTGAATAACATCAATTCGTTCAACATTGGAAGCACCATCCATACTCGACTGATTTCGGGGTATTATATTTATGGTTGCTGTAGTGTTTTTTGCATGTTTCTTTTTTGTCAAGACGATCAGTTTTCTCCAGAGGTGCTTCTGATTTCCTCATTGGAGAATTATGCTCATTGTCCAAACACTTCTATCTGAGGAAACATTATAGCCTTCTATCACAACTTTCTCATGGGACCGGGATGACCTATAATGGTGAGTGTTTTGCACCGAAGGCCGAGTGTTAGACGATAAAGGATTAGTTGGTATGGAATACTTATTATAGGGAAACTTGCCTCCGTAGTCATATGTTTGAACGATGATTAGGGGCCTTCGTCTTCTTGAATCTCATCAGCTCTTCTAGCTTTTTTATTTGCTTCAAATTAAGACACAACCAATCGATTAGAGCGTTGTCAACACAAAACAAGTAACTCCAAAGAGGATATATAGCATCAAGAAAAGAAAAAGGTTCAGATTTTCTCTAGGAAAATATTTTGTGGTGACTATTAGATTGAAAGCTAAGGATTGCGATGACTAAAATTGGGAGCTTCTCTCTTTATCTCTAGAAATGGTTAAGGAATGAAGTAGAGATGGAAGAGGGGAGGTGTATTTGTAGATGACAATATGAGATCCCAAGCCCAATGAATATGAGCCTGGGGAAGTAAAAAGTTTTTGCATATGAGAGTGAAACCGTTTTGAAAATTATATCACGCATAGCAAATCAAAGAGCAAGTCCTAGTTTAAATACTTCTATTTGACGTGTACCAAGTAGAATTAAACGTAGTGATTTCTGGAGAAATAATAATTGAAATCAAGATTATCTAGCCTAACGCTATTCGGAATAACTATTGATGGCTAAAATCTAAAGCACATGAGCAGTTGCATCCAAAATAGTCTCATAATCAGTCAAGGCTATCTAACCATGAGTTTTTCATTCGACCACTTCTGGTGAAAATATGAAGTGCTGGCGTGACTCAACCCGGATTAGTTCCAGAGTTTAGTCCTCCCGAAAGACCTTGGCTAGGGCTGAGTGAGCTACTAATAAGGATCAAATTATCCAACATGCGAGTCAAACCGAAAAAGTACTAGACGAGAATATGTGTTGTGATATCAATGTAGTAAATATGTAGTTTTAGGGGTATTTCATGTAACAAATTATAGTTACGGGGTTGGGTTATATGATTTTGGATTATCCAAATGGGCTCATTAACCATGTAAGCCCACTTGGACCAATTTTTTTTAAATAAAACTTATTTCTCGTCTGTATCATGTAAACACTCTTCGGAAGTTTTTGGAAATATCAAAGTATAAACAAATGAGTTTGTTTCGGTACCCAAACCACTTGTTCCATCTCCAGTCATTTTAAGGTAATAATAATTATTATCCACCTAAGCTTAAAGTGACTTAAGTATCCATTTCCTGATATCCGAACTACTATTTATCATAGACATTCACTATATTTTCCTCCCATACTTGAACAAGTATCGCGCAATACGTGAAATTAAAAACCGGTAGTCTCTTAATCTGAGCAGCATAAGATACTTATTGATTTGTAATCTTTGCAACCCCCGCTTTCTCTCTCTCTACCACATCTTGGATGAAGTGAATATTTACATTTACAAGCTCAGTTCACTCATGGAACTTTGGATTACTTATCAATTCAAGAGCATTGGTATTGTCACAAAACAACGTCACTTCTTGCTCTATACCAGTTATATCACCTATCAATCCTTTTAAACCTATGACTTGCTTTATTGATTCAGTAATATCCATATATTTAGCTTTCGTAGATGACAAAGTGAAAACTTTTGAATATTTTATAACTACTCCACCAAACACATTAAATATATTACTCAAGTGGACTTTTTTGTATCAAGGAAACCTGAATAATTAGAGTTCACACCCCCGTCAACATATCGCGAGCTTGGTACCTTGATTACAACACAGTCATATATATGTCGAACCCTTCAAGTATAACATGAGCCATTTAACGGCTTACAATGAAGCTTCTGTGGGTTTGACATAATTTTTCTCAAATTACTAATGGAGTATGCAAGATCATATCTCATGCATATTATTACGTACCTAATTATCTCGATGACATTAACGTAAGGTATACCTTGTATAAAATTATTAAATTTCATCTCGATTGGTGCTTGAGTAGTACTACGTTTGAAATGGGCACCAATATAATTACCAACAGTTCAAGCTTCAGACATGCCAAACTCCTTGAGAACTTTCCATATGTATATTTGTTGAGATACAAATATTTAATATAAGTATTCTTGATGTCTATTCCAAGAATCCTCATTGCATTTTACACATCTTTCGTTCTAAACTATATTTTCAGTTGAGTTTTTATAGTTTCAAGCCTCATCTTGTCCTTTCCTACTATTAGTATGTCATCTATATACGGTAGCGACAAGATCTGTTATTCCATGTGTGTTTCCTCATTGCAATAGAAAAAACTATCTTAACATCTTATCAGACAATTGATTTATTTTATGAAGGACTCAAATCTCTTATTCTACTGCATTGATGATTATCTCAATCATATGAGTCTCTTCAAAAAACACACATCTGTCTCATGACCTTCTTTAAACTATTGCCATTTATTTATATAGATTGTCTCTTCGAGTTTTTATGCAAGAAGGTCTATCTCAAGATAAAATCTAGCAACACTCTTATAAAGGGTTGTTTCATAACTAATGAAAATATTTTATTGAAAAGCAACACTCTCTTTTTGCGTAAAGCTCTTCGTCATTAGCTTAACATTATACCTAGGTAATTCAAAAGAAGAAGGCTTTGGTTCCTTCTGAATATCCAGTATATCCAACCAATTTATGACCCTTTGATTTCTTTACAAAAATTTAGGTGTCATTCTTTTTTATAGACATAAGTTCTTCTTTCATGGCATTCTGCCATTTCATTTTATCAATGCTCTCATGATATCGTTGGTGTTCAAGAAAAACCACATGCATTTTAACAAATAAAACATAACCTATAATATAAACATAACCATACATTTGTGTAGGTCTGTTAGGTATTTATGCTCTATCCTTCGCAAGTTGATAACTATCTAAATTTATTTGTTGTTAATTATTCAGAAAATTAAAAGCATTAAGGATGTCACAACCAACTTCGACTAGTTCGATAGAGGTATCTAAAACCCTTCTATTACTTAAATTGAGGTACCATTCGCTTCATTCTCGTGTTCAAATTCCATCTCAAACCCACCTACCCACCCCCTCAACAGTATTAGGTCTATTATTATCCTTCTTGCATAACGACATATCATCTTCATTTAATATCACATCTTGGCTAATCAAAGTTTTTTTACTCATAGGCTCCAAAAACCATTACCTATACCCTTTTACATATTATGGATAACCAAGGAACATATATTTTAGTGTTATTTGTTGAAGTTTGTCCCGCTTCACATGTGCATATGCAACCCATAACAACACTCTCAAGTGGCTCAACAATGGTTTTCTTTCACTTCTACTCTTTACAGAATATCTAAAACAAACTACAGTTGATGGGATCATTTTGATGAATTATACAACTTTAACAATTTCTCCCTAAAATCTATTGCCTATTCCAACTGTCATAAGCATACACTTTACTCAGTTTAGAAAGGTTCAGATTCTCTCATATATTCTATTTTGTGGAAGATTTTATCTATGGTTTGGTATCTAGCTATACCAATTTTGGACAAGTAACTAGTGAATAATTCATTCACATATTCCAAACCGTTGTAAGATCTCAACTATTTCATATTCTTCGTATTCTAATTCTCTATTAGCTCATTCTAATCCTTAAAGCAATCAAATTACTTATCTTTGGACTTCAAAAGTATAATACTTATTTTTCTTGAGTAGTCATCAGTTAGAAATATAAAATACCTAACCCCTCCCATGGTAGGGTGTCACACAAGTATTCAATGGTAAGAATGAACATTATTCAAGCAGAATAATAATTATTAGAAGTCATATGGAACAACACTACATAGTTCATAACCCACTTGTTATCGTACCTGCAAGTTGAGGCCATTAAAACATAAATATAGTCATAATATTTAGAAACTATGAAAGATTTCCAGTTTTTAAGGTCTGTTATTTATCTTCATTCTTCATCTTGAGGAAGTTCTTCCTGATATGACTATCATTCGTACAGAATCATTCGTTGACCCATCTGATTTGGATCTTGAGTTTCCTTGATATGGTTTGAACCTTTCATTCTAGGATTTTCTCTCACACACGGTCCTTGACCATCTGAGTAAGTTTTGAAACTAGTCTTCATTTGAAGATTTCTAGAATCAAAGTAATCTTCAATTCAGACATTGTAAGAAACTATTTCTCATAGAACAAACTATCAATAAAATGTCCATACATATTCTAAAAAAAACTCAAAATAATAATTTATTGATCCTCATCTTCAACTTTGACTTTAACTGCGTTCAAATCAAGAAGGATTCCATTGAAATCATCCAAGTGTTTCTGGATATCCTTATTATCATCCATCACCATCATACATATATGCTTCTTAAGCTACAATCTATTTGCCAAATATTTTTTCATGTAAATGATTTCTAGCGTATTTCTAACCCACATGAAAGTAGATTGTTCGGACACCTCTCAAAGCACTTCATTCTCTAAACTCAAAATTAGAGTATTACAGGTTGTGGTAACACCTCAACATTTCGCTTTATATATCTCATTTATAACGTTTTCATCAATGATGACAAGAATACCTTTTTTTATAGGAAAACAATTATGATTTTAATTATTTAAAGATCAACATCATTATCCCCGCTTAAATTATCAAGATCAACTTTAATAAAATTAATATTTACGAATGTGTTTGATTTTCTGGTGAGATCTAAATATCTAGTCACAATCTAAAATGATATTCAGCTTTTAGTTTGTGTTTATCACAAACAACAAATATTTTTACTGATTTCATGCTCACCATAACACTTGTTAGATGAAATCAAAATATTTTTAAGGGCTATAACTCTTAGCCAAAATATCAGAATTGAAGATTACTAAGAGTTTCATGAACACAAGTAACACAACTGCTCAAAATAATCTGTTATACAACTTTTAAAAATAGATTATAAGCTTACAAATGGATCTCACGACTTATAATATGTCTTTTAATGGAACTCTTAAATATGTTTTTCTCATAATATTGAGCATAATCAGTAAAACTTCACATATTCTCGTATGAATCTTTAATGAAACACAATATATGTATATAGCAAACAATGTGGTATTATACACAATAAGCTCACATTATCTAAATTTATTATTATCTCAACCAACATATTCCCCTTAGTGTCAACACACTTCTGTCACCTCTGTCGCATGTACTATACCGCATGTACTACACCTGACACTTTAACACAAATTTAAAAAATATTTATCAACGGTTGTATTTGATCCACTCATACTGATCCATCATAATCTATTGAAAATCGAGTTTCATACCGAATCACAAATACAAACTAACAGAAAACCCATACATTACAAAGCCCCTCATCAGAATTTTGTCTGAAATTCCAAACTTGATCAGGACTAAGTTCAGAATCACCATAATTTTAGTTCACATGATGGGTTTGGTTTGGCTCTGCACATATAAGTTTGGCTCGACACCCGAACCCCTCGTTTAATCTCTAATAAATTTGAACCTGCAACGAAATAAACATATCTAGATTAGAATGATTACATGAATTACTTACAATTTAGTAGAGTGTTGAGTTTAAGCCTTAATTAAATGTTTGCAATTGACTCGCAATTAGAAACTATTTTAAAAAAAAACTAGCAATGATATCCTCACCTGAAGATTGTCCGTTATTATCTGTAAACTTATCAAACTTTTTATTTTAACTTGCACTTATGTCTCGACCTTATTTATTAGATGTCTTCACTTTATAGCATTCATTACGTCTGTTGCTACTAACTATCGACAACAGTAACGAGTAGTACTGTTCCTGGTTTGGTATTTTTGTGATATGCAGTAGCGATTTTTGTGTGGTAAGTCGTCATTGTTTTTGGTGATCTCGTTTATCATATAATGGTTGACCGCTTTGTTTCTAGGTTCTAGGTTTATTGATGATAGACATGAATGGTTTTCATAAAATAATTGATTTGACACTTTATATACAATGTTTTGTTTTTTTTATCAAATTTGATTGTTTTTTTGTGAAGAATAAGATTTTGGGTTCTTGTTGCAATGCGGATTATGTGGGCTACCAGTGTTGGTCACTTGTCGCAAAACTATCATTAAGATTTTTTCGTACAAAAAATTGGTACCTATGTTTAACTTGTTGCATATATCGTCACTAGCGCGTGCTAATTAACCAAGTGATGACATGCGTCATCTAAACTTATCATTTTTTGTGACAAATACGGTCACTCAACAATTATACACAAAATACTCATCTACTTATTTTTTATAATTTCATTTTTACCACAATTTTGTTACTATTTAACTTAAATATTTATTAATTATTTTATTCATTTTACTAAATTATCATTTACATTAATCCATCGTCATCACCCGCAAATTAAGTTTCTCTTTTCAAGTTCACTAAATTTTGTTCTTTACATGATATACCACATTCTCTTTTCAAGTTCGTTGTTGGCTCCGTGGAAGCCATTTTTATCAAGGTTGTGGTTTTTGTCGTTGTATTTTGGTAATGCACCATGGTTTTGTTGATTGAATTCATTGATTTGAGGAGATTTCTCTAAAATTATGTTTTATTCATCTTCTTCTTTCAACTGCTTCTGTTGAGTAGAATGAGCAACTTGCTTCCTTTACATATATCCTTTTTTGAGTTAAGAGAAACTGAAGAATACATTCTTTTCAAAATACATTACTCTATTGGAATCACATCGGGTCTATAAACAGTTTTAAACACAGATGACAAGCATCAAATGGCTTGATGAAGTCTCTCCCCAATATCTCACTATGTGTCCCATAACCTAGCTTCTTCTTCTCGTACGTGAAATACGCTAGATCGTTGTTGTTTTGTTAGTGTTTTGGAATAATATTTTAAGGGTTTGGATTTAGAGAGAAAAGATAAATCAAAAGAAATATTAATTCAGTTTAAGTTTCAGGTGTTAAAATTTGAAATCGATTGAATTGGGAAAAAAGGCGTAACCCTAATGTGTAGATATTTTAATGTAAAACTATGGTGTTCTCTTTTCCAAGCGGACTTCTAAAACAATGAAAGTGAATTAATTTGGTAAAACATAAAAATAAAATGGTAATATAATAATTGTAAATGGTAATATGGTTAGTAGTTGAAAAATTAATATAAATGGAGTAAGTTGATGAAAAGTTAAAAATATACCATAACTTAGGAAAAGTAAAAGATAAGAAAGTTAAAAGTGAAAGTAAAAGTAAAAGGTTAAAAAACAAATCAAAAGAGTTTTGGATGTAATTGACTGTATATGCACTTGGTTAATTGGCATGCGCTAGTATCATATGCAACACTTTTTAGCATATGTAACAGGTTTTGGACAAAAAACCTTAATGATAGTTTTGCAACATGTAGACAAAACCGGTGACTAGTTAGGCTTTTTAGCCGACTTATGTGTCGACGAAGTTTAATTAAATTGATTTTTAGGTTCGAGTTTATTTTAGTGTTTTAAATATAATACTTAATCCATCAACAGTTAAATACTTTATTTTTCATTATTAATAACCAAGAATCATATGGGTCGGACATATACACAAATGTTGAAATATTTTCCAAAATGATAAATGAAATACTGCTAAAGAATTTTTAAAGTCGAACAACTTGTTAAAATAGTGAAATTTTATTATGTTAGCTCGAATTCTTAATGGTTATATATATCAAAGATTAAGGAATTTAGAAATACTCATTACCGTAATATGCTCAATAAAATCTCAAAAAGAAAATACTATTAGAACCTCATTAATTTTTACGAGATTTCCTTCTCCAATACAATTTCAAAATAATAATTTATAATAAAAATAATATATTGATAATAATATTTTTTTGTATTTCAAATATTATCCTTTGTCTTTAAGGTTTTTCATATTTATTTTGAACGTGTCTTAGGTGCTAATTGTACTATCTAGTACATATATACACATGTTTTCTAATGATGCGTAATAAGACGACATGTGTCCTTCTCTAGTAACTGTTTAGGTATCGATTTTTTGGGTTCGATTTGTATTTTCATATGATAACTTAATTTTATCTATTTGTAGCATTTGTCGATCCCGTCTTGTTATAGTCTTGCATTGTCACTTGGTCGTCTCGTCATCTTGTCACTGGTTCACCTCGTGTTTGCCTTTAATCATTTTTGTCTTGTATATCCCAACCTCATTCCCAAGTTGATCAGCTCTGCCTTCAGCCCCTCAAATTGTCTAAATTTGGCTCATCTTTCAGCCGTCTTACTTTGGTAGCATTTGTCGATCCCGTCTTGTTATAGTCTTGCATTGTCACTTGGTCGTCTCGTCATCTTGTCACTGGTTCACCTCGTGTTTGCCTTTAATCATTTTTGTCTTGTATATCCCAACCTTATTCCCAAGTTGATCAACTCTGCCTTCGGCCCCTCAAATTGTCTAAATTTGGCTCATCTTTCAGCCTTCTTACTTTGTCTGAAACTGTCGATCCCGTCTTGTTATAGTCTTGCATTGTCACTTGGTCGTCTCGTCATCTTGTCACTGGTTCACCTCGTGTTTGCCTTTAATCATTTTTGTCTTGTATATCCCAACCTCATTCCCAAGTTGATCAGCTCTGCCTTCGGCCCCTCAAATTGTCTAAATTTGGCTCATCTTTCAGCCGTCTTTCTTTGTCTGAAACTTACCTTCTGTCGGGCTAACCTCATTGGTATAAAGAGTATACCATATCTAAGAGGTAAAGGCTTATCAAGACTCCACATAGTCCTTTAAGTAATTTTTGTTTGCAGTAGATGGAATTCCTTGAAAGGAGTATTGATAATGGTAGTCAAGGTAAGTGGAAAATATACATGTGCATTGGTAGGTTATTATCAAGGTCATTTTTATGTTAATATTAATCGGATAAATGTTGGTTTGTGAGCAATTATTAATCTGTTAGATCGATGTTGACACGTGTAGTCATTGGCGTCACCAATCATAATATGACTCTGACACGTGTAAAAGGCCCACCCATATGCAAAGGCAGAGGTTGATTTCATTTACTAAAGCCTAATTGCTTTGTTTTTATATATTAAAAACTCAAACAATGAAAATAGTTGATCACACATGTATCCAACGGTTCCAGATAGCTGAAGATTGTGTTATTTATATTGTAGATGAAACGTACTCGTGACTTTGATTGGTTTACTTGCTGGAGAGAGATCGTAAGAAACCTGTATTTTTTTTCTCAGGGTTCCCAATTGATGTCCATTTTGCTTATCTACCATTGTACGTTATGAACATGATTACCACGTACATCCCTGCCCCCTTTCTTATGTGGCGGTTGTTTAGTTTTTTTTTTTAAATTGGTGGGGGATTAGGTATCCTAGACTATAGAACTTGGAAGGGAGTAAAAATAGTTAAGTCTTGAATGTCTAGACACCTTAGTGAACCCAGAACTGAGTCATAAATATGGTTGATCGTGGAGACCCATGAACTTGAACTACTTTGAAAAACTCTGCTGATATCTTGTCTTCTTTGACCCTAGAGATAGTTTGCAAAGAATCATCCAATAAAAAAAAACCAGTGGACACCGCCATCGATAACCTTCCACCATAAGATGTGGTAGAGGAGAAAACGTTTCTAGAATCTTACTTTTATCGGTTAATTGGTAGCTATAAACAATTAAAAGTTGAGGGACAGAAAATTTAGGGTACAATACGGCCTCCCTGACACTGTTGTAACTCGGGCTCCCGAACCAGATGAGCATCCTTACCTTGGCGGAGATGGTGAAACTTGTTTCTA
Source organism: Limnanthes douglasii subsp. nivea (assembly GCA_036936605.1). Taxonomy (NCBI): domain Eukaryota; kingdom Viridiplantae; phylum Streptophyta; class Magnoliopsida; order Brassicales; family Limnanthaceae; genus Limnanthes; species Limnanthes douglasii. Next base: position 198,792,196 of record JAUPFV010000001.1, on the reverse strand, counting down.
CACCACCCTATTTGATTGGGGGCTTCCACATCCAATTCATCCATTTCTACATGAATTCTTTAGGTGTATACGCATATGCTTATTCCTAGTTGACAACTAATAGTTGGCGTATGATGCGTAGCGTGATAGTAAGCTCGACGGTGTTAAACATCCTTGTTAGCGTACAATAATTCTTGACCAACGTGGAAGAATCTAAATAAGAAGATACCATTTTTTAGTATATATATATACATACATGAAGGGAGGAAATAAGATTATAAACTTTCCTTCATCGGATAAATATTGGAAGACCTCGTTTATTTTTATGTCGCGAAACTGAGAACACTCAATTACCATAAAAAATATCCAACTGGAATATAGGTGGATGCAAACATGTAAGATTAGAATTGTATATATTTTTATTCATGTATTGTTGTAGAACTAATTTCTAATATGCGACTGTTTGTTTTGTTATGGTACAGATTCGGGTTAATACCAACAATTATGGAGGAAGATATACAACGTGCCAAATATCAATTCATTTGAGAGACTATCTATTTATGTCTATTAAACGTGGTCACTTGAGTTACATCGCATGCTCAACAAAGTGAAATTTTATTGACTAGTTTGTGGTCCATTTTCGAGTTGACTATGACGAAAGAGGGTAATCTAAAATTGGTTGTGACTGAGGAATAAGCCACCGCAGATCCATTAGAAAGCTTTCTATTTCAGCATGTGTAAAACCATAATAATGATGGGTTTGGTTTAAAGGTGTGCCCATAAAAAAGAAATAAAATAAAACCGAGTGAGTGTCCCCTATCAAATCTGCTAGTTAAAATAAACGGTTAGACCGAGAAGTTGACCCCGAGCAGCAGAACGTGGACAATAAAGGCAGTCTGAAAACTAAGGGCCCAAAAAATATATGTTCGTGCAGCCAAGCTTGCACCCCAAAAATACTAGCCTATAGATCAACCAAGCCACGAGAGAAAATAAAAGAAGGCAAGTGATGGTGGGGCAGGGCCATCCTAACCCGATAGTAGTGGGGAGGGGATACAAAATAGCTCAACGAGAGTAGAGTAGCCAAGGGTGAAGAAAAGGAAAATGCTCATGAAGAAATAGATATTTGTTGGCTAGAAAATGATCCTCCTTGTTGTTACTAAGATACTCATGGGGAACAAGGAGGCCACAATTACCAACGTAAGCATGGTGGCCAATACAAAGTACAACGATACTGCAGATATTATTGTATTACTAGGTGAAAAATATGGTGCCATGTTTGGGTCGACCCCTAGGTACGATGAGTGTGCTAAAAGACCCCTCGATTTGTGTTAATTTTATTAATACCCAATAGTGGTGGCGTATCGGCAGATGACCCATGTAGATGTCATAGGAATGCAAGACTTCAAACCTGAACCCTTAGTTTTCGGGTCGTTAAGGGCATAAACATAGAATTTATGACGTACAAATGGGCGTACGTGTTGTTGAAGCACCGATTCAAAAGGTTGGTTAAGGAAAAATAAGATGTATAAGGGGTCGCGATAATGACTGCTCGAAGATAGATGCCTTAAAGGCAGAGAATGGGGACTTGTTAGAATCAAATAATATATTGATAGGGTAGAGTGGAGAGAAAATCACTAAAAATGATAAGTTTGTGAAGCAAAACGCAAGGATGGTATCTCAAAACATGGCTCTATTAGAGAAAATGAATTTGTTAGCGAAAAAGTCACGTGAGATAATGATTGAAAATGTTGACCTGAAGGCAGAAGTGGTAGAGAACAATGGATGTGGAGAACAATGTTATGGATGCCGCGCAAACTTTACTGGAAATATTCCCCAAAAACACTATCCTAGATATTTAGAAGAACAAACTTGAGGCTTCCCTAAGAAATATAAAATGCTTGGTTCCTGAGGACGAGCGCCCCTTGTCATCTGAGAAAGATGAGTAGGATAGTGGCAATAACGAAGAAAATGATGATCAATTGTATTGTCAAAATGATGGAAGATGTGTTCCAACCGGACCAGGATGGTGTTGTCAGTGATGAAGGATATCCACCTCATGGAGTACAAGGTGATGAGATTAAAGCTGGGCCGAATTCGTCACCTCATGTGGTGTAACATGTTGAGATCGTAGCTGAGGTCAAATCTCTATTGTGTTGTAACAACTAAAATTATTTTTCGATCATGCTAGTTGTAGGGGATAATACCCCGAGATGATATATGTTTTTTTTCCTCAGACTTATTGTAAAATATATTCAAACTTGATTTTGCGTAATGCTTGTTGTGTGTGTTGTGTTTGTAGTTGGAAGTTTAGTATAACAACAAAAATGTCTAATGGGTAAGTGATTCGTATTTGTAATGTAGGATGGGGATATAGATGTTGTAGGGGTCGGGTCGGGTCAGGTAATAACTCGTAGAAAGTAAAAGTATGATCTCTCGCACGGTGGGACCAGATTAGTTTATTAAGTAGATTGTTAAATTGACGATAGAAAGCCAAGGCTTAATGTGACCTATTGTGTAGTCTTGTAGGCTTAGTTTATTAACCAGTTTGTTATAGTGACTGAAAAAGTTAAGGCTCAGTATGGCCTCCTATGTAGCCTTGTAGGCGTGATTTATTAACCAGCTCGCTAAAGTGACTTTTGAATTCAAAATTTAGTATGGCCTCTTACGTAACCGTAAAGACGTGGTTTATCAACTCGTTCGCTATAGTTTTGTTGTATATGACCCCCTTTTTCTACCATGTATGGAAAAGTCGTATAGGTAAGTAACTTAGTGTGTTGTATTAGGTAGAGGAAGGGTGATAGATTAATCTAGCCGAGCTGGAGATATTAAATTTTTATGACAGAAATAATAATGACAGAACACAAACATAAGGAACATAAAATTAACTAAATGGTAGGCTTACAATGTGCCTTATTAACAAACCCCTCTACGCTACTAGAAGGGATAAGAGTGCACAAATTCTTTACAAAGCATAGTTATTCAATTTCAAGTGGTTTATGTTCCAAGGGTGCTTCAACACATCCCTTTATGTCTTCTAAATTATACGTCCCGTGATGCCATTTGAAAAGTATTTTGTAAGGTCTGCCCCAACTGGAAGCTAACTTGCCCTTGTTCTTATCTTTTACCCATTGTAATAGTTTTTTCATGACTAGATCACCTACCCAGATATTTTGTGGTCTCAATTTGGAGTTAAATTGACTTCTCATCAAAATTTTATAGTGCTCGGACCTAACTTAGGCCTGGGTACGCAGCTCTTTAATTAGGTTAAGAGAAAGTTGTTGCTTCATGGTATTGGAGTCCTCTGAGTAGTTCGTGACTTTGTGACTTGGGATGATGATCTCTATTTAGGATGATGAACACTCCATTTCATAAACTAATGAAAAGTAGTTTTCTATAGTAGTCGACCCATAGGTCGTCCTGTATGCCCATAGGACCTTGGCCAATTTGTCATGCCACTTTCCCTTTACTCCCATGAGCTTTTTATCATTATCATCTAGGATGGTGCGGTTGGTAACTTAAACTTGGTCGTTCGTTTGTGGGTAAAACATCATCAAAAAGTACTATTTTATCCCATAGCTTTGACAAAAAGGTTTTCATGGCCTCATTTTGGAATTGAGGCCCGTTGTTCGTCATTAAAATACTGAGGATCCCAAACCAAGCCAAGATTTGACTTTGTAGAAAATCACAAATTTCTTGAGCTCTTGTTTTGGACAAGGTATTTTCCTCGACCCATTTGGTAAAGTAGTCCATTTACACTATTAAGTGTTGTCGCTTGTTGGTAGCCATATGGAGAGGTATTACTAAATCAATCCCTTATTTATCAAAAGGGTAAGATGTTGGGGTCACACTCATTGGCTCGCTTTATAAATTGCGCGTATTTATTGGCAGACGTGGTACCCTTTTCTGACTGTCTCTGTGTCTCCTACAAACTTGATACAGTAAAAACCTGATAGAAGAAAATGCCTTATAACACTTTGATGTCCGCAATGAGCCTTAGTGAGCCTCTACTGCTGATCCATAAAGAAAAAAAGGGCTCCATCCTTCCCGATGCACCGTAATAACAATTGTGTGGCGCTCTTTCTATAGATAACATCGTCGAGCACTGTATTTTTAGTTGCTCGGCCATGATGGCGCCAATGTCTATAGTGGGGTTGAGTAGCACAATAACGAACGAGGTATCGCTGGAATCTGCCACCTTGGCTAACGAATCCGCGGTCGATTTGGCGAGGTGTGGTACTTGCTCGAGTTCTACTTTATTGAAATTTTGTTGCCAGTCTTGGATTGCCTCTAAGTATTCTCATATATTTTTTTTATCTCCTATTGATCTTTTAACTGATTGATAAGAAATTAAGAAATCGATGGCACTCACAAAACCTTGGACCACAAATTTGAGCTAATTTCAAGCCTCATAGGATGGCCTCGTACTCAACTGTGTTGTTAGTAACATTGAAACCAAATTTGATAGACCGCTTAATACTCCTCAAATGGTGATTTTTGTATGATGTTTGCTCCCCCACATTAAGGTTTGAGGCCCTATCAGTTTTGACTATCCATTCAAGATCGGGCCAAAAGATATATAAAGGGGGAGGGGTCGTGTACATTGATAAAACGAAAAATATGGTTAACAAAATAAGCCTAAGATTGGAAAACTGACATGTTATGAGAATTACCATACTAATCCCCGACTTATACAGTCAAACTAGCGACATAGTAAGCAAACTAAGTCGGGAGCGGAAACACTATCAGGTTATGCAGTTAGTCATATTAATCCGTCATACACTAGTTATATTGTAAGTTGGTTAGACTAACCACGCATGTACAACTAAAAAACTGGCCACATTGAGCCGTGATGAACTAATCGAATATGTACACCGATCCCCATAATAAAAACAATAATTCAACTATGTCTACGACATATTTGTTTTACCAAAATCTGCTTACCACCACCCACTAAATAAAGTAAGGCAAATACATCTTACTGAGCGCGGTAATTTCTCCTCCTCATCAATGTAAGTAGTATAACAACATAACATATCATGCACGATGACGCCTACAATTTTACTTAAACCATCATAGGAAATACAATTTCAACATTTTACAAAAACAATCAACAACGGTTCACAATAACTTATAAAGAAACACAAATCCTTGACCATCACACCAAAATTATAGCACAATGATTATCATTAAAAAAACAATGAAAACAGTGCATGCAACCCCACCAACATCGTCAAATCATGCAGCGTGCAGCGTGGATTTCTCTTCTGTACTCCCACCCACGTCGTCAGCATGCGAGGGGGTGAGGGGTCGCAATATCACCAAAGGTCGCTTTTTCACCAGCCAGTGATGCATTTGCCAAGTTTTCATAAGAATTATCTCCCTTATGAAGGGTTTCCTCATCGTCATTTGTACCTCATCACTCTCATCTTCTTCCTCTGATTCACTTGGCAAGCAAAGCCACTCACTCTCTGCTATCATGATTCTTCCTCCATAAATAAATGATCGTGTCTAACCGAACACTTGTTAGATTACATTGGTCAGCCTCAGTCACCTTCTTCTCCTTTCTTTTTAATAGCCTTCACAACTTTCGTGTGCACCTCCATCTTTATATCTTTTGTTGCCTATTTTTACTTCTCTAATGCAGCTTCAAGGTAGCATTTAAACCACCAGGTCGGCATTCTTGGTAACCTTTGTATTAAGTTTTGTAGACAGAGCATCGATCTATCCAGATAAATCGATATTCTGACCTACTAGCTTAACATACGAAAAGATGAGCTTATTGTTATATCAAATAAGCTTCCAGCTTTGAGATAAATACTCTGCACTATTCTCGACTACCATACTTTTTTGTGCAAGAAAAATTATAAATTTTGAGCACTAAAAGAATATAATTCATTACAAATTTTAAGCATCAAATTATTAACTTCCAATTTATCTTTTACCAACTTCACTATTTTTTTGCTTAAAGTTGGAATACTGATGTAGTTGCACCAGCCCACGACTATATGACCTGTTTGGATAAACAAAAACGGGCTTTATTTGGGGCTGGTTATTCGAATTAGGTGTTGCGACCACTCAAATCGAACGCGTCGAGAAACCCAACAATTTTCAAAAGCATCACAAGGGCGAAGTTTGATGCTGAAGTCTAGGCCCAAAATTCCATCGTTTAGTCCTTTTTTTGTTGTTTTTGTGAATTTTCTGCATTTTTCTAATTTTATTGGATTTTATTAAAATACTTAGCCAACTCCAATCGCTTTGAAATTTGGCTGGGATTTATTTTATTTCGTGAGGAACAAGTTGTAATTTTGGCGTAGGGTTTCGAGCACTTGTATAAAAGGCTGTCAAACCCTATTTTTATCGTCAGACTTTTTGGAATATAATTTGAGTTTCCTCTAAAGTCTCTTATACTCTGAGTTAGGATTAAAGATTATCTGTTCTCTGTTTTTGTCTTCTTTTCTATGTGTTTTTTGTCATCTGTTCCATCTCATAGTTCGGCGCTACCAAATACCCTCGTTTGTACTTGTTTATATCCAATCGTGCCTCTGCAACTGAACCGAACGTGAATGGCTCAACCTTGAAATTATCCATCATCTTAATATCCTCTAATGTTATGTGTTGATACATAAATATCAAGGAGTTATGATGCATCTACACATAAAGAAGAAAAGCTATGTGAAAATGATAATGCCCAAAACAAATTCAAGAATTCTTAATATATAAAAAATACCTCCAATTGTAGCTCAATTTGTCTCTACAAGATATCCATAATAGTTATGGAATTTTAATAAGCTATATCAGGATAATGGTTAAGTTAGCGATATAAGAGCAATCACGAGGCCGAAAAATCTACAGGTAGTCCATTCTCGGCCAAAACAGTCGGTGGCCGGGCTTTCATAGGAATACCATTGGGCACTTTTTTCAAATGCATACCGGTTTTGATGAACTAGCCGAGCTCATATTATTTCTATTGACTAGCTTAAACCGGACAAGTGCAATAACAGTCAACTCGTCAAAATGCTACCTCATTGATTGTTGTCCAACCATGGGAAACATTAAATTTTTATTACTGATCACAACCATTTTGTCAACCACCACACCTTTCTCTCTAAATTTCAGGGACATTCTGGCGGTAGAAATGTCATTGTCACCCATAACTACAACGTTTTTTGGGCATGGCGCAAATATTTTTTGTGGAAGTAGGGATTGTACAAGATTTCATTTCCTCATCCTTAAGTTGTCGGACCACATCTGAAACAAACAAACTATTCTTCTTTACCACGTTGATCTCACCCATGATAGTAACATTATGGGTCATACTATGCACCCTATCAATTTTCATCACATAATCTTTCGTAGGTGGTTCACCATCACGAACACTAAGACTTTTCTTTTTGTCATGGTCATGCTTTACTTCACCATGCAGATCACAACAGACTTTTCCACCTTATCATTAAGAGGTAGGAATTCATCATCAACTGACATATTCTTCCTCTTCGACACCATGATACTGTTATTTTTCAAAATGTGCCCTTTGTTCTTTGGAGGCATTTCAGCTCGCAGGAGATCACCTAGCCCCTTATCTTGATGAGAATTATTGACCTGTTTTTCACTCGCTTCTTCTATAATGGCTTATTATTTAGGGAGACCGCCTCTATTTCTTTGGACGTATCCTTCTTAGCGATATTTAGCCCAATCATAATGTTATCATTTTAATAAAACTACTGCATCAACAAGCTCTACGAATTCTTCAAGCTCACTATCTCTCTAATGGAAACCAACATTACTTTACCATATGCTCCCATAACGAGCTCTGGAATATACCACAACTCGAAAAACAGATAGTTGAGATCTATAAATCACAATTGAAAATCTAAGAACCACGCAGAATATGCAACCGCTAATAGTACCGTCAATGGATTTATAACGTCACCTTCATAAACTTCCTAAACAGTAGCTGATATTTCCTTGGATCTATGAAATACCACAACACGTAAGAATAATATCCATAATATCAAATTTACAACAAACAAGTTAACGCAAACCCTATCCTTTGTAAATTTATCCATCTCAGCTCAACGATTCCATTCTCTAGTCCACTATGATAATCCTATTTCCTAAATACAAATATATAGTAGTTTTTTTATAATAATGATCCAAACTGAGGAGGCTAAAAATTTGATTCTCACCTTGAATCAACACATAATAAAAATACGAGTTGGACAACTTTGTCGCATCCATATTTTACAGCAAGTTTGTCGAATGCACATGGATTTCTATGAGTCGTGAACTAAGCATTATACTAAGTATCTTGCGCCACCCATTATCAATCAGCTTGGTAGGGAAAATACGCATGTATCTAAAACACTCTTGGATTATTTTGGAAAAGGAAAACACGAACCCCTAACGAAACACATTGGTGAAGAAACAAATCTCATATTCTCTAGTTTGGTGAGGCATTTCACCAGGATCATGAACTCGAGTAACGAACTTATCAGGAATCTAGTAATCAACCCTAAATTTGTGATGTTCCTCTTCGGTCATATGATCCTATGAATCTAGTAATTGACCAAAGTATTGGTCTAACATCTATTTTTTCTCTTCAACTTCTAATAAAGCAAGATCGGTGTTCACTATCTTAGCACCCTTACCCTGGTGAAAACCATCATTGGGCGAAGACAAGAAAAGTTTATTAGTAAAAATTGGCCAATGACCTGCTTGGCCGTGTTTCGAAGCTCACCAATGTTCATGAAAACATATTTTGGTTTAAAAAAAGAATCTTACAATGAAAGACAAACTACAGCATGTAAACTCTTATTACCCAACCTAGGTTATTTGGTCTCGACAGTATATATTTTATCTAATTACTAAACTATCAGTACAAATAATATACATATATGTATGAGGAATACTGATGATTTACTCATCTAATAAATCACTTACAAATAACAACAAACTCGGAGTTATCGGATGCTTAGAATCGTGAAAATAACTAGCGTTAAATCTCTAAAAAAGGGTAAATGTGACCATTGGAAATAGTGCAAACGGAAATAAAAAGGTTCATATAAGACTTGATTCGATCTCAATCTTAACAGCTATATCCATTAGCAATCAATGACTCTTATTTGTTACATTTAAATTAAATTATCTACATTTCCAAGTATATATATATATATATATATACACACGAGTAACTCAATTGTTTCCTCTTGAAACACGCATGCGCCCTGACACCGGGTCAACATCATCACGTGGGTCACGACGGCATCAATGACACGTGTCAGACCCCTCGTGTATTGACACAACTATACCATATTTGTCCCTGTTTATATTCCTTCAACTAATTACTTTTCAATAATTACCTCAAGGACTACGAGAACTCCTAATAAGACTATATTCTATATGTATATACTCCTTAGGTTGATGAAGTCCGTTCATAAAAATGACAACAAAAAATGCAATTGACATGTACAATGCAAGGTAAATCCCCTAAGGACGAGGATAATACACGAAAGACAAGGGAAATAAAAATACACGCAAAGAGAAAGATGACGAGCACCACGAAGATGAACATATAACGAAGCGGATGCTCACAAGAAAAATGAAATTGATTACTACTAGATGAGGACCATGAATGAGACAAAATTAATTATTTATCCGAAGTAACGCAGATGGAAACCGAGTCGAGTACACACGGTAAACAGATAGAACACTCAAGCGATTGTAATAAAACAATGCATGTTGATATCATGACGAGTAATGTGTTTGAGCATTCATTATTGATGTGGTTTATTTTTGTCTGAGGGTAAGTTTGTAATTTCTGTTTAGAGTTGTGTGGAAGTTTGTGAGTATTTAATATTTGGGTAGAGTGTAGAGGGAGAATTAAGTAGCCTCGTTGTATTTAATTTTCATTACCCTCATTTAATGTTGGTGGTTGGGTATTTATACCCTTATATTTGGGCCTTATGGGCTTTCGGGTCGTGTTTAATAGACTCGGGTCGTGTTTAATAGACTCGGGTCGAGTTTAAGGACCCATGAGTTCTAAGTAGGGGAACAGGAAGCTTAGTCAAGAAGTGATTAGGTTTTAAGTACTTTAGTTCTGTTTGAACAGTCCAATGGATGATGGTGGCCGAATTGACCCTGCCAATTAGGTAGACATTATCCGAACTGACCCTGTCCGAAGTGCTGACAGAATCCGGACTCATCAGTAGCCCCCTTTTTAGGTGGTGTTCAAAAACCTTTGGCAAGACCTAAAAAACAGTATGTTGCTAGTGACAGTTACATCCGGATAGGTCCTTCGAAGTGTGTCATAGCTTTATCCGGACTGAAAAAAGGTCTTTGAATCTAAACGGTTTTTTGCCAGAGTTCGTGGGACACGTGTCTCTCTTTGGTTCGTTATTTCAGCCGTTTTTTCACCTTGAATTTCGCTCCCACCTTCTCTGAAAAGCAACCTCTTCATTAAATGAAGGTGACATCAGCGCCGTTTCTTAATCATTGCAAATCCTTTCGAATTATCCTAGGAATCAAAGCACATTTTTTAGGTTTACTATAAATTAAACATTTTTACACTGTTTTACCATCATCTTTATATTCAATTTGCTAATTTTCAGAGCTTTCTCTCTCAAACACAAGTTCTTCTTTTTGGTTGTTTATGTTCACGGCTAGGAACGCTTTAATCAGAGACGGGTGGCTTAATCTATCAGAGCTAGAAAAGGCACAAAAAGTTGAAAGGGAAAGGCCCATTGCAGCAGACCTACCTACCTCCCCCATCGACAAACGAGTAACCTCAAACACAGAGCCTGACCAGGGTTCCTCCTCAACAAGAAGTGTCAAACCGAGGAGATTATTTCAAACCAACCTTTCTCCCATTGTTTCAGGCTCGTCGGTTCAAGAATCAGAGCCCACTGTTGAACCAGGGCTAGCAGTCACCAGCTTCAAAAAGCCTTCCCCATTTATAGCCATGGGGTCAGATGCAGATATCTCTCCCAACAAATTAGTCGATCAGAGAAAAGGTCGCATGGTAAAAGGGCAGGCTTCCAAAAGCACCCCTTCAAAATCAGGGGCCAAAGACAGCAACACATGGTCAAAGGCACCCATAAAAGTACCTAAGGACAGACTGTCCAGACCGGAGGCCACTAGCCCAAGCCTCTGAAGAGAAGCCACCACATCTGAGCCCCAGCCGGAGGCTAGAGTTCAGGAAAGTATTGAGGTTAAACAGTCTGAAGGTCAGACTGATCCAACTTCTAACTCCCCCCTTCCAAAGACAACTGAAAATCCCTCCTCGGTAATGAAGAAAATAATGGAGGATTCTATCGAAGAGGCTCCATACGAGTCCGAACGCTCCAGACAAACTAGTGATGCTGTTGCTTCCAAGAAGGATAAAGGCAAAGAAAAACTATGCCTTAGGCACCCAGACCTACCAGAAATTCTTGAAGGAAAAGTGGGACCTTGTTTCCACAAGGTTAGTGTTAAATATCTTCTTGCCTTACAGAAAATTACTTATGCTTTCATCCACATAGCTGAGTTGGGCCGGATGCGTACGAAGTGGGGGATTCCGGAGAATATGAAAATAAGAATCCCCATAGACCCTGAAACCCCAATGGATTGCAAGCTTAGTGAAATAGTTATCTTCACTGAGCTATTTAACTAGGGGCTAAGGTTTCCCTTATACCCGGAGATAGTTAGGTACTTCCACCTTATCAAGCTCTGCCCTAGTCAACGGAGCCCAACGCCTGGTATACTCTTATGGCCTGTATCATGGCTTCCAGGCTCTCTGGAATTCCTTTACCAATGGAAGAATTCGCAGCTGTGGCCAGTCTCTGCAGAAACCACCACATTCCCTTCTATCACTTCAACATGGGTGATAATTATAAAGCAGTGGACGACCTGCTTGAGTCAGAGAGAAACTGGAGGACTCAGTTCTTGTTCGTAAGTGGCGCTTGGGAGAATAGGAGGAGGATCAAAGCTGGTGTCAACCATAGTCTCCTTACCAGTAGATGGAGAAGTGATCGTAAGAATCCCACCTTACACTCTCATTTTCATTTTTATCAAATTTGTTTAACTAACTGGTCTTGTCTCTTTTCTTGACAGAGCTGTCTAAAGATTTCGGTAATTATATAAAGGCCGGGCAAACCACTTGTACCAAGATCAACACTTGGGCTGCTGAAAAGTGGGGAAACCGGTTCCATGACGCCTTTACCGGAGGCAATCTCGCAAGGTCTCACCTCTGGAACACTACTGGCCGGAGGGACTTGACCTGGGAAGAACTCACCACTCCACCCCCTCCGGATGTAGTCCTCAAGAGAACACACGAACCGGACGGGTCACTATACTTGCCAGGTCGAGCCAAGGCCCCAAGTAAAATGAAAGGCAAGAAAGGGAAGGGTAAGAAGAGTGCGGTTGAGGCTAACCCTGCTGAAGTGGAGGAAACTGCTCCAAAAACCCAAGAGAGGCCAGCTCCAAATTAGATTGATGCTGCTCTTCTAGAAGTGGTGGAGCAGGAGAGTGCTAGGGAAGAGGTAGGGTCTTCCAAACCTCCAAGGGTCCCTAAGAGAGACCGAAAACGTGGAGTAGAAAACAAGGAGAGGGAGGCCAAAAAGAAAAAGACCTCCAGGGGTGATGAACTTTCTCTCCGGCCTTCGGAGCCTCTCCCTCCTGTTGACCCTACTGATCCAACAAGAGCAGAGGAGATCCCTGGTGACTTTCGAACTGACGAGGTTGGAGGAGGAGACCTCAGCATTGATGGTGTTGACATCACTGGGCTTGAGGGGCTTGGTGAATACTTTGAGAACCTCCCCAGGGATGACTTTGTTGGGCCCTACCTCCCTCCAAGTACTTCAAACTCCGTTACCTTCAATGGTAAGACTTTTACTGTTTCAAGTGAAAGGGATATTATAACTCACTCCATATTAAGTAATGTTCAGCCAATGCTTGTTCTGGAGAAACAAGTTCGAGGTCAGGCAGATATTATCAAAGATCTCAAATCTGACAAGGAGAAACTGTCCAACGACCTCCTTACTGCCACCCAAAATGCTGACATTCTGAAGGGAGAAAACGAGGAGTTAAATAAGAACCAGGAGGGTTGGTTTACAAAGGAGGCTAGCTTAGAAGATACTATCAGAGACCTCCGAGCAAAGCTGTCCGGGTTGGAGAAAGATCTCTCCTCTTCGAAAGAGGAAGTGAAGGCCAAAGACCAAGTCATCTATACTCTGACTAATGACAAAATCGTACTTGAGGATTCGGTATCCAAAGCTGTACAGGAGAAAGCAGATCTGCTAAGGGAGCAAGAGGCCAAAATCCAGGCCAAGATCGATGCTTATGACAACAATATAATAGATACTCAAGAGCAAATGTACGCCAAAGTGAGGTCGGACATGGTCTTGCTCTTTCATGAAAAGTTCCCGAAGAGGAACCTAGGATATTTGTGGCTTCATGTAGAGTACGAAGACCTTCCCTTCCACACTATGGCTGATGGAGACTTGCATGATTACTCTAGTCTTCTGACGAAGAAGAGAACACCGGGGAGAGCCCAAATGAGGAGAAGAACGATCCCAAGAAGAAGAAGACAAGTGAGGTTGAGCCATCTTCAAAGGCTTAGTCTTAGATTATGAATTATCTTTTCACCTTTTACGTTGTCTGAACTAAAGTCCTTGGAAGGCCAAGGCACTTGGGTTATTTCAATGAATATATTTTTTGCAAAACTCTTGCATTTTCATAGCTTTTCAATTTCGGTGGCTAATGTTTAAACAACCCTTAGTTATTTCATAAATATTCTAAAGCGAGAGCGTTTAAATTCTCCGATGACAAATTTTCAAGTAGTCATCATTCCTTTAATTCAATCCGGATGGTGTGACAAGAAATAAACTAAGAACACTTCGAATTTTTAAGAAGGCATCAAGTTTTATAAAAAATCCTCGACACCTCATTAAAACCTCCCCGCGCCACCAGGGTAGGAAAGAGTATGCCCCCAAATATTTACATGGATTTTTAAACAAGTAAATATTTACATAGCTTCTACTCCAAATACATCCGGAGATGCTCAATATTCCAAGGGTGATTCAAAACCCTTCCATCCTTGTCTTCTAGCCAGTATGTTCCAGGTTTAATTCTTTCAATGATCATGTAAGGTCCTTTCCAAGTTGGGGCCAGTTTGCCGAGCAGCTTCTCTCTAGTGTGTGAGAAGACTTTCCTTAACACCTTGTCCCCCGACTGAAAATCTCTTTTTTTAACTCTGGAAGCAAACCTGTTTCTCATCAAACCTTGATAGTGTGCAGCTCTAAGGTGAGCCTTAACTCGTCTTTCCTCTATTAGGTCAAGCTGACCCCTGATTGCCACTTCGTTAGCGTGTTCGGAGAAATTTTGAACTCGAAATGAAGGGAGAGTTGCTTCTATGGGAGCTATAGCATCCATCCCATAGACCAAGGCAAAAGGTGACTCTTGTGTCACAGCCCTAGGTGTAGTCCGGTAGGCCCACAAAACCTCTTGTAAATAACTAGGCCATTTTCCAGCAGCCCCTTCTAAATTTTTCTTCAGACCAAATAGTATAGTTTTGTTAGCCACTTCAACCTGACCATTTGCTTGTGGGTGGAAAGGTGAATAGAAACAATGTTGTATACCTCTAAAGGCACAAAAACTCTCCATTTCCTTGTTGTCGAATTGTGGCCCATTGTCTGTCGTTATCTTCTGTGGGATGCCAAATCTGCAACACATATTGGACAAAATGAATTTTATGACATCTTTTGATGTTATTCCTGCCAGTGGGGCTGCTTCGATCCACTTCGAAAAATAATCAATAACAACAATTATTGTCCTGCGTCCTTTGGATGCCACAGGAAGAGGTCCCACCAGATCCAACCCCAATCGAGCAAAAGGTATAGGCTCAGAAATCGACTCTAAAGGGATGGTTGGGACATGAATTTCATTGTTGTACCTCTGGCATGGGTCACACCTTTTCACCAGCTCCTTAGCATCTTGCATTATAGATGGCCGGTAATAGCCAGCCAATAAAACTCTTCTTGTTAGGGCCCTGAATCCACCGTGAGCTGATCCTTCACCATCATGTAATTCGGAGAGGACTATTTGAGACTCATCATCCCCCAAACATCGTAAAAGGGGTTTACTGTAAGACTTCTTATAAAGAACATCTCTTAGTATGATGAAACCACGAGCCTTGTACTTTACTTTTCTTGCTAGTGATTTATCCGGAGGCAAGATGCCATCGGAGAGATACTGCAGGAGAGGAAATCTCCAATCTTGAGGTTTTTTCATCTGTACATCGAAAATTTCTTCCTCTTTACCCACATTGAGTTGAATAGAAGGGCACTCCAGCACATGGATCCAAGGGTATGACTCAGTATAGGCTATGGTTGCCAAGGAATCTGCTAGTTCATTTTTTGTTCGGGGTATGTGCTCATAGACGATGCTTTTGAACTTAAGTGCCTCATTTTTAAGAAGAAGTAAGTACTTCACTAGTTGCTCCTTTTTAGCTTCGGATTGACCCTGTGCATGATGGATAAGAAGCTGGGAATCGCTCATCAACTTGACCCTTTTGGCTCCACAAATGAAAGCCAACTTCAAACCAGCTATAGCAGCTTCATATTCAGATTCATTGTTAGCAGCCCTAAAAGCAAAGCATATAGCCTGGTACATTTTGTCACCATACGGAGAGGTCAAGCATACCCCTGTACCACATCCCATAGTACTTGATCCACCATCTGTCCGGACAATCCAGACCTTTTTTACTTTCATCTCAGTCGTTTGCTCTGTATCCCTATCTGAGTGGAATTCAACTAAGAAATCAGCCACAGCCTGAGCTTTGATTGTTGTTCGAGGAGCAAAATCAATATCGAAGTCCCCCAACTCTACTGACCATTTAGTCATTCTACTTGAAATGTCTGCCTTTTGAAGAACATTCTTCAAGGGAAAGGATGTCCGGACGATAATAGGATGAGCCTGAAAATAAGGCCTCATCTTCCTTGCAGCAATTACCAAGGCTAATGCTAATTTTTCGAGTTTTAAATAGCGTTTTTCTGCATCTATCAAGCTCTTGCTGATGTAGTACACCGGATGGGGGTAATTATCCACCTCTCTTACTAATACAACACTGATGGCACAACTGGAAACTGCCAAGTATACGAAGAGTGTCTCTCCATCAACAGGTTTAAATAAAGTCTTGGGGGAGGACAGATGTTTCTTAATCTCATTGAAGGCCTCATCACACTGTGAAGTCCGGTCAAATCCCTTTGCACCCTTCAAAGTTTGAAAATACGGGGCACATCTGTCCGAAGACCTCGAGATGAATCGATTTAAAGCAGCCAACCTCCCAGTCAACCGTTGTACTTCTTTAATATTCTGAGGAGGCTCCATTTGGAATAAAGCATTAAGCTGGTCCGGATCGGGCTGTATCCCTTGATCACTTATTATATACCCCAGGAATTTCCCGGACTGCACTCCGAATACACATTTCTCTGGATTTAGTTTCAAAATTACTTTTACTAAGTTAACAAAAGTTTCTTGGAGATCCGCCAAGTGTAGTTCTTCATCCATACTTTTTACCATCATGTCATCATTGTACACTTCCATGTTTCTTCCAATTTGATCAGCAAAGGCTTTGTTTACTAACCTCTGATAGGTAGCCCCATCATTTTTTAACCCAAATGGCATCACATTGTAACAATGAATACCCTTATCAGTGACAAACGTGGTATGCTCCTGATCCTTTGGGTCTACTTGAATCTGATTGTATCCGGAGAAGGCATCCATGAAAGACAGTAGCTTATTCCCAGAAGTGGAATCCACAAGTTGATCAATCCGGGAGACCGGGTATAAATCTTTTGGGCAAGCCCTATTGAGATCTATGAAGTCAATGTACATACGCCACTTGCCATTTTTATTTTTTACTAAGACCGGATTGGCTGTCCATAAAGGATACTGAGACTCCTTTATATGCCCCATTTTAGTAAGCCTGTCAACTTCTTGAACAATAACATCAGCCTTTTCCTTGGAAAAAGCCCTTCTTTTTTGTACCACAGGTGCTATGTCTCTCCGGACAGATAGGTGATGTGATATAATATCTGTTAGAACTTCGGTAACATCAGCATTGCACCAAGCAAAAACATGCTGATGGTCTTTTAGGAACTTCAACATTTTACTCTTCAGTTTGGATGGAATTTTGGACCCTATCTTAACACTTTTTCCTTCTTCCAAAGAATGTGTTTCAACTTCTTCAATCGATATCTGATAAGGAAGAATAAAAGACAAGGAGAAAAGTGTGAAGAAGAAACTTGACAGAAGCAAATAGTAAAGGAAAAGTATGATAGGAGTAAAACGCATAGGGAAAACTGTGTGAGGACTGAATTGTACAAACTATATAAAGAGATAGCCAGAATAGGAAGAAAGTAGAATATAGGGACTAAAAGATGTAATTAACCAAAGTTAAGGCATGTGGGGTTCACAATTATACTATAAAAGTACCACACACGCTTCACAAATCCCGAGATGAATAATATGAGACTTTCTCTCTCTACTTAACCTAATAATCTTTACTTTCTCTCTCTAAAACTGACACTAAGACATTTCTGTATCGCCGAATTGCCTCTAAGTAATCCTCGTATCGCATAATCACCCCTGGACCATCTTAAAACTCTTCAGTATCAACACTCTAGGGGTCTCTCTGGGGTCATCAATTTCACCCTCACCCCCAGAAAGCCTCTCAAACTGCTATTCTTCATTGATACGAACTGCCCCCAGCGTCCGTGGAGCCAGTGCTATGGCATAACACTCTCTTGCAATCTTTTGGCTGCTCCGAACAACTCCCACTTGTCCTTGAACAGCATATTTCAAACATTGGTGGACTGTTGAGGCCACTGCATGCATCCTAGAGAGCCAAGACCTCCCTAAAATAGCGTTATAACAAGTGGGACAATCCTCCACAATAAAAAGTATTCTAACCATCTTCTTAAAAGGGTCCTTGCCCAACAAGACTTCCTCTTCGAACTCCCCGATCACATCTGCTGAGCTTCCAGTGAAACCCACAATTGATATGTCCGAACGCTGAATTATAGCTGGGTTTTTCATCTTCTTATAAGAGGTTAAAAAGAGGATATTGGTCGAACTCCCAGTATCCACCAAGATTCGTCTTATGTCATTGCCCCCAATGGATGCTCCTATGACAACATCATCTTCATGAGGGCCAGCTATATCCCTTAGGTCATTCTCATAGAAAACAATGAAGGGAAATGGAATTTGTGATTGATAAGAGGTCATGCCTCCTTCCAGCTGGGTAGCTAAAGTATGAACGTGCCTCTTCCTTGAAGAAGTAGTAGGACCTGTCATAGTATCCCCTCCAAAAATTGTGAGTGACTCAAAAAACTTAATAAGCCCGGAGACTGTTTTACAACGTTCCTCAATGTCACCCACTCTATTTCGAGTTGGATCAGGATCCAAGTACTCTGACTCTACATCGAATATTTCGATTATAACCATAGCTCCATCTGGAGCAGATGTGCCTGCATTGTTCGGACCAGCCCGATGAGCATTATCAGAACTATTTCCTCCTCTTCTTTTGACATATGCCCCCAGCTTTCCTCTTTCAATTAAATTCTAAACTTCTTGTTTTAAAGCAATACAATCGTCAGTGGTATGGCTAGTATCATTATGGTACTGACAGAAGGAATTGTTACGATGTTCCCTAGGAGATTGCAGTGCAGCCGGCCTTCTATAGTGTACTTCTTCCTTTGTTTTGTCATAAATGTTGGCCATACTTTCTTTTAACTCTGCAAACCACTCTGGTTGAACCCAAGGCCCTCTCTTATTTCTAGATTGTTGACTCTGGGGAGGCGCAGCTGGCTGAGACTGAGATTTAGCTCTGTTATGACCCTGCTCGGCCTCCCTTGCCTTGTTCCCGGACTGATTTGGGTTGGGGTTTGGTGCAACCGGGGCAGACCTCACCTGCCTGTGCACTCTAGTTTTCTTTGTTTCATCAACGTTGATTTGCTTTCCGACCTGATTCAGTAGACCTCCCCAAGTCATGGATTTCTTTCTGGTCACTGAATCAGCTAAATTTCCAGGGTTTAAGCCTTGCCTCAAAGATGTTATTGCTACTTGCTCGAAGCAATCAGCCAACCCGTTTTTGGTGTTTACAAAACGACTTATGTATTCTTTTAGTGATTCGTTTGGTTCTTGGGCACAATGGATTATTGTGTCCCCATTGCCCTTCAATTCCTTACTCCCAACAAACTGCCTTCGAAAGGCCATCCAAAAGGTATCGAAATTTCTGATGCAGAATTGTGGTAGGCTGTTATACCACTTCAGAGCACTCCTCGTAAAGGATTGGGAGAATGCTCTACAGAGCAACTTGTCGTCATCATCGAAATTCATTATGAAGTTTTTAAATTGTTCCAAGTGGTTGTCTGGATCTTTACTGCCATCGTATTTCTCCATTTTTGTGCTATCGAACCTCTTAGGGATGTTTCCGGACAGAATCTTGGAAGACAATGGAGATTGTCTCCAATTCCGGCCACGACTGAAAACAGTATCCTCATTGGGAGTTGCAAAGATACCTGGTTCATCGTGGAAGGCATAAGGATCCACCAGCATCCGGTCTACATGTCTCTGGCTGTGAGATGATCCTTTGCCTATATGCCTCTTTAACTTTCCATGTCTATCCCTTTTTCTTGAATACTTCTTAACTAACGTTTGTTTCTTTTTAGATCGGCCCTCATCACTGCTGGAGGATAAGGACTCTTTAACTCCATCCTCGCCCGAGGAGCTACCAGAAGATTCTGAGTCTGAGTCAGAGCTCTCAACTGGCTTGGACCGGTGAGATTTTTTGGAGCTAGCATGAGTCTTCTTGGTACTCACATGGGTCTTCGAAGGCTCATGCTCTCTAGGGTTGTCGGTATGATGAGCAACTGATGCCTTTGACTTCTCTTTTATGCCCATCTTTGCCTTCTCTGCCCTCAAAGCTTCTATCTCGCCCTTTAATCTATCACGCTCCTCGATGGTATATTCATCATTTTCACCCACCATTTCAAGCAAAGCTGGTGGTACTTCCGGGGTGTCCGGATTCATTCGGACTGATTTTTTCTGATGGTTTCGAATGCTAGATTCAACCACCGTCGTGCTCCCACTGTGGTCTCCAATTTGATGTGGTTTATTTTTGTCTGAGGGTAAGTTTGTAATTTCTGTTTAGAGTTGTGTGGAAGTTTGTGAGTATTTAATATTTGGGTAGAGTATAGAGGGAGAATTAAGCAGCCTGGTTGTATTTAATTTTCATTACCCTCATTTAATGTTGGTGGTTGGGTATTTATACCCTTATATATGGGCCTTATGGGCTTTCGGGTCGTGTTTAATAGACCTGGGTCAAGTTTAAGGACCCATGAGTTCTAAGTAGGGGAACAGGCAGCTTAGTCAAGAAGTGATTAGGTTTTAAGTACTTTAGTTCTGTTCGAACAGTCCAATGGATGATGGTGTCCGAACTGACCCTGTCCGATTAGGTAGACATTATCCGAACTGACCCTGTCCGAAGTGCTGATAGAATCCGGACTCATCAATTATGATTCACAACCAGCATTTAGAGAACTTTGAGACATTCAAATGTGTAATAAATAGATATTCAATACACAAAGAGAAAATATCTTATAAATGATATAAAAAATAAAGATCCCCGACTATAAATTTTTAGACTGGATTTTATATAGAAAATATATCATTCTATTTGCAAAACCCTACTTCTTTTCTGAATTTATTTTCGTTATCTTGTTATTGCATTTGAGAATGAAACCACTTAACAATATGTGTAATCACAATTGATCGTGATTCGACCATCTCTCCTACATCACTATGACTGTCTAGCAAAGCAAACTCATTAATATTCATGTTTATACTTTTGAGAAAGCATAGAGACTTTAAAGTGGTACATGATAACCTATATCATTTTACTTCATTAGCATATCTTAGAAACATGCACATCTTTTCCTTTGTCTCAAGTTTACCATATCTCACGTGAACATATGAAAGACAATTGACCATCCTTAACTATTCTTAATCAGCTACCGATCCAAACCAAATCTTAGGAGTCTTACAATTAATAGTTATTAATGGAGACTGTTTCACCAAGTAACACGTCGTATTGATAGCTTCAGCCCCCAAATTATTTCCCACATTGGAATGCGATATCATGATTCATTCTTTATCACATAGAGTTATGTTCATTCTTTTTATGACCCCATCTTGGTGTGGTGTTCTTAGATAGGTATGATGACACACTATTCACTAAGAATCATTAAAATCAAGATCGTAAAATCCTAACCCATTCTATCATAAGATCTTTGTTATCTTCCTGTCTACTTCTCGATCATCGCCTTCCATTAGACAAATGTTGAATATGCATCATTTTTAATTTTCCAAAAATTAACCCATATAGTCCTTGAATAATCATCGATCAAACTCTTATGATATATGGATCCACTCTTCGATGAAGTTCTATTTGGGCCCCAAGGGTTTGAGTGAATGTAATCCAATATCCCTTGAATCTTTCTTACCATTGACTAGCTGAATTTCACTCTAATTTGTTTACTAAACACATAATGTTAAAAAAACCCCAATGATTATACTTTATGTCGTTTAAACAAATCCTTATTTCCCAAAACATGCAATCATCCTTAGTTTGTGTGATTGATGACCCAATGCCATGAATAATTCTAATTCTACAAAATTTGATTGTTACTCCATGATAACGCTATTGTAGCATCGCCCACAACAACACTGCTATAGAGAATGTAAAGCCTTTTTTGTAAATAATCATTCATACACACCATCAAGACCTTTATCACCTTAATTATAATATCGTATGCATGATACTTGTTACTCTGATAGTCTAGTGTCCCAAGAGATATCAAGTTTCTCTTCAACCCGGGAATATGCCAACACGTCATGATTCTGACAACAAAATCGAACAGTATGATCCTGAAGTTACTGACCGCACGAACAAACAAAATATGATTATTTCCCAAATAATCTGTTCATTGCATCGACTTGTAAGTATCAAACCACTACTTAAACCAAAACATGTAGTATGTAGAGCTAATATGGAGTAATCAACATTTTCTCCCACATTCTACAATCACAGACAAAACTTCTTATATACCACTTTCGTCACTATCATCAAAATCGTTCACACCTTCTACTATGATCGCAACATTTTTCTTTTAATTTCCCATATTACCTTTCAACTTTGGACAATATCTCATGTGATGAACTTGCTGAATGCATTCATAACAGTTGAAATTATTGGTTTCTAACTTAGTTTGCCTCAAATTATTTATCTCTGAAGAGCTCGCCTAGTTGTTAGACCTTCCTCTAGTTATAATATATTTCCTTTCCACATGATTGTCTGACGACAACTATCTTTGATTTCAGTGTTCATTTGACATCATTCATAGATAGTTTGTCCTTACCATATATGATGGTATCCACGATATTGTCATATGAAGTTGGTAACAATATGAAAGTAAATAACACTAGATCCTCATCATCAATTATGATAACGATATTTTCCAGATCCATGGTTGACTTAATATTATCAAGATGTCAGTTATGGATATACCTTCTTTCAACTTGAAATCATACAAGAGTTTTTTCACGTATAAGTGGGTCATAACTTATTTATCTAAGTAAATTTTTCTTAAATTATTTGATACGCATGTCACAGTCATCTCACGATTAACCTCGTAAAGAACATTTTTATTTACACTCATTAAATTCCAACATATAACCTTTTTTTTAAGATTCCGTTTCTTTTCTTATTTCACATATGTTGGTAACTTATACTTCAGCTTAATTTTCTATAAGGAAAATCTGGTTCCTCTATAACATATATTAGTTTTGTATTTTGTTGACGTATACGTCATTGTTAACCTCCAATTGTAATATTATATGCTCTAATACCAGTTTGTTAGAAATCAATACAACATATTTATCACAATCGATTCTTACATAAAACAAAATAAAGAACATGAAAAGAAAAGAACACATGATTTAATATGGTTTGATAATAAAGTATACGTCTAAGCACCATTAGGAAGTTACAGATCTGAGTGTCTTCTTTTTTAAAAGCATAATAGTCTATTTCCAGTAGAATAAATAGACATCAAATTAGAGATTTCCAGATAATAGACCTAACGGGCCTAGTCTAACCTATTAACAAATATAACCATCACTATGACACACGATACATTAGATTGTGAACACATGGTACACTATAAACACGCGAACCACAATGTATATTGTGAACTCTTATATTGTCAATCACTCAATTCAAATTAGCAAAATTGATATCTTTTTGTATAATATATATTCCAATCATTTATGATCCAAAACCTCTTGATTATTTGACTTATTCTCAATAAATTCTACCAATAAGTCTTTTAAAATTATAATGATTTTTGTCTTGTGATACGACTTGGATATTAAAAATACAATACAATATAATATATCACTATATTAGTTTTTATCATCTAAAATATTACTTTTAGAAATAAATTATTTATGATCGACCTCTTAGTCGTCATAATATTGTTTTTATGACCGCCTTAATGTCTCTTCCCGTAACTCTGATTTATCAATGAAGGTTCTCTTACATGTAGTTGGTGATGCTTCTGATGGCCTTACCGTCGAAGGCTCTCATACATGTCGCTTTGTGTTGGTGTTGTGCTCTGTGTATAGATATAATTGGATGTGTTCTCTTAAATAGATCTTCCTCCCTCATTATGATCCATGGATTTAAGTATTTCAAAGTCATTTGTTTATCGTCTGCGACCTCTATAATCTTGATGTATGAACTCGAAGCTCGTGGGTATCGTTATTTGTGGCCAAATCTAATAGATTTCGGAAGTTAGATCATTTCCTATATTTTTCTTCCTGATCTATTTTATCTTCGTGTTATCTTTTATTTGGAATGGTGACTTATAAAGAACTTTGAGTTTTTTTTTGTTTTTCCTCTTTTTGGTTGTCTAATCCAGATCTTGAGACTTCAAATTTAGAGTTTAGATCTAGATTTTGGGATGGCTGATCTAGACATTGTTGTTCAAGTTATAGACAGGGGTATATTTCATGTATTTGAATTTAAATCATTTTTGTTGTAGTTTGGTTGTTATGCTACAGTACAATTGTAGTTTAGTTATTTTGTTCGTCGACTACATGATATGGAAGATCCGTACGAGACTTGTGGTTTTCTGGTTGTTGTTTGTGTTGGATGAGTTTCAATCGTACTTTATGAATCCATGTATGTCGTTCTTTTTGTTCTCTTAGATTGTCATTAGTGTTGCATTTGTTTTCTACTTTTGGGTCTGTATGATAAGACATATTTTTGTTCATTTTAGAAATGTTTTGGCTTTATGTTTTAGTGTTGATTTAAATTGTTACGTCTTTGTTCACTATCTCCGTTTTTATCCATTATTGTTGTATTTAGTTTTGAAGTTCGTTACCTCTCACCGAAAATTGTCCAATGGTCCTATAAAATATTATTAATTATTATTTAATATTTTAAAATATTAAAATAAAAATAAATATAGGGAAATTGCACCTAAAGAACCTACACAACTATCATACTTCTATCTATATTCAGCTTCCCTTTTATTACTAGTTAATATTCATCCTATCTATATGACCGACAATCAATACCTAATTTTTAAATAATACCTCCACTTCATTACGAGTCACGTAACTATTTCTAATTCTTGAACCAAAATTTCTCTTTCTTACTTTTTTTAATTTTATTTTTTAAAACATATCTTTCAAACGGAGTTCGAAATAAATATATGAAAGTATCATTGCCTTTGTTTTCTTAAAATAAACAAAACTAGATCCATTGATGATATTTTTGAATTTAAAAATAAATAAAATTTCATTAGTAAAATGTGACTTTTTTGAAAATCAATCACGCGAGTTTTTCGAAAAATCAATCATGAGAGTTTTTCGAAAAATCAATTATGCGAGTTCTTTGAAAAACTCAATAATGAGATTTCTTTGAAAAATCAATAATGTAAATTCTTTGAACAACAAATAATTTTTTAAAACTAATATCATTAATGGATCTACTTCTGTTCGTCTTAAAAAGTAAAATCGATTGTACTTTCAGATTTTTTTCTCCGAACTACAGATAGAGAGTTATTGATTTTTTAAAACAAAAATAAAATAAAATAAAATTAAAACGAATAATAATTTATTTATACCAAAATAAAAAATAAAAAAATACAATATCTATCATTTTTATAATTTTTTATATTAAAATATTATATCGTAATTAAATGTATACTACGAAACCTCTACTGATTCTAAATTCTAATGCAATTCTCTTAAGTCAAATATTTATTGTATAGTATAACAGCGAGAATCTTCCAAATATTTTAAGGGAGTGGAACATTGAAATACTGACACAACTTAAACTTATACCCAGGCTGAGCCAACAGACGACCAAGTCACAAACGGTTTCTGGGGATCGGTCCCATGGCCTTAGCCAACTCTCTTAAAACGAACTTTTGGATCTTCCCTGTTGAAGTTTTTGGCAACTGTTCCTTAAACGCCACTGTTTTGGGTACCATGAAACCAGGTAATCTCTCTTTACAAAACTCAATCATCTCTCTCTCACTAACTATCCCACTCAACTCACTCCTCCTCTTTAAACTCACGAAAGCACAAGGCGTTTCCCCCCAGAACTCGTCGGGTCTCGCCACCACCGCCGCCTCATCCACTGCCGGATGATTATACAACACCGCCTCCACCTCTACGCTGCTCACATTCTCTCCGCCGCTGATTATTATATCCTTCGACCGATCTCTGATCTCTAAATACCCGTCTGGATGGATCACCGCCGTGTCGCCAGTGTAAAGCCACCCGTCACGAGTCATACACTTCCTGGTCGCATCCGGGTCTTTAAGATACCCGAGCATAACGCTCCCGCCTTGTAAAACCACCTCCCCCGTCGAGCTTCCGTCGTGGATTACACTCCGACCCGAATCCACGTCCACCACGTCAACCCGGTTCATAGCTACGGTTCTCACTCCTTGTCGCGATTTTAACCTTGCCCGCTCTGTCGCCGGTAAACGGTCCCACTCGCTTTTCCACTCGCAGGAAATTATGACACCACCCGTTTCTGTCATTCCGTACACGTGTCTAACGTCGAAACCAAGAGATTCAGCTCGCAATAAAACCGCCGCAGGAGGTGGAGATCCGCCGGCAAGAATATGAACCGGGTTTTGTAACGGTTCGGGTGAATTCGCTAGCATGTTGAGAACTACGGGGGCAGCACACATATGAGTGACTCTGAGTCGCCGGATTAAATCGTAGATAGCAGATGTCTCAATCTTACGGAGACAGACGTTGGTGCCACCCAGAGCTGCAATTGCCCAAGGAAAGCTCCACCCGTTACAGTGGAACATTGGCAGAGTCCACAAGTAAACCGGTCGTTTAGGGACTGCCCAGTCAACTATAGAATCAACGGTTACAATGAAAATTCCACGGTGGCAGTGGACTACACCTTTTGGTGCTGAAGTCGTGCCTGACGTGTAATTCAAAACCATTGGATCCCATTCAGAAAACGGTGGAATCCATTTAAAGCTCGGATCCCCGTCGGATATTAACCGTTCATAAGTGTTGAGGAACCGATCAAAATCAAGGGTAGATACAGTTCCACTCTCAGTTTCAGCATACTCGTCTTCGATGAGAACGAGCATAGGAGAACATAACTCTTTCGGGTACAAAGAAAGGGCTTCAAATATTAAGGAAACGTAAAGAATGTCTACAAAGACAAGCCTGGACTCGCTGTGGCGCAGGAGCAGTGACACCGTACGCGCGTCGAGGCGCGTGTTGATGGTGTTGAGGATTGCACCTGACATTGGAACAGCGAAATGGAGCTCGTACATGGCGGGAGTGTTGGGAGAAATGACGGAGACGACGTGGCCTCTTTCGATGCCATTGGATGAGAGTGAGGATGCTAGCTGGAGACATCGGCGGTGGGTTTGCGTCCACGTGTAGGAGGTGTTGTTGTATACGATGGAGGTGCAGTCACCGTATACCGTTGCTGCTCTGTCAATGAACCCTAGAGGGGTTAATGGAGATGAGTTGGCTTGGCTTGGCTTTAGATCTTCCATATCTATTAAGCAAGTCTGTTACATATATGTTGTAACACGTTACATATGTGTCTTATATATATGAAGAGCTAGATCGATATCGTGTGTAGTATGTGAATCTTAATTATTATTTTATAATATCTAAAAATAAAATGACATCTTTTGTTTTTGGTAGGCTTGGATTCGGCTTTTGTCGGGTTAGTTATGGTTTTTTATTAGACAAAAACCAAAACCAAACTAAATTCGATATTTTTATAGCTAAACTAGATCGGCTGGTTTGAGTTTTTCAAGTTATGATGACTTCTAACCATATTTATATAAGAAATATTGGTTTTTGTTGGATGATTATTGTTTTCTAATTAGACTGTAACCAAAACCAAACTAAATTCAACTTTTAACCACAAAATATGGTGTGCTGGTCAGGTATTATGAATTTTTATTTGATGATTTACCCCAAACAAAAATATATTAATTTGAACTAAAAAAACCAAACTAACTTATTCGAAATTAATAGTTCAGGTCTTGCCCATTTTTAACGCTTTTGATTTTAACTATGTATAATTTGTAGTTTCATGAAACATATACAAGCTCTATAGAACAAATATTAAATATGTATTTTAGCTACTGTGTTTAAAAGATATTTTAACTAACTTTTAACCACAAAATATTTTAACTTGGTTGATCGTATATTTCATTATAGTCGTATGATTTAGACGATCATTTTCTATTTGATCCCTTTGAATTCTATATTTGAAGTTGCGACCGGGTCCATTCATTAAAAAAAAGTGGAAATTGAGCACTGCTAATATATGCAGGACGGACGGGAAAGTTTATTTTAGTCTGACCTTTATTTTATTCTATTTTGTTAGAGTTATAGGAGACAAAATTCATTTAGTATAATTTGGGATCTTCTCAAAAAATATGGATTTCATCTATTCTACAATATAAGCATATCAAGATATTTTATTCTTTTAAAAAATAACTATATCAAGATAGTGGAATGCTACCTCCAATTTTCTGTATCTTCGATAGAGCGAAAGATTCCTCCCCACTGATCGATCTAAAATAATAAACAACATCTCCTCCTTAATAGAATCTTTGATAGATATAGAGATATCTACATACATATAAAGACATTGAATTACATTGTCTTTCATTTCAAAATGAAATATATCTGCAGTTTTTTATAGCTATAATTTTTTTCTAAGGTCTTACTTCAGATAGTGGAATAGCATTAATAGGATAGAAACAATAAAGCCTTGTCACGAGCCCGAACAAGAACTTCCGGAGGAATTAGATCCTGTTTCATACCATAATGATGGTGACTCACTTATCAAACTTTTTGAGTGAATTAGTATCTAAATTATTCATTTTTATTCATTTGTTCTCTCAATTTTTCCCTTCATTTCAGTATCTTCACTATTTTAGGGATACTATGTTGACAAATCATTTCTTTAAAGATAATGATGATGAATCGTTCATTGAACCACGAATATTACATAAAGTCATTTTATTATGATTCACCTAATTAGAATAAACAAGACTTTAAAACACTTCAAGAACACTCAAATAAAATTTTAAGAACAGAGCATCTCTTTCTTTCTTCCTCCCGATCATTCTATTATGATTTTAGTTGAGATACTTCAATCAAGCTAAAATGCTTGAAAAAACGTTTGATATTAATATTTTATTGAGGTTCATATACCTGAAACAACCACATATCAAGAAATCAATCAAACTCAACCAGACTCTGTTTTGTAAAATATAGGCATAAAACAAGTTCAAGATCTTTAAATACAGTTCACAAAAAGTATGAAGATAATTTTCCTTCATTATCTACCCAAAAAATGTCGCATAGTCAAAATGTTATTACAAATAATCAAGCAATTCGAAATAATCCTTTGTTTGATTCAACTTCAAAATGAAAGGTATTTGAGAACCCAACTCAGAACCTTTACAAATCATGCATTGATGCAACAAGAAATAAAAAGAAGGAAATCTTCTATGATAAAGTCTACATTAAATATAAAGGAGATTTCAAATCTATCATATTCATGGAACAAGATAAGAACAACATAATCTTTATTTTTTACTTTTTATAATTATTGATAAGTCTTCTTATGGAAGACCTAAACTATAGATAATACAGAGGTTCCTAGATAATTTTAAGTTTATGGGTATATTTAGTGTCTCTTTATTTGATCATTGACATGTTCTTATAAACTTAAAACAAGTGTATAATCTCAAGAAACTTTAGAAGAGATATGTGTGGCATTGGTCAACACTCATTTAAACTATCATAGTGGTATCTTAGATTTAATCTGAATGTTGAATCCCAAAATATCTCGGTGTGGGTAACATTTCCTTGTTTGTCTGAATACATGTACAATTAAGATATTATACATAATATTTCTCAATTTCTAGGAAATTTCCTTACAATCTAGATTCCCCTTAAAAATAGATCCAGATTCAACGATTGTAAGGCTTGAATTGAGATGGATGTCTCAAGTCCACTCACTCGTAAAATTTAGGTTGGATTTGGTGATATTGAAGACTATTGACAATAAGTCAGGTGTGGTAAAATGCCTTCATATTTATTAGACTGCAAGAATTTAGTACACAATGCAATAGAGTGTGAAAAATCTATGTTAAAGAAAGACCAATATCATATTAACCATACTCAGCCAAATCCTAACTCACTCGAAGACAACAATTTGACCTCATATTCTCATAAAGGAACATGGGTTCCAAAAATTAAGTCGTTAATAATTATTGAACAACAAACAAAATGAATTGATATTCTTTTTTAAAATATTAAATCAACACATGATACTAGTATATTAGTAAAGAGAACTCTTCTAACACTTTACCAAATAATAACAAGTCTATGTCTCCCAACCAAAACCACAAGCAAAATAGTATAGATAACTCTAAGGGCAATATTAAAAATAGTGAAATAATTAATATTAAACGTACTAAAATCATTAAGAATGTTTCAAAAATGGTTTAAGTATCTTTAGAGGATAGTAATCAAGAAATTATAGAAGTCTCACAAACAATAGAGTTAGAACATAACTTCACCTCTCGAAATGATTTTGAAAACCTAGATTTATAATCTAACTCTCCTAAACCAACAACAACTAGAAGATTTCATGTCTCTCCTTTACTAGAATAAACTCGAAGAAAAAAATCAACTAGAATAGAATTAATAAAAGGATAAAAAATACTAAATAAAACCAATTTAAAGGACCTCTTAACACCAAAGCAATTAAACTTAAAGGGTTATCTAGACCCAACACCATAAACTTCAAATTACAACTACAATATTAAATTGGAATGTCGGTGGTGTTGGTAACAAATGTACAACCTGAAAATTAAAATCTATAATTAAATTAGAAAAAAAAAAGTAGATTTTATTGCTCTTCATGAGCCAGTGATCTCTAATGAAAAATTAAACAAACTTACCAAAATGATTAGATTAAATTTTAGTTATGCCAATGTTAGTAATAAGATTTGGATAATTTGGAACGATAATTTACAGGTTTAAGTTCTTCTCAACAAGGATTAGTTAATTCTCATGACACTTAAACACTCTTTTCTCAACAAAGAATTCTTGATGACTACTATATATACTTAATATACTAGAATTCAAAGACTCGATATGTGGGACAACTTATAGGAAATAACATATAGTAATAATGAATAACTAGTGTTTGCTAACTTTAATATTATATCAAATTTTGTTGAGCAACTAGCTTTCTCAACCTTGTGTATCAATATGTTAAACATAGAGAGATAGCTGATTTGTTTTCCTCTTGGTAATCCTCAATATTTTGTAGACAAAATAAAATATCAATTAATAATCAGGAAAAGAGGTTCTAGTCTGGAACATCCTGCTCCATATTGAAAAATGAAGAACTCAGAATAGATTGAAGATATGCTCGCTTATACTGAAATTAAAGCTAAAAGAAAATAAATTACTATTTAATTTACATGCGCTATTTTGATAACTTCACTTTCTCAAATGCTATCTCAACAAATATAAAAGACTAAACACATCAAAGAAGTAAAGGTCAAAGAGTTCAAAGATTATTCATAGACTAAAAAGAAGAAACATATCTTATGCTTTATTCAGACACAAATGAGAAATAAAAAAACACAAAATCTCAAAGAAAGCTTAAATATGTCTATAGAAAGTCAATCCTGATCTTTTCAAAGATAAAAAAAGATCAAAATCAAGCTATACTTTAACTTAAGAAATCAATGTAATTATTCTCTATATTTTGAATCATCACATAAAAAAATAAATGAAAAAGAGATAGAAAATTACACAGTGTTTTGTTTTCTGAAGAATAGGAAAATTTCAAAGGAGCTTGCTGGATTCAAGAATACCCATCAATTTCTCCTTCCAAACAAAACTTCTTTTTCATTTCAATATATTTTCATAATTAAGATACTTCAATGCGTGCCTCTTTAATTCTAAATTATTTGTACAAGTTCGGGTTTGGGCCAAAAGCCTACAAACCATTGTTACAATCCTCTTGGACTATTTTCTATCAAATTAGATAAAAAGTCCCATTTTTATTTTAAAAACCTAATTATACTAAATGAAGAAGAGAATTTACTAGTTTGCTTACTATCATTATCCATTATACGTGTTCATAAATCTACTACTTTCCACTTGATATTCAAAATCTGATGTTGAAACTTTACATATGAATACATGAAAAAGGGTTGAGAGGATGTTCCAATCAAACAAGACAACGATTGTGTTTTTTGTGTTTGAGTTTTGGATGAAGGAATACCAAAACCCTAGCCATTCCTTTATATAGAATCTATAACCCAAAATCCTAAGTTTTAAAGCTCATAACCTTATCTTGTGATCGAGGATCACAACCCGGTATATCAATTAAATCGATTCAACCTGATTACTACACTTGGGCCTATAACATTTTTTTACCCATGTGTCCAGTCACCTAATTACATAATTTAATTAACTCGATTACTTTTATTATCAGACTATCTTAAGATAATAATCGAATATATATATTTAGTATGTCGATCCAAATTATTGTTGGTCCATAAAAATATTTTATAATTATATTCCAACAATCTCCCTCTTGGACCACCGCAAGCTACTCAAGAATATATATTCAATTGTGGTGGGATTCATAAATTATTGTCAATGCGCGAACGATACAATCCCAAACATGGCTGATAACTATAAAGGACTAAAGATATATTCCTTGTACTGTAAATAATACGATGCAATGGTAATCACAATTACTTGAGCCAATTATGGAGTGTAACCTAAGAATAATATGGATTATAATGGTACATAACCACTCTTAAATGGTTCCTATCTTTCGAGATCAAATACAGTAAAGATATCAATAAATCTTACTAAGCATATATATATATATATATATATATATATATATATATATATATATATATATATATATATATATATATATATATTGCTATAAAACTTTACGAGCACAATAATGCAAAATATAATATCAGATGCTATTATAAACTCTCCAACTGAAACTAACAATCATATAAATCAAGTCCACCAATACTAATGGTGTCTCCTTGGAAAACCTTAGGAAAAATCGTATTTGTTCGATAATCTGCTGTCATAGTGTTTGTGTCGATGTGCTATATATTTAGCTGACCCATCTGAGCTCTATTTTTAACAGAAAAGAAGCTTATTCTATGTGTTTGGATTTAGAAAAACTCTTATTGTTGTTAGGGTACTGCACCCTGGAATTATTTTCGTAATACAACCTCATATGACCTTCGATCCATTGTGCAACATGCAACCCGGTGGCAAAATTGTGTGGACATAATGCCTCGTTTGGTGCCTCAAAACATGCTACAAATTGTGTTGCCATGGTCGATGATGCAATAAGTGTTTGTTTTACAATTTTCTAGGATATTTCACATCCAACCAATAAGAATATTTACCCGAAGTGATTTTCAGTGTGTCTATGTATCCATCAAAATCCGAGTCGGAATACCCAATGATCTCTAGCCTTTCCGACTTCTTATATGTCAATGTGTGCTCCTTTGTTCCTTGCAGATACCAGAGTACCCTTTTAACTATTTTTGAGTGATACATGCATAGGTTACTAGTATAGATTCCAACATATTTACAGCAAAGTAAATTTCCAGTCTAGTATAAACTTAATCATACATCAAACTCCTAACTGGAGAAGCATAAGGGGAAATTTTTTATTTCCTTAATATCAAGTGTTGTCTTAAGATATTGATCTACACTAAGTCTGTCACCCTTTGCTACAGGGGTACTCATGGGCTTGCAATTTACCAATCTACAACTTTGTAACATACTTTCAATGTATATTTTTTTGTGATAATCCAATAATACCACGTATCAATCTCGATGTTTTTGTATTCTTAACACAAAAACTAGCATCACCGAGATCTTTCATATCAAACTTATCTGATAGAAATCTCTTTGTACTGTGTAAAAATTCCTTATTGTTCGAGGAAAATAATATATCATCCACATATGATATAATAAGTATGAAGTTACTCCCACCAAACTTATTATATACACAATCATTAACCAAATTAACATCAAAGTCAAAATAGACTATCATCTCAAGGAATGTTTGGTACCACTTGAGAGAAGCTTGTTTGAGCCCATAAATGGATTTCTTAAGCATATAAACTAGATTTTTTTAGTCTATTTCTACAAAGTATTCTATTTGTACTATATATACCATCTTCTTAATATTACCTATTAAAAAACGGTCTTATCATCCATCTGATATAGCTCAAGGTCAAAGTGTGTAACTAATTTCATGATTATTCTAAATGAATATTTCATCGATACCAGAGCGAATGTTTATTTAAACACCAAATCTTTTTATGCTGAGTATAACATTTCACTAGAAAACATGCTTTAAGTCTTTCCAAATTACCCACAAAATTGTGTTTGGTTTTGTAATCCCACTTACAATCATTTACTTTTTCCCTTTATGTAATGGGATTAGTTATCATACTACACTATTCAACATCTATTTATACTCTCTCTCCAAAATATCGATCCATTTCCAAGAGTCAGACTTTGCCATGACCTGTTTCTATGATGAGGGATCATTTACAGTTTCAGCAGATGACTTATCATGCTCTTGAAGATATACTATAAATTTTGGACCTATATCACTCTTCATTTCTCTTGTGGACCTTCTTAAGGGCACTATTTCCTCTTATAACACTTTTTGAGGTGGTAGAGTTTGATCATTATGAATTATGTCATTTTGATATTCTTGTGGAAAATTACCTTAAGATTCATCTTGTTCTAACTAGACCAATCTGTATCCTGGTTAGAACCCTCAAGTGGAACAATAATATTATTATGAGGATTACCTTATTCTAACGAGACTAAAAATGATTAGCTTTAAAGCCCAATTTTATAATACTTGAGTATCCTCATTAAAACCTTCATGAATCTTTATATATTCTTCCTGAAAATCAATATATGTTACCTTATTATTCCCCCCAAACTCAACATCTTCGAGAAACTTTACCGTTCCCATTTTAAATATAGTACCACTGAGGGAATCATAAAACTTAAACCCTATAGAGTGTTATGAATAACCTATGAAAAATCCGTTGACTGTTTCTGGTTCTAGTTTCTTTTCATGAGATTTGTAAGGTCGCCTCAATTGGACAAACCACACATGCATATGCTTTAAATTGGGTATACACTCATTCCAAAGCTCATATGGGGTCCTAAAAGTAGCCTTAGTGGGTACTCTATTGAGGATATAAGCATCACACTTGATGTTCCCCCCCCCCCCCCCAGAGAGATAGTGGTAGACTTATCATACTTCTCACCATATTATTTATTGTTCAATTCTGCCTATTACATCCACCATTCATGCATGATAAACATGGCAATGTGTATTGAATGACTATGCCACACTTCTATAGGTGTTTTGCAAAGGGTCTTTTATGTTGTTCACCTAATCCGTCATATATGGCATTGTATTCACCACCATGGTCAAATCTAACAACCCTAATGCTCTTCGAAGTTATTTTTCAACTTCGGTCCTAAAAGCTTTGATCTTGTCAAGGGCCTCAGACCTTTCATAAAGGAAATAGAGGTATTTAAAACAAAAAAAAATGCTCGATAAATGATATAAAGTATCGCTTCTAGTTCCATGATTCCCGTGGCAACGGTCTGCAGATGTTGATATATATCAATTCTAAGAATTTCGTCACCCTATATACCCTTACCCTTTCGGTTTTGGTTTGTTTCCCTTTGATACACTCGAAACATATGCCGAAACCAAAGTAATATAAGGGGGCCAAACAAACCTTCAACTATAAGCTTGTCCCTCCAAAACTTTGGATATGTGACATAGCTATTTGTGTCATAGATTATATGATTTATGAGACTTAGTAATTTTGTTTGCTATATGTTGTGTATTCATGGCAATATTGCGATTATTAATAGTGTTTAATAAATACAAGTTACCCTATTTGACTAAACTACCATTCCCATCAATCACATTATTTGAAGAGAGTGTAAAACCACTATTTCCCATAAGATAATAATATTCATACAAGTCTAAAACTAGAAAGGAAATCAAGTTCCTCAGATAAGTGAGAACAAACATTACATTATCCAAATATATAATATGTCAACGGGTAAGCTCTAAAGATAAATCAGAAATAGCCAATACATGGTAGGATCTCTCGTTTGCCATGAAGATAACATTTCATCCTCACTTAGCATCCTACTACTTGAAGTACCCTACAAATAAATACAAACATGAGTTATTGTAGCCGAATCAATCCACCAAGTATTTATTTTCACGGAAATAGTATTACTTTTTGAAACAGCCAAAGATGTGAGGGTATTTTTGCTTAACATGTAAGCCCGATGTTTCTTGCAATCCTTCTTAAAATGTACTTTTTATTTGTATGATTCTTCATACTTTTTATTCTATACAAGAACTTGTCCCGAACCTTTTCCACTTGTATTCTGCTTAGGCTTCGCCCCACTTGAAGATATCAACACATGACCCTCAAGCACTGTCATTTTAAGTCTCTCATCTTTCTGTGCACTGTAGGAAATCAACTTATTGATATTCCACTTTACTCGCATGAAGTTATAGGTAGACTAGAAAGACTTAAACCATTCTGGTAGTGACTAAAATGTGAATCCCACCACATATTCCTAGGAAGGTCTACCCCAATTGCCTTTAATTTCTGGCTAATCGTAGACATTCCAAAAATATGCTTACAAAGCTGACCTATGCTAGTATATTTCTTGTTAGATAACTCATTTATAAGATGTTGCATCTCTACCGTTTCGTTCTTAGCAAAATATTTCTCGACCTCTACAAGAAAGACCACGATGATGGTAACATCCTTCAGGAAACCCCCGTGAAGTGCTACTGGTATGCTCTGTAACTTTCCAGATTAAGCTTAGAGGGTTTAAGGTGAGTCATAACTTAGTCATAGTCATGTACATACAAGTATAGCAACGTATTTTCTTTCCATATGGTAAGTTTGAACAATCTAGCATGTGTGGAGGATTCCCTAATAAATTGTAACCCACGTGCACCAGAATCTACAAATATAAACAACGTATAGACCATTTAGAATCATGACATATAACTTAAAAACATGCA
Source organism: Limnanthes douglasii subsp. nivea (assembly GCA_036936605.1). NCBI lineage: Eukaryota > Viridiplantae > Streptophyta > Magnoliopsida > Brassicales > Limnanthaceae > Limnanthes > Limnanthes douglasii. Next base: position 198,755,415 of record JAUPFV010000001.1, on the reverse strand, counting down.
TGAATATGACATATAACACGTAAAACATAAAATACTTGATAATATATAGTGGAGGGAAAATCATACTAGCATGTATTTTATATGTTTGAGAAAAAACACCATGATTGTTATTTTCATATCCTAAATACCAGTTAGAATTTCCAAAAAGCTGATGTCAAATACCTATGTTAAAATAACCCTAACTTAATTTTCTAAAGTACAGATGAAACCTTTCAGAAGGCCGATTTCACCTACTTAAAATTAAATCCACCACAATGATCATTTTCAGTAATTCTCTATAGTCCATAATCAACCTAAACATAAACGTTAATCTTCTGGAGGGACAATAATATCTGAATTTAGACTGATCCTGAAACCATTCGAAGCGTGTGATCCTCAAAGACATTAATTTAAACTTCTAGATAACCTATTTAATTAACTCCAAGATACACCTACCAGTCATCAAATCCTTGGTCATACATATCCATTTTACATTGAAACATATAACATTTATTTCATAATTTACACATACAATCATCTAGCACGCCAAGCATATTAAATTTGTAAAATAAATCATACAATATATTTTTAAATTAATTAAACAATTAATTTTATTAAATAAATAAAGAAAAATTGTTTTTTTAACTCCGACTTTCTGTTCTGGCCACTGGGCTGCACCCAGTGAGCAATAATAGCTGATTTCATTGGGAAAACCCAGTGTATAGCCAACAACACCAATAGTTGTTACTAGACGATTTCCAACTAGCATTCCATGGTTGTTGTCATCGCGGCGATAGTGGATTTATGAATCCTCACAAGTTACGGTGTTCATCCACAACATCCACAATTTGTTGGTCATGGTGAACATCAATGGTCATCCTTCGACCAATGTTAACATCAGAAATTAAGTCATTGTTGAGCCTTTATCCGGATAACTTATATTGATTCTTTAAATTACGGTTAATTTGATGTTAATCTTGATAGAAAATTCCAGACAACAAAGAACCCTAAAATCAATCAAAAAAATTTCCAAACTATAAAAAAACAAACCATTCTTAGTTTTATAGAAAAAAAACATAAACATGCTTTTCCAATAAGAATAAATCATCGAACAAGTTTTTCATACAATTTTTTAAATCCACGTCATAACCAACTCAATTACACATATAATCTCAATGGTATAACCTCTTTTAAAAAATAAAAAACATACACGATTCAAGATATACAATTTATTATTCCACTAAATAAAAAATGACTTGTATTCACTCTGATATTAATTGATGAATCACTCATCAAACCATATAAATCTTATAAATTCCTTATATTATGATTCACCTAAGTTGAATAAAGAAAGAAGATCACTTACTAGTTTCCTTACTGTAATTTTTCATTACATGTGCTCGAAAATCTACTCATTTCTACATGAGATTCATAAGATGTTGTTGAGTACTTGTTGTTGAATACCTGTAAAATGGTTTAAAGGATTTTTCAATCAAACAAGACGACGAATGTGTTTTCTGTGTTTGAGTTTTGGTTGAAGGAATAGTAAAACCCAAGTCATTCCTTTATATAAACTTTACAGCCCAAAAGCCTAGGTTGTAAAGCATATAACTTTTTATCATCTAGTGATCGGAACTACAACCCTGTAAATCAATTAAATCGATTTACTCTCTGATTTATTAATTCAGACTTCTGTATTGAATATTTGGACCCTTTAACCTAATTATTACATTCAGAAGCATAACACTTTTTTCACCAACAAATCCATTTTAATTAATTACATAACTTAATTAAATCGATTACTTTTGTTATTGGATTATCTTAAGATATGATCGAATATAGTTTATAAACATATTACAACAAACAACGATTGAAATCAAATTTTAAATGTTAACACACACTATTCAAAAGGCATGTTTTTAAGACGAATAAATATTAACATATAAATTTACCAACTACGATTGTATAATGCTCTAAGTGAACAAATCAAGAATGGATTAAAAACCAAATGTGTATTATACAGTTTTGGTAGTTTTAATTTATCACGCAAATATATTTTGATTTAATTTTTTTTCATGTCGTAACAAAAAACATTAATTTTTTTATCAACTATAATCTTAGATATAAATATATAAACACAAATAAAAAAAATATTTTGGATAAAATCCAAGACAAGCTTATATACATTATAAGTAGTGTCAGGGAAAATGTTTGGAATAGAAAAAAATGAATATTAGAAACATGCAACCTTAGTATATACCCTTTTAATAACTATGTATAAAAATCAATATATGATACATTATTTTAAACGGATAATACTAACAAAATCACTTAATATCCCGTCTAATTGCAAATATTTTTAAAAATAAAGATCCTTTATAATGAAAAGCCGCATTAAATAACAAGTGATATGAAAAGAATTTAACTTGGACTTTTTTGGAAAAATGAAAACGCTTTCTCGGAGGAGCTCTGTTCTTAAACAAGAACAGAGCCAATTTCTTTAATCAATTTCGTCCATTGATTTTTTGTTCTCTGCGAAAATTGGTTTGTGGTTTCCGATTATGGCTGATAATCTTAAGATTGGGTCGTCTGTGGAATTTCCTTTGCTTAGGAAATCTACTCTACCTCAAGATGGAAAACAGAGTGTGATGGAAACAGGGCTTTTGGGTGTTGATTGCAATGTAATTATAAATCCGGTTTTTGAAGAAGAAAATAAAGGGAAGGTTGATGAAGTCAAGAAAGGTTCATATGCGGATACTATGAGAATCAAGAACTCTGATTTTGAACATTCGAAAGTTTCTGTTTCTTTGCAAGATGAATTTCCTGTGATTATGTTTGATATTGAAGATAAGGAAAGATTGATGAAGATTTCCAAACACACTTTAATTGCTAAATTTGCAACTGGTAAACCACCAATGGAGACTTTTAGAAATTTCTTGTCGAAATTCAAATTTGCTGGAAGATATAGTGTCTCAGTCTAGGATTACAGGCATATATTTGTGGAGTTCAATGAGTTTGATGATTTCATGAGGCTTTGGTCAAGAAATGTGTGGGTATTGGGCAGTAAGACAATGAGATTGTTAAAGTGGACTCCTGGATTCGACCCTAACCTTGAATGTCCATATACTCCGATTTGGGTTTCTCTTCCAGGTCTGCCTGAGTTCTTGTTCAATAAATCTACGATTAATGAAGTTGCGAAAGTTTTGGGAACTCTGTTGAAGGTCTGGGTTCCTTCTGTTAATAGGGCTAGGCAGAATTGTTGTAGGCTTTGGGTTGAAGTGGATATTTCAAAGCCTTTAATTCGTAAGATGCAGTTAAAATTTGGAGATTTTGATGGTTACTGGATGGATCTGGTGTATGAAAGTATTCCAATGTATTGTAGTCATTGCGCTCACATTGGACATTCAAATGATAATTGCAAGAAGTTGTTGCCTGGTGGAAAGTTGTTTGTGAATGTTCAGGATAAGGGGACTGCACCTAATCAGGTCTCTTGTTCTCATAGGAATGGTGTGAATATTCAAGATTCAAATGTGATCTGTGATCAGGTGGTTCAGACTGATGTTGGTAATGAAAATGTTACTAATCGTCTGCTAAAATCAATAGTTGTTGACAAGATTGCAGATTCTTTACATGATGATATGGAGTCTGATAGTTGCTCTCTTCGAAGAGTTATAACTGTTGAACATAGTGGTTCTTCTGTTCCCGTTAATGAGGATGATATGATTGATGCGTTGAAGACTTTAGAAAGAAAGAATATGTTTGAAGTTTTGAGTGATGATGTCCATGATTCCCCGAAACATGATGGTAGTCTTGTTTCTTCCCCTGTAAAGGATAAGATTGACAAAGAAAAGATTGACAAAGAAAAGGTTAGAAGGCATGACATTCAGAAGTCTAAGAAAGTGTCTAAGATATGGAGTTCTAAGAGACCGGTTTCATCTAAAATCATGAAGCTCAAAAGAGCCCATAAGCCGCCTGATCAATGACCATTACAATGATAAACTGGAATGCAAGAGGGCTTGCTAATAAGGAAACGATGCAGAGATTAAAGTCTTTGGTTATTTCTGAAAATGCTAGTTTTGTTGCTGTTCAAGAGCCTTTTGTGAAGGCTGATAAATTGAGTATAGTTGCCAGGAAGTTGAAGTTATCAGGATATAGTTGTAATGTGAATAACAAGATTTGGGTGTTTTGGCATCAAGATTACAAGGTTGATGTGGTTTTTGACAGTGAGCAGTTGATTCATTTAAAGGTTAATCATTCTTCTATGAGCAAGGAGTTTTATGTTTCTGTTGTGTATGCAAAGTGTAGAAGGGATCAGAGGTTGTTGCTTTGGGATTCGATTAGGAGCCTTGATGTTGGTTCATGTGAATGGATTATGTTTGGTGACTTTAATATTTTTTCTAGTATTCAGGAGCAGTTGTCTTGCTCTACTATTAATCAAAGAGGTATGGATGACTTCAATGGCCTTATTATGGATTGTGGGTTCATTGATGCTGGGTATTCAGGTTGTCCTTATACTTGGTCTAATGGACATAAATGGAGGAGGCTGGATCGTGTTTTATATAGTTCTTCTTGGCTAGATTTATTTGATTGTACTGCTGTATCCCACCTTGCTAGAAGTTGTTCAGATCATTGTCCTTTGGTTATTAAGGTTGCCTCTAATTTTGAAAGGCCTAAAGCTTCGTTTAGGTTTCTGAATATGTGGGTTACTCACCCTGATTTCTTGAAGACTGTTAAAGAGAGCTGGTCTGCTAATGTTAATGATGATGTGAGGAATCCTGTCATGGTTTTTTGGATTAAGCATCAGATATTGAAGGCTGCTTTAAAGGCTTGGAATATGAGTACTTTTGGGAATGTCTTTGATGCTATCAAGCGGTCTGAAGAAAGTATCAATGCCAAGGAGGTGCTTCTTCAAAATGTCTCTAATGATGAAAATAGAAGTGCTTTGGAGGAGGCTAGACAGAACCATTTGATGCTTCTTGATAGGGAAGAGAGTTTCTGGAGGCAGAAGGCTCATGTGTCCTGGTTGAAGGATTCTGATAGGAATACAAAGGCTTATCATAGCTTTGTGAGGAAGAGGATTAAGAGAAATAGAATTCATAGAATTAAGGTTGGTGATCAGTGGCTCTCTTCTAAGGAAGACATTGGTAGTTCTGCTGTCGATTATTTTAAAACTTTGCTTGCTCCTCCTAGTAATGAGGGGACTGGCTCTTTCTTAATGGATGTGATTCCCTCGTTGGTTACTGATGAAGATAACTATAGTATTTCTTGTGTCCCTGGAACTGAGGAGATCTTTGAGGTTATTAAGTCTTTGAATTCGGATTCTGCTGCTGGCCCTGATGGCTATAATGGTGAATTTTATAAGAAGTGTTGGGCTGTTGTTGGTAGTGATTTAAGCAATGCTGTTAAGGGTTTCTTCAATGGTTTTGTTCTGCCTAAGGGAGTGAAGGCTACGTTGATCTGCTTAATCCCTAAGACTGATAATCCTAATAGGTGGAGAGACTTTCGTCCTATCAGTTTAACTACAATGTTTTCAAGAATTGTGGGGAATATAATTAATAACAAGATGGCTAAGATCTTGCATAGGCTTGTTTCTGAGGAGCAAGGTGGGTTCGTAAAGGGGAGGTGCATCCATGATTCCATCCTTTTGGCTTAGGAGTTGTGCTTTGATATTAATAGGAACATGAGGTTTGACAATGTTATTGTTAAAACTGACATGACTAAAGTTTTTGATAAGCTGAATCATGTGTTTCTCTTCAAAGTTCTGAGGCTTTTTGGTTTTGATACTAGGGTCTCTGATCTCATTGGCAATTGTATAAGCAATGTTTGTTCTTCTATATTGGTGAATGGTGAGCCAACTGGGTATTTTGCTAACACTCAAGGACTTAGACAATGGGATCCACTTTCCCCGAGTCTTTTTATCCTGGCTGAAGAGTATTTGATTCGGGCTATTAAGTTTACTTCTAATGGTAACAGTTTATTCAGGTACAAGACTAGAAGTGATCAAAATATTGCTTGTCTTGCTTTCGCAGACGATTTTATGGTTTTTGCTAATGGAAGAGTGAAGACAATGGGTGTTGTTAAAGGTGTTTTAGACCACTATCAAAATGTCTCTGGACAAGAAATAAACACTGCAAAGTCTAAGATAATTGTGTCCAATAAAATGGCTCATTATCAGATTGCTACTATTGAAGACTTATGGAATATTAAACATACATTTTTGCCTTTTACATATCTTGGCTCTACTATTGCTATTAGTTCAAGAATAGCTCACTTTGAAGACTTAATTTACAAGGTCAGAAATAGGATAATGGATTGGGATAAGTTGCACTTATCAGTTGCTGGCGGGTTGTTGTTGATTCAAGCTGTTCTGATTGCTTTTCCAATATATTATCTGCAGCATTCTGTCCTGTCTGTTGGCATTATCAATAGGCTTGAAACTCTGTTGAACATGTTTCTGTGGGGAAGCAAGAATGACAAAAGAGTTGTTAGTTGGGCTAGATGGGAGAGGTTGTGCAAACCAACTAATGAAGGAGGCCTTAACATTAAGAAGCTTAAGGATGTGCAGATGGTGTATTCAATGAAGTTATGGTATAACTTCAGGATGCAGAAATCGTTCTGGGCTACTTATATGTTATCAGTTTATTGCAGGAATAATATTCATCATGCTCTTGCTATATCACCTAATCTTAAGTCTAAAGCATGGAATCGTGTTATTTCTGCAAGAGAGAAAGCTGAGGACTATGTTTTTTGGCTTCCTGGTCAGGGGAGCATGAGCTTCTGGTATGATAGATGGTGCTCAGACGGCCCTTTCATCAAAGTTATTGGTGATAATGACAAAAGATTGCTTTGGGGCTCAGCTAACGATCTCGTCAGGGACTTCTGGTCTGATGGTTCTTGGGATTTCGATAGGCTCAGTACTAGAGTGACTGTTACGGAGATTAATAAGATTAGGGAGATTACTCTCTCTAATAGTCAGGATGTTATGCTTTGGTCCCTGTCAAAGGATGGAAGGTTTAACTCTAAGGACACGTACAATCATATCAGAATCAAGGGCAGTGTCACTAGTATTTATGCCAAGTCTTGGAATGCTGTGACACCGAAAAAGTGTTTGTTTTTGTTATGGAGGGTTCTACATAAGTGGGTTCCTACTGATGATGTTATGCAAGCTCGAAATATATAGTTGGCTTCTAAGTGTATTCACTGCAATGAAGTTGAAACTACTAACCATGTCTTTGTGCAGTGTCCTCAAGCCTGGGCTGTTTGGCTTCACTTCAGTGCAATCTTCAAAGTGCAGGTCCAATCTCACATGACGATTTCTCACATCATTACGAGGTGGTACTGGGCTGCTCAAAGAAACTGCGATATTTTCACGATCCTTCCAGCTATTATTACTTGGTCCATCTGGTCAGGCAGAAACAAGAAGAAGTTATGTAACGAAAATACTAATGTTGGGTCTGTCATTAAGCAAATTATCTTCATTTTAACTAATCTGGACCACTCGAATATTCTAAAATCAAAGCATTGGGGAATCCATGCTAAGGATGGTGCTAGTATTGGTTGTGTGAATCAGACTAAGGGTTTGAATAAACCATTGTTTTTGAAGTGGAAAAATCCTAAGTATGGCAGGTACAAAGTAAATATAGATGGAGCTTGTACCTTTGCTCATGAAGCTGTTGGTGGTGCTTTGATAAGGGACTGGAACGGTGGTATTATCAGAGGTGTTGGCAGGCTGTATGGCAAAGGTACGCCATTGATAGCAGAATGTCGAGCCATGTTGGATGGTTTGAGGCTCTGCAACAGTATGGGGTTAGAGAGAGTGGATGTTGAAGTTGATTCGCTGGTCTTGGTCAATCTGTTGTCATTTGGTAGGTCTCCTTGGTATCTTGATTCTTTGTTAAGTTGTTGTAGAAGGCTTATCAAGTCGGAGATGGTGGTGAAGCATGTTTTCCGGGAACAGAACCATGGGGCTGATTGGGTGGCCAAGGAGACATTGAAGGTTCAATCCGACTTTGATTTCAATGATATTGAAGCTCATTCGAAGTTAAAGGCTATTACTTTCTTGGAGAGCCTCAATTCGGGTTATCTGAGACTTGTTGATTAGGGTTTAGTTTGTGAATTAGGGATGGTTTGGGGAAGAAGATGAAGTTCCCGGTTTTGGTTAGGGCTTAGAATTCAATTTTTTGTAATATTGCCTAAATAGGCTTGGTTTTTCCCATTTATTCAATATAGTCCTTTATAAAAAAAAACCGCATTAAATGATTTACATTACATATATCGCAATTGTTATTAGTTAGTAAAACGTGACATTGAGACAAAAAATATGGTATATAAAAAATAACCGTACCGGAAACAAACAAATTTTATCCTATTTTTAAATGTTTATTGGATTTTAAAAACCTAAAGAATCAAAAAAAATAGCCAAATTTTAACCAGTTTCTAAATTGCTACGGTTGATAGTATACAGAAAGAAAAACACGGATCCAAACAAAAAGTGGAATGTCTACGTCTGTTTAGGATCAATAATCTATTACATCGTAGGTAACAAATGGATTATTGAATGTTCTTACTACCAGGATGATTAATGTATTAAATCGTAGGTGACGAACAAAAGATTTATTAAATGTTTTCAAAACTAGGACGATTAATAAATTAAATTGAAGGTGATGAACAAAAGAATTATTGAATGTTTTCAAAACTAGGATGACTAGTGAATTAAATTGTAGGTGATAAACAGAAGAAGTATTGAATGTTTATAAAAGTAGGATACATATTCTATTAAATTGTAGGTAATAAATGGATTATTGAATGTTCTGAAAACTAGGATAATTAATGTATTAAAAAATTGTAGGTGATGAACTGGATCTGAGGTTTGAGGTTTGAATCATGTGCAGGTAGTAGAAAGTGATGAGAAGATGCCCATGCATAAAGAGTATTCTATTTCTAGGGCAGAAAAGTATTATGTACCGCCCATGCATTAAGCTTTAAGAGAACTACTCGGTAACAGACCTGAAACATTTAATAGATGCTTCGAAGCTGTATTTGCCAACCAGGAATATGGTGGAGATGGGCTGGGCATGTCCTTAAATAAAATATTTTATATATAAATAAAATATGATTTGAAGGGTTTTTTTTATTAAGTTTTTATTCAATTATAAAAAACTTTTATATTTGAGTTTTGTTTGAATTTTGAGTTTGAACTCGAACTTTTACGATTGCGCAAATTTAGACATCATTAGTTAACTATTCGTAATTAGTTTCAAATCGTTAAATTATATTAAAGTTATTTCGTTTAAACTCGATTTGAATTCGACAAATGATGATATAATATTAGAATTTATCTTTTTTTTTGTCAAAGCAACCAGTTTATTGAAAAATAAAGTCATTGACTTAACCGGCGTAGATCCATCCAAATAATACCTGTTTGACTTACCTACCTGTTTAACTTATCTAGTTCAAAATATTTTTATAGTTCATCGTTGAGTTCAGAGTTCATTTATATACAACATTCTAAATATTTATTTTCTATCATATGTTAATAAAGAAAAAGAAAATGTTATTTATAGATTATAATATAATTTTATAAAAGTTTCAATGTAACTTTGTTTCTATAGATTTTTTTGGAGAAGATGATTTTTTGGATTATCCAATATATCGTTACTTCTTTTTAAGCGATCGTTTCTTTTCTTTTTTTGTTATACAAGTTTTATCTTGCATTTTTAAAGAAAAAAATAATGACAGAAAATTCAACTTTCATTGGAAGTGTCATAAGCTCAAAATAGTAAACCTGTTTTGCGGATGACTTAATGATTTGTTGTCATGGCGATATTAATTATTTTCTGCTTATTAAAAATTGCCTTAATGATTTTTTCTCGCTCTCAGACTTCTAAGTTAGTCCTGAAAAAAGCCACATTATCCTCTCTCGGATCAACCCTACCCTGAGGAATGATATAATCAACTTGTTAGGGTCTAAGGTCGTTACTCTCCCAGTTAAGTACATTGGAGTCCCCCTTCTCACTGGTCGACTTTTCCACACGGGTTGTCGGCCCTTTCTCCTTAACATTACCTTACGTATTTGCTCTTGAACATCCAAACATCTTTCATACGTTGGTCATCTTTAACTCATCAAATCAGTTTTTTTGTTGGCCGAGTTTATTGGTCTTTCATTTTCATTTTTCCTTTGACAGTTCTCAAAGAACTCTTTTAATACCTCTGTTGCTTCCTCTGGCCCGACCACGAGATGAAAATATTGGAGGTTAGTTGACTTAGACTACTATTACATTTCCCATGTTGGAGGGCGGTCTTGAGATTCTTGATCTAAAAATTTAGAATCATGTTATCGTCTTGAAACTCTTGTGGTCCTTAATTAATAACTCTAACTCTATATGGTGCAAATGGATAAAACCGAAATCATTAAATATAAAAAAATTGGGCTATTGATCTTGGTTCTTTCCCTCATGGACTTGAAAGAAAATTTTATCTCTTAGGCCTATGGCTAGAAATTTATTCAAGATTGCGATCTACAACGAGAAAAATACGTCATTCTGGAGGGCGAGAAACGATAGAATTTTTTGCTCATCTTCAAAACTTTCCTCTGCGATATTGATCACATGCTTTCCGACCTCCAGTTTAGATTCTTTAGGACCAATGCGGTATGGCCTACCCAAACCCTATAATTTATAACTTACGTTTATTTGTGTATCTGTATCTGTAGTTTGTAGTCATGCCCATATCGCTGGTTTGATGCTTTGCTCACATGATTTTTGACTCTGTAATATTGTTACATGGACTTTGTTGGTTTTTCTACACTTTTATTTATTCTATCTCATCTAGGTTTTGGCCATGTTAAGATCTACTTACCTTCTTACTACTTTCTTTTGCGGTTCTTAATGGCATGGCCTCAGGATATGCGCCATGTACTTGTAAGAACCATTTTTATTTTTATTTAATGCATTTTTACAAATAAGGATATAGTAAATAAATAAAAAGAATCAACATTATATGTGGAAAGGTTACAAGATTAATGAAAATTCCACCATAAGCACTTCTATTATTATTTGTTATATTTGTGCTTGCTGAAGCTATTGACTATTTTTAACATTCTTCTTAGTTGATGCAGAATGTCCAATCCTGAAGTATACCAAGCCATATTGCAACCTTGATTGGTCAACCTTCTTAAAGTCTTTGAATATCTTGGTAGATTAGGTTTATATTATAGATCGACTAACCGTAGAGACATCTCTAGAATTAATCTGTGCTGACCTTGTTTTGGCCTAAATTAAAAAAAAAATCATGTCGGCCAAAATCTTCCTTGAAAAAAACCTAATTTTAAAGGAAGAAAAAAGTACCGGAATAACATGTTCTAAGGTTTTTTGACGTTACCCTCATAAGGGTGGATTTCACCCGCATTTTGGAAGACTTATTGTCAACAATTCAGCATGCAGTCGATGCCTCAAACACCGTCCTAACTAATGCTTCCAAGACGATGATATCTTGGTTGATGACTCTTTTCTGGATGACCCCTCACCAAACCATGACTCGGATGAACCTGTAAATAAATCACAACAATATTATAAACCTTGAATATTAAAATTTAACTATATTAAGTACATGTAAATCAATAGATCAGGTTGTTACAGTCTTTCAAACCTATGATAACAATTACTACATTGCAATAAATGTAAAATGTGGTATTTTCCTCTATATACAAGAGTCGACTTCATTAATAAGATGATCTAACAGCCTTTGTACCACTTTACCACTTTTATACTTATCATTTGCTCACTCTACTAGGTACCAACGATACCATAGATCTATTCTAAAACCTTACATAAACTCTGTTATAACATTATGGTAGAAATCAAAGATGAAGCAACGGGGAAAATAAAGCAAATGGATAATAAGTTGGATCCATAAAATGAGGCAAAAACCATCCTAGAAAAACAATTCAACAGCATAACAGAGCTCCAAGCATGCAACATGGAAATGATGAAGACATACATCAAGTTTGAGGCTATGAGCTATGAAACGTGATTTCAGTATTTCTAAGCGGATAAACTACTCGATTTGAATTTGAGTATGAAGGAAAATGATTATGGTGAAGAGATTCGACTTCATAAAATATTACATAAAGCTTAAAAAAGGCATTTCACTTCGATGATTTCTGATACTAAATACTTAAGCATCATTTATCAAAGATTAGAGAGCTACCATGTAGATTCGTATTGGAATTGATTTAATTAAATAAATGTAACTTACTTGACTGGTATCTTTGAGTAGATTTGATGCTTCAACTAAGAATCTAGCCTTTTATTCTTTATATTACTTTCATAACTGAAATCAAAAGTAAAATTACTTCAAAATGCCATGGACATTTCAATCCACGTAAACTGAGAGCGCAAGAGAAGAGCTTGGGTGAGTAGGGATTGGGCGTAGAAAACCAGAGCATTTCAAAAAGGATCATAAGAATTTATCAATTTATCAGCATCATGAATTAAGATAATCTGAATTAGACTTCCACAATGCTATATTGAAGATTGAATTAAGAAGAAGGATGCGTCTGCAGCTTAATAATGAGGGCTTTTCTAATTCAACATCTCTGTTCCAGCAATATGATGAAACAGAGAGCATTTGGAAACGATGACATGAAATGTCTTTGAGAAACGAGGTTATAATGGATTACTCCTCACGGGTACTATCTTGTTTTTACATCAATTATTGAAAGATATATTCCATGAACAAGCTTGATTCTGATAGTATAAATGAAGATTGATTTGAAGCTGATTTAGGCTAGAATATTATACTTGATGGATTCATGATTTCGAGTACTTGTAAACCTAAACTTTAAAAGAGCTTATATATTCAGGTATAACATGCTAGAAAAATATATATTAGTGTCAATAAACCTTATTGTATCATAGAGAGGATACATAATATATTTTCAAGTTTCCATTATGGTGTAACCAAGGTTTATACTCTCCGTGAGAGTGATAGTAGAGAGTTGATAAGGGACATAGATTGGTTAAAGACCAAGTCCATTTTGCATTCCATAGTCCATTTCGCAAGCCAGTCTGTGAGTTTTTATCTCTCGAAATATCTGAGATAAGATAATGTTATGATGAATTAAGTTTCTATTGCAGGTAAGAATAGGGTCTAGAGTCCAAGGAAAGTTACCATAGGTAATGAGGCTAAAAAGAAATTTTAGAGTATGTTTTTAAGTCAACTTAATGGTTGCCATGGTTTTGGCACATAATGAGACCATCAAGTAAAGTTATGTCTCAACCATTATAGGGTCCATTTTACCATATAGATTACCAAATAAAAATAGAATATATCATTTACTATCTCTAATGATACCCCCACCACGCCTCACCATTAGCTAAACTAGAACCATCTGTGTTTAGCTTATATATGTTAGGCTTAGGGAGAGTCCAAGTGAGGTGAATGATTTTAGGTTTGTCCTTGAGATGGTTGTAAAAACCAATGTCCAATGGAGGTTTAATAACCTTAACCCAATGGGATCTCCTAAGAAGGTTGGTCTGATCTAATGCAAAGATCATATCCTTTATATACATAATGGTTTCCATAGCAGTTCTAATAGTTTCATCCATCATAGAGAGGTTTCTATTTTGCCAAAGCATCCAACATATTATAGCAGGGGTGATAGTATTGATATGAAACTCGTTTTCAACAGACCATAACCAAGTTTAGATCAAGTGAAAAATAGTCATATGTCTTTTATTTTAACCTCTAGGATATTAGCAAAGTAAGACAAAAAAATCAGGCATTTATGTAGTTAACAAAAAGATGGTTTATAGTTTCTAGATTTTGGAAAAATTGATACCTAGAAACTAGGATTATATATCTTTTTGGATGGTAGAGTTTATGACAATCCAGTTATTTAGGATTCTCCACAAAAAAGTGCATTTTCTAGGGGTTATATAATTCAAAATCTTTTGAAACAAGCTAGATTTATTATGTTTATGCCTAATGTAGTTCTAAGTCTCTTTAGAGTTGAAGTTACCATCCTTTTAGTTAGGTTATCATAGTCCCAGTTGTTTATTGGCCCAAAATGACTTAACTTTGACAGGATAATACTAGCTATTATCATTATTTTTAGAGAAAATAATGTATGGATTGTGGCCACACCATCTGTCCAGCCAAAAATCAACCTCACATCTACCTAGATTCCAGAAAATTTTAGGCTCATCAATGTTTCCAATCTCGATCAGTTTTTTCCAAGTTATAGAGTTAAAGAAAATGTAGTTGACTTGGAAAATAGTGTTTCTCTTTGCAATAAATACTATGCATTTAATTAGCCCAAAATGTCTTATTTTCGTTAAACCTATGCGATATCTTGTAGAAAAATGTATCATGGACATCACTTAGATTTCTCACATTAAGGTCATCTTCCTCGAAATATTTACAAATGTTAGCCCAGTTAGTTAAGTAAATTATGTTGGCCTCTTGATTGGAGCCCTAAAAGAATTTATTGAATATTTTTTATAATCTATCAATGGTTACTTTGAGAAGAATACAAGATTGTATCCAATATAATGGAATAGTCATAAAGACAGAGTCAATCAGGGTTAGTTTGCCACTATATGAAATATGTTTTCCTTCCCACTCGTTAATTTTTTTTTATATATCATAGATTCATAATTGATGGTCATATTGTTTGTGTTTAAAGTAATCCCTAAATAAGTAGTTGGAAGGTTGCTAGATTTAAATCCAGTATGAATTTAAATACATACGTTTGCAGGTTGGGTCTTGATTAATTGATCATCTAATTATTTATATAATATTTTAGTATTCAAATATATTTAACTGAATTTTATGACAAAAAAATAAATAAGTATGTTTATAAAAATGATAAAAGTTATTAAACGTCGACATATAATCTTTTATTTTTTAACATAAAAAAAATTAAAAACATTTTTGGATTAACCAAAATTATATATTTTTTGGTAAATAGGTCATTAACATATACAACCAAAATGTTTTATTTTTTGTAAAATAGGTTGCTGAGTTTTTTTGAGACGATTGTCGTATTTAAAAATTTTATTTTCTCGTGAAGACGTATAATTTTTTTCAAAAGAATAAAATCGTATTATTTGATAATTACAAAAAAGTATACATCCATCCATCTTGTAACAAATTGCCAATGCTAAAATATATTTTTGAATTTCTTAACAAGAAATCTACATACAAAATCTCAATTTTCGTCTTAGCCATAACTTTGGAAAACACTAAAAATATATATTTTTTGTTTTATTAATTTTCAAAATAATAGAAAAATTTACATATTTATAAAAAATATATTTAAAGATATCGTAATATTTAACAACACATAAATATGTTTATTGGACCAAGGTTTTAACCCAAGAAGCTAGGACTTAACACCAAAAACTCTAATTAGTTAGTCTCTCTAGAAACCCTTTTATATTCCACAACCACCGGCTTCCATTTTCACTATATCGTCGCTCTCTCTGACTTGTCATCTTAGGTTCGTTTATCTATCCCTTACGCTTGTTCTGTTTGGTAATGATTCATTTTTGTTTTTGTGTTTTGAAATTTTATGGAGAGGTGTAGTGATGAAGCAATAATTCGTGGACTAGAGTTTCTGATTTGAGATTAGTAGCTCATAATTTGACGATTAATCCTTGGTTGTCTGATTCACTCCTCCATTATTTTATTTGATGTTTCGCTTAATATTACATTAGGGATTAAATATTAAAGAAGGCTAATGATGATTTTATTTTATCTTAGTGAGTTTTAGTGAGACTTTATAGATCTATGATCCGATTGTTACACACGCTGAAGCCTAAGCCTTCCTTTTAAGTTTTATAAGTAAAATATGTTTTAATCAATTAATTCATTTTTAAAGAAAATAAAAAAAAAAGCAGTCCTGGCAGTGAACATACAAACTAAAAAAGATCACTCATAGCTCTCATTTTTTCTTCATCGTTTTCGATAGACACAACCAGTTGGTTAAAGTAGTTCTGGAGGTGAACATACAAACTAAAGAAAATCACCGGAGATTATATTTGCAGTGGTGATAATGGTTCAAGGAAAATAAAATACTACCGAGGATTAGCTTTGTGGTTAGAAAGAGGCACAACTTTTCTCTCCATAATCAAGTTTTTTCTCTCTAAAAATTTATGTAATAAGAAAATGAGGGGAAAACTTATATAGGGGATTGTAAAAGACCATAAGTTTTGATTTTTAGAGAAATGAAAAAGTTGCCAACATTTATAATCTCTAGGGAAGTGAAACCGTTTTCAAATGTTGACATGCCTCACCTATGGCAGAATGAAATTGTGGGTAAAATGAATAGATGAAACGTGTCCAGGAACCCATCTGGTTAGAAGTCACAAAAAAGTACCACCAATATATCTGAATGACTCCACCAGATAGATTAAAGTTACTTTTCTAAGTAGACTCAAGCAAAATTTGAAGGGCCAAATTCTAAAAGATGATCAACCCTTGTACGAAGAGCTTGCATGTTAACCCTCACAAAAGTAATTTTGAGAGGACTAAGGTGGTTATCAGATGATGGTAAAAGTATTCGAAGGGAAATTAGGACAAATAAATTATTTGACCTACATTTATTTTTATAATTAGATTATTATTATCTTATTTTATTTATTAATGGACTTTGGACCTTGAGCTTGAGTAAATAAAATTTGGTCCATAGACTTGGTTCAACCCATTATGCCCATTAGGATACTTCAAACTACAAAAAGGCTTTTGAGAGCATTTAAGATGAGGATAAAACATTCACTTCTAAAATTAGACTTTATATATCTAAGTATTTACTTAAACAGCTCATTTATCTCTTTAAATACTACCAATTACTCCTTATCATATTACCAAATAGCCTTTCAAATAAAATTTATCCATAATATCCATAAAAAATTTCAATATATTCTCTGAATATAGAATATGGTGAGGTTTATTTTCATTTGAGGGTAATTTTGTCCAGAGTTTTGTGATATTTTAAAGGTATTTAATGTTTGGATAGAGTGTAGAGGGAGAATTGAGTTTCCTGGTTGTATTTTATTTTCATTACCCTCATTTAATGAAGGTGGTTGGGTATTTATTCCATTATCCTTGGGCCACATGGGCTTTCGGGTTGTGTTTAATGGTTTCGGGTCGAATTTAAAGACCCATTAGTTTCAAGTAAGCAAGTAATTAGCTTAGTCATGAAGTGATTAAGTTTTTAATACTTTAGTCCAGTTCGGATAGTTCAGTGAGTGGAGGTTGTCCGAATTTCCCCTGTCCGGTTAGGTGGATGCTATCTGAATTGCCCCTGTCCGGTCCTCATAAAGAGTGGTGACAAAATTCAGACTCATCAGAATAGACTATCAATATTTTAATTAATTTAACAATATTACAGTGAATGCTAATTTAATAAAATAGATTTGAAATAAACATAATTACTCACTCTCGGTTTCTCCTCGTAAGATGATCGTGAATGTTGTCATAAGAGCCTCAACCTAGTTGTCATTAATGGCCTCGTTGGGATACCTGCGTGTTGTCTTATCACGAAGTCGATGCCCCTTGGTTTGACATCGTTCTTTTTTCGTTAGTTGCTTCTTCTTCACATCTTGCAAAGTGATCTTAATATTGATATAAGAGACCTCATCAGGGCTCCCCCTAGTCCATTGAGTAGCTTTGAAAAAGGTATTGAATGGAATAACGTATAGATGGCGAATAAATGTCAAGTGTTATGTGCACATGTTATGACACGTGAAGGAAATTTGTGATGTAACGACATCGGTTGTGACACGTGGTACGTGTAATCTGGTGATTCTGACACAAATATATCAAATTGATTGTGCCTCTTCATTTTCGATAAAGTGGGTTAACAATAATTAATGAAGTAATGATGAATATAATGTTACCACGCCTGCAGGAGTATATTTCAAAGTGTACCATAATGTGAATTAAAATACATTTGTAGTATTTCACATTGTGTGTAAAGGAGAATAAACTTTTTTTGTAGATCATGAAAGTGCATAGTTCGTCTTCGTCGGAGATTGTATTGATAATTAAGGTATGTTTTCCTACTATTATTAATGGTGTAGTCATTTAGTATAACTGCCTGGGGGCTGTATTAGAGTTTATCCAAAAACTATTTTAGGTAGTATTCCTTTGAGTTGGTTTCCTGAATACCTTCCTACCGATAGATATGTGTGAGATACAGTAATTTAAATAAAAACTTGCTCATATAACTACTGTTGGATCATTTCAATCACCCAGTAGATGACACCCAAAAGAATGAAGAAGAAAGAGAAATCCAATGAGAACCCGTGAACCAAATTTGAGAGTAATTCATTTCTCGATGAGTACTTTGCCAAAATAAGCCCCAAATACGGGTATCTAATAGAGGAGAAGCTTTGAGAATTTAGGATTATATATTGAATTCCCGAAGATGTGACCGTAAGGATGCCATCTTTTGAAGATCAGCCTTACCAGACCCATGAGGGTGAATCATGCTTATACACTACTATCTTTCATTGAGGTCTTCGCCTTCCTCTTCCATATTTGGTTCGAGACTTTTTTAGTTTCATAGGTATCTGCCCTGCCCAATTAACAACCAATGGTTTGAGAACGTTAATGAGCATGATACTAAGCTTCAAAGTGCTGAACATTCTTGTGTGCCTGGCAGACTTTCTAGTAGTAATAGATGTGTTCAAATTAGCTTGCTCCCCGTTTTTTTACCTTCAATTGTTTGGGGTTAGACAACTAGTAGATCTACCAACTTCTGATAAGAATTGGAAGAATACATTTGTATATGTGTCAGGAAATTGGAAGTATAAAAGTGATGTCCTGAACTTGCAATTAGAGAAACGATGGAAGGCTAAGTGTAAGCTTGTTGGGTTTCATAGGTAATGTAACTAGAAGTAACTCACGATAGGTAGCCTAATTTATGTGTTTGTGTGTGTTGGTGAAGGTAAGCATCAAGAGTGGTGTAAGGAGAGACTACTAGAAGGCGCAATGAACCCGTTGGTTAAGTTAGTTGAACTCGTAAATTCCGCTTGGGGGTTGGAACTGTCGCGTGTGTTTTCCTATTTGAACTACCTGAAATCCGGTTTGTGGCGAGTGCCAGAATTAATGATTTCAAGAGACGGTAAAGTGACAATGGCTGGTAGCGGGGAGGTTGCAAAGATGGATATGATGCGGGCTCTGATGGAAAAGAGGTTTAAATAACAGAATAATGTGGGGGTGGGGTTGCTGGTGCCCCAAAGTCGCAAGGTGCAGGGTATAGTTGAGTCGTCTCCTTCTCGGGAGGAAGGGTTGATGAAGAAGTGACATTAGTAATTGGAACATGTGATTGAAATAGTTAGTACGAAGAGCACCAAGAGAGAGGCATGGAGGAATTATTGGAGGAAACCGTGAAGTAAGGGGTTGTGCGTCCCCGAGATGAGGATGATGACACTAAGGAGGAGTGTTCTTCAAAAATAAATATTTTTTTGGTGATTGCGGCACAAATATTGCAACGAAACTTAGTGTTGGTAGATGAGAAAGATGAGGCAGATAGAGGCATGCGAGTAAGGGAAGCGGGATGACCATCAACATTGGTAATTGCCAAGCCGACTGCCAAAGCGTATGAGGTTATTGTGATTGAAGACGTGAATAAAGGTGGAGAAGTAAAGAATCCAAACAAAAATAAATAAATGAAGGGAATGGATAAAGTGTTACGAGAAGGATGAACGCAACATATGCAAATTTTGTAAATGGTGCAGGGTCGAGGTCGTCGTTTGTGAATAGTGCGATGCCGAATCACATACTACAAAAATGTTAGAATACTGAAGCTAACCGCGGGGTCAATGTGACATAAGATCTACCCTTTCATGAAATTAACAATATCGCAGCCTTCTCAACTAATGATGGAGCAGCTAAAGCACTGTCCATAGTTTCTTTTTTATGATACTATGCCGATGAATGAGCTTCTTCAACACCAACTAGAGTTAGCAATCGAGGTATTTGTATAAGTGTATATGCAAGTAGTGGATTCTAAAACGATGATTAGGTGGTAATTCTTGTTTTTATGGAATATATGCATCATAACTCCCTGCGTTGGCTTACTAACGCATGTTGCCGGTTGATTGCTTTATCATACAGAAATGGAAACCAAACCCTTTATTCTTCATTACAGTGCGTGGTCTGACTACTGAGTTGGCTTGGTTTAATACTGAATACATGATGAAGATGTGTCATGATAAATCTGTAAGGGAGAATAAAGAACTATGAAAATAAGTCTTAGCTGTTGTAGATGACCGGGACGCGATCCGCAAGGGAGCCTGGGGATAGTGAGCACTACCACTCTACTTTCTTCGCATAACAATGTTTTGGTGAAGAAGAATGGCATGTTGATGACCCATAGTGTTGGTTTACTATCACATAATGTGGCGCACACCAGGAGGATGGAGGAGCAGACAAAAAATAAATGAGCTTACCTTGGAGGTTGCCAACCTGAAGGTGTCCTTAGGGGAGGCAAAAGGTGAAAAAGACCGAAAACAGGTGGACTTATTAAGAAAGACTGACAAATACTTAGAGGAGAAGGAGACGCAAGTGATGGAAGTTACAATGGGGATGATCCAGAGAGACCAACAAAAGATAGCAAAAGAGTTGCTAGTCTTGAAATTTAGAATTCCATTGGGTGCGTACCAGAAGTCTGCCCTTCACCAAGAAAAATTGAATTTGGGGAATGTAAATGGTGTCATGGGCGATGTCGATGTGGTGGTGGTGAGGGCAACAAATGTACCAGCTGATGTCAACGCTGCCCACAAAGGAATGAAATTAAGGTCCACCTATGTTATCCCCCAAACAATGAAATATACATTTTTTCTTTGCATGTTTTTATAATTTTATTTGTTTTAAATTTATTTGTTTTATTTTAAATTTCTTTAAATTGATATGGTTTTATATTTATAATATGTATATGCTAAGGATAGCTCTATCATATATTTAGAAAACATTGACATCAAAATTCATTTTTTAGATTTCTAACTTTTATTAAAGTAAACTATATTATTAGATAATATTGGTAGTCAATGCATATTTGAAAATTTAGTGTGAAAAATTAAGATTAAATGAAAATAGCCTAATAAAAATTTAAATTTGATTTATTTAATTTTTTTATTAAAATCATATCTGAAAATAAAAATGGCAATAAAATTTTAAAAATTTCAAAAAGAACAAATTTTATTATTTTAAATTTCAGAAGCAACATTTAATTTATAATATACCAATGAAATATTCCCAAAAATATATTAATAAATTATTTATTTTAATATAAAATATATCAATATATTTAAAAAACATTAAAAAAACTACTTTTATGTATACAAATTAAAAAAGTTTATGTTTAACTATAGTGAGGAAAGATGATCAAAATAGTATTTAAGGAACTTTAAAAGTAACATCTAGATAAGGTTTTATTAGATAGCTCAAGAATTTGATTTTGATGTTTTTCATAAAATAAAAGATAATACTCCATTAGTTCCACAATGTTGGCCGTTTTCGAGAATATGAAGAATTCCATTTTAATTGTCGCTTGATATTATCAATGCAATAAATAATGTCTATTGACCAATGAAATTTTATTGCATGTTGTTTTTATTAAATTAACAAAATATTAATAACTTTTGACGAGTAATATTACATTGCTTCTTATCTTTTATAAGAGAGAAATCATCATTGCATTTATTGGTATGTACCCCAAAACCTTAAACTGACTTTTATTATGGAATTGAGGTAGTAATAATTATGTTAACGCGTGAGATTCCTTTTTTCATAAAATATAAATTTTAATGATAAAAAGAAGTTTACACCTACAAAGAAAAATTGAACATCTTCATAAGTGATATTCTTTATTCTTGCTCTCTGCTACTAATAAATGGTCACCAAACCACATATTATGGTTTCTTTTATTTTTGATTTATATAAGTAAATAAATAAAGACGAGCGAAGAACACAAGTAAATGGATGCAGACTTTAACATTAACCTCGAATTAAACACACATATTTTCTTAAACAATTACATGATCACCACTAACTTAACATAATTGAAGACACTTAACATAAACAAAAACACATAAAATCACATCAAACTAAAGACTACTATTATGATCCAGACTTAAACCCATAATATGCAATATCACTAATTTGATCAACAATTACATGATCATTAACTTAACTTGATTGAAGACACTTAACATTACCAAAACATATTAAAGACAAAAACATAATAAGCAACATCACTAATTTGATCAACACTTAACCTATTATGATCATCTACCCTTTACTAACCATCTTCGTTCCGCGGTGCCGGTTCCACATACCGGACACACTCATGTCCATTTAGTTCACCTAGTGTTCGAAACTGATTCTGGCAGCATGTAAATCGATTCCTAATTTCCATATGTACTCCCCTAGAAGTTTAGTATTGTAGCATCCCCGGATTGGTGAAGAACCCGTTGTTGAACAACGTAGCATATGTACCGGGGTTCCGGTTCGTTCATCGACGACATCGTGGTATTGTTTTCTGCTTAGTATTTTATTTCTTGCCTTTAACTTATTTGCAAATGGTATAAATTTATAATCAAACTGAGTCCGTGGATATGGGCATTTGGCTGTGTGTATTACCTAGTTTATTACCCACTAGCTCAATAAATTTTATTAGCTGAATTTAAATAAAAATTTAATGTTAAACTAATAAACACGTTTACGATTCAATTTTAATTTTAAATTTATACTTTGAAAGTTGGTTTTTAATAACTTTAATTTTTTTTGTTATTTTATAGGTTTTATGTTATATATTATCTGAAATCGCATCAAATAATATATAACAAATCGCGGAAAAAGTTAAACCCTTTTGCTAGATTCATCTATAAAAGAAACAGAAAATCAAGAATACTTACGGGTTTGCCTGCTGCTATCCATCTAGTATTCTCTTCAGTTCTTTTGCGTTCTTCAGCGATTCCACGTTCCCCGACGATTCCGTTTATGAAACTAAGAGACCTGCAGAATCAGATTAGAGAAGAAGGAAAAGTTTCCAGACACTAAGGAAGCGGTCGTATTTCTGATTAGGGTTTAGAGTGATGAAATACCTAAACCTAGCCCCTTATTTATAGATTTTACAATGTGATGCCCAACATTGTAAAGCCCATCCTTTATTACTTCCTTGTGTCCGGGACCATAACCCAATAAATTGATAATTCAATTTATATCCCTGATTTATTAATTCAGGATTAAGTGTTGAGATTTGGGCCCTCTTCATCACAGTGCCCAAATTCAACCCGGTTACCACACTTGAGCCCATAACGCCTTTTTTACCCATATGTCCAATTTAATTAATTAAATAATTAACTCGATTACTTTTAATTTGGACTTCCTTAAGACAATAATCGAATATGTTTATTTAGCATGTCGGTGCAAATTATTGTTAGTCTATAAATATATTAAATAAATATATTCCAACAATCTCCCACTTGGACCGTCATATGCTACTCAAGAATACATATTCAACTTTAATGGGATCCCTATATTCATTGTCAATGGACAAACGGTACAACCCCGTACATGACTGATAACAATAAAGGACTAAAGACCTCTTCTGTAACGTGAACAATAGGATGCAACTACAATTATCAAATCAATTACTGGCCAATTATGACTTGGAATATGAGTTTGATGGTTTGTATCGTACTTAATGGTTCCTAATTTTGGAGTCCTACAGTACAATCATCAATAAATATTTCCAAGCATAATATATATATATATATTGCAATAAACTTTAATGTGTGTAATGAATTAATCTGTTCTTATTGTGTGTTTTTTGTTTTGTTTACCTAACAATCCTCTAAATCAACTACACCCATATTGATGGTGTGTCCCTGGAAAACCTTAGGCAAACCGCTCTTTGTTAGGGGATATGCTATCATGGAGTTTGTACCGATGTGCTCTATACTTATTTGACCCATCTGTACTCTTTCTTTAACAGACAGAAACTTTATGTCTATGTGTTTGGATTTAGACGCGCTCCTGTTGCTGTTAGAGTACTGCACTGCGGAATTGTTATCGCAATATAACCTCATAGGGCTTTCTATCCCTTGTACAATGCGTAATCCAGTAACAAAATTTCGCAGCCATAGTGCTTGGTTTGATGCCTCACAGCATGCAACAAATTCTTCTGCCATGGTGAACAATGCAATAAGTGTTTGCTTTACACTTTTTTAGGATATTGCACCTCCAGCCAATAAGAATATTTTGCCTGGCGTGCTTTTTTTTAATGTGTCTGTGCATCCACCAAAATCCTAGTCGGAATACCCAATGATCTCCAGTTTATCCGACTTCCTATATGTCAACATGTGCCCCTTTGTTCCTTGCAGATATCAGACTACTATTTTAACTGCTTTCCAGTGATCCATTCCTGGGTTACTAATATATCTCCCCAACATGTTTACAGCAAAGGCAATGTCCGGCCTAATACAAACTTGAGCATACATTAAACTCCCAACTGCTGAAGCATAAGGGACCGTTTTCATTTCCTCAATCTCAAGTTTTGTCTTAGGACATTGACTCAGACTAAGTCTGTCACCCTTTGCTATAGGGGTACTTAGGGGTTTGCAATCTGCCAATCCGTAACGTTGTAACACACTTTTAATGTATGCTTTTTGTGATAACCCAAGAATACCACAAGAACGATCTCGATGTATCTGGATTCCTAACAAAAAACTGGCATCACCAAGATCCTTCATATCAAACTTATCTGATAGAAATCTTTTTGTAGTGTGTAACAATTCCTTATTGTTCGAGGCAAGCAATATGTCATCCACATATAATATAAGAAATATGAAATTACTCCCACTGAATTTGTGATAAACACAATCCTCAACCGAGTTGATCACAAAGTCATAACCGACTATCACCTCAAGGAATTTGTGATACCATTGACGAGAAGCTTGTTTAAGCCCATAAATGGATTTCTTAAGTCTGCAAACCAAATCTTTTGAGTTACTTTCTACAAAGTGTTCTGGTTGCATCATGTAGATCGTTTCCTCAATATTACCATTGAGAAAAGCGGTCTTAACATCCATCTGATGAAGCTCAAGGTCAAAATGTGCAACTAATGACATGATTGTTCTAAAAGAATCCTTCGTCGATACTGGAGCGAAAGTTTCTTTAAAATCAATCCCTTCACGCTGAGTATAACCTTTCGCTACAAGACGTGCTTTATGCCTTTTCATATTACCCAGGGAATCGCGTTTGGTTTTGTAAACCCATTTACAACCAATTGCCTTTTTCCCTTCAGGTAATGGGACAAGATCCCATACCGCATTATCCTGCATTGATTTATACTCTTCTTTCATAGCGTCAATCCACTTTTGAGATTCAGAGCTTGCCATGGCCTGTTTGTAGGATGAGGGATCATCTACAGTTCCAGCACATAACTCATCGTGCTCGTGAAGATATACTATAAATTCTGGACCTATAGTACTCTTCATTTCTCTAGTGGACCTTCTTAATGGCACTATTTCCTCCTGTTGCACTTCTTGAGGAGGTAGAGTTTGATCATTATGAACGATGTCATTTTGATTCCCTTGTGGAAGATTATCTTGAGGTTCCTCTTGTTCTACCTGAATCTCTGTATCCTGGTTAGAACCCTCAAGTGGAGCATCAGTGTTAATCTGAGGATTACCTTGTTCTAATAGGATCGAAATGATTGGCATTACCGCCCAATCTTCAGATATCTCAGTATCCCTATTAAAACCTTCATGAATCTTTATGGATTCTTCCTCAAAATCAACATATGTTCCCTTATTCTTCCCTCCAAACTCAACATCCTCTAGAAACTTGGCCGTTCCCGTCTCAAATATTGTACCAGTGAGAGAATCATAAAACTTAAACCCTCTAGAATGTTCGGAATAACCTATGAAGAAACAACTAACTGTTTTTGGGTCCAGTTTCTTTTCTTGAGGTTTGTAAGGCCTCGCCTCAGCTGGACAACCCCACTCATGCAGATGCTTTAAATTAGGTTTACGCCCGTTCCAAAGCTCATATGGAGTCCTAACAGTAGCCTTTGTGGGTACTCGATTGAGTATATAAGCGGCACATTTGATGGCTTCCCCCCAGAGAGATAATGGTAGAGATGAGTGACTTATCATGCTTCTAACCATATCTTTTAGTGTTCGCTTCCGTCTCTCAGATACACCGTTCATGCGAGGTGAACCGGGCATAGTGTATTGAGGGAGTATTCCACACTTCTCTAGGTACTGTGTAAAGGAACCTGGACGTTGTTCACCCGATCCGCCATATCTACCATAGTATTCACCACTACGGTCAGATCTAACGGTCTTAATGCTTTTACCAAGTTGTTTCTCAACCTCGGTCTTGAAAGTTATGAACTTGTCCAGGGCCTTATACCTTTCTTGTTGACCGAACCTTGACCCGGTCCTTTGCCATATGCCTTCCGCTTAGGTCCTGCCTTATTTGGTGATGTAATCACATTAGCCTCAAGCGCTGTGCCTTTAAGTCTTTCCTCCTCCTGTGCAGCGTGGGAAATTAATTCATTGATATTCCACTTTTCTCGCATGCAGTTATAGGTGGACTGGAAATACTTAAACCGGTCTGGCAGCGAATGAATTGTGAATCCCACTATGCATTCCTCAAGTAAGTCTAAACCGATTGCCTTTAACTTTTGGCCAATCATCAACATTCCCAGAATGTGCTCCCGGATCTTACCTTTGTCATTATACTTTTTGGTAGCTAGCTCGATGAGCAAACGCTGCATCTCTACCTTTTCATTTTTGATAAAGGCTTTCTCAATCTCCGTGAGAAAGACCGAGGCAGTGGTAACACCTTTAGGGACAGCCCCACGCAATGCTACTGCTATTCCCTGTAACAAGAGCGCCATGCATAACTTATTTGACCTTTCCCACTTTTCATCAGCCTTAATTTCATCCGGTGTGCTTTCCGGACTAAGGGGAGATGGTTTGGGAGTTAACAATGCATAGTTGTAATCATGTACAGATAAAAACAGCAACATTTCTTCCTTCCACAATTGTAAGTCCGAAAAATCCAACGTCGGTGGACGATTCCCCAACAATTGTAACCCATGGATACTATAATAAGAACAAACAACACAAAGCACATCTAGCATCTTGACATATAACTGAAAACATATGCATAAACATGACAAATACATGTAAAACATAAAATTCCTTGATAATAGATACCGGAGGGCAAATCAAATTAACATGAAATTTTATGAGTTTGAGAAAAATACTATGATCATTATTTTAATTTTCTAATTGCCAATGAGACCTTCCGGATGGCCGATGTCATTTACATATATTAAAATAACCATAATTTGATTTTCTTAAGTACCGGTGAAACCTTCCGGAGGGCCGATTTCACCTACTTAAAATCAAAAAATCGCAAGGCTGAATTTAATTTATCCTTAAGTACCGATGAAACCTTCCGGAGGGCCGATTTCATCTAATTAAAATTAAAATCAGCACAAAGACCATTTTCAATAATTTTCTCCCGTTCATGATTAATTTAAACCCAAACGTGAACCTTTCGGAAGGCCGATAATATTTGAATTTAAATTAATCCCCGAACTTTTCGAAGCCTAGGATCCTTAAGAAAATTAATTTTAACCTTCCGGAGGGCCGATTAAATTAATTTTTTAGTTTCACCTATCGGTCTACGAAACTTTAATCATGCATCGTCATTTAATCATTCACACACATACAATTTAATTCACAAATAAACATACAAAAAAATGCATGCCAAACACAACATTTTTGTGAAATAATTTACACCGAACAAAATATGTACTTTCGAGAAAAAAAATTAATTTTTTTTTTATACAAAAAAAAATTAAAATTAAAAAATTAAAAAATACAGCAGTAGCCTGCCTGCACATGCAGCAGCTAACCTGCTTGCTGTAGTGCAGGAGGCTGTTTGCTGAAATTGCAGCAGGCACCTGCTGTTATTTCTAGCGGGCCCTGCTGTAATTTCCAGTAGACCCTTATTGAAATTGCAGTAGGTCCCTGCTATAATTTCCAGCAGGCCCCTGCAATTTCTAACGAGCTGTAAATTGTTGCTGTAGTTTTTTTTCCCGCAGGTTACCGTGATAATCAGCGGACAGTCTTCGATCAGCGTTAACATCAGGGGTTAAGCTGTCGATGAGCCACTGTCCCAATAATTTTGATTTTATTCGTTATTTTAGGGTTGATTTGATGCTAATTTTGGGAGAAAAAATTTCAGACATCAATAAACCCTAATTTTACCCAAAAAAAAATCCCCAAACTATAAAAATTGCAATTTACTGATAATAAAACATGTGTTTCAATACAATAAATCACATAACATGCTTTTCATACAATCCCTAAATCCATGCCCTACCAATTCAATTCACATATAATCCCAATGACATGGATTCTTTACAATGAAGAAAAACATGCGTCTTTATCTATCAATACTCAATTTGATTATTCTACTGAATCCAAAAAAAGTTTATTTGGCTCTGATACCAACTGTTATATATTATCCGAAATCGCATCAAATAATATATAACAAATTGCAGAAAAAGTTAAACCCTTTTGCTAGATTCATCTATAGAAGAAACAGAAAATTAAGAATACTTACGGGTTTGCATGCTGCTATCCATCTAGTATTCTCTTCAGTTCTTTTGCGTTCTTCAGCGATTCCACGTTCCCCGACGATTCCGTTTATGAAACTAAGAGACCTGCAGAATCAGATTAGAGAAGAAGGAAAAGTTTCCAGACACTAAGGAAGCGGCCCGTATTTCTGATTAGGGTTTAGAGTGATGAAATACCTAAACCTAGCCCCTTATTTATAGATTTTACAATGTGATGCCCAACATTGTAAAGCCCATCATTTATTACTTCCTTGTGTCCGGGACCATAACCCAATAAATTGATAATTCAATTTATATCCCTGATTTATTAATTCAGGCTTAAGTGTTGAGATTTGGGCCCTCTTCATCACAGTGCCCAAATTCAACCCGGTTACCACACTTGAGCCCATAACGCCTTTTTTACCCATAGGTCCAATTTAGTTAATTAAATAATTAATTCGACTACTTTTAATTTGGACTTCCTTAAGACAATAATCGAATATGTTTATTTAGCATGTCGGTCCAAATTATTGTTAGTCTATAAATATATTAAATAAATATATTCCAACATTTTATAGTTTAAATTAATTCTAAACGATTTAAGGTAAAATTAATAATCGTTGGTTATCTTTTAATAATATGGTTTGATTTATTTATTTTAAGAAATTGGTCAACTAGAGAATGCTAAACGTATCATAATTTTTTCAACAACCATATAATGATTTATTTGCGAATGAATATTAATATATATATTTATATTATATTTTTTTATGCTGGATAACTTGAATACTAAGATTAATATATATATATATATACACTCTAAGATGGAATTGAAGTACGATTCTAAATAAAAAAAATTATATGAGTGTGTGAACTTTGATTATTTTTCTAGTGCATAATACTTATATGAATATTTATATGCATACCGTGTATTGACGATAAATGGTTCAATGTAGGCGTTGTTTTATAGGGACGATATATGATCTTGTGTGGATGGAATGGAATGTGTGATCCGGAGTAGACGATGTGTGTGGTCCCAAGTAGATGATATGTGTGGTCTTGTGTAAACGGCGGGTGTTATCATGTATGGATAATATCAGGTGTGGAGGATGTATGTGGTCATGCGTGAATAATATGAGGTCTTGCATGGATGGTGTATAACCCATGGAGAACTAGGGATGCTTAACCTAAGGGTATGGCTAAAACGTTAACTTCAAAACTCTAAGTTGTTCCAATTTAAGTCTACCCAAAACTCATTATAAGTTTACCCATTTTTCTCTAAAAATACTCACACCCCAAAAGCCTAAGTCTACCCAAGTCTATCCAACTAATCTTATAAGTTTACCCAAAAATATTTTCCATCTTTAACTTCATCTTCAACCTTCTTACTTCAAGGCAGTTTGAAAGTAACAACTAGATAAGGTTTTATTAGGTAGACCAAGAATTTGATTTTGATGCTTTTCATAAAATAAAAGATAAGACTTCATCCGTTCCACAATATTGGTCGATTTGGAGAATAGGAATAATTCAATTTTAATTGTCGTTTCATAATATCAATGCAATAATCAATGTATTCTGACCAATGGTATTATATTGTTTGTTGTTTTTTTGTTAAATTAAAAAAATAGTAGTACTATTTTTTTTACCAATAATACTATATTGCTTCTTGTTTTTTATAAGAAAGAGGAATCATCATTGCATTTATTGGTTTCTACCTCGAAACCTTGAAAGTTTTTTATTATGAAATGGACAGAGTAATAATTACGTTAACGCGTGATATTCCTTTTTTCATTAAATATAAATTTTAATGATAAAAAAAAGTTTACACTTGGCAAGAAAAATTGAGCATCTTCATCATAAGTGATATTCTTTTATTTTTTGCTTTATGGCTACTAATAAATGGTGTTTGAAGATGAAGAACATAAATAAATAGATGGAGACTTTAACATTAACTTCGAATTAAATACACACATTTCTTCAAACACTTACATGATCACCATTAACTTAACTTGATTAAATACACTTAACATAAACAGAAATACATAAAATCACATCAAACGAAATACTTACTACTATGATCAAAACTTAAACTCATAGTAGGCAATATCACTAATTTGATCAACAATTACATGATCATTAACTTAACTTGATTGAAGACACTTAACATTAACAGAAACACATTAAAGACAAAGACACAATTGGCAATATTACTAATTTGATCAACACTTAACCTATTATCGTGTACCATTCACTGACCATCTTCGTCCGCCGGTGCCGGTTTCACATACCGGACACACTCATGTCTATTTTTTTTTTGGTATAAAAATGCGTTAAATTAATATTAAAAGTTGTACATGAGTTCGGGAGGCAATTGTCTCATTACAGTGCTTAATCCGGATTGGATTGAGTATACTATTAGAGTAAGAATTGAATTACATTTGTGCTAGTGGCGCGGCTTAGTGGGTAGTTTGCTATCCAGTGAACCTGGCTTTCGTTCCTTTGAATCGATATCTGAGATCGGATAGTACATGGTGGGCTATGCTTGTGAAAGGGGATTGTTTATTGTTAAAGATTCTGTCATTCCTTTCCCTCCAAATGTAGTAGACTGTGGCGCAGAATGCCGTTTTCCAATGAGCTTTGTCATCTGTTGTGCTGTTCCAGTTGCATGCTTGGTCGAGCCATAGGGGCCATGAGGGAGGAGGGGAAGGATAATATAGCTTTTGGGCTAGAGATTCCCATATTGCGCTGGAGAATTGGCATTGGGCTAGGATGTGTTCCGGAGTTTCATTTGAGTCTTCACATAAGACACAGATCGGGGGGGGAGTCTAATCCCCACGAGATGAGTTTATCTCGAGTAGTGAGCTTGTTGTAGATGGCAAGCCAAGTGATGAAAGAATGTCTGGGGATTGAATATTTGTGCTAGACTAGAGAAAACCATGGGATCTTGTTCCTGCTTGGTCTGAGGCAGTTGTAGGTGCTGCTTATGGAGAAGGATATGCTATGTTTGTTGGGAAGCCATAAGAATGAGTCCTTTGTCAAGGAGAGGGGGGGGAGGTTTTGGATGGCTGATGCTATTTCCAATAGGGAGGAGTTGAGAGTTCTGCAGGGGGATCTAGCTTGGGGGGGCCATCTCCATCGGCCGCTTTGGTTGAGGTCTTTCACCATTGTTAAGTTTCTGAGGCGAGAGAGGGATTGGATAGAGGGTCCGTATTGGTCAATCAAAGAGGTGGGGAACAGCCACGGGTCATGCCATATGGAGGTGTCTTCTCCATTGCCGATTTCAACTCTGTAGAGGTTGGCTGCTACTGGCCGGAGGTTGAGAATTTTTCGCCAGCTCCAGCTCTCGTTAGAGGGTAGGGGTAACGTCCAGAAACATTTGTTTTTTATTTTCTCCGTTAGGATCCATTTAGTCCAGAGGGAGTTCTCATTTTTTGTGAGAATGGACCAGAGGAGTTTAAGGGTGGCCGCCTGATTCCAGATTTTGAGGTCTGGTATCCCAAGGCCACCCTCTTCTTTGGATTCGACTATCCTTTCCCAGGCGATTTTTGATCCTGTTATCTTCATTTCTGAGCCAGACCAGAGGAATCTTCGCAGGAGTTGTGAGAGCTCTTTGAGGACTCTGATTGGGAGAATGAAGATTGAGGACCAGTAAACTTGGGTAGAGAAGAGGACTGAGGTGATCAGCTGAAGGCGACCAGCGTAAGAGAGTTGCTTCGAAGTCCAGGAGTTGATCCGATTGGTGATTTTGAGGAAAAGGGGTCTGCAGTCGTTATAGGTGAGTCGGGATGAGATGAGAGGAACTCCCAAGTAACGGACTGGTAGGGATCCTTCCACAAAGTTAAGAAGGGAGAGGATTTCTCGTTTGATGCCTGGGGAGGTCCCTGAGAAGAAGACTTGACTTTTGGCGGGGTTCAGTTGAAGCCCTGATAGAGCTTCAAATTCATGAAGACCTTCGAGGATGAGTTTTATAGAGGGGGAGTTTGCTCTGCAGAAGATGAGGAGGTCGTCGGCGAAGCAAAGGTTGATGATACGGAGCTTTTGACATTTCCAATGGAAGCCGAAGGATGGGTGTCTACTTTTTTCCTGGAGGATGCTGGAGAGTACCTGCATTACCAGAACGAAAATATACGGGGAAAGGGGGTCTCCTTGCCTAAGGCCTTTGGCGCCCGGGAAGTAACTGGATATTTTGCCGTTTATACAAACGGCATAAGAGGGGAGGTGATGCATTGGATGATCCAGTTTATCATGTCAATTGGGAAGTTCATGGCGAGAAGAATTTCAAGCACAAGTTCCCATCTAACATTATCGAAGGCTTTCCTAAGGTCTATTTTAAGGGTGCATCTGGGGCCTTTGCGGTTTGCATGATAACCGTGCAGGAGGTTTTGGGAGAGGAGGATGTTGTCTACTATAGATCTTCCTGGGATGAAGGCAGATTGGGAAGGGTCTATTAGGGTTGGGAGAGCAGGCTTAATGCGATTAACGATGATTTTGGAGATAGTTTTGTAAATCACGTTGCAGCACGCAATTGGTCTAAAGTCAGATGGTTGAGTGGGGGAGTCCGTTTTGGGGATGAGGGCTATAATGGACTTGTTCCAGTTGGGGTCCATTTTTCCTTTCGAGAAGAAGGATTTGATACCCTCGCAGACATCATGGCCCACTGTTGTCCAGCAGGTTTTGAAAAAATCTGCGCTGAAACCGTCGGGGCCCGGAGCCTTATCGCTATTGATAGCGAAGAGGGCTTGCTTAATTTCCTCGCTAGAGATAGGCTTGACCATGTCAGGGATAAGGTCCAGGGGAACCGTGCTTTTGATAAGATTTCGGATTCGGTTCGGGCCAGGGTAGTCTTTTGAGCTAGGGGATCCTAGTTGGTTTAGGAAGAAATTGTTGAAGGTGGTTCTGATGGCATGGGGATTGGAGGTTATGGAGCCATCTTCTTTCATGAGGGAGAGGATTTTGTTCCTTGCTCTGTGAGCTCGAATGCTGTTATGGAAGAATTTGGAATTTTTGTCCCCAAGCTTAAGCCAGGTTTCTCTGGATTTCTGCTTGAGGAAAGATTCCTCCGCTCTGCTGTAGAAGATGTAGGAGTCTGAGGCCTCTTTTTCAAGAGTGATTAGTAGCTGGTTTGAGGGGGAGTTGAAAAGGTTTTCTTGGGCTTGGGCAAGGGAGGTTCTGGCCTTTTCCACTCGGTCGCTAATGTCACTAAAGGCGGTTTTGTTTAGTGAGGATATGGAGGGGGCGAGTCGAGCGAGCTTGGTGGCTAGATTTTCCATAGGGTTCTGATGCGTGGGGGGGTACCAGCTGTTGAGGACCAGGTCCTGGAAGCTCGGATGGAGCTTCCACATGTTGAAGTATTTGAAGGGGTGGGGTGAGGCTGAGTAAGGGGTCGAAAGATGGATGATCATCGGGGTGTGGTCAGAGGTGAGAGGGATGTCATAGTGAGCAAAAGAGTTCGGGAAATAATCGTCCCAAGTGGCATTAATCAAGGTACGATCGATTCTAGACGAAATTGGGTTAGACTCTTGCTTGTTGAACCAAGAGAATTGAAAACCCGTGGATCGGAGGTCCTCGAGGTTACAGTTTCTACAGCAGTCGTTGAACGTTTCAATGGAGCTGTTCCATTGAGGGTCAAGACTGGTTTTCTCATGGGGGCTTCTAATGGCATTAAAATCCCCGAGCACGATCCAAGGGGAGTTTGTGTTATTTAAAGCTATGGATTGGAGCTTGCTCCAAAGGGGAAGGCGATTAATATGGTCATTAAAGCCATAGACCGCAGTCATGTTGAAACGAGTTTTCCTGGCGGTCCAAGTGATAGAGCAGTGCATGGTCTGGGCTATGGATTCTAAGATAGATAGGCTGCATACGCTAGGGTTCCAAGCTATCCATATTCTGCCCAGTTGGTGGGAGTCATGGTTGGTGTGGTAGTGCCAGAATGGCAGCATGGTTCGCATTATGGGTTCAGTATTATGGACTTTGACTTTAGTTTCTAAAAGGCATACTATGTTAATGCTATTCTTAAAAACTAAGTGACGTACGTCCTTTTGACGTACAAGGTCGTTTAACCCTCTAACGTTCCAACATGCAAGTTTCATTAAAATAACAGAAGGATTAAAGAAAAGCTAATACAAATTGGGGTTATCCCCGTACATACTTGCGAAAGCAGCGTTATTTGCTGCTTTAGGTCTTGGTGAGGTGATCTCTGTAGAGGAAGGTTCTCCTTCTTCGAGCCCTATCTGGGCTGCTGCAGGGGTATTGCTTGCTACGATGAAACTCTTGGTCCAACTGGCTTGAATGGTCGTTTGTCTTAACGTGTCCGGGGTGGGGGCTTCGCTGTTACTTGAGTCTGAAAGCGTGATGTGGGGTGGGTTGATCATTGGCTCTTTTCCGGGTCGATGAGAGTTGAGGCTTGTTGTGGGGGCAGGATCCGCGATTAAATGGCAAGCAGCCGTCGCGTGTCCAAAAGAGAGGCATCGGTTGCATATGGTGGGGAGGCCTTGGAATTCTACTTGAATGACGTGGTTTCTGCCCAGGCATCGTATGGTGATGGTGGAGGGGAAGTTTGAGGTGGCTTGCATTATGATGCAGATCCTGGCATAGCTTAATCGGGTTCTGTCTGCCGTTTGGCTGTCTACATAGATGGGGGTTCCTAAGTAACTCCCCAGGATGCCCAATCCTTTTTCCGTCCAAAGCTCATGGGGCATACCATGAAATTTGACCCAGAGAGGGATTGCTTTTAGGGCTTCTCTTGTTAAGGTTTCCATTGGCTCCCATCTCTTTAGGAAGACCGGGTGGCTACTGAAAAACCAGGGGGATTTTTCTAGAACTTCGGTTGCGTTGTCGGCTGTGGAGAATTTGAAGAAGTAGTGACCGGATGGGGTAGGTTTGCATTCTTGGAGGCCGTAGGTACTCCATATTTGGTTCGCTAGGGTTTGTACGTAAGATACGGCTCTTTTCTTCGAGAGGAAGTATCCTGAGAGGCACTTTGCCCAATCTTCTTTGTCACCCGATATCGCGTCATCAGGGAAAACAAGGGTGCCTTGGTCTATGAGGATGTCTTCTGTTTTTTGAATTTTCATGGGGGAGCGAGGGTCTGGTTGCGCTACGATGTGAGCCCAGGATCTGGTTGGTGCTCCGGCGTGGTGGATATTGAGCATTGGGGCTGATTCGGCTACAAGTTGTGGGGGGATAGTGTTGCTGTTTCCCCGGACATGTCGGAAGGCGCTGTTTTGTTTCCAAGGACCGGAGTGGTCTGGTCGAATTCCTAGAGGGCGGTGGGCCTTCGAGGGTCTGGAGAAGGCGTGTCCTTTGCTGTTGCGACCCGGGAATGATTCTGGAAAAGTCGCAGGAGATGGAATCGGGTTTAGTTTAGGGGTTTGGGATGGTAGAGGGGCAGACGAGTGGATGATGGTGGAAGGTTGGACCTGGATTTTGGGGATGGGTGCTATGGCTTTGCTGGCTTGGATGGCTTGTTGGAGGGTGAGGACAGTAGTGGAAAGTACACTGGTTTGAGGGGAGAGTGTGCTTGTTTGGGTGAGGAGGGTTGTCGGGTGGGCTTTGTTAAACAAGTAACGGCTGGTAACGGTAGTGGTTTCAACGATCGAAGGGGGAGGGGCTAGTGATAGGAGGTTTGCTATGGTGGGGTCATGCATGCAGATGGGGTTCTGGTTTGCATGCATGGGGGTTTGCATGCATGAGGCTAGGGTTAGAGGATTTGAGTAGGAGGACTAGGCAGAGTTGCTTGAGTGGGTTGAGGGTGGTTGTGTCTGCTGGGAAGTTTGAAGCAAAGGTGGAGGGTTGAGCGGGTTGGCTGGAGATGACCAGGTCAGTCCGGGGATAGAGGCAGTGTCGCTTCCATGCTGGCCAGCTTTCGAGAGGGATTCCGGGGTGACGATATTAGGTCGCGGGTTATCTTCAAGGTCTGTGATGGCTTTGAGGAGTCTTTCGTTGCTGTCGAAAATTGCTTGGAGTTGCTGATCCCTTGATGGCGATGGTGAAGGATCGATTTCCGATAGGTTTTCTTCCTCCGAGCTTTCGATGGCGATAGATTTTGTTCCCGGAGGAGATAGGGACAGTGGGGATGGAGCCCTGTCCTGCATGTCAGAGTCAGTGGTCTGCTTGGGCAGATGCTTGCGGTTGGGAGAGATTGGTGGGGGTGAGCCATGCACGGACAGAGGGAGTCCATGCATGCCAGTCGATTTTGGGGGAGAGGTGGAAGAAGGGGATGAAGACCGAGTCTCCAAGGACAGTGAAGTGCTTGGGCTGGAGGGTCTTGAAGAAGTGATCGGAGGAGGGGCATGTTTCTCGTTGAATCGGGGAGTGATCTTGCGGTTGGGGCATCTGGAGGAGGAACTCCTTCTAGTTTCCACCATTTTTTGTGAGGGAGAGCACGAGGGGTGATGGAGGATTTGGGAGGGACTGCTTTTTGTAGGGTCGAGCGAAGAGGAGTAGGATACTGGTGGTGAAGGTGGAGATGGAAAGGAGGAGAGATGGAGAGACAGCGAGAGTAGGATTTTTGTAATAGTGTGAGAGGGAGAGGGGACAAGGGTGGTGAGGATGAGATAGGTTTCAGGGATGATAAGGGAGAAGGGATGGAGCGGTTGGTGAACAGTTTCCGATTTACGAAAGAGGGGGGGGGGGGAGAGGTTTAGGGGGACGGTTTTCTGTAGAGAAGGGAAAAGGAGTGGGACCAGAGGTCGGGTTAATGGTTTTGGTTTTGGTGTGTAACTGTCTGGAGGTTGAGGGTTCAAGATGGCGCTTGGAGTTTTGCAGAGAGTGGTGGTGAGGTATGGTGACGATGGTGGAGTGAAATGGTGGTTGTGGTTTTATGGGAGAGGGAGAGGTAGACGGTAGGCGAGGGGATAGAGGTAGCTTGAGGTGGGAAGTAGGGTTTGGCTTGTACGATAGTAGATCATTTAATGAAGAGAGAGGAGAGGAGAGAGGGTGGTACGCATTAAATGAATCTGTGCACGCTTTGCTCTCTCGATTGGTCAGGCGAGGAGAGAGACAAAGCCAACAAACAGAATTTGAATCAAGGTTAGAAGGCTTGCGATAGGTTGAGTTGGGTGGGTTTTTTCGAGGACAATTTGGGAGGGTGGGTTTTCTCGGTTTTGGAGTCTTGGCCGGCGCTTCACAAAGGAGAGGGAAGACGCCGTGTATCGCATTCAATGCTGCTACCTTGGGAACCCGAACGACTTGATTGGCGGAAGCTTGGAGGCTGTGCGTGGGGGTGGGCTCCTGGAGGGTTAAAGTCGCTGCTTCTGGCATTAATGGAGGGGTGGTAACCTCCATTAATGGTGAATGGAGAGGAGTGGGAAGAGTGTTTAATGCTCCTCTACCCACTTGTTGACAGAGAATGTGAAAGGGTTTCACACAATCATTAATTCGCCAGTTGACAAGAGTGTTTTGGGCTGGCTTTCTTGTCATTAGTGTCTGAATTTTCTTTATGGTGTTTGAAATCTCCATTAATGGAGCTTGAAAGGGAGAGGGAGAAGCTTTTTGGGATCCTATTTCTCGAGAAGTGAAGAGAGAAATGCTTTCTTCCCCATCTGCAAGCCAAAAAGCTTGTAGTGGGGATAGAAACTGATTAATTATGAAGATCAGACTTAGGATTTGCAGGGAAGATGAAAGGTTAGGTTAGATTTCTAGAGAGTTTCTCTCTCTAGAAGAAACTAGCCGTACTCATGTCTATTTAGTTTACCTAGTATTCGAAACTGATTCTAGCAAATATGGTATGTAAATGGATTTATGATTTCTTTGTGTAGGTCCCAAAAAGTTTGGTGTTGTATCATCCCCCGCTTGGTGAAGAACCCATTGCATGGGCAACGTAAACATCTATATTAGGGTTCTGCTTCGTTCGTTAACGGTATTATGGTATTGTTCTCTGCTGAGTTTTTAATTTTTTGCCCTCTACTTCTTCGCACACGGTAGATATTTATAATCGAAGTGAACATCTGGTCGTAAGTATTACCTAATTTATTAGCCACCAACTCAACAAATTTTATTAAGTAAATATAAATAAAAGATTAGTGTTAAACTAATAAATATGTTGTCGATTTAATTTTAAATTCGGACTTATACATTGAAAGTTGGTTTTTAATAACTTTAGAAATTTTTTGTTATTTTATAGGTCTTATGGTTCAAATTAGTTAATTGTCGGTAAGACTTAGGGTAAAATTAATAATCGTTAATAATAATTGCAATTAATTAAAAATAAAAAATAGAAGAGATCATTCTTTTTCAAAGATGCCGTATTATTTAGTAGGCCAATAAAACACACAAATGTGTTTAATGGGTCAAGGATTAAACCCAAGAAGCGAGAACTTAACGCCCAAAACCCTAATTAGTGAGTCTCTCCAGAAGCCCCTATATATTCCATAGGCAGCAGCTTCCATTCTCACTATATCGCCTCTCTCTCTCTCTGTCTGACTTATCAACCGAGGTTCGTTTATCTATTCCTTCCGCTTGTTCTGTTTTGTAATGATTCATTTTCGTTTTTGTGTTTTGAACTTTCGATGGGGGAAGTGTAGTGATGAAGCAATAATTCGTGGACTAGAGTTTCCGATGTGAGATTAGTAGCTCAGAATTTGACGATTAACCCTTGGCTGTCTGATTCACTCCTCCATTCTTTTCTTTTTGAATTCATATTAGTACACGAAGAAGGAGGCTGATGATGATTTTATTTTGTCTTAGCGGATTTCAGTGAGATTTTATAGATCTATGATTTGATTGTTACACACACTGAAGCCTAAGCCTTCCTTCAAAGTTTTATTAGTAAAATATCTTTTAATGGAGCAATTCATTTTAAAGAAAATAAAAAATAAAGCAGGGAATGTGTGTATCGTGACTGTGTTAATGTAAACACCTTGAACGAAAGAATTCCTTGCAATATGAATATGAATTAGGGAGGATGGGCAGTTGTGATTCAATTCTCCGTTGGATTTAATAACAATCATCTTCCCTACATTTTTACTAAAACCGTCCTTCAGTTGTCCAAGATTGTGATTTTTGAAAAAGTTTAGGCTTAAAGGTACAGTTTTAAGGTTTTTCGTCTGTATTACTTTGTCTCTCTAAAGGTATTGGTGCGCCTTCACACAGTAAAACCTTGTAGGAAAGGCCAGGCATTTCATGTCTATCTCTAGTCACTCGTTATCAACTTTGACATGTCTTACTTGTATCAACGGCCATTTGAATATTTTGGGCTACAATTCCAGTTTTAGCTTATAGAATTTGAGATACAGACACGGTTATGTGAAAAAATAAAAATCGAGTGGATTGTTAGAAAGACTTTTAGCACTTTGAATCAAGGTGTAGCACATGTCGAAAACTGCTAGGCACAGAAATGTGGTTTGTACTCCCTTAACTGTGCTTGGTTGCTGAAGGGGTACTGGTGGTGCATGGAGCGTTCTTGATTGGGTTCCACTCAGGTTTTATTCTATGAGAACCATTTAGATGTAACTTTCCAAGCAAAACAAGGCTACAATTCCTGATTTGTAGCAATTTTGGATGGATAACGATTTTAGAAAGCATGACGTCTTCTAACTCCGTACCTTGATTCCTATGCACTCTGGCATATCCGTGGGCTTCAGCATCTTTCTACAGTTAGTGAAACCACCTGTGATTCATAATTGAGCGACTATGTAGCATTATTCCGCTTGCCGAGTTTCGGCACCCTTGTGGCAGTATTTCCTATGTAGAAAGGAGTAGATAAAGATACTATCGTGTGCTCACCATGATCACTGCCTATTACTCGAATCCCTTCTCGTTTACACTCTCCATAATGTAGTGATACAAAGAACTAGACTAGTGATACATTTTCCATAATTCCCGAAAAGAAATAAACGGTAAATATTATATGAAAAATATGTTTAGAGGACTCCAATTTATGTACGGAAAACGGTCCTTCCTGGTGTATATGCCGAAATGAGAAGGGGCAGGAGACGTTTTTTAGTCACCCCACTTAAACGAAGACTGACATCAACGAGCAAGGACCAATCGTCCAATTTTAAAATTCGTCAATTTTTTTAAAAAAATCTTCAATATATGAGAATAATATTATTATTTTATAATCAAAATTCCTCTTTATTAACAAATTGGAACTTACAGTTACATAGTGGTCTTAAAATCAATAAGACCAATAGCAAAAGTTAGAGTATATTCGATCCCAAAGCTCTCTCTCTAAATCTTTTACCTTCTCTCTTCTTTCGTAACCCAGAAAAACCAGATCAAGTAAAAAATCCAGTTTTTTTACCAAATTTCATTAAAAACTTCATTAAAAGCCCTCTAAAAACTCAAAGCAAGCAAAATGAACTGGATCAAGCCAGTTTTTTGACAAAATTTCATTTAAAACTTCATTAAAAGCCTTCTAAAAACTCAAAGCAAGCAAAATGAACTGGATCAAAGCCTTCCAATATTGGCAATACCGGCTTCAGATCAAATACAAAAACCAGTTTTGAGTGTTCAAAATGAACCGGATGCAATTCCTCAAAATGCAATTCAGGTATTCACAAAACTTCATTCTGCTTGATTCTGAACACAGGAGATAGCTTTTAAAGTCATAATCTGGAAAGCAGTTGAGACAAATACCCAGACTTTTGCCTTTAGCCAAGAACTCGATTAAGGCTTGATTATCAGATTCGATATCAACTTTAGTCCAGTTCTTATCTCTACATATCAGCAGCCCCTTGAGCATAGCAAGTATCTCAGCTAAAATGAGAGTCTTCTTCCTAAAAGTTTTACCAAGACCCGCTTCAATATCGCCGTTCCGGTTTCTGACTATAATACCTCTAGATGATTCACTAGTTCTCGACTTGTTTCATCCATATTGAGCTTCTGTCTATCGTCATCGGGTGGGTCCACTTCAGATAAGTTTTTTTCTTTTCTTATCATAAACTGAATTGCATCCAAGAGCAATACCTGCATTCCTCACTTTAGACCAGTGTTTTTCTGTTAGTTTAGTGTCCAGACTGCATATGACTCTGTTCATATAAGTTATAGCAGACTCAGTAGTAATGAACTTATTTTTGAATTTAATATCATTACGAGATTTCCAGATAATCCAGAAGATAATAGAAGGAATAACATGCGTAATGTGGACCTTTAGGCTAGAAAACTAGAAACACTCTTTAATTAGGTGACTTAGACTCATGAAACTCTCAATTTTAATATTGAAAAGAGAGCTGAAATGAGTCCAAATAGACCAAGAAAAATTAAAATTTACAAAAAAGTGGTTTATACTTTCACAATTAGAGCAGAAAATGTAT
This sequence comes from Limnanthes douglasii subsp. nivea, assembly GCA_036936605.1. NCBI lineage: Eukaryota > Viridiplantae > Streptophyta > Magnoliopsida > Brassicales > Limnanthaceae > Limnanthes > Limnanthes douglasii. Next base: position 198,713,523 of record JAUPFV010000001.1, on the reverse strand, counting down.
TTTGATGCCAGACTGACATATCTAAGTTGCATAGTAGTATCAATAGGTAAAAAGTTTCTTATAAGTTTCCATAGGAAGAAAGAAAACTTCCTGGGAGTTAGCTGATTCCAAATCTTCTTAAAAAGTGAGGACTTGTTGAAATGTTGTCTAGTGTTGTTCCATGTGTAGCTAGTGTTGAATTCAAGGTTAGGGGAATTTTCCCAGATCGTTCTGTCATCTTTAGAATGATCGATTTTGAACATAGTGATCTGTTTTACTTTGTCTTCACTAAGAAAACTTCTCAACAGATCAATATCCCAATTGTTTCCTTTCCAAAAGTAGTTAACCTTCTGATCTGAATACCAAAAATTAGCATCATGACTATTGGGATTCATAATTAGAGGTTGTTTATGCCAACTCTCCAACCAAAAATCCATTTCACCCCTGCCAAGTAACCAACCAATATTAGATTCACCAGTATATTTCATGTTGACCAAACACTTCCATGTGATTGAACCAGTCTGTTTAAAGTTAGATTCTAGAGGGTGATTTCCTTTATTATAAATGTCATTCATAAGTTTTGCCCAGAAACTATTTTGTTTTCTATAATTAAACCAGAGTTTTTGAGATAAGGTAGTCTGAATATCAATGAGTCTTCTGATATTCAGACCACCCTCATCAAAAGGTCTACATAGATTTTTCCAAACAGTCTAGTGAATTGCTTTAACATCAAACTTTGACCTCCATAAAAATCTATTAAAAGTTTTTTCTATATAGTTAATCACACAATTAGAAATAATGATAGTATGCATCCAATAATAAGGAATATACATTAGGATAGTAGAGATTAGAGAAAGTCTTCCCCCAAATGACAAAAAATTGCTCTCCCAAATAACAATTTTTTCATTGATATTTTCCAACCGCAATCTAAAATTCTCTGCTTTATTGTTGCAGGTCAAGTTCACACCAAGATACTTGATTGGGAGATGATCAGTCTTGAAACCAGTGTTAAAGAATAACAAGAACCTTGATAAGTACCTCTCCACTGATTATAAAAAGGCTTGGGGACAAAGGGTCCCCTTGCCTCAAACCTCTAACAGTTTTGAAAAACCCATAGGTCTTCCCATTAATCAGAATAGAAATACTTATATTCTTAATCAAGTCATTAATAAGATTAATAAATTTATTGGAGAAACCAAAAAGAACTAAAACCTCAGGATAAAAGGCATAGATAACATGTCAAAATCCCTAGACATATCAAGCTTAACCATAATATTCCCTTTAGCTGGTTTTATTTTTAAATCATAAGCAAGCTCTCTTGCAATTATAATGTTTTCATGTATCGAACGGTGCTTAACAAAAGAATCTTGAGTGCAAGAGATTATCTTAGGGAGAATAGTAGACAATCTAGCATTAATAAGCTTAGAGAATATTCTGTTAGTTAATGAGCACAGGTTAATCAAACGATAATGAGTCCAAAATGTAGGGTTAGTTGTTTTAGGAATTAGACATAAACCAGTAGCAAAAATCCCATTAGGGATCTTACTACCAGAATAGTAAGAGTTAAAAGCCTTAAGCATGTCATCCTTAATACTATGCTAACAAGTTTTATAAAAAATAACATTATATACATCAATACCAGGAGCACTTTCAGGATTCATTGAATATAAAACTTCCCAAAGCTCATCAGTAGTAGCATCTTTCATTAAATGGATATTATCCTCAATAGTTACCAATTTAGGAATCGAAGAGAGTAGCTCATCCTGCATGCACATATCATCTTCATCATTAGAATTGGAAGGCTTCTTTGAGTATGCCTTTTTGTAATAGTTTTCAGCAGAAGCACCAATGTCATCCACATTATAGAGCCATCTATCACCATCTTTTATACCTGTAATAGTATTATTTCTTCTCTTCTTAGACACATAAGCATGAAACATTTTAGTATTATTATCACCCTCAATTAACCAAGCATTATATGCCTTTTGCTTCCAAAATGTCTCTTCATTTCTAAGAGCCTGCAGATAAAAATTATTAGCTTTCCTTAGATTCATTTCAGTTGATGAATTGTTATATGTTGAATGAAGCAATTCAGCTTCTTTAACATTTTTTTTTCAGTTTCTTTAAGTTTAGAGAAAATATTGCCAAAACAGTTCTTGTTCCAAATTTTAAGACAACTTTTAAGTCTCTTTAATTTGAACCAAAATACTTCACTAGGACAACCCTTTATTTCCAAATTCCAGTTCTTATTTACAACCCCAATAAAAGTAGGATCATTTACCCACATGTTCATAAACTTGAAGTTCTTATAATTAGAGTTAGAGCCATTAGAGATATCAGATTTAGCAGTAATTAAAATGGGGGCATGGTCAGAACACATTTTGACAACGTGAAGGACCTAAGTATTGTTGAACATAATAGTCCAATTAGAGTTGAATAAGGCTATGTCGAGTCCCTTCTACTTTAAACTTCTGTTCCAAGTAAACTTAGGCCCTAAGTAACCTGCATTCTCCAATTGACACTCATTGATGGTATGAATGAAATCATCCATGCTATTCTGATCAATTTTATTGCACCCAATCCGTTCCTCAGATGTAGTAATAACATTAAAATCACTGACTACAATCCAACCACAATTAGTCTTTGAAATCAACTTCAATTGATCCCAAAGATCTAACCTAAGTAACCTGTCACACTTAGCATAGACAATAGTTAATTGAAATACATATTTATCAACAGTAGTTACTTCTAAATTAAGGCATTGTTCATGATTAACAATGATGTTAATACTCAATTCAGTCACCCAAAAAACCCAAATTTTATTTGAAGTATTGAAAAATTAACTCGAAAACCCCAGCAAATATGCAATATTAGAGATGTTATCAGAATTAGTCATAGGCTCCTGGATAGCCAAAATACTAATCTTATCATTGAAAATCGCAGCTTATAGTCTCGTGATAGTTGTCTTGTTATTGATACCACACATGTTCTAATTAATAATATTTATCATTATCAGATAACGATTTTAGTTTCATGTTTGTCCCTCCATACTTGAGAGATTTTATTATCTTGTTGCTTGGTTTCTTTAGTTTCTTTGCTGATTTCAGCTTCTTTTTCAGGATAGTACTAAACTCTTGGGCAATGGGGGACTGAACATTAGTCTGAGGAGATTGTTGGAGGCTTCCGATATTGGTTTGAAATGGAGAGTTGAAGCCCGATATATTTTTAACATCATCTTGAATATCTTTTTTACCACATTTATCTTGTAACTGTTGTATAGCTTCTATAATTCCCGCATTCTCAGGAATGTTAACATCAAAACTTGTATTAACTTCATTATCAATAGAATCCTTGTTCTTCCATTCATATGAAATGTCTTCTGAATGCATTTCTTTTTCTTCTCTGTGAACAACTATAGATTTTAATAAAGGAAGAAACTCATAATTTGAACTAACAACTTCGTTCTCAACCCTCATATCCAGATTACCAATTCCATTCTTTACAACATTCTGGCCATTAACAGTTACATTAACATTCTTGGATTGCAGAATGACTTTTTGAGTAGAATGGTTAAACTTTTTCTTACACTCTTCCTTTTTATGTCCCAGATGATAGCAAGTCTCACAATAAGAAGGCAAGTTCTTATACCTAACATTAATCCAACATCATTAGGGCCAAAATCAACCCAAAATTGATTGTGATTCTTCACTGACAAGTCCAATTCTATCAAAGCATATACCGAGTTCTTGATAGCTCAGTTTTCCTGTGGCACTTCCATTTTGTAGGTTTTACCAAGAGTGGAAGCTATTTCACGCATGAAATCTTCATTATACAAATACTCCAGGATTTTATCAAACCGAGTCCAGACTAATACCGGAATATTCTCGTACTTGGGATGAAAATCCGGCAACCACCGCAAGATTCTCATCGTAGAATTACCAACTTTCCAAACATACCTAGACCACATTTTGCAAACATCTTCGTTCAGATCAAATTACATAAAGATATTATGTGAGTCCCAATTCGATACTCTAAATATTCCTTTAAAGTTTAACGATTTAAAGAAAGGATCTAATGACAGTTTTCTTTGGTAAACCTAGGGAGAATTTTCTGATAAGGGTAGTTTTTGCATTCAAAAGCAGAGAGTCTTTGATTTCTTTGGAAAACTGAACCGAAATGTGATTTGATTTTCTGTCGATTCTCTCAGGTTTGAAGTCCATATCCCGATTCTTTGAATTCTGATCTTTAAACAGATCAACAAAAGATTTCTTCTCTATTCGTTGCTTCAACTTCCCCTGTTTTTGGTTTTGAAACATGGATGGAAACTCATCTTCAAACCAATCATTATTCCTTATCTCCATGATAGAGATGGGCAGAATCAAAGAAAGAAATGAATAGAAGAAATAAGAAGAGACAGCGAGGCCAGTAGAGGTTACTTCGCCGGAAAAATCATCGGGAACTTATAGAGAAAGAGCACCCCATATGAGAATAATTTATAGGGTAAAACTATTTTTTCATTCATTTCTTATTTCCTCCATAATTAAAAAAAGCATTTATCATTTGCTTTTACTATTTTGCCTTAATTTTACCTTCTAATTTATAATTTGTTGCCATTAACCATGGAATAGAAAACTTTAAATTTCTTAAAATTATTCATTGAATCGAAAGACACCCAAACAAAACATTTAACACCGGAGAATATCACTCAATCAACCAACAAGGTAATTTAATATTGTTTTTAGTTTTATATTCATGTAACTTTCCATGTCAAAAAAAACCTATTTTGAAAATTTTGATTTCTTAGCAAAAAAATACCTATTTCTGAGACAATATCTTAGAATCAATTGTGACAGTATCTCAGAATTAATTGCGACATTATCTCAGAATCAACTGTTTTTTGCACAGAACAACCGATACCGAGACAACACAAGTCGGGATTTTTGAAATGAGGTTGGTTGGTTTGGTGGTAAAAAATGGTTGAGATGGTTATAAAATTTAATGGAGTTAATGGTTTTAATAAGTTTTGATGTAAAACTTAAAAAAAAAAAAATTTAGTATTTGTTTTACGGAAAGAATATCAAAATGGAGTCTTAGAAAATAAAAAAATTGATGGAAATAGTTTCACCCTAATGTATATAAACACATTTTCAAGTTGGGCTTTTGTTTCTTGTTCACCCTAATGTATATAAACACATTTTCAAGTTGGGCTTTTGTTTCTTGTTCAATCCAACGCATTATAAAGTTGGGCTTTTCTTTCATGTTCAATCCCTTCACCAATGGCGATGTCTATATTCTTTCCAACGTAATGGTGCATGGATCGAACAAGAACCAAGATTCCGACTTTATAATGTGTTTATTATACACATTGCGATCAAAGTTTGTAAAATTATGATTGGTCGGGTATTCGTTTTTCAATTTTTATAATTGATGATACGATTTGTTTCCCGTATCTTTTGATAGTAATATTGTTAGGTTTTTTTTTTATGCGAACCATTTTTTTTTAAATAATTAATTCTTCGATTTTGGTTTTATTTTGTTTTTTATATTATTTTGTCAATAGAGCTTTTTATGTTTTTTGTTATTAAATATTCGGTAGGAAGACAATTCATTCTTCAAAAGTTTTATATTTCGGTTTGTTCAGATAATTACCAACTTTCTCAAAGTTGTGAAATATTAGAAAAATAGCTTTGTTTATGTTTATGACAATTGGGCCAAGAACTACCCAAGCTCTATCAATCTTTGTTAGAGTGTTAATCGTGAGTATAATTTTATTTGAGTTATATTTGTTTGTGCTTTTATTTCTTTTTCGAGTCAAATTTTTGTTTTGTATCTATAATAACGTATGATAACTTTGTAGGAACCAAGTTGTGGCGTAAAACAAGTGTTCGATGCAATTTTGTTGTTGTTTATTTTTTTAGATGATGATAAAATTGTAAACCTTATATAGTAACAAAGGTAATGGTCGTCCACTGCAAACACGTTGTCTGACAATATTCATACCTAGTTTACCTAATGCTGCCTCTGAAGTGTCTAAAGGTGATGGTTCATTTATAAAGGTGATGTTTCATTTATAAAGGTGATGGTGATCGTAATAAGAAGATCGATTATGTTCTTGTTAAAAAACATAAGAGTTTGAGTAGTTCTTTTGTTTTATAATTTATTCGTCTAACATTGTAATAAATATAATGTTTTAGTTTTGTACATTTGCATTTTGCAGCAAATATGCATAGTGTTATTCCTCATTTGATACCTCATTCGACTGTACTAGCAAATCATGAATTGTCCTTTTTTTACCAGTTGAAAATAACACTAGTTCTTCTTCTCTTTTTTCTAGTGACCCACTAAACATCGCATACCTGTTTGATAGTTTTATGTCGTTCATCACATGATTTTCTAACCCTAACTTACGTGTGAGACAGATAGACTTTTTCTTGCACTCGGAATGCTGTAAAGATCAAATATACTGATTGTTTTGAATCATTTCGTTTCCGTTGATAATGAAACTTGCATCTTAGTTTCAACAAAACCTGGTGATGAAGTCGTCTTTAGGAATTCTAAAAATGACAAGAGTGAAAGAAGTGAGCCTACACATCTTAAAGTACTTCATTCACTAAAGGTGCTAAACAAAAGGTTAATATGGAGGAAGAGGTTCTTCAACACAACCACCTGCCACCATATTTTCTCTTGGCAGTACTTTCTCTTTGTCTGAGGCTATCCTTTCGTTGACATTTAATGGTAATGTTGCTTCTAATAGTGAAATGGTTTTTAATGTTTCGTACCTTATATCTTCTGATTTTTTTTTTATCTTCCTTTGTTTTTTTAGATAATCAGACCGGTGAGGTTATTGCTAAGTTTTGTGTTATCGAAAGATGTAGGCGTTTCCTCTTCCTCTGTATCTTTTGGAATTAGTTGGTCGTCATTTAAATCTTGGATTTGAGGTTATTACTTCTCCTATTTTATCTCATTTTTTTGTTGTTTTTAATTCATGTTTTATTATAATTTTCTCTTTTGGTTACAATATATTTTCAATGAGTTGATAATGTGCCATCACGCTCACGTTTTTTTATATTTTCAATTAGTTGATATTTTCAAAGTGTATCTTACAAAATCTTCATGTTTGTTTGGATGGTGCTTCCTCCTCTATTGATAAACGACCTGATATAAGGGATGCTCTTTTATCTGGTGGTACTGAGAGAGAGGGAGGATGCTGCAAACAATACTTAATGAAAGCATAGAGAATGAGAAGTTTTTATCTCTTTAATTAAAATCTTAGACTAATATTTAAACAATAAGTCTTTTGCTTTATCGAAAAAGTCAAATTTACTAAGACTTCAATGGAAAGTTTATGTGTTGGAGGTTGTGCAGACCAGTTTTCATGATTTTATTTCAAATGCAATATATAAAGAAAATATTACATCTTCGATGCTGATAGACTTGTAGAAGATTTGACTTCTTTGTCAACCATGTATATTTTGTCTAATTAATATTAATGTGCTATAAAATATATTTTTGGTACTCATGTCGAATGCTATTTTTGTGATTGCAAACCTGATTTTATTTTGTCAGAGTTGAGAGTAGTGGGTGTCAGGTTGCTCCTAAATGTTTTGAGGATTATTACAAGAGTAATAAGGATACGCCCCGGGCCAAGGGTACCTTAGTAACAGATGTTGTTTCCTAACAGTCTCTAGTTTTTTAAGCTTTGTATACAATTTTTATTTTTATCATATATTTTCCCTTTTGTTGTAATTTTATTTTCATCAATATAACTTTATAATACATTTTTATACCAGCACTCTTTTATATTTTTTGTGGATGAGTCGTGTGCTTATAACAGAGTTTCAAATGCTCTACCTTCCAAGGCTTCCAAACTTAGTTTCTTTCTTCATCCAACAAAGTGTATGTTCTTGGCTTTATTTTTGTTTCTACCGTAAACAGTCATTCCCAAGTTGGATTTAGTTTTTAAGTCTTTTTTTGTGTATGCTGAAATAATCTTCTTATCACTTTATCCAGTGGTTCAGAAATCCTGAAACAAACTTTGGAATTATATATATTCCTCATAAATGCCTTGTAGTGATATAACTGAAGGTGTGTTGATCATCATTTTTTTTATTAAGTCGATTATCACTCTTTTGATAATTATTTTCCTCATTATAAGGTACAACCCTATGGGATGGTGTAGTTATTTATATTGGTACTACTGCCTCCATACCATATACTATAGAAATTGGTGTTTCTTTTTTTGAAGTCCTTTGTGTCGTTCGATACGATCATAAAACGTCTTATAGGATCTCCAGCCAATTTTTGTTGCTTTATCCAACATCTTCTTGATGCCTTCAATTATTGTTATGGTAGTTGCTTCGACTTGTCTTTTTGCTTGATGATGAAAATGAGAAGAGAATATTTTCTTAATTCCCATATCTGCGCAATATTGTGTGACAATACCATTTTGGGACCGTGTTCTATTTTTAGCGATGATAAATCTCAGAGTACCATACCTACAACATATACTTTCTTTTAGAAGGAAATTATTTTTTATGCCGTTATTTGTTACACCGGTTTTGCTTCTACCATTTTTGGAGAAGTAATCTACTATGATTAGATATGTATTCTTCCCAAATCCATCGAGAATGGTCCTACAATGTCCATACTCTACCTCTTAAATGGAACAATTTCTATTATTGTTTCCAATAATACTGCCGGAACTTTCATTAACTTAGCAAACCTTTGGCATGTATCACATATTGTTACTTTCTACTTTGCGTAATTCAATATTATTGGTTAGTAATAAACTTGTAGAATTATTATTTTAATTAAAGCTCTATATCCATAGTGAACATCTATTTTCTCCTCGTGTAACTCTTTCATTACGAAGAGTGCTTCATCCATGCCTAAACATCTTAACAATGGTTGTGAGAATCATCTTTTTTACAATGTGTCTGCTGCCCACACATATCTTATGGATATTCTTGTTATGTTTCTTCCATTCCTTCTGTATTAGGATAATATCTCGTGTATGAAGCAATCTTTTATTGGCGTTCACCTATCTTCCTCATCTCATTCATCTTCTATCACCATTACCTTTTTGGTTGTGACTGCTGAAAGGAAGCATTTGATAAAGTGATTGATGTTTTTTTCCTGTAATATTATGCATGGTGTTGATGATGTAAATGCTAAAAAATCTAATGCGCTGGAAATTACATTATGTGCTATTGGAACTTGTTTGAATTTGACATGGTTGAATTGAGAAGAAAAATATTATAGCTATTTTAAGTATTAGATAATGTTGTCTTTTTGCTTGGGCATGTCATGTTATTTGGCTAATGACTACTTTGGAGTCAGTTAGAAGTATTACTTTTTTTACTCGGCATAAATTTTTTTCAAATAAAGTCATGCAATAACATCATTGTATTATGCTTCATTGTTTGATGCTCAGAAGCCTAACCAAATGGTTTGGTTTAGAATATCACCATACGGGGAGGCAAGTTGTATTCATGACCCTAAGCCTTGATTATAACTTCCTCCGACGGTTCCATCTTTCCACGTGTTTTCTAGATCATCATTTAGAACGATCGATCTTTCAGATTAAAATTCTATCATAAAGTCATCTAAGGCTCACAATTTTATTATTTTTCTATGTTTGAATTTAATATCATAATCTCATAGTTCTACTGAACACTTAGTTAATCTTCTCGAGATGTCAAGTTTTTGCAATACATTTTCTTAGGGGGGATAAGGTTCACATAATTATAATGCATGCTTGAAAATACAGTCTCATTTTCCTAGTCGCTACTACCAATGCTAGAGTTAATTTTTCTATTTGCAAATACCTAGTTTTTGTTGGTTGTAAAAATTTAGCTACATAGTATACGACTTTTGATTTTCTTCATTCCTATCTAATTAAGACTGTGATTACTGCATTATTTGATACTACCAAATACAAGTACAAAGCTTCTCCTTGCTTTTTCTTCATCAATACATCTGGCAATGTTAAGATATATTTTGATGTTGTTGAATGCCTCTTTGCACTCTAGAGTCTCATGTAAATTTTCTACTCCTTTTAGTATTTGGAAAAATGGTTCGACATTTGTGTGAAGATCGTTACAAAAACCTGTTCAGTGTAACTAATCTACCCGTTAAGAATTGGATTTGTTTTACATTTCCTAGTTCCTCCATTGATTCTAAGTTAGTGAGTTGGGTTTGGTATGGTTTATTTTCGTTTGAGGGTAATTTTGTAACTTTGTCTAGAGTTTTGTGGAATTTTGAGAGTATTTAATGTTTGGATAGAATGTAGAAGGAGAATTGAGCTGTCTGGTTGTATTTAATTTTCATTACCCTCATTAAATGTAGGTGGTTGGGTATTTATACCCTTTTTTCTTTTGGGCCATATGGGCTTTCGGGTTGTGTTTTTATGGATTCGAGTCGAGTTTAAAGACCCATTTAGCTTTTAAGCAAACAAGTGATTAGTTTAATCATGAAGTGATTATGTTTTTAATACTTTAGTTCTGTTTGGACAGTTTAGTAAATGGAGGTTGTCCGAATCGTCCATGTACGGTTAGATGGATGGTGTCCGAATTACCCCTGTCCGGCTCTTACAAAAAGTGGTGACAAAATCCGGACTCATCAGTAGCCCCTTTTTTAGGTGGTGCTCAAAGGCCTTTGGCAAGACCTACAAAATAGCGAGTAGCTGGTCACAGCCATATCCTGACAGATTTTTGAACTGTGTAACAGTTTTATCCAAACTGAAAAATTTCTCAGAAACTAAACGGTTTTTTACCAAAAAATCGTGGGACACGTGTCTCTCTCTGGTTTGCCACATCAGCCGTTTTTTTACCTAGAATGGCGATCCCACTTTCTCCAAAAAGTAACCTCTTCATTTAATGAGGATGACATTAGCGCCGTTCCTTAATCATTGCAACCCTTTCGAATTCTCCTAGGTATCAAAGCATCTTTTTGCGTATTTACTATAAATTAGTCACTTCTTTACTGTTTTACCATCCTCTTCAACCTTACTTTGTTTAAACTTCAAAGCTTTCTCTAAAAAAAAAAACTTTCTTTCGCTGTGAGTTTATGTTCACAGCTAGGAACGCTTTAATCAAAGGTAGGTGGCTTAATTTATCAGAGTTAGAAAAGGCCCAAAAGGTTGAACGAGAAAGGCGCATTGCTGCTGGCCTCCCTGTTTCTCATGTTGACAAACTAGTAACACCAAGCACAGAGCCTGACCAGGGCTCTTCTTCAACCAAAAGTGTTAAACCTAGGAGGTTGTTCCAAACCACACTCTCACCAATTGTTTCAGGCTCGTCGGTTCAGGAATCAGAGCCCACTGTTGAACCAGGGCAAGTTGTCACTAGTTTTAAGAAGCCTTCTCCTTTTATTGCCATGGGATCAGATGCTGATGCCTCTCCAGAGAAGTTAGTAGATCGGAGAAGAGGTCGCTTGGTAAAAGGGCAAACTCTAAAAGGTACGCCTTCCAAATCAGGGGCCAAATATAGAAATACGGGGTCAGAGGCACCCATCAGAATTCCTAAGGACAAGCTGTCCGGATCGGAGGCATCTAGTTCAAGCCTCCAAAAGAAACCACTGCATCTGAGCCCCAACCGGAGGTTAGAGTACAAGAAACCATCGAAGCCCAACAGTCCGGAGGGCATGTTGAGCCACCCTAACCCAAAAAAAACTGAAAACACCTCCCTGGTAATGGAAGAAGTAATAGAGTATTATTTCGTAGAGGCTCCCTTTGAGTCCGAAGTCTCCTGGCAAACAAGTGAGGCTGTTGCTGCCAAGAAGGAAAAAGGAAAAGAGAAACTGTGCTTAAGGCATCCAGATTTTCCGGAGTGCCTTGTGGGAAAAGTGGGACCTTGTTTCCACAAGGTGAGTGTTAAGTATTTGATAGCTTTGCAAAAACTTAACTATGCTTTCATCCATACAGCCGAACTGGGTCGGATGCGAACCAAATGGGGGATCCCGAAGAACGTCAAAATAAGGATTCCAATAGACCCATAAACACCAATGGACTGCAAGCTCAGTGAAATAGTTTTCTTCACTGAGCTCTTCAACTGGGGACTAAGGTTTCCCTTAGACCCAGAGATAGTCAAATATTTTCACCTCATCAAGCTTTGCCCCAGTCAACTGAGCCCTAATGCGTGGTACACTCTCATGACATGTATCATGGCCTCTAGGCTCTCCGGAATTCCTCTCCCCATGGAGCAATTCGCAGCTGTGGCCAGTCTCTGCAGAAACCACCATATTCCCTTCTATCACTTCAACATGGGTGATAATTACAAAGCAGTGGACAACCTGCTTGAGTCGGAGAGAAATTGGAAGACTCACTTCTTGTTTGTGAGTGGTGCCTGGGAGAATGGGAGGAAGATCAAAGCCGGTGTCAACCCAAGCCTCCTCACCAGTAGATGGCAAAGCGATGGTAAGAATCCCATCTCACATTCCCATTTTTATTTTTATGAAACTTGTTTAACTGACTTGTCTTGTCTTTTTTTTTACATTGCTGCCTAAAGACTTCAATGACCACTTGAAGGCCGGGCAGACCACTTGCACCAAGCTAAACGCTTGGACTGTTGAAAATGGGGGAATCGCTTCCACAACGCCTTTACCGGAGGCAACCTTGCAAGGTCCTTTCTTTGGAACACCACTGACCGGAGGGACTTATCCTGGGAGTAACTTACCATCCCACCCCCTCCGGAAGTAGTCCTCAAACGAACACATGCACCGGACGGGGCATTGTATCTGCCTGGTAGAGCCAAGGCCCCAAGTAAGATGAAGGGCAAGAAAGGCAAGGGCAAGCAGAGTGCGGTTGAAGCCAACCCCACCGAAGCGGAGGAAACTGTTCCAACAAACCAAGAGAGGTCAATTCCAAGACAGATTGATGCTGCTCTTCTAGAAGTAGTGGAGCATAAGAGTACTAGGGAAGAGGCAGGATCTCCAAAACCTCCAAGGATTCCTAAGAGAGACAAGAAACGGGGAGCAGAAAGCAAAGACAAGGAGGCCAAGAAGAAAAAGACCTCCAGGGGTGATGAGATTTCTCTCCGGCCCCCGGAGCCCCTTCCTCCTGTTGACCCTACTGATCCTACAAGAGCAAAAGAGATCCCTGATGACTTTCGAACTGAAGAGGTTGGAGGAGGGGATATCAGTATTGACGGTGTCGACATTACTGGGCTTGAAGGGCTTGATGACTACTTTGAAAATCTTCCCAAAGATGATTTTGCTGGGCCCTACCTCCCTCCAAGCACTTCGAACATCGTTACCTTCAATGGTAAGTCTTTCTCTGTTTCAAGTGAAAGGGATGTTATAACTCACTCCATATTGAGTAATATTCAGCCAGTGCTTAGTTTGGAGAAACAAGTGCGAGGTCAGTTAGCTATTATTATTGCCCTTAATTCTGACAAAGAGAAATTGTCCGGTGACCTCCTCATTGCCAACCAAAATGCTGATGTTTTGAAGAGGGAAAAAGAGGAGTTAAAGAAGATCCAAGATGGTTGGGCCACAAAGGTAGCTACCTTAGAAGATACTATCAAATAACTTCGGGCAAAGCAGTCCGAGTTGGAGAAAGATCTCTCTTCTTCGAAATAGGAGGCGAAGGCCAAAGACATGGTTATTCATACTTTGACCAATGACAAGATCTTGCTCGAGGATTCGGTGTCCAAGGCTGCATAAGAAAAAACTGATCTGCTAAGGGAGCAAGAGGCAAAACTTCAAGCCAAGATTGATTCTTATTCCAACCAAGTGATAGACACTCAGGAAGAAATGTATGCCAAGGTGAAGTCGGACATGGTCTTACTCTTCAATGAGAAATTTCCTAAGACGAATCTGGGAGACTTATGGACTTTTGTAGAGTATGAAGACCTCCCCTTCCATACGATGGCTGATGGTGATAAGCATGACTATTCTAGTTCCGACTCAAGCGATGAAGAAGAGAACATCGGGGAGAGCCCGGATAAAGAAAATGACGACCTTCAGAAGAAGAAAGCTAGTGAGGTTGAGCCATCTTCAAAGGCTCAGTCTTAGAATACCAATTATCTTTTCATTTTGGTTTTGATTGAACCAAAGTCCTTGGATGGCCAAGGCATTTTTTGTAACCGTGTCCGGTCTTTGTCCGGATAAATCTTTTTTGTTTTGACAATTTAAAGTCCTTGGATGGCCAAGGCACTTCGTATGTTTCAATGGGTATCTTTGTTTCGCACAACTCTTGCATTTTTTCATACTTTTTTCAATTATGGTGGCTAATGTTTAAACAACCTTTAGTTATTTCATAAACATTCTAAAGTGAGAGTGTTTAATTTCTCCGATGACAAATATTCAAGTAGTTATCACTCCTTTAATTTAATCCGGCCGATGTTTATAATATAACTTCACAAGAAACTATTTAAGTAAAAACACTCCGAATTTTTAAGAAGGCATCGAATTTCATAAAAAAGCCCGGACACCTCATTAAAACCTCCCCGCGCCACCAGGGTAGGAAAGAGTATGCCCCCAAATATTTACATGAACTTTTAAACAAGTAAATATTTACATAGTTTCTACTCCAAGTACATCCGGATCCGGAGGTGCTCGATATTCCAAGGGTGATTCAAAATCCTTCCATCTTTGTCTTGGAGCCGGTATGTCTCGGGCTTAAGCTTTTCAATGACCACATAGGGTCCTTCCCAAGTTGGAGCCAACCTACCGAACTACTTTTCTTTAGTATGTACGAAGAATTTTCTCAATACCTTGCTCCCCAGTTTGAAATCCCTCCTCTTAACTTTAGAAGCGAACCTGCTTCTCATCAAACCTTGATAGTGTGCAACTCTAAGGTGAGCCTTAACTCTTTTTTCATCTATTAAGTCAAGCTGGGCTCTAATTGCCACTTCGTTAGTTTGTTCGAAAAAATTATGCACTCGAAAGGAAGGGAGAGTAGCTTTTATGGGAGCTATGACATCCATCCCATATACTAAGGCAAAGGGAGATTCTTGTGTTGCATCCCCGGGAGTGGTCCGGTAAGCCCACAAAACCTCTTGCAAGTAACTAGGCCATTTTCCAGCAGCCCCTTCTAAATTCTTCTTCAAACCGGACAGTATAGTCCTATTAGCCACCTCAACCTGACCATTTTCTTGTGGATGGAAAGGAGAAGAGAAGAAATATTGTATACCTCTAGAGGCACAAAAACTCTCCATCTTCTTATTGTCGAATTGTGGCCCTTTGTCTGTTGTTATCCTCTGTGGAATTCCAAATCTGCAACAGATATTGGATAAAATGAACTTTATAACAACTTTCGATGTTGTACCTGCCAATGGAGCGGCTTCGATCCACTTTGAAAAGTAATCAATAGTAACAATTATAGTCCTGCGCCCTCCGGACGCCATGGGTAGAGGTCCTACTAAATCCAACCCCCATCGAGCAAAAGGTATTGGCTCAGAAATTGACTCTAAAAGGGCGGCTGGAATATGAATTTCGTTGCTATATCTCTGGCATGGGTCACACCTTCTCACCAACTCCTTAACATCCTGCATTATAGAGGGCCAATAATACCCAGCTAACAAAACTCTTCTCGTTAGAGCCCTGAATCCACAGTGAGCCGATCCCTCACCATCATGTAATTCGGATAGCACTATTTGAGATTCGTCAACCCCCAAACATCGTAAGAGGGGTTTACTGTAAGACTTCTTATAAAGAACATCTCTTAGGATGATAAAACCACGACCCTTGTACTTTACTTTTCTTGCTATTGATCTATCCGGAGGCAAGATGCCATCTGTGAGATATTGAAGGAGAGGAAACCTCCAATCTGGAGGCAGTTTTATCTGTATATCGAAGCTTTCTTCCGCTTTACCCATACTAAATTGAATGGATGGGCACTCCAGCACATGAATCCAAAGGTAGGACTCAGTATAGGCTATGGTTGCCAAGGAGTCTGCCAATATATTTTCTGTGCGGGGTATGTACTCATAAACGATGCTCTTAAACTTAAGTGCCACATCCTTCAGAAGAAGTAAGTATTTTACCAGCTGCTCCTTTTTGGCTTCAGATTGACCTTGTGCATGATGAATAAGAAGCTGATAATCGCTCATCAACTTGACCCTTTTGGCTCCACAAATAAGAGCTAATTTTAAACCAACTATAACAGCTTCATATTCGGACTCATTATTAGAACCCTAAAAGCAAAACTATAGCTTGGTACATTATGTCACCATACGGAGAGGTCAAGCATAACCCTGCACCACATCCTATGGTACTTGATCCACCATCAGTCCGGACGACCCATACTTTTTTATCTTTCATATCAGTTGTTTGCTTTGTATCCCTATCTGAGTGGAATTCAACTAAGAAATCAGCCACAGCTTGGGCTTTGATTGCTGTCCGAAGAGAAAAATCAATATCGAAGTCCCCTAGTTACACTGACCACTTAGTCATTCTACTTGAAATGTATGCCTTTTGAAGAACGTTTTTAAGGGAAAAGACGTCACGACAATAATAGGATGAGCCTGGAAATAAGGCCTCATCTTCCTTGCAACAATCACCAAGGCTAATGCTGATTTTTCAAGCTTCAGATAGCGTTTTTTTGCATCTATCAAGCTCTTGCTGATTTAATACACTGGACGGGGATAATTATCTACCTCCCTTACCAATACGAGACTTATGGCACAACTGGAAACTGCCAAGTATATGAAAAGTGTCTCTCCGCCAATAGGTTTAAATAAAGTCTTTGGAGGAAGACAGATGTTTTTTGATTTCATCGAAGGCCTCATCACACTGTGGGGACCAGTCAAATCCCTTTACATCTTTTAAAGTTTGAAAAAATGGGGCACACCTGTCCGAAGACCTTGAAATGAATCGATTTAACGCAGCCAACCTCCCAGTCAACCGTTGTACTTCTTTAATATTCCGAGGAGGTTTCATTTGAAATAAAGCATTAAGCTGGTCCGGATCAGACTGTATCCCTAATTCACTTATTACATACCCCAAGAATTTTCCGGACTGCACTCCAAACACACACTTTTCTGGGTTTATTTTCAACTTTACTTTTACTAAGTTAGCAAAAGTTTCTTGGAGATCCGCCAAGTGTAGTTCTTCATCCACACTTTTTACCATCATGTCATCAATGTACACTTCCATGTTTCTTCCAATTTGATCAGCAAAGGCTTTGTTTACTAACCTCTGATAAGTAGCCCCAACATTTTTTAACCCAAATGGCATCACTTTGTAACAATGAAGGCCCCTATCAGTAACAACCGTAGTATGCTCCTGATCCTTCGGATCTACTTGAATCTGATTGTACCCGGAGAAGGCATCCATGAAAGACAGCAGATTGTTCCCAGATGTGAATCCACCAACTGATCAATCCAGGGAACTGGGTACAAATCCTTTAGGCAAGCTCTGTAAAATCAATACACATACGCCACTTGCCATTTTTATTTTTCACCAATACCGGATTCATAGTCCATAAAGGATACTGAGATTCCTTTATGTGCCCCATTTTAGTAAGCATGTTGACTTCTTGAACTATGACATCAGCCTTTTCCTAAGAAAAAGCTCTTCTTTTTTGTACCACAGGTGCTATGTCTCTTCGGATGGACAGTTGGTGTGATATAATATCTGCTGGTACCCCGGTAACATCAGTATTGCACCAAGCAAAAACATGCTGATAGTCTTTTAGAAACTTCAACATCTTACCCTTTAATTCCAGTGTCATTTTGGACGATATCTTAAAAAAATTTCCCTCTTCCAAAGAATGTGTTTCAACTTCTTCAATCGGTATTAAAACTCCAGGGGTCTCGCTGGGGTCATCAATTTCACCCTCACCCCCAGAAAGCCCCTCAAACTGCTATTCTTCGTTGATACGAACTGCCCCCAACGTCCGGGGGGCAATGCTGTTGCATAACACTCTCTTGCTACCTTTTGGCTGCTCCGAACAACTCCATCTTGTCCTTGCACAGCGTATTTCAGATATTGGTGGACTGTTGAAGCCACCGCATGCATCCTAGAGAGCCAACACCTTCCCAGAATAACATTATAACAAGTGGGAAAATCCACCACAACGAACAGTATTCTAACCATTTTCTTAAAAAGGCCATTGCCCAATAAAACTTCATCCTCGAACTCCCCGATCACATCTGCTCAGCTTCCAGTGAAACCCACAGTTGACCTGTTCGAACGCTAAATTACTGCTGGATTTTTCATCTTTTTGTAGGAAGTTAAAAAGAGGATATTGGCTGAACTCCCAGTGTCTACCAAAATTCGTCTTATGTCATTGCCCCCGATGGATGCTCCTATGACAAAAGCATCTTCATGAGGACCAGCTATATCCCTCAGGTCATCCTCATAAAAAACAATGAAGGGAGATGGAATCTGAGATTGATAGGAAGTCATGCCTCCCTCCAGTTGGGCAGCTAAAGTATGAACATGCCTCTTTCTCGAAGAAGCAGTGGGTGCTGTCATGGTGTCTCCTCCAAAAATTGTGAGTGATTAAAAAACGTTGATGAGTCCGGACACTGATTTGTAACTTTTTTGCGATAGTTCCTACTCTATTCCGGGTCGGATCAGGGTCCAAGTACTCTGACTCTACATCAAATCTCTCAACTATCACCATGGCCCCCTCCGGAGCTGATGCGCCTGCATTGTTCGAGCCAACTTGGTGAGTGTTATCAGGCATATTTCCTTCGTTTCTTTTAACATATGCTCCTAACTTTCCTCTTTCAATTAAATTTTGGACTTCTTGCTTTAAAGCAATACAATCTTCGGTGGTATGGTCAGTATCATTATGATACTGACAGAAACAATTGTTACGGCTCTCCCTAGGAGATTGTAATGCAGCTGGCCTTCTATAATGTACTTATTCTTTCGTTTTGTCATAAATGGTGGCTACGTTTTCTTTTAGCTCAGCAAACCACTCCGGTTGAACCCAAGGCCCTCGTTTATTTCTAGATTGTTGACTCTGGGCAGGCACAGCTGGCTGAGACTGAGCTTTGGCTCTGTTATGACCCTGCCCGGCCTCTATTGTCTTGTTTCCGGACTGAGTTTGGTTTGGGTTCGGTGCAACCGGAGCAGACCTCACCTGCCTGTGCACCCTAGTTTTCTTTGTTTCATCCACGGTAATTTGCTTTCCAACTTGATTCAGTAGACCTCCCCATGTCATGGCCTTTTTTCTGGTCACTGAATCAGCCAAATTTCCAGGGTTTAAGCCCTGTCTCAGAAAAGCTATTGCTACTTGTTCAAAGCAATCAGCCAACCCATATTTGGTGTTTACAAAGCGACTTATGTATTCTTTTAAAGTTTCGTTCGGTTCTTCGGCACAATGGATGATTGTGTCTCCATTTCCCTTCACCTCCTTACTTCCAACAAACTGCCTCCAGAAGGCCACCCAAAAGGTATCGAAATTTCTGATGCACCCCTGTGATAGGCTGTTATACCACTTCAGGGCACTCCCCGTAAATGATTGGGAGAATTCTCTACAAAGCAACTTGTCGTCATCATCAAAATTCATCATGAAATTTTTAAATTGTTCCAAGTGGTTGTCCCGGTCTTTACTACTATCGTATTTTTCCATTTTCGTACTATCAAACCTTTTAGGAAGGTTCCCGGACATGATCTTAGACGAAAATGGAGATTTTATCCAATTCCGGCCACGACTGAAAACGGTATCCTCATTAGGAGTTGCAAAGATACATGGCTCATCATGGAAGGCAAAAGGATCCACCAGCATCCGGTTTATGTGTCTCCGGCTATGAGACGATCCTTTGCCTATATGCCTCTTTAACTTGCCATGCCTATCCCTTTTTCTTGAATACTTCTTAACCAACTTTTGTTTCTTTTTAGATCAGCCCTCATCATTGCTGGATGACAAGGATTCCTCAACTCCATCTTCGCCCGATGAGCTACTGGAAGATTCCGAGTCTGAATCAGAGCTCTCCACTGGCTTGGACAGGTGAGACTTTTTGGAGCTAGCATGAGTCTTCTTCGTACTCACATGGGTCTTCGAAGGCTCATGCTCTCTAGGGTTGTCAGTATGGTGAGCAACTGACGCCTTTGATTTCTTTTTTAAACTCATCTTTGCCCTCTCACCCCTTAGAGCTTCTATTTCAACTTTTAACCTATCACGCTCCTCGATGGTGTACTCATCATTTTCTCCCACCACTTCAAGCAAAGATGGTGGTACTTCCGGTGCGTCCGGATTCATTCGGACTGGTTTTTCCTGATGGTTTTGAATGCTAGATTCAGGCACCGTCGTGTTCCCACTGTGGTCTCCAATTTGGTGTGGTTTATTTTCGTTTGAGGGTAATTTTGTAACTTTGTCTAGAGTTTTATGGAATTTTGAGAGTATTTAATGTTTGGGTAGAATGTAGAGGGAGAATTGAGCTGCCTAGTTGTATTTAAGTTTCATTACCCTCATTAAATGTAGGTGGTTGGGTATTTATACCCTTTTTTCTTTTGGGCCATATGGGCTTTCGGGTTGTGTTTTTATGGATTCGGGTCGAGCTTAAAGACCCATTTAGCTTTTAAGCAAACAAGTGATTAGTTTAATCATGAAGTGATTATGTTTTTAATACTTTAGTTCTGTTCGGACAGTTTAGTAAATGGAGGTTGTCTGAATCGTCCCTGTCCGGTTAGATGGATGGTGTCCGAATTACCCCTGTCCGGCTCTTACAAAAAGTGGTGACAAAATCCGGACTCATCAGGGTTGGATCTGCTTCGATATATTTTTTGCTTACAATTTATCTTATAAATATTCCTGATTAAACACCGAAGGTGCATTGTTTAGGATTTAACTTAAGATTCACACCTCTAAGGTTTCCAAATATTTCAACAAGGTTTTTCGGATATGCCTATAAATTTTTACCTATCCGTATTTAAAATTTTTATTTACCAACATGTGATAGGTTATTCTAACATTTTTTTAATCCGAATGGTATTACTTTATAGCAACGTAACCCTATTTCTATGGTAAATATCGTGTGTTCTTGATAGTATTCATTTATTTGGATTTAATTGTAACTTGCGGAATCATCCATAAATGATATCATTTTTTCCTTGATGTCGCATCTACAAACTGGTCGATTCTTGGTAATCGCAAATGGTCTATCAATCATGTTTTATTTAATTCCGTGAAGTTCACACATATTCTCGATTTTTTCCTTTTCTTTTTTATCAAGATAGGATTCAATATCCAAAATAAATAATGAGACTCTCTTATGTGTCCTGCAACCATTAGTTTGTCATCTTGGTGATGATTGTCACAGTTTTTTTGTTGAGAATATGACATTATTTTTTGTATTATCGGTCCAAAATTATTTTTGATATTTAAATAGTGACATATGACATTGGGTTGGACTCCTCTTACATCATGTGTACTACAGGAAAATATATCTATGTTATTTTTCAAAAAAATTAAAATTTTGTACATGAGATCAGTTGGTATCTTTCTGCAAATCTTTAAAATTTTCCCCTTTTCCACGATAACTCCTAATAGAAAAAATGTGAAAATTATTGTACACACTAGTGATGTAGAAGTCAGTGGACGATGTTGTGAGTGATGGTGGTTTGTGAATGATGCAAAAATAAAAAATCGGGCTAGTAAAGATTACATTTCTAGCGGTGTGGTCTTTGTTGGATTATTGGTTATTATTATCCAAGAAAAAATCGGGCTAGTAAAAATCGGACGATGTTGTGAGTGATGGTGGTTTGTGAATGATGCGAAAATAAAAAAAAAATCGGGCTAGTGAAGATAATATGTGTTTTAGAGATGCTTGGTTTGATGAACGCCCACGTTTGGAGTATAATATTGGTAAAGATATGGATTTTTATTTTTATTTTTATCTTTTCAGGAGAAGTAATGTAGGGTTTGGTGGAGATGAGTCATTTGTGAAAAATCACTTTGTCAACTAGAAAAATGATACGACTAAATTTGCGAACCTTATTGGGATGTTAACAATTTACGTAATTAGGCAAAAGGATAATTTGAAATTTTTTAAAATCAATGACAAAGTGTTACACATACTTTAATGAGAGGAAAAATAATGAGGGATGATCAATAAAAAAATATATTTAATTATTCGTTACAAGTACTTTGTTTTCCAATTACGACAAGGTCTGCCTTTTTGGGTGATGATGATGGGTCTTTTTCTTCAAACAAATGAAATGTTTTGGAGTTGAGTGATCGGTTAAATGCAAACAGTGAAGAGATAGCTAAATATGTTAAAACAAACGTTTTAGGTAATGCTTAGATGACTTCTTCAAGTATTAATAAACAATTTGTTACGATTTATTAGTCGCGTGATTGTTCCGTGTAGGAACAAATGGTAGTAAATATTTGATTTATTGATTGGAGATGGGATACAATCGAGTGGTACCTAGGTATAATCCATGTAAGAGAAACAAAAGGATATGTAGGGTGATGATTGTGATCTTTAATGTTGAATATTCTTCAACTTCAAGCAATAATTAATAATGACGAAGTTAATACAATATGCGCTAGTCATTCTTTGATGCAAAATATGGAAAAAATATTACTTTGTTTTCATTATGTTTTTATGATAAATTTGCTCTGAATGACAAATATTTTTTCAAATATACTATAATATAAAAATCCTAATACTCACAATGCAACACATCAAATGAGATGGTCAAATAAAATTTGCAAGAGCTTTAAGATGTAGGGTTTGACGATCCTTGTATTGAAGTCAATGCATTTTGTGAAAAATATTGCATTCTCATCATCGATATATGAGCTATTAGAAGAAAATGAAGTCAATATTTGTAAGTTTTCTTTATCTAGGCATGCGTCGCTATGGCGTATTCACATTTATTATAGAGGTAATGATTTACAATAAGGGACAAACATTTATTTGATTACAGAAAGATTAAATAACAAGATAAAGTGTCGTCTTGAATAAGATAGAGTAACGTCTTGGAGATTAATATCACTTTTAACATGTTTTGTGATTTTAATTCTGATAGCCGATTAGAAAGTATTTTCTTACCATTGATAGGATTTAGAGGCAATTAAGATGGTATATGATGGTAGGAGATTTTGAAGAATCAACCAAAGATTTTACATAAAGTTCTTATTCTTCTAGCAAGAACACTAACGAAAATCAATTTACTAACTTTAATAATAATGGTTGAATTTTTCAATATGAATCAACTTTTTTTTCCTATTTGAAAAGTCATAAAATTTGATGATTAGGTTTTACAGATCAATATGTCAGTCCCATGTCCGGGAATTCTCGAGCAATAACTTTTCAAAGTCTTATATTATAATATATTCTTATGGTTTAGAAAAGTTTTGAAACTTTATAAGCATCGCGAAATTTGGTCTAAAATAGAAATTTTTTCATTCGTCCTAAATTTGTTTTGACCAAATGTTGATTTTAAGATAATTTAATATACTTCATGTCTATTTAATTACGATAGTAACTTTAAAAAACCTAAAAAATGTATCTATTAATACCTAAAACTACTCTAACTAAAATATTACAAAATTTACATTTTTTTAATCTTAAACTTATTCTTTAAAAAACTATTTAATGTTTTAAAAATACATGCAAACTATATCATTCATACGTTTTGTTTAATTTGTTTTGAAAAACAAAAATCAAGGATAATTTAGAAATTATATTTTAGTGAATTTATAAAATTATAGAAGTTTTTTTAAATAAAAAAATATATAATTGTATACGAAAAAATAATATAATTTGAATACTAAAAACATATTAGAGGTTACCCCTAGTGCGCAGCCTCTACATCCTTGGTGCACAAGCAAACAACCCCCAACCCACTGCAAAATCCTAACCTAAAACTTCTAATTCGGTCAGAATTACAAGATTATATCCACAAATCGACAACCAGATTTGGGTACCTCCAAAGACGCTCTTAAACTTTATACTAATTTGATAATAATCATTATGCGATGTATCACCAATTCTCAATCACAAAATAAAATAAAAGACATTAAATAAAAGAACACATGATTTAACGTGGTTCGACAATTGTCTACGTACATGGGCATCGCAAGAGAAAAGTGTGTCACTATGATAGAAAAGGGTTACATATTTCAGATTACTTTTTATGGAGTCCTAATAATCTATTTATAGGGAATAAATATACTTACTAGACAATGGGTCCATATACACAAAAAATTTCCATGACATCAAACTGTACCAACAGACACGGTACACTGTCATAACATTACACTGTACCATCAAACACGGTACACTGTGAAGACATTATTCGACTCATACTCAACATGCAAAGTACTTAACAAGAAGCATGACAAAGAATGTATATTGCCAAACAAATATGTTGAATGTTGAATGTGGAATATTCTTTCTTCACTATCAACAAATCTTCCCCTTGAGGCGAATAAACTTTCTTCACTATCAACAAAGAAATTTTTATTCTTCTGACGCACCAAATTCTCCTAAGACATTCACTTTATACTGCAAACACCAATCCAGTTTAGGCATTCCCTAAACTTTCAAACCGATACCGCATTGGTCAATGTATATGCTAGATTATCATATGTAGATACTTTCTTCACATTAACAATTCCATTTGATATTATATCACGAATAAAATGATAGTTGACATCTATGTTCTTTGTACACTCATGGTAAATCTGGTTGCCTATAAGTTGTATGGAACTTTGACTGACACAAAACACTTTTATAGTAGTCATATCCAATCCCAAATCTGCCATAAAACCTTGCAACCATATTACCTCTTTAACTGCTTCTGTTA
Source organism: Limnanthes douglasii subsp. nivea (assembly GCA_036936605.1). Taxonomy (NCBI): domain Eukaryota; kingdom Viridiplantae; phylum Streptophyta; class Magnoliopsida; order Brassicales; family Limnanthaceae; genus Limnanthes; species Limnanthes douglasii. Next base: position 198,688,827 of record JAUPFV010000001.1, on the reverse strand, counting down.
CCACCATGTACACTGCCTCTGTTGTAGACAAAGCTACAGTATCTTGCAAGTGTGCTTTCCAACTGATTGCACTCTCATCTAGAGTAAATACACATCATGTTAGAGATCTTAATTTATCCATATCACCTTCAAAATAAGAATCAACAAAACCAACCACTGATCCTGCAATATTATTCAACGATCTACCAATATCGGTCTTGTTAAAAGTTAAGCCAACGTTCATAGTATTCTTAAGATATTGAAGTATCCATATCACTTCTTGCTAGTGTCCTTTCCCAGGACATCTCATGTACCTACTAACTACACTAACCGCATGTGAAATATCAGTACGTGTGCATATCATTGCATACATCATACTACCAACTACACTTGAATACGGTACCTTCGATATTTGTTCCAACTCAGCATCATCCTTGTCCGTTCCTGCTACAGACAACTTGAAATGAGTAGCAAACGGGATCTTAACTGCCTTAGCATCAAACATGTTGAATCTTTGTAGCACTTTCTCAATGTATATTCGTTGAGACAATTGTAATGATCCTACACTTCTGTTCCTGATAATCTTCCAGATCCTTCATCTCAAACTCGACACTAAGTTAATTTTTTATCTGCACAATGTGTAACATACTACAAGCAGCAATAAGCATATCATCCACATACAATAATAAGTGAACATAAGAATCATCTAACATCTTTTGATGATATACGCAACTGTCATATGAACTCCTCGTGAACCCCTTTGGCACCATTAATGTATCAAAAGGTTTGTACCATTACCTAGGTGATTGTTTCAAACCATATATTGACTTTTTCAGCAAACAAACCTTTTTTCTCCATATTAGATTTGATAAATCCCTATGGTTGTCTCATGTAGTGTTAGTCCTTTTCTCACGCAAGTATACGCGGTCAAATCGTAGCAAGTAATAAGTAAGAAAGATCGTTCCCACGAAGACTAGGTGTATAAGACAATAATTCACTTATGCAACAACGTATGATTATTAAACTAATGCTTGAACGAGTAATAAAGTATGAATGTAACTAAACAAATCAAGTACGAGAATATCTAATGAGTTTTACTTATACGAGAGAAAACATGGAACCCTAACTTCATTGTTTATTTTACTTAGAGTATTAATATACTTAATCAATATGTAAGATAACTACGATTACTAATCAGATAACACAAAATCAGAATACGCTACCTTTCAATACACGTAAACCAAACCACTTAATCAACCACAAAAGAGATAGCAGTTAAGCAGACACCGCATGCATGACAATCCTATATGTCTATATGAATTGAGGTACAATTGGTTTTAAGCACAAGTTATCTATTTCGATTACATAGGGTAATATGATATGGTTAATGACATATTACGAATCATGAACAATCACAATATGAATCATTCAAGAACCTATGCTAGTATGGCAAGTTCTAACCCTTAATTATACTTTCGCATTCATTTAAAGATAAACAATCTAGATGTTCGCGACGCATCTAATAAAAATAACACAACCATACGAGGTAACCGATAAACATATCTCACAAAAAATCGATTAAGCAATAAACCCTAAATAATATTCAAACAAATCCGCTAGGGTTCCATGACAATGATTAGTTCATAATCGAACAAATCATCATCGTGGTCTTAAAAATTAAGATAGTTTGTTGAATAAAAATAAGAATAAAAATAAATTAAAAAGAGTATAGAAAAATTAAAATAGCGTGATGTATAAAAATAAGAATAAACATAAATTAAAAAGAGTATAGACACCAATTGCTTTTGGAATAGTCTGATTGCTTATATATGCAAACAGTCTCACACCAATTCTGTCGCCAATTGCACCAGACAATTCCTTACTTTTCGAATTTGCTGACGCCAATTGCTTTTGGAAATTGATATATATGCAAACAGTCTGACACCAATTCTGTCGCCAATTGCACCAGACAATTTCTTCTTTCTTTTTTTTCCGATTGGTGACGGTCGACAATTCCTTAATTCTTTTTCTGTTTTCTATTCTTTTTTTTTATTTTGCCGAAAGACAAGAAACCAAACGGCACACTCGACTTTAATAATACTGGAAAAACATGTTAAAAATCAACGAATACTTGAGAGCCGGTGATGATTTTAAGAATAATGGAAGCATAATAAGTGATATGAAATGCACTTATCAAACCCACAAACTTAAACCGTTGCTTGTCCTCAAGCAATGCAAAACAGGTTTAACAATTGATGCATGAATGCAACTGAATTTAAATGGATGCAAGAGCGCAATGATCCCGAACAAGTAACCGTAACTAATTAAGCATAAATGCCTCAACGAATGTAATGACCTCGGAATGTGAAATAACTCGGTACTCAAATGTTAGCAATACAAGTGAAGAAGCGTGCGTGTGTGCTCAAACTCAATCGACATGTTTTTAGTACAAATTAATGGACCTTACTTGTTCTCATCATAATAATCACAAGATTAGAAACGAAATACAACCTAGATTCTTCATAGTCAAGTTGCACATCCATATTTCTCCGGGGTTGTCAAAGATTTATTATGCTTTACTCTATATACAGACACTCAAAGGCTTATTTGACCGTGCAATGGATGAGGTCCCTGAAAGACTTATACAATGGTGCCCATGTAGCGAGCTTTAAGTTAGCGGATCCCAGACCGGAAAAGTCTTAGGTCACTAGGCACAAAGTCCCCTAGAACTTAATAACTCGAGCACCAAAGAGCTCATCCTAGCTAATTTTGCCTTTTTTCATCTTTCTTTTTTTCTCTTTTTTTTGTTTTTTTTTGTTTTTTGTTTTTTTTAAGCAATTGGATTAGGAATGAGTGCGTTTCGCTCCATCTCATTCGACCCCTAGACTACTCGCAATACGCAGCCCCCAGCGAGAGGACGTACGTCGACGAGCGGCTACTAGCCTTTGACGCCTAACTGAATAATACACATATTTATCTTTCAACTCCCCCAAACTTATCTTTTTGCAATCCATGAGCTAATAAAGGATTAAGGTGTAATTCTGAACCTAAGCAAGGATTATGTATAACAATACTCAAGTGTGTCCGTAACTAGCATAAAAACAATCGATGAGTCTACATGTATTAACTGTGCTTCTACATCAAGCAAGCTAACTGACAAGCAACCTAATTAGATTTTATTCCTACTGTCATTCCAAACAATTTCCATCATCGGCTACTTAAGTAGAAACAGCAACTCAAGGGATCAAAGACGCAAAATGCATGAAAATAAAAAAAAATAAAAAAAATGCTATGCTAATAGACTAAGTCGATCCTAAACACAGTCTATATAATCATGGCATGAAAATGCAAGATAAGTATGAATAACATGAATAACTACTATGATGAATGCAACTAAAAGAAATTAAAAGATAAAAGAAACACTCCCCTATTCGTCCAGCAGTGTTGATCGTTGTTTCTCAGTGGGTTGCCTCCCACGAAGCGCTTGTTTAACGTCGATAGCTCGACGATACCACTCGGAATCATATAGTGTCGAGGCGGATGCTGAATGCCTCACGGTTCCCCCACATCTCCATAGTAATGCTTGAGTCGCTGACCATTGACTTTGAATGCTTTGTCTGGCGATTCATCAAAGATTTCAACTGCTCCATGTGGATATACTGTCTTGACTTTAAAAGGTCCAGACCATCTTGACTTGAGCTTCCCTGGGAAAAGCTTTAGACGAGAGTTGAAAAGAAGAACCATTTGACCCGGCTCAAAAGCTTTATGTAGAAGTTTCCTATCATGCCATTTCTTGACTTTTTCCTTATACATCTTCGAGTTTTCATAGGCTTGAGACCGGAACTCGTCCAGTTCATTCAATTGAAGCACACGCTTCTCGCCAGCTGCTTGAATGTCGAAATTCAACTTCTTTAAAGCCCAGAATGCCTTATGCTCAAGTTCTGCTGGAAGATGACAAGACTTACCATATACTAACTGAAATGGTGACATCCCAAGTGGAGTTTTGTAAGCCGTTCGGTATGCCCATACTGCTTCATCTAACTTCAGAGACCAATCTTTCCTTGAAGGATTCACCACTTTTTCCAAGATTCGCTTGATTTCACGATTCGAGACTTCAGCTTGACCATTAGTTTGAGGGTGGTAAGCGGTAGCAACCCGATGAGAAACACCATATTTAGCCAACAATGCTGTGAACTGACGATTGCAAAAGTGAGTCCCTCCATCACTGATTATAGCACGAGGAGTTCCGAAGCGAGTGAATATTTGCTTACGAAGGAAATTGAGCACTACCTTAGCATCGTTAGTTGGGAGAGCTTTCACCTCTACCCACTTAGATACATAATCCATAGCTAAGAGTATGTATAGATTGTTGCAGGAGGAAACAAATGGTCCCATGAAATCTATTCCCCATACATCGAATACCTCAACCTCAAGAAGCACATTAAGGGGCATCTCATTTCGCCTAGAAATATTACCAACCCTTTGGCATCGATCGCATCTGCGAACGTACAGATGAGCATCCTTAAACAAGATAGGCCAGTAGAAACCTGCTTGCAGTACTCGAGCAGCTGTCTTATCCCCAGCATAATGTCCTCCATAAACCGTAGAGTGACAATCATGTAAAACTTCCTCAATCTCACTGTATGGAATGCAACGTCGGATCATCTTATCAGCACACTGTTTAAACAAGAATGGTTCATCCCAAAAATACCATTTCACGTCATGCAAGAATTTCTTTCGTTGAGCCCAAGTAAAATCTGAAGGGATCACATTGCTAACCAGATAGTTAACAAAATCAGCAAACCATGGTACTTCTCCTTGAATCACGAACAACTGCTCATCTGGGAAACATTCGTTGATAAGAATTCCATCTCCCTTGTCTTTCTCATGTTGCTCAAGACGTGAGAGATGGTCAGCTACCTGGTTTTCAGTCCCCTTTCTGTCTTTAATTTCCAACTCGAATTCCTGAAGCAAGAGTACCCATCGAATTAAGCGAGGCTTTGCATCCTTTTTAGATAGCAGGTACTTGATAGCCGAATGATCCGTAAAAACCGTGACTTTAGCACCAAGCAAGTAGGATCTAAACTTCTCAAAAGCATAGACAACAGCCAAAAGCTCTTTTTCAGTAACTGTGTAGTTTCGTTGTGCATCATTGAGGGTTTTACTAGCATAGTGAACCACGTGAAAAACCTTCAGCTTCCTTTGACCAAGAACGACTCCCACAGCGAAATCACTAGCATCACACATCATCTCAAATGGCTTTTCCCAGTTAGGCGCAGTGATGATTGGGGCTGATGTCAACTTTTTCTTCAAGAGCTCAAAAGCCACAGAACACTCTTCAGTAAATCGAAAGGGAGCTTGTTTTTCTAGTAGACTACAAAGCGGTTTGGTGATCTTTGAGAAGTCCTGAATAAAACGTCTATAAAATCCAGCATGACCAAGAAAACTACGAATTCCTTTTACTGAGATAGGAGGAGGAAGCTTTTTGATCGTTTCAAGCTTGGCCTTGTCTACTTCTAAACCTCTCTTAGATACCTTGTGTCCAAGGATGATACCTTCTTGAACCATGAAGTGACATTTTTCCCAATTAAGAATGAGGTTTGTTTTCACACATCTCTCAAGTACTTTACCCAGATTAGATAGACAGCCATCGTATGATTTCCCAAAGACCGTGAAATCGTCCATGAACACCTCCATGATATCACCAACCATTTCAGAGAAAATAGCCATCATGCACCTTTGAAAAGTAGCGGGTGCATTGCAAAGTCCAAACGAGACACGTCAAAAAGCAAATGTACCAAAAGGGCATGTGAAGGTCATCTTCTCCTGATCTTCTGGAGCTATACAAATCTGATTGTATCCTGAATATCCATCAAGCATACAGTAATATTCATGGCCCGCCAACCTATCCAACATCTGATCAATAAATGGCAAGGGAAAGTGATCTTTTCTAGTGGTCTTATTCAATTTACGATAATCCATGCAAATTCTCCATCCAGTGACTGTCCGAGTGGGGATGAGTTCATTCTTTTCATTTGTTACTACTGTCATTCCTCCCTTCTTTGGTACACATTGCACCGGGCTTACCCACTGACTGTCTGAGATAGGATAAATAATGCCTGCATCTAGCCACTTCAGGATTTCTTTCTTCACCACCTATTTCATGATAGGATTTAGTCTCCTCTGATGCTCGATAGATGGTTTGCTCCCTTCTTCGAGCAGAATCTTGTGCATGCAGTAAGAGGGGCTGATTCCCTTGATATCTGCTATGGTCCAACCAATGGCTGATTTGAACTTTCTCAGGACTCTCAATAGCTTTTCTTCCTCACTACCTGAAAGGTTAGATGCAATAATAACAGGTAATGTAGATGACTCTCCTAAGTAAGCATACCTGAGATGATCTGGTAGTGGTTTTAGTTCAAGTTTAGGAGCTTCTTCTAGCGAAGGTTTAAGCCTTTCCTGAGAATCCTTAAGATCACCCAGTCCGAGCGACTCATGTGGAATATTGAGCCTATTTTGATATGGGGCTGCTTGTAATAGTTGAACACATTCGGATATCTCTTCGTCTTTTAAGTCAGATTCACCATGTAGAACTCTGCCTAGAACATCTGAACTCGCATACTGATCCACCTCATTATTGTACAAAGAATCAATCATATCCAACCTGAAACATTCTTCATCCTCTGTTGGAGATTTCATAGCCTTGAAAACGTTGAAAGTGACATTCTGATCTTGCACTCTCATAGTGAGTTCCCCTTTTTGGACATCGATAAGAGTTTTTCCCGTAGCCAAGAATGGTCTTCCCATGATGATGGGGATGTTTTTGTCCTCTTCGAAATCCAAGATAATGAAGTCAGCAGGAAAGATGAGCTTGTCTACCTTTACTAAGACATCTTCTACGATCCCACGAGGATATGTAATAGAACGATCGGCCAGTTGCAAAGAGATATTAGTCGGTTTTGGCCCAGGTAGTCCAAGTTTCTCAAACACAGATAAGGGCATCAGATTGATGCTCGCTCCCAAATCACATAAACATTTGCTGAAAGTTAGATTACCGATTGAACAAGGAATGGTGAAGCTTCCTGGATCTTTGAGTTTGGGAGGCAATTTTTGTTGTAAGATCGCACTGCATTCCTCAGTGAGCGCCACTGTCTCAAAATCACCAAGCTTTAGCTTTTTTGAAAGAATTCCCTTCATGAACTTGGCATAACTAGGCATTTGCTCTAATGCTTCAGCAAAAGGTATGTTGATGTGTAGCTTCTTGAATACCTCCAAAAATCTCCCAAACTGAGCATCTAGCTTCTGTTTCTGTAACCTTTGTGGAAAAGGTGGAGGAGGGTAGATCGTAGGCTCAACAACTGACTGAGATGGCTTTTTAGGTGGCTGATCTTGACCAGAATTAACCTTAGATGAGGGCTGATTTTGAGAATAATCCACCTCTTGTTCAACTGTGGGGTTCTCAGCAACCTTTCCTGATCGCAAGGTGATAGCTTGGCATTGCTCTTTGCCGTCCCGTTTACCTGGATTATGTTCTGTGTCGCTAGGAAGAACTCCCTGAGGTCTAACAATCATGTTACTGGCCATCTGCCCAATCTGATTTTCCAAGGTCTTGTGAGATACCATCAGACTTTTAATCATTAACTTCATCTCTTTGAATTCAGAGTCTCTCACAGAATATTGAGAAGGGTCAGGATGTTGATTCTGAGGTTGTCTTGGGGCATACTGTTGAGATTGATGTTGCTGCCCTTGTTGCTGAAATCCAAGAGGAGCGTATGGCTTAGCACCATAATGTTGATTACCTTGTTGATTATTGCTCCAACTGAAGTTCGGATGATTTCTGTTGCTTGGGTGATATGTGTTTGAGATTGGTTGTTGATTCTGCCTCTGAAAGTTACTCACAAATTGCACTGACTCAGTAGAGATTGGGCATTTTTGAGTGTCATACCCTCCAGCACAAATCTCGCACACACTAGCTACCTGTTGTACCCCTAGTTTAGTCAAAGAATCTACCTTCATGTTTAGAGCTTCAAGATGAGCTGCTAAAGCAGTGGCAGTGTCTACGTTAAGAATACCAGCTACTTTATGTTGTGGGGTGAGAGATTGGCTTGAAATAACCTTTTCGGTTTGACACCTTTTGAAGAAGAAGAGCCCTGGTCTGATTCTGTGGCAGCAGTCACTGGTTTGTCAATAGGAGAGGTGGGTAAACCTACCGCAATGCGCCTTTCCCTTTCGACCTTTTGCGCCTTTTCTAGTTCAGAGAGGTTGAGCCACCCGCCTTTGACCAAAGCGTTCCTCGCTGTGAACATAGACTACCTGAGCAAGAGTTTGATTTAGAGAGAGGAAACTTTAAGGATTTGCAGAGTAAAAACGAGAGTGATGGTGAAACAGTAGAAAATGTTTCAATTTATAGTGAATCTGAAAAAAAAAAAAAGAGTTTGATTCCTAGGAGAATTCGAAAAGATTGGTAATGATTAAAAGACGGCGATGATGTCAACCTCTTTAATGAAGAGGTTACTTTTCGAAGAAGGTGAGTGCGAGATTCAAGGTGAAAAAACGGCTGAAGAAACCAACCAAAAAGTGACACGTGTCCCATAAACTCTCGCAAAAAACCGTTTGGATTCACGAAGCTTTATCAGTCCGGATAAAACCACAAGACAAGCAAAACTGTCCGGGTTAAAACTGCCCCTGAACATCAGACTATTTTTCAGGTTTTTGACAAAGGCATTTGAACAAACACCTAAAAAAAGGGCTCCTGATGAGTCCGAAAACTGGTTCCTCTCCGGACAGGGACAGATCAGACCAAGACCACCAGACCGGACAGACCACTTCGAACACTTAGCCCATTGAACTGTTCGAACTATGACAAAAGTACTAAAAAACCTAAACACTTCTTGACTAAGCTTCTTGCTCTCCTGCTAAGAGCTCATGGGTCTTTAAACATGACCCGGAAACCCATAAAGCCCAGATGTAAGGGTATAAATACCCAACCACCTGCATTAAATATGGATAATGAAAATTAACTGCAATCAGGCAGCTTAATTCTCCCTCTACTCTCTACTCAAAATATTAAATACCCATAAACTTCCACAAAACCCTGAACAAATTATCTGATTACCCTCAGACATAAATTAACCACACCAAAATGGAATTGACTTTTCTCTCACTCTAATAAATACACGCATCTCTATTCTCTATCTACCCCATACTAAGATTTTAATATCACACAAGATAAATAACTTCTAAAACTACCCTTACATTAGATTTTATCAGTATTAAATTGGCAACCACAGTGGGAGCGTGAGGTATTTGAATAACACTATTCAAAACCACACTTGTAGTTCATGTATTGGATTTCTGTGAGGCATGGATCCCGACATGCAAATCGATCCCCCTCTTGGAAATAAGGGGATAAGAAATGATAATGAGCATGCTAATACTTCGCATATGAATCAAAACACAGAAGAAAGACAGATCATGCAAGAGGAGCGTGATCAGCTGATGACTGATATTTAAGCTTTAAAAGCCCAAAGGCAAGCAAAAAAAGAGCTAAAGGGGAATTATCATGTTGAATGTCCTAGTTCCGATGAGCCCGATAGCACCCATAAACCAGATAAAAGTTATCAGTCCCCGAAAGCTCGTAAAGGTACAAAAAATAAACATCGGGCTAAGTAGTTGTTAAATACATCGGATTATGTTAGAAATTCAACCACAGAATCTGAGTCAGATATTTATTTTTCTTTATCAAGTAGTGACCATGGTCGCCAAAAGAAGAAAGAGAAGTTAACAAAAAAACAGACTAAGAAAATGGATAGAAAAATAAAATAGAAAAATAAAAAATATCAAGGCAAAGTAAAGGGATCAACAAATTATTATATTGATCATTTGTTATGCGATCAATTTGTTGGCTAGTCTTTACAACTTCTGATAAGGATCATGTGTTTATCTAAGAACACAATTGGAGGTAGTCACCTTTGTGTTCAAAAATTCATTTGGGGCATCTACTTAGGAAATTCAATAGCTCTAAAATGGAGAAATATGATGGAATCCAAGATCCTGATAATCACCTTGAAAATTTTAAAAAAATCATGATGAATTTTCATGATGATAAACTTTTGTTCATGCCTTTTTGCATACTTTTATGGGAATTGCATTGAAGTGGTATAACAGTTTACCACAGTGATCTATTAAAAACTTTGATATGTTATGGATAGATATATGGAGGTTGTTTGTGGGAAGTAAATAGCTTAAATAGAAAGGTGATAATATCATTCATTGCACACAAGAACCAAAATAATCTTTAAAGGATTACATCAGCCGTTTTGTGAATACAAAGAATGGATTGACCGATTGTTTTGAACAAGTAGCTATTACTTCTCTAAGGCAAGGCTTAATGCCGGGTGATTTAACTAATTTAGTAACTCGGAAGAAAGCTATGACCTATGGAGGATTACTAAATCAGGTCGGAAAGAAAATCACAGTGGTGGAAACAAAAAAATCTAGAGTACCATGCCAGAATAGATGTGCTCCCATAAGCTAGCACTCATTCTCAAGCTACAATGAACTATCATCCATAAGCTACAATTGAATTAGGGCCAACAGTCTAGACCGAGGAGGAATTAGTGGGTGCAACCCGAATTTGCCGAGCTAGGTGAAAATGTAGCCACCCTTTATGATAGAACCAAAAATATTGTGCATTTCTGAATGCCAATACCAATTCAAACCCCTAGAGAAAATTAGAACACTCAATTTTATAAATACCAAAATTATGGAGCCACGATACCCAGAATTGCATTTCCCTAAAACAAGAAGTGCAAACCTTAATTAAAAATAGAAATTTTTCTGCTTTTGTTAAAAAGCAAGGGGGCAACAGACAAGTTAACGCGTGTGTCCAACCTGGTACACATACAACACATGTTACATCACCAACTACTCAAAGACAAAGTATGGAAACATCTAAGCAAGAGAAATCTATGGTAATTATGGAATGATTTGATGTAGATTTGAAGTACTTAGACCCTGATCCAGATCAGAATCAAGTTGGGGTGATAACAGAAAAACAGCAACAATATCTGATTTGTGCAGCTACTTTGAGTCTTTAACCATTTTTGGGGGAGATACTATAACTTCACCATATGAATAGCCTAACAACTCAGTTAGAAGGGAATATGTCTACACATCGTTATCAAAACTTTGCTCCTTTCATTGTCTCTGATGAGGATGACTTAAGGGAAATTATGGCCCCTCATAAAGATGTTATGGTGATAGGATCATTGATTGAAGGCAATTAAATACGAAGAATCCTGATTAACGCTGGAAGTTCGGCAAATATTCTATTCTTATCAATTTATAAACAAATGATAAATCCTTCGGTTATTCAAAGTTTGAATATAACCATTGTAGGTTTTATTGGCAGCACTGTTGATGTAATTGGGGATTTTGAGGGAGAATCCTTGCTAGGGAAAGGACTGTTCAAGAAAATGGTAAGGGTGTTGTTCATAGCGTACTTCTCCGACATCTTACAATGCAATATTTGGTAGATATTGGTTGTCCAAGATGCATGCAATCGCATATACTATTCATGTTTTAAAAAATTTAGAGGTGAGTAAAGATTTAAAAAATCTTAAAAGGGGGGTAAGTTGATAAAAGATAATCTAGAGGTAAACAACTCTGCGACGAATGTCTGTGGTGAACGAGATGCCTTGAGTTCCCAAAATGCAGAGCAAGTCGAAAGTATTCTCTAGTTGAAAAACGTTATGAGCAATTTTTCCCGAAATTGGAACTTAATTTCTCATAATGATAAGCTCATATAATCGAACGTCAAACACGTGGGCCAAAATGGTGGACTTTCTGAGCAGATTCAAAATTTATCGACACATCTCAATGTAAATATTACTGATAATGTCGACTTAACAACTAAAAATGTTGCGTTGAGAGCTTAATTGGAGAAGGTCAAGAAGTATACGGAAGATTTGAAAAAGAAGTTTCGGGAAGAAGGTGGAAAGGTTATTAAGGATAAAGAAGACAAAGCCATGGCAGCTGCACAAAGTTTGCTTGAAATGGTCTGAAAACATGTTATCATATAGGTATTGAGAAACAATCATAATATGGTATTGAGAAATATAAAAAACTTGGTGTCTAAACACGAGTGGCCAACTTTATTGTGTGGGGAAGAAGAAGATGATAAAACTAAGAACAAAAAAAAATGGCGACAAAGGTATTGTTCATGAAGGAGATCGTACTAATAAAGCATGCAGGGTTGGTACCTAGAGAAAATACCACCGCATGTTGAATGAGTAGATGAGGCTGGTGCGGTTGGTTTTATGTTCACTGTAATAAATTAGTACGCCAACCTTTAGCAGTTGCACATGAGGGCTAGATAATCTTCAAAATATAGGTGGACATACATTTGTTTTTTCTTGATAATGTCAAATTCAGCTTGTCTGGTAGCATCATTTGAGTATGTTTTATAGTTTGAGATTCGATATGAGGGTACGAATGTCTCAACTGGGATGACTGCTTCCAATTGAAATAAAAAATTAAAAGGTGTCTTGTTTGTGGTTGCTCTGAAGTTGTCATATATAACAAAAACAAATGGGTATGAGAGTTGGCTAGTTGTCACCCCTCCCCTTAGCATTTTTTATTCCTTCAACTATTGTTATGTTGGTTACTTCCACTTCTGCTTTGGTCGTCGCTCATTTTTAAAATTAATCGACTAGTATGATCAAATTTTCAGCCTCATGATGCCGGAGGGAATGGTCCCATAATATCAATTACCTACCGATCCAAAGATATTGCTTAAAATATTGTTTCAAGAGGAATTACGAGTACTTCGATGGAATTTTAATATCTTTGACGTGCGTCACAATATTTTACTTGTGTTTTCGCATCAACTAGAAATATGAGACAATAATAGCCTTTAGGAGAATAAAATTGTGTAAATTCTTGTATTTAGGATGTACGATGTGCCCCCATCATAGAGTTCTTCCACAATACAAATAGTTTCCTCCAATCTGAGGCAACATAAGAGGGTCATTGACAGGCCGCATTTTTATAAGATGTCATATAGTTGGACAAATCAGGTGACCTTCATTTTTAGTTTTTATGTTATCAACTTGTTTTCTGACAAGGTATTGTCAACGAGATAGTTTATTATTGGAGTCCTCCAGTCGCTTGCTTCTTTCCCCCTTCAATCATCATAGCTCTAAAGGTAGAGGTATTCATAGTGAATTTACTTGGAAGGGTAATTGATGGTTTATCTTGGAAGATAAATATGTCTCATGTATTAATGTAGACCGAAGATTTCAGTGGATCATCCTCAGTATTTTCTGTAAGAGGTACATATTCGAAGTCCATATTTTGGAAAAATGTAACTTATCAACGAATATATTTGAGGTATAAGACTATATTAGTTTGACTAAATGGTAGACCATGAGCTGTCAAGTCAGTGAATTGTTGGATACATTTAGTTCCGTAGATATGTATCAGCCAAAGCCTTGCACTAGTGGCTTCGTACTCAGCTTCATTCTTGGAGGTGGGGAAACAAAACTTAATAAGTTGGGTTTAGATATCTCCAATATGTGAGGTGAGTTGTATTCCTGCGCAAGATCCATGCTTGTTGCTACCACCATCAGTTTAGACCTTCCAAGTGGATTTGATTCAAACTAATTTTTGGTAAGAAAATACACAAAGGCCAATGCCTTGATTATTGTGCTAGCCTCATAATGAATGTTATAATCGTCAACCTCTAGTGACCAATTATTTATATTCCTGACACTTCCAACTTTTGTATAATAATTCTCAAAGGAAAGGGCGTTCGAACGATAATTGTGTGAGTTTGGAAGTATAATACCAACTATTATCAGTATTTTTAGAGAGAATAATGTATGGATTGTGGCCACACCATCTGTCAAGCCAAAAATCAACCTTACATCTATCTAGATTCTAGAAAATTTTAGGCTCATCAATGTTTCTAATCTCGATCAGTTTTTTCCAAGTTATGGAGTTAAGGAAAATGTAGTTGACTTGCAAATAGTGTTTGTCTTTGCAATAAACACTATGCATGTATTTAGCCCAAAATGTCTTATTTTCCCCAAACCTATGGCATAGCTTGCAGAAAAATGTATCTTGGACATCACTTGGATTTCTCACATTAAGGTCATCTTCCTCGAAAGATTTACAAATGTTGGCCAATTTAGTTAAGTAAATTATTTTGACCTCTTGATTGGGGCCCTAAAAGAATTTATTGAATATTTTTTATAATCTATCAATGGTTGCTTTGGGAAGAATACAAGATTGCATCCAATATAATGGAATAGTCATAAAGACAGAGTCAATCACGGTTAGTGTGCCACCATATGATATATATTTTCCTTCCCGCTCGTTAATTTTGTTTCTTATTTTTTTTTATCATAGATTCATAATTGATGACCCTATTGTTTGTGTTTAAAGTATCTATAAACAAGTAGTTGGAACGTTACTATATTTAAATCCAGTATGAATTTAAATATATAGGTTTGCATGGGTCTTGATTAATTGATTATCTAATTATTTATATAATATTTTACTATTTAAATATGTTTAACTGAACTTTATGACACAAAAATAAATAAATATGTTTAAAAAAATGATAAAAGTTATTGAACATCGACATATAATCTTTTATTTCTTATCATAAAAAAAATTAAAAGCATTTTTGGATTAACCATATATTTTTTGCTAAATAGGCTGTTAGCATATACAACCAAAATTAAAGTTTTTTTTGTGTAAAGTAGGTTGCTGAGTTTTTTTAGACGATTACTGTGTTTTAAAATTTTATTTTCTCCTTAAGACGTGTAATTTTGTTTAAAGAATAAAATCATATTATTTTATAATTACAAAAAAATATTCATCCATCCATATTATAACAAATTGTCCACCTACATACAAAATCTCAATATTCATCTTAGCCATAACTTTGGAAAACACTAAAAAATATTTTGTTTTATTAATTTTCAAAATAATAGAAAAATATACATATACACCCAAAATCTTAATTAGTTAGTCTCCGGAATCCCCTTTATATTCCACAACCACCCGCTTCTATTTTCACTATATCGTCGCTCTCTTTATATACACCCACTCTTCTTGCTCATCCTACTAAAAATGAGATTCTAAACATTGTATCTAACCTTAAATCCTTTAGTGCCTCAGGTATGGATGGATTTAACGTGTGCTTCTTCAAAACATGTTGGAGAGTTATTAAAGATGACCTTTGCTTTACCATGTATTAGTTCATCAAAGGCAAGAGGTTGCCTAAAGGTTTTTTATTTCTTTAAAACCAGAAGGAGAATAAGGCAAAGAGACCCCTTGTCCCCTAGCCTTTTCATTATGGATGAATAAGTCTTTGCAGTGGTTTACAAAGGTTGTTATTAAACAATAAAGACATGCAATTTAAATCTAGAAGTAAATTCTTAATTCTCTGTCTTCTTTTTGCTGATGATATCTAAGTGTTCTCTAATTGTTCTGACAAAACCATTAACATGCTTAGTGAATTCTTAGAAATATATCAAAAAGTATCTGGCCAGTTGATCAACAAATAAAAAATAAAAGTTTTCGTGTCTTCTAGGATTAATTGTGCTATGATTGCTGCTATCACTAATAGTTATGGATTTAATTCGAATACTCTTCCTAAAATGTATTTTGGCATTACGCTTAACTCTAACAATAAGTACAGCAATTACCTCCATATGGTTAACAAAATTTGTGAGAAAATCAGAGAGCGGGAAGATAAGAAGCTCTTCTTTGGTGGTATGATTACTCTCATCAACAATGTTTTGATGGCTATTCCTATCTACTGGTGTCATAGCTGCTCCATTCTTAAAGCTATTATCAACAAGGTTAACAATATCTTCAACAAATTCCTTTGGGGAACTTCTAACAAAAGGTTGCACTGGTCTAACTGGGTGAAGCTGTGCAAAACTCACAAGGAATGAGGTCTATACTTTCGTAAGATATATAATATTCAAACTACTTTTGACTATAAGCTTTGGTGGAATTTCAGAAGCAATAAAAGTTTATGGGCAAATCTCGTGAATGATATTTACTACAACCCTCTTCACCCTCTTCAAATTTCATAAAATAAAGTTGTTCGAGTGTTTGGAAAAGGTTGTGCAGAATTAAAAACATTGCTGAGCCTAACATCAAGTGGGTCATTGGGGAAGGAAACATTAAATTCTGGCTTGAGAATTGGTATGATTCTTATCCTGTATTAACTCTTAATAATAACATAAATAAATCTATTTACAAAGTTTAATATATGTATGGGTATTGGAAAAACAACAAGTGGGAGATTACAAACTTAGCATATTTCTTACTCAACATAAGATTGATCGCATTCATAAGACTTCTATTAATTTTCAGAAGAAGAATGTTATAGTTTGGACCCTGTCTAATGACTATAGTTTTAGTACAAATTTTTTTTGGAACCATATTAGAACTAAGCATAACAAATCTGATCTGTTTGGCAAGCTTTGGAATTTTGTTGTTTTAACAAGTTTCTTTTCTAGTTTGAAAGCTTATATTTAACTATATACCTGTTGATACTATTATGCAAAATAAGCACATTGCTTTGACCTATAAGTGTCAATGGTGTTGCAATGTTGAATCTCCTATTCACCTTTTTATATCTTGTGATTTTTCTTGGAAGTTATGGTTCATTACAGTTTGATGTTCAAAGTTAAGGTTGATAGGTTCATGACCATTACGCATATGCTTCGTGTTTGGTTTTGGTCTACTAACTGCTACATTCATAATTAATAGTCTTGATATTGCTAATTGTTTGAAAGCCAAGCATTGGATTAAAGACCTTAACGTTGCTAAAGAGCTGGGTTGCATTGGTCATATCAATGACATGAAGAGCCCTAGCTACATTAAATGGCAAAAGCCTAAAGAGAATTACCTCAAGCTCAATTGTGATGCCTCCTGTCACTCGAATGGTAATGCCTCTGGTGGTTTTTTTCTTCGAGATCAGAATGAAGATATTGTTAATGGTGGTTCTAATTTGTACAACAAAATGTTTCCTATTATGGATGAATCTCACGCCCTCCTTGATGGCCTCGTTCTCTGAAACAAAATAGGTTTTAGAAAGGTTGAAATTGAAGTTGATTCTTTGCAGCTGGTTCATCTGCTTGTTGATGGTAAGTATCCTACTTTTCTGTATAAAACTTTTACTTGCTACAGAAACCTTATGACTCCTTTCATGACGATTTCTCACATTTCAAGGATCCAAAATCAAGATGGACCTTGAAATCCAAAATGAGAGCTTAGTTCAATAAATTAAATGCTCCTTTTTCATTAAAGGCTATTACCAGTCTTGAAAGTTACAATTTAAAATACTTCTCTTGTTAGTTATATTGTAAGTCTAACATTTTGGCAGCAAACTTTAACTTGACAACCATGTTTTTTATTGTTTTCTTTTAAGGAGACAATATGTGTAGATTGAAAAAGAGAAAGGTTTGAAGGAAAGTTGGATGCTGATGCAGACAGATGAAGAAGATGAGGAGTTCGTTGATGATGCTTGATGAAGATCAAAGGTTAAAGGAAGATTGTTGTTGATCAATTTTATTTGTGAAGATGATGAAGTTGTTTTGTGCTTTTGAAATTCAAAACGGGATTCTTTTTTAGTTTAAATTTAGAAGAAAATTCTTCATTTGACCACTTTTAGTCCATGTTTGTAACTTAGCTATTTAGGCTGTTTTGAAATTTTAATAAATATTCATTAACTCAAAAAAAAGATGACGTATTATTTAGTAGGCCAATAAAACACACAAATGTATTTAATTGGCCAAGGCTTTAACCCAAGAAGCGAGAACTTAACGCCCAAAACCCTAATTAGTTAGTCTCCAGAAGCCCCTATATATTCCATAGGCAGCAGCTTCTATTCTCTCTATATCGCCTCTCTCTCTCTCTCTGTCTGACTTATAATTTGAGGTTCGTTTATCTATTCCTTGCGTTTGTTCTGTTTTGTAATGATTCATTTTCGTTTTTGTGTTTTGAACTTTTGATGGGGGAGTGTAGTGATGAAGCAATAATTCGTGGACTAGAGTTTCCGATGTGAGATTAGTAGCTCAGAATTTGACGATTAACCCTTGGCTGTCTGATTCACTCCTCCATTCTTTTCTTTTTTTAATTCATATCAGTACTTGAAGAAGAAGGCTGATGATGATTTTATTTTGTATTAGCGGATTTCAGTGAGACTTTATAGATCTATGATCTGATTGTTACACACACTGAAGGCTAAGCCTTCCTTCAAAGTTTTATTAGTAAAATATCTTTTAATGGAGCAATTCATTTTAAAGAAAATAAAAAATAAAGCAGGGAATGTGTGTATCGTGACTGTGTTAATGTAAACACTTTGAACGAAAGAATTCCTTGCAATATGAATATGAATTAGGGAGGATGGGCAGTTGTGATTCAGTTCTCCATTGGATTTAATAACAATCATCTTCCCTACATTTTTACTAAAACCGTCCTTCAGTTGTCCAAGATTGTGATTTTTAAAAAAGTTTAGGCTTAAAGGTACATTTTAAAGGTTTTTCGTCTGTATTGATTTGTCTCTCTTAAGGTATTGGTGTGCCTTCACACAGTAAACCCTTGTAGGAAAGGCCAGGCATTTCATGATTCGATATCAACTTTGACATGTCTTACTTGTATTAACGGCCATTTTAATATTTTGGGCTTCAATTCCAGTTTTAGCTTATAGAATTAGGGATACAGGTGAAAAATTAAAAATCGAGTGGATTGTCAGGAAGACTTTAAGCACTTTGAATCAAGGTGTAGCACTTGTCGAAAACTGCTCGGCACAGAAATGTGGTTCGTACTCCCTTAACTATGCTTGGTTGCCGAATCACTCAAGTAAGGTGGTGCTCCTGCAACCCCTTCTCTATTCAAGATCATGGTGCCGGTGCCATTAAAAGGGATTCTGTCCTGGTTTTCGTCTGGAATGGTAGGTGCTGAAGGAGTACTGGTGGTGCATGGAGCGTTCTTGATTGGGTTCCACTCAGGTTTTATTCTATGAGAACCATTTAGATGTAACTTTCCAAGCAAAACAAGGCTACAATTCCTGATTTGTAGCAATTTTGGATGGATAACGATTTTAGAAAGCATGACGTCTTCTAACTCCGTACCTTGATTCCTATGCACTCTGGCATATCCGTGGGCTTCAGCATCTTTCTACAGTTAGTGAAACCACCTGTGATTCATAATTGAGCGACTGTGTAGCATTATTCCGCTTGCCGAGTTTCAGCACCCTTGTGGCAGTATTTCCTCTGTAGAAAGGAGTAGCTAAAGATACTATCTTGTGCTCACCATGATCACTACCTATTACTCGAATCCCTTCTCGTTTACACTCTCCATAATGTAGTGATACAAAGAACTAGACTAGTGATACATTTTCCATAATTTCCAAAAAGAAATAAATGGTAAATATTATATGAAGAATATGTACACAAAATCATGATAAACATATGTTTAGAGGACTCCAATTTATGTACGGAAAACGGTCCTTCCTGGTGTATATGCTGAAATGAGAAAGGTCAGGAGACGTTTTTTTAGTCACCCCACTTGAACGAAGACTGACATCAACGAGCAAGGACCAATCGTCGAATTTTAAAATTCGCCAATTTTTTTTTAAAATCTTCAATATATGAGAATAGTATATATTTTTTTTATAATCAAAATTCATCTTTATTACCAAATTGGAACTTGCAGTTACATAGCCAAATTAGAATGTAAGACAAAACAATGGTCTTAAAATCAATAAGTCTAATAGCAGAAGTTAGAGTATATTCGATCGCAAAATCTTTTACCTTCCCTCTTCTGTCACAACCCTGAAAAACCAGATCAAGTACAAAAGCCAGTTTTTTACAAAATTTCATTAAAAACTCCATTAAAAGCCTTCTAAAAACTCAAAGCAAGCAAAATGAACTGGATCAAGCCTTCCAATACTGGCAATACCTGCTTCAAATCAAGTACAAAAACCAGCTTTGAGTATTCAAAATGATCTGGATGCAATTCCTCAAAATGCAATTCAGGTAAATTTTAATTGCAAAATACATTTTTCTTGATCCAGTTCATTTTGCTTGCTTTGAGTTGCATTTTGAGGAATTGCATCCAGATCATTTGCAGGAGATTCAAGCTGAAATGAGTCCAAATAGACCAAGAAAAATTAAAATTTACAAAAAGGTGGTTTCTACTTTCACAATTAGAGCAGAAAATGTATTTTGATGCCAGACTGACATATCTAAGTTGCATAGTAGTATCAATAGGTAAAAAGTTTCTTATAAGTTTCCATAGGAAGAAAGAAAACTTCATGGGAGTTAGCTGATTCCAAATCTTCTTAAAAAGTGAGGACTTGTCGAAATGTTGTCTAGGGTTGTTCCATGTGTAGCTAGTGTTGAATTCAAGGTTAGGGGAATTTTCCCAGATCGTTCTGTCATCTTTAGAATGATCGATTTTGAACATAGTGATCTGTTTTACTTTGTCTTCACTAAGAAAACTTCTCAACAGATCAATATCTCAATTGTTTCCTTTCCAAAAGTAGTTAACCTTCTGATCCGAATACAAAAAATTAGCATCATGACTATTGGGATTCATAATTAGAGGTTGTTTATGCCAATTCTCCAACCAAAAATCCATTTCACCCTTGCCAAGTAACCAACCAATATTAGATTCAGCAGTATATTTAATGTTGACCAAACACTTCCATGTGATTGAACCAGTCTGTTTAAAGTTAGATTCTAGAGGGTGATTTCCTTTATTATAAATGTCATTCATAAGTTTTGCCCAGAAACTATTTTGTTTTCTATAATTAAACCAGAGTTTTTGAGATAAGGTAGTCTGAATATCAATGAGTCTTCTGATATTTAGACCACCCTCATCAAAAAGGTCTATATAGATTTTTCCAAGCAGTCTAGTGAATTGCTTTAACATCAAACTTTGACCTCCATAAAAATCTATTAAAAGTTTTTTCTATTCTGTTAATCACACAATTAGAAATAATGGTAGTATGCATCCAATAATAAGGAATATACATTAGGATAGTAGAGATTAGAGAAAGTCTTCCCCCAAATGACAAAAATTTGCTGTCCCAAATAACAATTTTTTCATTGATGTTTTCCAACCGCAATCTAAAATTCTCTGCTTTATTGTTGCAGGTCAAGTTCACACCTAGATAGTTGATTGGGAGATGATCAGTCTTGAAACCAGTGTTAGCTACCAAGGCTTGGATTCTACTTTGAGGAAGGCTTCTTGAGGTAAGAATCCAAGTCTTCTCTTTGTTAATAACTTGCCCAGATATTAACTGATATCTGTCTAGGAAAGTACTAAGAAATTGAATGGATGAGTCAGAGCTGTTAGTAAAATCCAATATATCATCTGCAAAAGAGATGCTACAAACATTGATAGAAAATCTAAATGCATAATTCATACAGTTATTCTTGTTATAAAGAATAACAAGACCCTTGATAAGTACCTCTCCACTTATTATAAAAAGGCTTGGGGACAAAGGGTCCCCTTGCCTCAAACCTCTAACAGTTTTGAAAAAACCCATAGGTCTTCCCATTAATCAGAATAGAAATACTTATATTCTCAATCATGTCATTAATAAGATTAATAAATTTATTGGAGAAACCAAAAGGAACTAAAACCTCAGGATAAAAGGCATAGATAACATGTCAAAATCCCTAGACATATCAAGCTTAACCATAATATTCCCTTTAGCTGGTTTTCTTTTTAAATCATAAGCAAGCTCTCTTGCAATTATAATGTTTTCATGTATAGAACGATGCTTAACAAAAGAATCTTGAGTGCATGAGATTATCTTAGGGAGAATAGTAGACAATCTAGCATTAATAAGCTTAGAGAATATTCTGTTAGTTAATGAGCACATGCTAATAGGACGATAATGAGTCCAAAATGTAGGGTTAGTTGTTTTAGGAATTAGACATAAACCAGTAGAAAAAATCCCATTAGGGATCTTACTACCAAAATAGTAAGAGTTAAAAGCCTTAAGTTTGTCATCCTTAATAATATGCCAACAAGTTTTATAAAAAATAACATTATATACATCAATACCAGGAGCACTTTCAGGATTCATTGAATTTAAAACTTCCCAAAGCTCATCAGTAGTAGCATCTTTCATTAAATTGATATTATCCTCAATAGTTACCAATTTAGGAATCGAAGAGAGTAGCTCATCCTGCATGCACATTCATCTTCATCATTAGAATTGGAAGGCTTCTTTGAGTATGCATTTTTGTAATAGTTTTCAGCAGAAGCACCAATGTCATCCACATTATAGAGCCATCTATCACCATCCTTTATACCTGTAATAGTATTATTTCTTCTCTTCTTAGACACATAAGCATGAAACATTTTAGTATTATTATCACCCTCAATTAACCAAGCATTATATGCCTTTTGCTTCCAAAATGTCTCTTCATTTCTAAGAGCCTCCAGATAAAAACTATTAGCTTTCCTTAGATTCATTTCAGTAGATGAATTGTTATATGTTGAATGAAGCAATTCAGATTCTTTAACATTTTTTTTCTTTAGTTTCTTTAACTTTAGAGAAAATATTGCCAAAACAGTTCTTGTTCCAAATTTTAAGACAACTTTTAAGTCTCTTTAATTTGAACCAAAAGACTTCACTAGGACAGCCCCTTATTTCCAAATTCCAGTTCTTATTTACAACCCCAATAAAAGTAGGATCATTTACCCACATGTTCATAAACTTGAAGTTCTTATAATTAGAGTTAGAGCCATTAGAGATATCAAATTTAGCAGTAATTAAAATGGGGGCATGGTCAGAACACGTTTTGACCATGTGAAGGACCTGAGTATTGTTGAACATAGTAGTCCAATTAGAGTTGAATAAGGCTCTGTCGAGTCGCTTCTACTTTAAACTTCTGTTCCAAGTAAACTTAGGCCCTAAGTAACCTGCATTCTCCAATTGACACTCATTGATGGTATGAATGAAATCATCCATGCTATTCTGATCAATTTTATTGCAGCCAATCTGTTCCTCAAATGTAGTAATAACATTAAAATCACCGACTACAATCCAACCACAAATAGTCTTTAAAATCAACTTCAATTGATCCCAAAGATCTAACCTAAGTAACCTGTCACACTTAGCATAGAAAATAGTTAAGTGAAATACAGATTTATCAACAGTAGTTACTTCTAAATTAAGACATTGTTCATGATTAACAATGATGTTAATACTCAATTCAGTCACCAAAAAAACCCAAATTCTATTTGAAGTATTGAAAAAGTAACTCGAAAACCCCAACAAATATGCAATATTAGAGATGTTATCAGAATTAGTCATAGGCTCCTGGATAGCCAAAATACTAATCTTATCATTGAAAATCATAGGTTATAGTCTCCTGATAGTTGTCTTGTTATTGATACCACACAGGTTCTAATTAATAATATTTATCATTATCAGATAACGATTTTAGTTTCATGTTTGTCCCTTCATACTTGAGAGATTTCATTATCTTGTTGCTTGGTTTCTTTAGTTTCTTTGCTGATTTCAGCTTCTTTTTCAGGATAGTACTAAACTCTTGGGAAATGGAGGACTGAACATTAGTCTGAGGAGATTGTTGGAGGCTTCCGATATTGGTTTGAAGTGGAGAGTTGAAGCCCGATATATTTGTAACATCATCTTGAAGATTTGTTTTACCACATTTAACTTGTAACTGTTGTATAACTTCTATAATTCCTGCATTCTTAGGAATGTTAACATCAAAACTTGTATTAACTTCATTATTAATAGAATCCTTGTTCTTCCATTCATACGAAATGTCTTCTGAATTCTTTCCTTTTTCTTCTCTGTGAACAACTATAGATTTTAATAAAGGAAGAAACTCATAATTTGAACTAACAACTTTGTTCTTAACCCTCATATCCAGATTACTAATTCCATTCTTTACAACATTCTGGCCATGAACAACTACATTCACATTCTTGGATTGCAGAATGACTTCTTGAGTAGAATGGTTAAAAAATTTCTTACACTTTTCTTTTTTATGTCCCAGATATTAGCAAGTCTCACAGTAAGAAGGCAAGTTCTTATACCTAACGTTAATCCAACATCATTAGGGCCAAAACCAACCCAAAATTGATTGCGATTCTTCACTGACAAGTCCAATTCTATCAAAGCATATACCGAGTTCTTGATAGCTCAGTTTTCCTGTGGCACTTCAAATTTGTAGGTTTTACCAAGAGTAGAAGCTATTTCACGCATGAAATCTTAATTATACAAATACTCCGGGATTTTGTCAAACCGAGTCCATACCAATACCGAACGATTCTCGTACTTAGGATGAAAATCCGGCGACCACCGCAAGATTCTCATCGTAGAATTACCAACTTTCCAAACATACCTAGACCACATTTTGCAAACATCTTCGTTCAGATCAAATTCCATAAAGATATGATGTGAGTCCCAGTTCGATACTCTAAATATTACTTTAAACTTTAACGAATTAAAGAAAGAATCTATTACTGTTTTCTTTGGTAAACCCAGGGAGAATTTTCCGATAAGGGTAGTTTTTGCATTCAAAAGCAGAGAGTCTTTGATTTCTTTGGAAAACCGAACCGAAATATGATTTGATTTCTTTGGAAAACTGAACCGAAAGGTGATGGTGATCGTAATAAGAAGATCGATTATGTTCTTAAAAAACATAAGAGTTTTGAGTAGCTCTTTTGTTTTATAATTTATTCGTCTAACATTGTAATAAACATAATGTTTTAGTTTTGTACATTTGCATTTTGTAGCAAATATGCAGAGTGTTATTCCTCATTTGGTACCTCATTCGACTGTACTAGCAAATCATGAATTGTCTTTTTTCTACCAGTTGAAAATGGTGAGGTTAATTTGTGTCTGAGGGTAATTAGGTAATTTGTTCAGAGTTTTGTTGAAGTTTATAGGTATTTAATATTTTGAGTAGAGAGTAGAGGGAGAATTAAGCTGCCTGGTTGCAGTTAATTTTCATTACCCATATTTAATGCTGCTGGTTGGGTATTTATACCCTTACATCTGGGCTTTTATGGGTTTTTGGGTCATGTTTAATGGACCCGGGTCATGTTTAAAGACCCATGTGCTCTTAGAAAGGGAGCAAGCAGCTTAGTCAAGAAGTGTTTAGGTTTTTTAGTACTTTTGTCATAGTCCAAACAGTTTAATGGGCTAAGTGTTTGAAGTGGTCTGTCCGGTCCAGAGGCCTTAGTCCGATCTGTCCCTGTCCGGTGAGTAAGCAGAATTCGGACTCATCAGGAGCCCCTTTTTGAGGTGTTTGTTCAAATACCTTTGTCAAAAACCTGAAAAACAGTCTGATGTCAAGGGTAGTCTCAATCCGGACAGGCTTGCGTATCTTGTGGTTTTATCCGGACTGATAAAGCTTTGTGAATCCAAACAGTGTTTTGCCAGATTTTATGGGACACGTGTCGCTTTCTGGTTGGTTGCTTTAGCCGTTTTTTCACCTTGAATTTCGAACCCACCTTCTTTGAAAAGCAACCTCTTCATTTGAAGAGGGTGACATCATCGCCGTCTTTTAATCATTACATATCTTTTCGAATTCTCCTAGGAATCAAACTCCTTTTTCATATTTACTATAAATTAAAGCATTTTCTATTGTTTCACCATCACTCTCATATTTTACTCTGCAACTTTTCAAAGCTTTTTCTCTCCAAAGCAAAACTTTTACCCAGATTGTTTATGTTTACAGCGAGGAACGCTCTGATCAAAGGTGGGTGGCTCAACCTTTCTGAATTAGAAAAGGCGCAAAAGGTCGAAAGGGAAAGACGCATTGCAGCAGGATTACCCGTTTCGCCCATCGACAAGCCAGTGACTTCAGCCACAAAATCAGATCAAGGTTCTTCTTCCTCAAAAGGCACCAAGCCGAAAAAGCTATTTCAAACTAATCTCTCCCCCATTATCTCTGGTTCCTCGGTTCAAGAATTGGAACCTGTTGTTGAGCGAGGGGTAATAGTTACCAGCTTCAAAAATCCCTCCCCCTTCTTAACAATGGGGTCAGACACTGAAACCTCCCCTCAAAAGTTAACTGTCCGGAGAAAAGGCCGGCTGATCAAGGGTAAGGCCCCTAAGAGCACTCCTTCAAAATCGGGTGCCAAAGATAGCAGCACTGGGTCAGAAGTGCCCATCAGAGCTCCTAAGGACAGACTTTCCGGTCCGGAGGGTAGTAGTCCAAGTCTTCAAAGAGTACCATCCGCATCAGAGCCCGAACCGGAGGCCAAAAACCAGGGAAACACCGAAACTCAGCAGTCCGGAGACCGGGCTGAGCCAGATCTAAACCCTCCCCTTGCCACTGCTACTGAAAACCCCTCGTCGATCATGGAGGAAGTATTGGAGGACTCTGTCGAAGAGGCTCCATTTGAGTCTGAGCCATCCGGACAAACCAGTAGTGCTGTTGTTGCCAAAAAAGACAAAGGCAAAGAGAAGTTGTGTTTGAGGCATCCAGAGCTGCCGGAGAGTCTTGAAGGAAGGGTGGGGCCTTGTTTTCACAAGGTCAATGTCAAGTACCTCCTTGCTCTACAAAAGATTAACTACGCATTCATCCACACAGCTGAACTGGGCCGGATGCGTACGAAGTGGGGAATTCCGGAGAATGTGAAGATAAGGATCCCCATAAACCCAAAGACTCCCATGGACTGCAAATTGAGCGAAATTGTCATCTTCACAGAGCTGTTCAATTGGGGACTTAGATTCCCCTTGGACCCAAAAATTGTCAGATACTTCCATCTGATAAAGCTCTGTCCGAGCCAGCTGAGCCCCAATGCTTGGTACACTCTCATGTCCTGCATTATGGCTTCCAGGCTCTCCGGGTTTCCTCTACCAGTGGAGGAGTTTGCTGATGTGGCCAGTCTTTGCAGAAACCACCACATCCCCTTTTACCATTTCAATATGGGGGATAATCTCAAAACTCTAGATGACTTGCTAGAGGCGGAGAAGAATTAGAGGACCCAGTTTTGGTTTGCTAGTGGTGCTTGGGAGAATGGAAAGAAGATCAAGTCCGGAGTGAACCCAAGCCTTCTCACAAGCAGGTGGAGGAGTGATCGTAAGTCTCCTGCTTTATATTTTTGTCTTTTTTTTTAAAGTTAGTTTAAACTAATTGGTCTTACTTTTGCCTTAGCAGAACTGCCCAAGGAGTTCAGTGATTATTCGAAAACCGGGCAGATCACTTGCACCAAGATCAATGCTTGGGCCGCTGAGAAGTGGGGGAATCGGTTCCATGCTGCCTTCATAGGGGGCAACTTAGCCAGGTCTCACCTTTGGAACACCACAGGTCGGAGAGACCTAACTTGGGAAGAGCTCACCACCCAACCTCCTCCGGACGTAGTGCTCAAAAGAACGCATGAACCAGATGGGACGCTCTACCTGCCAGGCCGGGCCAAGGCCCCGAGCAAGATGAAAGGTAAAAAGAAAGGCAAGAAGGTGGTGGGTGGAACTAACCCTACTGAGGCGGAGGAGGATGCTCCAATAAATTCGGAGGGGCCAATCCCCAGCCAAATTGATGCTGCTCTCTTAGAAGTGGTGGAGCAGGAGACCGAAAGGCAAGAAGTGCACTCCCCAAAACCTCCAAGGGATTCCAAAAGAAATCGTAAACGGGGAGGTGAAAGCAAAGACAGGGAGGTCAAGAAGAAAAAGACCTCCAAGGGTGACGAGCTTTCTCTCCGGGCTCCGGAGCCTCCTTCCCAAGCTGATCCCACTGACCCAACACAAGCGGAGGAGATACCTGGTGACTTTCAAATCGATGAGGTCGAAGGGGGAGATCTGACATTGATGGGGTAGACATCACTGGTCTTGGTGGGCTTGGTGAGTACTTCATCAATCTCCCCAGAGACGATTTTGATGGGCCTTACCTCCCTCCGAGCACCTCAAACACAGTCACTTTAAATGGTAAGACCTTTATTGTTTCAAGTGAAAGGGATGCCATAGCCCACTCTTTATTAAGCAATGTTAAGCCTGTGCTCGACAAAATCCAAGCCAAGATCGATGCTAAGGGAGCAAGAGGCCAAAATCCAAGCCAAGATCGATGCTTATGCCAACAACGTGATCGACACTGTATGCCAAGGTAAGATCAGACATGGTCTTGCTCTTCCATGAGAAATTTCCGAAGAGGAACCTAGGGGATTTATGGCTTCATGTAGAGGTTGAAAACCTCCCATATCATACAATGGCCGAACGCGACCGGATTGGATTTTCTAGTGCATCTTCATCCGATGACAAAGAAAACACTGGGGAGAGCCCAAACGAAGAAAAAGATGATCCTAAGGGGAAGAAGAAGGTAGATGAAGCTGAGCCATCTTCGAAGGCTCAACCTTAATTTACGAATTATTTTTTAGTTTTCATGTTATTTGAACCAAAGTCCTTGGAAGGCCAAGGCATTCTTTTTTGTAAGTGTGTCCGGTATCTGACCGGATAGATCCTTTACTCTGTTTTGACAATTTGAAAGTCCTTGGAAGGCCAAGGCACTTAAATTATTTTAATGAATACCCTTGTTTTGCACAATTCTCACCTTCTTTAATAGTCTGTTCCAATTTTGATGGCTAGAGTTTAAATAGCCCTTAGTTATTTCATAGTGAGAGTTTTTAAATTCTCCGATGACGAATGTTTAAGTGGTCATCACTCTTTTATTTCAATCCGGATGGTGTGACAAAAGACAAAACACTTCAGAAAAAACTTTTAAGAAGGCATCAAATTTTAAAAAGGCCGGACACCTCATTAAAACCTCCCTGTGCCACCAGGGAGGAAAGAGTATGCCCCCAAATATTTACATGGATGTTCAAACAAGTAAATATTTACACAAATGTTACTCCAAGTACATCCGGAGATGTTCGATATTCCAAGGGTGGGTCAAAACTCTTCCATCCTTGTCTTCTAGCCAATATGTTCCAGGTTTAAGCCTTTCAACAACCACATAAGGTCCTTCCCAAGTTGGGGCAAATTTTCCGAGCTGATTTTCTTTAATGTGCAAGAAGACTTTCCTCAATACTTTGTCCCCCGACTGGAAATCTCTTCTTTTAACTTTAGAAGCAAATCTGCTTCTCATCAAACCCTGATAGTGTGCAACTCTAAGGAGAGCTTTAACTCGTCTTTCTTCCACTAGATCGAGCTGACCTCTGATTGCCACTTCGTTAGCGCATTCGGAGAAGTGGTGAACACGAAATGATGGGAGAGTTGCCTCTATGGGAGCCACTGCATCCATCCCGTAGACCAAAGCAAAAGATGACTCCTGAGTTGCAGCCCCAGGTGTTGTCCGGTAGGCCCACAAGACCTCTTGTAAATAACTAGGCCACTTCCCAGCAGCCCCTTCCAAATTCTTCTTTAACTCGGACAGAATAGTTCTATTAGCTACTTCAACCTGGCCATTTGCTTGTGGGTGGAAAGGTGAGGAGGAACAATGTTGTATACCCCTTGAGGCACATAAACTCTCCATTTCCCTATTGTCGAATTGTGGCCCATTATCTGTTGTTATCTTTTGTGGGACACCAAATCTGCAACAGATATTGGATAAAATGAATTTTATGAAAACTTTTGATGTTGTTCCTGCTAGAGGGGCTGCTTCAATCCACTTCGAAAAGTAGTCTATAGCAACAATTATAGTTTTGCGCCCTCCGGATGCCATAGGGAGAGGTCCCACTAAATCCAACCCCCATCGAGCAAAAGGTATAGGCTCAGAAATCGACTCTAAAGGAATGGCTGGGACACGAATTTCATTTTTGTACCTTTGGCATGGGTCACATCTTCTTACCGGCTCCTTAGCATCTTTCATGATAGATGGCCAATAGTAGCCGGCCAGTAAAACTCTCCTCGTTAAAGCCCTGAATCCACAATGAGCTGATCCCTCACCATCATGCAATTCAGAGAGGACTACCTGAGACTCATCATCCCCCAAACAGTGCAGAAGAGGTTTACTGTAAGACTTTTTATATAGAATATCTCTCAGTATGATAAAACCACGAGCCTTGTGTTTCAATTTTCTTGCCAGTGATTTATCCGGAGGCACGACGCCGTCGGAGAGGTATTGCAAGAGAGGAAATCTCCAATCTTGAGGTTGTTTCATTTGTATTTTAAAAATTTCTTCTTCTTTACCCATACCAAGTTGAATGGAGGGGCTCTCCAGCACATGGATCCATGGATACGACTCTGTATACGTTATGGTTGCCAATGAATCTGCTAACTCATTCTCTGTCCGGGGTATATGTTCGTAAATAATGCTCTTAAACTTGAGTGCTTCATTTTTAAGAAGAAGTAAATACTTCACTAGCTGCTCCTTTTTAGCCTCAGATTGACCTTGGGCATGGTGGATAAGAAGCTGGGAGTCACTCAGTAGCTTGACCCTCTTAGCCCCACAGATATAGGCTAACTTTAACCCAGCTATAGTCGCTTCATACTCAGACTCATTGTTGGAAGCCCTGAAAGCAAAACATATAGCTTGGTACATTTTGTCTCCATATGGAGAAGTCAAACATACCCCTGCACCACATCCCATAGTACTGGACCCACCATCCGTCCGGACGACCCAGACCTTTTTAGCTTTCATGTCAGTAGCCTGCTCTGAATCTCTATCGGAGTGAAATTCAACCAAAAAATCAGCCACAGCTTGGGCCTTAACTGCCGTTCGAGGAGCAAAATCTATGTCGAAATCCCCCAATTCTACTGACCACTTTGTCATCCTACTTGAAACGTCTGCCTTTTGGAGGACATTCTTCAAGGGAAAAGATGTCCGGACGATGATAGGATGAGCCTGGAAATAAGGCCTCATTTTTCTTGCAGCTATTACCAGGGCTAATGCTAACTTCTCAAGTTTCAGATAACGCCTTTCTGCATCTATCAAACTCTTGCTGATGTAGTATACTGGATGGGGGTAATTATCCACTTCTCTCACCAACACAGCACTGATGGCACAACTTGAAACTGGCAAATATACGAAGAGTGTCTCCCCATCAATTGGTTTAAACAAGGTTTTAGGGGAGGACAAATGCTTCTTGATCTCATCGAAGGCCTCATCACACTGTGAGGTCCAATTAAACCCCTTTGCACCCTTCAAGGTTTGAAAAAATGGGGCGCACCTGTCCGAAGACCTTGAGATGAATCTGTTCAGAGCAGCTAACCTCCCCGTTAGCCGTTGTACTTCTTTAATATTTCGAGGAGGCTCCATGTGGAATAGAGGATTAAGCTGGTCCGGATCGGGCTGTATCCCATGCTCACTTATAATATAGCCTAGAAACTTCCCGGATTGAACTCCGAACACACATTTTTCTGGATTTAACTTTAAATTCACTTTCACTAAGTTGGTAAAAGTTTCTTGGAGGTCAGCCAAGTGCAATTGCTCATCCACACTCTTCACCATCATATCATCGATGTATACTTCCATATTTCTTCCAATCTGATCAGCAAAGGCTTTGTTCACCAATCTCTGATAAGTAGCCCCAGTATTTTTCAACCCAAATGGCATCACCTTATAGCAATGAAGACCCCTGTCAGTGACAAATGTGGTATGCTCTTGATCCTTTGGATCTACTTAGATCTGATTGTATCCGGAGAAAGCATCCATAAAGGACAGTAGTTTGTTCCCAGAGGTGGAGTCTACTAGTTGGTCAATCCGGGGAACTGGATACAAATCTTTCGGGAAAGCTCTATTGAGATCTGTGAAGTCAATGCACATGCGCCACTTGCCATTTTTCTTTTTCACCAGGACCGGATTGGCAGTCCACAAAGGATATTGAGACTCCTTGATATGCCCCATCTTTGTGAGCCTGTCAACCTCTTGTACAATGACATCGGCCTTTTCCTTGAAAAAAGCCCTTCTCTTTTGTACTACTGGTGCTATGTCTTTCCGGACGGATAGGTGATGTGATATCACATCTGCTGGTACCCCAGTAACATCTGCATTGCAGCAAGCAAAAACGTGCTGATGGCTCTTCAAAAACTTTAGCATCTCACTTTTCAAACCGGGTGGCATCTTAAACCCTATCTTGATACTTTTTCCTTCTTCTAAACAATGTGTCTCTACCTTTTCGACTGGTATTAACACTTCAGGGGTCTCTCTGGGGTCATCAATTTCACCCTCACCCCCAGAAATCCCCTTAAATTGCTATTGCTCGTTGATACGAACTGCTCCCAGCGTCCGGGGAGCCAGGGCTGTAGCATAACATTCCCTCGCAACCTTTTGACTGCTCCGGACAACTCCCACCTGTCCATGAACAACATATTTCAAACATTGGTGGACTGTTGAAGCCACTGCATGCATCCTAGAGAGCCAAGACCTCCCTAAAATAGCATTATAGCAAGTGGGACAATCCACCACAATAAAAAGTATCCAGACCATCTTCTTGAAATGGCCTTTGCCCAACAAAACTTCTTCTTCGAACTCCCCGATCACATCTGCTGAGCTGCCAGTAAAGCCCACAATTGATCTGTTCGAACTCTGAATTACAGCTGGATTTTTCATTCTCTTGTATGTGGTTAAGAAAAGGATATTGGCTGAGCTTCCAGTATCCACCAAAATTCGTCTTATGTCATTGCCCCCAATGGATGCTCCTATAACAACAGCATCTTCATGAGGGCCAGCTATATCTCTCAAATCATCTTCATCAAAAACAATGAAGGGGAATGGAATTTTCGACTGATAGGAAGTCATGCCTCCCTCTAACTGGGTGGCCAAAGTATGAACGTGCCTCTTCCTCGAAGAAGCAGTAGGAGCTGTCATAGTACCCCCTCCGAAAATTATAAGGGACTCAAAAAACTTAATGAGACCGAAGACTGTCCTAAAACGCTCCTCAATTGCACCCACTCTATTTCGAGTTGGATCAGGATCCAGGTATTCAGATTCCACATCAAACCTCTCGATTATAACCATGGCTCCCTCGGGAGCAGCATTACTTGGACCAACCCGGTGAGTATTGTCACACCTGTTACCTCATCTTTTTTTGACATAAGCCCCCAGCTTTCCCCTTTCGATCAAGTTCTGAACGTCTTGTTTCAAAGCTATACAATCATCGGTGGTATGGCCAATATCATTGTGATATTGGCAAAAAAAGTTATTGCGATGCTCTCTAGGAGATTGCAGTGTGGCTGGTATTCTATAGTGCACCTCTCCCTTAGTTTTATCATAAATGATGGCCACACTTTCTTTTAATTCTGCAAACCACTCCGGTTGGACCCATGGCCCTCTCTTGTTTCTGGATTGCTGACTCTGAGCAGGAGCAGCTAGCTGAGACTGAGCTTTGGCCTTACCGTGCCCCTGTCCGGTCTCCTTTGCCTTGTTCTCGGACTGATTCTGGTTGGGATTCGGTGCCACCGGGGTAGACCTCACCTGCATGTGCACCCTGGTTTTCTTCGTTTCATCAACGTTAATCTGTTTTCCAACCTGATTCAGCAACCCTCCCCAGGTCATGGCCTTCTTTCTGGTCACTGAATCAGCTAAATTACCAAGGTTCAAGTCCTGTCTTAAGGATGCTATTGCCACTTGCTCGAAGCAATCAGCCAACCCATTCTTGGTGTTCACAAAACGACTTATATATTCTTTTAAGGATTCATTTGGTTCCTGGGCACAATGGATTATTGTGTCTCCATTGCCCTTTAACTCTTTACTCCCTATGAACTGCCTTCGAAAGGCCACCCAGAAGGTATCGAAATTCTTGATACAACCCTGTGGTAGGCTGTTATACCATTTTAGAGCACTCCCCGTAAATGATTGGGAGAATGCTCTGCAAAGTAGCTTATCATCGTCGTCAAATTTCATCATAAAGTTTTTAAATTGTTCCAAATGGTTGTCCGGATCAGTACTGCCATCGTACTTTTCCATTTTGGTGCTGTCAAACCTTTTAAGGAGGTTTCCGGACAGAATTTTGGAAGATAATGGAGATTGCCTCCAATTTCTGCCACGACTGAACACAGTATCCTCATTGGGAGTTGCAAAGATACCTGGTTCATCGTGAAAAGCGAAAGGATCCATCAGCATCCGGTCCACATGCGTCCGGCTATGAGATGACCCTTTACCAATATTCTTCTTCATCTTTCCATGTCTATCTCTTTTTCTTGAATATTTTTTAATCTGCTTTTGCTTCTTTTTAGTTCGACCCTCATCGCTGCTAGAGGATAAGGATTCTTCAACTCCTTCATCATCCGAAGAGTTATCAGAAGATTCTGAGCTTGAGTCAGAACTCTCCACTGGCTTAGACCGGTGAGACTTTTTGGAGCTAGCAGGAGTCTTTTTGGTACTCACATGAGTCTTTGAAGGCTCATGCTCTCTAAGGCTATCGGTGTGATGAGCAACCGACGCTTTTGACTTTTCTTTCATGCCCATCTTAGCCTTTTCTGCCCTCAGAGCTTCTATCTCACCCTTTAATCTATCACCCTCTTCGATACTGTACTCATCGTTTTCTCCCACCACTTCGAGCAAATTTGGTGGTACTTCCGGGGCGTCCGAATTCATTCGGACTGATTTTTCTTGCTGGTTTTGAATGCTTGATTCAGGCACCTTCTTCTCCCACTATGGTCGCCAATTGGGTGAGGTTAATTTGTGTCTGAGGGTAATTATGTAATTTGTTCAGAGTTTTGTGGAAGTTTATAGGTATTTAATATTTTGAGTAGAGAGTAGAGGGAGAATTAAGCTGCCTGGTTGCAGTTAACTTTCATTACCCATATTTAATGCTGGTGGTTGAGTATTTATACCCTTACATCTGGGCTTTTATGGGTTTTCGGGTCATGTTTAATCGACCCGGGTCATGTTTAAAGACCCATGTGCTCTTAGAAAGGGAGTAGGCAGCTTAGTCAAGAAGTGTTTAGGTTTTTTAGTACTTTTGTCATAGTCTGAACAATTTAATGGGCTAAGTGTTTGAAGTGGTCTGTCCGGTCCGGAGGCCTTGGTCCGATATGTCCATGTCCGGTGAGTAAGCAGAAGTCGGACTCATCAGAAAATAACACTGGTTCTTCTTCCTTTTTTTCTAGTGACCCACTAAACATCGCATACCTGTTTGATAGTTTTATGTCGTTCATCACATGATTTTCTAACCCTAACTTACGTGCGAGCCATATTTTAGACTTTTTCTTGCACTCGGAGTGCTGTAAAGATCAAATATACTGATTGTTTTGAATCATTTCTTTCCCGTTGATAATGAAACTTGCATCTTAGTTTCGAAAAAACCTGATGATGAAGTCGTCTTTAGGAATTCTAAAAATGACAAGAGTGAAAGAAGTGAGCCTACACATCTTAAATTACTCCATTCACTAAAGGTGCTAAACAAAAGGTTAATATGGAGGAAGAGGTTCTTCAATACAACCACCTGCTACCATATTTTCTCTTGGCAGTACTTTCTCTTTGTCTGAGGCTATCCTTTCGTGGACATTTAATGGTAATATTGCTTCTAATAGTGAAATGGTTCTTAATGTTTCGTACCTTATATCTTCTGATTTTTTTTATCTTCCTTTGTTTTTTAGATAATCAGACCGGTGAGGTTATTGCTAAGTTTTGTGTTATCAAAAGATGTAGGCGTTTCCTCTTCCTATGTATCTTTAGGAATTAGTTGGTCGTCATTTAAATCTTGGATTTGAGGTTATTACTTATCCTATTTTATCTCATTGTTCATTTTTTTAATTCTTGTTTTATTATAATTTTCTCTTTTGGTTACAATATATTTTCAATGAGTTGATAATGTGCCATCACGCTCACGTTTTTTTTATATTTTCAATTACTTCTCCTATTTTATCTCATTTTTTGTTGTTTTTAATTCTTGTTTTATTATAATTTTCTCTTTTGGTTACAATATATTTTCAATGAGTTGATAATGTGCCATCACGCTCACGTTTTTTTTATTTTCAATTATTTTCAATCGGTTACAATATAATTTTCTATTTTGGTTATTACTTCTCCTATTTTATCTCATTTTTTGTTGTTTTTAATTCTTGTTTTATTATAATGTTCTCTTTTGGTTACAATATATTTTCAATGAGTTGATAATGTGCCATCACGCTCACGTTTTTTTTATATTTTCAATTAGTTGATATTTTCAAAGTGTATCTTACAAAATCTTCATGTTTGTTTGGATGGTGCTTCCTCTATTGATAAACAACCTGATATAAGGAATGCTCTTTTATCTGGTACTGAGAGAGAGGATGCTGCAAACAATACTTAATGGAAGCGTAGAGAATGAGAAGTTTTTATCTCTTTAGCTAAAATCTTAGACTGATATTTAAACAATAAGTCTTTTGCTTTATCAAAAAAGTCAAATTTACTAAGACTTCAATCGAAAGTTTGGACTTGTAGAAGATTTAACTTCTTTGTCAACCATGTATATTTTGTCTAATTAATATTAATTTGCTATAAAATATATTTTTGGTACTCATGTCGAATGCTATTTTTGTGATTGCTAACCTGATTTTATTTTGTCAGAGTTGAGAATAGTGGGTGTCAGGTTGCTCCCAACTGTTTTGAGGATTATTACAAGAGTAATAAGGATACGCCCTGGGCAGAGGGTACCTTAGTTCCGATGTTTTTTCCTAACAGTCTCTAGGTTTTTTTAGCTTTGTATACAATTTTTATTTTTATCATATATTTTCCCCTTTGTTGTAATTTTATTTTCAGCAATATATCTTTATATTACATTTTTATACCATCACTCTTTTATATTTTTTGTGGATGAGTCATGTGCTTATAACAGAGTTTCAAATGCTCTACCTTCCAAGGCTTCCAAACTTAGTTTCTTTCTTCATCCAACAAAGTGTATGCTCTTGGCTTTATTTTTGCTTCTACCGTAAACAGTCATTCCCAAGTTGGATTTAGTTTTTAAGTCTTTTTTGTGTATGCTGAAATAATCTTCTTATCACTTTATCCAATGGTTCAGAAATCCTGAAACAAACTTTGGAATTATATATATTCCTCATCAATTCCTTGTAGTGATATAACTGAAGGTGTGTTGATCATCATTTTTTTATTAAGTCAATTATCTCTCTTTTGATAATTATTTTCCTCATTATAAGGTACAACCCTATGGGATGGTGTAGTTATTTATATTGGTACTACTGCCTCCATACCATATACTATAGAAATTGCTGTTTCTTTTGTGGAAGTCCTTTGTGTCGTCCGATACGATCATAAAACGTCTTATAGGATCTTCAGCCAATTTTTGTTGCTTTATCCAACATCTTCTTGATGCCTTCAATTATTGTTATGGTAGATGCTTCGACTTGTCTTTTTGCTTGATGATGAAAATGAGAAGATAATATTTGCTTAATTCCCATATCTGCGCAATATTGTGTGACAATACCATTTTGGGACCGTGTTCCATTTTTAGCGATGATAAATCTCAGAGTACCATACCTACAACATATACTTTCTTTTAGAAGGAAATTACTTTTTATGTCGTTATTTGTTACACCGGTTTTGCTTCTACCATTTTTGGAGAAGTAATCTACTATGATTAGATATGTCTTCTTCCCAAATCCATCGAGAATGGTCCTACAATGTCCATACTATACCTCTTAAATGGAACGGTTTCTATTTTCTCCTTGTGTAACTATTTCATTACGAAGAGTGCTTCATCCATTCCTAAACATCTTAACAATGGTTGTGAGAATCATCTTTTTTACAATGTGTCTCCTGCCCACGCATATCTTATGGATATTCTTGTTATGTTTCTTCCATTCCTTCTGTATTAGGATAATATCTCGTGTATGAAGCAATCTTTTATTGGTGTTCACCTATCTTCCTTATCTCCTTCATCTTCTATCACCATTACCTTTTTGGTTGTGACTGCTGAAAGGAAGCATTTGATAAAGTGATTGATGTTTTTTTCCTGTAATATTATGCATGGTGTTGATGATGTAAATGCTAAAGAATCTAATGCGTTGGAAATTACATTATGTGCTATTGGAACTTGTTTGAATTCGACATGGTTGAATTGAGAAGAAAAACAGTGTAGCTATTTGAAGTATTAGATAATGTTGTCTTTTTGCTTGGGCATGTCATGTTATTTGGCTAATGATTACTTTGGAGTCAGTTAGAAGTATTACTTTTTTTACTCCGCATATTTGTTTTCAAATGAAGTCATGCAATAACATCATTGTATTATGCTTCATTGTTTGATGTTGAGAAGCCTAACAAAATGGATTGGTTTAGAATATCACCATATGGGGAGGCAAGTTGTATTCATGCCCCTAAGACTTGATTATAACTTCCTAAGACAGTTCCATCTTTCCATGTGTTTTCTAGATCATCATTTAGAACGATCGATCTTTCAGATTATAATTCTATCATAAAGTCATCTAAGGCTCACAATTTTATTATTTTTCTATGTTTGAATTTAATATCATAATCTCATAGTTCTACTGAACACTTAGTTAATCTTCTCGAGACGTCAAGTTTTTGCAATACATTTTCTTAGGGGGGAGAAGGTTCACATAATTATAATGCATGCTTGAAAATACAGTCTCATTTTCCTAGTCGCTACTACCAATGCTAGAGTTAATTTTTCTATTTGCAAATACCTAGTTTTTGTTGGCTGTAAAGATTTAGCTGCATAGTATACGACTTTTGATTTTCTTCAATCCTATCTAATTAAGACTGTGATTACAGCATTATTTGATACTACCAAATACAAGTACAAAGCTTCCCCTTGCTTTTTCTTCATCAGTACATCTGGCAATGCTAAGATATTTTTTGATGTTGTTGAATGCCTCTTTGCACTCTAGAGTCTCTTGTAAATTTTCTACTCCTTTTAGTATTTGGAAAAATGGTTCGACATTTGTGCGAAGATCATTACAAAAACCTGTTCAGTGTAACTAATCTACCCGTTAAGAATTGGATTTGTTTTACATTTCCTAGTTCCTCCATTGATTCTAAGTTAGTGAGTTGGGTTGGATCTGCTTCGATATATTTTTCGCTTACAATTTATCTTATAAATATTCATGATTAAACACCGAAGGCGCATTTTTTAGGATTTAACTTAAGATTCACACCTCTAAGGTTTAAAATATTTCAACAAGGTTTTTCGGATATGCCTATAAATTTTTACCTATCCGTGTTTTAAATATTTTATTTACTAACTTTTGATAGGTTATTCTAACATATATTTTTTGTAATCCGAATGGTATTACTTTATAGCAACGTAACCCCATTTCTATGATAAATATCGTGTGTTCTTGATAGTATTCATTTATTTGGATTTAATTGTAACTTGCGGAATCATCCATAAATGATATCATTTTTTTCCTTGATGTCGCATCTACAAACTGGTCGATTCTTGGTAGTCGCAAATGGTCTATCAATCATGTTTTATATAATTCTGTGAAGTTCACACATATTCTCGATTTTTTTTTCTTTTTGATCAAGATAGGATTCAATATCCAAAATAAATAATGAGACTCTCTTATGTGTTCTGCAACCATTAGTTTTTCATCTTGGTGATGATTGTCACCGTTTTTTTTGTTGAGAATATGACCTTATTTTTTGTATTATCGGTCCAAAATTATTTTTGATATTTAAATAGTGACATATGACATTGGGTTGGACTCCTCTTACATTATGTGTACTACAGGAAAATATATCTAGGTTATTTTTCAAAAAAATTAAAATTTTGTACATGAGATCAATTGGTATGTTTCTGCAAATCTTTTAAATTTTCCCTTTTTCCACGATAACTCCATCCACTTCTTCCCCCGGTTGAATTGATCAAGGGTCTTCCTTAGGGTCTTCTACTTCTTCCAAGACGACTCCTTCATTCTCTAACTTCTATGCTTGGACAGATATTGATGTTGCATAAATTTACCTCTTTGGTTTCCTCTTATTACGGTCACTCTACAATTAATGGGATATCTTATACATTAGTGTATTGTAAAAACACAACATGTATTTTTCTAGCCATCGTCGATCAAGGATTATGTTATATAGATAAATCACATCTACTACCATAAAAGATATATCACCTTTTTACAGAATTCTTGTTTTCCTAGTGCTACATCTAGAGTTAACTCTCCCAAGACTGTTGTATTTGCACATGTAAACCCTCTCAAGACTCTTTGGCTTTGGATCAACACTATTGATCTTCTCATTCTTTCATATGCTCATATGTATAGGATATTTTCTGAACTACTCGTATCGATCACCACTCTCTTGATCTTTATATTGGCTAATTTAATGTGATTAGTACCGCACCGTTTTTGGTATAATCTACTCCCAAATCATCATATTTGAATAAACTATCTGGAGAAAACTTATATTTATTTCCTAAGATAGATTACACTTAACTTAATGTAATTTTTTTATTTTTTACTATTCACTCTAACCCAAGTTAAGAATAATTTCATATTATTTATATAGTAGTTTTGATTATGGGGTGTCCTAAGTAGGTGTCTCCTCAATTGTGCAGTATTTTCTAGCTTTTTTGGTGCTTTTTCAAAATCGGGTATGTCTTTTTTGTTGCGGTTTCGTATGGTATTATGTGCTTTATTCGTACGATGTCAGATATGGTCTTTATACTTGTCAGGCATGCCGATCGTACCATTAGTGGGACGAAAAGATGAG
Organism: Limnanthes douglasii subsp. nivea; assembly: GCA_036936605.1. NCBI lineage: Eukaryota > Viridiplantae > Streptophyta > Magnoliopsida > Brassicales > Limnanthaceae > Limnanthes > Limnanthes douglasii. The sequence goes on along the minus strand of JAUPFV010000001.1, from coordinate 198,648,259 downwards.
AGATTTGGTCATGGTGTAAAGAACACTTGGCCATAAAGGCTAAGTCCTTAGTCTAGTCATGACGTAATCACACTTGATTGATGGATTGGTGCATGACCACATCTTTGATCGCGTTGTAGCGTGCAATCAACGTGTTTGGTTATTTGGCCCATGACAAGGTATTTGGTCATATTCTAGCGCACAAAAATATTATAATAAAGTCTTTTATAGCGTCGTAGAGAGTGACTAGACTATAATAACGACTTGGCCACAAGAGACAAGTCCATGGCCGCTTCACGACGTGTGACTTGAAAAGTCAAAGACTTGGCCAAGTCTTGGTCACCTCGTAGCACACAAACATATTATAATAATGACTGAACCACACGAGCCAAGTCCTTAGTCACGATATTGCGTGCGACCAACAAGTCCCTAATAGCACCGTCGAACGCGACAAGGTTATAACAATGACTTGATCGGAGGCCAAGTCTCTAATTGCAGCACCGCGTAACCAGGTTATTTGAACGACTTGGCATGTATGGCCAAGTCCCCGGTCGTTCGGTGGCATGTGGCCATACATTAACAATAAATTGGCTATAGAGACCAAATCATTGCTTGGGCCATGACATAAGACCGAATATTTGGTTGTGCCTTGCGACTAAGCCTTATTGAAGACTTGGCCTATTACCAAGTTCCTTTTCGCGCGGTTTGTGCGTGATCATGATTTGAGTCACGACTTGGCTATGGAGTCAGGTCTCTGGTCCCGTTTTGGTGCGCGACCATACGCTTTTAATGGTTTGTGACCAGAGGTGGAAAACGGTTCAAATCACGAATCGTCAGAACCGCGGTTTGCGGTCCTGGCGGTTTATGGTCCTAACAGTTTGCGGTCCCGGCGGTTTACTCCTTATGCGGTTCTGGCGTTTTGCGGTCCTAACGGTTTGCGGTCCTTGCGGTTTGCAGTTCTAATGGGTCAGTTTCGCAGTTTACCCACCAGAAAAACCATTTGGGCATCGTTTATCAAAATAATTTATAATATTATTTAAAATTAATTTGTAAATGTTAATTGAATCTAATTTCAATAATTGAGATATGTACAATAAAAACGAGCTAATTATGCTATTTAATGTATTTTAATTTAAATATTATATCATTTTAATCGAAATTCTATAAAAAAATAATTATAATATGATTTTGATATGTTGATTATATTTATATATCTAAGATATTTTATTTAATATTAGGTAGATATTAAATAAAATATATACATCTAATTGTATTTTGATTACAACTTTGAGTATTATTGAAAATATTTTTAAGATTATAAAATTAATAATTTGATTGTCTTAAACAAGATATCCTAAACAATATAATTGTAATATGACTTGTATATTGTTTGATTATATTTAGATATTTAAGATATTTTATTTAATATTAGATACATATTAAATAATATATACCTATTAGACATATAATTGGATTCTAACTTTAAATTATTAGGTAGTTCTCTAAATCTTTCAAGCTTGAAGTGTATATGTTTAGATGATTTAAATAGTTTACGGCTATTATTTTTCCCTAATACTTCGAATTCTCTATTTATAATAGTTCGAAGAAAAACTGGATTTAAAAAAAAAGAATAGTTCGAATTCTCTATTTATAAAGTTATAATTTTTTTTAAATAATAGTTCGAATTCTTTATTTATATAGTTTTTTTAAAATGTTAGTTCGAAATCCTATATATAGAGTTTTGATTTTTTTTTAAATAGTTCAAATTGCATACTTATAAAAAAAATACTATAAAAAATTATTTATTTTTTTAAAAACAGCCGTGGATGACGTCAGCAAATGACGTCATCCATGACGTCACCCGTGCGGACCATCCGGTCAGACGTGCAGATGGTCCGCACGGTTCAAAGTAAAATGGCTAGTTAAATTAAACTAGCTGTAGCGGTCCGGGGAATTTACCGTCCGGGCGTCCGGACCATCCGGATGGTCCGAATTTTATTTTTTTTCAAAATTTTTGAATTTTTTTGGGTCCCCCTATAAATAAAGGAGATCCCAACTCCAAACTCACACACTCTCTAAATCTAATCTACATCTCTCTAAATCTCTCTACTTGTTCTAGAATTTCTATAAAACTCTACTTTCTTATTTTACATATTGTAGTTCTACTTTCGAAATAGTTAGATTTTTTTTCCAAAAAATAATTGGTATTAGTTTTCATTAGTTATTATTTGTGATTATCCCAAATTCCTAATGGCATTTTATGTTTTCAACAACAGGTTAGGACAAGCAACTCCGAAAACTGATTTTTCAGAATTTTCTTCCTTTATGATGTCTCCTCCACCCGAGAGGGATCTGATCACACGACGCGTCAACTCTGCCAGTGCACCTACAAATATGAGTAAGACCGTCAAACAAACTTTTAGTTTCAAGATAACCGATAAGGAGAGACGAAGCGTTAAACCTGCGAGTACTACACGTACGACTTTGAGTAAGACCGCCAAACAAACTTTTAGTTTCAAAATGGTCGACAAGGTGACACGAAGTGTCAAACACCCGACTATAACTAAGAGTAAGACCGTTGTTCCTAAACAAAGTTTTAGTACGAAGACAAAGATGGTCGATTTGATTGCTGCTGCGTTAAGTAAGGTTAATTGTGAGACTCGAGGACAAGTTTTAGGAGATCCTTTACAAATTGCAGTTACTGTTGAGAAAGTTTTGCGTCTTAAAAAAATGGCTAGCGACAAGAGACTAAAAAATGTATTTTAATTTGAAATCATTTGTACAACTCCTTTCCGCAAGAGTATAAACTCTGAACGACTAAATAAAAAAAATTATCTTTTATTATAATAAGGAGTTGTACTATCAAATAATTATAAGATAACATTTTTATTAAAATAATAATAATAACAACATAACTTGTTATATTAAATATTTTAATATAACTTGTAATATTTTAGCATGATAAAATCTGATTTTGGTTTAAAAAATAATAAAGAACACTTGTAATATTTAAAACCAAATCACAATAATAATATTCAAAACGTAATATTAAAATTAAAACAATATAACTTGTAATATTTTAGCATGATAAAATCTGATTTTGGTTTAAAAAACAATAAATAACACTTGTAATATTCAAAACCAAATCACAATAATAATATTCAAAATTTAATATTAAAATTATAACAATATAACTTGTAATCTTTTACCATGATAAAATCTAATTTTGGTTTAAAAAATAATAACAAACACTTCAAAATGTAATATTAAAATTAAAACAATATAACTTGTAATCTAGTACCATGATAAGATCTGATTTTGGTTTAAAAAATAATAACAAACACTTGTAATATTTAAAACCAAATCACAATAGTAATCAAAATATAATATTAAAATTTGTAATATTTTAACATGATAAGACATAGTTTTGCTTTGTAACATAATATCAACATTACTAATATTGGATCCCAAAACATAATAATAATATTCAAAATGTAATAATAACATAAGTAATATTAAAAAATTTGGATTATATAATAATTACAACACTTAAAATATTAATAACCAAAACAAATTAATACTAACGAAAAATTAATAATAATTTTATAATCATATACAATATCTCAATATTTTTTAAATATAACTTAATATATGATTTTGGCTATAAAATAATTAAAACACTTATAATATTTACAAATAAACCGCGGTTTGCGGTCCTAACGGTTTGTGGTCCTAACGGTTTACTCCTTATGTGGTCCTGGCAGTTTGCGGTCCTAACGATTTGCGGTCCTTGCGGTTTGCGGTCTTTGCGGTTTGCAGTTCTAATGGGCCACTTAAACAGTTTACAGCCGGTTTACAAACAGTTCTCCACCTTTTAACCGCGACCTTTCATTTCTTACAAAGCTTTTACTCTAGTGTGCCTCCCAAGGCTATTTTTTTCGACACTTGGTTATTTTATTATGTCATTTTTTCTTTTCATCACGAGTCTTTTCACCATATTTTGCTACGTGTCAGTTAAAGAAAGACTATTCGGCTTCTTTGTTTTCTATATATTTTTTACCATTTCATTATTTTACTTTGATTTTTACCTACAGCTAGAGATGACAAATGGTTCTGAAACCGCGGTTAAAAGCTGGAGAGCTGTTTATAAACCGAGGTTAAACTATTTAACTGGCCCATTAGAACTGCAAACCGCTAGAACTTCAAACCGTTAGGACCACAAATCGCCAGAACCGCATAAGGAGTAAACCGCCAGGACCGCAAACCGTCAATACCGCAAACCGTTAGGACTCCAAACCGTGGTTTATTTGTAAATATTATAAGTGTTTTAATAAGTTTATAACCAAAATCATATCTTAAGTTATATTTAAAAAATATTGAGATATTGTATATGATTATAAAATTATTATTACATTTTGGTTAGTATTAATTTGTTTTGGTTATTAATATTTTAAGTGTTGTAATTATTATATAATCCAAAATTTTAAATATTACTTATGTTATTATTACATTTTGAATATTATTAAATATTATTATTATGTTTTGGGATCCAATATTAGTAGTGTTTGATGAGTCCGAATTCCGCACGCTCTCCGGACAAGGACAGATCAGTCCAAGGGCTCCGGACCGGACATATCACACGGACAAGACAGATCACTTTGAACACTATGACCATGGGACTGTTCGAACTATGACAAAAGTACTAAAAAACCTAAACACTTCTTGACTAAGCTACTTGCTCTCCTACTTAGAGCTCATGGGTCTTTGAACATGAGCCGGGTCCATTTAACATGACCCGAAAGCCCATAAGGGCCCAAACATCAGGGTATAAATACCCAACCACCTGCATTAAGTGTGGGTAATGAGAATTAACTGCTACCAGGCTCCTTAATTATCTCTCTACTCTCTACTCTAAACACATAACACCCACACACTACTATAAATCACCAACCAAATTACTAGCCTACCCTCAGGCGATTATTATCCTCACCAGTGTTGATATTATGTTACAAACCAAAACTATATCTTATCATGCTAAAATATTACAAATTTTATGGTTATAATTTTGGGTCAAGCTATATATACCCAAATGTGGTTTAAGTATACCCAATTTTGAGTTTACCCAAATGTGGTATAAGTTTACCCAAATTTTGACAAAAATACCCTTTTCTATGTATATAAGGGTTTTTTTACTAACCTTCATCCACCTCATTTTTTTCTCTTACACTCTCTAACTTCTCTCTAAAACCTTCAAGTTCTCTCTAATTTATCCGGCGAACTAAAATCCGGCAAACTAAAATATGGAAACTTAGTCTTAATATCAAAATTAGGGTTATGGTTGAATTAGATAAAAAAATCATAATTTTAGGGTGTTTGGAGGGTCCGCACCGACCGGTACAGAGGGGTCGTACCAGTCGGTACGCCCCCCATTTAGCTTTGGTACGCTCCGTCTTTGCTGCCGGTCATTTTCCGGCCGAAAAATGGCCTCCAAACACCCTAAAATTATGATTTTTTAATAATTAAATCTTTAATTTTTTTTAAAAAAAACTTCCGAAAAAACAAGTTTTGATTTTATATTTTTATTAGAAGAAGTTTTAAAAAAATTTGAAAAGAGTTTGAATGTTCTTGAGGCAACTTTGAATGTTCAAGAACAATTTGAAGAATTTCATAAAATTGTAGTAATATGGGGTTTGATCTAGTAGAGAGTTGTGTTTTTTTGGTATACATAGCCAAATAGATTATTTTTTGAATTGGGTGTATCTAGGATATACTTAGTGTTTTTTTACTTAGTGGCAATTCAGATATTAAATGAAAGTTCAAGGGTTTTTTTGTCCTAAAAAATTCAAACAAAAGTCAACTGCGTTTTTTGGGTATACTTAAACCACATTTGGGTATATATAGCCATACCCTATAATTTTAATATTACATTTTGATTACTATTGTGAGTTGGTTTTAAATATTACAAGTGTTTGCTATTATTTTTTAAACCAAAATCAGATCTTATAAGTATTTTATAATACAATTGTTGTTATTATAATAAAAGGTAAATAGTTTTTTTTGGTTAATTTAGTCGTTCACAGTTTATACTCATCGTGTGTCAACGTGAGGGGAGTCTGTAGGAAAATCATCTACGGTATTGAGATCCATATTAGCGGATGGGTGAGCATTAGTACTTTTACGTTTTAGAGGCATTTTAAAACTTAAAACAACGTTTTTTTTAAATATGCAATAAAATACTAATCGAAACTAATTAATATTGCAAATAATAAAAACTAAATTTAGACTAATAACAATTAATAACAACTAAGAACAACTAATAACAACTAATAAAATTATAATTAAAAGAACTAATTTAAATAACTAAAACAAGTAAATAACTTGATAAATTGTACGAAGCTCTTAATTGAGCTATTAAAATGTTATCCCAACGTTATTTAAGTGTTTTTATCAAATAGAAACAATTTGCGGAAAAAAATCAAACAATTCCGAAAGTAGAACTACAATATGTAAAATAAGAAATTTGAGTTTTCTAGAATATTTAGAACAAGTATAAGGATTTAGAGAGAATTAGAGAGGATTTTGTGAGTATTCAGTTGGAGTCTCCTCTATTTATAGGGGAGACCCATAAAAAATCGAAAATTCTGAAAAAATAAAATATCCGGACCGGCTAGTTAATTTAACTAGCTGTTTTACTAGCTACCTAGCTATAACGCTTTTCTATATGCCTGCTTCTCCGTATGGAGAAACGCTAACGTATTCACTTGGTATTTAAATTATATATAATATTTTTATTCGATAGATATTACTCATTTCCATGCAACCAAAATCATATCATTGTCTCGCAAATTATTTAACATTGAATTGTGTGACTTAATAATATTAGCATAAACATCGACAATAGTACGATTGAGGAGTGAAGTTGGAAAAATTAAATATGGTAATTGTGTTATAACCACTTATTTTGGATATTATAAATGTAACTAAAATATAGTGTTAAACAATAAAATTATGAACACGACGTTGTATTTTATTTTTAACACTTATCGATATTATTCCTTAGTTTTTTACATTTCATTGTCTTAAGCATTGTCGTTGTAATGTTTTTATTTTTTATTTGATTGAACAACTATGTTACTTGTTTGGTTTTTATTTTTAATGAATTATTTGTTTTGTTCTATTTTTTATTAAATGTTATTTAAATCACTTTCAGTCCCAATTCTTATTTTGTTATTTACAAGTAATTTAAGTTTATGCATATAATTATACAATTCTAAAAAATATAAATATAAACTTCAAATATTGAATAGTTCAAAAATACAATAAACTATATAAATCATCTAACCATAAACACTTCAAGCTTGAAAGATCTAAAGAATCACCTAATAATTTAAAATCAGAATACAATTATATGTCTAATAGGTATATATTATTTAATATGTACCGAATATTAAATAAAACATCTTAAATATCTAGTATGTTCAAACAATATACATCTCATTTTACAATTATATTGTTTACGATATCTTATTTAAGACAATCAAATTATTATTTTTATAATCGAAAAAATATTTTCAAAAGTATTGAAAGTTGTAATCAAAATGCAATTAGATTTATATATTTTATTTAATATTTACCTAATATTAAATAAAATATCTTAAATACATAAATATAATCAAACATATCAAAATCATATTACAATTATTATTTTTAGAATGTAATTGCTTGATTATAGAATTTCGATTAAAATGATATAGTATTTAAATTAAAATACATTAAATAACATAATAAACTCGTTTATATTGTACATATCTCAATTATTGAAATTAGATTCAATTAACACTTACAAATTAATTTTAAATAATGTTATAAAATATTTTGATAAACTGTGCCTAAATGGTTTTTCTGGTGGTTAAATTGCTGGTTTAACTGCAAAACTGACCTCATTAGAACTGCAAACCGCAAGGACCGCAAACCACCGTTAAAACCGTAAAAGCGCGGTTCTCTGTTAAACGGTTCCACTGTTCGAGGTTTGAACCGTTTGACACCTCTACCTAAGCATTTATCAATAAAAATTAGATTTATCTTCTTTAATTTATGCGTCGAGATTTCTTCCTTATAGTGTGGTTGTTCGCACGCACTCCATATTCATTTGATAAGGGCTCATTCTTTTAATTTTTTAGTTCATTAATTCATATCCGATGAGATCGGGGAGCACATGCCTTATTCAAGTGTTTGCGACCAGAGGGGGAAGGATAGTGATGAAGTCCTTAGTTTCTCTTGTTTAGATTATGGGGCGACTTCTCCTGGTAAGGAGTCAGATCATCCCAAGTACCTTCGTACCTTGATAAGGGTAATGAGTTAATGTTATCAAACCTCTTTGTTTACCGTTGCAGAGAGAGGTAAGATTAGTCATGAGACCAAAATCCCTCAGGAGATTGAGATTCGATGTCCGGATTCCAACGAGCCCCTCTCGAAGTCCGCCTCAATGAGACCGTCTTCTACCACAAACCTTTTGGTTTTAGCCTATTATTTCTAGTGGACCCATTAGCGTCGACCAATACGCACCATGCCAATTTGCTTATAATGGATGGTGTTGGCTATGACTATTGCAGATGAGTACTTTGCTTTTCATAAGGATACCATCCTTGTTGGGGAGAACACTATCCTTGATAATGATCATAATTTTCCAAACTTGAAACCCTTCGACTGAGGAAGAGTGCGGCTAAATCGGATAAGGTTAAGAAAATATACCGCGCAAGGGTCTTGAAGATAAAGGCTCAGTTGATCAATGAGAAGGTCGCTCACAAGGTTAGTATCGAGAAAATTAACTACATCAAAGGAATGATAGTGACTCGCGCTGATGGGGTTGAGAGACAATGCAAACACGATGTAAGGCTTTCCAACAAATTCGAAGATAAGTTACTCGTTCCCTTTATTGATATGTTTAAGAGTTATGCCCAGGTCATGGTTGTGTTGGAATTTCTCCATTAAGTTGGACCGTCACATGTCTTATCGATGTATCGAACTATCGTCAATATTAGTCCAATAAAAGTAATCATAAAGAAAAGAACGGACTAGTAGATAATATATGTATCATGAAGGTAATTATATAGATACCAGGTTTAATTCCGAATACTGTGAAGGATTGGATTCAGAAATAAACAACTTAAGCAAAACGTAAATTTTTGGGGTTATTTTGTAAAACAAAATAATACGGGGTTATGGTCCCTAAGGGTGGCAATTTAATAAGGACTGGTCTTCATTAAGTAACCGTCTGGAAGTTACAGACGGTTAAAAGAGAAGAACCGTTTTCTCACTTCAGTTCTATATAAGAATGAGTTCCTCATTCTTAAAAGACACGAGATCAAATACAGAGAGAAAAATCCTTTAAGAAAAAATAAATTGATTCTTCCTTCGAATCAATTACAAAAGTGTGTTTTGGTTGCCATCTCTTAGAAGAATCGATAACCTAGCAAAGGATCACGGATCATCCGCTTCAAGTCAGGAATCTGAAGATCAAAGAATGTCTACATCTTGTAAGTATTTATTCCGCATTATTACAGGGTGATTTAATTTCATGGTTCAATAAGTTAAGTAAGAAATCCGTAGAGTATTTCTTACAAGTGGTATCAGAGCCACCATAAAGTTAAGTTCTTAAATTTTCAGATTATGGAATTGTAAATAATCAAGATAGTTTAAAAGGATAACAAATCGTAGTGAATTATTGTGTAATTCCATTAAGAAAATTTGTTTGTTTAATACAAACAGGAGATAAGTAATTGTTCGTCAAACTACAGATAATTTGATATTCGGTATAAATGTTTAGTTTGCAACTTACGTTTACAGACTTCAGCACAATTATAGACTTAGTTTATTGCCGTTCCAAACTACGTATTATATAAAAGCGAAGCAAAAGTTAATGCCTTGTTTTTTTTAATATATATTATTATTGTTAAAGTTATAATATATATATATATATATATATATATATATATTAGTGGTGGGTCTATTTCCACTATGTACACGTGCGGTTCCTAATATATTATGTCTATGTACACTTATATTAATAATTTAATATAAGCATATAAACATTTAGTCAAATATTAATTAAGTCTTTAAATTTATATTATAATATAAGTTTAGTGTTTACACATTTAGATATATATAAATGAAGATATATATATATATTAAAAGGCAACATTAATGTATATAACTGAGAATTAAATTATAACTGCCTAAATAACAGAATATGGTAAATTACGGAATATGCGCAACGTAAATTACGGCACCCACTAATATTAACTTCTGTTAATAAGTGGATAAATAACGGAATAGGCGCAACAACATGTGCGTAAGTTACGGCACCTACTTATATTAACTTCGGTTAATAACTAGAACATGCGCATAAGTTATGGCAACTACTTTTATTAATATGTTAATATTCAGTTGAATATATATATATATATATATATATATATATTAAGTATTATATTATAGTATAATAATTTAAGATATAAATTTAATTTCATTAAATTTATATAGACTACGAAATAGTTTGGACATAAAGTAAGGTAGTCGTATAGTATTTTTCGAAATAATTAGCATGTTTTAAGTTGTCCGAACTTGGATAAATAATTAATGATTCAATATATTGCCAAAGTGATCCCTATTGCTGAATTAATTATTTTAGAGTTTTGACAAGTCTGTGATTGACAAGTATGTAAATTTTAATCGGCCCAAAGGAAGGTTAATGTTTGACATAGTTAATCTTAGACACGAGATAGTTATTTGTGAATTGATCATTAAGACAATTGAACTAGGAAAATCGGCCCAAAGGAAGATTTTCTTATTTAAGTCAATTAGTAGGATCAACATTAATTATGCTCAAACTCATACATATACAAATTAATATGCTTGCCCAAAGGTATCTTATTGATGTTGTAAGAGTATATTTTATTATGCTATGTTTATTTGTTAAATACTATGGAGATTATATGTTAAGTGATGTTTTTGGCTATTTATTGTTTGTTGTTTGTTATGTTAGCAAATTTGTATCTCTATAACCCGAAAGGTAAAAAGGCACTCATACTTAATGGGAGCAACTTTGAGCTGTGGAAAGAAGATATGTTGCTGCACTTGATGTGCCATGATTACGACTTAGCATTAAGGGTCGATGAACCTAAACCTCTGACTGATGACAGTTCTCCTACGGAGAAGAAAGAGTCAGAGGCGTGGGAAAAGTCGAACAGGATAAGTCTAGGGATCATGAAGCAAGCAATTCCATTAGCATTCCGTGGTGCAGTTCCACCTGAGATCACTAATGCGAAAATATTTCTCGAAGAGGTAGAGAAATGTTTTGCCAAGAACGATAAAGTAGAGATTAAGACGCTGCTTATTAAGCTAGCCTCTATGAAATATCGTGGCAAAGGGACTGTTCGTGAGCACATCTTGGAAATGTCAAACATCGCTTCCAAACTGAAAGCACTTAAGATTGACCTTCCCGAAGATGTTGTGGTAAGCTTTTCTTTTCACTCTTTCCCTCATCAGTATAAGAACTTTGAAACTTCTTATAACTGTCAGCGCGAGAAATGGACTCTCAACGAGCTCATCTCTCAGGCAACGCAAGATGAGGAAAAGATGAAGCAAGAACATCCAGAAGTGTAAATGGTGAAAGCTCAAGTGGATAAGGAAATTAAGAGAAAGTATGAAGGTTCAGATGCACATGCATCCGGTTCGGGACAAAAGAAGCATAAGGGTACGTCTGGTAAAGGGCGTTGCTTCCATTGTAAGAAACCGGGGCACTTTAAGAAAGAATGTGAAAAATGGAGGGCTATGATGAAAGCCAAAGGTAATTTCACTTCTATGGTCTGTTCTTAGATCAATTTAGTTTCAGTACCGAGAAATACTTGGTGGGTTGATACAGCAGCAACAACTCATGTTTGTATTTCTTTGCAGGGTATGATAAGAAACCGAAGCCTGAGTGATGGTGAAACATCCATCTATACAGCTGATGGCAGTTCGTGTTTAGTTCATTCTATTTGTGATTTTCGTTTGTTGCTTACCAGTGGACAATTTTTGTATTTAAAAGACGTATTGTATGTACCTTCTTTTCGAAGGAACCTAATTTCATTTCCGTTGTTGGACAAATTAAGTTATTCTTGTCTATTTGGAAATGAAAGTTTATGTCTTTATTTACATGGTAATGTTGTTGGTTCTGGAAAGTTAATAGAAAATGATAACTTGTATTTATTGGATACTATAAAGGATCACAAAGAGATAATGAATGTAGATGTACCTGGAAAACTAAATTGTAAAATGGAAAAATCAGCAAAACTTTGGCACAAGCGATTAGGTCACATTTCTAGAAATAGAATTGAAAAGCTTGTTTCAGAAGGTTTATTAAGTGAACTGGATTTTTCGGACTTCAACGTTTGCGTTGAATGTATAAAAGGAAAATAGACCAAAGTGAAACGATTAGATGCATACAGAGCGAAAGGGGTCTTGGATTTGATACATACAGACATTTGTGGTCCGTTCCCTACAGCATCATGGAATGGCCAACGATATTTTGTATCTTTCATTGACGACTTTTCATGATATGGGTATCTATATCTCATTCACGAAAAATCAGAGGCCATTGACAAGTTCAAAGTCTTTAAGACCGAAGTTGAAAAACAACTTGGTAAAGACATTAAGTGCGTCAGATCGGACCGTGGTGGTGAATACTACGGGAGATATGATGGTTCAGGTGAACAACGTCATGGACCATTTGTAAAGTTCCTAGAAGAGTGTGGCATAGTCCCTCGGTATACAATGCCGGGTTCGCCCAACATGAATGGAGTATTTGAGAGACGAAACCGTACATTGAAGGATATGGTAAGAAGTATGATTAGTCATTCAACATTACCTATATCACTCTGGGGAGAAGCAATAAAATGTGCGACCTACCTACTTAATAGAGTTCCGACGAAAGCAACTACTAAGACACCGTATGAACTTTGGACTGGGCGTAAACCTAGTTTAAAACATTTACATGTTTGGGGATGTCCAGCTGAAACGAAGCCTTATAGGCCGAATGAAAAGAAATTAGACTCCAAAACAGTTAGTATTTATTTCATCGGATATCCCGAGCACAGTAGGGGTTTTAAGTTTTATGATCCTTCCACAAAGAATATATTTGAGACGGGTACATCGAAATTCTTTGAGGATATAGATTTTAGGGGGAAGAATTTAGTAACGAACATTCATTTTGAGGAATAATCAATAGAGATTCATGAAGGTTCTAACAATGATACTATAGTGTCAGATGATGATATGGTAATTAGAAGGCCAATCATCACTTCAGATTCGTTAGAACATATTGATACTCAAGATGATGTTAATCTTCCTCCTATGGATGTTGTTCCAATGGAGCAAAATGAAGTTGTTCAAGAAGAACAAACTCTACCTCCTCAAGAAGTTCAAGTGCAAAATGAAGAAATTATGCCTTTGCGTAGATATACTAGAGAAAGAAAGAGCGCTATATCTTCAGACTATATAGTGTATCTTCAAGAACATGAAGAATTTTATGGTTCAATAGAAAACGATCCTTTAATTGTTCGTGATGCTATGAAAAGTTCTGATTCTCACTTATGGATTAAAGCAATGAACGAAGAGTTTAAATCAATGCAAGATAACGCGGTATGAGAGCTTGTTCCATTACCTGAGGGAAAGAAGCCGATTGGTTGTAAATGGATTTTTAAATCCAAACGGGATTCTAAGGGTAATGTGGAGAGGCATAAAGCGCGACTTGTAGCTAAGGGTTTTACTTAACGTGAAGGGATTGACTTTAAAGAAACCTTCTCTCCAGTTTCTTCGAAGGATTCTTTTCAGACAATCATGGCATTAGTTGCACACTTCGACCTTGAGCTCCATCAAATGGATGTAAAGACCGCTTTTCTTAATGGAGACATTGAGGAAACGATCTATATGTTACAACCTGAAAACTTTGTCTCTGGTGATCCAAAGTCGACGGTATGTAAACTGAAGAAATCTATTTATGGTCTCAAGCAAGTGTCTCGACAATGGTATCACAAATTCCTTGAAGTTATTGTCTCATTTGGTTTCGAGATAAATTCAGTGGAGGATTGTGTGTATCAAAAGTTCAGTGGGAGTAAATTCATATTTCTAGTGCTGTATGTTGATGACATATTATTGGCCACGAACGATAAGGAATTGTTACATACGACCAAGAAATTTCTTTCGGACAAATTCGATATGAAAGATCTTGGTGATGCATCATTTGTGTTAGGAATTCAAATTCATAGGAATCGATCCCATGGAATTTTGAGTTTATCACAAAAGGCGTATATTGATAGTATGTTACAACGTTACGGGATGGCTAACAGCAAAGGAAAGGAAACCCCTATATCAAAAGGTGAAAAGTTTAGCCTTAAACAATGCCCAAAGACAAAGCTTGAGATTGAGGAAATGCAAAAGGTTCCATATGCTTCGGCTGTTGGAAGTCTGATGTATGCTCAAGTTTGTACACGCCCAGATATTGCTTTTGTGGTGGGTGTGTTAGGGAGATACGTAAGTAATCCGGGGATGGAACACTTGAAAGTAGTCAAAAGAGTTCTCCGGTATTTACAACAAACGAAACATCACAAGTTAACATATAAGAAGTCGGATAAACTGGAGGTCATAGGGTATTCCGACTCGGATTTCGCTGGATGTGAGGATTCTCGTCGTTCAACCTCAGGCATTATATTCCTTTTAGCGGGAGGTGCAATATCATGGAAAAGTGTTAAACAAACACTCATTGCATCTTCAACTATGGTTGCGGAATTTGTTGTTTGTTTCGAGGCATCCAATCAGGCGCTTTGGCTGCGAAATTTTGTCACGGGACTGCGAATCGTAGAGGGGATAGAAAGACCCCTTAGATTATATTGTGACAATAACTTGGCAGTTCAGTATTCAAACAGTAACAGGAGCTCGGTTAAGTCAAAACATGTAGATATCAAGTTCCTGTCTGTTAAAGAGAGAGTACAGAGTGGTCAAATCAGTGTGGAGCACATAGGGACAAACTCGATGTTAGCAGATCCTCTTACGAAGGCATTAGTACCTAAAGTTTTTATTGAACACACCATTAACATGGGTGTTGTGTACTTAGAGGATTGTTAGTTTCAGTGGGAGTTTGTATTAAGCTATTAAATTTGTTTGTATTATGATATTCGCGAACTTAAGGTCATTAATGCAAACATATTTATATATAAGTTTTCAGTGTGCTCTTATCTTTGATTACTCGTACTCTGCTGTAAGTAGACCTCCAATTAAGTGGGACTAGTTAAGAATAGATATGTAAGATTACATTTCATATTATTCTTATGCTATGCACCATGATAGATCCATGTAGTTGATTGTTGCGATATCGTGATTAATGATGCATTGATTTGCGGCTTGAAATGCATTGATGATGACTTTAGTCATATGTCGTTAATAGTCATTTACGAGATTGTTAAGGTTATCTATGTGACAATAGAAATTTAGAACGCTCATTAAGTGGATGCATCATATAGTAGCATATGATGATCCAAGTGGGAGATTGTTGGAATTTCTCCATTAAGTTGGACCGTCACATGTGTTATCGATGTATCGAACTATCGTTAATATTAGTCCAATAAAAGTAATCATAAAGAAAAGAACGGACTAGTAGATAAAATATGTATCATGGAGGTAATTGTATAGATACCAGGTTTAATTCCGAATACTGTGAAGGATTGGATTCGAAATAAACAACTTAAGCAAAATGTAAAGTTTTGGGGTTATTTTGTAAAACAAAATAATATCGGGTTATGGTCCCTAAAGGTGGCAATTTAATAAGGACTGGT
This sequence comes from Limnanthes douglasii subsp. nivea, assembly GCA_036936605.1. Classification (NCBI taxonomy): domain Eukaryota; kingdom Viridiplantae; phylum Streptophyta; class Magnoliopsida; order Brassicales; family Limnanthaceae; genus Limnanthes; species Limnanthes douglasii. The sequence goes on along the minus strand of JAUPFV010000001.1, from coordinate 198,632,411 downwards.
CTTCATTAAGTAACCGTTTGGAAGTTACAGACAGTTAAAAGAGAAGAACCGTTTTCTCACTTCAGTTCTATTTAAGAATGAGTTCATCATTCTTAAAAGACACGAGATCAAATACGGAGAGAAAAATCCTTTAAGAAAAAATAAAGTGATTCTTCCTTCGAATCAATTACAAAAGTGTGTTTTGGTTGCCATCTCTTAGAAGAATCGATAACCTAGCAAAGGATCACGGATCATCCGCTTCAAGTCAGGAATCTGAAGATCAAAGAATGTCTACATCCTGTAAGTATTTATTCCGCATTATTAGAGGGTGATTTAATTTCATGGTTCAATAAGTTAAGTAAGAAATCCGTAAAGTCGGTCCAATTTCACATAGTAGGAGAGGGGGAGCGTGAGGGAAAGTTGAGGCTTGATTGATTTTCGTTTATGTTGTTTTTCAAACTTATATCTTTTTTGCCCTTGTTGTGTTTGTTCCTGTTTACTATTTTTTACTATGTTAGTTGACATATGTGGCATTCTTCGGTTGTAGCATCGGTGTTGCTAATCTTTCTTTTCGTAATGCTTTCATGAACTCTTATTTGGGAGTAATATTTTTGACTATGTACCTTACCTCTTTGTTTGCTCTTTTTAACTCATTATATCTTATTCGTTTATTTGATTTCCTTAACTACTCACGGGTATGTACTTTCCCTACTTCCGATTATGAGTATAAACTATCTGGATCAGCCCACATGCTTGAGTAGATTCTTGGGAATACTTTATCGTTTAACTTCACTGAATTTTCTTTCTTTTTGTAAGTTTCCATACTATACTGATTTATCGATTTACGTAGTTATCGGTCTAGCGTTTCCCCTGTGTTGGCCAAACAATGGGTTGTGGCTTAAACTTATATAAAAAGGAGACTTCAATGTTTGTGGGTGAGAAAATATTAGTTCTTCTGGTTGGGCCTCCGAAAATGCTTAGTAAAGGGTAGTTTAAAATGAAGAGCGTATGCATTAGAAAAAGACATTGTTATAATGAGTTATAAGTAAGGTCAGACACATTGGAATGATACTTGAAATAATAGTAATTCTTAAACGATATCATAGAAAAATATATAGGGGGAGAGGTGTCGTCTTGTTTCAAACTTTGGTTTGAGTGGTACTTCAGGTCGATCATCCTTGAGTTGACTCTTTTAGGGCTTTAACAAGACTTTCTTGAGCAGCCTTTTGGTTGTCGCAGACTGTGACTATTTCTCTTCCTCCATCGTATTCCATGCATTGGTGGTATGTGGAAGATATTGCCTTAAAGTATGCAGGTACATCCTTCCAAAAATTAAGTTTTAGGGGGTAAGTGTGTCCAGCACCACGAACTCTGTTACTTTACTTTTGGCCAATCTTCCAGGTCAAATTTGTACATCTCGTTCCTAATGGAATTCTAGTGGCATTGTTACATGGCTAGTAAAACCTAAAACCAGGTGGAAGATCGGATGAAAGAAGGTCTTGAAGGGAAATTGCTTCATGGTGGAGCTAAATAAAACATTCACGAGACGCTCGTCACATTTTCCATGTCAACAGTTATCGTGAGAAAATTGTAATGGGATGGATGAATTCTTCTAGATCATTTTTGGTAAAGAAAATTATGGGTCTGGAAGCCCAGGCCACACGTGATCGTATCGAGTAAACCCTCAGCGTCTCAGTTGTCGAGGTTAGCTCTCAATATACCGCTTGTGAGAGTTGTTAGTGTAACCCGTTCGGTCGTGCCTCTGTGAAGAGTTATTACGTATGTTTTGGACTTTTCCCTTTCTTGCTCTACTTCAGGATGATCCTCAATTCGGTCAAGTTTCTCTTATGCTCGTTTTTCCTAGTCTTGTCGGTCCTAGGACGTTATTTGTTAGGTGTGTGACCGCTTAGATTAGGAAACATTAATCTTTCCTATTAAAAAAAAGGAAACATTACTATTAAAAAATATTACAGCCTTGCAATAAACTAGGAAACTTCGCATGTTTCCTCTTTTATTGTCCAGTTTTGTTTGAAAATATTATGCACCTATTTCCTTTTTTATTTTGAAAATTTTATTTTCCCACTCCAATTGGGATCCGGAATAGACAAGTCTATAAAATAAACGAAATCACGTATTCCCAACTAAATTCTTAGTTCTGTTTTTCCCTCTCTACTAAAATTCTCCCATTGACAAGATGAGGCTTCAATATTATACAACTTACGATGTAAAAGTACATGATTCACATCGACGAACAAACCCTTTCTTCCAGGTGACTTTCAGCCGCATAAATCGAACAAAAATTAGAATTCCTAGTCAAGCGATCTCCGGGAATGAAGACCTTTTTTTGGTGTACTCCGAGGAACGCACCCTCTCAGAAAATTATGTTCAGATGATTCCAGGTGGAGTATGGCGACCAAAACACAGATCCTGTGTTGCGGGTTATATGTGCCAAATGTTAGGGATTCCGATAGAGAAAACTCGAACTATATTACGGCAAGTTTCCCCTCGCGGAAACGTTTTGAATTCAGTGTCCATTAATGTTGTAATTAATGCTGCAAGAGTTCATGATTATGATGAAAGACCACAATTTCTTCAGTTCGTATCGGACTGGATTACCGATCAGTTGTCATCAGGTCACAAGACTGTTGCTGCAGATACATCAGCTGTGGAGGCGCTTCAAAAATTCAAATTCGGCTGCGGCTGTTGTGATGTTACAGATGGACAATGTGTGATCTGTATTGATGATTTTGAAGATGGAGTTGAAGTTACAAAGATGCCTTGTTCGCACGCTTTTCACACAAATTGTCTGACCAAGTGGCTCGAGATGAACCATGTCTGCCCTCTCTGCAGATTTCCGCTTCCTTGTTAGTTTCTGTTTTTGTTCTTTTGTACTGATTTTGTATGATTCTTGGTAGTTTCTTTTTTGGGTAAAAGACTTTCTAAGGTTTGTTGCAGAGTTAGTGTAGTTTGGCTGTCAGCTTGTTTTGGTTTTGTAACAACAGCTCGAGATACAATTTGAAAGAAGAATCTAAACTTAAGGCTTTCCGTTAAACTTTATAGTTCCGTTTATGATGGTCCCGTTTAAATTTTAATACCGGATACTGTGTAATTTTATCTTGATAGATGGTTATGGTTACGTAAATTATTTTGAAGATTAGTATCACTTTTAACTTGTTTTGTCATTTTAACTTCTTACCCTTGATAGGATTTAGAGGCAATTAAGATTCAATGTTATAGGATGGCAAGCGAGTTTGAGGACTTGACCAAAGAGTTTACACCGAATTCCTATTGTTCCAGCAGCAACCCTAATCGAGATTTGTATTATTAGACAGTCTATGATTTCTGTTCCAAAATGGTTCAGGGCATATAATGGTTCAGCAGCAACCCTAATGGTTTCAGGGCATATGATTTGTTTTAAGTTACGTTCGGGTTACGAGTTCATGACCACTTGACATATAAGTAGAGTTTAATGCTATCATCTGAGCAACAATACCACAACCAATAACCCAAGCCTAAAATTTGGACAGGATAAAAACATCTTGTTTTGTCCTCAGTTTTAGCAAGAAAGCTATTACAGCCCAATCTTGGCATTCTGGTTTTACATCTAAAGCGAATGGACTCGTCTTTTAGTACCGGCTTAAAAAAACAATTGCTTTTGTGCTAATCTATGAGAAAAAAAAAACAGTCCAACCCAGACGAATCTGGTCAGCTCTTGAACGGTTTCAATCCGAATTCTGAAACAGGTTGGTTTAGTGATCTGATCCGCCGATAAGTACACCGCTCTTAAAAATTCTATACCAGACCGGTAATCGTTTTAATTACTCGATTTCAATTTCTCTTCTACGTTGGTAAAACTTTTAATATGTGAAATACTTTCTTGCTCAAAACTAAGACAATGATATATTACACTACACAAGAAGTAATTTAAAATTAAAATTAAAAAATAATATTAATTTCTACACAAAAATATATTTTTAAATAGTATTTATATAGTTTTTGAAATATAGATCTTGGCCAATAATCCAAAAGAAGGCCCGGTTAGCCGCTGCATATCTTTGGTCGGAGTAGCAATAAAAAGAACAACTACTATCTCATACATCATACACGTCTATGTATGATTTTTTTTCTAGTATTGGTTGATATTACTAAGCAAATATTGATTTGAAAATGTATTTTGGATTAAATTATAACATATATAAATATAAATGTAAAACAAATTTTATTCGATTAAAATAAAAATATGCTTATAATTAAACTAAAACTAATTTAATTAAAACTTATGCGTACGAGGTTATCTAATTGACGCACGACAACCAGAATTAGGAAGTAATTCTTGCTCTCTGCAAAAACACTTCAGATCATACTACACTACAATCTGTAGGTACCTGTATGTTTAGGTATGTAAATATAATATGCTAATATAGTTGTTAGTTTCATACTTGTGTCATTCTATGTTTTGAGTGATTTTTTAAAATTTGTGATATAAATGGCTTTTTGTTTATATATAATCTATTTCATAGATTTATGATAAATTTTAAGTGCATATTTTATAAAGTTTATTCACAAGATAAAAAAATTGGTAATAAATATAAAGTTGATATATGAGAAAATGATATAAAATATAATTTAAATATTAAATATAAAATTGATAATAAATATATTATATTTTTTTTGTTATTATTAGTTAGTTGATAATTGAATTGATGGTGTTGTAGAAAATATTTCGTTATTTCACTAAAACACATGAAAGTTCGGTTAGTTGAAATAGTGTTCAAAATCCTAATAGCAAAAATGTGAAAACTATTGTACACATTAGTGATGTAGAAGTTAGTGGACGATGTTGTGAGTGATGGTGGTTTGTGAATGATGCGAAAATAAAAAATCGGGTTAGTAAAGTAGTGTAGGGTTTGGTGGAGATGAGTCATTTGTGAAAAATGACTTTGTTAACTAGAAAAATGGTACGACTAAATTTGCGAACCTTGTTGGGGATGTTAACAATTTACGTAATTAAGCAATGAATAATATGAAATTTTTTCAAATCATTGACAAAGTGTTACACATGCTTTAATGAGAGGAAAATAATGAAGGATGATGAGTAAAAAATATATGTAATTCTTCTTTACAAGTAGTTTGTTTTCCAATTACAACAGGGTCTGCCTTTTCGGGTGATGATGATGGGTCTTTTTCTTCAAACAAAGGAAATGTTTTGGAGTTGAGCGATTGGTTAAGTGCAAACAGTGAAGAGATAGCTAAATATGTTAGAACAAACGTTTTAGGTAATGCTTAGATGACTTCTCCGAGTATTAATAAACAATTTGTTACGGTTTATTAGTCGCGTGATTGTTCCGTGTAGGAACAAATGGCACTAAATATTCGATTTATTGATTGGAGATGGGATACAAGCGAGTGGTATCTAGGTATAATCCATGTAAGAGAAACAGAAGCATATGTAGGGTGATAAATGTGGTCTTTAGTGCTGAATATTCTTAAACTTCAAGCAATAATTAATAATGACGAAATTAATACTATATGCACTAGTCATTCTTTGATGCAAAATATAGAAAAAATATGACTTTGTTTTCATTGTGTTTTTTATGATAAATTTGTTGTGAATAACAAATGTTTTGTCAAATATACTATAATATAAAGATCCTAATACTGACAATGCAACACATCAAATGGGATGGTCAAATAAAATTTGCAAGAGCTTTGAGATGTAGGTTTTGACGATCCTTGTATTGAAGTCAATGCATTTTGTGAAAAATATTGCATTCTCATCATCGATATATGAGCTATTATAAGAAAAGGAAATCAATATTTATAAGTTTTTTTATCTAGGCATGTGTCGCTATGGCGTATTCACATTTATTATAGAGGTAATGATTCACAATAAGGGACAAACATTTATTTGAGTAAGGCAAGATGAAATAACAATATAAAGTGCCATCTTGAATAAGATAGAGACCTGTCTTGGAGAGTAATATCATTTTTAACATGTTTTGTGATTTTAATTCTGATAGTCGATTAGAAAGTATTTTCTTACCGTTGATAGGATTTAGAGGCAATTAAGATGTTATAGACTGGTAGGAGAGTTTGAAGAATCAATCAAAGTGTTTACAGAAAGTTCTTATTGTTCTAGCAAGAACACTAACGAAAATCAGTTTACTTACTTTAATAATAATGGTTGAATTTCTCAATATGAGTCAACTTTATGTTTTTCCTATTTGAAAAGTAATAAAATTTGATGTTTAGGTATATAAATATAATATGCTAATATAGTTGTTATTTGAAACTTGTGTCATTCTATGTTTTGAGTGATTTTTTAAAATTTGTGATATAAGTGGCTTTTGGTTTATAAATAATCTATTTCATAGATTTATGATCAATTTTAAGTGCATATTTTATAAAGCTTATTCATAAGATAAAAAATTGGTAATAAATATAAAGTTGATATATGAGAAAATGATATAAAATATAATTTGAATATTAAATATAAAATTGATAATAAATATATTATAATTTTTTTTGTTATTATTAGTTAGTTGTTAGTTGAACTCATGGTGTTGTAGAAAATATTTCGTTATTTCACTAAAACACAGGAAAGCACGGTTAGTTTAAATAGTGTTCAAAATCCTAATAGCAAAAATATGAAAACTATTGTACACAGTAGTGTTGTAGAAGTCATTGGACGATATTGTGAGTGATGGTGGTTTGTGAATGATGCAAAAATCAGAAATCGTGTTTGTAAAGATTACATTTTTTAGGGACTTCGTGGATTATTTGTCATTATTATCCAAGAAAATGGCTGCAGATAATATGTGTTTTAGAGACGCTTGGTTTGATGAACGCCCACAGTTGGAGTATAATATTGGTAAAGATGTGGATTTTTATTTTTATTGTTATCTTTTTAGGAGAAGTAATGTAGGGTTTGGTGGAGATGAGTCATTTGTGAAAAATGACTTTGTTAACTAGAAAAATGATACAACTAAATTTGTAAACCTTGTTGGGGATGTTAACAGTTTACATAATTAGGCAAAGAATAATTTGAATTTTTTTAAAATCAATGACAAAGTGTTACACATGCTTTAATGAGAGGAAAAATAATGAGGGATGATCAATAAAAAATATATTTAACTATTCTTTACAAGTACTTTGTTTTCTTATTACAACAAGGCCTGCCTTTTCGGGTGATGATGATGGGTATTCTTCTTCAAATAAAGGAAATATTTTGGAGTTGAGCGATTGGTTAAGTCCAAACAGTGAAGAGATAGCTAAATACGTTAGAAAAAACGTTTCAGGTAATGCTTAGATGACCTCCGAGTATTAATAAACAATTTGTTACGGTTTATTAGTCTCGTGATTGTTCCGTGTAGTTAATATTCGATTTATTAATTGACGATGAGATACAATCGAGTGGTATCTAGGTATAGTCCATGTAAGAGAAACAGAATCATATGTAGGGTGATGAGTGTGGTCTTTAGTGTTGAATATTCTTCAACTTCAAGCAATAATTAATAATGACGAAGTTAATACTATATGCGCTAGTCATTCTTTGATGCAAAATATTAAAAAAATATGACTTTGTTTTCATTATGTTTTTTATGATAAATTGGTTGTGAATGAAAAATGTTTTGTCAAATATACTACAATATAAAGATCCAAATACTGACAATACAACACATCAAATGGGATGGTCAAATAAAATTTGCAAGAGCTTTGAGATGTAGGGTTTAACAATCCTTGTATTGAAGTCAATGCATTTTGTGAAAAATATTGCATTCTCATCATCGATATATGAGCTATTATAAGAAAAGGAAATCAATATTTATAAGTTTTTTTATCTAGGCATGTGTCGCTATGGCGTATTCACATTTATTATAGAGGTAATGATTCACAATAAGGGACAAACATTTATTTGAGTAAGGCAAGATGAAATAACAAGATAAAGTGCCATCTTGAATAAGATAGAGACCTGTCTTGGAGAGTAATATCATTTTTAACATGTTTTGTGATTTTAATTCTGATAGTCGATTAGAAAGTATTTTCTTACCGTTGATAGGATTTAGAGGCAATTAAGATGTTATAGACTGGTAGGAGAGTTTGAAGAATCAATCAAAGTGTTTACAGAAAGTTCTTATTGTTCTAGCAAGAACACTAACGAAAATCAGTTTACTTACTTTAATAATAATGGTTGAATTTCTCAATATGAGTCAACTTTATGTTTTTCCTATTTGAAAAGTAATAAAATTTGATGTTTAGGTATATAAATATAATATGCTAATATAGTTGTTATTTGAAACTTTTGTCATTCTATGTTTTGAGTGATTTTTTAAAATTTGTGATATAAGTGGCTTTTGGTTTATAAATAATCTATTTCATAGATTTATGATCAATTTTAAGTGCATATTTTATAAAGCTTATTCATAAGATAAAAAATTGGTAATAAATATAAAGTTGATATATGAGAAAATGATATAAAATATAATTTGAATATTAAATATAAAATTGATAATAAATATATTTTAATTTTTTTTTGTTATTATTAGTTGGTTGTTAGTTGAACTGATGGTGTTGTAGAAAATATTTCGTTATTTCATTAAAATACAAGAAAGCTCGGTTAGTTGAAATAATGTTCAAAATCCTAATAGCAAAAATGTGAAAACTATTGTACACAGTAGTGATGTAGAAGTCAGTGGATGATATTGTGAGTGATGGTGGTTTGTGAATGATGCGAAAATCAAAAATCGGGTTAGTAAAGATTACATTTTTAAGGGTCTTTGTTGGATTATTGGTCATTATTATCCAAGAAAATAGGTGAAGATAATATGTATTTTAGAGACACTTGGTTTGATGAACGCCCACGGTTGGAGTATAATATTGGTAAAGATGTAGATTTTTATATTTATTGTTATCTTTTTAGGAGAAGTAATGTAGGGTTTGGTGGAGATGAGCCATTTGTGAAAATGACTTTGTTAACTAGAAAAATGATACAACTAAATTTGTAAACCTTGTTGGGGATGTTAACAGTTTACATAATTAGGCAAAAGAATAATTTGAATTTTTTTAAAATCAATGACAAAGTGTTGCACATGCTTTAATGAGAGGAAAAATAATGAGGGATGATCAATAAAAAATATATTTAACTATTCTTTACAAGTACTTTGTTTTCTGATTACAACAAGGACTGCCTTTTCGGGTGATGATGATGGGTCTTCTTCTTCAAACAAAGGAAATGTTTTGGAGTTGAGCGATTGGTTAAGTGCAAATAGTGAATAGATAGCTAAATATGTTAGAACAAACGTTTTAAGTAATTCTTAGATGACTTCTCTGAGTATTAATAAACAATTTGTTACGATTTATTAGTCTCGTGATTGTTCCGTGTAGTTAATATTCGATTTATTGATTGGTGATGGGATAAAATCGAGTGGTATCTAGGTATAGTCCATGTAAGAGAAACAGAAGCATATGTGGGGTGATGAATGTGGTCTTTAGTGTTGAATATTCTTCAACTTCAAGCAATAATTAATAATGACGAAGTTAATACTATATGCGCTAGTCATTCTTTGATGCAAAATATTGAAAAAATATGACTTTATTTTCATTATGTTTTTTATGATAAATTTGTTGTGAATGACAAATGTTTAGTCAAATATACTACAATATAAAGATCCAAATACTGACAATGCAATACATCAAATGGGATGGTCAAATAAAATTTTCAAGACCTTTGAGATGTAGGGTTTGACGATCCTTGTATTAAAGTCAATGCATTTTGTGAAAAATATTACATTCTCATCATCGATATATGAGCTCTTAGAAGAAAAATAAAGTCAATATTTGTAAGTTTTTTATTTTATCTAGGCATGTGTCGTTATGGCGTATTCACATTTATTATAGAGGTAATGATTCACAATAAGGGACAAACATTTATTTGAGTAAGGCAAGATGAAATAACAAGATAAAGTGTCATATTGAATAAGATAGAGTACCGTCTTGGAGAGTAATATCACTTTTAACATGTTTTGTGATTTTAATTCTGATACCCGATTCGAAAGTATTTTCTTACCGTTGGTAGGATTTAGAGGCAATTAAAATGGTATAGGATAGTAGGAGAGTTTGAAGAATCAACCAAAGAGTTTACATAAATTTCTTATTGTTCTAGCAAGAACACTAACGAAAATCAGTTTAGTAACTTTAATAATAATGGTTGAATTTCTCAATATGAGTCAACTTTATTTTTTTCCTATTTGAAAAGTCAAACATTTGATGATTAGGTTTTACAGATCAATATGTGAGTCATGTGTCTGGGAATTCTCGAGTGATAACTTTTCAAAGTCTTATATTATAATATATTTTTATGGTTTAGAAAAGTTTTGAAACTTTAAAAGAAATTTGGTCTCAAATAGAAATTTTTTCATTCGTCCTAAATTTGTTTTGACCAAATGTTGATTTTAACATAATTTAATATACTTCATGTCTATTTGATTACAACAATAACTTTAAAAAACCTACAAAAATGTATCCATTAATCCCTAAAACTACTCTAACTAAAATATTACAAAGTTTACATTTTTTAATCTTAAACTTATTTTTTTAAATATTAACCCATTTTTAAAAATGTTTTAAAAATTTATGCAAACTATATCATTCATACGATTTGTTTAATTTGTTTTGAAAACAAAAATCAAGGATAATTTAGAAATTATATTTTAGTGAATTTACAAAATTATAGAAGTTTTTAAAATAAAAATAAAAAATTATATAATTTATACGAAAAAACAATATAATTTGAATACTAAAAACATATTAGAGGCTACCCTTAGTGCGGAACCTCTACATCCTTGGTGCACAAGCGAACAACCCCCAAAACTTCTAATTCGGTCTGAATAACAAGATTATATCCACAAATCGACAACCATATTTGGGAACCTCAAAAGACGCTCCTAAACTTTATACCAATTTGATAATAATCATTATGCGATCTATCACCAATGCTCAATCACAAAACAAAATAAAATACATTAAATAAAAGAACACATGACTTAACGTGGTTCGACAATTGTCTACGTATATGGGCTTCGCAAGAGAAAAGTGTGGCACTCTGATAGAAAAGGGTTACAGATTTCATATTACTTTTTATGTAGTCCTAGTAATCTATTTATAGGGAATAAATATACTTACTAGACGATGGGTCCATGACATCAAACTGTATCAGCAGACACGGTACACTGTCATGACATTACATTGTACCATCAAACACTAGTGAACTGTGAAGTTATTTTTTTGACTCATACTCAACATGCAAAGTACTTAACAAGAAACATGACAAATAATGTATATTTTCAAACAAATATGTTGAATGTTGAATGTGGAATATTCTTTCTTCACTATCAACAAATCTTCCCCTTGAGGCGAATAATATTTCTTCACTATCAACAAAGAAATTTTTATTTTTTAGACACACAAAATTCCCCTAAGACATTCACTTTATACTGCAAACACCAATCCAGTTTAGGCATTCCCTAAACTTTCAAACTGATACTGCATTGGTCATTATATATGCTGGATTATCGTATGTAGATATTTTCTTCACATCAACAATTCCATTCGATATTATATCACGAATAAAATGATACCTGACATCTATGTTCTTTGTACACTCATGGTACATCTGGTTCCCTGTAAGTTGTATGGCACTTTGACTGTCACAAAATACTTTTGTAGTAGTCATATCTAAGCCCAAATCTACCATAAAACCTTGCAACCATATTACCTCTTTAATTGCTTCTGTTACCACCATGTACACTACCTTTATTGTAGACAAAGCTACAGTATCTTACAACTGTGTTTTCCAACTGATCGCACTCCAATCTAGAGTAAATACATATCATGTTAGAGATCTTCTTTTATCCATATCACCTGCAAAATCAGAATCAACAAAACCAACCACTGATCATGTAATATCATTCAGCGATCTACCAATATCGCTCTTGTTAAAAGTTAAGCCAACGTTCGCAGTTTTCTTAAGATATCAAAGTATCCATTTCATTGCCTGCCAGTGTCTTTTCCCACGACATCCCATGTACCTGCTAACTACACTAATCGCATGTGAAATATCAGGTCGTGTGTATATCATTGCATATATCATACTACCAACTACACTTGAATATGGTGCCTTCGATATTTGTTCCAACTCAGCATCATCCTTGTCTGCTCCTGCTACAGACAACTTGAAATGAGTAGCAAACGGGATGTTAACTTCCTTAGCATCAAACATGTTTAATCGTTGTAGCACTTTCTCAATGTAGCTCCGTTGAGACAATTGTAATGATCCTACACTTTTGTTCATAATAATCTCCATACTAAGAATCTTCGTTTCCATACCTAGATCTTTCATCTCAAACTCGATACTAAGTTGCTTCTTCATCTGCACAATGTGTAACATACTACAAGCAGCAATAAGCATATCATCCACATATAATAATAAGTAAACATAAGAATCATCTAACATCTTTTGATGATATACACAACTGTCATATGGACTCCTCGTGAACCCCTTTGGCACCATGAATGTATCACAAGGTTTGTACAATTACCTAGGTGACTGTTTCAAACCATATAGTGACTTTTTCAGTAAACAAACCTTGTTCTCCATATTAGATTTGATAAATCCCTATGGTTGTGTCATGTAGATTCGCTCTTCCAATTCACCATGTAGAAACACAATCTTCACATCCAACTGCTCAAGTTCTAAATCTTGCAAAACTACAATGGCTAACAAAATTCGAATCGAAGTATGTTTCACTACTGGAGAAATAATTCATCGAAGTCGATTATTTCCTTTGAGTAAAACCCTTAACGACCAGTCTTGCCTTGAATCGAGATGCCTCAACCACTAGATTACCTTCCTTTTTCTTGAACACCCATTTGTTGTCTATACCTTCTTTCTTTTATGCAAGTCAACAAGCTTCCGTGTTTAATTCTTATTAAGAGATTCAATCTCTTCCTCCATAGCACCAATCCATCGATCTGCCTCTAAACTCACTATAGTTTTCCAATAGCTACTAGGTTCGTGCATCTCAACTTCTTTTGCAACTAACAGCGTATATGAAACTAGATTCGCATACCTTTTTAGAAGTCTAATATCTCTTCTTTCTATGTCTAATGCTATGCTATAAGGTTGTTGTTCTGGTTCAGCACATCATCATCACTATCATCTGATGCTTCACCTCTTGATTCTGGATCCACCTCAGAACCATTCGAATTATTATAAATAAGTAGAAAAAATGGTCAAATCGGGATTGGTTGTGAGTAAACAGGTGGAGCTTAAAGTAGATACAGTTCATAGCAGGTCTAATAATTTGAATGGTTCGAATGTGGATCCATAATCAGGAGGTGAAGCATCACTATCAGATAATAGTGACGATGATGCGCCTGAAACATAACAACACCCTTATAACTTTTTGGTGATGTTGTGTCAAAATGTAAAAATCAAACTAAAATTAAAAAGTAGTGTCACTTTTTTATAATGTCCGTTTTGCTACTCTAATTTTTTTCTTTTATACTTTCTTAACGAAATCCAAAATTCGCACATATGAACATAAATATGTAGTCGTTATCTTAATTTTTTAAAGAATCATTCAAAATATAAATCTTTTTACATCTCACCCTCTTTATATAGCTTTCTTTTCGCTGCACATTGATTATTTTAGAGGGTGAACAACAAACACATCATAACCATAACCATAAATCTCTCGATCACCATCATTAACATACACACGACAAATATAAAAAAAAAATAGTTTGTGTTTTCATATATTTAAAATTAATCTTCTTGTCGTACTAATTTATTTTTACTAAAAATAAAAAAATAAATAAATACGTAAAAAATGATGGTTGGAAATATATTGCTCAACTTAATTCACTTGATAAAAAGGCAAGTGAAGTGGTAATGTTTTTTCTTATTAGCCCTGAGGCAAATGCACTTAGTGAAACAATAAGCACTTTAAATTTGCAAAGCGGATAACCATTGTTAAAGAGCTCGAAGAGTTAGGGTGTTAGTCCAAAAGCAGCACTATCACATTCTTGATAGTACGCCCAAATAATTGTCCTAGTTTTGTTTGGATAAACATATTATAAGAATAAAATTTTGACAAAAAACTAGTCCATAGTTATAACAGTTGTGGCATTTTCATTGGAAAGTAAAAAGAAGATGACACGTATAACACATTGGTTGATTAACCCCGTAAACTACATTGGTGGTTCATTTATGCAGATTCTAGATTTCATTAAGAAAAACAAAAACACAATATTGCAAATTTACGATATTCTGTTTGAAGAAAAATAAAAAATTAACAGAAAAAATATTTTAAAATATTAATTTTGAACGGAAAAAATTGAATTAAAGTCGAAGGATTATTTTTGCAACACTTTCCAAATTGATTTTGGTGGCACGTGGCTACATTTTTAGAAGAGACCGTACACCAAAAACTAAATTTATAGATGTTGCATAGTCTAGAAACTCAGACCGGTGCTTTTCAAATCGTGAGACTAAATGAAAAAAAACGGGATAGTCCAGACATTATTTCCTGATTCAAGCCTAAAAATAACAACAGACTGTTTCATACATATCAATTGCTTGTATAGTGTTCGCTAATATTATCCAATAAAATTAGATTTGGAAATGTAATTTAGGTTAAGTTATAACATATATATGAATTTAAAAGCAAACAAAATTTATTGGACTAAGTTAATAATATATTTAAAATAAAACTAAATCTACTTTAAGTTACAATACATACGTACGAGCTAAAAATGGTAGTTTATATTATAATATTTTATCTCATTTTATCTAATTTACACACTACAATAAAATCTAGGAAACAACCGTACATCTCCATAACACTTTAGATTGGACTTAACTCCAATATTTACATGTATTTATTCTATTATTACAATGCCTATCTTTTATGTGTAATGATGATGGTCTTTTTCTTTAAATAAATTTTGTTTTTAGTTTATTGGTTAAGTGCAAATAGTGAAAAGATAGCTAAAGATATTAGAATAAACATCTTGGGTAATTCTTAGATGACTTCTAAAAGTATTCAAAACCTTATGGTTCGAGCTTTAGATTTGCAGCTAAATGAATTAAATTCATAACAATGTAAAACAAATTTATGGTAGAATAAGTGAGATGAACAAAGTCAAAACCAATTTGAATTAATTACTAAAACCTTGAAATTTATTAGTGAGAATATTACTTTGGGAAACAATACAAATCTACTCAAAAAGTCAGATAAGAATGAGTTAGTGTATGAAAATAAAGTTTTCTTTAGGGAAGGAAAATATGGAAGCAAATTTGTTGAGTCAAGTAATGAAACATTATCGAATAAGAATAAAGATAAATGAAATGAGAGAATGATAGAGGATAACTCCAAATAGGGTGTAAGACAAAAAAAATGGACATGTATACTTTAGCTGAATCTTCATTAATGCAAATATATTGAAAGGAAAAATTACTGAAGAAGATTGATCCACATAGGATGGAAAAATATGACAGAACCACAGAGCCAGAACATCACCTTGAGCAATTTATGTATAGTATGTTTGGATTTAATCCACATGATACTCTACTTTGTTTAAGTTTTTAATGACTTTTAAATGAATGATGTTATAATGGTTTAACAATTTACCGTCAAGGTCAATTAACGCTTTGGAAATTTGTGGACTTTGTTTAGGCATCATATTATTGCTCATAAAATGTTAAAGTGTATAAAGGATCATATTGTGACATTATTCCAGAATATTGAAGAATCGTTAATGGATCATGCTCAAAGATTTATTAAGAATATTACATCATTGGAAGGATGTGATGAAAAGTTAACGTTTGCATACTTTAAAAGAAGATTACTATGTGATAGTGTTCAGTTGGAAGATTTGATAAAAAAAATTGGCAGACTGTATGGAAGATTTGTTGGCTAGGACTCAAATGTATATCAAAGTAAAAGATAAAAATAAAATATGAGCAATCCATGTCAAAATGATAGAAAAACACCACTCATCCCTCAAATGTTGGCTAGGACTGTATGGAAGATTTGTTGGCTAGGACTCAAATGTTATGTGAATTTTCTTATGATAAACATTGGGTAAAAAACACCACTCGGCCCAACCAACCAAAAACATCCATAAGCTCATCTACCTTATTTTAATACACCCAATAACCCACCAAACACTTCTTCTTCTTTAATATATCCCTCTCACTCGTCAATGGCTATTACCGGGGGATTGTGATGATACTCTCTCACTCATCAATGGCTAGTACCGGGGGATTGTGATGATACTCTCTCACTCATAGGTGGGTAACTCAGTCCAATTAACTTAATAAAAGTCGTTTTTCTGCTCGAGTTATTATCAATCGTAACCATATAAAATATTTTTAAAACCAAATTAATCACAAGAACACAAAAAAAATGGATATCTTGAAGAAACTACCCAGTTCGATTAATCTAAAATCAAAGAAAACCCATGATTTAAAAAACTCCGAAAAGATGATAAAATATAAAAAATGAAAAAAAAATACTTAGAAGGGTTTATTCTAATCACGAATTTCTCAAACTTATCATCTGAATCGTTATTCGAAGTCCAACCATCCATTTTTCGAAGAAAGAACCAAAGAAAATAAAAGAAGAAAAAACAAGTTGGTATTCTTATTTCTCAGAATTTTTGGGTTTTCCTCAAGGTTTTTGGGTTTTTTCGCAAGATTTCCTACCAGTTTAGTTTTGTTAATTATGAGTTTCAGGTGGGAATTTGTGTGTTTTGCGTTGTTTGCCTAATTTGGTGGCCCTTTGTTTCATTAAGAGTTTTCAAGCGACACAATTATTAGTATTAATACACTTATATATACAGTGGAACTTCTGTGTCAATGTTTTTACATTTGAACTTCAGTACTAACCATTGACGAGTGAGAGAGATATATTAACGAAGAAGAAGTGTTCGATGGGTTATTGGTTGTATTAAAATAAGGTAGATGGGTTTATGGGTTTTTTGGTTGGTTGGGCCGAGTTATGGGTAGATTTAGGCTTAAAATGGTTGGGTAAAAGTAAAAGTGGGTTTAATCTTTTTTACTGCTGCCACATCAGTGTCCCATGTGGATCATTGGTGTGGCTGCTCAAAGGGCATTAATGGTAGAAAATTTGGGTTGATGCCAATAAGGACCATTTTGTTCTGCTTTTTGAAACGCAGATGACCACTTTATTACAGCCCCAAAGAAAAAGTACGAACTTGTTACAAGTGGGAAACGTGAGGGATGAGTGGTGTTTTTTACCCGATAAACATTATACTCAACTGAATGCACAAATGGAAATTATAATGAAAAAACTAGGTTTAATTGAATTATTGAAATATGAGAGTTATGTCCACTCTAAATAATGAAAGAAGACGGTGATATTATTTTGCTTACCATAATGATCATGGACATCCTATTGGATATCGTTTTCATTTGAATGATGAAATTTAAAAGTTGATTGATAATAGGGAATTAGTTAAGTTTGTTAAATAGAGGGAAGAAGAAAAAATATGAAATAAAGCAAAAAAATAAGTCCAAAGAGATTAAAAAAATGATAAGCAACAAGAGTTATGTACTATTTTTCGATGAGATATGTTTCCATTAAATACTAATTCGTCAAGGAAAAGATATATGAATATTTTATATATACATTTAATTAATTAGTCAATTTTACATCTATATCAGAATTCAATATTAAATTTGTCAGTATCGATCGAGGAAAGAAAGACAGGAAAAACTATGACTACTTTGTTCATGATTATTAATGCTCTAAGTTCTTATAATACTATTTTAGGACGACCTTGTTTGCACCAAATGGAGGCGTTTCTGTCATCTTATCATTAATGTGTCAAATATGTTACCAATGATAAATATGAATAATATGAGGAAGTCAACATGTAGCTAGAGATCTTTATTCTTTGTCCTTTGCTCTAAAAAATATGTTGTTTAAATGATGCTATCAATGTTTGAATAGTATACTAGTTGAAGATGTATTACAAGAACCTAGTATGAACAAAGGTGAAATGTTGAAACGAAATTTTTGAGGTAATACAGTTTTTAGTTGTCAAACCTGATGGGCATTTAAAGTGTTTATAGTAAAATTAGTATTATTTTAATTGAATACACGATAGTTAGGACCAAGTTTTGGGATTTTGAATGGATATATGAGGAATAATGGTTGTTTCTGTTAGAAAACATGGTTTTGCTATATGATTTATTTTAATGGTAGAAATTATGTTTGCGAATTACAAAAGACATCATCGTTGATGGAATCCTATTATTAACAAGAATATATTGTTGCATAATAAATATGTTTTTGAAATTTAAATATGTGATTATATAAACGAATTTGTTGTTATTATAGTTAGTAAAACAATTGTTAACAATACTTGTTGATAAAAAGATAGGCAATGCAATTGTTAAACATTTGGTTGGTTTCATATTTTTGATTGATAAGTGTATTTAAAAATATTGTAATGTGATGTTGTTAAATAAAATAGATATCAAGTTCTACATGAATGGATAAATAATTAGATAAATCAGATGAAAATTATAATCGACGCTTAATGATAATGGTTTAGTTAATAATAATAAGCGAGTATGGCGACAAGCCAAGCCTGCTAAAAATATTAAGAGGTTAGCCATTCAATTAAAATAAATATGATTATAAACCAAGTCTAACCGAAAAGTGTAACATAAAAGGTCACATATATCAATTAAAACAAATATGGTTATAAGCCAAATTCATCTGAAAAGAGTAAGAGATTATGCTAAATCTAAACGAACAAAAAACAGATTGGTACAATAAATAATTGTCAACAGCAAGTTTGATAAAGTTTTTAAAAATACTAAAGAGAAGAAGAACGAGTCTGAGTCACTTAAAAGTAAATCATAGCAATGGAATTTTGTATATGTATATTTTCAAAATAAAATAGAGAACAACATGGTGTGAATTTAACAAATATAAATTATGCAACCACAATAATATTATATAACAGTAATTATTTTAAAAACATATGTTACTGGGAATACGTAAAAGACACCATTAAGAAATTAGAAAATGTCGTTGTAAAAAAGACAAAGTAAGAAAAATATTGGTAAGGTTCATATGGGTAAGTGGTAAATGTTGGACGGTATTCAGATGAAGAGAGATTAAATATATTACGACATTTATTGAATATGTTGTACATTACCAAAATTCCAGTAATAATTAGGAGAAGAAATACCATGTAAATAAAAAAAATTATAAGTAAAAATATACTAACATCAAAAATAAAAAAAGTTGATAAACTAAAGTGTTAAAGATACTATATTAAAAGAAAACCGTATTCATGATGAGAATAATATAAATGAGAGTGTTGATCATCGTTTGTATCCTCATTCTTATCGTATTTGTCTCTTATAATATCTTCACTTTGAGTATTGACGGAATTATTAGGAGCCAGGACGCATAAAATTGGGTAATATTTGGGAAGCTCATTCTGATATGATATTAAGAAAACCATTTCATTATCATTGATTTCAAAAATTTATGTTCAAATATTTAAACGATGATTCTTGAGTATTTATTTAGCATATTTTAAAACGTCACCAACCAAATGTTTTTACACTATTGCACATTAGCGTTTTTGAATTTATTTGCAATCACGGTATCATTTTGAAATTTGGAGAGTTTTTGTTTCAATTGATCCTCAAATACCTTAAGCATGTCAAGTTCACCATCGTTTAGCTTTATAACAAGATATAGTTTATCTTCTAATTGTAGGCTTTGACATATTTTCAATTTTTTAATAGTTGTTCCTTGTTCGTTAATTTTTTGTCGCAACCCTATTGATCCTTCACCAAATTCAGTCACACGAATTTTCGAGTTACTTGAGAACTTTAATTCATTATAAGTAAATTTATTTCCAACAAGAATGATAGATTTAAAAAAATATAAATAAATATTAAAAGTAATCATAAATAATTCAAAATTTAGTAAAATGAATCAATGTATTTAAATTATAATTAAGATAAAACATACCTCCTTTTGGAGTTCAAATTAACGTCATAAATGGTCAGCGTTGGAAATGTTTGACAATAGACTCAAACATTGTTTTGCAAACTTCTGAACAAAAGATTGTTAATCTAGAAAAGCATAATTACTAAATTTAAGTATTTGAGAATAAAATATTATATGATTTTATGGGGTATTTATGAGTTAAAATTTAAAGAAGTGAATAAGAGTATATACAATTCCTAAGACGATATGAATGATATTTTTGGCGTTGTATGTCTCGCCATGATCAATTGGATAAGTAATATGCTCAGATTCGGAATGTTCGTCGTTTATCTTTTACTTTTTAATCGATGATATAATAGGAGCATGACACTTTTTAGAATATTGGTAAGTAATTTTTTTTTTATTATTCTTTTTCGTCATCAAATGAACTAATCCCTTACTATTTATGTATTTTTAAGATCCATAACCCAATCCGAATCATTTTCAAGGAGTCTTATTACAACGTTGGTATAATCAGAATATTTAACAAGATCTTTAGTATTTAGATCTGGTCTTTTATAATGAGTAGTTATACAAAAATCTTTCACCGACCAGAACACTAAAAATAATAAGTTATAATGAGTAAACATATTATGGAATGTGTGTTGAAAAAACGTTTGGGTAAGAGTGGAAAGTTTTTCAAGAAACTGCGAAGAGAATTATATTTTTTCCATTCTTTGAAAATTTATTTAGCATTGTTGAGCATATAAATAAGCATATGGTGAAATTATACGAAAGTATAAATTTAAAAAGTTTAGTACCATAGTTATGAAGTTCAACTTACTTTTTGTCATCTATTGTCTTTCAACTTTACGAAAAGATGATGCTTAAAATTCTCAATCACTCATAACAAATAAGAATTTATATTCGTATCCATTTTCTAACAATGGCAAAGCGACAATGTATTTATCACTGAAAGAGAAATATAATAAAAAATGAGATCTTACAACGTTTTTAAAAGAAAATTTGTGCATAATATAAGAAAAATTGAAAGGATTTTCTAAAAGATTGGACGTTACAATAACACTAGTAAGTTTCCTCCGACTATTTGGAGTAAATTGGCTGGGGCATACTTAACATAATTCAAATTCTTATAATATTTTAGACTAAAGAGGAAACCTAATACCACATTCCACTTTTCTATGGAAAAATCAGACTTCATCGCCGACGGTATAATATAGAAAATCACATTTTGGTGGGATGTATATTTTGTTTTATCAACAATACCCTATTTAAAAAAATTATTTTCTTCTTTTATTTTATCTTCAATATAAATGAATTTTTTATTTGAAAACTATGAGTTAAAAAAGTCAGTATCACCTTCTTTGAGCATGTTAGAATAAGAAATATTTTTGAGTGGGGTAGGATTATCGGAAAACATAAGTTTTTTCCTTTATAGACAATTTAAAATTTTCAATTACTAGGATGAAGTGTTTGAGGAGCTAATTTTTAATAGATCATGAGTAGATATTGATGATGAACTATTAACCGATAGGTTATTCAGTGATAAATGAGTTGCGTCTAAATTATCCTTAAAACTGACGTCACAACTTGATTCTTTATTCATTGACATAATACCTAATAATAATATATACATATAAAAGTATCGTTAATATATATGAAGCACCTTTAGAAAAATGTAAAATGATAAACCAAGGTATAAATAGGAAATAAGTATATTACGAGAAGGATGATTGATAAAATTATATGAGATAATAGTAATATGTATTAATAGTACAATGATTTTTAAAGAAAGAAACTGCGAGGGTTAGAAATGAAACAAAATTAATTACATTTATATATATAAAGAACAAATGAACATGAGACGTCAATTAGATTAATAAATTACGGTTTGGATTAACTGATAAATGTCTTAGAAGAAAGGTGTCATAAGTTGATTACATCAATAGATCTATTAATCATGTCATTTAAAAATCTATTTAGAATAATGATTGTAAGTTAATCATTGACCATGAAAGAATAACCGTCATGCGTGAAGTAATTTTATATAATAAACCAAAAAATTAATGCACATATTTTAAAAATAGTAAGCAGCAGTAAATTAACATTCTGTAAGTACACAAAGTTGTATCATGAAATCTTCGTTAAATTATTATACAACTATGATATTATATGATTTTTTAATGGTTATTCCTTAAAATCATTTTTATATATTTGAATACTAACGACAAATTGTTACCGATGAAGTTATTTTCGTGTCTAAGAAATTCATTGTACTTGATAAAGATAATTATCATGACTCCAACATGTTCCCTGTTGTCGAGGAGAAAAGGCCAGCCATGGCTTAGAAGGTTATTGTCGAATAGAAAGAGCATGTGTCGTCTATGCCTGAGGAGCAATCCAAGAAAAAGAAAGATAATGAGCTGGATATGTGCACTCGGAGCCTTGTTATTATAATAAGAAGGGTATAAACGTGGCAAGTGCTTCAAAGAAGAACATGAGTGAAGATGATGATTCCACTTACACCTGAATACCAAACCACATTCTCTTTCAAAGAAGAATGAATAGCCTATACATTTTTGTGTCATTATTATTATTGTACCACCGGCTTAAAAATTATCCCAATAGTCGTACTTTTCAATCTTAACAATCATATTTGTACGCATGCGAATGTATTATAACTCGTGGGTACTTGTGTATCGATGAATGACACAAGATGACATCAGGACTGACAAGGTCGGATTATATTAGAGGTCAAAAGCAATAAAAAGGGCCGGATTTATCTTAGAGCGGAAGTTCGGACCACACAATTAAATTGGATAAATAAGTTGTATGATTTATGACTCAGCTCGATGCCTAATTGATTTTCTTATTGGCCTGGAGGCTCGTAAGACTAACTAGATTATATGACCCGACCCGAATGGACCATAGACTAAAAGGACTATAAATATATAAACAAATAACATTAAATGGAATTGATTTTTTTCTCACTCTAATAAATACACGCATTTCTATTCTCTATCTACCTCATAATAAGAATTTAATACCACACAAGATAAATAACTTCCAAAACTACCATTATATTAAATTTTATCAATATCAAATTGGCAACCACAGTGGGAGCGTGGGGTGTCTGAATAATATTATTCAAAACCACACTTGTAGATCGTGTATTGGATTTCTTTGAGGCATGGATCCCGACATGCAAATAAATCCGCCTCTTGGAAATGAGAGGATAAGAGGTGATAATGAGCATGCTAATACTTTGCATATGAATTATAACACAGAAGAAAGATAGATCATGCAAGAGGAGCGTGATCAGCTGATGGCTGATATTGAATCTTTAAAAGCCCAAAAACAAGCAAAAAAGAGCTAAAGGGGAATTATTATGTTGAATGCCCTAGTTCTGATAAGCCCGATAACACCCATAAACCAAATTAAAGTGATCAGTCCCCAAAGCTCGTAAATGTATAAAAAAATGAACATCGGGCTAAGTAGTTGTTAAACACATCGAATTTTGTTAGAAATTCAACCACAGAATCTTATTAGGATATTTATTTTTCCTTATCAATTAGTGACCATGGTCGCCAAAATAAGAAAGAGAGGTTAACTAAAAATCAGACTAAGGAAATGGGTAGAAAGGGAAAAGGGAAAAAGAAAAATATCAACGCAAAGTGAAGGGATCTATAGATTATTATATTGATAATTTGTTAAGCGATCAATTTGTTGGCCAGTCTTTACCACTTCTGATAAGGATCATGTGTTTATCTGAGGACACAATTGGCGGTAGTCACCTTTGTGTTCAAAAATTCATTTAGGTCATCTACTTAGGCAATTCGATAGCTCTAAAATGGAGAAATATGATGGAAGCCAAGATCCTGATAATCACCTCTAACATTTAAAAAAATCATGATGAATTTTGATGATGATAAACTTTTGTTCACGCCTTCTTACATACTTTCAAAGGAATTGCATTAAAGTGGTATAGCAGTTTACCACAGGGATCTATTAAAAACTTTGATATGTTATGGATAGATTTATGGAGGCTGTTTTTGGGAAGTAAAGAGCTCAAATGGAACGATGATACTATCATTCATTCCACACAAGAACCAAAAGAATCTTTAAGGGATTACATCATCCGTTTTGTGAATACAAAGAATGGATTGGCCGATTGTTTTGAACAAGTAGCTATTGTTTCTCAAAGACAAGGCGTAATGCCGGGTGATTTGACTGATTTAGTAACTCTGAAGAAAGCTATGACCTATGGAGGATTACTAAATCAGGTCTGAAAAAAAAAATCACAGTGGTGGAAACAAAAAAATCTAGAGTACCATGCCAGAATATATGTGCTCCCATAAGCTAGCACTCATTCTCAAGCTACAACGAACTATCTTCGTAAGGAATCTGAGCAGGGCTCACATCGGTATAGACAAAATTAATCGAATCAGGGCCAACAGTCTAAATCGAGGAAGAATCAGTGGGTGCAACCCGAATTTACCGAGCTAGGTGAAAATGTAGCCACCCTTTATGATAGAACCAAAAATGTTGTGCATTTCTGAATGCCAACACCAATTCAATCCTCTAGAGAAAATTAGACCACTTAATTTTGTAGATACCACAATTATGGAGGCCATGATACCCAGGATTGCATTGCCCTAAAATAAGAAGTGCAAACCTTAATTAAAAATGGAAATTTGTCTACTTTTGTTAGAAAGAAAGGGGGCAGTAGAAAAGTTAACGCGTGTGCCCAGTCGAGTACAAATACAACACTGGTTAGATCACCAAATACTCAAAGACAAAGTATGGAAACATCTAAGCAAGAGAATAGTATGGTAATTATGGAATGATTTGATGTAGATTTAGAGTACTTAGACCCCGATCCAGATCGGAATCAAGTTGGGGTGATAACATAAAAAACATAAACAATATCTGATTTGTGCAGCTAATTTGAGTCTTTAACCATTTTTAGGGTAGATACTATAATTACACCATCAAGTTGCTCCAGAAATAACATATGAATAGCCTAACAACTCAGTTAGAAGGGAAGGTGTCTACACATCTTTATCAAAACCCTGCTCTTTTTATTGTCTTTGATGAGGATGGCTTAAGGGAAATTGTGGCCCTTCATGAAGATGTTGTGGTGATAGGAGAATTTATTGAAGGCAATTGGATACGAAGAATCCTGATTAACGTTTGTAGTTCGGAAAATATTCTATTTTTATCAACCTATAAACAAATGAGAAATCCTTCGGTTATTCAACGTTTGAATATAACCATAGTAGGTTTTACTGGCAGCACTGTTGATGTAATTAGGGAGTTCGAGGGAGAAGCCTTGCTATGGAAATGACTATTCAAGAAAATGGTAAGTGTGTTATTCATAGTGGTTGCTTATCCGACATCATACAATGCAATATTTGGTAGATATTGGTTGTCCAAGATGCATGCGGTCGCATCTACTATTTATGATTTAAAAATTTTAAAGGTGAGTAAAGATTTAAAAAATCTTAAAATGGGGTAAGTTGATAAAACATAATCTAGAGGTAAACAATTCTGCGATGAATGTCTGTGGTGAATGAGATGCATTGAGTTCCCAAAATGCAGAGCAAATAGAAATTATTCTCTAGTTGAAAAACGTTATGAGAAATTGTCCCAAAATTGGAAGCTAATTTCCTGTAATGATAAGCTCATATCATCAAAACGTCAAAGACGTGGGCAAAAATGGTGGACTTTCTGAGCAGATTCATAATTTATTAACATATCTCAATGCAAATATTACTGATAATTAGTCCTGTTATCGGGTCAGTTTGGTCCGGGTTTGGACGAGACCGGGACCGACTCGTTAAGCTACCAGGCGGGTCGAGCTGGACCGCTAAGCGAAGGGAGCCAAATATGATGGACCGGGACCGGTTCGTTAAGAGTCGAGTCGGTCCGGTCCGACTCTTAACGGGAGGGTTTGCTAGTTTATCATAATTTTTTAAGGTTTTAGTTAAAAATATACATAGATTAAGAAAAAAAATTATATATCTCCCTTACCGGGCTGGTTATCGGGCGGACCAGTCCAGACCGGTAAGAGAGTCGATCCAAAATTTTGGCTCCCAACCCGCTCCCAAAGCCATCCGGACCGGTCTCGGACGGGCCTTACCGGTCCGGTCCTGGACGGGTTATCGGGTTGGGAGGCCCCCTAACAGCTCTACTGATAATGCCGACTTAACAACTAAAAATGTTGCGTTGAGAGCTTAATTGGAGAAGGTCAAGAATTCTATGGAGGATGTGAAAAAGAAGTTTCGGGAAGAAGGTGGAAAGGTTATTAAGGATAAAGAAGACAAAGCCATGACAGCTGCACAAATGTATTGTTCGCGAAGGATATCGTTCGTGAAGCCATGGCAGCTGCACAAAGCTATGGTAGCTGCATAATATGGTATTGAGAAATCTAAAAAACTTGGTGTCTAAACACGAGTGACCGACTTTATTGTGTGAGGGAGAAGAAGATGATGAAAGTAAGAACGAGAAAATGGCGACAAAGGTATTGTTCGTGAAGGATATCGTACTAATGAAGCATGCAGGGTCGGTAGAGAAAGTCCCACCGCATGTTGAATGAGTAGATGAGGCTGGTGCGGTTGGTTTTACGTTCACTGTAAAACTTATTGTTTATATATCTTTATTGTATTGTGTTTATATAAAATTTGTTGGTTTGTAAATTTTTGTGGGTCGCTACCATTTTTTTTAATTTAGAAATGTATTGTTTCAATGTTGGTCATGTTAATAAAGAATACATTGTTATTCATTTGATAACACCCCTATATGATTGAGTTAGTAGTGGGGTATTATCGCGACCTGAGCATATGTATCTACAAAACTTCATTGTTAGCATGGTAGCATATTTGATGTAGTTTTATATCTATATGAACTTTTGGGTAACATACATGGTAGGTCGTCCATGTTTCTCAATCGTTTCACATAAGTCCTCTTCCTTTATTTTTGTATAAATAAATCCCCTACGTTTTAAAAACGTAACAAACAGATCCTTTTCTGTAATAAATAGGTCCTTACGCTTGTAATAAACAAGTCCCTCACGTTTTCAATTTGTAATAAATAGGTCCCTCACATTTTCAGAAAATAATCTATTTGTTACGTTTATAAAACGTAGGGGACGTGTCTATACAAAAGTAAAGGAAAGGGACTAACGTGATACAATTGACAAACATAGGGGACCTGTTATGTTTTTTAGCCGAACTTTTGTTATTATGGGTTCGATATGTATGTTTGATTAGTACATCATGGGCTCAATATGGCCACTTGCATAAACTTATGAAATGGGCAGCCTAAGGCTTGGTTTGTTAAATGTAATTTCAATTTGACAAGTACGACATGGCTCAATATGGTTGGTTGCATAATCGTAAGCTTTGTAAACCTCGGGCTTGGTTTATTACGCATGATTGCAATTTGACTTGTATATCATGGCTCAGTATGATTGTTCGTGTAGTCGTACAAGCTTATGTTATTAACCAATTCACTAGTTTAACCTCGTGGGTTAGGGCTCAGTATGGCCATTTGTTGCATAACCCAATGGTTCTTTAACCATAGGCTTGGTTTTGTCAACTATGATTGCTCATTTTGCAGTATACACGACCCCCCTTTTGTTTTTATAACTTTATTGGCTTATTGTGTGTTGTATGGCATGAGGGAGATAATTATGGCTGAAAGCTGGGGGATCATGAATAGTATCTAGGTTGGCATGTTTCTGATAAAAATTGGTTGTCTTGTAACCTCACTGTCATGGAGACTACTTTGTTGTATAATTGTTCTTTCAACCCTTAAGTGCGACGAGATTATAAAAACAAATGTTAATATGATATGTTTGTATGTGCGTGCAAACTCAAAGGATTGGGTTGCCATGTTAATGATATAGTTTTCAGCATCGATATTGTTGTCAATGAATATTTATCAAGTATTAGTATCAATTTTTATGACAGGTAATTCTTGGTGATTAAAATAAAGTTGTGCATTCGTTGAAAAACTTATTTATTTACAGATTGACTCACGTGGTATCTTACTTAAAACTCGTATGTTCCACTAGAAGGAAAAAAAGGGCACAACTGCATTGCAAAGTTGTATTTTATAGTTTCAAGTGGTGGATGTTCCAGGGTGCTTTAGTGCATTTTATTTCATGTCTTACAGCATATACGCCATATGGTGCTAATGTTCTTGTAATATCCTTTGGTAAAGGCTTAGGGATTTGGTTTATAATCGAATATGATCTTCATTAAACATGTGTGGTGCTCTCCCCTCACCCGAGCCTGGTCTTTACGTTTCTTCATCAAGTCGACAAAAATTTGTTGATTTTGTTTGTTAGTGGCCTCCGAGTAGTGGTTGATCATGTGACTTGGAATGATAATTTATGTAGGAACGACCATCTTTATCCCTTACACTAAAGAGAAAGGAAGTTTTTCAACGACCGAACTAGGGTCCTCCTATAAGCCCAAATTGCAACACCTATTTTATCAAGTCACTTCTCTTTAGCTCCTACAAGTTTTTTTCTTCAAACTATTGAGAATGGTTCCATTTGTTACTTCTACTTAATCGTTCGTATGGGGGTAGTATGGGTGGAAAAATATTGGTATACTCCATATCCTCTCCAAAACGTTGTCATCACCTCGTTTTGAAACTGAGGCCCGTTATCTATCATCAAAATTCTTGGGATTCCAAACCTAGATAAGATTTGGCTTTGTAGAAAATCAAAAATTTATTGGGCACTCGTATTGTACAAAGTCTTTGCTTACACCCATTTTGTAAAGTAATCAACAACCACCAAAAAATATATTTGTTTTGCGGTATCCATGGGTAGAGCTTCTACAACGTTGATCCTTAACTTATCAAATAAACAATACAATGAGATGCTGCTCATTGGTTCTCTGGGTAAATTGCTCGTATGAGCCATTTGGAAAGCGTTACATATGCGCACGAATACCTTGGCATCAGTTGCTAACTTTAGAATATAACATCCCCCAAGAAGAAATACCTAAGTAAACTATGATGTCCATAGTGAGCCACAACAACCCTTTTGTGCACAATTTTAAGAATGAAGATAGCCTCGCCTTTTTAAATAGCGCAACATTAACCGCATAACACTCTTTCTGTAAAGGATGTTTTCAATAACCGCATACATAACCATCTCTAACACTCTTAGTCGGACCTCAAATTTACTTTCAGGGCGAATCTGATCACGTATATATGAAAGTATAATTGTTGTTAGTCGTTGACTCTATTTGTTTTCATGAACTCGACTTTGTATTTGTTGTCTTTTCTAGTTATTCTATATTGTGTGATTAACGAGAGGGTTGTCTCCTAAAGCTACTACTTTTGCTAAGGAATTGCAGTCGAGTTCTCCAAGGGAGGTATATGTTCGTATGCTACGCGATAAAATTTCTTTTCCTAGTCTTGCTTGCATTCAAAAACTTGAAGGTTCACGGGATTCTGCAATTCACACCAAGTATCATATTTTGTTACGTTCTTCATTGATGCGAGAGCTAAGATATCCGTTTCCGAAAATCAATACAAACTTCATAAAAAATAAGCTTAGTTCAAAATCTGTTTCAAGATCGATGAAAACTTACAATTTTACTTAATTTCCTTGGCATATTCTGTTATGTGGTTCGTTATTGATTACACAAACACAACCAGCCTGCATATGCGGAACTAGTTGTACGTGATATTCTTTTGGGAAGACGAAAACACAACGCATATCAGCTTCACATGTTGTTTCAAAAGTTCTCTAGTCCTTCTGTTTGACAAGTTTTGACAATAAACCTTCTACAGGTTCACCTATGTATTATTGGTGTTGAGTTATATATAAGGGTAGGCTCGTAGCTAAGGGATTTACATAAAATGAGAGTGTCGATTTTAATGAAATATTATCGCCGGTTGTGAAAAACATTTCCTCAGGATTGTGGTATCAATTGTTGTTAGATTAAATCTTGAGTTAGATCAAATGAATATTACTACTACCTTCATATATGATGAATTAGAAGATACAATTTACATGTGTCAATCAAATGGGTTTGATACAATCTACACATATGGTTCATATACCATTTTTTTACTAAGACCAAATTTATTGTCCACACGGGATAAAATCCTTCTTTTATATGGAAAATCTGACTTAGTCTAGTTACTTTGGTAATATTTTTGAATGTTCTCTCGTGAGAGAAAGGTATGCCTGTTTGTTATAATAGGTTGTTGTTAATAGATAATGATGACACATTATTATCATTGAGACACTAGTGTTACACCATTGGCAGATCAAGCGAACACGTCTAGGTTTTGAGAAAACGATTCAAGTACTTTGAAGTAAACCTTGTATTCCCTGACCAATACAAACCCATTTTCATATATGTAAGATAAATTCTTATACTACTTCTCCTCTATAATTTGGAGGTGTCTCTATAGGATCGTCTATATCATCTAAAGCGTTGGAAGCCCCACAATGGTTGGTATTTTAAGGAAACCAAAAAATTAACATATAACTCGTGGGGTCTCATCCTTCAAGGTTCAACATTCCCTTATATGATGGTCAGTTTGATTATGACACTTACAAAATCTATTGGGATATATTTTCTATCGATGAGTCTAAATTTTCTCTAATATTTAGAAGTAAACCACATATTAGGCTCAGTTATAAATAATAGTTATGTTTTTATGAGATTTGTATACTATATCTCAAAACCCCTAATAGTTAAAGCCTTATGTTTCATGACATAGTCTACAAGAAATTTAAGGATGATTTATTGTCTATAATAGATACCAATTATATGATCGTGAAAGTTCTTTATACTTTTCTTAGTTTAGATAAACCTCTTTGTATAGTCTCTAAGGTTATTGTTGACCTCTCTCTCGTTTACAATGGATGATATTCATTATCCTGGATGCCCTTGCTTGGTATGACTTGATCCTAGAAAGAGGTCTAAAGTGTATACAAAATATGGATTGAGCATAGGGTAGCTGGTTGAACCTGGCCAGAGCACCGCCTCAGAAGGATGATAGAGAAACTTTTACAATAGTTAGTCATCACCACCAAATCCTGCCATCTCATTATGAACTATTCGATGTAATGCTGATGATCGTATGTCCAATTGTACTTATTCATCTTGTTCTAATTAAAATTGAGAGGTTAGTCTCCCTCCAACATTACTAATGGTAATGTGTTAATGAGGATGCGATGATGTAGTAAATAATATTAAATTATGTCTATCAAATACATGGTCAAACTAGAAAAAATTATATAAAGTCTAAATATCAAAACCAAAACAATACATTTCATAAGCAACGAGAATGACAAGCTACCTATAAATACCCAACCAGGTTTTTAAATCTACCTAATACCCAAAATTGGTAAACTAGCAATAGAAATATTTGGGCCAAAGGGAAAATGAAAAGTAACACTCTTGTTATTCTTTGAACCGAACATTTTTTTTCTTATTCTTTTATTTTATTTTTAAAAAGTTTGTATCTTGCAAACCATAGCTCGGAAAAAAAATCTAAAATTATTATCGTATTTGTTTATTAAGACAAACAAAACTATATTCATGAATTATATTTTTAGATTTATTGAATTTCTTTATGCTAGACCTAGTTTGGTTGGTCTTGTATCTCGTATTATCATGTTTATCTCACATCGTTCAATTTCATTATACATTGTCTCGCATCTCTTCATTTAACCATGTATGGTCTCTCCATTTCCATCATGTTGGTCTCTCCACTTCCATCATGCCTGGTCTCTCGACTTCCATCATGTCTGGTCTCTTCATTTTCATCATGCATAGTCTCTCCATTTCCATTATGATTGGTCTCTCCACTTCATCATATTTGGTAACTCCACTTCCATCATGCATGGTCTCTCTATTTCATCATGTCATGTCTCACATCTCTCTATTTCATCATGTTGGTCTATCCATTTCATCATGTTTGGTCTCTCCCCTTTATCATTCATGATCGCGCATTTATGCATTTCATCATGTATGGTCTTTCACTTTATCATCCGTGGTCTCTCTATTTTATTATGATTTGTCTCTTTATTTTAGCATGCCTGGTCTCTCCACTTCCATCATACTTGGTTTATCCACTTCATCATGTGTGGCCTCTCGATTTCCATCATGTGTGGTATTTCTATTTTATAATGCATGGTCTCACATATCTCAATTTCATCATGCACAGTCTCTCCACTTCATCCTGTTTGGTCTATTCACTTCATAATGCCCGGTCTCTCCACTTCCATTATACATGGTCTCTCCACTTCATCATGCATGGTCTATCCACTTCCTTCATATGTGGTCTCTCAGTTTCATCATGTTTTGTCTTGCATATCCCCGTTTCATCATGCCTAGTATCTTAACTTCATAATGCCTTCTCACGCATCTCTCCATTTCATCATGTCATCATGTCTGGTCCCTCCACTTCTTTCATGCATGGTCTCTCCATTTCATCATGCTTTGTCTCATATCTCTCCGTGTCATCATGTCTGGTCTTTTAACTTCATCATGCATTCTCTCGCATCTCTCTATCTCATCATGTATGGCCTCTCCACGTCATCATGCATGGTCTCTCAAGTTTATCATGTTTGGTATCTCATCTTAATCATGTTTGGTCTTTGTACGGCATCATGTTTCGTTTCCACTTCATTATGTCTGGACTCTCCACTTCATCATGTCTGGACTTTCCACTTCATCATGTCTGGACTCCCCACTTCATCATGATTAATCTCTCCACCTCATCATGTATGGTCTCTCCACTTCATCACGATTGGTCTTGCATCTCTCTATTACATCATGCGAGACTAAGGCAAAACGAAGTATGAAATGCGAGACCATAATTGCTGGGTATGGTTAAAAAAGTTCAAAAAAAAATCATCAATGGATCTAGTTTTGTTCGTCTTAAAAATATAAAATCGATGATACTTTCATATTATTTATTTCTCCGAACTACGGTTTGAAAGATACAAACTTAAATAAAAAAAGAAAAAAGAATGACATGACTAATGATGAAGCATAAGTATTTAAAATAATTTCGAAAAATGTGAGTATTAGATTTGAGTTAGGTTCCATATTTGGGTACCGGATACTCATTCATAGTTGAAATATTAATGGATAATAAATTTTGGTGTTGGATATCTTTGAACACTTTACCCCTTACAAAATAAATTTTTTTGTTTTAGAAAAATTTATGGGTAATAATGGTTATTTATTGAGACTAAATTTTCATTTAAAAAAAAAAAAACTGATTACACTTAAAATTTGAAAATTGGCGGACTAAAATGTGACTAACATGTAACAAAAATTTAGCAAAATAATACTTAATACTAGCCATTGATCAGGATCTTATCAACCGCTTAGAAAGCAAATCCGTGAGATGCGGCCTTATATCCCTTCTGATCCAATAAACCTCTTATGACGCGGATAGAAAAGCTAAAGCGTTGACTACTGCTGTTACTTTTAGCATCCAACGGTCACAGATCTAATTCGGACACACATTTCACTCTCCTTATTTAAAGCATCAGCAGTTTTAGTTTTATGTGTCTTGGCAAGAATCCATTTCTATCATTACATTACATCAAAGCAAATCTCTTACGAATTTCGTGAGAAGAGAAAAGAAAATGTCAGGTCGCGGTAAAGGAGGGAAAGGTTTGGGTAAGGGAGGAGCGAAGAGGCATCGGAAAGTGTTGCGCGACAACATCCAAGGAATCACTAAGCCTGCCATCCGACGATTGGCGAGGAGAGGAGGAGTGAAGCGAATCAGTGGACTCATCTACGAGGAGACTCGTGGAGTACTCAAAATATTTCTAGAGAACGTCATTCGTGACGCCGTTACCTATACAGAGCATGCGAGACGCAAGACTGTGACGGCCATGGATGTGGTCTATGCCCTCAAGAGGCAGGGAAGGACTTTGTACGGATTTGGGGGTTAACTACAACTTATTATTAGGGATCTTTGTTTATTCCTGAATTTTCCTGTGGATTGTGTTTTGGGAATTGACCCAATATAAATAGAAATGTAATTGAAATCTGGATTGTTTTCTATGAAACGGATTTCAAATTTTCAACGCTTTATGTGTTTAACCTTGATTTCAGATTACGTGTTTTGCTTTGTTTATTAACTCATGAGTCGTATGCTTGACAGCTTGAGCCTGCCTTCATAATTCGATACGAGAATTTCATCTTAATGCTTTTTCAGAAAGCTTTGTTTTAGTGTTTGATAGTCCTAATTTTTAATCCACCAATTTCTTTAATTTTGATAGTCGTTATTAAATTTATTTTGCCCACTTGCTTTGTGATTTTAGTTCTTATAGCTGGAAAGTGTACTCTTACATTTGATACGATTTAGAGCCAATTAAGATTTGAACGTATAGGTATGGCAAGCAAACTCCAGGAATCTAGCAGCAGGCAGCCTGAAGAGCTCTACTTTTTCTAACACTAACAACGATGTGTCTGTGTCCCTCCTCTTAATTTTGGCTGGGGACTTGGTTTTTCTGCCCATGCCTTTTCAAACGGCCTCATATTCCATGGAATTAAGTGAATGCCTGTCTTGTAAATTGTTGATGTTGATCGAGGAGTAGAAGTTGGTTCCTTTGGTCATGCCAAATGTCAACTGACCCACAATCAAATTCTATCTCTGATATCGGTATTTCGAAACGTCCAGCTTGGCAGAGACCAGAAGCTGCTCCGCCACACCTGAACAATTTCTTCGAATTTTGAATTGCCAAAGTACATACTCTCGTTTGAAATTTTTTTGAGCTTGTACAACATGAGGAGATCCAGTTCTATCTGCGAAATACGCACATACACTTGTAACCATAACCCTATACTATCATCATCAAGTCTAAGTTATAGAAATTCTTGACATAAAATCTTAAGGTTTTATTGGTTTATTCGCATTATGAGCAGCCTAAACCTGGCATGTTTAGGTTTGCTGTAACTCTAGCTGTAATTTAGTATTTTGTAAATTTACTAATTTTTATATGACCTTAAATACTTCAGTTACTCAAAACCAAGATATCAAAAGATTTTATGAAAGGAAAAAAAATAAGATTTAGGAAAAAAAACATTCTAAATTTATATGATTTTATCTAAAAGAAATTCCAATATTTTCAAAACAGGTATATATATTTTTTCACTAATTTTAGATAGGCGAGAGGCCTATCGATTCTTTATTGAAGGGGTGAATGAACGGACATAAAATATAGTACAATGTGCTCGAAAGGTCTCAAAACATTGAAGGAAAATCAGATTACACAATTGAATCGAAGAGTTCTAAAGAGTTGAAAGGTCTGCAGATGCGATTGAAAACTCAATGAAGCAACTTGGGGAGGGATGACCTCTAACAGAAGGACGAAGAGGAGCAGAAGCTTGAGGAAAAGATTGAGACCACTTGGAACTTGCTTGACGAGAAGTTGTCTATCGATTACAGCTGAGGATGGGGCAATTCCTTAATTAGTTGAATGAATTGCACCGATAATAATTGGGGATGAATCAAGACCGACAGA
This sequence comes from Limnanthes douglasii subsp. nivea, assembly GCA_036936605.1. Taxonomy (NCBI): domain Eukaryota; kingdom Viridiplantae; phylum Streptophyta; class Magnoliopsida; order Brassicales; family Limnanthaceae; genus Limnanthes; species Limnanthes douglasii. The sequence goes on along the minus strand of JAUPFV010000001.1, from coordinate 198,596,834 downwards.
TATGGATCCCCTTTGTATAGTCCAGACTGAAAAGAGAAACAGTACTACTCCTCGAGATGAGCCTTCAACAACATTGAAAAATATTTCTGATTTGATCAGATAATTAGCTGGAGAAGAATTAGAGGGAGTGCCCAACACCTACAGGCTTATGGAATCGATTACAGCTCCGTGAGATGAGCCATCAACAATATCGAAGAGGCTTGCTGGATTGATGAGGTAAACAGCTGGAGAAGAATAAGAGGGAGAGTACTTACAACAGCATGTCAAATGATGACGACCATAAGTCCAAGGAGCTGTGAAGACTTGACTAGAAGAAGATCCAGGGGCAGGACCATCAGATACAACTTCTCGAGATAGACCTTCAACAATTTTGAAAGCTCGATGTTTTGATCAGATAACCCGCAAGAGAAGAAATTGAACAACTGCTTTTTCAGAGAAAGATCAACAACTGGGATCAACTACTTAGGGATTATCAGAGAACAGGACCCTAAGCCTGAGATAGTCTACAGAAAAACGGGGCTTATAAATATTATGTAAAAATTTTCAATAAAAGATAACTATTTAAATTTCTCAAATAAAAATATGTAAATATTTTGATTACAGCTTAAAATTAAAATATAGTATAACCCAAGCGAAAATGAATTCTCCTCTTATTCATGTCTTGAAAAGATTTATAGGAAACACAATTAAGATACTAAGGAAGTCATTCTATCTCTACAAATGTCGCTAAACAATCATTAAGTCATAGATTGACCAATCTATTTCTCAATTAATTCTTCACATATTTCATAAAAGAAAATACTCGTAATCTATTTCTCAATTAATTCTTCACATATTTCATAAAAGAAAATACTCGTTCAACACTTGCGATTGTTCAACACTTGCGATAACAATCGGTAATGATAAAATTAGCTTGAAAAGTGTGTACACAAATCCAAATATCTTGTATTTATTTATGAACAAGACTCTTACAAACAAAACAATAATTTGCTTAAAAATGATCAGTACAATAATTTTTTTAAATATAAAATATTTTTTACATACAAAATATTACAAAATTTGCTAAAGAATCATAAATCAATTAATAAAAAATAAAAAATAAGTAATATTGAAAGAATCATAAATCAATTAATATAAATAAGATATAAAAATATTATAAGTGTTAAAGAATCGGTAATTTTCAGTAATTTGTTAATTATTCTCATATTTGAAAATACAAATTAGTAATTTACTTAATTATTCTCATATACAAAATATTTTTTCCATATAAGAATTCAATGAAAATATTCAATAAAAAAATAAGTACAGTTATTTGTATTTCAAGTTAATTTTCTTTTAAAAAACTCAATACAATATTTTGTTTAAATACAAAATATTACAAATGAATAGATACAAAATATCATAAAATATCATAATGACACTAATTTCCTCAACTAAACCCTTTAAATTATTCTAATAAAATAATATTACTTGCAAGCCTTTGTGTTTTTTAATAATGATCCGCAATGAAATAAGCAATCAAAATTCATCCAAGAATATAAAGCAAACATTGATGGAAGAATAATTAAAGAAATGTAAAAGAAAAGAGTAAAAAATACTTGAACTCCAGATCTAAGGTATACTACTAGAGTTCTTTACCACTATACTAAGCTCATTTTTTTTGTTTAGGGTTGTCCTGGGCATACCCATATCCCCTCTAAATCCGCCCCTGCTTATGAGGTAATAATCTATGATATAAGTTTAAACTGATGTTGCTTTTTGATAAAATTAAAATCATTAGATTAGGTAGATCTGATGAAGCTGGTCTTAGAGTTGTCAAGTAGTGCAATGGCCTTGAGTTGATTAGGAATTTGATCAGTAGCTAAGTCGATCTTGTATTTGCATTTATGGGTCCGTTTAGCGAGCCAATCCGCAACTACATTTTTCTCTCTATTGATGCGTAGAATAGACATTCTCGAAGAGATTAAGTTCCTGCAACAGTTGAGAATATGAGTTAGATACCAAGGGGATTTATTGGCAGCGATCATATTTATTAGGAGTTGAGAATATGTTTCAATGGCTAGCTCTTTTATATTAATCTTGTAACAAAGTAGAAGACCATCAGCGAGAGCACGAGTCTCAGCAATTATAAGAGTTTATCTGCCATAGATCCTGCCTATAGCAGCTAAGATGACTCTTTGGTGATCTCTTAAGATATCACTCTATGTAGCTTCTCATGGAAGAACTGGTCATGGTCCATTAATAGCTGGATATTGTAGTTATTATGCTAAAATATCTTGATTTTGTTCGAAAGATTACACATACAGTTTTGAAATCTCAGTTGTTTTGCTGTTTTGATTAGATGTTCCTTAGCAATTAGCTGCTCTTGGATAGCTAGAAATCCAATCTTCTCTGATCTAACAATATATCTGATCCTTTTTCTAGTGGTTTGTGATGCAGGATAGAAAGATGAATAGTCCTAAAGAATCCTAATAGACTTGAAACTTTAAAGAGTCATTATGCGTACTTATTATATGTTTTGGGAGTTATAGCAGAGCCTAGAGATTCTATATATCTCCTATATAAAGGGTCTAGAGTTGTTTTGTATCAGCAGTTGAAATTGAATAAATAAAATGAGTCTTACTCTATCCTGCAAAAGGAAAAACCAAGCGTAAGCCTTGAGCGTGAAGCTCTTAACCTAGTGTGAAGCCTTGAGCGCGAAGCTCGCTGTTGGAGTGATTCCAACTTTATCCTATCTACCCCTGTCATACGTCAGTTTTGGTATCAGAGCCGAAAGGTCTTTGTTTCCCTTTACATAGCAAAAATAAATAAATATGGATCTGGCCCAATTTACTCAAATGTTCGAGAAGTTAAGCAACCAGATCACACTAGTGCAAGAAGAGTCAGCCCAAATGCGTACGACATTCAATGCTCGATTCGCAGCGCTGGAAATCCAAAATGGAGATGAGGAAAGTAGTGCGGGAGGCACAAGAGGGCTGCAGGCTGCGAGTAATATTCGAAGGGATAACTCACGATCTAATGTCCAAGATATGGAGGATAAAGTCCTAAAGTCAGTAAGGGTAGACCCCCCTTGCTTTGACGGACAGCTGAATCCCAAAGCTTTTCTCGATTGGTTGTCCGACATGGATAATTTTTTTGAATGGTATGACATATCTCAAGCTCGACAGGTCAGATTTGCGAAAAAGAAGTTGGTAGGACAAGTAAAATTATTTTGGACAAACCTTGAAAGACAAACACAAAGAGCACGGGAACCCGAGATCCTTCTATGGACCGATATGAAGGACAAACTTAGGGAAAAATACGTTCCTTTGTCCTACCAACAAAAATTTCTTGTTCAATGGCATATGTTTAGTCAGGGTAGCTTGCCGGTTGCAGAGTATATTTCCCAATTTGAAGAGTTCATGTTGAGGTGCAACATTACGGAGGATGACTCGGTTACTCTTTCGCGTTTCAGAACAGGGCTCCGTCAAGAAATCCGAAAAGAATTTATAACTCATACTGTTGAGACACTAGACCGAGCTTATCAATTGGTACAAGAGTTAGAACGATACCTCAATTTGAAGATAGCAAGTGCTAGCAAGTCTGTTATCCCATCAGGGGGTTCCCGAGCATTGTCATCAGAGGTAAAATTCACACCTAAAGCTGTTAATGCTGCATACATCTCTAGGAATCGAGGAAAAAGAGGAACGAATGAAAATAACTCCGAAACAACACAACAGTGCTTCAGATCGGAATCAAGTTGGGGTGATAACAGAAAAAACAGAAACAATATCTTATTTGTGCAGCTACTTTGAGTCTTTAACCATTATTAGGGGAGATACTATAACTGCACCATTAATTTTCTCCAGAAAAAACATATGAATAGCCTAACAACTCAGTTATAAGGAAAGATGTCTACACATCGTTATCAAAACCCTGCTCCTTTCATTGTCTTTGATGAGGATGATCTAAGGGAAATTATGGCCCCTCATGAAGATGTTGTGGTGATAGGAGCATTGATTGAAGGAAATTAAATACGAAGAGTCCTGATTAACGCTGGAAGTTCGGCAAATATTCTATTCTTATCAACCTATAAACAAATGAGAAATCCTTTGGTTATTCAACGTTTGAATATAACCATTGTAGGTTTTATTGGCAGCACTATTGATGTAATTGGGGAGTTTGAGGGAGAATCCTTGCTAGGGAAAGGACTGTTCAAGAAAATGGTAAGGGTGTTGTTCATAATGTGCTTCTCCAACATCTTACAATGCAATATTTGGTAGATATTGGTTGTCCAAGATGCATGCGATTGCATATACTATTCAAGATTTAAAATTTTTAGAGGTGAGTAAAGATTTAAAAAATCTTAAAAGGGGGTAAGTTGATAAAAGATAATCTAGAGGTAAACAACTCTATGATGAATGTCTGTGGTGAACGAGATGCCTTGAGTTCCCAAAATGCAGAGCAAATCGAAAGTATTCTATAGTTGAAAAACATTATGAGCAATTGTCCCAAAATTGGAAGTTAATTTCTCATAATGATAAGCTCATATAATCGAACGTCAAACACGTGGGCCAAAATGGTGGACTTTCTAAGCAGATTCATAGTTTATCGACACATCTCAATGCAAATATTACTGATAATGTTGACTTAACAACTAAAAATGTTGCGTTGAGAGCTTAATTGGAGAAGGTCAAGAAGTCTACGGAGGATGTGGAAAAAATGTTTTGGGAAGAAGGTGGAAAGGTTATTAAGGATAAAGAAGACAAAGCCATGGCAGCTGCACAAAGTTTGCTTAAAATGGTCTGAAAACATGCTATCATATAGATATTGAGAAATAATCATAATATGGTATTGAGAAATCTAAAAAACTTGGTGTCTAAACACGAGTGGCCGACTTTATTGTGTGAGGAAGAAGAATATGATGAAAGTAAGAACGAGAAAAATGGCGACAAAGGTATTGTTCACGAATGAGATCGTACTAATGAAGCATGCAAGTTCGGTACCTAGAGAAAGTCCGACCGCATGTTGAATGAGTAGATGAGGCTGGTGCGGTTGGTTTTATGTTCACTGTAAAACTTACTGTTCGTAGAATTTTATTGTATTGTGTTGATATAAAATTTGTTGGTTTGTAATTTTTTTTGGGTCGCTACCGAATATATTTTTTAATTTAGTAATGTATTGTTTCAATGTTGGTCATGTTAAATAAAAAATGCATTGTTATTTATTTGATAATTATTTATTTGATAACACCTTATATGATTGAGTTAGTTGTGGGATATTGTCGCGACCTGAGCATATGTATTTGCAAATCTTCATTGTTAACATGGTAGCATATTTGATGTCGTTTTATATCTATATGAACTTTTGGGGTAAAAGATATGCCAGATCCTCCATGTTTCTCAATCATTTCACATAAGTCCTCTTTCTTTATTTTTGTATAAACAAATCCCCTACATTTTAAAAACGTAACAAACAGATCATTTTATGTAATAAATAGGTCCTTACGCTTGTAATAAACAAGTCCCTCACGTTTTCAATTTGAAATAAATAGGTCTCTCACATTTTCATAAAAGAATCTATTTGTTACGTTTATAAAACGTAGGGGAGCTGTCTATACAAAAGTAAAGGAAAGGGACTGACGTGATACAATTGACAAACATAGGGGACCTGTTATGTTTTTTAGCTGAACTTTTGTTGTTATAGGGTCGGTATGTATGTTTGATTAGTACATCATGGGCAATCCGAAGATCAACGAAGATGTGAATTCGTACCCTAATTTGGGAGTGGTAATGATTGGCGCAGATCATCGATTTTGTTTACTTCTGTTAAAATTGGTAACTACAATTGCAAGCTGATTATTGATAATGAGAGTTGCACTAATGTTGTATCAGCTCATACAGTATCTCGGCTTGGTCTAATCCCGATTGTCCACCCTCAACCGTATCAGGTGGCATGGATCGACAATTCATCTATCCTTGTTACCCATCGCTGTAAGGTACCTATCGAATTCTTATCCTACAAGGATGATGTTTGTTGCGATGTGGTATCTATGAACACAGGTTACATCCTATTAGGAAGATCGTGGATATATGATCAGGACGTAACAATTTTAGGCAGATCCAATCCATGCTCATTCGTTCACAACGGTAAAAAGATCACGTTAAACCCTCTCCAACCGAAAGCAAAAAAAGTGCCAACTATAGATGAAGCAAACCAGAACGTGTTACAAAAACCTCTTCATGTGGTTGATTCGAGAGAGTTTCTGCAGCAGACCAAAGACAACCATATCACGTTCCTTCTAATGGTAAAAGAATTTTCAATTGTGCTAAATGATGTACCGTTAGAAGTAAAACCTCTCATAGAAGAATACATTGAATTGTTCCCTGAAGACCTTCCCCAAGATCTTCCTCCGCTTCGAAATATTCAGCATGCTATTGATCTCGTTCCGGGAGCAACATTACCGAATCTGCCACACTTTTGTATGAATCCCATGGAGCACTCAGAGTTAAAAAGACAAGTAGATGAGCTGCTGACAAAAGGGTTTATCCGAGAAAGCCTCAGTCCCTGTGATGTACCAGCCTTATTAACGCCTAAGAAAGACAAAACGTGGCGAATGTGTGTTGACAGTAAAGCTATCAACAAAATCACTGTCAAATATCGATTCCCAATCCCTCGACTTGACGATTTATTATACATGATGGCTAGAGCTACATTTCTCCAAGATTGATCTTAAAAGTGGGTATCACCAAGTCAGAATTTGCCCTAGAGACGGATGGAAAACCGCCTTTAAAACAAAACATGGGCTGTATGAATGGTTAGTCATGCCTTTTGGTCTATCAAACGCACCAAGCACCTTCATGAGGGTAATTACGCAAATCCTTCGACCATTCATCTGTAAATTCTTGGTTGTTTACTTCGATGACATTTTAATTTATAGCAAGTCTAAGGAACAGCACACTGCCCACCTGCGACAGGTATTTATGATCCTTCGGGCCAAGAAATTTTATGCAAACCTAAAGAAATGTTCATTTATGAGTGAGCATGTTGTGTTCTTAGGATTTGTTATATCCTCAGAAGGGATGAAAGCCGATCCGGAGAAAGTAAAGGCCATAGTTACCTGGCCAGAACCTAAAAATATTCATGAAGTTCGAAGTTTTCATGGGCTGGACATATTTTATCGACGCTTCATTCGAGGGTTCAGTTTTATAATGGCGCACATCATAAATTGCTTAAAAAAATCAGAATTTACATGGAGTAAATCAGCCGTAGAAGCATTCAAAGATATAAAGACAAGAATGGTTGAGGCTCCGGTGATGCGGCTTCCAGATTTTTCAAAGGTATTTGAAGTATCATGTGATGCTTCCAGCATGGGAATCAGAGGAGTTTTGAGCCAAGAAGGGCATGTGATTGCCTACTTCAGTGAGAAACTAAATGAAGCAAAACAGAAATATTCAATGTATGATAAAGAATTATACGCGGTGGTGCAGGCCTTGAGGTATTGGAGGCACTACCTAATGCCGCATGAGTTTGTTTTATATTTGGACATTAAGATCTGAGATATCTAAGCTCACAAAAGAAATTAAATCCACGTCACGCAAAATGGGTCCAGTTTCTTCAAGAGTATACTTTTGTGCTCACTCACAAATCTGGTATCGAAAACAGGGCTGGAGATGCTCTCAGCCGCAAAATTTGTGCTCTTCAAACCATGAATGTTGAGATTATCGGGTTCGAAAAGTTGAAGGAAGAGTATCAACACTGTCCAGATTTTCGTGAGATATATGCTGGTCTGTTAGAAGATGGGTCGCGTAATCGTGAGTTTATGTTGTGCGGAGGCTTCCTCTTTAGAAATTCTAAGCTTTGCATCCCTCGAACATTCGTAAGAGAATTTATTATCATGGAAATGCATGCAGGAGGTGTGGCTGGTCATTTCGGGAGAGACAAAACAATCGCCCAAGTAGAAGATAGATTTTATTGGCCGAGTCTAAAAAAGGATGTTGCAAAAATCGTGGAACATTGTCGGACTTGTCAGTTAGCTAAACAACAGAAACAAAACACGGGGCTGTATACCCCACTTCCTGTTCCGCATGCTCCTTGGCAAAACATTAGCATGGACTTTGTCCTTGGACTCCCTAAAACCGTGGGAAATCATGATTCAATTTTTGTCGTCGTGGACAGATTCTCAAAAATGGCTCACTTCATCCCATGTTCTAAAACATTTGACGCGTCTAAAGTGACAAAGATTTTCATGGTCAAGATTGTTAGGCTGCACGGACTGCCTAAGACCATTGTGTCCGATAGAAACGTTTGGTTTACGAGCTATTTCTGGAAAACTCTTTGGCATATTATGGGAACTAAGCTGAGATTTTCCACAGCCTATCATCCGCAAACAGATGGCCAGACAGAAGCTGTTAATCGGAGTTTGTGGCGAGAGTTTTCGGTTGGCGGGAAAATAAATAGTGAGACTCACCCGCTATAATGAGACCCCCCGTTCTTTGGAATAAGACTCAGTTTCTTTATATTGATATCTTAATATTTGATTGAGGGAATCAATACACAAGATATTATATAACAACATAAAATGATGACATACGATATGTAACAACATAAACTGATATAATAATCCATGACGTGAAAATAAAATTTAATAAAAAATGTGCGAACATAAAATGTTATACTAACCTAGTCACAAAAAATGCCAAAATATAAAAAAACATTCATGAAACACAAGTCATATAATACAAGTAACTCAATCAAGGTCGCAGTAGTGGCCCACCACTGTCCCGCAGTCATCCAGCGTCTGACGTAGCTCTTCCATACTCATCGTGTCCAACCTCGAGTGTGCATCGATAAGACGATCAGACAAGTCGTATAACCTAGCCTGGTAACTCATCGCTCTTGGGGGTCTTTGTAACATAAGGATCAGATGACTCACACTGGGGATCGAGCAGAGTGTACAATAGGTGATCATTGACCAATAAAGTGTATAGAGAGGCCACACTATAACGACCTATAATATTTGAGTCATCACGAATCCTAGGATCAACGACGTGCGACTGCCATGCTGCCCATATAGTCTCGTCGCAGAACTAGCGCGTGTTAACATGTCTCCTCCTACCTGGCGGTAAAACCGGTCGGAAGTCTGGTGGTATATCCTGAATATTCACAACCTGTCGAGCTACACGTAGTGGATAATAAGCCTCAACTATGTCCCATGCCTTCAGCGAGTGGTCTATCCAAGCCACGTCGCAAAAAGGGAAATGGTCTAGTATATGCTCATACGGCATGAACCACACCCACATTGTAAACAGTAAACTAAGTACGCTAATAAAACAAGTATTAATCAAAAAATAAATATATAAGCGTCGAACTTACATTATGCTCCCTCAATAAAAATAGTGTATGACGGGTATTGACACGAGTCTAATCATCTGTGCGAAAAGGTTGCAGTGCGTACCTACACATAGTCAGCAAAGAAATATGGTAGAGACTGTTGACTGTAGTTATAAAGGAAGGGAAGTGATCATAGATCCACATCTCCAACAAAGGAACAAAACCAGTAATCCCCAACGTGGCGTGTAAGGATGATCGGCCTAGCTGGTGATACAACTGAGCTAAAATAAACTGTCCCCATTTATAGCTAACAGATGACCTATAGTACTCTACAGACTGCAAAAAATCTAAAGCTATATTGTTCTCCGTCTTGTTGGTCACAACACAACAACCTAGCATGTGGAGCAAATAACCTTTTGTGAAGCACTCGATCGTATCATCAAAAATAACATCATCCATCAAGAAATCCTGGATGTAAACCTCACGCAAAAAATTTAACCGCATGATCTACCACTATCAGCCTTGTTATTCTCTAGCTCCCTCTTAAGAACATCGCGAGTTATACCTAGTGCACTAAAATACCAAGCTAGACACTGACCATCACTAGGAAAAGTCTAAAGTTCAAATCCCTCACATGTAGCCGGAAGACCAGTGATGACGTGGACGTCGTCTAATGTGACCCTCATCTCACTGAATGAGAAGTTGAAGTTGTTGGTCTCCATATGCTACCTCTCGATGAATGCCTCAAGAAGGTGCACTTTTGTAGACCAATGCGTGAAGCAGTCAATAAAAGGAGCAAAACAATATGCCGTCACCTGCTCTCTCACCTTACTCTAACCAATAAGATCCCATGCACGATGGGTACCGTACATCGCGTAGCACCGTAGGGATCGACGAACCTACACAATATTTACGTAAATTAAACAATAGATAAGATAACATTTAGTAAACGTTAAACCAATCGTAACTTACCTCTCCCTTGAAGACACTTTATGTCTCGTGAAGTTTGTAGTCATTCAATAAATCCCTAACATATGGGGATTGAATCTTCAAAATTACTAATCCAGAGACCCAAGTATGCGGGAAAGTACAAGCGCAGGATGATCGACGCGTCACCTATGTCTAACTGACCGCGAAGTAGTATCACGTTGCTCGGTGTCTATACGCTCTCTACGAGACATGCTCAAAATACAAAGAAGAAGCAAAAAACAAGCCAATTAGAGTCTATAATGATCAATTTCATTATACAGACCAAATAGCGAAATAAATGTGCCCAAATTTGGTAAAATTACGAGCACATCCTTCCCAATTTGGCCAAATAATTCTCGCCAAATCGCGAAAACTAGGTGCCCAGTTTTCGCGGAATTCTTCGTGACCGAAACTATACCCATCTACTCTAAATCCTTCAAAACTGCACGAAATTAACATACAAACATACGAAAACATAGATAAACACCTAACTAAGCATATACCTATAACTATCCTTCCAAAAAAAACAATCATAGAAAAATTAGACTTTTTAGGTCGAAACTAAAACTCTATATATCACTAAAAATACTAAACTAAATTCTAAAACAATTACACCAATAAATAGAAAATACATACCTTCTCGCATTTTTGGATCGAAAAATTTGAAAGGTTTTAGGTTAGAAAAAAAAAGTTGACTGTAAAATGACTTTAAAATCAAAAAGTATTTCAATAAAATATTTGTGTCTCGTTATAACAAAAAAAATGTCTCATTATAATAGATATCATTATAAATTATAAGAAAAACCATGCCAGATCAGCTTTGTCCAAAAACCAGAACAACAAACTTTGATTAGTGTAAGATTCTTTTATGTTCATTCTTTCAAAGTTATATACCTATGGACGACCTGAATTATCACCAACGGTGAAACACTGAGAGTTTGGGAGCGTTTTTCAATACCAATCTTTGCAATTAAACTGGGAAAAATTGATTCAAACATTTTCATTGTTATTAATAGTGTGGAATACTATCTCGACAGCATGTTTTACCGCATCACCTTGAGGCAAACTTATTTGATGATATATATTTGGATGTTGACTTATCATTAATCATACTGAACTCATTAATAAAATTCGCTGCATCTTGGCTTTGATAATTTTCTCATATTTTCTAAGGCTAATACTTGAGGTTAAATTCCACAACTCGACTTTGGAATATATTTAATTTATGTAATATCCTTTTACAAGATATGGATCGTGAACTTAATTAATTTAAGGGTACAACTAATATTTGTGCTATATCTAACCATACTAGATATAGTGGGTAGTGGTTCTAATTATATTAGTGTAAGAAGATGTAGCTTGTACTATTATATAATATAATCACAAGTATGAATGCAGAAAACCAATGCACGTTATGCAGAAATACAATGCACGAAACGAAAACGCGTCAAAATGCACCTAATGTGTCATTAATTTTATTTTTCTATTTCTAGCAAATTTTTATGCGTGCCTCATACTTCGACATTTGGTTAGGTTATATAGTGGGTTTTGAATTCTCTTACACTTTACTCAATATTTATATAATTTATGTTCAGTTTTAGTGGTTTAGGTTACGTCCTAAAAAATCTGCCAAAAATCTAATCTAATGTACATCATTAATACGCAATACAATATAGGTATTTTTAAATAGTTATTATGCTTTTGTATATTATTTTGTTTTCAATCTTTCGATCCATGTATCAAATTTTATTTTAGAATAGGATAGAAGTATTTTCAAATAGTTATTGTATTTTTTAATGTAGGTTGGATCATGGATCGCTGGAACAAGCTTTTACTTTTTTGAAAAACAAATATTATTATTATTTTAGAAAATATAAGATTAATAATGATTTTGAAAGTTTCTTACTTTACTTTAGCTACGACGGAATTTTAGTTTGTTTTAGATTACTTTAAAGATGATGTAATATTATATAATGTAATCACAAATATTAATGCAGAAAACCAATGCACGTCATGCAGAAAACCAATGCATTAAACGAAAATGCGTCAAAATACAACTAATGTGTCATTAATTTTATTTTTTATTTTTGGCCAATTTTTATACGTGCCTCATACTTTGACATTTGGTTAGGTTATATTGTGGGTTTTCAATTCTCTTCCACTTTTCCTAATATTTATATAATTTATGTTAAGATTTGATGGTTTAGGTTACGTCCTCAAAACTCTGCCAAAAATCTAATATAATGTACATCATTAGTGCGCAATACAATATAGGTATTTTCATATAGTTATTATGCTTCTGTATATCATTTTGTTTTTAATCTTTCGATCCACGTATCAAATTTTATTTTTGAATTGGGTAGAAGTATTTTCAAATAGTTATTTTATTTTTCAATGTAGGTTGGATCATGGATCGGTGTAACAAGCTTTAACTTTTTTGAAAAAGAAATTATTATTATTATTTTAGAAAATGTAAGATTAATAATGATTTTGAAAGTTTCTTTACTTTAGCTACGGCAAAATTTTAGTTTGTTTTAGATTACTTTAAAGCTGAAACTTATGTACTATTATATAATATAATCACAAGTATGAATGCAGAAAAACAATGCACGAAACGAAAACACGTCAAAATACACCTAATGTGTCATTAATTTTATTTTCTTGTTCTAGCCAATTTTTATACGTGCCTCATACTTCTACATTTGGTTAGGTTATGTAGTGGGTTTTCAATTCTCTTCCACTTTTCCCTAATATTTATATAATTTATGTTCAGATTTAGTGGTTTAGGTTAAATCCTCAAAATTTCTGCCAAAAATCTAATCTAATGTACATCATTAATACACAATACAATATAGGTATTTTCAAATAGTTATTATGCTTCTGTATATTATTTTGTTTTTAATCTTTCGATGCACGTATCAAAATTTATCTTAGAATATGATAGAAATATTTTCAAATAGTTATTATTTTCTATAATTATAACCAAATCCGTTATATAATTCTAATTCTATATCTAACAAAGGTTAGTGCTTCGTGCCAGTCTTGTAATGCACACGTCTTTACAAACGAGGGTTAGGTTAGGGGGTTGTCGTTTTGATCAAAGCCTCGTGTCGTTTGGGTAAAGCGCCGATGCATTTGAATTTGAAAGAGTATATGTATGCACTGTATTTTAAATGTAGGTTGGGTCATGGATGGCTGTAACAAGCTTTAACTTTTTTTAAAAAAAGAATTATTATTATTATTATTTTAGTAAATTTAAAATTACTAATAATTTGAAAGTTATATCATTTTTACTCTACTTTACCAATTTGTTACTTTTTCTTAATTTATATTCTTTAATAATTATGGATGGGTTTTTAAATATTAAACTCCCAACAATCCTTTTCTATTAAAGTATATAGCAATATGTGTCATAAATGATTTTTTTCCAAATAATTCAAAATGGGTAAAAAGTAATTATATTCTTTTTTTCAAAATAGTTATTTTAAAAATTAATAGATTATGACTTTTCATTTATAATCTTAAAATCACTTTTGAAAACCGGCTTAAATATTTAGAACAATAAATGAATATTAAATAATATTGGTGTTTTAAACAAATATTGGAAAGTCTTTAGGTAAAACATAAATATATAAATTCAGGATACTATTTAGAGGGTTTAACAGAAAACTGAGCTGCTTGTTGGAGAGTATACTATTTAGAGGGTTTAAGAGAAGATTGAACTGCTTGTTGGAGTGTATACTATTTAGAGGGTTTAAGAGAAGATTGAACTACTTGTTGGAGTGTAAATCTCGTCTTAATTTGTCATTGGTAATAAGTTCTCTGATTTCATGTTTGAGATCTTATTACCACCCAAACCTAGGTAGTCTATTTTCTACACAAAAGTGGGATAATATACAACTAAGCCACATTATTTATAAATAAACGAAAAAGGAACAACTTTCATAAATAATGTGTCATTAATTTTATTTTTTCATTTCTAACTAATTTTTATAGGTGCTTCTAAATCTTATATGTATATTTCGACATTTGGTTTGGTTGGGTTATATAGTGAATTTTCAATTATCTTCCACTTTTCTCAACATTTATATAATTTCTTTCTAGATTTAGTGGTTTACATTACGTCCTCAAAATTTCGACCAAACATCTAATCTAATGTACATCATTCATACCTACACAATAGAATATATGTATTTCCAAATAGTTATTATGCTCATTCATACCTACACAACAGAATATATGTATTTCCAAATAGTTATTATGCTTATGTATGTTATTTTGTTTTTAATCTTTCGATCCACGTATCAAATTTTATTTTAAAATAGAACTGGAAGTATTTTCAAATAGTTATTATTTTCTAACCAAAACAAATATCAAATGTATAAATCTCTAATTATAACCAAATTCGTTATAAACGGTACAGTTATGTCTCAGTTTTGAAGAAATTTGGATCGGACACCTACGTCCAACGGCTGAGGTTTTGAGACCAAATTAAACAGCTAACGTTTCAGTTTGGTTCATTTCGGTTTTATTTTCGGTCCGATCCGATTTTAGTTTCGTTTGAGAAATTAATCATGAACATGAGATTATTAATTTTGAATTGATCATTGAGCATGGAACTAGGAAAATCAACACAAATAACGATTTTCTTAATTAAGTCAATTAAAATGATTAATATTATTTTTTCTCAAACTTATATATGGACACGCTAATATTCTTGTCCAAATGTATCTTATTAACGTTGTAAAGGTATGTTTTATTATATTATGTTTAACTGTTAAATACTACTTGGATTATATGTCGTAATGATGTTTTGTGTTCCATATTGATTATAATTTTTATTCTCTTTTGCAGTACATAAATTTCGGTTAAAAAAACAAATTAATATTAGAAAACACTGGTGTTTCTAAAAAAATTGGAAGGTAAAACATAAAATAAATAGGTACATATTCATATTTGGAGAGTTTTTAGAAAATATTGAACTTATGGTAAAGAAAATAAATATTGTGCTAATTTGCCACGGTATTACCAAACCCAACCAAGACAGTCTATTTTATACGTCAGAGTGGGACAATATACAACTAAGTGTGCATCCACATTATTTATAAATACATAAAACAAACAACGTTCATATAGTTTTTGGAATTTACGGATTTCTCATGATTCTGATTCTTGTTTGCTCACACAAACTTGCATCGTAACAGAACAGATCATTAGAGCCAAAAGATCACAGAAATCCGCAATAAATTTTGAAACTCGTCTTCAATATTATATACTATAATAAAGAGATAAAAAAACCTTTGGGTGGCGCAGAACGGCAAATTTTGGAAATGTGAAGGTTCGTCATAATAGTTTTTTTTACTTTAGCTAAGGCAAAATTCAAGTTTGTTTTAGAATGGTTCAAATTTTGAATTCAAGTTTGAGTTGGATCATGGATCGATGTAACAAGCTTTAACTTTTTTGAAAAACAAATATTATTATTATTTTAGAAAATATAAGATTAATAATGATTTTGAAAGTTTCTTACTTTAGCTACGACGGAATTATAGTTTATTTTAGATTATTTTAAAGCTGAAACTTATGTACAATTATATAATACAATCACAAGTATGAATGCATAAAAATAATGCACGTTATGCGGAAAAACCATACACGAACTATGCGGCCATTATTTTTCTCCGGGATTGGATGACAGGACTCTTGTTCGAGCTCGTACTGCAGGCTTTTTAATTGTTTGTCACTTCGGTTTTTCACGTACCTAAATTTTTTTAAAGAATTATTATGTTATTTAGTGTACTGATTTACTATATACATATTTTTTTGTTATATATATATATGTTAACTTTTATTGTTTTGCTGAAAATTTCCGAGCTCATAATACACATAAATCGGAGATTTCATATCTCTTTTCACCTATTCAAAATATAGTTAAACTATAATTAACCGAATTCATAAATGAACAAATGAATAAAAGATTAAAAATTAAATCACTTACATGAAAGGATAGGTTACAAGATTTATCTTCAACTCCTTGAATGTACTTTACTTTGTCATGTTTAAAAATGGATGGCACCCATATATCATCATATCTATCGTTTATTTCCACCACCTAAACATGTTAAGGAACCGGATTCTGGTAAACCGAATAATAATACTAAAGCCGGAAAAGATAAAGATAAACCGGGTTTCAAGCTTTTCGCCGAATTCTGAAGTCCGAGTTTGAAAGAAAAATTAATGATAAAAATCACTTGTTGTAATAGGGGATTTGATTTTACTATTTTATTTGATTGTGCACAATATTCTTGTATGTTGAATATAATTTTTATTCTCTTTTGCAGTACATAAATTTCGGTTAAAAAAACAAATTAATATTAGAAAACACTTGTGTTTCTAAAAAAATTGGAAGGTAAAACATAAAATAAATAGGTTCAGATACATATTTGGAGAGTTTTTAGAAAAGATTGAACTTATGGTAAAAAAAAAATATTGTGCTAATTTGCCACGGTATTACCAAACCCAACCAAGACAATCTATTTTATACGTAAGAGTGGGACAATATACAACTAAGTGTGCATCCACATTATTTATAAATACATAAAACGAACAACCTTCATATAGTTTTTGGAATTTACGGATTTCTCATGATTCTGATTCTTGTTTGCTCACACAAACTTGCATCATAATTATAACAGATCATTAGAGCCAAAAGATCATAATATATATATTTCGATTTTAAATGTTAAAATATTAGTTATTTTTGTGTGTAACCAAGTTATTTTTGTTATATCTAACCATAGTAGATGTAATGGGTAGTTGTTTCAATTATATTAGAGTAAGAAGATGTAGCTTGTAAGAATATCTTTGTGTGTAACTAAGTTATTTTTGTTATAACTAACCATACTAGATGTAGTGGGTAGTGGCTCTAATTATATTAGTGTAAGAAGATGTAGCTTGTAAGAATATCTTAGTGTAAGAAGATGTAGCTTGTAAGAATATCTTAGTGTGTAATTAGGTTATTTTTGTGTGTAACTAAGTTATTTTTGCTATATCTAACCATAGTTGATGTAGTGTTTTAATGGCTTTAATTCTAATAGGATACGAAGATGTAGCTTGTAAGAATATCTTAGTGTGTAATTAGGTTATTTTTGTATGTAATTAGGTTATTTTCGCTACTTCTATAAATATGTATAAGTAAGCAATTTATTTTACTCTAACAAAGGTTAGTGCTTCATGCCAGTCTTGTAATGCACACGTCTTTACAAACGAGGGTTAGGTTAGGGGGTTGTAATGTAAAAAAATCATTTAAGTTGGGTTTGGGCCAGGTTTATAACAGCTATAAATATATTAGGTTTGGGCTAGGTTCATATCAATATGGCTTGAGTTTCTATATGTATTATTGTATTTAAGTATGGGTGGGTCACGGAGGGCTGTAACAAGGTTTAACTCTTTTTTAAATATTATTATTATTATTTATAAATAAAAAAAAATTAGTAATGTTCGTGATTATATTTTTTTCGACATATAATTTATATAATTATGTGTTTTTTAATTATTTTTGAAGATGTAATACACCTTTCGTTATTGATATAAAAAAACAAAAGATATATAGATTTGGAAAATTATAAATATTTTGAAAATAGATTATAATCTTAAAATCACTTTTTAAAACCAACCTAAATATTTAGAATAACAAATTAATATTAGAATGAGAGTGTCACTAATCCACGAAGAAGCTTATATCAAGAAGCCATTTTTATAAATTAATTTAAGTGTTGTGTGTCACGTTTCATGGCCGTCTCTGTCAACCGTCGCTCGATCAAGTAACAAGAATGGCGAATGCTACCGGAATTATAGAGCAGGATCATAATTGTGTTGTTGCCGATGTAAATATTTCCGACCGACCAGGTTATGAATCGAATAAAGAGGATTGTATAAGTTCCGGCAACACCATGAATGAAAATGAGACCGTTGTGGATACAAAGGTCAAAGAATCTAGCCTTCGAAACCGAAACATGTTAAGGAACCGGATTTTAGTAAACCGAATAACAATACTAAAGCCGGAAAAGATAAAGATAAACCGGGTTTCAAGCTTGTCGCCGAATTCTGAAGTCCGAGTTTGAAAGAAAAATTAATGATAAAAATCACTGGTTGTAATAGGGCATTTGATTTTACTATTTTATTTGATTGTACACAGTATTCTTGTATGTTGATTATAATTTTTATTCTCTTTTGCAGTACATAAATTTCGGTTAAAAAAACAAATTAATATTAGAAAACACTGGTGTTTCTAAAAAAATTGGAAGGTAAAACATAAAATAAATAGGTTTAGATACATGTTTGGAGAGTTTTTAGAAAAGATTGAACTTATGGTAAAAAAAATAAATATTGTGCTAATTTGCCACGGTATTACCAAACCCAACCAAGACAATCTATTTTATACGTAAGAGTGGGACAATATACAACTAAGTGTGCATCCACATTATTTATAAATACATAAAACGAACAACCTTCATATAGTTTTTGGAATTTACGGATTTCTCATGATTCTGATTCTTGTTTGCGCACACAAACTTGCATCATAATTATAAGAGATCATAAGAGCCAAAAGACCATAATATATATATATATTTCGATTTTAAATGTTAAAATATTAGTTATTTTTGTGTGTAACCAAGTTATTTTTGTTATATCTAACCATAGTAGATGTAGTGGGTAGTTGTTTCAATTATATTAGGGTAAGAAGATGTAGCTTGTAAGAATATCTTTGTGTGTAACTAAGTTATTTTTGTTATATCTAACCATACTAGATGTAGTGGGTAGTGGCTCTAATTATATTAGTGTAAGAAGATGTAGCTTGTAAGAATATCTTAGTGTGTAATTAGGTTATTTTTGTGTGTAACTAAGTTATTTTTGCTATATCTAACCATAGTTGATGTAGTGTTTTAATGGCTTTAATTCTAATAGGATACGAAGATGTAGCTTGTAAGAATATCTTAGTGTGTAATTAGGTTATTTTTGTATGTAATTAAGTTATTTTTGCTACTTCTATAAATATGTATAAGTAAGCAATTTATTTTACTCTAACAAAGGTTAGTGCTTCATGCCAGTCTTTACAAACGAGGGTTAGGTTAGGGGGTTGTAATGTAAAAAATCATTTAAGTTGGGTTTGGGCTAGGTTTATAACAGCTATAAATATATTAGGTTTGGGCTAGGTTCATATCAATATGGCTTGAGTTTCTATATGTATTATTGTATTTAAGTATGGGTGGATCACGGAGGGCTGTAACAAGGTTTAACTCTTTTTTAAATATTATTATTATTATTTATAAATAAAAAAAAATTAGTAATGTTCGTGATTATATTTTTTTCGACATATAATTTATATAATTATGTGTTTTTTAATTATTTTTGAAGATGTAATACACGTTTCGTTATTGATATAAAAAAACAAAAGATATATAGATTTGGAAAATTATAAATATTTTGAAAATAGATTATAATCTTAAAATCACTTTTTAAAACCAACCTAAATATTTAGAATAACAAATTAATATTAGAATGAGAGTGTCACTAATCCACGAAGAAGCTTATATCAAGAAGCCATTTTTATAAATTAATTTAAGTGTTGTGTGTCACGTTTCACGGCCGTCTCTGTCAACCGTCGCTCGATCAAGTAACAAGAATGGCGAATGCTACCGGAATTATAGAGCAGGATCATAATTGTGTTGTTGCCGATGTAAATATTTCCGACCGACCAGGTTATGAATCGAAGAAAGAGGATTGTATAAGTTCCGGCAACACTCTGAATGAAAATGAGACCGTTGTGGATACAAAGGTCAAAGAATCTAAGCCTTCAAAACCGAAACATGTTAAGGAACCGGATTTTAGTAAACCGAATAACAATACTAAAGCCGGAAAAGATAAAGATAAACCGGGTTTCAAGCTTGTCGCCGAATTCTGAAGTCCGAGTTTGAAAGAAAAATTAATGATAAAAATCACTGGTTGTAATAGGGCATTTGATTTTACTATTTTATTTGATTGTACACAGTATTCTTGTATGTTGATTATAATTTTTATTCTCTTTTGCAGTACATAAATTTCGGTTAAAAAAACAAATTAATATTAGAAAACACTGGTGTTTCTAAAAAAATTGGAAGGTAAAACATAAAATAAATAGGTTTAGATACATGTTTGGAGAGTTTTTAGAAAAGATTGAACTTATGGTAAAAAAAATAAATATTGTGCTAATTTGCCACGGTATTACCAAACCCAACCAAGACAATCTATTTTATACGTAAGAGTGGGACAATATACAACTAAGTGTGCATCCACATTATTTATAATCTTAAAATCACTTTTGAAAATCGGCCTAAATATTTAGAACAATAAATGAATATTAAATAATATTGGTGTTTTTAACAAATATTGGAAAGTCTTTAGGTAAAACATAAAATATATAAATTCAGGATACTATTTAGAGGGTTTAACAGAAAACTGAGCTGCTTGTTGGAGAGTATACTATTTAGAGGGTTTAACAGAAGATTGAACTGTTTGTTGGAGAGTAAATCTCGTCTTAATTTGTCATTGGTAATAAGTTCTCTGATTTCATGTTTGAGATCTTATTACCACCCAAACCTAGGTAGTCTATTTTCTACACAAAAGTGGGAAAATATACAACTAAGCCTCATTATTTATAAATAAAAGAAAAAGGAACAACTTTCATAAATAATGTGGGTCATTAATTTTATTTTTTCATTTCTAACTAATTTTTATAGGTGCTTCTAAATCTTATATGTATATTTCGACATTTGGTTTGGTTGGGTGATATAGTGAATTTTCAATTATCTTCCACTTTTCTCAACATTTATATAATTTATGTCTAGATTTAGTGGTTTACATTACGTCCTCAAAATTTCGACCAAAAATCTAATGTAATGTACATCATTCATACCTACACAATAGAATATATGTATTTCCAAATAGTTGTTATGCTCATTCATACCTACACAATAGAATATATGTATTTCCAAATAGTTATTATGCTTATGTATGTTATTTTGTTTTTAATCTTTCGATCCACGCATCAAATTTTATTTTAAAATAGAACTGGAAGTATTTTCAAATAGTTATTATTTTCTAACCAAAACAAATATCAAATGTATAAATCTCTAATTATAACCAAATTCGTTATAAACGGTACAGTTATGTCTGAGTTTTGAAGAAATTTGGATCGGACACCTACGTCCAACGGCTGAGGCTTTGAGACCAAATTAAACAGCTAACGTTTCAGTTTGGGTCATTTCGGTTTTATTTTTGGTCCGATCCGATTTTAGTTTCGTTTGAGAAATTAATCATGAACATGAGATTATTAATTTTGAATTGATCATTGAGCATGGAACTAGGAAAATCAACACAAATGACAATTTTCTTAATTAAGTCAATTAAAATGATTAATATTATTTTTTCTCAAACTTATATATGGACACGCTAATATTCTTGTCCAAATGTATCTTATTAACGTTGTAAAGGTATGTTTTATTATATTATGTTTAACTGTTAAATACTACTTGGATTATATGTCGTAATGATGTTTTGTGTTCCATATTGATTATAATTTTTATTCTCTTTTGCAGTACATAAATTTCGGTTAAAAAACAAATTAATAATAGAAAACATTGGTGTTTCTAAAAAAAATTGGAAGGTAAAACATAAAATAAATAGGTTCAGATACATATTTGGAGAGTTTTTAGAAAAGATTGAACTTATGGTAAAGAAAATAAATATTGTGCTAATTTGCCACGGTATTACCAAACCCAACCAAGACAATCTATTTTATACGTCAGAGTGGGACAATATACAACTAAGTGTGCATCCACATTATTTATAAATACATAAAACGAACAACCTTCATATAGTTTTTGGAATTGACGGATTTCTCATGATTCTGATTCTTGTTTGCTCACACAAACTTGCATAGTAACAGAACAGATCATTAGAGCCAAAAGATCACAGAAATCCGCAATAGATTTTGAAACTCGTCTTCAATATTATATACTATAATAAAGAGATAAAAAAAACCTTTGGGTGGCGCAGAACGACAAATTTTGGAAATGTGAAGGTTCGTCATAATAGTTTTTTTTTACTTTAGCTAAAGCAGAATTCAAGTTTGTTTTAGAATGGTTCAAAGTTTGAATTCAAGTTTGAGTTGGATCATGGATCGCTGTAACAAGCTTTAACTTTTTTGAAAAACAAATATTATTATTATTTTAAAAAATATAAGATTAATAATGATTTTGAAAGTTTCTTACTTTAGCTACGACGGAATTTTAGTTTATTTTAGATTATTTTAAACCTGAAACTTATGTACTATTATATAATACAATCACAAGTATGAATGCATAAAAAACAATGCACGTTATGCGGAAAAACCATACACGAACTATGCGGCCATTATATTTCTCCGAGATTGGATGACAGGACTCTTGTTCGAGCTCGTACTGCGGGCTTTTTAATTGTTTGTCACTTCGGTTTTTCACGTACCTAAAGTTTTTTAAAGAATTATTATGTTATTTAGTGTAATGATTTACTATATACATATTTTTTTGGTATAAATATATATATATATATATATATATATATATATATATGTTAACTTTTATTGTTTTGCTGAAAATTTCGGAGCTCATAATACACATAAATCGGAGATTTCATATCTCTTTTCACCTATTCAAAATATAGTTAAACTATAATTAACCGAATTCATAAATGAACAAATGAATAAAAGATTAAAAATTAAATCACTTACATGAAAGGATATGTTACAAGATTTATCTTCAACTCCTTGAATGTACTTTACTTTGTCATGTTTAAAAATGGATGGCACCCATATATCATCATATCTATCGTTTATTTCCACCACCTAAACATGTTAAGGAACCGGATTCTGGTAAACCGAATAACAATACTAATGTCGGAAAAGATAAAGATAAATCGGGTTTCAAGTTTGTCGCCGAATTCTGAAGTCCGAGTTTGAAAGAAAAATTAATGATAAAAATCACTTGTTGTAATAGGGGATTTGATTTTACTATTTTATTTGATTGTGCACAATATTCTTGTATGTTGAATATAATTTTTATTCTCTTTTGCAGTACATAAATTTCGGTTAAAAAAACAAATTAATATTAGAAAATACTGGTGTTTCTAAAAAAATTGGAAGGTAAAACATAAAATAAATAGGTTTAGATACATATTTAGAGAGTTTTTAGAAAAGATTGAACTTATGGTAAAGAAAATAAATATTGTGCTAATTTGCCACGGTATTACCAAACCCAACCAAGACAGTCTATTTTATATGTCAGAGTGGGACAATATACAACTAAGTGTGCATCCGCATTATTTATAAATACATAAAACGGACAACCTTCATATAGTTTTTGGAATTTACGGATTTCTCATTATTCTGATTCTTGTTTGCTCACACAAACTTGCATCGTAATTAGAACAGATCATTAGAGCCAAAAGATCATAAAAATCCGTAATATATTTTGAAACTCGTCTTCAATATTATATACTATAATAAAGAGATAAACAAACCTTTAGGTGGCGCAGAACAGAAAATTTTGGATTTGTGAAGGTTCGTCATAATAGTTTTTTTTTACTTTAGTTAAGGCAGAATTCAAGTTTGTTTTAGAATGGTTCAAAGTTTGAAACTTATGTATTATTATATAGTCACAAGTATGAATGCAGAAAAACAATGCACGTTATGCAGAGATACAGTGCACGAAACGAAAACGCGTCAAAATACACCTAATGTGTCATTAATTTAATTTTTCTATTTCTAGCCAATTTTTATGCGTGCCTCATACTTCGACATTTAGTTCGGTTATATAGTGAGTTTTGAATTCTCTTCCACTTTTGCCAATATTTATATAATTTATGTTCAGTTTTAGTGGTTTAGTCTACGTCCTAAAAAAATCTGGAAAAAATTTAATCTAATGTACATCATTAATACGCAATACAATATAGGTATTTTCAAATAGTTATTATGCTTCTGTATATTATTTTGTTTTTGATCTTTCGATCCACGTATCAAATTTTATTTAAGAATAGGATAGAAGTATTTTCAAATAGTTATTGTATTTTTTAATATAGGTTGGATCATGGATCGCTGTAACAAGCTTTAACTTTTTTGAAAAACAAATATTATTATTATTTTAGAAAATATAAGATTAATAATGTTTTTGAAAGTTTCTTACTTTAGCTACGACGGAATTTTAGTTTATTTTAGCTTATTTTAAAGCTGAAACTTATATACTATTATATAATACAATCACAAGTATGAATGCAGAAAAACAATGCACGTTATGCGGAAAAACCATACACGAACTATGCGGCCATTATTTTTCTCCGGGATTGGATGACAGGACTCTTGTTCGAGCTCGTACTGCGGGCTTTTTAATTGTTTGTCACTTCAGTTTTTCACATACCGAAAGTTTTTAAAAGAATTATTATGTTATTTAGTGTAATGATTTACTATATACATATTTTTTGTTATATATATATGTTAACTTTTATTGTTTTGCTGAAAATTTCCTAGCTCATAATATACATAAATCAGAGATTTCATATATCTTTTCACCTATTCAAAATATAGTTAAACTATAATTAACCGAATTCATAAATGAACAAATGAATAAAAGATTAAAAATTAAATCACTTACATGAAAGGATAGGTTACAAGATTTATCTTCAACTCCTTGAATGTACTTTACTTTGTCATGTTTAAAAATGGATGGCACTCATATATCATCATATCTATCGTTTATTTCCACCACCTTAACATGTTAAGGAACCGGATTCTGGTAAACCGAATAACAATACTAAAGCCGGAAAAGTTAAAGATAAACCGGGTTTCAAGCTTGTCGCCGAATTCTGAAGTCCGAGTTTGAAAGAAAAATTAATGATAAAAATCACTTGTTGTAATATGGGATTTAATTTTACTATTTTATTTGATTGTGCACAATATTCTTGTATGTTGAATATAATTTTTATTCTCTTTTGCAGTACATAAATTTCGGTTAAAGAAAAAATATTAGAAAACAGTGGTGTTTCTAAAAAAAATTAGAAGGTAAAACATAAAATAAATAAGTTCAGATACATATTTGGAGAGTTTTTAGAAAAGATTGAACTTATGGTAAAGAAAATATATATTGTGCTAATTTGCCACGGTATTACCAAACCCAACCAAGACAATCTATTTTATACGTCAGAGTGGGACAATATACAACTAAGTGTGCATCCACATTATTTATAAATACATAAAACGAAAAACCTTCATATAGTTTTTCGAATTTACGGATTTCTCATGATTCCGATTCTTGTTTGCTCACACAAACTTGCATCGTAATAGTACAGATCATTAGAGCCAAAAGATCACAGAAATTCGCAATATATTTTGAAACTCGTCTTTATTATTATATACTATAATAAAGAGATAAACAAACCTTTGGGTGGCGCAGAAAGGTAAATTTTGGAATTGTGAAGGTTCGTCATAATAGTTTTTTTTTACTTTAGCTAAATCAGAATTCAAGTTTGTTTTAGAATGGTTCAAGTTTTGAAACTTATGTATTATTATATAGTCACAAGTATGAATGCAGAAAAACAATGCACGTTATGCAGAGACACAATGCACGAAACGAAAACGTGTCAAAATACACCTAATGTGTCATTAATTTTATTTTTCTATTTCTAGCCAATTTTTATACGTGCCTCATACTTCGACATTTGGTCGGTTATATAGTGAGTTTTGAATTCTCTTCCACTTTCCCAATATTTATATAATTTATGTTCAGTTTTAGTGGTTTAGGTTACGTCCTAAAAAAATCTGCCAAAAATCTAATCTAATTTACATCATTAATACGCAATACAATATAGGTATTTTCAAATAGTTATTATGCTTCTGTATATTATTTTGTTTTTGATCTTTCGATCCACGTATCAAATTTTATTTAAGAATAGGATAGAAGTATTTTCAAATAGTTATTGTATTTTTTAATGTAGGTTGGATCATGGATCGCTGTAACAAGCTTTAACTTTTTTGAAAAACAAATATTATTATTATTATAGAAAATATACGATTAATAATGATTTTGAAAGTTTCTTACTTTAGCTACGACGGAATTTTAGTTTATTTTAGATTATTTTAAAGCTGAAACTTATGTACTATTATATAATACAATCACAAGTATGAATGCATAAAAACAATGCACGTTTTGCGGAAAAACCATACACGAACTATGCGGCCGTTATTTTTCTTCGGGATTGGATGACAGGACTCTTGTTCGAGCTCGTACTGTGGGCTTTTTAATTGTTTGTCACTTCGGTTTTTCACGTACCTAAAGTTTTTTAAAGAATTATTATGTTATTTAGTGTACTGATTTACTATATACATATTTTTTTGTTATATATATATACATATATGTTAACTTTTATTGTTTTGCTGAAAATTTCCGAGCTCATAATACACATAAATCGGAGATTTCATATCTCTTTTCACCTATTCAAAATATAGTTAAACTATAATTAACCGAATTCATAAATGAACAAATGAATAAAAGATTAAAAGTTAAATCACTTACATGAAAGGATAGGTTACAAGATTTATCTTCAACTCCTTGAATGTACTTTACTTTGTCATGTTTAAAAATGGATGGCACCCATATATCATCATATCTATCGTTTATTTCCACCACCTAAACATGTTAAGGAACCGGAATCTGGTAAACCGAATAACAATACTAAAGCCGGAAAAGATAAAGATAAACCGGGTTTCAAGCTTTTCGCCGAATTCTGAAGTCCGAGTTTGAAAGAAAAATTAATGATAAAAATCACTTGTTGTAATAGGGGATTTGATTTTACTATTTTATTTGATTGTGCACAATATTCTTGTATGTTGAATATAATTTTTATTCTCTTTTGCAGTACATAAATTTCGGTTAAAAAACAAATTAATATTAGAAAACACTGGTGTTTCTAAAAAAATTGGAAGGTAAAACATAAAATAAATAGGTTCAGATACATATTTGGAGAGTTTTTAGAAAAGATTAAACTTATGGTAAAGAAAATAAATATTGTGCTAACTTGCCACGGTATTACCAAACCCAACCAACACAATCTATTTTATACGTAAGAGTGGGACAATATACAACTAAGTGTGCATCCACGTTATTTATAAATACATAAAACGAACAACCTTCATATAGTTTTTGGAATTTACGGATTTCTCATGATTCTGATTCTTGTTTGCTCACACAAACTTGCATCGTAATTAGAACAGATCATTAGAGCCAAAAGATCATAATATATATATTTCGATTTTAAATGTTAAAATATTAGTTATTTTTGTGTGTGACCAAGTTATTTCTGTTATATCTAACCATAGTAGATGTAGTGGGTGGTTATTTCAATTATATTAGGGTAAGAAGATGTAGCTTGTAAGAATATCTTTGTGTGTAACTAAGTTATTTTTGCTATATCTAACCATACTAGATGTAGTGGGTAGTGGCTCTAATTATATTAGTGTAAGAAGATGTAGCTTGTAAGAATATCTTAGTGTGTAATTAGGTTATTTTTGTGTGTAACTAAGTTATTTTTGCTATATCTAACCATAGTTGATGTAGTGTTTTAATGGCTTTAATTCTAATAGGATACGAAGATGTAGCTTGTAAGAATATCTTAGTGTGTAATTAGGTTATTTTTGTATGTAATTAGGTTATTTTTGCTACTTCTATAAATATGTATAAGTAAGGAATTTATTTTACTCTAACAAAGGTTAGTGCTTCATGCCAGTCTTGTAATGCACACGTCTTTACAAACGAGGGTTAGGTTAGGGGGTTGTAATGTAAAAAATCATTTAAGTTGGGTTTAGGCCAGGTTTATAACAGCTATAAATATATTAGGTTTGGGCTAGGTTCATATAATATGGCTTGAGTTTCTATATGTATTATTGTATTTTAAGTATGGGTGGGTCACGGAGGGCTATAACAAGGTTTAACTCTTTTTTAAATATTATTATTATTATTTATAAAAAAAATTAAAATTAGTAATGTTTGTGATTATATTTTTTGCGACATATAATTTATATAATTATGTGTTTTTTAATTATTTTTGAAGATGTAATACACCTTTCGTTATTGATATAAAAAACAAAAGATATATAGATTTGGAAAATTATAAATATTTTGAAAATAGATTATAATCTTAAAATCACTTTTTAAAACCAACCTAAATATTTAGAATAACAAATTAATATTAGAATGAGAGTGTCACTAATCCACGAAGAAGCTTATATCGAGAAGCCATTTTTATAAATTAATTTAAGGGTTGTGTGTCACGTTTCACGGCCGTCTCTGTCAACCGTCGCTCGATCAAGTAACAAGAATGGCGACTGCTACCGGAATTATAGAGCAGGATCATAATTGTGTTGTTGCCGATGTAAATATTTCTGACCGACCAGGTTATGAATTGAAGAAAGAGGATTGTATAAGTTCCGGCAACACCATGAATGAAAATGAGACCGTTGTGGATACAAAGGTCAAAGAATCTAAGCCTTCGAAACCGAAACATGTTAAGGAACCGGATTTTAGTAAACCGAATAACAATACTAAAGCCGGAAAAGATAAAGATAAACCGGGTTTCAAGCTTGTCGCCGAATTCTGAAGTCCGAGTTTGAAAGAAAAATTAATGATAAAAATCACTGGTTGTAATAGGGCATTTGATTTTACTATTTTATTTGATTGTGCACAGTATTCTTGTATGTTGATTATAATTTTTATTCTTTTTTACAGTACATAAATTTCGGTTAAAAAAAATTAATATTAGAAAACACTGGTGAATCTAAAAAAAATTGGAAGGTAAAACATAAAATAAATAAGTTCAGATACATATTTAGAGAGTTTTTAGAAAAAATTGAACTCATGGTAAAGAAAATAAATATTTTGTTAATTTGCCACGGTATTACCAAACCCAACCAAGATAGTCTATTTTATATATCAGAGTGGGAAGATATACAACTAAGTGTGCATCCACCTTATTTATAAATACATAAAACGAACAACCTTCGTATAGTATTTGGAATTTACGGATTTCTCATGTTTATGATTCTTGTTTGCTCACACAAACTCGCATCGCAACAGAATAGACCATTAGGGCAAAAAAATCACAGAAATCCGCAATAGATTTTGAAACTCGTCTTCAATATTATATACTATAATAATGAGATACACAAACCTTTGAGTGGCGCAGAAAGGCAAATTTTGGAATTGCGAAGATTCGTCTTAATAGTTTTTTTTACTTTAGCTAAGGCATAATTCAAGTTTGTTTTAGAATGGTTCAAAGTTTGAAACTTATGTATTATTATATAGTCACAAGTATGAATGCTGAAAAACAATGAACGAAACGAAAACGCGTCCAAATACACATATTGTGTGTCATTAATCTTATTTTTCTATTTCTAGCCAATTTTCATACGGGCTTATACTTGGACATTTGGTTAGGTTATATAGTGGGTTTTGCAATTTTTTTCAACTTTTCCCAATATGTATAAATTATGTCTATACTTGGACATTTGGTTAGGTTATATAGTGAGTTTTCAATTCTTTTCAACTTTTTCCAATATATATAAATTATGTCTATACTTGGACATTTGGTTAGCTTATATAGTTGGTTTTCAATTCTTTTCAACTTTTCCCAATATATATAAATTATGTCTAAATTTAGTGGTTTACGTTCTCTCAAAATTTCGACCAAAAATCTAAAATAAATAAGCAGTTGTTGATTATAGTAGTGATTGGATAACAAAAGTATGAACAAGAAATAAAATTCTATCGTAATAAAAAACAATAGAGGTCAGAGTTTATGTCGTCAAAGAGGTTAAGAAAACAAGTGTACCTAACTGGAGTGAGTTCTGATGAAGCAAAACAACAGAACTTGCTTCTCTTAGTAAAAAAGCTTGGTCTTTTAAATTTGTAGTAGGAAAAATCTTCAGAACAGGAATTGACATTTCCTCACAACAAACCACTCTCTTTCTTTTGTATGTGTGGTTGTTGTTTTGATCATCCCATGTATATAGTATTAGTACATGATATATATATTTAAGATCGACACTATAGCGTCAGGCACCAGTGGTATAATGGTACCCTACCACGGTACAGATCCGGGTTCGATTCCATTTCCTGAGAGAACAGAAGAAGGGAACAACAAATCAAAACTAGAGCAATTTTATTTCTCAGTTTATTTATCAAATTCGAATCTTAATTCAATGTTTTTATGTGTCACTATGTTCATCAAATTTCCCTACAGTGCTGGAATAAGAATAGTGAAGTTTCGACTAATTTTGAAAGTGTAATGAAATGATGGCTACTTTACGATTATTAAAAATTTAGAAGTTAATATTTTATTTTTTTTAAAGTTGGGTTTTACTTAATAACGTTGGCTTTGAACAGTACATCGTCCCTCGACTATCGCGTTTGGTGACATATAGTCCCTTGACTTTCAAATGTCCATTGACAGTCCCTGGACTATCGCGTTTGGATAAAGTTAGTCCACCAGATCCTTTGATCCATGAGAGGCTGCCACGTGTCACCATAGTCCCCAATTTTTTGTATCACCACTAGTCCCTTGAGTTTAGTTATCCGTAATATTCTACATTTTGGGTTTGACCTAAACTCAAGGGACTAGTGGTGATACAAAAATCTGTGGACTATGGTGACAGGTGGCAGCCTCTCATGGATCAGAGGATCTGGTGGACTAACTTTATCCAAACGTGATAGTCCGGGGACTGTCAACGGACATTTGAAAGTCAAGGGACTATCTGCCACCAAACGCGATAGTCGAGGGACGATTTACTGTTCAATGCCTAATAACGTTGGTAATAATATAATGCATAAAAAATAAATTTAAAAAACTAATCAGTTCTAACGGTTTTATTAGTTATATTCGGTTCTATCGGTTTATTGGACTGTTTCCGTAACGATTCTATCAATTTACCGGTATTATTGGTTTGATTTCAAATCAATTGTACCGAATTATTCGTTCGTTTCCGAACCGATTTTATTGTTTTCTTTCTTATTGGTTTTCAATTTTAAAATGAAACCACAAACCGAATATTAAAATTTGATACTCATTTTTTACCGATTCAATTTCGATCCGACTTAAGATTTTCTATGGCAGATTCTAAAAAGTCTTACCCGCCCTAGTTTCCATATCGAATTATGTGAGGAAATTTATAATATGTACGATTTTAATATACAATAAATTTTAACATAAAATTAGAAAAGCGAGGGATGAAGATAAGATTCTCTAAATAATTTATATAAAATTACAAAATTAAAAAAATTACAAAATTAAAATTTCCTCAGTTTTCTCTTCGTTCAAGTTTTTCTAAGTATCTTAATACATATGCATATTCAGTGTGATATTTACTTCCTCAAAACAACGTTCTAAAAGTATATACAATTACTAAACGTGTATATATATATATATATTATGCGTATATATAGTTTACATTTTTTTACAATCATAATTTATATATATATATATAATTATTACGATTTTGAGTTTTAAAATATTTTTATATCAAAATTTTATATAGTTTAATTGATTTTTAGTTACTGTTGTTATTTTTATCAATAACCATCTAACATCAAAATCATTTACTAATAATTATTTAATGTTTGAAAAAGTATATATATTTACTTGGGTTTAGAATTTAAGTACCGATAATAACATGAATTTTATGTTAATATTTAATAGTTTTTGGGAAGATATTGTTGTGAATTCATTTTTTAGAGTATTTGGTTGCAAAAATAAAAGTAATTAGATTGTGAAATTAGTCTTGGGAAAAGCAATTGTGTTCCGGCTGCAAAAATATGTATATTTTGGTTGCAAAGGTAAATGTATTCTAGTCGCGTAATTAAGTGTTATTTGGTTGCAAAAAAGCAAGTAAATTCAGTTGCAGAATGAGTTGCGTAAATAATAAGAAAAAAGTTGTAAATAGGAATTTGGTTGTGAAAAACAAATGTGTCCCACTTGCGTAATTACGTGTAAAATGTATGTGCGTAAATATGAATAAGATATTTGCATAAATAGGAATTTGGTTACAAAATTAGTCTGAAAAAAGCAACTATATTTTAGTTATAAAATCACGTGTAATATGGTTGCTCAAAAGCATTCTATTCAAGTTGCGTATTAAGTGATATTTAGTTGGGAAAATAAGGGAAAAAATATCCTAAAATATCACTCATGGATTTTGTCTTGTTCGTATAAAAAGATAGAAATATATGCGTTTTTAGATTATTATTTTTTGATTTAGGGTTTAAAAAATATGTAGTTTTGAAGGTTAAAAATAATTACGAACACAACAATCAATAAATTAAAGACAACCCTAATTTAGTAGTTGAATTTAAGTAGAAATGCTTGAGATTTGAGTAAAATTTGTTAAATGAATTTTTAATTTGAGAGATTTGTGAGTTTCGCCTTTACAGAGAGAGAACTAGTTAGCGAGCCGATACAGAAATTTGTTTTTGGTTTTTCTATCTTTATACTCCACGGGTATTGTTGGTAGATTCCATGTTGCAGATGGTTATTGGTAAACTTGAAAATATGGATGGTTATTGGTACTTTTTATCTTTCCCGGATGGTTATCGATAACTTACCAATTATTTTATAATACAAGGTATATGTATTTTTAAATCAATAATTGTTGTAGTCTAACAATTTTTTTTATCAAATGTATAAATCTATTATTCTAACCAAAACAACTGAAGTGTGCGAATCCAATTCAAGTAATTATTTTTGTAAAATACACATGCTAAAATAAGTTTGAGGTTATGGTCTCTAAGTGATAATTTAACAAATTTTATTTTTTATTTAAAGTATAGTTTATACATGTGAGTGTATTTGTCTGAAACATTTTAAAGGATTTCAATTATAAAAAGAACAAAAGAGGCAAGTAGAAAAAAACAGATATAATTTACTCTGTAATAATCAAATTATCAAGGAATAATAGGGTTCCAAAATTTTAAAAGATAAAAAATCAGAAAATCATCAAGATTATCAGCTTTAGAAATTCGGAATCATAACTACATCATGTAGGTATTTATTATGCATTATATAATATGACTCATTATTCGCGTGTCTTAAGTTTATGAATAGAAATACAAAAATTATAACAAGTGGTATTACAACTATCTTATGAAGATTAATTTATAGATTTTCGAATTCTTAATTTATGATCATGTATGATTCATTTTATTTTCTACTACAAATGATACTCATATTGGGATTAAATGTTATTTTGGTAGCTAGATGTCTGTATCTATGGATGAAATGTTTTTGAAATTGATGATTGTATGCATTTTTTTCTTGAAAATAGGATCGAATAAATTATGGAATCGTGGTGATAGGATAATCGTACGATAGAGTTTTGATTAATCTATAAGGATATGAATGTACAACCTGTCTTAAAATAAATTAAATCCTGGACTACATCGATTTTGTCTATAAAATAGCATGTAAAAATGGTTGAACATATATAATTGAGATTAGAAGCATTTCAATGTTGACATGTTAATTTAGTTTAGTAATGGGTTTGAAAATTTAAATAAGTTCAAGAATTCAATATGAGAAATCATCTTTTCTTTAGTTAAAGTCAAATAAACTTACTTCTCTCTCGTTTTATAACGGCCCCTATAATTTAAATGATTTTTCATGCAGATGAAATGATTTGTTAGATAAAATTTATAATTACTCTTGTAGTTTAAATATTTTACATGCAGATTAAAACATTTGTTAGACAAACTTCATAACTGGTATTACAGTTTAAATAATTTTGCATCCATCAATTTATATCATTTTATATAATTTTGCATGTAATTATAATATTTGTCTTCTTGAAAAAAATGACGAGTTATAACTTTGTTCGTAAATTTTATTATAACGATATGTATTAATCTATTAAAGACTAGATATTCTTACATCTATAGTTTTTCATGGTTAGAAATATATTATGAGTATTATACATGAATGATTAATTGTTTGTCATTAGTTAAGATTTAAATTTAATCCAATTAAATTTAGAATAGACTACGATAAATTGACCATAAAGTGAATATATAGTTTTATGATATTTTTTAATATGATTAGCATTTTTTAATTTGTTCAAACTTTTATACATGATTAAGGAATCAATAAATCACCATAGTGGTATTTGTTGGTGAATTAAATTATTTTATAGTTTGACAAGTTTGTGGTTATCAAATATGCAAACTTTAGGCATCCTAAAGGAAGTTTATCGTTTGAGAAATTAATCATGAACATGAGATTATTAATTTTGAATTGATCATTGAGCATGGAACTAGGAAAATCAACACAAATGACGATTTTCTTAATTAAGTCAATTGGAATGATTAATATTATTTTTTCTCAAAATTATATATGGACACGCTAATATTCTTGTCCAAATGTATCTTATTAACGTTGTAAAGGTATGTTTATTATATTATGTTTAACTGTTAAATTCTACTTGGATTATATGTCGTAATGATGTTTTGTGTTCCATATTGATTATAATTTTTATTCTCTTTTGCAGTACATAAATTTCGGTTAAAAAAACAAATTAATATTAGAAAACATTGGTGTTTCTAAAAAATGGAAGGTAAAACATAAAATAAATAGGTTCAGGTACATATTTAGAGGGTTTTTGAGAAAAGATTGAACTCATGGTAAATAAAATATATATTGTGTTATTTTGTCATGGTATTACCAAACCCAACCAAGACAATCTATTTTATACATCAAAGTGGGACAATATACAACTAAGTGTGCATCCCAATTATTTATAAATACACAAAACATACAACCTTCGTATAATTTTTGGAATTTACGGATTTCTCATGTTTCTGATTCTTGTTTGCTCACACAAACTTGCATTGTACCAGAACAGACCATTAGAGCCAAAAGATCACAGAAATCCGTAATAGACTTTAAAACTTGTCTTCAATATTATATACTATAATCAATAAATAGAAAAGCCTCTGGGTGGCGCAGTACGACGAATTTTGGAATTACGGAGGTTCTTCATAATAGTTTTTTTTTACTTTAGCTAAGGCAGAATTCAAGTTTGTTTTAGAATGGTTCAAAGTTTAAAACTTATGTATTATTATATAGTCACAAGTATGAATGCAGGAAAACAATGCACGAAACAAGAACGCGTCCAAATACACATATTGTGTGTCATTAATCTTATTTTTCTATTTCTAGCCAATTTTCATACGTGCTTATACTTGGGCATTTGGTTAGGTTATATAGTGGGTTTTTAATTCTTTTCAACTTTTCCCAATATATATAAATTATGTCTATACTTGGACATTTGGTTATGTTATATAGTGGGTTTTTTTAATTCTTTTCAACTTTTTCCAATATATATAAATTATGTCTATACTTGGACATTTGGTTAAGTTATATAGTTGGTTTTTAATTCTTTTCAACTTTTCCCAATATATATAAATTATGTCTAAATTTAGTGGTTTGCGTTCCCTCAAAATTTCGACCAAAAATCTAAAATAAATAAGCAGTTGTTGATTATAATAGTGACTGGATAACAAAACTATGAACAAGAAATAAAATTCTATCGTAATAAACAACAATAGAGGTCCGAGTTTATGTCGTCGAAGAGGTTAAGAAAAGAAGTGTACCTAACTGGAGTGAGTTCCGATGAAGCAAAACAACAGAACTTGCTTCTTTTAGCTGTGAAAAAACTTGGTCTTTTAAATTTCCAGTAGGAAAAATCTTGAGAACGGGAATTGACATTTCCTGACAACAAGCCACTCTCTTTCTTCTGTATTTGTGGTTGCTGTTTTGATCATCCCAGGTATATAGTATTAGTACTGGATATATATATTTAAGATTGACACTATATCGTCAGGAACCAGTGGTCTACTGGTATAATAGTACCCTGCCCGGTACAGATCCGGGTTCGAATCTATTTCCTAAGAGAACAGAAGAAGGGAACAACAAATCAGAACTGGAGCAATTTTATTTCTAAGTTTATTTATCAAATTCGAATCTTAATTCAATGTTTTTAAGTGTATGTTCATCAAATTTCCCTACAGTTATATCTCGGGTTTACTATATTCAACACAAATTGTAAAGCTTTCATATTCTATATTGAATCCCAATCCCATGCTGGATTAAGAATAGTGAAGTTTCGACTAATTTTGAGAGTGTAATGAAATGATGGCTACTTTACGATTATTAAAAATTTAGAAGTTAATCTTTCATTTTTTTAAAGTTGGTTTTTACCTAATAACGTTGGTAGTAATATAATGCATAGAAATTAAATTTAAAAAATTAATCAGTTCTAACGGTTTTATTTGTTAGATTCGGTTCTATCGGTTTATCGGACCGGTTACGTATCGATTCTATCGATTTACCGGTTTTATTGGTTTGATTCCAAATCGATTGTACCGATTTATTCGTTCGTTTCCGAACCGATTTTATCGTTTTGTTTCTTATTGGTTTTCAATTTTAATATGAAACCACAAACCGAATATTAAAACTTGATCCTCATTTTTTACCGATTCAATTTTGATCCGACTTAAGATTCTCTATGACCGATTCTAAAAACTCTTAACCGCCCTAGTTTTCATATCGAATTATGTGAAGAAATTTATAATATGTACGATTTTAATATACAATAAATTTTAACATAAAATTGGAAAAGCTAGGAATGCAGATAAAAATCTCTAAATGCTTTATAAAAATTACAAAATTGAAATATCTTTAGTTTTCTCTTTGTTTAAGTTTTTCCAACTATGTTAATATATATATATAGTGTGAAATTTATTTCCTCAAAAAAATATCCCAAAATTATATACAACTACCAAAGGCATATAATATATATATATATATATATATTATGTGTGTATATAAATAGTATAAATATCTTTATAATCATAATATATATATATATATCGATTTTAAATTTTAAAATATTAGTTATTTTTGTGTGTAACTAAGTTTTTTTTGTTATATCTAACCATAGTAGATGTAGTGGGTAGTTGTTTCAATTATATTAGGGGTAAGAAGATGTAGCTTGTAAGAATATCTTTGTGTGTAACTAAGTTATTTTTGCTATATCTAACCATAATAGATATAGTGGGTAGTGGTTCTAATTATATTAGTGTAACAAGATGTAGCTTGTACTATTATATAATATAATCACAAGTATGAATGCAGAAAACCAATGCACGTTATGCAGAAATAAAAGATCCTTCGTACATACTCCGTTTAAATCTGTAAAGTCAACAACACATGTGACATTTCCCATTCTTATTTTTAAAGAGCATCGAGTTTGTCGTCCACAATAGGTATGAGATTCTTGGATATGCTCTGATAAGGATATGAAATATTAGAGACTTAATGTTATAATCTTAAGTTTATTTATGATAAATTATAAATTTATAAGAAGAGATTTGAATTATTTATGAATATAAGGTGTTGTAATACAATTTACCCTATTATATAACTAATTCAGTTATAGAAGTTTGATGCGCTTATAAATAGGGAAGAAAGCGATGAATAAAGGGACGAATATATTATAAGTCATACTTTGATACTTCAAATCACTTTCTCTCTCTTCAATCTTACTTTACATTTCACTCTCTCTTTAAAAACAATTCAAACTTAACAAATTGGCGACCATCGTAGGAGGGCTTCAATCGGTACCTTGATTACATATTAACAACCAAAAATTGTTAAACTGTTAGTCAGTGATATCATTTTTTATCAATATGGAACCGATGCATGAAATTGATCCAACAATTTGTAAATCTATTGAAATGTTGAAATCTGATTTACGTAGATAAGAAAGTAGGGAAACTTTCAATTCCAGCACAACGAGATCATTTTGATATTGAAAATCAGATTAAATCAACTGTTAGATAAGATAATTGTTTTGAATGATAAATACATAAAAGATCATTTTATATCAACATAAATACATAAACATCAGTGATGATGAATATGATAGCTCAGAATCTGAAGGGGGGTTATTTAAGCAGAAGAAGTACTAGGGGTTCTTTGAAAAGAGAACGAAATCGGCATCGGAAATCATGCAAAGAGTAGACAATAAGCCTCGTCATATGAGGGATACTCTATGGTATAAAGGAAATACATCCAACCAATACACGGGTGTAGTAGATCAGAATTTGTATGTTGTTATGGGAACCAGATGAGATGACCAGTATGTGCAAGGAGTAGATTGGAGAGATTCTTCTTTAACTGCTGAGATTAGGTTCATTTCTCTTCCGAAGCATTTTGGTATCTCTAAGGTCGAAAATTTGATGCACGCAAGACCCTGATGATCAGATTGAAAAATTCAAAAACTATACGATAAACTTCAAAGATGATGACTTACTAGTGTGTAAAGAAGTTTCTCATACCTTCAATGACACTCCATTCATTACCAACTTTAGGGATTTTTATACAGATTTTTGACGATAATTTGTGGGAAGCAAATAAATGCGTGTTAATGGTGATACCATGATACAATGTAAGCAAGTTGTGGGTGAAAAAGTGAAGGATTATACTAGGCGTTTTATATTAATAAAAGCGTACTTGGATGATTGTGAAGAGTTGGTTGCTATGACCACTTTTAGAGAGGAATTGTTACCAGAAGATCTGACAAAAGAAACGACAAATAGGAGTGCATAAATTTTTGGAGCCTTAATGTCTCAATTAGAAGATCAGATTAAAGTTGAGGATTTCACAAGTTTTCGAGGTGGACCTGACTTTGTACAGAAAAATCTGGGCAATGAACTACTCATCAAAGCTATCAAGCACCTCCTCGTCCGACGACCAACAACAATCTACCTTCTCGAACATGAGGGGTTCTTCTCAAGTAACAACAAAC
Source organism: Limnanthes douglasii subsp. nivea (assembly GCA_036936605.1). Taxonomy (NCBI): domain Eukaryota; kingdom Viridiplantae; phylum Streptophyta; class Magnoliopsida; order Brassicales; family Limnanthaceae; genus Limnanthes; species Limnanthes douglasii. The sequence continues at coordinate 198,557,584 of JAUPFV010000001.1, read as the reverse complement.
AATCAACATTATAGATCAATGACAAATCAATGGATAAGGCTAGAGTATTACACGAACTTGATTGAAGAACAAAAGCTGCTATTTTTAGAAGTCTAAAGGTTATGTAAGCTTCAAAAAGCCGGATTCTATAAACAGATCAAGAAAAGAATGTAATAGTTGTTTTTGCAATTATCATAATGATATTGGGCACGACACTGCAGATTGTATATCGTTAAAGAATTATATATATGTTTTATTCGAAATGGAAAATTAACAGCTTTTGTTAAAGGGAAAAACAATGGATCAAAAAATCTGAGCACATCAACACAACAAATTGATAATCCAAATTCAGCCAAGAGAGTGCATTGATGATTATGGATTCCAAATGTGATGATTTTGATGTCACCTTGGAATATTTGGACACATATCCTGATCGGTTAATTTTGCTAGTTGTGGATGAATCAGTAGAGCAAGGACGAGTTCCAAGTTTGAGTGAGTATTTTGAATAGTTAGAATTTTTTGGGGGATATTCTATATTTAAAAAGAGCATTGTTCTTGCCATAGAAGGAAGAATGTTTACTCACTTATATGGAAATACAGATACTTTTTTTATTTTATTTAATGAGGATGATTTGAGGGAAATAGTTGGACCTCATAAGGATTCAATGGTTATAGGGGTTGATATATATATATATATATATATATATGAAACTGAAATTTGACGTGTTTTGATAGATATGGGAAGTTATGCAAATGTGTTTTTCAAGTCTACGTATGATATGATGCGTAATCCACCTCGAATTTGTCGATCTGATTGTACTACAATTGGTTTTACAGCGGTGACCACTCAAGTGATTGGTGAATTCGAAGGTGAAATGTGTTTGGGAAAAGGTCATTTTAAAAAGAAAGTTCAAGTCTTGTTCATGGCGGTTGAATGCCCAACCAATTACAATACTATTTTTTGGAGATCTTGACTTTTAAAAATGTATGTTATTGTGTCTAATGTTTGTTAGTTCTTGAAATATGTCACTGGAGATCGTGTTGGTGTGGTTCGAAGTGACCAAAAGGTAGTCAGAGAATGTGATGCAGCAGATTTTCGAATTCGAGGTCTTAATTGTGAGGATCAGATAGGTGAATAGCAACCAATGGGGCTAACTTCGGATGAAGGGAGAATAAATGATCCGAAAGAGACCCGAGTTCTTTAACAGTGAGTGATAATATCTAAGAGTATACTTTTTTTAATAAGAAAACTCTACAAATGGTAACGTTGTTATCACCTACTTTGTGTTATAAGTTATTACAATTTTTGTTGATAATTTGGATGTTTTGCTTGGAAAACAGAGGATGTAGTAGGAGTTCCATCTGAAGTAATATGTCACATCTTAGCTATAAATCTGAGGATCAAGCCTATTATTCAGAAGAGACGAGCTTTTTCTGTAGAATATCAGAGGCTATCATGATAGAAGTAGATCGTTTATCTAAGGTCAGACATATTCAGGAGGCACAATATCTTTTGTGAACTGCAAATCCAGTATTGGTTAAGAAGAAAAATGAAAATGGTGAATGTGTATTGATTTCACACATTTAAATTGTGCATGCCCTACAAATCCATTTCCTATTCCTCGAATATATAAGCTGGTTGATTCTACTTAAGGGAATAAAATTCTATCTTTTATGGATACCTTTGCAAGCTATAACCAGATTCAGATGGATCCAAAACATCAGGAAAGTACTACATTCATCACTGATCGAGGACTACATTGTTATAAAATCATGCAATTTGGGTTGAAGAATGGTGGTGCGAAATATCAAAGGTTGGTGAATAAGGATTTTTATTCTCATATTGGGAGGAATATGGAAGTATGCATTGACGTTATGCTTGTTAAAAGCCCAACAGATGGTGAACACTTAAAATATTTAAAGGAGACTTTTCTAAATTTAAGGGTTATCCGATTAAAACTAAATCTTAAAAAGTGTACTTCTGGCGTACAATTTGGAATTTTTTTAAGGTATATCATTAGTAAGAAAGATATAAAGATTGAACCTGAACAATTAAAGGCTCTGATATCGATGACAGCACCTCAAACTATAAAGGAGGTTCAAATCTTGACAGGAAGGTTAGGTGCTCTTAATCGATTTATTTCAGATTTTCTGACAAATGTTTTCCTTTTTTCCAAGTTTTACGAAGACCCAATGAGTTTATGTGGACACCGGAGTGCAAAGAATTTTTTTGAAAGATTAAAGAACTATTGTTGTCACCTAAAATCTTGTACGAAGAAGCTTTACTATGAGTGATGTTTTAATATTTGAGTAGAAGTGAGTTTTGAAGCCAGTTTATTATGTTAGCAAGAGTTTGCTGACATCGGAGAAAATATATTTGAGGCTTAAGAAATTGGCCTTGGATTTAGTAATGGCTGCTAGAAAGATGCGTCTTTATTTTAAAGCTCACACCATTGAGGTTCGAACTTCTTTTCCACTAAAGAATGTGTTACAACGACCAGAAATTTCGGGTCGAATAACCAAATGGTCAGTAGAACTGGGAGATTTTGATATCAATATTGAACCTCGTACATCGATTAATCTCAAGCTTTAGCTGAATTTCTGGTTGAATTTCATTCAAGCCGAACAAATGAAGGGACATGTAAATAATTAATTCTATAAGTTTCAATGTGGGTGGTTCAAACTGATGTGGTTCAGTTAATTGCTCACATAGGTGAACTTATGTACCAAGCTATCCGATTTGGTTTTCATGCGTCGAATATGCGGCTTAATACGAGGCTACGATAGCTAGTTTAAGTCTTGCAAGTATTTGTGGAGCAACAACAGATTGTTTGGAGACATATTCATAGCTAGTGGCGAATTATATGGTACCTATATCTGAGACTAAGAAAGATGAGTTAATTTTGTCTCTATGAGAGCTTCGAAACTTAACTCTTTTGTTTGATAAAGTGATTATTGAGTATATTAGCCGATGAGATAATACAGTTGTTGATTCTTTAGCAATAATTTCTTACACAAAGGTATATCCATGGATATTATTACAATAAAACCCTTTGATCTTGACATGATCAGAACAATATAAATATGCTGAGGAAATATTTATTACTCTAGACATAATTCGAAGTGATTGGAGGTCGGGTATCCTTAATTTTTTACGGTACAAGGCTCATTGTTATGTTGTATTAAATGAAGTTTTATACAAAACATCTTCAAGTAGACCATTATTGCGGTGTTTGTATAAACAAGAATCTCATGAGATTTTATTTGAGTTGTATGATGGTGAAGGTTCAGCTTACTGTAGGTTTAAGTCTTTGACAAGAAGGGTTTTGTTGGTAGGTTATCATTGACCTTCGATTATGAATGATGCTAAATTTTTAGTTTGAGGATGTGATACTTGTCAACGTTTTGCCGATTCTATTCACAAACCAGCAGTATCGCGTACTTCAATTTCCGAAGCAATTCCTTTTGATAGATGAGGAATAGACTTAGTAGGGCCTATGCTTATGGCCTCTGGAGAGTGTCAAATGATTATTGTGGCGGTTGATTATTTTTTGAAGTGGGATGAAACTGAACCATTATTTGGGACGACATCCAAGGCTATTGTTAAATTTATTGTAAATAATATTTGTTGTCGCTTTGGAGTTCCTCGGAAAATTACCACAGATAATGGTCCTCAATTTAACAACATATAAATGGCTTATTTTTTTGCTTCAAGAGGTATTGTACAATGTTTTTCTACACATTTTCATCCCCAAGCAAACGTTCAAGTAGAGGTAACTAACAGGTCTATTCTGGAGGGTTTAAAGAAAAATTGACCATGTATTGCAAGAAAATGGTCTAACTATTTGCAAGAGGTATTGTGGGCTTATCATACGACTCCTAAAGAGGCTACTAACAAAACTTCTTTTGCATTGGTATTTAGTATGGATGTTGTAAGCCCTGTAGAATCTACTTTTCCTTATTATAGAGTACTTCATTATTCTGAAGAGCTAAATGAAGAGGCAAAAAGAACAGACCTAGACTTGATCGAAGAGAAAGCTTTAAAGTACATCTAATTTTGACTCACTATCCGACTTTGATGAGGAGTTGCTATGATTCAAAGGTGAAACGAAGAGATTTTAATATGGATGATAAAGTTCTGAGGAAAGTATTTCTCCATACAAAAGACAAGCGACTTGGAAAGTTTCTCCCGAATTGGGAAGGTCCTTATGTGGTAGTGGAACGGATAAAGTCGGGTACATATCGCATTCTTTATGAACAAGTTAGGTTACTTCAACAGTCTTGGAATATAAAACACTTGAAACTATATTATGAGTGATTTTTTCTTTTTTGATAATTTTTGAATAATTGACATACTCGTTCTTATCACGTTGGCCCACAAAGGTTTAATGAGATGTCGTGTGTATATTCGAGGAAATTAATAAAAATATTGTTTGGCCAATGGTTGTTTTAAATACAAGTATTTAAAATTATCTTGGTAACTAGTCAAATACTAGTCATCTTTGAAGGGTTGGCCAAGAGTAATTAGTTATATTTGAGGTGATATACATTCTTTTAAATGCAGTATTTATATTCGAGGTGCCAACGTTCTTTAAACGCACTGGTTATATTCGAGGTGCTATACGCCCTTTTAAAGCACTGTTTAGAGAGATAATGGTATTCGAGGTGCTAACATTCTTTAAAACCATTGGTTATATTCGAGGTGTTATACGCTCTTTTAAAGCACCGTTTTGAGAGATAATGGTATTCGAGGTGCTAACGTTATTTAAACTTACTATTTTTAAGATATATTCAAATTTAAAGTGTTAATAACTTATTCATAAAATAAAAGTTATTCACAATAATATAAAAGTTGGCAAATAAGTACACTTTAAGTTTTAGAAACCTTCACAACAAGTTATTTCTCTCTTCTGAATGATGTCTTAAGTGATACCATTTCGTCAGCCAACTTTTTATTTTCTTCCTCATTCTTGTCTAGAGATTCTTGAAGAGAAGAGCACTTTTTCTGTTCTTCAGATATTTCCCTAGCATATTTGGCCTTAAGCTTATCTAGCTCAGCCTGATGTGAAGTCTTTAGTTCAATTGTTTCTTGATTATGAACAACTTTTAGATGACGCTTGAGATGGATTGTTATTGTTATGAATTTAGATCTATCAACTTGGAAACTTTGGAACTGATCAAGGAGTTTTCGAGCAAATATTTCCCTCATATGTTTCTCTGTTGCATCGTTCTTTTATACCAAATCATGTTTGTAGCCATCGACTCAAGTTTATTTTGAGAAGAAATAATTTATGCGCTCAAAACTTTTTTTGTTTCCTTAAGATTCGAGAATGGTCGAAGAATATTTGATACCTCTTCAGAACGATCATCCATAGGTAGAATAAGAGAAGTTGGAGCACTCAAAGGAATTCTAGATTTCCTAGGAATGTTCAAAGGAGAACTTAAATAGGACATGAATTCACAATTTCTGGTAGTATTGGGGAAAAAGCATGATGAGCTAGTTCTTTAAGCTTTTCTTGGATTCATTGAACTTCAGCGTCCATATAATTGTAAAGATCCTGAATTTCATCTTCACCGATATCTTCATTATTGTTGAAGTCATCATCACCTCAGTGGTCTGTTACCACAATCTCTTCTGTCTCTTCGAATTTTGCATTTGGACTCCAAGGAGGAGCATCATATTTTTTCATTGAAATTTTTAGGGGACGTTTTCGAAAAGGTTTTCTTATTTTTTGCACCAAAAGTCTTTTTTCTTTTTGGAGAAGGTTCTGCCTCGATTCCTTCTTTAATGGTTGGAAGATTAGCTTTATTTTCTTTTTTCTTGTTTTTTGTCTCTCTTTTCTTTGGCGTCGGATTTGTTGAGGAGCTAGCACAAACAGTATTCTTAGTAGCAGTTTATTTTTTCTTTTTACCCTTATTTTTCGAGGGCAGATGACTTTGAGAGCTATTTCGAATAGGCAGTATAACTTTGGCATCCAACGCTAGTAATATTTTCACAGTATCGTCTGGATTTGGAGGTTTCTTCAAGTCTTTTGAGGAAATAGTATCCAAGGAGATCCTCCATAGGTGACTGGCGATGAAATTTATGAGCATAAAAGTTGAGTGTAACTCGTTTCCTCATGCATTTTCTGCCCATGTGGCCATCTTGACAAACATTTCTTTAGCATTCTTCTTGCGAGCTTTGTACCTTCTTGAAATTTCTACATACAATAGTAATACATAAAAAACAAGTTATAAAGAACAGAATAAAAGTTAAGAGAACTTAATGGTACTTCTCCAAACAAGGTTGAGTCTTGAGGGGGTTTATTTTGATATTTCATTGCCATTCTCCCATGCTCTAGAAATGAAGACGAATCTTTGCTTCCAGAACTTGTTAGCCTTAAGAAGATCATCAATTATTTTGAAATCATCTCCAAACGTCAGATAATGGAAAGGCAATATAGGACCTTTGGGAAGACTAGTCATCGTAATAAATTCTTGAATTGAAAGAGGGGTATGGCTTAGTCTAAAAGCAATAAGCACTGACATGAGAGTGAACCATAAATTTGTGATTGCTTGTGTAGGGCAAAGATCCATGGGTTAAAAATACTCCACTATCATTGGATCCAGTGGGAACCAATTCCTCCATTGATGATCTCAAGATAGAACACTAATTCATCTACTCTACAATTAAGTGGATTCTCTCATTCTTTTGGTAATTGAAGTACTATATTGTCTTGCAGACCTCATTTCTTCCTTAGTTGTCCGACTTGAGATTGATTGTAATAGTCATATCATACATTCTCCAGTGCCATTGTATATTTGGGGAGAATTGGTTTTAAGTTTGCAGTTAGAGTGACGGCAACATCTTTAGGAAGTTTAATAGACTTATTTTGTATCCTCGACATTTGCATTTGTTTCTGTCATTTCCTCTAAATAAACTTCTTCTTTAGAAGCTTCGTCTACTAGTTGGGGATGATTTAAGCTTAAGACCAGATTTTGTTGTTGGGGATTCGAATGAGTTTATTGTGACTCCAGGTTGATCTCAACAATCTCCTTCGGGAGAGGAGAAGATGGTGTAGGATTTTGTGAAGAATTTTTATCCTCAAATTCTCCCATTGCTACAAATGAACTTTTTCTAACAATATGGGTTTGGAAAGAGAGAGGCTTGTATTGAATTCAAAGTTTCTCTTTGTGAGAACTTTGAGGTGGTTCATGGTTGATTATGGAAGAAGTATTTGTTTCTTTTTTAGAAGACTTTCTTTGTGTTACCTTGTGACATGTCTAAGGAAGAATATATATGTTGCCAGAAGATGTTGTTGAATGATTTCGAAGCGGTGATGGTGAACATGTTTGTTGAGGAGATTTTGGTAAGCTATTATCAAGAGCTGTACTAGATGACCTCTGAAACCTTGTAGAATTCTTATCAGGGTTGAAATTACCGTATACGGTGGTTTGAGTTGAAAAATTGGAGAATTATATATTACTCTTGTTTGTCGGCATTCAGCAACCCTTTCAACGATGCACAAGTAATCATAAATGCAAAAAATAGGTTTTTTATTAGTAGAGGATTTTTTTTATAAACTAAGATGAAAATGAGTCTTCAAATTTGAAGATTAACTCAGAAAGATGAGTTTTCCAGCGAAGGTAGCAAAGAGACTGGATTTTCAGATGATTCACTTTCTCTCACTAAAAATTGTATGTAAGACAAAGTAATTAATAAGGGAGTATTTATGGAAAATCAAGGAAAGAGAAAAAAGCTAGGGAATATGAAGAAGTAGTGATGACTATTGGAAGAATAAGAATCGCCAAACGGTTACTTCTTGTATGAATAAGAAGTAGTAATGACTATTGGACATGAATAAAATATTTTCCAAACTTCTTGTATCATTCAAGATTCTTCGGATTTCAATTTCATCAACAGCCACTCTTATTACCAGAGTATCCACACGGGGTCCATCAACATCTCTTAAATTTTCATCATAAAAACAATAAATGATATTGGATCGTGGTAAAGGTGGGTTGACATTCTTCCTTCTAAAATAATTTAGTTATAAAAACTTTAGTAGGAAAAGATTAAAGAAACGATATAAATATTCCTCTTTTTTGTATAATTTTAATTGAATAAAATAAATATGTTCATATTTTCTATATTTTAATTTCCTTGACCATATAAGAATTAAATTAAAAAAAAAAATTGGATGTTAGATAGTGTACTGAAAATGTTATTCTCATAAAACGTACATATCTAAATATTATAATTTTATATAAAATCTATAATACAACCCATTTAACTTAACTTAAATGTACAAATGATCATTACAAACTTTTTAACCTTTTTCGGTCGTATATTATTGGTAACTGTCCTATATAAATGATAAAGTCATTCACCTATAGTATATATCAAGTTCTCTAAATGTCACCATTTAGAAAAACATGATTTTAATATTCATTAAACAAAGCTTAATGTTGGACTGTGTCACCTGTATTATGATCATGTTTAAACAATCCTTCACTTGATTCGAATGAAGGTTCGCTTAAAAGTAAATCTTTCTATATTTGTGTAAATCTAATTTGATATAACACCTTATATATCTTATCATGTTAGATTTTAAGCCAATAATGGTTTATTTTGTAATATAATATTCGAAATCGCATCAAATAATATATAACAAATCGCAGAATTTTAAATAGAAACTTTTTTGTGGATTCACCTAAGGAATAAACAAAAGAAGAATGCTTATGGGATTGACTGTTGTTTTCCATCTAGTATTCTCTTTTGTTCCTTTTTGTTCTATAGTGATTTTGTATATTGCCTTGAGAAACCTGCATAATTAGTTAGTAGAAATGAAAGGTTTTTAGATATCGAAGGAAGCGGCCGTCTGTTTGATTAGGTATTAGGATAATGAAAGTCCTAAACCTAGCCCCTTACGTAGAGTCTTTACAATGTGAAACCCAACATTGTAAAGCCCATCCTTTATTACTTTTTTGTGTCCGGGGACCGTAACCCGATAAATATATAATTCAATTTATATCCTTGATTTATTAATTCAGGCTTAAGTGTTAAGATTTGGGCCCTCTTCATCACAGTGCCCAAATATAACCCGGTTACCATATTTGAGCCCATAACGCCTTTTCACCCATATTTCCAATTTAGTTAATTAAATAATTAACTTGATTACTTTTAATTTGGACTTTCTTAAGACAATGACTGAATATGTTTATTTAGCATGTCGGTCCAAATTATCGTCGGTCCATAAATATATTACAGAAATATATTCCAACAAAAATAATAATTTGCAACCAAATAGTTTTTTTCTCAGATAACGAATTTGAAATTTGGACTAAACTATCTTACATCAATTGTATTCTTCTTAGATCAATCTAAAACTAAAAGTTTGAATTATTTGTGATACCAGAAAATCTTAAACTTAATATTTCCCTTACATCACAAGAATATCAATATTCTTATAGAAATATTTATGATATTACAGAAGTTGAAGCCAAATTATTATGTTGCATATCATTGAATCTTAATGTTCATGTAGAACTCTTTATAATATTACATAAGTTGTAGTTGAATTATATTATTGCACATCAAATGATATTAAAGTTCATATAGAAAAAATTACGACGTTACAAAAGCTAAAACTAAATTTTTATGTTACATCAAAAAAAAATTAATGTTATTTTTAGAATATTTTACATAGACACTTTGTATAACCTGAATAAATAGTATTTCATCTCTTTTGTTTGTAGATCTTTGTAAAATATTATACTAACTTTAGTTTGTGTTGTGTTTCTTCTTCATGAACAAATTTAATCACTTACTCTTAAGTGGATATTGGAATATTAATCTATAAAGTAAATAAATATAGTCACAAATAGAAGTTTATCAGTAACGAAAGATCGATTCCTTTGTTCATTGATTACTTTTCTTTAAACTTAATATACTCAAAATTACTTATTGTCTCAAAAATGAATTTAGTTATGGGTCCTAAATTGAACTTTATAGAATAAAGTGAATTCCAAATGAAATAATTATCATTATAACAAACTCTAGCTTCCTTTTGTTAATCTTTTAGTACGTCGTCGCTAGACATCTTTAAATGTACAAGTATTTTAAACACAGTTTCCACCATGTTTAAGGTTAATGTATCATTTCTTAATAACTAATTTCTAGTCTATTATTTTAGAAAGTGTATTTTATAAAAAAAAATTAACTAAACAAATTGGGTCATGACATTATTTTTCGAGCTATCATACTTGTTATAGTGGCAACTACTGGGTCATATATGACACATTTAATTCTTAATTCTTTTAAGAAAGCGGTATTTTACTCGAGCCCTAATAGACTCAAACTTTTCAATGAATTCAACTATGGTGAAATATTTCCATAAAGGAGTAAAAAATATCTATGAAAAATATGTCTCATCTAAACCATCTCTACATATAAAAGGTTTGAAAATAATTTTTTGAAATTGTTTTAATAATTATATTTATTTGTACGCATCTAATTATATTTACTTAGTATATTTAACCTAATATAATTGGTTAACGGGGATTGTAGGTCCTTGAGAAACTAGCTTATCAACCTCAGCTTAAGAGATATAATTTGAATAGATATGATAAATGTGCACTTATGTTTCCAAATATGTTAATTTATTTTACTATATGATGCATAAATATGTTTGTAATTTTTTTTATTATATATAATATCTGAAATTATCAATTTTAGAAATTACCAATACATGATCACCATTGTGTGTAAATATATTTTGTCATCGCTTAAGTTTTGGTAATTTCATTTATATTTCGATGAAAAGAAACTACAGCGGTTGCAGTTGTATCAATCCATCAAAATGACTATATGAACTGAGAATAAAATTGAATTGAGAACCAAGCCAAATGCGTGAAAGCAACTTTTTTCGCCAAGCTAAGTCTCAAACCTCGCAATTGTCCTATATATTTCAGAAGAAATTTAACATTTGTGTTAGATTTTATTCAACCTTCTGGAGATCTAAAACTTAGTACAACTAAATTATCGTTTATGTTTACTTGTATTGTTTTAGAGAATTTTACCATATAAGTATCTTTATTAGTAATAATTGAATCGTTTTTCTTTATTATTTTTAATTTTGACATTGGCAGTAAATGAATAATCTCATAACTAAACTGAGATGAGAAAATATGAAATGTATAGATAATAATGACGACATCATAACCAATCAATCAAAAATAATTCTGAAACTTGACCCTATAAAAAACTTATAGCCAATTTTATCATAGGTTTGACCATTGGCCTTATCTATAATGAAGTCTAGTACTAATACTTCAATATCTACTATGTTTTATATTTTAACAAACTTAGATAAATTTGAAATGTTAAATCATTGAGAAACTAAATTTTAGCAGTGCAATTTACAAGCATCATAATTATTTCCTTAGAAAAACTGATGTGATATGTTTAAAAATACCACATAGACTATCATCACACTAATCTGGTTGATTTTACCCTTTACACTATGATTTTATTGTTCTTCACTTAAACTTTAAAGTAAGAGAAAACACTTTATTCGCGCTAATGGTATGAAATATATCATGAAATTGCTAATGAACAACCATACCATATTTTCATTCTCCTTTAATTATCGTATTATTAAATTGTATATTGTCTTAAAAACATATATTACTACAATATAAGTTTAATTTCAGTGAATAATGATATATTATTAAACATACAATACATAATCTTAATTATTACATTAACATAAAATGCTATATATTTTTATCTTTCTAGTTTGGAAAAACATTCATATGGACCGATTGTCCTAATCCTTAGCAAAGACGTTGGGAATGATCGCATCATACATTACTTAACGATATCAACTCTATAAGGAAAATAATTTTGGTTATAATCAAACTCTAAACAACGTTAAGACCTTCATGTGTGAAAATCTAGGATCTCGTGACATAGTTTACCGTAACCATTCAATATTGAAGTCCCATTTTGCATAGGTATACGGCGTATGAGCGCATCAATGACATTATGTAACAATTTTCTCAGAATTGGACAAATGTGTGCATAGTTATTTTGTAGGTCGACCTACACTCACAACCATAAACTCTGGTGTGAGCTCACAATCCTATTTTATGTAAAGCTTGTGTGGAGAGAGATCACTCGGGTTGCATAACCAGTTTTTCCTATAAGTCCAGATAATTAATATATGAATTATCTATTTGTGGAGTGCATAGTCTTTTATACCAAAATAAAATAAAGAATAGCATGATACATTTCACCACACTATGAATATCTGTAACAATCTTCATTATCTAAAATATTTATTAGAATGCTCCAATTTCTAAGAGGACATGAATGTCATTCAAACTTCAAATTTGATATAAATATGTATAGGCATCTAGAACACCACCTCACACATCCTAAGGTCCCCTTGCTCAACAATTTTAGATCATTAATCTTGTATTCTTAAAGATGTATTCAGCACCAACATGCTTCATAAAATACATATCAATACATTAAAGTAATAGTATTTCCTATAAAAACAAAAGACATTTAGATATACATCACACCTAAATATGTAAGCTATACACGCATAAGATTGGGAAAACACAACATAAAATCCTCAAAATATCGAAACAAACATACATATATTTGTATCACAACTAAACATGTAAATCTATACGCACTTAAAACATATATAAACATAATCTATGAAGTCATAAATTAAACTATGGTTTGGATTACTATTTGTATTTAGGGATTTGAATTCCTTGAATTTTATTAGTATTCCCTGAAATTAACTCGAGGTTCTGAATATAACTTTCTATTTGCTTCTCTATCAAATCAGTCTATTAATTTATTATAAATTAGTATGGTCTGATGTACTTTCCATTGTCGGGGATCATAAACTTTTATTGGGCTTTTAGAGCCCAATAACTAAAGTATTAACATAAACAAGCTCTATCTCGAGCTCCTCATTTAACCCAAATTGGTATCCACACAATATACTTTTACGATATTTATTATTATATAAGGTATTTAACTTAAGTTTGATTACATTTATTTAATTAGATATATAACAACATGCCTAGATACTCATAATTTACATGTAATGAGACATTCCAAGTTCAAGATATCCTTACAGTTATAACTTTCCATACAAGTAAAAGGTTATAAAAATCCAAAAACAATACATAAATAATTCATAATCTACTGCAAGTCTAGGAGTTGCGAAAACTAGTTCAAAATTAGTTACACAAATTTAAAACTATATATATATATCTACTACAAGTCCGCAAGTTGAGAAAATTAGTTGAAAATAAATTATAAAAATCCAAAAGAATATACATAAATAAAGCATATACATAAATAAAACATATACATAAATAGCTCAGAACCTAGTAGAAATCTAGAAATAACAAAAGATAATTAAAAAAAGTTTCAAAACTCCAAAAATAAAACATAATAGCTTATAAACTACTACAAGTTCATGAGTTACAAAAAGTAGTTTTAAAATTTTAAAAAATCCTAAAAACATCAAATATAATAGTTTCTAACCTATTGAAAGACTAACAACTAAACAAAATTCAACATAAGTTACAAAATACATAAACATAAACAGTTTCTAAGGTATTGTAATTTCAGGAGTTGTGAAATCTAGTTCAAAAGAAGTTGTGAAACCCAAAGACAACACACAAATATATTTCACCTACTACAATTGTAGGAGTTGAGAAAACTAGCTCAAAGTAAGTTTGAAAACTTAAAAACAATGTATAAGAGTTACAATACTAGTTCAAAGTAAGTTTCAAAGCCCAAAAATAACACATAAACAATTCCTAACTTACTGCAAATCCACGAGCTGTGAAAACTAGTTCAAACTAAGCTGCAAAAACCTAAAAACAACAAATAAAGACATATAAACGGTTTCTAACATGTAGAAGTTTAAGGATTACAAATACTAGTTCGAAATAAATCGCAAAACTTAAAAAAGAGCAAAACAATAGTACGTAACCTACTGAAAATCCTAAAGTTGTAGAAACTAGTTCATAATAACTTGTGAAAACTTATAAACAACACATAACTTTTTTCTAACATGTCCAAATCGTAAAAAATAGTAAAATTTAATAACCTGAATAAATTTGTTCAAAACAAATGTTGGAATTTTTCATTGAGCTAACCGTCACATGTTTTATCGTTGTATCACATTATTCTCAATATTAGTTTAATAAAAGTAATCATAAATAAAGTAACAAACTTGTAGATAAAATATGTATCATTGAGGTAATGGTATAGATATCAGGTTTAATTCTGAATATTGTGAAAGACTAGATTCAAAAATAAACAATTTAAGCAAAACGTTGAGTTTTGGGATTATTTTGTACGAAAAGCTTAATAACAGATTATCATCTATGAGAGTGGAAATTTAATAATGCGTGTTCTTCATTTAGTTTATAAGTTTGAATTTGAATTTCAAAATAAAAACATATAATAAATAGATAATTGTTTGGGAGTATTTAATAATTACACGGATATATAAAAACACATTTTAGATAACATATTGTTTTATCTTTTTGAATCCATAATAGGTTTTTGTTGTCATCTCTTAAAAAATAATAACCAGTAGCAAAGGATCAAAGATTATATACTTCAAATTAAAATCTAAAAATCAAAACATGGCTTTATCCTTAAGTTTATCGCGTGTTATAGGATGAATAAACTCTGGCTTTCTAAGTTTAAATTAGAAATTTGAAAAATTTATGCCACCTTAAATTATTAAAAATACATTATATAAATTATCTGAAATACAAAAATGTACAAAATAGAAATTTAGGATGAAAAAAATGCTTTTTATATTAATTTGGAACTCAAACTCAAAAAAATTGCAAACTGCGTAATTAGTCTAAAAATTGCAAATTACATAATTAGCATAGTTTTAAGCGACGTGAGATGCCCCACGATGACGAGGGATCAAAATAACATATGCTATAATAAACAAATAAATAAATAAATAATATTAAATCTCTAACTTCAAATATTTCCAAAACATTAAATACGATTAGATATTAGAAAACGCTCTTAGCGGGTTTTAACTATGCCATTGCTACTCTAAGAAAGTTCTTTCAGGATTAGCAAGAATCTTTTGGCTAGATGATCAATAAGGAGAAGATAACCATTATTACTTCTGCCAACTTTTCCATCAACAAAGTTATAACATTATCTGAAAGCACTGGTTATAGAAGTGAATACTTCCTTATTACATACCTGGGAGTTAGTCTCAACAACAATACTTGGGCGATGAACTATGAATCATTGATCACAAATATCATAAATAGAATTACCGATTGGGAAAGCAAGAATCCGCCATTTTCCGGCAGACTTAGTCTAATTAATATTATCCTAATGGTTTCTCCAAGTTATTGGATTCAAAACAATGTTCTTCCTAATGACATTATTGACAGAATTGAGAAGTTTTTTAATAGCTTTCTTTGGGGATCGACTTAGAACTCTACCAAAATTCATTGGTGTAGATGGAGTAAAGTCTGTAAAACTTACCTGGAAGGGGGCCTAAATATAAGAAACTTGAAGGAGCTCTAAAATGTTTCTTCCTGCAATCTGTGGACTAAATTCAGACAAAACACAACGTTATGGGCAAGATTCATCCATAGCATTTACTGCAAAAATAACCATCCTCTGTTAGCTGATTTCAACACAAAGAATTGCTCTAAAGTTTGGAAAAGGTTGTCCTACATTAAAGATATAGCTGAGCTTCGTACAAAATGGAGTATAGTCTCAGGTAACATCAACTTCTGGTTAGATACTTGGATTAGAGACTCTCCCCTAATCAAGATTGACAACCTCAAAACTATTA
The DNA here is from genome assembly GCA_036936605.1 of Limnanthes douglasii subsp. nivea. Lineage (NCBI taxonomy): Eukaryota > Viridiplantae > Streptophyta > Magnoliopsida > Brassicales > Limnanthaceae > Limnanthes > Limnanthes douglasii. The sequence continues at coordinate 198,541,736 of JAUPFV010000001.1, read as the reverse complement.
ATACTAGCATCATCCTGGAAAAAGTAGATTATTAGATACAAAGTAGTTGGAATGACTCCAAATTACGTTTGATTATTTCTCCTAATGATTTGACTAACATAAACAAGTATACAATCAACAATAATAAGGAAGACTCCCTCTCATGGATGATTTCCAAGGATGGAAACTTCAAAACTAAAGATACTTGGAATTTCTTCAGAATCAAACACAATCAGTCCAAGCTATTTGGTAAACTCTGGAACAATATTAACCCCACGGAAATGCTCTTACCTTACCTAGAGAGTGCTTCAAAGATGGATCCCCACAGATGATTCTCTATAAAAAAAATACATTTCAAGTTAGCATCGAAGTGTCAATACTGCAGAAATCAAGAAACTCTAAATCATCTTTTCGTTGAATGCTCCCTGGCTTGGAGTATATGGAATCACTACTCACATATATTCAAGATCAAAATTGGAAGGTATATGACATTTTCTCACTTACTCAGGACCTGGTTATGGACTTTCAATAAAGAAGTTCACATATGCTTCATCCTCCCCCTCATAATCGTTTGGGTCATCTGGAATATGAGAAATAAATCTAAGATGAAAGAGAAATCCAGTAATACCTTCTCTGCAATTAATCACATAAACCACATAATCGTTAGCTGGCGAAGTGGACGCATAAGTGCAAGATGAAGCTGATCTTTAACTCAAGCAACGCCCCAACCTACCGGAAAGTTATTATCCTGCTTGAAAAGCAGAACTTGGCTTACATTAGGGAAATTTCTTAACTCACTTAAATTGTTTATCTCTCCCAAGAACTAATTACAACATTTTAACCTAGTTTATGTTTGTTTACAGAGAAGCCCCAAGTTGAGATTTCTTCAATGGAAGCTCTGAAGCAAACCAGAATTGACAGCACTCACTTCTTACTCTCACTTTTGCTCTTGATTCAAATTCCATCATATTCCTTGCAGTCAGCCTCACCCGAAAGAAGAAGAAAAGAATTAAAAGAAAAGAAAAGAAATTTCTTTGACTTTAAGAAGCTTTAGTGAGTTCCAAATTGTGTTCTAGAGGCCTTTTTTAAATTTATTTTCAAATTAGCGCCTTATTTTAATTGGCTTGATGGGCCTCTCTTTGTACCCAACTATAACCCTTTGTAGGTCATCTTGAAATAAAGTTAATTAGCCATTACCAAAAAAAAATAGATATAAATTTTTTTATTATTTTTAAAAAATGCTTCCCAACCATTGATGTAAAAAAATAATAGGGAAACTACTTCTTAAGTATCCACTCAACTATTATATGGTCATCTAGTACACAAGTTTCGTTTTATTACCTCTTAATACCCATATCTTTCAAACCGGAGCTCGGAAATATATATGAAAGTACCATCGTTTTTGTTTTTTTAAGATGGACAAAACTAGATCCATTGATGATATTTTTTTATTTTTTTTTAAATATAAAATTTCACCAGTACAACTCTCAGGTTAGTTTTTCAAACAACTCTCAGGTTAGTACTAATGAAGGTACCGATGGGTATATATAGTCGGAGATATTTTTATCCAAATTTTAGTTGGAGGTACCGAGTGAAACTATCATAAATTCAAAAATTTGTGGTTGTAGATAGTTAGGTAGTTAAGTTGTTAAGTGGATATTTACCGATACTTTTCTTAAAATAATATTTTATAAATTTTATTTTCCTTAATTTTCTTACCATGTACAGAAATAATAAAACTAACTTCATTAGCACTCCTCTATTATATTATTTTAGTAGTCATGCTCTAATATTTGTAAAACAGAGCTGTAAAAACTGCTGCATGCAGTTATACAGTATGTACATTTACCGGCTTCGTAAACTGCATTGACTTAAGTTAAAAAGGGAGTTACTTGCCGAAGCTAAATAATAATAAAGACAACCAGACAAGGGACACGACACGAGCACACACAATTGAATGAATAACCACTGGCCCACTGCTATTTTAAGGCAGTTTCAGTTAGAATGCAGTTTTACAGTTCAATTCAGTTTATGTAACACTGAATTTACTGAGTGTTATATTATAATATTTCTCCAGTAAATCACGACTACATATACAGTTTAGAGGTATTGACGGTAGTTGTATAATCGAAGAGCCACTTCACGAGCATTTCAAAGGGATTTTACCCAATTATATATATAAAAAATTATATTATAATATATTGAATAAGAATTGTATTACAATATCATTAAATATATATTATAATATAATAAATTTGAAGTGTAAATTTAATTCGATAAAATTTATAAATAGATAACGACTCGTTCAAGTATTAAGTGAAATTGTATCCTTGCAATATATATTTTTCAATATTATTAGCATGTTTTAAATTGTCCAAACTTAAATATTTCACGTATTAAGTGATAAGTGATCTCTATTGGTGAATCGAATTATTTTAGAATTTTAACAAGTTTTTGATTGATTAGTATCTGAACTTTAATCGATCCATATAAAGTTTAAGGTTTAGATAGTTAATTATAGACACGAGATAATTATTTATGAATTATCATTAAAAAAAATTGATATAGGAAAATCGTCCAAATAAAAATTTTCTTACTTAAGTCAATTAGTAGGACAACATTAATTATGCTCAAACTGGTACATATACAAATTAATATTGTTGCCAAATGTTATAGTATGTTTTATTATGGTGTGTTTATTTGTTAAATACTATGGAGGTTATATTTTAAGTGATCTTTTGGCTTTTTTTTGTTTGTTGTTTGTTATGTTAGCCAATTCGTATTTATTTACAACCCAGAGCAAAAATGCATTCATATTTGATCGGAGAATCTTTGAGCTATAAAAGAAAAATATATTACTGCACTTGATGTGCCATGATTACGACTTAGCATTAAGGGTCAATGAACTTAAACTTTGACTCTTGAGAGAATTGTGAATGTGTTATATGGATGAAAAAATGGCGGTAGGATATGAAGATCTGTTTATATCTTCACAAGTCAAGTGTATATATATAGTGTGGTAAAAAGCAAACCCTAGCCCATATACAGACTAATATTAAATAGTCCATATTAATTTTAACACAACCCATATATATTTGATTCTAATCCTGACACTCTAACCCCTCCCCCCCCCCCCCTCTCAAGTTGGACCATGAAGATTATGAATGTCCATTTTGCCAAGCAAAAACTCAGACTGTTGTTTGCCTAGTGCTTTGGTAAAGATGTCTGCAAGTTGAGATTGAGTGGGCACGTGGGATGCGCAAATAACCCCATCAAGTATCGCATCCCGTATAAAATGACAATCTACTTCAATACGCTTTGAAGGCTCATGGAACACAGGATTGTGGGCAAAATGTAAACTGATTGACTATCATAGAAAACTTGCATAGCCCCTGAGTGTGAGACCCCAAAATTCTTGCGCAAACTATGCAACCACTTCAACTCCCACGTCAATACTGCCATAAACCGGTACTCTGCTTCAGCGAAGACAATGCAACAACATCCTATTTTTTAGTCTTCCAAGAAACAGGGGAATCACCCAAGAACACCATCTAACCATTTACATTGCACCGAGTCTTAGGATAGCCAGCCCCATCAGAGTCACACCAGTCTGTCAAGATGAGATTAAAACTACTCGACAGAAGAATTCTCGTACCCCAGCTCCCTTTCGAATAACGAACAACTCGTAATGCATCTTGTCAATGATCCTCCTGTAGTTTCTGAAGAAACTAAGATAAAACTTTCTACCAAAAAATAATGGCCGTGTAAATTATAGATTAATCAGTCTCCCACCAACCTGCGGTACGCGGACCTGTCAATGAGTAGCGTCGGCTCACTCTTGGCGAGCTAGTGGTTTTTCTCTATGGGAAACGTTGCAGGATTGCTGCCAAATAAACATGTCTCAGAAATCGTGTCCATAGTATATTTACGTAGGTCGAGAAAGATACTTGTGGGACTTCATGTTACTTCAACTCCAAGAAAATATTTGAGATTCCCTAAGTCCTTAATATGAAAGCAAGTGCTTAAGTATTTCTTAAACTTCACCAATACATTAGGGTCATTCCTAGATATAATGAGATCATCAATGTACACCAAAACATGCATACGACAACCACTTGTGGAATAAGAGCATAACGAATAATCTGAATATGACTGAACAAACCCATACCCATTCAGTGCAACCATTAACTTGGAAAACCAACAGTGAGGTGCTTGCTTCAGGCCATACAGTGATTTGTGAAGGCGAAAGACCTGTCTTTCACACCCTCTGTCAAAACCTGGAGGAATTTTCATGTAAACCTCCTCATCCAGATCATCATGCAGAAACACATTATGCATATACATGTGATATAATTCCCAATTATGAGTTGCTGCAACCGCTAAGAAAAGACGTAAAATAATCATCTTGGCAACATGGGCAAAAGTCTCTATATAATCAACCCATTTTACTCTGTGATTACCAAACACGACCAAACAAGATTTGAGGCGCTCTACTCCCATTGGCATGATATTTAATTTCATAGATCCATTGACTCCCCAAAGCTTTATTCCCTGGAGGTAGGTGCGTCAAGGTCCAAGTATGATTATCCTCTAGTGCCTGAATCTCATGTTGCATTGCCTCTTTCCAACCAGGTGACGCATTGCCTCTCAGAATGACTTAGGTTCATCCTCATAGGTAATAGCTGTAAGAAAGTGCGGTGTGCTAACGAAAAATGATAACTACCTACATAATGAGTGAGAGGATAAGACATATCGTGATCAGGAGATGGACTAGAACCGGGAACAGGAGGAGCAGATGGTGCTGAATGTACTACTGTAATCATTACAAAATCCTTCAAACGAATAAAAAGGATTTTTAAGTGGCACTACCACATGGATGTCGTCATCCGGCGATTCCTCCTCTTCAATCGGCGAGACCATTGCAACATCCTCCCAAAAATTCGAAGCAGTAGTAGGAGGTGTAGCGACCTCAGCCTCAGGACAACCTAACTCAGGGAGCACAGTAACATATGAAAATACAAATATATATTCTAAAAAATTCACATCATGGGAAACAAAACAATCTTGACTCTCCAAATCATATATTTTCAGCCTTTCTTGTCATACAGGTAGCCCACAAAAACACACCGACGGCTACAATTCAGAAACTTGTCACCCTTAGACCTCTGATCATGCATATAACATAAAGACCCAAACACATGAAGCTCAGAGAAAATAGTAGGCACACCAAAAAGTATCTCAAATTGAGTCTTGGAACCCATAAATTGAGAAGGGGTTCTATTAATCAAATACCCGGCACTCAAAATACATTCCCAAAAAATTTAACATGTAAGTTACCTTGAAACCTAAGAGCACGGGAAACATTCAAAATATGTCTATGTTTATGTTCGAACCTACCATTTTGTTGAGGAGTACCCACATATAAAGATTTAAAAACAATACCCAACTCATAAAAAACAAGGCGCACCGAGAAAAATTCAGTGTCACTGTCACTGCGTACTATCTTATCAACCCCATTAAATTGTTTTGTAGCCATTGCGAGAAAATGTAAAAACATGAAAGTTACTTCTGCTTTCTCAGCCAACAAATAAATTCATACATAACAAGAGTAATCATCAATAATAGTGAGAAAATATTGTGCACCATAGGAAGACAAAGTATGATAAGAACCCCATAAATCACAATGAATTAATTTAAAACAAGCAGTCGTTTTAGAATCAATGACGGAAAAATATTCACGAATTTGTTTAGCTCGAAAACAAACATCACACGTGTGAGCTGCACTAATATCACCTATACTAGAAACAAAAGGTAAAGATTGAACTATCTTAGCTGAGGGATGCCCGAACCTACGGTGCTACAACTCAACATCACTATCAACTACTATAAAAATACAAACTTCGGTCTTCACAGCACTGTTAAGGTAGTGCATTCTACATATCCGCTCACCCAGTCTAATCACACTCTCCAATCACTGGTCCTAAATTAAACATGAAAACTTAACACAGTACACAATACAGTTGAGATCACCAGTCAAGTAGGATACTGAAAACAGATTACGGGTAAGCTTGGGAACCAAAAATACATTATTCAAAGATAAATAACAAGACAAACGCACACTACCACAATGTGTAGCAGTAACCTGAGAACCATCGGACAAAAATACTACACAAGATGGCATAATAGTGATATTATGAAATAAAGAGATGTCACATGTCATGTTATTAGAAGTCCCAGCATCAATAATCCAAGGGGTACCAAAAAACTCAACACTCAGAAGCTCATCAGTTTGGGAAAGTCTGTCTGCTGAAAGAAGAGAAAGCAACTGCTAAAACTGACTAGAAAAACGAGACGCCTCGTCAGCAGGTAACTTGGTAATAGCCACAGTGGAAGGACCCACGGTGGCTGTAGCACCACCGCCGCACGGCAGTCTACGCAGACCTCCCCGTCCACGGCCGTAAATTGGTGTAGTACCCTGATGTTTCCACAGCTTGGAGGATACCTATTTTTGGCATAGCAATTGGATTCCTCATGACCATTTTTTTTACAATAAGTGCCAAAACACTGAGAATAACGTGGGGCAGACAAAGAAGTACCTCTAGGAGTATACTGAACCGAAAATGTCATCGGGGCCTTTGAGATAGGCTATGCCATAGGTTCATTGGCATCTAACCCTTCTTCACCATGCACCTTGTTGAACGCCTCATCCAGAATGGGAGTATGATCCTGAGTAAGTAACTGAGAGTGAATAGCACCAAAGCGCTCCGGATGGAGACCAGAAAGAAACACATGTAACTTTTCTCCATTCTGACTCTGTTGATATGCTCTAGTCATCCCACCACAAACACAAGTAAGAGAAAAATAATATACATTCCACTCATCCCAGATTTTCTTGAGTTTCCCAAAGTATTCATAATCAGATATAGTAGAGGTCTGTTTACACCAACTCAATCCTTCATCAACTTATGGTTGCGCTGAATATTGCTAACTGTAAAAAGACACTGCAAAACATCCCATAGAGGTTCAACCTCCGCAAAATACGGAATATATTTGCGTTGATACTCATCAATAGTGTTCATAATCCATTGAATGATTGTAAATTGAACAACATCTCAATCCTCCAGCGACTTCGGATCCACCTGCTTCACAATACTTCCATCCAAAAAACCAAGCTTCCTAATACATTTTAGAGATAAACGCAGAGAATGAGACCAAGCCTGATAATTAGTGCCATCAAATTTAATAGTGGATATAATATTACCATGACTATCATTGGAACTAAGATAATAGAGGGAAGTCGGATTAATCTTCTGAAACCCAACTGTCATATCACGCGGTACAAAAAAGGGTTGTTTGGTCCATAGCAGAATGTAATTCATTTGCCATGAAAACTACTTGAAAAATGTTGGTGATGAGAAAACAAAGACCAGATACACGTCGGTTGATGAAAGTTATGCTGGAAATGTCGGTGCAGGGGAAAAAATACCAAAAATACGTCGATCTTGAGAGAATAAAGACCAGATAAACGTCGGTTGGTGATTGCTATACCGGAAACACGTCGGTGCAAGGGGAAAATTTTGGAGGCTAAGGTTTTGGAAGCTATGGCTCTGATACCATGTTGAGAGAATTGTGAATGTTTTATATGTATGAAACAAATGATTGTAGGATATGAAAATATGTCTATATCTTCACAAATACAGTGTGGTAATAAGTAAATCCTAGCTCATATACAGACTATTATCAAATAAACCATATACATTTTAACACAACCCATATATATTTTATTCTAATTTTGACACTCTACCATCCCAGCTCAAGTTGGAGCATGATCAAATAGGCATAATAGACGTTTGTTTACATGCAGAGAACTCCTCATTCAACTCATGTTTGCGCTAAATATTGCTAACACTAAAACAACACTGTAAAACATCCCACAGAGGTTTAACCTCCTCAAAATAAAGAATATATTTGCGTTAAGACTCATCAATAGTGTTTATAATCCACTGAGCGAGTATAGATTGAACAAAATTCCAATCCTTCTAAGACTTTGGATCCACCGGTTTCACAATACTTCCATCCAAAAAAACCAAGCTTCCTCTTACCTTTCAGAGATAAACACATAGAACAAGACCAAGCCTGATAATTAGTGCCATCAAATTTAACATTTGAAATAATATTAGCAGGATTATCATTAGAACCAAGATAATAGGGGAAAGTCGGATTAATCGTCTGTAACCCAACTGCTACATTATGTGGCACAAAAAGGGTTGTCTGGTCCATAGCAGAATGTGACTCGTTTGCCATGAAAAATACCGGAAAAACATTGGTGATGAGAAAACAAAGGTCGGATACACGGCGGCTGATGAAGGCTGTGTCGAAAGCACATCAGTGCAAAGAGAAAAAAGATCGGAAATATGTCGATCTTGAGAGAATAAAGGTCGGATAAACGTCGCCTGATGAATGTTATGGCGAAAACACATCGGCGCAAGGGGAAAATGTTGGAGACTATGTTTTTGGATGTTATGGCTCTGATACCATGTTGAGAGAATTATGAATGTGTTTTATGGAACAAATGATGGTAAAATATGAAGATTTGTCTATATCTTCACAAGTACAGTGTATATATATTGTGTGGAAAAAAGTAAACCATAGCCCATATATAGACTAATATTAAATAGCCTATATACATTTTAACACAGTCTATATATATTTGATTCTAATCTGACACTCTAAAACTGACTAAGGATAGTTGTCCCACAGAGAAGAAAGAGTTAAAGGCTTGGAGAAAGTCAAACAGAATAAGTCTGGGGATCATGAAGCAAAGAAATTCCATTAGTATTATATGGTGCAGTTTCACATAAGATCACCAATACAAAAATATTTCTCGAAAATGTAGAGAAACTATTTGTCAAGAACGATAAATTGGAGATTAAGATGCTACTTATTAAGCTAGCCTCTATGAAGTATCGTGGTAAATATACTATTCGTGAGCACATCTTGGAAATGTCAAACATCACTTCTAAACTGAAAGAAATTACGATTGACTTTCCAAAAGATGTTGTTGTAAGCTTTGTTTTTCACTATTTTCCTTCTCAGTCTCAGAACTTCGATACTTCTTATAATTGTCAGCTCAAAAAATTGACTTTTAACGAGCTCACCACTTAGGTAGCACAAAAAGATGAAAAGATTAAGAAAGAAAGTCCAGAAGTGTAAATAGTGAAATCTTAGATGGATAATGGAATTAAAAGAAAGAATAGAATTTCAGATGCACATGCATCCGGTTTGGGACAAAAGAAGCATAATGGTACGTCTGGTAAAGAGTGTTGTTTCTATTGTAAGAAACCAGGTTACTTTAAGAAATAATATGAAATGAAAGCCAAACGTATTTTCACTTCTAGGGTCTATTCTCATATCAATTTAGTTTCAGTACCAAGACATACTTGGTAGTTTAATACAATAACAACAACCATTTATGTTTGTATTTCGTTGTAGGGTATGATAAGAAACCAAAGCCAGAGTAATGGTGAAACATCCATCTATACAGCTGATGGCAGTCCGTATTTAGTTCACTCTATGAATGATTTTTGTTTGTTGCTTACCAGTCGACATTTGTTATATTTAAAAGACGTATTATATGTACCTTGATTTAGAAGGAACATGATTTTTTCAGTTGTTTGATAAATTAAACTCTAATGGAGCAAAATGAAGTTGTTCAAGAAAATTAAACTCTACCTCCTCAAGAAGTTCAAGTAAAAACTGAATAAATTATGTATTTGCGGAGATCTACTAGAGAAAATAATAGCAATATATCTTCAAGCTATATAGTGTATCTTCAAGAACATGAGGAATTTTGTGGTACAATAGAAAATAATCCTTTAAGTGTTTGTGAAGCCATGAAAATTTCTGATTCTCAACTATGGATTAAAGCAATGAACGAAGAGTTTAAATTAATGCAAGATAACACGGTATAGAGCTTATCTAATTACCTGAAGGAAATAAGCCAATTAGTTGTAAATAGATTTTTAAAAATGAGATTCTAATGGTAATGTGGAGAGGCATAAAGTGCGACTTGTAGTTAAGGATTTTTTACTCAACATAAATGGATTGACTTTAAAAAAACCTTCTATTTGGTTTCATCGAATGATTCTTTTCGAACAATCATGCCACTAGTTACACATTTTGACCTTAAGCTCCATCAAATGGATGTAAAGAACTTTTTTTCGTAATATAGACATTGATTAACTATTTATATGGTGAAACTTGAAAAAACTTTCTTCGGTGATCCAAATTTGATGGTATACAAACTAAGAAATCTATTTATGGTCTCAAACAAGTGCCTTGTGGTACCACATATTTCTTGAAGTTATTGTCTCATTTGGTTTCGAGATAAATTCAGTGGAGGATTATGTGTATCAAAAGTATATTGGAATTAAATTCATATTTCTAGGGTTTTATGTTGATAACATATTATTGGTCTTGAACAATAAGAAATTATTATATACGATCAAGAAATATCTTTCAAAGAAATTTGATATGAAAGATCTTGGTGATGTATCATTTATGTTAGGAATTCAAATTCATAGGAATAGAACATGTAAAGTTTTGAGTTTATCACAAGAGGCGTATATTGAGAGTATGTTACAATGTTATAGGATGGCTAGCAACAAATGAAATGAAACCTCTATATCGAAAGGTAAAAATTAGCCTTAAGAAATGCAAAAAGTTTCATATGCTTCAGTTGTTGGAAACATGATGTATGCTCAAGTTTGTACACATCCATATATTATTTTTGCGGTGGGTGTGTTAGGAAGATACGTAAGAAATCCATGGATGGAACATTGGAAATCAGCCATAAGATTTATTTGATATTTACAATAAACAAAACATTAAAGGTTAACATATAAGAAGCCGGATAAGTTTGAGGTCATAGAGTATTCAAGCTCGATGATTCTCATCGTTCAACCTCAAGCATTATATCCCTTTTAGTGGGAGGTGTAATATCATGGAAAATTGTTAAGCAAACACTCATTGTAACTTCCACTATAGATTCAAAATTTATTTCTTATTTTGAGGCATCCAATCAGGCGTTTTGGCTGCAAAATTTTGTCACGGGACTGCGAATGGTATAGGGGATAGAAAGACCCCTTAGATTTTATTGTGACAATAATTTGCTCATCCAATAATCAAACAATAACACGAGCTCAGTTAAGTCCAAACATGTAGATATCAAGTTCCTATCTGTTAAATAAAGGTTTAGAATGGTCAAATCAATATGAAGCATAGAAGGACAAACTCTATGTTAGCAAATCCTCTTACTAAGACATTAATGCCTAAATATTTTACTGAACATACCATTAATATGGTGTTGTGTACTTAGTGGATTGTTAGTTTCATTAGGAGTTTGTATTAAGTTATTGAATTTGTTTGTATTATGATTATCGCAAATTTAAGACCTTTAATGCAAACATTTTTATGTATAAGTATCCGGTGTGCTCTTATCTTTGATTATTCTTACTTCGTTGTAAGTAGACCTCCAATTAAGTAAGCCTAGTTAAGAATGGATATGTAAAATTACATTTCATATTATTCTTATGTTTGCACCATGATAGATCCATATAATTGGTTGTTGCGTTATCGTAATTACTGATGCATTTATATTCAGCTTTTAATGCATTGACGATGACTTTAGTCTTAATGGTCATTTATGGGATTTTTAAGGTTATTATCTATGTGACAATAGAAATTAATAAAGTTCATAAGTTGATAAGTCCTATAGTAGCATATGATTATTCAAATGGGAGTTTGTTGGAATTTCTCCATTGAGTTCAACTGTCACATGTTTTATCGATGTATCGGACGATCGTTAATATAAGTCTAATAAAAGTAATCATAAAAACATAATGGACTAGTGCATAAAATATGTATCATTGAGGTAATTGTATAATAACTAGGTTTACTTTTAAATACTATGAATGATTGGATTCGAAAATAAACAACTTAAGCAAAACAAAAAAAAATTGAGATTATTTTGTATGACAAAATAACATCGGGTTATGGTCCCTCATAGTGGAAATTATAAGGTGTGGTCTTCATTTAGTTTATAAGTTTGGATTTGAAATTCAAAATTTTAACCTATAATATTAAAAACTTATTTAGAAGTTATTTACAGTTTTTCGAAAGAAGAACCATTTTCAGACTTTATATAAAGAGAGATTTCTCATAGTTAAGAAACATAGTGTTATGCGCAGAGAGAAAAAACATTTTTTAAAAAACAGATTGTCAAAATCTACAAATTGTCTTATAACAAACGATCCAGTATCATCTCCGTTAAATCAAAATCTGAAAATCAAACATAGATTTATCATATAAATTTTCCGCTTTGTTGGTCAAATTAACTCATGAAGTTTTTTTTAATTTAGATTAGAAATCTAAAAAACATAAGTTTAAGTAAGAAAATCATTAAATCTACATAATTATAATTATGAACTAAAATTTCAAAATAATAAAAATATTTTACAGGAGATTTGGATTAATGTAAATTTATAAATTTTATACACCAAGAGCTAAAAAAACAAATAAATAATAAGTGAAGTTTTGATAATACAAAGTGGAGAAGATGAAAAAAATCATAATTAAGATTTATTGGGAGGTTATATGGCTAAAAACATAACTAGCTAATTTAATAGCTTACAAAAATGTCTTTTTATCTCCGTCGGAGCGGACCTTCTCAATTGGCGGGAGCTTTCCGGTGGGTGTGAAGGTCTTATCCAGCAATTAAAAAACTCTCATCCGACAGGGACCTTCTCGGCGGTTGAGACGGTCTCACTGGCGGGTAAACAAACCAGATACATGGACAAAATAGTAAAATTTCAAAAATATTCTATTTCGGGGGTGGTTAACATTATTTGGGACCGAAACTAGCCATAGCATTATTAAAGTTCTAAAAAAATAATGATGTTCGCACCTACATCAACACGAAGATGACAATATAGTAAATGTGGGACAAGATTAGTTCAAAGTACAACGAGATGAAAAGAGACTTCTACTAAAATTGAAACAAAAAATTATTAATTAAAAAAAGAGTGTTTTGGTTTCTTATCCATATTGTATTATAGATTGAACTAGTACATATACCCGCGCGGTGCTGGGGGACTATAAATATTATGAATATTTACTACAAAAATAGTCAGTAGCATATTAAAACCATAAAAAATATAAAATTTTGATAATATAAAATATAAAATATTTATATGAAATTATAATTATATATTAAAAGTTATATAAATATAAAATATTATATTATAAAAAAATATAGCAAACATCAATTACAAAAACAGGGATGGAATAAGTAGAGCACATTAATCCCACTGAAAACATAAACATATTAGATGAATATAATGTCCCACTAAAATACGATTCTCACTGCAAAAGATCCACATTTGTATTTTTTTTCCTATGTTTACTATACTTAAACTATACCTAAATATAAACTTTAGAAAGATTTTTTCTTTTATCTTTTGCTCTCTTGAACCAAAGACATGAATACAAAATTCTTCGCAAGCACTTTCAGGTGCCCAAAATGGACTCAAGTAAATACCAAAACGGACTCCCATAAATAGAGTAAAGAGGTGTCTAAACTGCATTCTCATAATCGTAGAGAGTATTGAAGATACTGAGCTGCATCACAAAATATACAACAGATAACCTCCGCATAACATAGTCTCAAGCTTACCGTTACGAAGGACCTTTACAAGATGTGCACCAGCAATAAATATTGTGTAATATAAAAACCAACTTTATTCAAATTTTATACCACCAGATTGAAAAGGATAGATAGTGAATAAGCTTTACGTGGTTGTGATAGCTCGGTTTACCTGTACATCTAAAGGCATTTGGTTATGAAATCAAGACAGAAATTTAGAGAGAGCTTACCGAAGAGCTTTCATGCACACCATATGTACACGGGGACGTCTAACATTTTCCCGACCACACCCAAAGCCTTTTGTCCTTGTTCTACTTATAAAGATGAAACCTCCACATATATATTTAGCCTCATTCCTATTTTTTCACATAAAATTGCTAAATTAAATTTTGTTCTACTCCAAACTAATTTGAGCATAAAAATCATTAGTGGCTCGATCATATAGCTTTGTAAAGTATCTTATTTTAATAAGATTCAATTTTACAGAAAGTATAGCCTAGTATTGTCTAGAGGGCTTAAGTAAACAGAAATGAAATAAATTATAACATAGTAAATTATGTAAAGAGAGAAGCGTCTACTTTATATTATATACTCCATACCTGAGGAATTTTTCAAAATGGTATGACCATCAATAGTGTGATGCTTTTCAGGTTATGTTAATGAAGGGCTCCAAAAAACATCATAGGACAAATATCAACATAAACTTAGAAATTTGTTAGAGAGCATAGAAAAAAAACTAAAAACTAAATTATAATCATTACTTCCTTAGTTTTAGATATTTTAGATTTCAGTCATTCTTCCCTACTTCATTAGTTTTATATATTTTTTAGTTCAGTCATTAGTTTTATTGGATCGAATATCCTTATCTGTATCGCTAGGAGAAAGGTATAAACTACACTTGAACATCTTTATTTTTGTCAAACCATTATATATATATATATACCGACCATATTATCAATAAAAACACGTTAAAACAAACATGGACATAACACAAACAACAAAGTCTAAAGCTTACGGTTTTGTGAAACTTTAATTTGATTTGATCAATAAAAGTCTCTAATTTCTGCGTATCAGATGCAACAACAAGTGATGTAAAACTAAAAAATACATCATATATTCAAGGTATCAAATTACTTTACTCATCTTCTACATTCACCCGAATAACCAGTAATCTCTCTTTAAACATTAAACATTAACAAAACTCATAAACACATAATTCAAAACAAAGCTAAATCACATAGAAGCTAACCAGAGGACTTCGAAAAAAGTGCGTACAGCATTTCCTTTATCTACGTCTTGATGATAAAATTCGCATACCTGCAAATATCAACTTTTTTACTATCTATCATGAAATCCGCATACCTGCAAATATTAACTTTTTTACTATCTAAACAAAAATCAGTGGACATTTTCTCACTCAACAATGGAATCGGCTCAGAAGAGAATTACTACCTGAAGAGAAACCAAACAATAAATTAAAATACAACACAAATAAAATAAAACAGAATTCGAGTTTACCGTGATGATGAGAGCCAATCTCTAAAATCAACTCAAATAAAACAAAACAAATTTAAAGACATAAGTAATGAAATCAAACTCAACAATATACTCGAAGAAAATTTTCCATATGCCTAATTTATCATAAATTCGGAAGATAAAGAGATTTAAAGAAAAATACTATTTCAACATTTAGAGATTCATTTCCAACTCCATCACCGATTCCACATTCAGTTTTCTAATTTCAAATACTTCTTCTCTTAAGTTCTAAATTACTGTAAAAACAAAATATATCCATTAAGACTCAAACAAAACTCCACAAAATCAACAAATCTAGACAAAATCAGCAAATCTAGAGAGAAAATAAGAGGATAAAAATTTAAAACCCCAAATTCATTGTTAGGATTTGAAGAAGTTATATTTTAAACGCTTCAATCTTTTTTTCTTGCTTCTAATTCAGACATAAAATCTTTCTTTTCTTGCTGCCAATTTAGACCTGAAATTGTTTTTTATCCATATGTTTTGGTTAGTTTAGAAGACTATTGATTTCCACAACAGTTAATTTCCACGTCAAATATTATAGAAATATAATTTTATGATTTTTTTAAACGGATCAATAATAAATTAATTATTAATTTATGTTATTTAAGTTAATTTTTGTTATCGTAGAAACAAAACAAATGTTAATATTGTAGAGTTATGGTAATTCAAAACTATTGATTATTTAATTAATTAATTTTTTTATTTTATTTGTTAAGTATTAAATAGCATATTTTTGCATTAGATTACTAATTTTTGAATTAATAATTTAATTGGGACAAAAATAATTTCGTAATTATTAAAAGTATATTTTAATGGTCATCTTTTATATCAAAATATTGAAATATATTCCAAAAATAATTATGTAGCTAATTAATATAAAAATATTAATCAGAATTTATTAAAAATTTAAAAAAATTAAAACTTAATTGATTTTATTTATTTTGTATAACTAATGGTTTGTAATAAAAAAAGAACCTACTTGCTTAGAAAAACTATTAATAAAAATCGTAATTAATAAACTTTCCATTTTTTAAATAAATTGAAAATTAAATTAGTTATACAATTAATTAGTTAGAAAAATTGAAAAATAAACTGCATATTTAACTTTAAAAAAATGAAATTAAAATCTGAATTTAAAATTATAGTGTATTGATTAAAAGCTTGAGAAAACAATAAATTGAAGTTTAAAATATTTTGAAAACTTGTTTATAGATTAACTACTATGTTTTTAATTAAAATATTGAATAATATATATATATATATGAATATATATATATATATATATATATATATATATATATATATATATATATATTACCATATTAACGAACTTACTACCATAATAAACATGAGGGTAATAGTGTCTTCAAATTTTTCTAATCTCAATAGCCATTAATACCCATTACTATTTTTGAAACTGAGATAATCATTAGCAAGAAAAACTATTATTTATAACCAAAAACGGAAAGATAGAAACAACGCTATAGATTTTAAGGACAAAATTATAAAACACATGTTTGCTGTTCTAAGCACGCTAAACTTGTGTTTTACATTAGTATATATTTAATTTGTATTGCATATATAGTATATATTCTTAAAGAATTCATACTATTTTTTCTAATTTGCCATAAAAATAGATATAATCTGAATTGAGCTATCATGAATTCATGACTGCGCCACCGTGGTATAGTCCATAAATTAAATTTAACGAAAACTTTGAGTGGAATATAAGCAAATGAAAGAAGAATGAATAGATTCTAATTTTATAGTTCCAAGCAAGCATTTGATTCCTAATAAAAACAAATGCCTAAATATATAAAGCCAATCGACACTGATGTATTGAACAGCAACTTTAAATACATGACACTATTTTATTAACGAAAAAATCTTTCAGCTTGAAGTTCAATAGTTGTTTGGATCTGAAGTCATGGGAGCAAAGCGAAAGCATTGCAGTGGAGCTTCTATTTGTCTACTACTACTCCACCTTAATTTTTTATTGCATTGTGGTAACATGTTCTATTGCATTTTGTTTGAAATAGATAAATATATTCTTCGACCTTCATAGTAAATGAGATGTACTATTTCATAATAATATGTCTATTGATTTATAGATGGCAGAAAATCAATGGAGATCATTGGGACCTCTTTAGAACAATCAAACACACAACCTTTTGATGTTACTTTGCCACAGAATAGCCCACCCCACCCTCTTAGTAATCCTCTACCTAACTCCCTTTGGTGTGTGGCTAAACCATCTGTGCCAGAGCCCATCATTGAAGAGGCTATGAATTATGCTTGTGGATCAGGAGCGGATTGCAATTCGATTCAGGCTAATGGACCGTGCTTTGAGCCTGATACATTATTTGCGCATGCTTCCTTCGCTTTTAATAGTTATTGGCAGAGATTAAAAGTAGGTGGTGCTACATGCGAATTTGGAGGTGTAGCTATGCTCGTTCTCCTTGATCCGAGTAAGAATCATATCATATCGTGTTGTAATAGTTTGTTATCCAATCAATTCTTTGCTATAACAGTGGATCAAAAGAATGACTTGAAAAAAAATGTACTAATCTTTGTTGTCTTTACTCTTTTAACAGGCTATGATCAGTGCAGATTTGATTTGATTACTGCTAATATCTGAAGATCCCGGCATTGAATATCACATTTGTTACGCTAGATCTTTATAGATCGCAAAAATATAGAGCTAAATATGATTTCACAATCATGATTCTAAACTACCGCAAAAAATAGTTGAACTTGTATCTTTCCCATTATTAAGCAAGAAAAAAAAGGGACTCAACCATTTTTAGATGAATGAAAATGAAAATGTGGCTAGCTTTGAAATTGAAGCGGGCCTAGTGGGTTATGGATGACCGCATTGACAGCACCGTGCATCTGTTGCGAAGTGAAACCATCGTCCTTCATGTAAAACAAGTGAACAATTTGTGTCATTTTCCAGAACAGATCCTTGCAAGGTTTGGGAACAATGCTATCTTTTTCTTGCAAAACTAGCCTCAATACTTCTTTTCTCGTATCCGAAATTGAATTCCTCATCTTCTTAATTGCCTCTTCTTCGCTAATACTACTCTTCCCATGAATCAAGTGCAATGATAAAACATTAAGTTTACCTTCGGCCGATTCCCTCTGCAATAAAAATTGAGTGATGGAGATACTTGTCTTGTAACATAATGTAAATAAATTTCTCGTTTTCTTTAAGTAAATAATATTTTTGGTGTTCCTCTTGAAGCAAAAATGTACCTTAAAGCTCTGAATATCATTTAGAAGACGGCCACAAGTACTCATGAGCTTATATAGATCATTAAATTCCGAGCTTATTACAATGTTATGAGTAAGCTTAGGCCCGACCAAGTAGATAGCTGGGAGGACGATCGGACCTAAGGCAAATGATACATATGCGTTTCTCATGTACTCTTCCACTGTTGGCACAGACTTGTTTATCGACCACTCAGCTTCTTGCCTCATAGACTTCAGCAAATTCAACCACTGCACCACACAAACAATCTCGAGTAAAAACCACTTAGAGAAATTCAGATTTGTGAAACAAGAAAAAAAGACCTATAAAATTATATAGGAAAAAAATGGAAAATCAATCCGACCGTCTCAACAATATGACTTGTTACATCGCGCCCTTGCCATTTCAAAGCCTTGTCTGCTATTTCGGAGATTGTACTGTGGAGAGCGGAAAATATGATCTCCACATGCTCTGAACAACATTCACCACCCTCCAAACCCCACCTGGTTAAAAACGAAACCATTATTACCATTTTGGACAAGTTTCGAAATATCTATAAAGGGAATGAAATACAACGGAGTGGAACTAAGAACATACTTCTCGACTAGTTGTATAAGATTCGCCAGTTCCTTTTCGGAGCCTCCAACATCAAAGAAATCATCAACCACGGTAGTAAGCACCGCATTTTTGGCCCAGGATATTCGAGCGTCCGATAGCTCAGGAGAGAAAAGGGTTGCCGCAACAGAAAAGTAACAATAGGCCATTTTTTGCCTTGCAAATTTTAGCTTGTCCAATTGTTGATCTACAACCCACCTGCTTGCATGAAACATATTTTCTTATTATCTTTTGATTTTCATAATTTTTAGTATCTCTTTAAGTACTTTATATAACACTCTTCAATAGAGGTACAATAAAAGTGCAGAATTTAAACCAGAAAATAAACCAAAGAGGCACCTTTCTAGAAGTTCTAGTTCTTCACGGTGCATTGACTGACAGATATTGAAATCGTCCACAGCCAATCTTAAAATATCCATGCCATTGATATTGCATGATCTAGAAAATAAGAGAAAAGGCTTGAATAAGTAATAAATACTGATTTGCTATCGGCACATTTGTTTCGGGCAGAATAGAAATTCGCTCGAAAGCAAAAAACAAAAGCAGCAGGAATATAAAAAGTGTACCTATACGAAGTTTTCAAAAGTCTTGTATTATCTGCATTGTATAGTTCAATATTTTTCCTGTGTGCTAAGCGATCCAAACTAGCACAGTATGGAATCTCAAGAGCAACATCCACCTGAAACATTTTAAAAGAATTGTATAAATGACCAGAAAAAACCAGTTCATTAATTCTTCCGAGTGAAGAGATCAACCTTCTTGCCTATAGAGTTGTTCGTTTGGTCAGCAAAAACCATACTGTTTTGTAATTCCATTTTCAGGAACCGACTTGTCCATGAGTTTTGATTGTCCAGAGCAGATTCATCCGGACGTATAATTATCTGTGACGCTTTAAATAACTCCAAAGCAGCACCAATATCTTTCTGATATCCTTCAAGAGAACTTAAGAAATAGTCTTCTTTGGCAAGTTGACTTAACGGATCTGCACGGTTTTACTATCTTGTCAGTTCAACTCAACAAAGAAATGTTCTTCTTTGGTATTTCAGTAATATTGGGAACAAAATAAAAGTTTCTGTACACAATCATACCTGTAGAAACATTATAGCCATTGAGGCGTAAAATTCGAAATGCCATTGCACAAGTTTTTACATCCGAAAATATCTCCTCGTCTGCTTCCAGCCAGCATCTGTTTATTAGTTAGTAATTATGTCTTTTCATAAAGTTAACACTAACTATTTCTAACTTGCACAACAATCGTGAGACAAAAACATTTATAAAGTGATACTTAGATCAAATCAAGCAGGGAAATTACTGCAAAACAGTTGAGAAAATGTGTACCAAATAATGATCAAAATACATATAAGTATTCTTCGATAAAGTTATGAAGAGAATCAGATATAAAAATAGTACCGGTAGGTTTCATCAAGCACACTCCTTATTTCTTTCCTGAAATACCGTTCAATTCCCAAACTCTCAAGATTGTCAACCAGACAAAGACGAGCATATGTGTCGAAAGGGTGTATTGTCGGAACTTAAGAAAACAAAAGCAAAATTAGTGGTCTTCAGAATACAAATGTTGAGACTAAATAGAACACAATGGACAGTCATTTGGTGAAAGAAACCTGCATTGCCAAACTTGTTAACGAGCGAGAAAAGGTAATGAAGACAATCAGCGTTTTCAAGCTGACAAAAAGCAGCTGCAGTGGTGGATGGTGAATTAAAAAGTGATCCGTTTTTTCTTTGGTATTTCATTACGGCTTCCCAATCCTGTAATTTTCCCATTCCCTCCGATACATAAGCCAAGTAGGCCTTTCTCCCATCTGAGCTGCCCTCATTGCCGCTATAACAAATACAAAAACTTTCGTTATAAAATCCATTCTTCTTTAAGAAAGTTAATTTAGTAGGAAGCCAAAACATTACAAAAATGCTGTTACCTTTCAAGCTCTAAAGATCTTCTGAGGAGCATAGCCTCTATATCACTTGGTGCTAGAGGGAGGTTCAAATTCAAATCTTTAGCATATTCAATCAAACCCGGAAATATAATATCAAATCCAATCGGCTTATGTTGCTTTTCGTCATTGACAGAATCAAAATTCAGTTCAATGAACTCGAGACCTAAAACACAAAGCATACTCAGGTCGGCATACAAAAGAAAAATATCAATTAAATTTCAGACAGAAAAAGGAAATAACCTTTGTTGATTTGTCTTTCGCCAATGCCCCATCGCTTCAACGCAATTACACATGCCATCGTAGAAGAGAGAGAATCTTGTTTAAGTAAAGGGTGGCTATGTTGGATCCCCCAAGAACCATCCTGGTGTTGATTCTCCAGTAACCAGTTCACACATTGCGGAAAACAAGGAGCTTGTGGTGAATCCGCACGCTGAACCATGGCTACCCACGCAGTGTCGTAAGCAGAAATAGATAGTTCAACCTTATCAAACATCTTTCTAATTCTTTCTTTACTCTCCTCCATATTCTGCGTACAGGAACGAATATTGCTCAACTTGCATACCTCTGAAAAAAAACGCAAATACAAAAGAAAGAAAATAGAGGATCATTCTACCAGGATGTTAGCTTTCCTTTCCATAGCTAAATTTGATCCCGAAATCGAAGAAGCTGCTTAGATAGATTAGAAGATAAGTAACAAACAAAAGTATCAAAAATGTAGGAAAGCAATTTCGAAGAGACCAAACAACAACTCTAAAGGGTTAATCAGAGAATAATATATCCTCCAGTGGGGTGGTCAAGGTTCAATTGATACTGTGCTTTTATGAAGACAGTTGCCCCTACTATTTAACTATTCAAACAACTATAAATAACTTAGAACAGCATAAAACAAAAAAGTTCATATAATCAGCCAAACAAAGATGAAAATATGTTACACGCCACGCAATTAAACAAACAAAGTGAACATATGGGTTCCAAAACATGATGATTTCACAGTAAATGCGGGATATGTCAAGAACACCCAAGGATTGATAAAGTTTAAATGTAAGTATTAAAAAGCTCCTATAGAAATAGAAGCATGAAACATATGAATCTATGTTATAACATAGGTGTATATGCAATCAGCGACAAATTGATATCAAACAAAACAAAATTTTAGTTTTAAGTTATGAACTCATCACAATTTTCAACCCGCTGAGTCTCAGACAAAAACCCAGATCGAGTGAAAGAGAGAGCGACACCTGGAGATAGAGACATGGTGACATGATTGAACGAATTAAGACGCTGCTGTAACATTAGTTTAGTCTTGATAATGATGTCTATGTCTTGACTCTAGTCTTGAGAGTGAAAGACTAGTAGTAGTAGTAGTAGAACTGTAGAAGATAGAGACTGGAGAAAGGCCACTGACACGGAGAGGAATTTCAATTCAGGACACGACAAAAAATAATCTTTTTTGTTTGCTTCGCAATTCGCATACTCTTGGTCTTGGTCTTGGACAAATCTTTTATACGGAAAACACATGGATTTTGTCATTTTGCTTGTTTTGTTAGAATTTGATTCACTAACTGATTTAGCCTCCGCTATATTTAAAATGAAAATCGTCTAAATATGGTTATTTTACATTTTAAATACATATTACTCGGTTTATTCCTAAATTGAGGTGGTTTAGAAAAGGAATAGTAATTAATTTATATTAGTTCTGCTTTTTAACTTCAAAATGTTATTTGTGGTCGGTTTACTCTGTATACTTTATAATTTTTAGATTTTTGTTTGTATATTTTAAATAATAACGTTATCTGTGAGAGATAAAATTATTTATGCATTTCAAAAGTAATAATTAGTTTATTTGATTATTATGCTAATATCTTAACAGCAACCATTTTTAAACAGAAAGAATACAAATTTTGAATGGTTTTTTTCATAGGATTTTAGTATAAATAATGAGTTAAAATTATATTATAAAATATTTTAAATTAAGAATTATAAATGATAAAAGTCTGACCCATCAAAAATATAAATATAAAAAGAAAGTACGCCCTAAATAGAAGTTATTAGTGTTTGAAGTTTGGAAGCAACAGCCGTACTTTATAATATGAACAGTTTGAAAGAATATAAATTTTAGGTACTGGTAAAGATTCGTAGTTCAATTTGTAGTCAAAAATCTGTTTATAAATATATTAAAAAAAACCTATAATATATCACTTAAAGCACCTTCTTCGAACCAGATAATATCATCATTAATGTGCGGATAAATATCATCATTAATACAAATCAATAAATTGAGTTGTTTATGAAAAATAGAAACTCTAATAAAAGTAAGTTCTTCAAAATATCGTTATATCATTTTCACAACCTCTACCAGTTTTTTAGAAAAAAAATTCAAAGACAAAGCACCATAATCTTCACTTTTATGATTTCAGAGCCCATCTTTATACTAAAAGACTTTGTCGACATCGACGTTGACATATAATAGCAGTTTGATGAGATGAAAGAATCTTACTTTACTAAGATCATAATGATTCATAATCTAGTGAGAGTTAGACGAGAGGCAAGAATCTCATATTGCTGAGATCAAATTTATTCATAATTTAGTGGTAGTTGGACGTTGTTGAGATCATAATGATTCATAATCTAGTGGCAGACGTACGTCTGATGCGTCAATAAACCCTTGCGCTCTGTCATTTTTTATCCCATATAAGTTGAAAACTCAAAAAAACGAGATGATACCATCTCTTTTATGCTTATGAACCGTTACCTGCATCCTTCCATGTGCGACCGTGTTTCTTGTCGTTCTCATGCCAAGCATTTGAAGGCAAGAAACTCCAAGTAAAACTTTGATCGCGAATCTGCTAGCATATCTATGAGGAACCGCTTTTGCTGTGATTATTACAAAATCTTGACAAAAGTAGCATAATTATTTATTCTCACCAGTGCATAGAGAAAAAAAAAAGGAGTGTGCACGTCTGAGCCCCCGCTCAGAACTATACGAAGAGCCAAACTACTTGAATCATCCACAAGCCTCATCAATGGGTCAATCTAGCCATAAGAACCCTCAAACGGTTCCATTAATAAGTCAAACAAACCTTTGTAGTATCATACTTGCGCCCTCGCTAGGTCCACGAGGGAAATATATTATCCCTCCCCCTACCATCTCTCGTGACACAACCATGGTCTAGCTAGCCACCACAAATGGCACATCATTTTGACAAGTCGATGCATCATATCTACTCTGGCTATGTTCTTTCCAATCCAAAACTTAGTTTGACATCTTCCATTGGCTCTAGAGATCATGTATGGAAATCACGCTGCCGGAGGTCAACTAATACAAAATAGACAAGTACAATGACACTAGAGACCCCGAGAACACATTTAGAAGTTCATAAATGAAATGTTCGGCTTTAGGGGGGATATAACATGTTGTTTTTCCAATCATTTTCCATAACTTTCAAAGGAAACATTATGACATGGTTCAACTAACTTCTACCTAGCAGCATCTGCAACTTTGACATACCTGAATGGTGTTATGTAATTAATTTATTGGTTTTAAGATCATCAAAATAGATAGTCATTATAATGTCCATTGCAAACATTGGTTTAAGAATAGTTTATGTGAATAGACTCAGTACTTTGTATGAACCGAAAATAGCATTGAATATTGGCACGATCTAGTGGCATGTGTAGTTTACAAATAAAGAATATTATCGGGTTTCATGAAAGTAAGAATAATGAATAAGAAGGATTTAAACTTTGGTGATCTTATGGCCCTAGTGAACGAGCCCATCAAGGTCGAGAAGATAATGCATATGAGACTCCTCAATGCCTGAAACGTTTACCCTATATACCATCCTCTAGAAAATCAACGAACCTCTTATGATGGTGACATTCATGACCTTTGAGGCTTCGTCCGAGTCTCTCGTGAAGACTAGGTAAAAAAATTAATTATTTTGAGGCAAAGTCATGAGAAACTACAATAATAACACCAACAGAAGGCTAGAGAGAAGCAAATGGATTTTTACATATTATTTTTCTTCTTTGATGTACACTATCTCTTACCTTGGTGGTATGGACAGTTTTGGATAAAGTACCTGACATTAATAAAAAAAATTATTTAAAGTATAGTGTTCATATGATTTTAGACGTAGTCTTAAACACTCAAACGGGGTCAACACACTCTTGTAATAATTCTAGTATTTAAATCATTTTCTAAATGTAGTATATAGATTCTAAGAGTCCCCGTGCTTTCGTAATAATTATATAAACACTTTAGGGAGTCCACTGAGGACTCAGTCGTGAAAATTTATTACTCTCCTTCCACACTAAGGACAACTATATATATATGAGCTCTTAATGTCTTAAGACTCTCGTTGCTCAAATGTATTCATTTGAAACAACTTGTAATATATTTCTCATCCTCCATATTAAGGACAACTCAAATTTATATATTATTCATGTGATGGAGTTTTCTCTGTTCAGAAATAAGAATAGAGTATCCAACTCTGTAATTCGTTCATAATCTTTCTTAGATTAGATACAACTCATCCATGGAAGAAGGGGAATTCCTGCCTTCATCATCCTCATCTTTACCAAGATCGACAAGTTCCATGCCTGTCAACGGATCTATTTTTTAAGCTGAGTTTCCTTCTCTAAAAACTCAAGAACAAAAACAGAGTATAGAAGGAGTTAAGGTAATATCGAACCCAGCCTTTGAGATTTTTTTCCAAATAAACAAATAACGTAATTTTACAGAATCCATGAAGATAGAGGAAACATTTGCTGATGTGTTAAAACCAATAAACAATGAAATTTTTCACAAAAACGTATCTATTGTTCATAATGTTGATCATACAGTTGTATGTTTCGAAAAAAGTGACAGAGATAGACTACAGAAGATCTCCAAACATACTATTATATGAAAGTTTGCATTTGGCAAACCTAAGTACGATTATCAAAGGGTTTCTGAGAAAATTCAATTTCACCAATTCTTTCAATGTCGTTATGTGTGACTACCGACATGTGTTCATTGAATTTGACAGTTTTGAAGACTTGAAAATCTTTAGTCTCAAAATATTTGGAAAGTTGGAGAGAAAATTATATGATTTCTTAAATGAAGTCCTTTATTTGATCCCAATAAAGAGAGCACGTTGACACCGGTGTGGATTACGTTAACAAATCTGTCGGAGTTTATGTATAATGAAGCAAAGATCTTGGAGATAGCAAAGTCGTTTGGAGTTCCTTTGAAAACCTGGATCCCTTAGATTAACAGAGCCGGTTTCAATTGTGTTAAACTTTGGGTGGAAATAGACATTTCAAATACTCTAGTGAACAAAATCAAAATTATGTTTGGAGATGATGAAGAATTCAATTAGAAAATAATATATGGGCACATCCATAATACTGCAACTTTTGCAAGCACATTGGTCAAAATGGAACTGAATGCAAGAAAAGATTAGTTAATCATTAAACTAATCAACATTTACATCAAGAAAAAAAGATATTGTTCAACATTAAAAAAAACGTCTCAACAAATCCCCAACTTAAATTTGTGATTGTGGATATAAAGAAGACAATGAAAACCATTGATCAAAACTTCAACCAAATTCATACTAACGGACAGACTACAAATATATCTGAAGAGAAAAATGGGTCAGTTGCTAGTGTTGAAATCATAAAAGATTCTTCTTCAGGAACTGATGGTAATGGGAAATATCTAAGTGTCGATTCAGAAATGGTTGAAGCATTACAAGATTTGGAGACTAGAACTTTGTTTGAAGTTGGAAAAGTGTTTGATAATTCAAATCCTGAAACAAATTCTCCTTCCAGAGTCAATACAGGTAGCCTTCCTTGTTCTCCTACAAATGATTACAATAAAGAAAATGGATTATCAAAAACTCAAAGTAAGAAATCAAAGAATACAAAGCTTTAGAACAACAGTCCCCTCAACATCTAAACTTCTACAGCTGAAAAAGGTTGTTAAAACCAAATCAAATAAATGACAATCAAGATCATCAACTGTAATGTCAGAGGGTTGGGGAATAAGAAAACAATATGAAGACTAAGGTCTTTAAAGAGGTTTGAAAATATTGTCCTTATGGATATCTAAAAGCCTTTGATTAACTCAAGTAGAATTGAAACTGTGGCAAAAAAGCTGGGTTACAATCAGTATTTTGGAAATAAAAACAACAAGATTTGGCTGTTGTAGAGAGATGATTTCAATGTAAATGTTTCATTCAATGGAGATCAGATAATTCATGCTAATGTCAACAACATAACATTGAACAAAACCTTCAAATTGTCTATGGTTTATGTTAAATGCAACAGAAGTCAAAGACTAGATCTATGGTATTCTTTAAGAAAGGTGAATGACAATGACAATGAATAGATTGTGTTTGGAGACTTCAACACAACTCCCAACTCTAATGAGCAGTTCTTTTGCACCAGATCTTGCTTGAGAAGCATGGATAGCTTTAGTAATGTTATTCTGGACTGTAACCTGATTGATGTGGGCTACTCAGTATCTAAGTTTACATGGACTAACGGTAGGAAATACAAGATACTAGATCGGGCTCTCTACGACAGCTCTTGGATTAGATATTTTGACAATACAAGGGTGGATCACTTAGCAAAAACTTGTTCTGATCATTCAGCCATCTACATTAAAATCTTAACTAATCTAGACATCTTTAAGCTTGCCTTTAAGCTCCTAAACATGTGGGTACAACATGTTGGATTCGTAGAAACTGTTGAGAAAATTTGGTCTGGATTTATGCTTAGGAATTATATTCAAAGGTTTTGGCATAAGTTGAAAAAGGCTTAAGGGAGATTCGAACGTTTGGAACTATAGAGACATTGGCAACGTGTTTAGGAAATTAAGCAGGTTGAGGAGGAAATTTGTTTCAATGAGATTAAGTACCAATCCACAATGGATATTTCTGACAATATTATGCTGGACAAGGCCAAAGAAAATCATCTAAATCTACTTGCTAGATATGAGAGCTTTTGGGAACAAAAAACTCATATTGTGTGGTTGAAAGATAGTGATAAAAACACTACGTTATTCCACAACCTGGTGAAGAAGAGAGCTAAAAGAAGCAAAATTTACAGAATAAGGTATGGTGATCAGTGGCTGGAGGATCAGGAAGCAATAACATATTTTCCAATTTCTTATTTCCAAAATGTCCTAACTAAATTTATTAATACTAATGAAAGCTTTATTTCATTTGAATTTATTCCTAAAATGGTAACTGATCATGAGAATATTATGTTAACAGATATTCCCTCTTATGACGAAATCTACAAAGTTAATTGCAGTCTAAACCCAAACAAAGCAGCAGGACCAGATGGTTTTAATGGGATGTTTTGCAAAGAATACTGGGATGTTATCTCCTCTGACCTCTGTGCTGCTATCAAAGATATCTTTAAAGGTGCTACAATTCCTACTGGTATCCACGCTTTTGTAATTTTCCTAATCCCTAAATTCAGTTCACCAAAGACTTGGAAGGACTTTCTTCCAATCAGTTTGACAACAGTGTTTAACAAAATATATTTTAAGATCGTAAATAAAACAGTGACCACCATTATTACTAAACTGATCTCTTAAGAGCAAGGAGCGTTTATAAAAGACATGAGTATACATGAGAACATCCTCATTGCAAAAGAGTTATACATGATATCAATTACAAAACAAGGAGAGGCAGTCTGATTTTAAAAATTGACATGGAGAAGGCCTTTGATAGGTCGTCTCAAAAGTTTATTTAAGACATGCATAAGGCATTTGGTTTCAGTACTAAATTCATTGAGCTGATAAACAACAACATTAGTAAAAATTATTTCTTCTTAATTATTAATGGTGTCCCTTAAGGATTCTTTAAGTCTAATCAGGGTCTAAGACAGGGGGTCATTTATCCCCTAGTCTTTTCATTCTAGTTGAGGAGTTTTAATAAGGGGGCTAAAGATGATCAATGAGACCAGTAGTTCTATCAGATATAAAACAAGAGGGAGTCAGATCATACCTTGTCTGGCATTTGCAGATGATCTCACCATCTTCTGCAATGGTTCAACTGAGTCTATCTCCAAAGTATCAGAGTTTTTTGCCTTCTACCAGAGCATCTCGGTTCAACTGATAAACAAAGGGAAATCAAAATTAAAAACTGCAAATAACATAACAAATCACAGTATTTACATAGCTGAAAGAAACCTAGGAATCAAGAACAGTCCGGTTCCTTTCGAGTAACTGGGGGTAACAATGAGTAACAAAGATGGAATCAGTCATTATGATGGACTGGTTTCAAAGATCAGAGAAAGAATTACGGACTGGGATGGAAGCACCTTATCCTTTGGAGGTAGACTTGTACTTATCCAGTTTGTTTGTCTATCATACCTCTCTACCACATCGAGAACACCTTACTTCTTAAATTTGTTATAAAGAGGATTGAAAATCTTTATAACAAATTTCTTTGGGGCAAGAAGACTGAAAATAGAGTTATCAATTGGTCTTCATGAAGCAAGATATGCAAGCCTTATGTTGAGGGGGGAATCAATGTAAAAAAGATGGAATCTAAACAGGATACTTACTTGTACAAGTTGTGGTATAACCTGAGAACAAACAAGTCTCTATGGGAAAAGCTAATGATTTCCACCTATTGCAAAGATCAATATTCTGTTGCTGCTTCCAATCCTAAAAGGAAGTCTAAAGGCTGAACTAGGATCTCTGAAATAAAAGACAAAGCTGAGAAATACATCTTCTGGTTACCGGGTACTGGAGAGATAAACTTTTGGCTTGACAGATGGTGTAGTGAAAATCTATTTATATACTTCAACACAGATGACAACAGAAGCTTGTATCAAAGCACTAAGCTGAAAGATTTTTGAGTCAATGGAAACTGGGATACTGACAAGTTGAGTAATGCTGTCACTAATCCTATTATTTCTAACATTCTTAAAATCAAGCTCAGCAGTAACCCGAATAGAATCAAGTGGGTTATATTCCCTGATGGGTCATTCAATTCAAAGCTGACTTGGAACACAATAAGGAACAAAGGAAATGAATCAAACCTTTTCAGGAAAAGTTGGAATCCAGTAACTCCAAAAAAATGTTTTTTCTTTCTATGGAGAGCCCTAATGAACTAGTTCCCTTCTGAGGAGAATCTTCAACGAAGAAAGTTCCAGCTAGCCTCAAAATATCAGTATTGTCACAATGAAGAGAGCTCTAAGCATGTTATAGTCCAATGCAAGCAGGCTTGGACTGTGTGGAATCATTTTAGTACTACTTTGGGAATAAATGTTACCAGAAATATGACTCTTCCTCATCTTATTCGCACCTGGTACTGGTCTTCAACAAAGGTTTGCAGCATAAGATCAATCATCCCCGCTATCATTTCTTGGACAATCTGGAGAGCAAGAAACCTCAAGAAGCTTCAAGATGTAAACACTTTATCGAGATCCATAATTGACCAGGTAATACGCATTATTACTGGTCTTTCTAACGCAAATCTTCTAAAAAGACATCACTGGGGAAAGGATATCAGACTGGCCTCTCAATTTGGAAGTTATGCCCACTATACCAAAAAGATTATACCTCTTTCGCTAAAATGGATAGCTCTGGAGCTCAATAGATACAAACTGAATACCGACGGGCTTCTCTGCCATCTAGAGAATCTAGTAGAGGGGTGTAATAAAGGATCATGATGGTTCCATTCTGCAAGAGTTTGGCAGAATTTATGGGAGGAGCTCAGCAATAGTTGCAGAAACTGGAGCAATCATGGATGGTTTAAGTATATGCACAACCTTAAAAATAACAAATCCTGACTTTGAGGGTGATTCAAGCATTATGGCCGATCTAATCGATAGTGGAAGATCAATATGAATATTGGATCCTCTATTATAGTTCTGCAGAAGGCTAATCACCTCATCTATGACAATAAAGCACGTCTTGAGAGAGCAGAATAATGCTGCAGACTGGATTGCACAAAACACTCTTCGGCTAAGAGAAAACTTATATTTTAATCAATCAACAGGTCTAAATAATTTGCGAGCTATTGTCTTCCTCAAAAGCATCGTGATTGGATATATAAGGAATGTCGATTGAGGAGTTGAAACAGACTCAATTTTCTGTCTTGAGTAGTTTGCGTTCAATGTGAAGATTGGGCTCTTTAGATTTCGGAGAAGATGATCATAGTTGTTTCGACAGAGGGACTGGTTGCTGAGAGAGAGGATGATCCATTTTTCAAAAAACAATTGAAGATTCTCCAAGCCATAGAAGCTTATACAAAATTTTCAAATCTGTTCTCTGTTTTTAGTTTGGAGGGAATATGAAATGTTGTTTTCATTTTGGCGCACTGTGAAATTGTAGTGGGTCCCTTTATAACTCCTAAATCCTATTCATATGATCTTATTAATAAATTCATTTAGCCAAAAAAGGACAACTCAAGCTCTTAATCCATCAATACTTTCATATCTTAAAATATTTTTCCTTCATTCCTGTTGAGGACAACTCGAGTTCGTAATCAATTAAGACTTCTATGGATTAAAAAGTATTTAACCAATGTAACTACAAATACATCATACTTCATCCACACTAAGGATAATTTGAGTTTATACTATATTAAGACATAAATAGCTAAAAATTCCTTTAATTGAAGCAACTGGAACTATATTTCCTTTCTTCCGTACTAAAGATAACTCAAGTTCTTAACACTTTAAGCCTTTTGTAACTCGAAAGTTCTTCAACCAAAGTAACTGAAAATCCATTTACCTTCTTCCACACTAAGGACAACTTGATATTTCATTTCATTGAGACGCTCGTAACTCAAAAAATCTTCAACCAAAACAACTGGAAATCCATTGCGCTTCCTGCGTAATGAGGACGACTGAAGCTCGTAAATCATTAGGACTCCTGAATAATAAAAAACTTCATTCAAATTAATTGATAGTACATTCCCCCTATAAATCCTCTCAACGAATCAAACTCAATAGCGATTTGGCTAGCATGGAAACACTCAAAATTATAGTCATCTTTCTCACACATAAGAACTGGGAAGCTAGTAATAATAGTATAATTTTAAGGGTCTAAGCCATTAAGTCTGATCATATACATAAAGCCCTTGGGTTCAAATTAGCCTAAATAAGACTTTAGGTAGAAGATGCTATTATTAAAACCTAATGGTCGAAAACGTACTCTATAAAGCCTTAAACTATGTGTAGTTTGGCGGTGTCTTTGGCCTTATGTATGGAGCTCACAAAAGCTCGTGGCCCAAGATACTCCCTGTAAATACTGTATATACCTTCTTTGTTAAAAATAATCATGACTCGGTCTTTGAATTTTAAGCATAAATACATTTTTGTATCGTAGTGTATTGCACTTATTACTTCTGTATTACTCATATATTGTTGAGTATGTTTGTTATTCTCTCTTTCTCCTACTACATTTCCATCACCTATGCACACGCTCTCCACTTACCTAACCACGTCCAACTTCTCTTCTTACCAGATTACACCATTTTCCCATCATTTTCGCCACTCCAACCCATTATTCTACTAACATTAAATAAACATTTCATATTTTTAAAACACACCAGTCACTTGTTCCTCAACAAGTTTTCTATTTTAACATTACTAACTAACCTAGTTTCAGTGTTATTTGTCACTTTGACCACCACCCAACAAATATATTTGTTCTAATTTTTTATGACAGTCTATATATGAAAAATAAAAGTCTAAAACTAGTATTTCTCTTTATTTTATATTTAGAAAAATATTTATTATTATTATCATTTATCAATATATATAAATGTTTTCTATGGACTAGTTTTTAATGGAATTTTTAAGATAAGTCGTATCATATCTGATATATGTTATAATATATATAGCTTAAGTTTATTTATTTATTTTTAAAAAATTATCTAATCTATAAAATTATATATAGAAAGTTTATATTTTTGTAAACACATAATCATAATATCATCTAGTTATATTTTAGGGTTAAGTATCAAAAACTATCTATAAACAATCATATTATTCACTTACAATCCTTATTATCATTTATTATTAACTAAAACCCAGTTAACTTGGTATTTACCACCTATTATCCACCTTTCTTAATACCTCAAATACCTTTATTAACCATAATGTTTTTTACCAAACTCTATTTTATTTCTCTCTCTTATATCTTTATTTTCTTTTCGAATCCAGAAACTGACCAACCGAAAAAAAAAATCATTGTAAAAGAATAAACAACCTAAAATGAATAAAGAACTTAAAGGTTAAGGTATTAAAAAAATAGAGTTTTGAATTTCTTTCAAATTTAAGATGATTTATGTTCTTTTGTCTTATGTGTCTTTTTTACCATTTAGCTTCAGATATTCTTTTTCAAATGTCAAATATATTAAAATATGTTTAGTGTGTTAATTCTATATATTATTAATTTGATGGATTTTAAGATAACTAATAGGTAAAAGCAAACTGTGAATTCTTATATGTCATGACAAATTATCCTTTAAAGATGTATGCCTACATATTTATGAAAAATTTCAGTTTTTTGGAAAAGTTTTAATCATTCGGTATATAGGTAAAGACTTCAAGAATAAAAAATAAACTTGCTAAATAAATCCTTGTATAATTGTACTGGATTTATAACCGTATATATATTGAGCACAACTATATCTAGGTCTTTTTTATCTCACACCTTTTTTTTAGATCTTACATTTTGTTTGGATAATTTTCTCTTTTCCTGAAACAAATAGGTATAAATAAATTTTGTTAGATCCTACGTTATTTTCCCTATTTTCCTCATTACTCTTAAAACCTTAATAAACCCCATATTCTAACCTTCTTATTTTCAAATCTAACTTCGCAATAAGATTAAGGTATATAACATAAACTTATTATTATAATATATTTTTAATTTCGTTCATTAATTTTATAGTTATTTGGGTTTAAAAAATATGATATATAAAAAATCTATTTTCTTATCTTTTTAGTTGTTTGTTTGATAATTTGTTGACTGATTATTGTGCGAAATTAATATAACTATGTTTAGGATATTTGTTTTGTATAAAATGTTGAATATTTGAATGATTTAGAATTTAGGTTTTTGAATATGGGCTCTGACGTTTGTCTCATACATCGCGTGATTAACGTTGTATATGTCATATACATCACACAATGACGATGCAGCGTATCACTTACTAGCATGCGATATAGACAATTTTAATCGCGTGATGTACGATACAATAATGATAATCTATATATTTTCATTAATCATTACTATACGATGGGTGAGTAAAATTGGAGTCATATGGTTTTGGCCTAGTTATATCATACCTTTGAGAGTTTTCTCCATGCTACTAGTGGTATATGTGGGTTAACTGGGATGTTGGAAGCATGGCTTTATGATCACTTCTCTCGGTTATCAGATTCGTTTTACAATGTGTATGTTAGTTTTTTACCGTATATGTATTCTTATTCACCTCATAGTGTTCACTCAAACCAATCTATTCAAGCTTATATATGACATACCATAGCTATATTTTGAGAGACCGATGTAATTTTCGATTAAAACTTTAAAATCTCAAATTTATTTTGTTTCATTTATTTACATACTAACTTCTTAACAATGTTGTAGGTCGTCTTTCTATCGTATGATTATCCTAATAATTCGTGTGTCGGTTTTGTGAGATTAGCTGGATTGATCATACATTGAAGTCGTTGGATATAGTATATTTGTATTTTCCATTACGTGTAGCACACCAATTGAGGTACATTTAGATGGTACCATATCGTTTACGACCTTAGTTTTCCAAAAAAAGTAGACGTTCTCGCCCTAGGTTTGCATGGGATAAGTTGACTTATGAGAGTTGGCATCACTATCATTTTACAGATATATATGATATATACGAGGATGAGCCGGTTTGTACAGACCTGTTATACCTTGTTTGGGTTAGGGCTAACCTGTGATACATAGTGGGTAACCCGGACACAATAGGGCCCAATATATATCTTCAGGCAAACCATCATGTAGGTTTAGGAGGATAACACGAATGATAGTTTTGATAAGATACTCACGACTGATGTTGGAAGAGAAGGAAAAGTAACTATAGGAGTGCTACCGTATTTTCCATCGTCATTGAGGTCGTTGATATATTTTCATTCGCGTTTGTTATTATTTGTACCACGTAATTTACTATTTGTTATGATATGTGATCATTATGTGACTATTATGATTTTTGTTTATGGTTATTATGATTTTTGTTTATGATTATTATGATCTTTATTTTTTTGAATGATATTTGACATTTATGATATTTGTTTTTTATTTGTATGACTATCAAGGTCATTGATAGATTGGTCGACTAATCTCCCTTTGTTACACTTTCGTGCCTTGTCCGGTATGCTTTGAGTAAATTTTTTAAATCTATTGTACCGCGGAATCGACTAAATACTAGCTTCCTTAGTATGGTAATGACTCTATACAGAGTATAAGTTTGGAAATAATCCATCTGAAGGAGTATTAATCTATAAGATTAAATTTAAGAATCAGAGTAATATTACAAACCTAAAAATATACTTACTTGTACGAAATTGTTGTCATGTACGAAAGAAATTCCAATCTTTATAACATGTATGGAACAAGGTGGAAAACCATATAATGGTGGATACGTTAACAACAGCTAGATATATATGGTATACAAGACAATGATATCGAGTAACTATCACTAATCTGATGTCGGGAAATTTCATCCAATAACGGCTTTTTGGATGACTTTTGAACCAATCTTACCTATGTATTATATAATCTAAAACATTTTTTTAACCATGAACATCTAACCATAAAATCTCAGTGTTCATTCAATTTCAAGATCAAATCACGTCTAATGGACTACCAATTTTCCTCTTTACCTTATATCACTCTCGATGCGGCCCGATAACTATACTATCCATCTGGAACAACATCTACCGAGCTAGTAATGGAATAGTGTAGAAATGCAAGAATTTACTCTCGATACGGTGCAATAACCATATTATCCATCTGAAATAACATTTGACAAGCTAGTAATAAAATGATGTAAAAATGCCAAAATTTACCTTACATTTTTGTTGTTCGTAGTTTTTTTTCCGACCTACTTTTCTTTTGGTGGTGGGAGGTTTTTGTACTAATAATGAAGGAACTTTTGAGGAAGTCATGCTACTTAATATGTCCATGGATGTGCTAACACTCTCGGTCTGCTCAATGATATATTCCCAATAACTAGGGTCTAATTTACTCGATGGGTCCATACAAAATTATTTTCTACCTCTAGAATTAACCAGTTCCTTAGGCTCTGCAACATGATTGATTTCAGATTTTAGGATCTGTATAACCCTAATAATAATATGATCTTAATGTTTAGGCCCGTAACCACGTATGGAACTATCCATGATGGATATTTTTCCTTATAGATCATTTTCGCATGTTGTTACCTCTCGAGGAATTATATCTCTTTTTCTCTAAAGTATATCGTAGTTGTCCCTAAAAATGGATCTACATTCTCTTTTTGTCATAATTATTTCATATGCGTAAGGCTACCTGTGTATTTTGCTAGTAATATATCCATATACTATCAGATATACACCTACATTTCTAGCCCATTTAGTAATCTTATATATTATTTCTACACCCGTACGTGACACAAAATTACATGGTTGCAAGTACAATGAAATTTTATGACCTGATATAATACGAAACTTACTTCACTAAAAAGATACAAAAATATTTAAATGTTTAGAATGTAGCAGCTTGTGAACTTTCTCCAATAAAATTTCAAAATTACATTAGTTAGTACCAAGGTAACGTTTTAGAGCCGTGTGCACACTATCACACCTAATAAAATATTATAACATTGAATTTTTGTAATAAAAATGTAACATTGAAAATAAAATTCACACTTGACCATTGGTTGTTCTATTTACATGATGTTTGATCGTGTTGGTTTGATAATTAAGAAATTTTTCGCCATATTTTGTTATTCATGACATAACATAATATATACATCTTGGGTAGACGACAAATAATTCACACAAGGATGCTAGATTTTTATCATAAGTTTTTACCATGTTTGATTCGAAAATAAAGTTATAAAACTCCACAAAATCATTTGAAGCAACGTCAAAGACCATCACATTTTTAACCATAAAAGAAAGTTCTTATTCATATGAAACTTGTATAGTAAGTTGATTGCATCCAGAAATAGATCTTTCATAGCTAGCATCAAAGCTAACTCCCGATGTTCCAAAATGACATTATGAAGTATAAACATATTATCCACTATTACACAATGTAAATCACTTAAAGTCCACATGTAGTTGGCTTGTTTTTGGTACCCATACACATAACGAACGGCAAATGTAATTTGTTCAAGTTACACCAATAATATCAATCAATGACATTTTATACCTTGTCGCCTTGTAAGTGCAATCCATGATAACTACATGTGGGAATATACGCAACAAGTCAATACTTAAAGGATGCGCAAAAACGAAATCGATGATCACGCTTGTTATATCACTTGCCTAATACCACACATAGTAATTATATCCCTTCAATTTTCTCAACAAATATTACATTTGAGATTGACCATTTTTATCAACATCATGATACTTTTACTACAATTGTAGAGCTTACACATGTTGGAAACATTTTCCGGGTTATCCATCTTCAAACCAACATATATTTTCGTAAGACGCAAACCAAGGAAATATGAACTACAGACTAGTATATCTTTATTTTCCTTGAGTCTACAAGCTTGTAAATGACCATATAACCGAACATAAGGTTTGTAGTTGTGTTTCTTGTTTACAATGGTTAATCACTATTAAGCATCTACTGCATCAACCATAAATACTTTTAATTTGAATGGGCAACCATATTTTTTTTTGTACACTTACTTTTCTTCAAAGTTCTTTATTTAGCTTTCAATTTATAAATATCGTACTTATCACATTTGTAGGTTATCCTAAGACTTTTTCCTCGTTTAGCGGAGTCGTAAAAGTAAATAATGTTGATGAATCCTATCTTTTTTCCTTCGTAAATGAACTCATGCATCAAATTCCAGGTTAGTATAATATTTATCAGCTGTAACGAATATGTATGTAATCAGCCATCATAAATGTTGGTTGCATAAGTTCCTACGACATATAATTAGTCTTGTTATCGGGTCGGGTTGGTCCGGGTTTGGACGGGACCGAGACCGACTCGTTAAGCTACCAGATGGGTCGAGCCGGACCGCTAAGTGTAGGGAGCCAAATATGATGGATCGGGACCGGCTCGTTAAGAGTCGAGTCGGTCCGGTCCGACTCTTATCGGGTGGGTTTGTTAGTTTATCATATTTTTTTAAGGTTTTAGTTAAAAATATACATAGATTAGGAAACAAAATTATATATTCCAGACCGGTAAGAGAGTCAGTCCAAAATTTTGGCTCCCAACACGCTCCCTAAGCTATCGGATTAACGGGTTGGGAGGCCCTCTAACAACTTTACATATAATCATACACTTAGACGCACATATGTACTGATAATAATGCATAATTTTGCACTATGTATTCGACAAAATTATCACACGTCCCACTAAATATGCGATGAGATTACATTATGCCGCACAAAGGTCTACGATAAACCTACCAAAAATCACAAAGTTAGTGCTACTAAACTACTATGCAAGTTCATAAAATATATCACCCGATTTAAAATATACAGTTTCAAAGTTTAAAAATTTACCTCCAAAGTAGTGGCTTTGTCTTCATCATAAAAATCAGATAATGAGCAACTGAAATCTTTTTTATACATCCAATTTTAAAATATTAGAGAGTTTAGGTGTTTAGATTCCTAGACTATATTGTTTTAAAGATTTAAGGCTTTACATTTTTATGGATGAGTGATACTCGTGTAATTAGTTAGGATTAATTGGGGTATTTTGAATTTTTCAACCTTGAATAATAAAAATAAGCTAGGTGGTTGATAAAAAAATGGTAAACTACCCATAAATACATAACCGTGTTTCTCATTATCACCTAATACCCAAAATTGGTAAACTACGAATAACTATATGGACGAAGGAGAAAAACCACAAGTAACCATCTTCTCCTTCTTTGAACCAAAATTTTTCTTTCCTACTTTCTATTTTTATACTTTTTAAAAAAGTTTTTATCATTTTATCTCGAAAAATAAAAAAACCCAAAATTACCACCAGCTTTATTTATTTTAAAGGAATAAAACTAGATTCATTGGTATTTTTTTCGAGACCAGTAACCCTGGTCTTGCATCTTTATCATCAAATAATACATATCTCACATCTCTCCACTTCACTATACATGATCTCACACATATCCAGTCTCATCATGCTTGGTATCGCATGATTTAATAATGTTTGGTATCTCTATTTTGTAATGCTATGGTATCGCATCATTATCATCAAGTATTACATGTAACGCATGTCTCCACTTCAACATGTCTGGTCTCACATCTCTCCACTTCATCAGGTTGGCTTTTTTATCTATTCATTTTATTATTCTTGGTCTCACATCTCTTCACTTTATCACGTGATACTAGGGCAAACCAAATTATGAAATGTAAGATCATGCAAACTTTATAATAAAGACTAGGGTTACTGGGTCTAGAAAAAACAAATATCATCCATGAATCTAGTTTTGTTCGGATTAGAAAAACCAAACTGATAGTACTTTCAGATTATTTTTCCCGAGCTCCGGTTTGAAATTTACAATTTAAAAAAATTAAAAAGGTAAGAAAGAGAAATTTTGGTTCAAATAGAGAAATGATTACGTGACTCGTGATGAAACATAATATTTGAGGTATTATTAGAAAAGAAAATATGATAGTACCCTATGTATCACTATTACCTAATTAAAGCCTATTAAATATACTTAATTCAAGCTCAATACCCAGTTTCTAAATAATACCATAAATACCTTCGACCACTTATATAAGTTTTTTTAAATAAATTTGTATTTAAATAAAAAATAAAATTGGTGACCTTTTCTCCCTCTTTCACAATTCAAAATTTAAATTTTAGAGAGAGAAAGATATGTACCAGCAAGCAACACTTTTTCTTTATTATCCCGATTATTGAAACCAGAGAGCTTAATGAGACTCGTGATACTAACACTCTGAAATCAAACCAATGAGTAAAAATAATCTTACATTATATTTTCACAAAATTTTGTTCAACCCATATTCGAAGTTGAATAATCGGGATATTTATTTGACCATATTTAGAGAGTTGAATAATTTAGATATTTGTTCGAATCCGATTTTACACTATGGGTTTATTCGCTAGATTTATCGTTGTATATTTATAACATATTCGACAAAGATTTAGTTTTATTTTTCTTGGCTGTGTGATTTCGATTAAAGAGAGAACTATCAATTTTCACGAACATGTGAGATACTGATTTCTTAATAGTAAGTTTTCATCTCATTTATTTTTTAATAAGTTATAAACTGACTGAAATCTATATTTGTTTGAGCTAGCAGTTCTTTTTAGGTTGTAGAATTTTTGGGGAGTCGATTTTACAGTTTGTAGGTATTTATGTCAAAATTGTGATATGGTGGGACAAGACAATTCAAGACATGTAGGGATTTAAAGTGTGATACGTATAGAAAATATCACACATCTCGCATGTGAGACGTAGTACTAAAAAATGTGAGCCGTATGAGACGTTTTAAGAAATATTACACGTTTCGCATATGCAAGACTGTAACCTTTTTATATGAAATATATGAGACTTTAACATGTCATATACGGTATATGTGATATTAAACATGTAAATTATGTGAGACATATTGATTGCTCCTAACTATTTATGGAATGTTCAATGTAGGTAAGCAATGTCTAAAGCTCGAGTGTGTATTTTCCAAACATAATGGTCAAATAGCAATCGTTTGAGTTTGAAGACTTTGAAAGTATTGAAAAATATGTTGAAAGTAGATGAG
This sequence comes from Limnanthes douglasii subsp. nivea, assembly GCA_036936605.1. Taxonomy (NCBI): domain Eukaryota; kingdom Viridiplantae; phylum Streptophyta; class Magnoliopsida; order Brassicales; family Limnanthaceae; genus Limnanthes; species Limnanthes douglasii. Next base: position 198,500,725 of record JAUPFV010000001.1, on the reverse strand, counting down.
ATATGTTAGTTAGAGATAATTATAGCATGGCTTACTGTTATTGCGATAATATGAATTGTTTATTTACAAATGAAATGGACTTTTTGAGGTTGTTTGTATTGTTTGATACTGAGCAGGCTTTGAACAGTACATCATCCCTCGACTATCGCGTTTGGTGGCAGATAGTCCACTGACTTTCAAATATCTGTTGACAGTCCCTGGACTATCGCATTTGAATAAAGTTAGTCCACCAGATCCTCTAATCCATGAGAGGCTGCCACCTGTGACCATAGTCTCCTAAGTTTTGCATAACCACTAGTCCCTTGAGTTTAGTTATCCATAATATTCTACATTTTGGGTTTGACCTAAACTGAAGGGACTAGCAACAATGCAAAAATCTCGGGACTATGGTGACAGGTGGTAGTCTCTCATAGATCATAGGATATGGTGGACTAACTTTATCCAAACGCAATAGTCCAGGGACTGTCAACGGACATTTGAAAGTCAATGGACTATCTGCCACCAAACGCGATAGTCGAGGGACGATGTACTGTTCAATGCCATGCTGAGCATTTAAAAAGTGTTAGTTTTCTTATAAAAGAATATGTGATTGATAAAGTTGCTAAAGAAATGCATAAAGATTATATCTTAAGTTTATTTAAAGGCTCAAATAATCAATTGAGTAGTTGGGAGAGTAGTACTAGTTTATATTTTTTATCATAAGAAAAACCAACTTGCTACTAGTTGGGTTGATACTATTAAGGTTAGCTTTATGTATTTATACGTTAGAGCATGGTTTTTATTTCAAATATATGCAAAGTATACGATTTAAGATAATTGCTTATTGTGAAAATAAAGTCTCAACTAGATGTTAATAAAGAATTTATACATCATTTGACTCCAGCACAGGCTTCATGATCATCTAGCAATTTTTTGACCTGCTTACTTGCAGCCATGGGTTATCTAAATAACATAGAAAATATTGGACATCCAAGTTGAATTCTGCATAAATTCAGGATTCTATCATATCATACAATTTCGTGAAAGCAAAAAGTATAAATTTTTTGTTAAATAATACTATAGTTTATAGATTTTTTACCATCTTCCATGGAATGCTTTAGAGAAAGCTAGAAGGGGAGTTTTCGGAGATAATGCTACTTCTATTCAATTTAGTTAAGAAGATACTTCAAAATATTGAACGGTTATGATATTACGACTGACTGTCGTTTAGAAAATACTTTGAAATAACTTCACGTGGTGTTTCATAGCATTCAGGTCTCGTCCTCATCATTGTTGTTGTCCACTTTTATTTGTCGATTGAACTATTTTTACCAAAAAACATAGAGGAGTATTACTTTTTGTCATAATAAAAGATGGTAACAATGATAAGTTTTATATTATTCTATTTCTTTTTATTTATTCACGTATGACCAGTTATGTATAGAATATATGAGATATCTGAAGTATCTTGTATGCATAAAACATGTGAGACGTTAGTATCTCAACAGTGATTCATGTGAGACCCATATGAAGTGAACTATATTATCAACATGTGCGACACATGCATGATTATATTTGAATTATGCGAGTTATGATATATGAAACGTGCGAGACTATATATACATGTAATACCGATTTAATTTATTTTTTGTTTCATATCTTATCTGGTATTGTTGATTGTAAAAATACTAAGAATTGGCTATGGATTTTGGAGATTTTGAAACCTCATTTGTTAAAATGTCAAATCACATTTATTTTACACCGTCATTTAGGTATCATTAATGATATTTCTGCCATGTATCCAAAATCCTATCATGCCTACTATATTTTGAATCTTGTTCAGAATTTGAGGGATGCTCTTAGTCGTTCTGATCCAAAGTTTAAGTTTATGATGATTTTTAGATTTAAACATTGTGTTTATGCTCCAACTATAGATATGTTCAATTAAATACTCGAAATGTTCATTAATGAATGAGGTTATAAAGTTATTAACTTTATAGATAATTTACCTCAGCATAAATATGCTTAAACATTTGTTAAAATCTACAGATATGGTGTTATGACATCTTCTCTGACCAAATATTTTAACCATTAGATTAAATATATGTGTAGTTTACCTATTCTTGAATTAATTGACAAGATTTGAGTCTTACTTGTGACTCAAATTTCACGACGTTATCCAGATGGGCTAAGTTGGGCAGTACATTATGACCCGAGTATGAAAAGAAGTTAATTGTGCGAGACTAATGCAAGTAAACATGCGATTCTATTTCAAATAAACATGTGATTCCACTGTAACTAAAATATATGAGACTATTGTAACTAAACATGCATTCTACTTCAATTCAACATATGATTCTATTGCAACTAAAACGTACAAGACTAATGTAAATAAATGTGTGATTCTACTTCAACTAAACATATGATTCTACTTCAACCAAACATTTAATTTCACTACAACTAAATGTGTGATCCCAATGCAACTAAAACGTACAAGACTATTGCAACTAAGCATATGATCTAGATTTGGAGTATGGATCAACGGTTATAGTTTGTAAGTAATATAGTTTGTAAGGGTTATACTTCATTATATTTTGTAAGTAATATATTTTTCGTGTATTTAGTGGGAGACAACAATGGGTTATAGTTTGTTGTTACTCCCATATCAAGGTCAATATCAGCAATATCTAATGGTTCATTATATTTTTTGATACGGTTCTAACTAAAACCAATACATAATATGATCTTATGGCATAGTGAAGAATCCCTCATCAGCCATTTTTCTAGATCTTACTTCATGACAAATGAAGTTTGCATTAGAAAAAAGAATTAAAAACAACTTTTATTTAATGATAATTACCTAATTTTAGGTATACATACCGTTGTATAACCAGAAAGTTGTATCGCGTTAAATTTACAACTATAAGTACCATCGTAACTTTTGGATTATACTTCCCACTTGTTTTTAAAGAGTTTTATAGTTCCAAACATCAATAATCTACTGAATGATAAGAATGGGATATGTTATACAAGAGGTGAGACTGAGTAATGTTATAAATAACTCATAGGATACTGAGTAACTATTATAATGTGAGACATTTATATTTTACTTTAAACTCTAGGTTGTGCTCAGTAGCTAGCACCATCAGATCATTTACATAGACATTCATTCGATATGGTCCATTTGATTGTAATAAATAACATACTCATGGATCTTCCTTTTTTTAATACTCTTTGTATCTTACACACTTCATGGTATTTATATACGTCAATCATTTACTTTATTGCAGTATTTATTTCCCAATCAGGGAAATCATCTCATTCTTTTGTATCTCACACTGTGTTTCTTCAAGAAATGGTCATTTAAGCCATTTAATATACTCTTGTATTTGTAGTTTGCTTGTATGAAAGATGGGATACAGTGTCAAATAATATGCAAGACATGTATGAAATTATACGTGAGACTATGAATTAAACATGTGAGACTAGTTATCCATGAAGTAAACGTGCGAGACATGACATGTCTCATTAAGAAACGTGCGAGACAATATATACTTACATGATTTATGCGATACCTCGACATGTATAATTTATTGAAAACAAACATGTGATCCAAATGAATAAATAGACGAGACCAAGTATAATAAATAAGTGAGACATGTTATAAATAACATGAAATCTAGTTTTTTTACAACCCTACAATATATAATAAATCTAGTATTTTAGAAATCTACAGTATATAATAAAATATATTCAAAGTTGAATCTTACTCAACTTAAGATCCACTTGTATTTTCATGAACTTTACCCCTGATGTTAGCTTTGGCTCATTTACAGCCTTATCAATATTTGCATCATTGACACCACTAGCCTCAATTTCCTTTACGACAGTATCCCAAATTTATACAGGGAAGCATCAAGCTCAATTTTATCAATCTGATCATTATAGGATTGTTTAAGCTATGTAAAAACATTATTTTCTTATTCTTCAATACATGGTATTTTGGGTGGTGTATTAGCTAAGGCTGATGGAAATGCTTCTCTTTTGCGCTTTAGTGGTATTTATTGTTTGGGTTGTTTGTGTTGGGGTTCTTCTTGAGGACTAGTTAGTTCTGCTTCTTGTTATCCATTTTGGCTATGGATTGACTGGTTTTTATTCGAGCTGTTAGTGTTGGGGTTCTTCTACCTGTGGGATGGCTACTTCTTGTTCTCATTATCCGAGTTTGGGTTCTTCTAGTTGTGAGTTGTCTGGTTATTGTTCGGTTTGTTGGTGTTGGGGTTCTTTTAGCTATGAGTTGACTAGTTCTAGTTCTAGTTTGTGTAAACAAGGTTGAAATAAATAAACAATAAATACATGTCAGACCAGATAATTTATACTATGAGACTTGTATAAGCACATATGGAATATAAAACATGTGATTCTAGTGCACTATTATAGTGCAAGATTTGTGTTAAAAATATAAGGAGATTAATTATAAAACAAAAATTTAAGACTTACACATAATACTTACCAGTGGTGCATGAGTGTCCCTTGTTTCTCTATTGTATTTTTCTTGTTCTGGTTAGTGTTGATTTTCTTGTAGTTATTCTTCTGAGACTAGGTGGACTGTTGGGTTCACTTGGTGTTCTGTTTGTTGTTCGAATGAGTGTTCTTTTGGGTGTTCTGTTTGTTGTTCTCGTGTGTATTTTTTTGATACAAGTGGGAGATATTTGGTGATTACTGGTGGTGGTGATATTGACTCATTAGGATTTGGATCACATATAAGTAGAGATAGTGTTATGTCAAGGTCTTGAAATTCTAGCTGCCGACGTAACTCGACTATCAATTTATCTTGTTCTTCGACTTGCAATAATAATGAAAGATATATTGGTATGAGACGTGTGAGACGTGTGAGACTGCAAAAAATGGAACAGAGATAACAAGCGAGACTAGAAGAGAAATATATACTTACTTTTTTCTATATATTTTCAAGCAAACGCTTCATATAATAGAACCCAACAGACCACCTGTACATGTAGCTACATATTTTACGTTCTAATTTTTGACACACAAGAAAACTCCTCTTGCAAATGTTCATACTTTTTTTTGGAGGTGTTCCGACTTTTCTCCGATGTGATTGCAGTGTTTTTAGAGGTTATTGTATTGTTCTTGGAGGTGGTTGTAGTGTTCTTGGAGTGGGTTAGAGTCTTCTTGGAGGGGGGTGCAGTCTTCCGTTTTTATTTGATTAACTCACCTAGGGCAAAACCAACATCAAGTCATCTCTGAAACCTCGGTTTTGGAGGTGTCTGGATTGGTGTTTCTCTGGTTTTTAGCTGATGTGTTTGGGTTTAGGTGGTTGGGGTTGTACTAATTGTTCTAACTGGTTGCTTTCTGAGATGAGAAATGTTTCTTCTTGGTTTTGTTTCTACAGATTTAATCATATTCTTAGGCTTTATCTCTGGTACAAGATCTGGGTTCCCAAATGGATCATCTCCGAGATCATAACCACTAGCTTCATTCTCACCTAATGCACTTATTTCCGCCGCTGTTGGTGTTAATTTACCCTCAAAAATCTATGAAATGATAAACAACTCAGTAAAATATGCGTGACTAGTTCAACTCAACATGCGAGATTAGTACAAACTAAACTATGCAAGGCTACTGCTATAAAACATGTGATTCTACTTTAGCTAAACATGAGATTCTACTATAAACTAAAATATACAAGACTAGTGAAACTGAACATGTGATTATACTGGAATTGAACATGTGATTCTACTTCAATTAAACATGTGATTCTACTGCAACTATAACGTGCAAGACTATTACAACCCAACATGTGATTCTACTTCAACTAAACATCGATTATACATAACTAAACGCGCGAGACTAGTGCAACTGAACATGCGATTCTACTACAACTGAACGTGCGATTCTACTTTAATTAAACATGTGATTATATTGCAACTATAACGTGTGAGACTAAATCATTTGATAGCTCATCATCTCTAAGATGGTTTATCTTTCAAATTATATCAAACTTGGGTGATTTTCATTAGAACTCCTACCATATGTAGCATCTTAGAATCATGTTAGCCCTTATTTCTCCTTACACAAAGGTTGTGTGTTGCATGATGAATGACTGCATAAAAAATAGCAACATCATTACAACTACTTTTTACTTGTTTAATTATTTAGAAATATGATAACCATTAAAATTATAACACATCATAGCTTTACCAGGTTCTTCAGAGACACAAGTTCAATTTGACCAAAGTAATTTTTTATTTATTGCTCCAAACCAATCGTAATTGTTTATTTTTTGAAGGCCTTTGACATAAAAGACCAATGTTGTACGTTATACAATAGTGCATAGCACATAAACATAATTAACAATATAAATACATCCTTCATATCTTGCTCCCCCTGCACTAATGGCTTTGTCTATTGCTTTTGGTAAAACATAATACAATGATAAACAATAATTATTACATACATATTGTACTACTGCAGACATACCATGCATGACTACCACCACATACATACTATGCGAGACCACTGCAAACATATCATGTGAGACTTGAATAAACTAATATGATGCGCTACTATATCTGATAAAAAATGTGACGTTATTTCTATAACATCATGCGCTACATGACCTCAACTTATCCACAACGGAAATATGCGCTACCACTGATAAATTCATACCTTTATCAAATTATTTGTTTTTTTTATTTTGCTTATTTTTTTCATCACGAAAGTATATTTTGATGATCATGGATTCCGTTTTTTACCATTGGTGCATCAAATTTTGAAGTTTCTTTTTAAGTTTAAAAGTATTTCATTGTCTTCATATTTCAAACCAAAAATAACATTTACGTCTTTGGTGGTTAGTTTTACAAGTTTGGACCCAATGTGGAAAAAGTCTTCTTCTACCGAGTATGTCTTTATAATCTCAGTTATAATCTGATAATGTTTTTTTATTAGTAGACTCTCGTTACAGATATCATACGAATTCTTCTATAACGTACAAAAATACATTTCTTTTTTAGCTTCGATGTGTTCATTGGTAAGAGTGTTACCATTTTTTTCATCAAATTTAGTATACTAACTAAACCAGATCTAAAATTACATGCTTTAAGAGATATTTTACCTTGCAACAATACATGAGTCCAGTTATAACAAACAATACAGACGGTTTGATAAAACAAGCAAGACTGCAGACCTAGGTAACAAAACCATATGAGACCAAATATAATGGATTTTAAAAAAATGTGAGACTTCTTTAAAATTAAACATGACATGCACAAGCACACGTGTAAATATGAGATTCACATGTAAAAACCAACCATAACATGCAAAATAATGCTAGACAGGTCTAGGAACGACAAAGAAGATGTGAGACGTGTTGATATTCCCCCTTCACACTGAATGGAACCAAAAATGTAGTCTCAAATCATCAAACAATATGACATCAGACAATACAATATAACATAATTACTAAAATGTAACACATCAGATGTAAATAGTGCAACATTCTCATACTCTCAAACCCTGGTTTATCCAAAATGGCAGTATGCAGGTGTGTTCACTATTTAATCCTAACTAACAATTCAAGACTTCAAAACTAAACCTAAACCATCCAAATACAGAAAATAAAGAAGTCGTACATAGTCTTACTTGTTAATTTTAAAATTTTAGACAATCATGCTTGAAATGAAGGTCGAACAGATAGAATCGTGTTTCAAGTGGAGGTCAACAATAGAGATGGAAGGTCGAACAAAGAGATTAGAGCTTCAAATCAGTCTTCCAACGATGAATCACGCTTCAAAATAGCGGTGGTGGAGGCTGGTTTGTTGTTCAACGTTGTTTCTAGGTTTAAAAGGGAATGGGGTGTAAATAAAGAAATTATCTAAAAACGTTTTGGTTTGAATGGGGAAAACGTATTTGAGCCTATAACAACCAATTTATACTAGTGAAAGTATTTATGTCTAATGTTATGGTCTATGTATCCATTGGTAGTTTACCTCTTATAGGTGGGATGATTTACTTATTATGTCGTGTATGCTAAAAAACATGGCAGGTCCGCTATGTTTACCACTTGTTTCACGTTAGTCCACATCTTTTACCTTTGTAATAAACTGATCCCTCATATTTTAAAAAATTTAATAAGTAAATCTTTTTTTTATGTCATTCCATCTTTCGATCTTATTTTATCTTTTGGTTTTCAACATCAGCATCTCACGTGGACGCCGACGTGTACACGGTAAAAAAATACTTTTAGTTTTTACTTTTACTCAAACTCACTTAACCTAATATATAAATAATAGCCGACCCAAATAATTTTAAAAACTCAACCCAACCCGACCCAACCCAGCCCAAATCTAAAATAAATTCACCCAACTTAAAATATCATGAATCTAGTCACAATAACCCATCCATCTTTAACGCAATCTCTCTTAAGAGTTTGAACAAAGCTAATCTCATTCCCAATCCAGCTCTAATAAAGCTAATCTCATTCCCAATCTCTTTCGCTTCTAACAGTGAAATCCTGTTTTGTGATCAATCACATACACCTTTCACCTTTGTTTTAAAGAGCACCTTTAGTAGAAGGCACAAAGCAACTGGTGTGTTTAAAAGAAAATAAAAGAAAATAATAAAAAGGAACCACTAAAAGATCTTCACCTCATACTTTAGTTTAAATATCTAGACTATTACTAATAAGCCCGAAAAGTTCGAACAAAAATTGACAAATTGATTTTGTATTTGGAAATCTTATACTTTAAAACAGTGGTGATGTAAATCATGGAATTGTGATTAACCCTATGAAAGACATATAAAAAGTAATAATATGAATCAATTCTTCCACAAAATAAAATTAAAAGGTTCGTTCTTCAAACTTTTTAAAGATATTATCAAGAAAATACAAACTCTCCGCTGTGTTAGCAAACTCTAAGCGGTAGTGCTTAATTGCTAATTTGCTAGCATTGATATGACTCAGAGAATCCATAGGAATTAACCAACTGTAATTTTGTTATACTTGTTTAAAAACCTAAACTTTATTGTGAGAGAGTAAACAATATATTCCTCCTCTCCTAAAAGGTTTGTCGTTTTAGAGTTAGGCATAGATATTAAAAAATGTAATAATTACTTCTTTTTTTCATAAAAAGTAAAAAAAAAAAGTAGAAATCTAATTAGTAGTTGATTATAAATAATATTTGAATTTGCATTGGTAAATGAAAACGACAAATATTTTGGAACAGAATGAATAATGAGTTATACTATATCTATCGTCTGAAATAGCATACGCAAACTTTCCAATAGTCAAATCCTGTGTGAATTCTGCTATCGAAATAATAACAAGGTAAAAGATTTGACGGCTAGAATGCGAGATTATAATGAAATTATGGCTATTTATAAATGGGGTTGCGAAGGAAATTTGGGATGTGCGAAAGGTTTGATAGAGATTATGTTAAATATGTATGGGTTATTGGGTGAGTTGGTTGCGGAATAAATTAAATTGGGTTATGGTTGGTTGGGTTTTTAATTTATTTGGATATGATGATAGTTATATATTAAGGTAAATGAATTGGGATAAAATAAAAAAAATAAAAAAAAAATTGTTTGCGGTGTCCACATCAGCCGATTGGATGAACGCTAAGATCATTCAAAGTGGTGGGCATATTTTATCTTCCAAAAGCGCGTCACATCAGCATAATCCTCAAATAATTCTGCAAAAATTCTCATTCCACGCAGCAGTGATATTTCATCTATCAGCATACCCCACCATATTTCTTTATCTTCCACATCATTCTATCATACAATCTCCTACCATATATTTTTATTTATCTTTCTTATTATTTACTATATATTTACATTAAAATTATATGTATTAAAATAAATATTTTTTGTAAATTAACATAATATATTTTCTTTACAAATGAAAACTATAAAATTGAAATAATTAAAAATATAATACATAATATATAGTATATTTAAAATTTTGTTGTGCGAATCAAACAAACCAAGTCTCTATTTATAGATCTCAAGAAATTATAAATCATAGTATAATTTATTTATTTATTTAGCTTACAAAAATGTTCCGAAAATTGTTTCGGAAATACTTAATAAAAAAACTTAAAAAATTTCGTTGTCCGAATCAAACAAACCAAGTCTCTATTTATAGATCTCAAGAAATTATAAATCATGGTATAATTTATTTATTTATTTAACTTACAAAAATGTTCCAAAAATCATTTTGAAAATACCAAAAAAATAAAAAATTCAAAAAAAATCGGTGTCGGAATCAAACAAACCAAGTCTCTACTCGTAGATATCGAAAAATCAAAAATAATTGTATACTTTTTTAATTTTTTGACCAACCATTTTTTTTTAAAAAATGTTTTTCTAAAAAAAAAGTACAACTGCAGCATGCCAAATGGCATGCTGCAATTGGCCATTTGAAAGATGAATTGGGGTTCAAATACACGCTGGGTGTGGGAGATACAGCGCATATTTCATTTGAAATATGCACTGTTGTGGGTAGTCTAATGTGGAAAGTATAGAATTAAAAATGCGCTATGGTCTCAATTTTTTTATTTATTGTATTTTTTAAAGGGAAATGTCACACTAAATACCTTTTCACCAACCTTATTATCATCTAGTACCCTAACTTTCTTTTATTCCTACTAAATACCTATCTCAACAAACTAATTCCTATTTAGTACCAACTAATATTTTCCTTCCTGAAATACCCTCAAATATGTCGGTTTATTTTCGAACCACAATTCAAATTTTGAATTTTTAATAGTACAACCTACTCTGCTGTTTTGAAAAGTTGTAATGAACCTATATCTTTTTTAAAAGAAACTATTTTCAATCAATCTCCTTGTTTAAACTGGTTCCCGAAATCAGAAAAGAGGTAAGCTTGTATCAACTTTTGTTCTGTTTTTCACGAGTAGAAGCTTTGTTTTTTTAACTTTTGTTAGTTCCTGGGTTTTGTTAGTTCATGGGTTTTTTTAGTTTTCAAAAATTAAAACTTTATTCTGTTTACATCAAAGTCTTGTATAGGTTCTTGAAAACTGGGTTTTAGTTTTTTTAAGTTTTTTCATAGTCGAGATTTGGTACAAGTTCTTTAATTGCGTTTATATCTTACATGTTGTGTTGTTGAAGACGACAGCTGCAGTTGACTGTTCCATTTTACTTTATACCGTGTCTCGCGTTGTTTTATGTTTTAGTAGTGTACGCGAGTTGTAGCGTACAACATCCTACAACTCGCGCCACGTGTTTTTTTAATTGAATTTAAATATGAAGCGATATAGGTTTGCCACTGGAGGAGCTAATCGAAGTGTATAGTATTTCATGTTTCGTGCGAGTCAATTAGGCAATTCACTACACGAGTCACCTAGAAGGTAAAAAAGATATATCTTGCGCCTTTGCTACTGTATTATATTATTCTTTTTTATCTAACGCGAGTTACGTATCGGGTTCGCGCGAGTTATAGTACGTCCGACAATGCGAGTCACTCCAGCATTTAACATCACAACTTACGATTGTACTGACGCGATTTAGGGCAGCTCCCTCACCTAGCCTAATTCTGTTTATCATTTGCATCGTACTGGATGTCTAAGCAAAAAAGTTTGTATTTTTAAATATTTGAAGCAGACCTCAATCATTCCTTTTAGCGCGTTTGAAAACTTTGAATCTGTTGAAAAATATATTGAAGGTAGATGGGATGATCTGGTCAAGGGTTGCTATACTATTTCATACTCCTGTGGTGGTGAAAATTATTACTTGTTTACTAACGAGACTGATTTCATGGGTTTAACTGTTTATCTCGATGTAGAGCGTCAGAAAAGCGTTAGCTTCTTTATAGAACAACGAGTAGTTGAAACAGATGCGCATGACATTGGTAAACAGCCTACCGTAAGCTTTGTAAAACCCTATGATGATCATTTATTAAGTGGAGAGAGTAGTAATGGTTTAATCGGTTCACAACATAAAAAAAGACATCTTGCCACTACGGGTTGGGTTGATGCTATCACAGGAGTTGGTCAGACATTCACTGATGGTGCCTCCGGTTTAAGGTTATCTTTATGCCGATATGCTTTAGAGCTTGGTTTTGCTTTCAATTATATGCATAATACATCCACTAAGATCACTGCTTACTGTGTCAACAAAAAGTCAGGTTGTAAATGAAGACTATATGCATCAATAGATTCTATCACTGGTTTCATGATGATCAAGCGCTTTGCCAACACCCATTCATGTAGCCCGGTATTTTCAAAGAAAAAAATTATGAATTTGACGTCTGATTTAATCGCGGATGAAATACATGAATCAATTAGGACAAGTCATTCTTTAACAGCAAAAACTATTCAGTCTTCTGTCAATCAAAACTATGGTTTAGATATTTCCTACCATTTATCGTGGAATGCGTCAGAGAAGGCGAGGAATGAAGTTTTTGGAGACAGTAATACTTCGTTTGGGTTGTTGAATGCATATTTTAGAAGATTAAAAAGTCGATATATTACTACTGATTGTCATTTGGAGGTTGGTTTTGGGAATGTCTTGAGGAGGTGTTTTATGGCTTTCGGATCATGCATTCAAGGCTTTCACTCATGTCGACCATTGCTGTACGTAGACGGTACCCATTTAAACGGCAAGCATGGTGGTGTTTTGCTGTCTGCAGTGGCCAAGGACGACAATAACGGTGTGTTTTAGACCTTATTGTAAATGTAGATCTATATGCGTGGTAATAAGATAGAATAATGTGTATCTCAGAAATCCGATAAATAGCATACATATAACGCAAGTTGGCCTCACCTAATGTTAATGATTCACGATGTATCGACTTTACCATCCTAAGCAATCGCGCGATGCGTATTTTGATTATAGTTACACAACGCGCGATACGTTATATATTATATGCAACATCACGCGAGATAGTAGCTGCATCATAGCAATTGCGTCTTAATCAATTCATATATCCGTATATTATAGACTCCCTAAACCTATTTTCATATTGCAGGCATTTTCCAGTTGCTTTTGGTATTTTCGGTGGTGAAGATTCCAATAACTGGATGTGGTTTATGGAATGTCTTAAACCTCATTTGTTAAACCGTCAAATCACTTTTATTTCCGACATACATTCTGGTATTATTAATGTTGTTTCCGTTGTTTACCCAAACTGCTTTCATGCTTACTTTATATATCATCTGCTTAATAATTTGAAGACAGCTCTTGAAAATACCAACCACGAGTTTAAGAAGAAAATGTTGAAGCGATTCAAAAGTTGTGCTTACGCTCGAACAATTGAACTTTTTAATGAGAGACTTTCCAAGTTTTTAAGTAGAGCTGGTAAAAATGTTAAGGCTTTCATCGAGAATTTACCTCCCGATAAGTACGCCAAACCATTCGTCATTGGCAAACGTTACGGGGAATTGGCATCATCTGCTGCCGAATCCTTTAACAATCAAATTAAAAAGTTTTGCAATCTACCGATTGTTGAAATGATAGACAAGATTAGAGTTATTCTAATGACTCAGATTTCTAGACGTTATTCAGAAGGGCTAAGTTGGAACAATTATTTATACCCCGAATATGAGAAGCAGTTTAAAGAGAATGTTCAAATGGGTCGAACCTGGGTGGTATCTAAGTCTTCTGCAGGTTCATTCAAAGTTTATTCTGAACCAGTTATGGTTGTCAACATACTTGATTTTAAGTGTTCATGTGGTTCATGGCAGCAAAAGTGTTTTCCATGTGCTCACTCATTGGCTGCAATAACATCCGTGAACGAAGATCGTATGACGTTGGTAGAACCATTCTACACTGTAAGTAATTATAGATCCACTTATTCGTTTCGCAAACCTGCAATAACCGACTATGGTGAAAGTTCATCATCTAATGAATCCGAAGGACCTGTTGTTCTACCTCCTAACGTAAAAAGGCGAGCTGGATGGCCAAGGAAGAAGAGGATTCCATCTAGAGGATAAGTATCATCTACCCACTTGCGGTGTGGCCGTTGCTTTAAATTTGGACACAACCGAAAGACTTGTGATATCACATTATGAGCTCCCCGTCGAAATCTTATTTTATTTTCATTTGTTTTATTTAGTATGTATTAACTTGATTCCACTTGTTCTGTATCTTTCTCCCGTCTTTCGCCCAAACTTTTTCAGTTGATACGCTTTAATAACATAGAAGTTTTCATCTGATATGCTAGATTAGTTGAACTTTGCTTGAATCATGTTAGACGTTATTGTACTATGATGCTAGACGCTTTGAATGTAGTACTTAACGCGAGATGTTAGTATTATATGACGCTATATCGGTTGTGCCTGGCCGTCATCGCGCGAGATGCTTGCGTAATATGACGCTAGATACGTTGCACTTTCACATAATGCGCGAGATTATATTGTGATATGACGCTAGACGCTCTGTTGTTGTGCAAATCATGCTAGAATTACGTGCACTATGATAGATGTAACTATACTATGGCGCGAGATGTAGCTATGCTATGACGCTAGACATGATGCACTGCCTCAGACACTCGAGATGTTCGTCTGCTATCATGCTAGATTAGTTGCACTTCTACTTTCACGCGACGTATGTCTTACAGATCCTATTAACGACGCGATATCAACGTAATACGCTCCAAATGAGGCGACAAACGGTACCAAATAACGCTACGATGCAATATGAGTATGCATCCTTCTGATCATGGATTGGGTGATTAACATTATAGTGTCAATGTTACGCGATTCATTAAGGATACATACTGCGAGACACGTCACCTGCATGTTCATCTCTATTGTTTTATATGATAAGTATTTTTACAATCCATACGCGCGAGTCATGTAGGCTTTACAACGTGTGATAAATGAATTTACTATGCATCTTTACTGTACTCTGTTTTTCAATTGGAGGCTGTCACATACACCATCAAACTATCAAAACAGACAATCAAATCCATTCATAATTTTAACATTGTAAAAGGAAGGAACGAAGACTTACTTAATACATATGGATAACAAAGGGCCTACCCATGCCCAGATACTAAACCTTAATAAAAAAACAACCAAATGCTATAGGGTTTACCAATTAAAAGCACAAAAAACCACTATAGTTTGAAACAACAGAAGCATATTTTAATAATCTGAATCATTACCCTCCTCTTCAGTGTCCTCCTCATCCTCAGACTCCTCGTCTGTCTCTCCATCCTCCTCCTCTTCATCCTCGTCGTCGGTTTCCTCCCCCTAGTAAGAATCGTCCGATGAGTCCTTTGAAGACTTCCTATGAGTTATCTTCCTCCTGGCCGTCTTCGTCTTCTTGTTCTTCAGTATCCTTCATCGTTTGGGATACCATTCGATGTCGAAATCCTCGTCCGGCCACGACCGGGAGTATTCAGAGTCATACTCAGTTGTAGGTGAAAGCGAGGGAGAGAAAGGATCTGACTCAGCGTCGGAAGAGTACTTGGTGGTTGTCTCCCGCTTGTAGTCCGAGTACCTATAACTCACGTCGGAAAACGTTCCGTCAGAACCCTGATTGTCATACGAGTCGTCTGAACCACTCATGGTCGAGTTTTGCTTTTCTATAGAATATGAACAATTTTTTGAAGTTTAGTAGTCTGATGGATAACTATGCAAGCAAACGCGAGACGCCTATTTATATAATTTCAAAAACAATGAGTACCCTAGTGAGAATTTAATGCATATGTAATGAGTGCTTTAGCTACCAAAGTCACATCCTTCATTAATAAACCCAATGCAATTAGTGAAAAGACATCCCATTGTCTTTTCACTAGCCATTAATTATGACGCGATATAA
Source organism: Limnanthes douglasii subsp. nivea (assembly GCA_036936605.1). Lineage (NCBI taxonomy): Eukaryota > Viridiplantae > Streptophyta > Magnoliopsida > Brassicales > Limnanthaceae > Limnanthes > Limnanthes douglasii. Next base: position 198,484,939 of record JAUPFV010000001.1, on the reverse strand, counting down.
ATTTCAATCACGATAACCAACGCGTACTACTACCCAAGTATTTTATAGCTCTCATTTTATTGATTGATTCTTATTAATTTTTATTTTAAGTTTATTATTATTTAATTTATGATTAACCAAATAATATATAGTTAAGTATAGGTATGGGCATTCGGTTCTTCGGTTCGGTTTGGTTCGGTTCGGTTCGGTTCTTTTGGTTCTCGGTTCTTTCGGTTCTTTAAAACTAGTACTCATTTAAGAACCGATTAAAATTCGGTTCGGTTCGGTTCGGTTCTCGGTTCTTTCGGTTCTTTAAAACTAGTACCCATTTAGGAACTGATTAAAATTTGGTTCGGTTCGGTTACATTCGGGTTTCGGTTCCAAATGGTTACTTTCTAACCAAATGGTTACTTTATAACCAGAAGAACCGTTTGGAACCGAACCCGAAAGAAACAAAATTGTTATTTTCTAACCAAATGGTTACTTTCTAACCAAAAAAACTATTTGAAACTGAACCCGAAAAGAACCAAATGGTTATTTTCTAATCAAATGGTTATTTTGTAACCAAAAGAACTGTTTGGAACTGAACCCGAAAAGAACCAAATGGTTACTTTGTAACCAAATGGTTACTTTGTAGCCAAAAGAACCGTTTGGAACCGAACAGAAAACCATAGATATTCAAAGGTACTATTGTTTATTCGGTTCTTTATGGGTACTATTCGGTTCTCGGTTCCGAACCGAACCGAACCGAGAACCGTGGGTATTTAAGATAAGGAACCATACAGGTATTTATAAGGAACCAGAACCAAACCGAATCCGTTATTTCAGTTCGGTTCGGTTCTTCGGTTCCATACCCATATGCCCATGCCTAGTTAAGTACATCATAAACAAATGAATATTTGAACTTGGTTAGCTGAAAAATTTAACTTGTTCCAGTTTATTATTTAAATTAAATATACATAAATGTTTCCATTACCCCACTGGTTGCGTTCTATAAGTTGTAAACCCACGAATAACCCCCAACAAATACACACGAGATGTTCAGTCCATGTAACGCTAGGTAGATGAAAATGGACACAACGCGAGAGATTGACGGTGTATAACGCGTGGTAGATGAATATCACGCGCGATGTTCAATTCATGTGACGCTAGATAGATGAAAATTGACATAACACGAGAGGTTCGTTTTGTATAACGCTAGATAGCTGACTAGGACACGAGTTATTCATTTCATGTAACGCTAGATAGCTTAAAAAGGACACAACGCGAGAGGTTCATGGTAATTAACATCAGATGGCTGTATATAACGCGAGATGTTCAGTTCGTCTGCCAGTCGATAGACGAAAATAGACAGAGCGCGAGAGATTCATGGATACGCCGCTGGATCAGTTCAACTTGTCACGGTAACGCGAGATGTAATTGGCACGAAATTGAAAACATGACGCGAGATATACATATAATACGACGCATGTTGTGCGCGTATTATGCCTCTATAAGTGATTGTAATATGACACTAGATGAGCCCGTACTATGACGCTAGATGAGCCCGTAATATGATGTTAGATGAGTTTGGTTGGCCCTAGTCACGAGAGAACTTCTACCCCTACGACGCGCGAGACTGGAAACGTTCGTAATGGCGGAGAAACATTTAGGGAATCACGAATTGTAACCATTTGATGAAAATTACACTAACCAAGAAGTCAAACATTCTTATCATTTCCAGATATGTTCCATTACATCCAATTTAAAGACTACTTTCTTCTTCGAATAAAGTTACATTTTTGACGTCGTGAAAAATAAAGCCTTAATTCAACAACCACGGTTATCATCAACCGATGAACAATTAACAATAGCATATTCTCTCTCTGCGATCGATTCCTTTAGGTACATAATCATATCTCTTGCTACCTCTACGAGCAAAGCTAGACAAAGATCGGAAACACGTAGCAAGGTTTCAGATTTTAGTTCGTTATACCTCACAGCGACTTCTTCTCGTGTGCGAACGTGGGGGCCGACAAATCCAAGCCTCCCATAGTCAAAGTACATCCTGCATAACACTTGATCGAAAAAAATTCGGCCGTTTCATCCGAGCTTGTTGTCTTCACGTACTTCACGGCTTGAAGCAAGTGTTGGTCTTCATCGACGCACCAACTCATACTTATTTCCTATTTGGAGTGTGTTAATTGTTTCAGTGTATACTATATGTAGTTTTGTGGAGCTATATATAAGGGAGAAATACTTTGTGGGTAACTAGGCGGGTAATATTTAGTAGTTCAGTTTCTGGCGGGACAATATCATTTACTAAATAATTTTTGGCGGGAGTTGAATATATAGTTCATCACGCGTATTATGTAATGAGCAAGTTGTTAGTATTATATGATGCTAGACGTTATTGTACAACGACGCTTGACGCTTTTTACATGCGCACTTAACGCGAGCTGTTAGTATTTCATGGCGCTAGATTAGTTGTACATGGCGCGCGATGCTCGCGTAATATGACGCTAGCCACGTTTCACTTTCATATAGTGCGCGAGATACTATTGTGATATGACGCTAGATGCGTTGAATACTTGGTGGGTAACTAGGCGGGTAATATTTAGTAGGTCAGTTTATGGGGGACAATATCATTAACTAAATCATTTGTTGCGGGAGTTAAATATATAGTTAACCGCGCGTATTAGGTAATGAGCAAGCATTTGCACATTGCATCATAACACATAAAACGAATATTTGATACAAACGTAACACGCGTGATACGCCGAGAAGCATACACAAAGTATCACGCGTGATAGGAGACAAAAAAGAAAGCCGTTGCGCGAGTCACTTACAACACACAGTGCTAGTTAACTTAGAACTTTCGATACAATGGTTTGTGTGTTACCCAATAACCAATCCAAATGAAATTAGATACGAAAAATTGTCGTTAAAGATTTGAACTTAACAATTAGGCATTCGACGCCCTGGTATTAGTATTCTTATCATTCAGGAACTGGTTAAAAATTTATGCGCGTGCTTCAGCTGGCATACACTTGCTATATTACTTATCTACAAAACCGTGCTGGATAATGTCTTTGGCGTACTGGCAGACGAACACTCCACAGTCAAACGAATCTTTATCTTGCTGTGGAATCTCTATAGCAGCTTTAACTTTGTATCCATTATTCACACGTGGTATATAACTCTTCTTCATACAATAGTTCAGCTTGTCAAATAAGATAAATGTTAGTTTATATTTTTTAATTAAAATTTGAACTCGTAATGTTGCGAATCACTTTACAATAGGACGCAAGTTCCATCCTTTTACACGTGATTCGCACACACACTAACGCGATACGTATGCAATGCCCATTATGGTGCGAGTCACCATCACGCGTAATGGATAATTTGCCTGCAAAAAATGAACATACATTGTCATCCAATAAGGTTTCATACTACTTACCAAGGCGTCGCCCGTTTTCCTAGTGTCGTCTGGAGTGAATTTGCTAAGAGGGAACAGGGGATTGTAGTTTTTTGCCGAACCATTCTTCATGTCTATTACCAACAACGTCCAGTGGTTAGTACCTTTTTCATTTGTGGTGCATACCGGAATGAATGCGATAAATGTATCTTTCATGTTTTCAAAAACTACGTCAATAACGTTTGTAACATCTCCTTTGTTGGCTAGTAATGTCTGTAATAAAACCAGTATGCACACCATAACAATATCAAACTTCTGGTTCACTTTAAATGGATATTTATTAATTAGATACTAACTGTTGCGACACCTGAAATCTGAATAGCTTTATGTCTACAGTTGTACTCGTCATCGAGCCCTTTAAAAGGTACAGTCCAGTTTGATTCTTGAAGTAGCTTATATATCCAGGCATCGATGATCTACAACACGTAAAAAACATAGCTATATCTAGAGTAGTTGTCAATTATTTGTGTTATATCAAGTTTCTAAACTTTACCTTGAAATCTAACTCTCCTTCGTATGTTACGGCCATTAGCTCTGTCGCACTAACACTTAGCCGATATGTAAATTCGTGTTCTGAAAAATACCATACTTCAGAGTCTAGTTGATCTTCGTTTTCTTGTATTCGAAGGACCTTGCGGTACTGACTAACGTCTATTAACTTCGTAGTTGTTGTTTCTGTTTCCCAAGTTTGTTCAATAGCTCCCGCCTGTTGCGATTGTGTAAGTAAATCCCAATTTGGATTTATAATATCTACTAACTGTAAAACGACATAAATCGTGTTAAATAACCATCACCAAGTTACAACTGAGTATATGATTGTTAGCATAGTTTAGAACTTACCATCGTATGTGCATCTTGTAACAAACTTTTCGACGCACTACTTCCACCCGACTTTCCTCCACTCGAGTGTATAACCGCCACCTTATCAACTTCGTCAAAAAATGATTGTGTACACAATAGGAATGCATCATCAAGGTTTGGAAGATTAAAAAAATTTGCTTCCACTTCCACTGCTGGTTGTAGTTGTCATGTTATCTAAGGCTGTGTTAGTACTTCCACCTTTGCTTTGCGTTGCACTTCCAACTTCGGTTGTAACTCATTTGTTGATTTCATAAGCTCCCAATTCCACCGCGGTTTCAGTTTTTGGTTTTTTATTAATAGTTCCTTGTGTGCATTGATGTATTCCTTTATTTAACCTTGATCTTTTCACATTACATACCTGGAAAAATGTAACCAACGATGCGTGTTATATTATCAAGTGACGCGTGACATGTTTCATATGGTTGACGATGCGAGATACGCAATATATATGAGTCTTACTATACTGGCTCACAATGCGTGATACGCAATAAAATTAGTCTTAGTAGACTTTCATGATGCGCGAGTTACATTATGATGTTTAAACTTACTAAATTTTGACACCACGCGATTCAAGTAAGCAAGTATACAACTGACGCGACTTACACCACGCGATTCAGACATCGATGAAATAGTGAATTCAGCCAAAGTTGCTTTTACAACGCGAGTTAGACAGTAAATATTACACTTGCGCGAATTATAAGACGATGGGGTTTAGTTAGACAGTAAATATTAATTTAACTCCTTTGTTTCACATAAGTACAACATACGATTCGCATAGAACAGATAATTGTATAGCTGGGGTTTTAATCTTCTACTACAAAGGTATATAAAAAAGAGATATCGTTATAACATTCCGCTTGCTTAATGCGAGTTAGGAAGATGTCAAGTTTTGAAACTGAAAAACTACTCACATAATAGCTATAACATAAGATTTGCGGTACTTGAAAATTTAAAAACATTCCCCAATGTAATAAACAACCGTTAAAACCCCCTGCGGGATTCTGTTCTCCCACAATCTCATTCGTACTCCCTTTTTCTACAACATCTGGCTGTAACTCTTGTGAAGTTTCAGCTACGACCTCAAGAGGTTCTGCTTCCATTGGTATTGGTTCAGGTGCTGCTGCCATAATAGCATGTTGCTCAGCTTGGTCTTGAAACTCTTGAGCAGTTTTGGCTACGACAACATTTGCTTCTGCTTCTATGGGTTTTGGCTCATGTTGCTCAGCTTGGTCTTCAAACTCTTGTGCAGTTTCAGCTACGACAACATTCGGTTCTTCTTCTATGGGTACAATAGCAATTTGCACCTCAGCATCCGCTCCTACTGCACCCCCACCAATATCTGCTCCATCTGTGGCCGCAACAAGCCTGCATTTGTCAACTCCCAAAACATACGAAGTTTTTTTATTTTTTGCCCCTCCCCCGATGTCTCAGTAACATTGTTTGGTCCATCAGCAGCTTCAGATTCATTATTCTCCTCATCTGTTTCACCTCCATCTTCTACCCCCTCGTGTGTGTCTTCTTCATTGTCGTCAGGTGTAGAACCCTATACAACTTCTTCTTCTTTATCATGTTTTTCCTGTCCTGCTTCTAACTTTTTGAACCCATGTTTTCTTGAGACATAAACTATGGTTTTAGGAACCTCATCCACTATTACTGATACATCTCGTCTTTTCTCTGGTGACTCCTCTTCTACCGAACAGAAAGGGAGTACACAAACCTTCTCTAGTGCTTCATTAACCCCATCATCTCCATCATCTTCGTTACCTTTATCAACTTGTTCTTGAAGCTTCATAGTCAACAAAGCAACCTCCCTTTGGAGTTCTTCAATATGTGTTGAACTTCAACAAGTATTAGCCAAAGTAATGAAAATGCATCATTAAAATTGACAACCTATTAAACGACTTACTTGTCGATTCTTTCGTGCAAGAGAAATCTTAAGCCTTTTGTTTTCTACCGAGTATCTGCATTTTCCACTGGTTCTCTTCTTAACAGATTCCATCCTCTTAAATAAAATATTACAAGCGCTTGCCTTGTAAACTTTTATCCTCTTCGTCCGAGTACTTGAGCTGCCCTCTTTCTCGGGTGTATTTTTATTCTGATCTATCCACCACTGCAGCTGTTGCCCGTAATCCTCATTCACTCCCTGGTAATCAACTGTTCCAGATCCCTGCCTAATCTCCATCTTATTTGTTTCCCCTCAACTACAATATTTGGCATGCTTTCCTCTTCTGCCGATCATCGTCTTTTTCCTTTTGCTTGTCAACTTCCTACCAGACCCTGCCCAGTCTCTCCCGACCCGAAGGTCATTTCTTCAGCTTCCGTTAACTTTACCTCTCCTTCCAATACCTGCAACACGCAACATTTAAGTTTAAGCAAACAGCGCACACACACGGATACGGCGCGTATTTTTCGAATGAAACATCACTATGATGCGAATCATGTAATGCTTGAGTTCTCATCTCGCGATGCGAGTCATATAACCGTTTGCTCCATGCGCGAGTCACTTTCTACGTTAAATGCGATTCGATCTCCCATCAACACCATCAGACGCGAATCATGCAGTGCAGACGTTGTTGTTGGTTTTTTTTACCTGTTGATACATATGGCGCGAGTCTCTTAAACGAATCGCGCACCATAAATGCGATTGGATGCAAATACCACTCGAGCGATAGATCACTTAATATTTAATACACATCGCGCTACGTCACTTATGCCTCACGCGATTCACTACATAAATAACATGAAACAACCACATATTACCTCATCATCTACCAGCTTCCTCAGCCGTTTAACAAGTGCAATAGTGAACTCCTTGCACTCGAGCCCCCACCATCTGTAGCACATGGGTATCATGTTTGGCCTTACCAAATCTTCCCCTAGCGTGGTGTGCTCCATTATGAAGGGCTGGGAAAAAACAGGTCACACTCGTATCAATTTTATAAGAGAACAAAATAATATAAACAACGAGTTCAATACTCACCAATAACACCGCTACGCACCCGATGACGTGATTTGGGGTCCCTTTCTCCAAACAATTAACCATAAACTTTGTCAGCTTCTCAACAATTGCTCCCAACCAATCATAGTCATTAATTTTGAGCATGTCTTCTACGTAGAAAACCATTGTCCAACCCATGATATCTCCAGATACAGAGTAAAACATGGTAGAACAAATGAAGAGTATCAAAAGCTTCGCAACATCGGTTACTGATTCCTCACTCCCATCGTTTGCTGCTATTTCTATTGCTTCATGTATCAAAACAGACAGTAGTTATTTAATTGTATATGCTAAAATATCCCTACGTTTCATAATCTGTTATTTCTACCTTTATCATCGCATTTGAAACAACCTTTTGGTTTGACGGTCCACTTTTCCTCGCTCTTGGACGCAATAAATATTTCTGCATTAATGGAGAGTCGTTCTCCGCACCATCGGCAAATCTTCAAGTGAAAGCCCCTGTTCTGTTCATCGGTATTTCCTCAGTTCCGTGTTTAATACCGAAGATGGCTTTAACATCGTTTGTTGTCAGTTTAACCCGCTTCGAACCTATTCTAAAACACTCATTCTTTACAAAATATCTCTTTATAATCTCCTCTATAACTTTGTTAAACTTATTCTTCGACAGATCTTCGTTCATTTGCATGAAGGAAGTTTTCAGCAACGTATAGAATGGCGTGTTCTTCGTAGCCTCGATATGGTCCTCAGTCACTATGTCTTTCTGTAGCAAATTTAATATGGTGAACAAACCAGACCTGTAAAAAGTACTTTTGCCCATAGCAAAACCTGTACACACAAAAGAACACCAATGTCAGATTTTAGCTATGCATATCTCCTTGTAGAACTATATCCTTGTAAAACTGATTATAAACCCAAAATAAATGAGCCAACATACATAACGCGTGATAGACCATACTTGTTGCGCGAGATACACGCGTATCTGATTCTATCACTAGATGCCGCACGCATTACCCTAACCTGATTTGTCTAGTTACAACTCCCATCATCCACCACACGAGACACGACTACGACTCAAGCTCGATGCAAAATTCCAAAACATATCCCGACGCGAGGTATATCTTACAAACCCCATTACTGACGCGAGATTAGCTTAACAATACAAAAGGTACTAAAACAGAACACCCGTCATCCAATCTAGAACCATCATACGCGAGACGCACGCCACAACTAGTGCCAATATGATGCTTTAAAACACCATACGCGATTCACACACAAAAAATTACTGCAAACCTCCTAAAAATTACCCACACTTCATTCGCAGACCCGCGACGCACGCCACAACTACTGCCAATATGATGCATTACAACAATAGACGCGATACACACCAACCAAACTACTGTAAACCACCTAAAAACTACCCACAATTCAGTCCATGACGCGATACACACCAACCAAACTACTGTAAACCACCTAAAAACTACACACAGTTCAGTCTCTGACGCGATACACACCAACCAAACTACTGTAAACCACCTAAAAACTACCAACATTTCAGTCCATGACGCGATACACACCAACCAACCTACTGCAAACCACCTAAAAACTACCCACAGTTCAGTCCCTGACGCGAGACTGGCATCTTCCCACTATAAACCATATCTGAAATACCCAGCTTTCAGTTATTAAACAACATACACGCGCCTTTTTAAAACAATACACCGTACAATCCATGGACATAAAATGTTAACACAGTAATAAACCGATAAGAGTTATCGAACACAGTACGGTTCATAGGGATTCGACTAAACACGGTTAAGAAAAAATGTAAGCCCGAACCTTAACAGTACTTCCAACAGTACGAAGTTCGCCGGCACTGGTGGTTTTTGCTTCAAACGACGAAAAAACGAGACAGTCGTCACGACGATTATGGAGTTGTCTGATCGCTTCGCACGGCAGTTCTGCTACACTCGCCGGATTTTGTTCGGTCAAAACGAGACGGTGGACAGAGTTCTTTTAGGGTTAAACTTTTTCTTATACTTTCTCCTTGTCTTTTCGGTTTCTAAAAGCTATTGGAATTTGAAGGGAAAATAAAAATTAAAATAATAATAACCTACTTTCTCTTTCTTCTAGTATTAGAGCTAATTTGGTAAAAATATTAGCTTCTTACTACTAATGTAAGGATCTCATATTTGGGATTACATACTTAAAAAGATATTTAGCGGCACTTTTCTCTTTTCTAAAATATGGATGACCAATTCTATACCGAGATAAGAAAATAGAAGCTAACTAAAATAAACGGTAAAATTGAAAGACTTATTACTTTTTAAGCATGTTATGAATTTATAAATAGTTCACCGAGTTGGGCAGTGAGGTGGAGTTAAATATAAAAATTAGGTATAATATAGCAAATATTTGATTTATTGGGTGGGGCATCGTAGAAGTTGAAAGAAAAGTAAGCCATGAAACCATGAATGGAAACCGGACTATTTGAACCGCATTCATCAAGCACCCTCCTTTTCACTTCGAGTCTAACAGTCTATATCGAAAACAGAGGGAAATAGCAAGAGGAAGAGGATATATGTAAAAAAGAAAAAGATGATGAGGATGATGATAATACAGCAGCATCTACCATCTTTTTCCCTCCTAAAGTCTGCCTCTTCGTCTTCCACCACTCTCCAAGACATTGCCTCTTCTCACTCTAAAGGTCCCTTCTTTCTCCCAATTCTAAATTTTTATATGCATCTTTATCAATTTTTTTGTTTTCGCTGCACTTCAGCTCTTTTGAGCTTCTGGATATCACCAATAACACTTGTTTTATGCATTTTCATTTTATTCTAATGTCTCTATGTTTACAATTTTATTCACTGTTTTAGCTTTATAGTTTTGATGTTTCTAGCCAAGTATTGGTATTGTAATTCCTCTTATTGGTGGCATCTACATGAAATTTCTTCAGTACACTAGGCTCATAAGCTTGTTTATTGTGACGAAATAGGTTTTTAGAGACTACCAGTTTTGCCGTAAGCTTTGGGTGAAGGCCATATCGGTATAGACTATAGACTATAGACTATAGACTAATGGTTTCCATTAGTTTAATTTTTTATTGAAGGTAGCTAATATATATATGGTGGATTTAAGTGTCACCTCATCTAAAAACATCACCTGTTCCGTGTTCATGATAAATTCAATTGGAAGAAGGGGTGAGAGATCACTTGTCTTAGATTCTTTCTTTTATTCTGCCAATATATAAAAAGAAAGGCTTAAGTTGGCTTTTGGTACCTGGAATAGCACGGGGTATCTTTCCTTCCAGCTGAGTTATTTGTCTGGAGGATTTCTCTCTACTGGTGATTGCATGTCGAAGATATACAGATTGTTGGTCCTCATTATGTTCTTGTTTAGTCGTATAATAAATGATCAGTTAAGTCCTTCTGCAATTTTAGTGCTGAGATATGACATACAATGCTTTGCACTTTTACAATTCTATACGATGCAAATTCTGAACAAAACTGATCATCTTTTCATATTCTCCCTTAATCATCAGAAACCATTTTTGCAATTGGTTTCTAATGTAGGTATTGCAAAAGTTATCTTGAAAAAAGGGAAAACACAACTCTTCAAGAATGGTAGCCCAATGGTGTATAGTGGGGCAGTTGATAGAATAATTGGTAGACCACCGCCTAGGACTGGAGATGTTGTGCTAGTTGCTGATGGCACAGAAAAGGCATTTGGTTGGGGCTTTTATAATTCTGTTTCTATGTTCTGCGTGCGACTTATGCAGCTAGAAGAGGAAGGCGCAAGGTTTGGCCTGAAAACTGTTGCATTATGAAATGATACATTAAGGCCCATATTTATGATTTAAAGAGGGTCTGGTTTTGAAACCATTATAAATTTATATTCTATTAAGTATTTAGGTAAATTGTTCTTTACAGCACATTTATAAAGAAATCTCTTCCCTGTTTATACTTTCTTTTTCAGTTGACAAATTATGAGTGTTATGCAGAGATCCTCTTTGTGCATTGAACGTGGAGAAACTTATTGATACAAGAATTAAGGCCGCTGTTGAACTGCGTAAGAGTCTGGGACTTCCATCTTCTACTACGAATGCGTATCGCCTCATTAACAGTGAAGGGGACAGGTAAGCTTGTGCGTTGATTCAGACCGATAATCTTATGTCCTAGGTGTAGAAAAACATCTTATTTATTCTTAAATTTGACTTGCTTATATATGTATTTCTTATGGACTGTTGTTTGTTCATACTTCTTGAGTCTGTTGAAACAGCACTTGCTTCTTCTTTTTATGCAAACCAGCACTTAAGTTTCTTGAAGTTGTCAAGTTTCGCACTAAATTGAGTTAAAAATCTACACCCTTTGTGTGTATTGCATTTCACTGCAGATTGACAGGATTAATTGTCGATGTGTTCGGAGATCTAGCCGTAATAGCATCATCTGCGGCTTGGGTCGAAAAGCATAGAGATGAAATCGAGGCTTGTATCAGCAACGTTGACAAAATTAATCATATAAACTGGAGACCATCTCTGGAGATGTTGAAAGAAGAAGGACTGGACATATCGGAGTTGAGACAAACATGTTCATCAACATCTACCGATAAAACAAAGGTTGACATCTCTTGAAAGATTTAGGTTTGCATTTTTGTGCTGTTTAATTGATATCAAACTTGATTCTCCTGAGTCTCTCGTGCTACTTTATCAGGTTATGGAAAATGGGATTTCTTATGCAATCTCACCCAATGGTCAAAAGACTGGCTTTTATGCTGATCAACGTGAAAACCGTCAGTTCATATCGACAATTTCTAAGGGGCGAAAAGTACTTGATATTTGCTGCTATAGTGGTGGTTTCGCTCTGAACGCAGCAATAGGAGGGGCTTCCAAAGTCACAGGTATAATTTTTTTGCTAATTTTAATTTTCAAGTTCTGTTCGTGCGAATTTATAAATCTGTCCTAGACATGATAACTAAGCAATTTTTTCAATAGTTTTCTCTTTTTTGTCCTAAAGAAACTCTTTTAGGATCTAGCAAACTTTTATAGGAAGATATACATAAAGTAGAAAAAGAAAAGAAATTAACCATCTGTTGCTTCACTAAATGCGCAAATAATTAAATTCTTAGGAGAAACTTGTGTAAATGTATTAACTTTACATGTTCTTTCAGGTATCGATTCCTCATCACCTGCTTTGGAGCTAGCCCGAGAAAATGTTATTCTTAATAATATGGATCCGGAAAAAGTTACATTTTTGCGAGAAGATGCAACCGAATTCATGAAGAGAGCTCTTTCTAGCAACGAGTCTTGGGATATAGTGATTTTGGACCCTCCTAAGTTAGCACCAAGAAAAAAGGTAGAGTGATTATCGGCAGAACTCAATTTTTTACTGAGAAACATTTTTGAAACAGATTTGAGATGTCCAAGTACTTTGTAATCTGAACCGGGATGTTAAATTAGACACAAAAAAGTTATTTACTGAAACTTACTGTGTTGTTATGAATCTCAGGTTCTGCAAAATGCGTCGGGGATGTATAGGAACCTAAACTCGTTAGCAATGCGATTGACAAAGAGGGGTGGCCTTCTCATGACATGTTCATGCTCAGGAGCTATGGCCCAAAGTGGAAAGTTCTTGCCTACTCTCGAGGTCAGCAATTGTAATTTTTGCCTTCAGTACAGAAATCATAATTTTTTAGAATGTTATGGTGTTTAAACAATCATATAATATGAATTTTCATATATCACATTGGTATATACTTTTCCTAAAGTCGGTAGTTACTGGTTTAACTCAAGAAGTTTCTTGTATTAGGGGGCTGCATCGACAGCAGGAAGAAGCATCACTGTCATACGACAAACGGGTGCAGCCTGTGATCATCCTATTCACCCGTCTTACCCAGAAGGGAAATACCTATCCAATGTCCTTCTTAGAGTCATGTAAACTTACCTTCTTCCTTTTTTATATAATGCACCGGTGTTCATTATTTTTTCATTTTCTGTTTACTGAAATAATTATATGATTTGGATTTACTAAACTCTCTTATAATAATTTGCAAAGATGATATTCGATATAATAAATAATAATCATAATATTTGAGTCATAAGATTACTTCATCTATATAAATAAAGCAAAAATGGCACCTACCAAAATCATATAAAAATGTTTGAGAAAAAAAAACTAAGATGCAAATGGGAAATACTAAAAATATGCAGTTCAAACATAGAACTCTCTTTGAAATGGTTTCAATACCTGGAGCTACATTACAACTTTAGTTTCAAATCGAGAACTCCAGTGAGTACACCATGGACTATCTATTCTTTTCAATTATTATTTATATTAAAAAATAATATAACAATTAGCATGGTCATCATGCTGGTCTTGATCAATATTATTTGATAATACAAGTTATTAATCAGATTGCTAAACATTTATTTTAGTAGAATATACTTTTATTCTCTTTCTGGTCGTTGTTTGTTTCTTTAGATCCTAATAGAAACCAAATAGTTATGTTTACATGGGATTTCTAAAACACAAGAGTGATCGCTTTCTTCTCCAAGTCTTTTACTCTATCAAATAACTTCAGCTAGTTATGATTGCCATTATTTATACTCTTCAAAATGTCCTTCTGGTTTTCTTATGTCCTATGTTGAAGTTCAAATTTGTAGTATGATGTCCAGAAATCCGTAATAGCTGGAGCAAGTGAAGTTCAAATTTGTAAAACAGTGTCTAGAAATCCCGAGTAAGTGTCGCAACCTAATTTGGCCATCCTACCTTTACCAAACTTTCCGTCATAGGAAAACAACAAGAGGTTTACCAAAAAAGACAACAAGAGGATCATGGTTAGAATATCTATACTTCTGGGTTTACGGTTAGGACGTGGTACTATCCTGATAGATGCAGTCCAAAGAATGGCACCATGCCCTATTTCAGCTTGAATAACAGCTAACTACTCCTTAGAGGTTTGAGGATTCTTCTTCCAAACCTAATGAGGCTTGAGATCTGTTAAATTCTTTCATTTTCTCTTTGAAACTAAGGAGAGAAAGCCAAAGGGGTGCAAATCGCAATGTGACGCTAAAAATAAGTTCTATTCGAACCACGACAATTTTCATTCATTTGGTTGTTCAATACTAACGGTATACAAGATTAAGATAATTAAGAGGGACAATGTATACAAAAACTTCAAATTTAAGAACTTACATGATATTCGTCCAATATATCTTTCTGTTTTCTAGAAGAAATCCACTAAGTATTTTCTCTCTACATCTCTATTAGATACTTCACCAAAAGCGCGTCCTTTTTCGAAGTCCAAAAAGTATTATTTATAATGTTTGGTGTCAATCTCCTCCCAAAAGAAACATGTAAAAAACTACTAACATAATCATTTATGTTGTAACAAAAGTAACTGATTCTGTTTCTAACATAAAATAAATCTAAGCACTCTAACTAACAATTTATACCAAGAGCCACACCTAACAATTCAAGTCCATAGCGATAGCCACTTGGCTAGTGCAGACTTTACCTCATCTATACTTAACAATCTGATATAAGTATAAGGATGTTTTTAAAAATATAAATATTGACTCAAATATCAATAAGAAAATCAATGTATATTATAAAAAATGATCTTTAAAAAAATAAAAATGATAATTTTTTCAATAATTATTTGTTAACAATTTCTGAACTATTTGAATTTTGTTTGTGGTTTTGAGCTTGATATAAGTTTCTATCATATTTGTGGCGTCTTCCTTATACCTAGGTTCTTGTTTTGCTACGTAATGGATCAAACTCTTATTCATTCCTGATATTTTTTTGAGTTCCATATCAGATTTGTTCCAGATTTGGTAGCATCGTTGGATGGCTTCATATAAGTTAGTATCTGAGTTGTAGGTTATTTAGGTTTGTCATTCATTCTTGATCATTTTTTGGGTTCCATATCATATTTGATCCAGGTTTAGTCACATCATTGGTTGAGTTTGTATCAATTTGTATAAAATCTTTAGGTTCTTTAGGTTTGCTTATTTATTTTCATTCCCTATCTTGAGGTTCCATATCATATTTGGCGCAGGTTTAGTCAGTTTGTTAGTTAGGTTGATATTATTTATTTGGAGTATTACTGCGTTCATTGATTAGTTTGTATCAATTTGTATAAAATCTTTAGGTTCTTTAGGTTTGCTTATTCATATTCGTTCCCTATCTTGAGGTTCCATATCATATTTGGCGCAGGTTTAGTCGGATTGTTAGTTGGGTTGGTATTATTTGTTTGGAGTATCACTACGTTCATTCGAAACAAAGAACCAAAGTAAAAGAAACATAATAAAACCAAGTGCACAAGACATATTGAACGTATATTGGATTGTGAAGAAATCCTACATCCACAGACAACAAACACTTTTTTATAATAATAAAAATAGGCTACATAAAGGCTCTCAAACACAAATAACTCAACCAGTGTTTGTTATAAAAGATGTCGTGATTCACGGAACCCTTTGTTTCAGTGTTAATCTCACACCTTAAGATCTATAAGTATTTATCTTACTTAAGAAATATGATGTATTTATCTTACTTAAGAAATATGATGCTCATGAAACTATCATGTGACATATTGCATATCAATATTATTCTAATATTTATAAGTTTAAGAAAATTCTAATTCTTCATTAGACGTTCCAGATTAAATCTCATTAATCAGCGACTCAAGTAACTCTTAATCCCTTATTATAGAAAACCTCATAAATAACAAAGTCTAATTAATATATGATACCTAATTAATACAGGGACTCTAATTAATATATGAAGACCAAAATAGAGACCAATTAATATAGGAGACCTAGAAATATAAGAGACCTAGAAAATAGAAGACTCAATTTCAGTCCAGCTGTGGTGCTACGGTCCAACTCGCTTTATATCAAAGTGTTTCATATTAGCTCATTTCATACCATCATGTTTTGCACCAGCCTGCTTCAACTCAATACATATATTCTTCAACTCAACATTCACCAGTCTTGTTAGATTGTCTCATCCCTTAGGATCCAATAGACATATCTTTCACTAAGTCACAATTCAAGCTTCACCCGGATAGTTTCAACAACTCTATACATGTCATGGTAGATCCAACTATTCCCATGTAGTCCTTTGGAATTATATCTGATGACAAGTTACTTCTATCATACACCTAACAATTCTCCACCTAGGCTTATATTAACTCCAACATTTGTTGCATCAATTGTTCTCTCTTTAAAGACTAGCTCACTTGCATCCCAGAATTGCACCAGTCTCATGTAATTTGTGTGTTTTGAAATTGAAAATACCTTGGTCATAGTATCTGAATGATTTTCTTTTCTAGAAATCTTAACCATCTTTACTTGGTCTCTCTCCACAACGTCTCGGGTGAAGTGCGGTTTAATGTATACATGTTTGGTTTGCTCATGTAACTTCATAGTTTTCATCAAATGAAGGGTACCAGTGTTATCATTGAATATAACCACATTCCTCCAAACCACTGATTTCACTCAACAATCTCTTCAACTAAATGACTTCCTTCATGGCTTTCTTAGCAGTTATTTTCTAGGCTTCTGTAGACGAAAACGCAGAAAAATTATGTATACAAGACTTCCAACTAATAACTTCTCAAACCAATAGTAAACAAATAACCCAAAGTAGACTTTTTTGTGTCGAGGAAGCATCCATAATCGGAGTCAACGTACCCTCTCAACATTATATCACTCGTATCCTTTTGATTGTAACAAAACCTTACAACTTTTGATTCATTCAAGTATATCACGAGGAACTTTAGATCATGCCAATGCGGATTCCTCATATTTGACATCAATCTGCTTAAAACACTTACAATGTAGGCAAACTCAGGTCTCATGTAAATCATAGCATACATAATACTACCAGTAGAGGATTCGACGAGTTACTATCAAAACATGAACGATTGCATGTATCATCAATCCACCTCAAAATCATAAACCAAGAAAATTTATTGGCTTAACATGGAATCTATTTATCGAACCCCAATCATATGATTTGGTTCAACCAAACACATATAATAGTCTTTCTATATTCATTTTTAAAAAACTAAAAAACTACCAATCATTTTCGTAATATTTAAATAAATAAATAATATATAATAAATTAAAATATAAAAAAAAATATTAATACAATTCATAATCAAGTCCACAAAAATATAAAAATAAATTATAAAATCTCCAATAATATTGTTGTTTTGGAAAACAACTACAACAATGAATTGGAAAATCTACAATAATATTGTTGTTAAACGATTGTTTCAAATAATCTCATGAAAAATACACTTTGAAGTTACGATCTCAAGATTTTTATTAGTTCGTCAATAGTAAATGTTGGGGTCTAAACCAGTACACCGGTCAAAAGTGACAAGAACCGATATACAATTGAACGAAGCTACAGAACAATGATATACAATGCGAGCAATAAATAAAATAAGTGTAATAAAACCAATGACACAAGACATATTTAATATGGTTTAGATTATGAAGAAACCTTACATCTACGGCTAACATACACATTTTATATATAAGTAGATTACAGACAAACTCTCCAAACTCAAAGAACTCAATCATCATTTGTAACTAAAGATACATGATTCACAAAAATCTCTCTTCAGTTTTATCTCTCACTTCACTTATATTTCAGAAGACTTAAAGCTATTTCACTTTCTAATGAAATATCTTCTTACGTAATTGTACTACCATAGTTGCATCACTGTCACATCACACATTGCATAATATCTTCTTCTATTTATAGGTTTAGAGAAATCTTTAATTCTTGACTAGTCACTTACAAATTAAAGCCTATTAATCAATGACTAAAATAAATCTTAATTAATATACGAGACCTAGTAAATAGTACACTTTGCTTCATCCCACTAGTGTTATGACCCAACGCGCTTCAGATCAGAGTGGTGCTTCTGATCAGCTTGCTTCAGGCCTCATTTTTTCTTTGACTTAGCATATATTTATTTCGACTCAATGGTCACTAGTCCATTACAGTTTGTATCAACCCTTAGAATCAACATGGGTCTATAAAACTAATTCACAATTCAAGCTTCAAAGAGTTTTAAGAATTGTTGCCTATACATTTAACGACAATCTTATGGTAATACCTCTATTAATTCTCTATATAGGCTTCGAAGTATCCGCTACAACCAATATTCTACTCTTTAGAGACCAGCTCGTCTGCACCCCAAACTTGTACCAGTCTCATACAGTTTGTGATCTTTAAAATCGGCAATACCTTGGTTAGAGTATCCAAAGAGTTTTATTCACTAGCAATCTTAGCCACCTTCACTTGATCCTTCTTTACCACGTCTCTGATAAAATGTATCTTAATCTTTACATGTCTAGTTTTCTCTTAGAACTGCATATTTCTCATAAAATGAATAATATTCGTATTATCACAGAACAGAATCACATATTGCTCCACACCAGTGAGCTCACTCAACAATCTCTTCAATCAAATAACTTCTTTTATGGCTTATGTAGCAGCCATATACTCGGTTTCCCTAGATGATAACACAATGATCTTCTGTATATAATACTTCCAGGTAACCACTCCTACAAGCACAATAAACAGATAACCCGAAATAGACTTTTTTTGTCGAGACAACTTGCATAATTCGAGATCCATATACCATTTCAGTAATATATTGACCATATACTTCTAACTGTAACACGACTCTACCAAAGCCGAGCCACTTGAGTGTATGCCAATGTGGCTTCCCTAGTTTTGATATGTATCTACTAAAAACACTTACGATTTAGGAAAGGTCAAGTATATCATTCTCGTCGTGGGTATCAATATATATATATATATATATATATATATATATATATACTTTTATGATAGTAACATGTTATCCTTTAGTTTATTTTTTGTGGAGGGGGTGGTGTATGTAGTTGACTAATTAGTAAAGGGCCTTTACTAAAGGTACATTATGGTCTTTTGTGTGACCTAATAGGCTTGATTTATTAAGTAGTTTGTGATTTTGACTTTTTAAGTCTAACCTAAGTATGGCCCATTGCATGGCCTTTTAGGCTTGGTTGATTAACCATACTCGCTAATTTGACTTTTTAAGTCTAGGATCAGTATGCCTCTTTGTGTGACCTTATAGGCTTGTTTGATTAACCATGTTTGCTAATTTGACTTTTTAAGTTTAGGCTCAATATGGCATATTGCGTGTCCTTATAGGTTTCATTTATTAACCATGTTCATGTATGTATTAGTGTAGACGATCTTATTTTATGTAGCTTTCTTTGTTATTTACATGGATATTACATGGCTTATGGTTTTGCTATCATGGAGATCACTTGGCTTATAGTGTTTTCATCATGGAGATTATTTGGCTTACAACTTTTCTATCATGAAGATCGATTGTCTTATAACCTTGTTACCGTGGAGATCACTTGGCTTATAGTCTTTATCATGGCTATCACTTGGCTTGAAGCCTTTCTACAGTGTAGATTACTTGGCTTATAGTATTTCTATCATAGATTTCACTTGACTTAAAGTCTTTTAGTGTGTAGATCACTTGGCTTATAACCTTTCTAACATGAAGATCATTTAGCTTATAGCCTTTCGTTCATGAAAATATTTTGGCTTACAACTTTGTTATCATGAATATCACTTGACTTATAGCTTTTCTATCATGGAGACCACTTTTCGTAAAGCTTTTATATTGTAGAGATCATTTAGTTTGTAGCCTTTTGTTCATCTTTAACTGTTATTTCACTGCCGCTTTCTGGTCATTATATAATCCCTTTCTATAGATTTTTTATTTGTTGATAAACCTATAACACGTTCATAAGAAACCTTTGTGTATCAATCAATTGCATAATCATAAGTTTTATTAGCAACGTCCCTCTCTCCCTGCAACTTATCGTGTTCTTCATGACGAAGAGTTGTTTCATCTTTTCATGTTCTTGGTCTTCTTTCGCTAGCTAGCGAATCTTGACTAGGTTTGTTATATGATATACAAGACTCAGAACCTCTCTTCCTCGTCTAAAGTTCAAATATTTTAATACCAGTGATGCCTTCTGACCCATTTACTAGGATAATTATTAGCCTTAATGGAATGGAAAATCGGAACCTAATTGGAGTCTGAATAACTGTAATTTTTGGTTGGAATCACTAATACATCTTCTATTTTCAACATCAACTTTAATAATGAAAGATAATTAGTTGTTGTATTGCTCATACAGCAAGAAATTCCAGTGGAGTCTTCAATCAGGGAGTCTTCAATCAGGAAGTCTTCTATCAGGGCCACGATGGTGTTGTTATTCCTGTGATAGATAGGCTTTGCCTTTCTTTGCAGAACCAGGATTTGGCACTTGGCATGAATTGAAACAGTTGCGTCTCTTTTATCTTTGTTACGTAATGAATTTGGAGAAGCTTACCATTTATATTTCATTGATTTCGTGTCCGTTATCAACTAGATCTTGATTTTGTTCTAAACTTACCATATTCATATAGTAGTCCTTACAATATATTGTAAAAATATTCAAATATAAGTGTATAAAACTATCTCTTGTGAAGTATTATAGATATATATAGTACAATACCTGGAAGGCGAGTGATGTAAAAGTTAAGTGAGTGTGTCTATGTTGACTCGAGGCTTTGAACAGTACATCATCCCTCGACTATCGCGTTTGGTGGCACATAGTCCCTTGACTTTCAAATGTCTGTTGACAGTCCCTGGACTATCGCGTTTGGATAAAGTTAGTCCACCAGTTCCTTTGATCCATGAGAAGCTGTAACCTATCACCATAGTCCCCAGATTTTTGTACCACCACTAGTCCTTTGAGTTTAGTTATTCTTAATATTCTACATTTTGGGTTTGATCTAAACTCAAGGGACTAGTGGTGATACAAAAATATGAGGACTATGGTGATAGGTGGCAGCCTCTCATGGATCAGAGGATCTGATGGACTAACTTTATCCAAACACGATAGTCCATGGACTGTCAATGGATATTTGAAAGTCAATGGACTATCTACCACCAAACGCGATAGTCGAGGGACGATGTACAGTTCAATGCCTTGACTTCGATGTGGCAGCTGAACAAAACTTTACCAACTGGATTTGTTATGTATATATTTGTTGCCTCCTATCGGGTATTATTTATTGGACGTTTATTTCCTCTCTAGATTTCATGACAATATTGTTGTGGAAAGCATTCACGTTAATAATTTCAAGACAAAAATAATTGCAAGTTAATTGAAGGTCGGTAGAATTTTGTGTAATTTGTTTATGAGAAGTCTTTTATTGTGTTATCCTGCATCACTTCTGTACAAATTATAAGACGCATAAAGTTATTAATAACATTGGCATCGAGTATCTTATGTATATACCTTTTATATCATGCTTTGGTTGGTTCTTAAATGGAACTGAATTTTAATTAGTAACTAATGGGAGTTCCAACATATTTTGTTTTCGATATTGTAAAAAATATTCGGATATTTTGTATATGTTTTTGTTGAGATAAGAATAAATACATCTTTAGCATGTTTCTCTTAATCTCAACACCAAGTATATTCTTAAGTATTTCTCATATCTTTCATCTTAAATTATCCTTTCAATTGCATATTTTCCGCTTTATTATTCGCCCTACCTTTTCAAGCTATAAGTATGTCATCCACATAAAAAAATATGAATTGTCTCTCCACGTTATTTCCCCCATTCCAATATACACAATTATTATAGTAGCTACATGCATATTTAATGGTTCTTTTAAAATAATCAAATATTCTATATCATTACCCCATCGACTGTTTCATCCCATAAAAATGTGTTTTCAACAAACACACATAACACTTCTTTCCTTCTTTAAACCCCATTGACTGACACGTGAAAATTCTCTCTTCTAATTCACCACGCATGAAGGCAGTAATAACATCCATTTGATGTAACTCAAGATCAAATCTAGTAACAATTGACATTGGAACCCTGATGGAGGTTTAATTCAAAACCAGTAAGAATATTTCATTGAAATTGACGCCCTCATTTTGCGTAAAGCCATTAACCACGAGCTTAGTCTTGTATTTGGGTAACTCAACACCAAGAATACTTGACTTTCTCTTGAATATTCATTTACTCCCAACCAGTTGATGACCCTTTGACTACTTCACAAGAATCCAAGTGTTCATATTCTTAAAAGATCTTAGTTCTTCTTTCATTGCCATGATCCTTTGTTTTTATCATTTTCTTTATAACATAGAGATATGTTTTGGGTTCAAGAACATATCCCTGTATTTCAATCAATAAAACGTAACCAGTTGCATTAGCAAAACCATACCTTTGCAGCTATTTACTTGGTATTCGTGTTATATCCCTCATCAGTTGATAATTATCATATTCATGTTTCTCTCCCATATTATCATTTAGAAGGTCCTTGAACAACAGACCCTTAGTCTGCTTCAAACTCATGTAATGGTTAAACTTCCTATATACGACCCGAGACGGAACCGAGTTCAAAATATTTTACAATAGAAGCATCACAGCTTCATTTTATAGATTAGATCCACCATCAACTTCACATCTCTTCCCGCAGTACTAGGTTGAGTCTCCATATCCTTTTTCAATGTCATGTCCTCTTTATTAAAAATCAAGTACATAATCATATCTATATGAAAAAAATCAATTACACATATTTTTATCAAACCCTAAATCCATACATTAGCCAACTCAATCAACATAAAATCCGAATAGTATGAATTCTTTACTATAATTAAAAATCACATGCTTTTTAATTGATTTTATATAAAAACATAAAATAATAATCAACTCTTAAGGGAAGTCTTAGCTCTAATACCGATTATGTTTAAGTGCTTTTTAGAAATAATAAGATCTGGCAATAAAGGTGGATTGTGGAAAAGAAATATGAAGGCTAGCGACATAAGTAAGAAATAAGAGTTCATTAGAAATTAACACAAAATATTTATCATAAATGATTTATTCATAAAATATATTTATATATAAGATTTTCATATGATTTGACAATAATGTTTGCGTCAACAAACACCCTTAGAATTTAAGAGTTTCATTATGATAGAAAAAGACTAGAGATTAGCAAACAACATATAATGGACTTCGAAATATTATACATAAGGGTCGCTATTAAAAATAATAATAAAAACATTACAATAATCATTGTGAAAATAAGGTACACTGTAAACACAAGAATAACTATGAACACAATATATACTGCAAGCACAAGAATCACCATGTACATAGATAAAACTCGTATAAGACAATCATTAAAGTCTCAAAACTATCCAATCCATTCTCAACAAATCTTCCCCTTGAGGCAAATATCTTTTCTTCACTATCAACAAGGAAAATTATTTTCATCTGACTCATCAAATTCTCATAAGGTATTCACTTGGTGCTGCGAACACCAATCTAGTTTATGCACTCCATAACCTTCCAAACTATAATACATTGGTCATTTTATCTTTTGCATTGTCGTGTGTAGACGTTTTCTTCACATCAACAAATTTATATGATATTATATCATGAATAAAGTGATATCTGACTTATGTGTGCTTTGTATGCTCTTGGTCAATGGTTTCCTATAAGGCTGATGATGTTTTGAATATCACAAAATATTTTTTTGATAGTTCAATCCAAGACCAAATCTGCCACCAAAGCTTGTAATCATATTTCCTCCTTAGCAACCTTCATTATAAAAATGTATTTGATCTCTATTTTAGATAAATCTACATTAGCTTACAATGTTGCTTTCCAACTAATCGCACTTCTAGCTAGAGCAAATATGTATTATATCAAAGATCTATTTTTATTTATATCCCATGTCAAATCATAATCAACAAAACCAAACATTAATCCTGGAATATCATTTAATGACCTACCAACATCGATCTTATTGAAGGTCAAACAAATATTCATAGTATCCTTAAGATATTAAAGTATACATTTTATTGTATGCCAATGTTATTTCCTATAACATCTTGTGTACCTGTTGACTAAACTAACAATATGATATTGGCAATTGCACTTGAATAACCTTCGATATTTTTTCTAACTCAACATCGTCTTGACCGATCTTGTTGCAAAAACATTGAAACTAATGGCAAACGGAATGCTAACTGCCTTGACATCAAACATGTTGAATCGTTACAACACTTTCTCAATGTAGCTTGTTTGATAATAGTGCAACGATCCTAGGATTCTATCTCTCGTAATCTCCAGCCCTAAAATTTTATTTTCCCTGCTGAAATCATTCATATCAAAATCAGGAGTGAACTACTTTTTTATCTCCACAATATCTTACATGCTACAAGTAGCAATGAGCACATCGTCTACATACAATAAAAAATTATACATAAGAATCATCAAACTATATAATGATATACAAAATTGTCATATGGACTCCTTGTGAGCCCATTTGAAACCGTAAATACATTAAAACATGTGTACCATTTTATGGGTGGCTATTTCAAACCATACAATGAATCCTTCAACAAACAAAATTTATCCTCTATTTTAGGTTTGGTAAATCCTACTGGTTATCTCATTTGATTTGTTTTTCTAATTCACCACGTGAAAACATATTTTTCAAGTCCAACTTCTCAAGTTTTAAGTATTGTAAAACAACTATAGCTAACAAAACTCGAATCGACCCGTGTTTCACCATTGGAGAAAACACTTCCTTGAGGTTGATTCCTTCCCTTTGAGTAAAACTCTTAGCGACCATATAGGCCTTTAATCGAGGTGCCTCGGCCCTTGGGTTACCTTTCTTTTTCTTATATACTTATTTGCAGGTTTTTTACGATGTATGGTTTTTATAAAAAGATGTAATATCTTCCCTCATAATATTGATCTGCTTCGTAACTTGTTATAGCTTCCATATAACTACAAGGTTTCTACATCTCAACTTGTTATGTAACTTAGAACGTATGCAACCAGGTTCACATACCTTTTTGGTGGTTTAATATTTCTTCTTTCTCTGCTCGATGTTATATTGCACATCATTATCATAATCACTCAATGCTAACGCTTCACCTCCATATTTAATTTTTATGAAGAGATTCAATATCTTTCCTCATAGCATCAATTTATAGATCTACTTATTTACTCACAATTGCTTCTTTATAGCTACTGGTTTCCCTCAACTTATTTTCCCAACTCACATAGAGTATGTAACCAGGTTCACATATCTTTTTTGTTGCATAATCTCTCTTCTTTTTCCACTTGATATTATGATATAAGGTTATTTTTCTGGTTCAGGTGCATCATTATGACTATAATCCAATGTTGATATGTCACCTCCTAATTTCTTGATCTACCTCAGAACTATTAAAAAACATTGACCTACTACGAAGTCATTATGCTTTAAGTTATATGTGTTTACTCACAACCAATCCTGGTTTGACCATATCCCCAACATCCATATATATATGTCTAGCACTTTAAACTTAATAAAACTTACATCCCTACATATAAGAAAACTCAGATACTTTGGAGTAGTATGTCATAACATATCTCCCTTCACTCTAGTAGAATTTCCTAAAAATATGTATATATTTTCCCTTGGCTCACATTCACATATATTATATGTGTGTACGTAGGATAAACAAACATACTCAAATGGTTATAATCAGCCAAAAATTCAAACCAAATCTTAAAAAAAATCTTACAATCAATAATCATTAATGGAGACTGATTCACTAAGTAATAAGTTGTATTGATAGATTTGGTCCAAAATTACTTTCTTACATAAGAATGCGAGAGCATGCTTTGTACTTTGTCATAAAGTGTTCTGCTTATGATCAATGCAACCTCATTAGTTGTCGTTGAAAGAATAAACATAACATGAAATTCAAGGATTTAAATTAACATAAATAAGTATCAGTAGATTGATAAACTATTGAAATTTGGGTGTAATGATATATTTGGTTGTTGCAGTTGATAAAAGCTATTTGTAGAGTTATTAAAAAATGATGATAACAAACTTGTGTCAGTTTTGACTTTTCATCTCTATTTTCTTTCTGAAATTTACTTTTTAAATGTTTAAATTTGAAGAAAATGATTTTGTAGTGAGCTGATAAATCCAAATTTCATCTCTATTTTCTGTCAAATTTTAATTTATGATCACTACACCATCTTTAATATAGCCTACTGATTTGTTTAATAAAGTGGGAAAGTGGTAAGCTTCATTCTTTTCTTTTCAATGGTACATCTTTTTAAATAGTTTTGTTTATTGTACTAAAAGTGTTTTATATTTGGATCTCATTATTGGCTTCTTTGTATTGAAAAGGTAACCCCTTTCTGATACCAACAAAAGGCAAACGTCTTCGAGATGAACAAGAGAAAACTATGTTCCTCATTCGATGATGATGATGCCAAACTTCCTCTATCAGCCCCAAGAAAATAATTTATTAATTGCATGGTCAAACTAGCTTAAATGATTTAGCCACTTAGGTTTATGTTTGTGTTTGTTTGTAAACAAAGTTATGTTTAAAAGTATTTTATGCGTATATAGATTTATGAATGTATTTAAGTTATTAAAATGTATTTGGGTTTATGATTAATTTGATGTATTTAAGTTTCCATATTTTTTTTGATGTTTTGTTTGATGTATTTAGTATCATGATATATTTGGGTATCATGATGTATTATGTTTGATGTATTTGGTTGTTATAGTTGATGAAAAATAATTTAGGTTTCCATATTTTGGTTGATGTTTTGTTTGATGTATTTAGTATCGTGATATATTTGGGTACCATGATGTATTGTGTTTGATGTATATGGTTGTTACAATTGATGAAAACTAATTTTAAAGTAATTGAATATGATGATTATAAACTTGTGTTAGTTTTGAGTATTTGTCACTCTAATTGAATATGCGTATATTGATGTTAATTTGAATCCTAAATTGTGTTCTCATCTCTACTCCATATTTAATTCAACCTTTTGATTTGTTTAAAAAGTGGGGAAATGATTAGCTATCCCAATTCAGGGATTCAAATTAATATTAACATCAGTAATGAAATTAAGTTCATCATATTTTCTTCTATTTGAACCATAAAAGTATAGTTTTAAAAGAAAATACAGATAAAAACTTAAAACTAGTACAAGTTTGATATCATCGTATTCAATTGCTCAATAAATAGGTTCCTCAATCGCAACAACCAGTTACATCACGATAACCAAAATATATCAAACCCAAATACATCATAATACCAATTATATCAAACTAGAAATCAACCAATATACAGAAAACTCAAATACATCAGACCCACCATAAACCCAACTATACCAAATACATTCATAAATCCAAATACGTATCAAATACTTTCAAAATATACCTTTATGTATAAACAAACACAATCCTCAACATAAAATTAAATAGCTAAATCATTATAGCTAATTTGACCCCTCGAATTGATTAATGGGTTTCTGAGGGACTAATGAGGGGAGTTATGTATCATCATCGAAGAAGTAAGGTTGTCTATTATTGGTATTATATGAGGGTTCGTTGTTGGTACTAGAGCAGGGCTGTCTCTTCAATACTAAAAAACTAAGAATGATATCAAAATTTAAAACACATTAATTACAATAAAACAAAAAATATTCAAACATATATAATATTGAAACGAAAAGAGTGTAGCTTATCATTTGCCTTTATTATTAAACAAATAATTAGGTTGAATTAAATATGAAGTAGTTTTTAGAACCCAATTCATTGATTCCAACTAAATCAATAGGCATCAGTAGATTGACAAACTATTGAAATTGGGTTCATCAACTCACTACAAGATCATATTCTAAAAGTTTGAAGCATAAAAAAGTATAATTTAGCAAGAAAATAGAAAGATAAACAAAACTGACAAAAGTTTTCTATCATCGTATTCATTGACTCTAGAAATAGTTCTCATCAACTGAAACAACCAAATAAATCAAACCAAATACGTCACGATACCCAAATACATCATGATACTAAATATATCAAACCAAATACGCAAACCCAAATACATCAAACCGACCATAAGCTCAAATACAGTAAAAATACTCTAAATATATTCATAACCCATATTGATCACATACTTTGAAACAAACCTTTATTTATAAACAAATACAATCCCCAATACAAACCTAAGTGGCTAAATAATTATAGCTAGTTTGACCATGACAATGATATATAGTTTTTTAAATGACCAACTAAAGGAGTTTAGTATCATCATTATCATTATCGGAAGAGGAGCATGGTTGTCTCTTGTTGGTATAGGAGGATGGTTTTATCTTGTGTCTCGTAGGATGTTGACTATTTAATACAAGGAAACTAAAAATAAGATCAAGATATAAAATCCATAAATTATAATAAAACTCAAAAAAGTATAAACTAACAAACAAACTGATATAAAAACTCAAAATCGGTATAAATTTTTTATAATTGTATTAAATTACTTTAGAAATAGTCTTCATCAATTGCAACAACCAAATACATGAAACTAAAATACATCACAATGCCCAAATATAACAAACCTAGATACATCAACCCAAATACATTAAACCCACTACTCATATACATTAAAATACCTTAAATAAATTCATAAACCCGAATATGCATCAAATACTTTTAAACAACCTTTTATTTATAAATAAACACAATCACATACATAAATCTAAAAGTTTAAATCACTATAGCTAGTTTAAGCACAAACTTAATAAATGGTTTCTTGGGGGTTGGATGGGGGAGTTTGGTATCATTGTCAGAGCAAGAGGAGCGGGGATGGCAAATGTTTGTCTCTCTATTATAAAGAAACTAAGAATAAGATCAAAATATAAAAAACATTAAGTACAATAAATAAAAATTACTTAAAAATACTTTATTAAACAAATCATTAGGATGAATTAAATATGGAATTGTGATCAAAACACAATTCTAAGATTCAAGTTAACATCAATATGTATCAGTGGATTAACAAATTATTAAAATTTGGTTCATGAACTCACTAAAGATCATTTTCTTTAAATTTGAACTATACCATATGTATAATATAGTAAAAAAACTCAAAATTAACACAAGTTTCAGAGTATTCAATTACTCTAGAAATAGTTTACATCAACTTTAACAACCAAATACATCACGATATCAAAATATATCAAACCTAAATACATCGGATACCAAGTACATCAACCCAAATACGAAACCAAAATACACCAAACCCATCGTAAACCCAAATATATACATAAACCCAAATACACATCATATACTTTGAAACAAAAAAATATTTATAGGCAAACACAATCTCCAATATAAACCTAAATGGTTAGATAAATATAGCTAGTTTGACTACGAAATTAATAAATGGTCTTCGTGGGGGTTTATTATAGGGTATGGTATCATCATCAGAGGAAGAGGATCAAGGGTTTCTCTTGTTGGTACCGGATGAGGGTTGTTTCTTGTTGGTATTGAAGTAGGGTTGTATCTTCAATATAAAAAAACTAAGATATCAAAATATAAAACAAATGAAGTACAATAAACAAAAACAATTCAAAAAAATATAAAAGAAAAAAGAAAAAAATGTAGCTTATCACTTGCATACTTCATTAAACAATAATTAGGTTGAATTAAATATGAAATAATGATCAAAACCTAATGTAGGGATTCAAATTAACATCAATATATGTATGGCAGATTGTTATACTATTGAAATTTGGTTCATCAACTCACTATACAATCATTTTCTTTAAATTTGAACCATTAAAAAATATAAGTTAGCAAGAAAATAGAGCTAACTCAATACCAAAAAACGTTTGTTATCATTGTACTCAAATACTATTGAAATAGTTATCATCAACTTCAACTAACAAATACATCATGATACCCAAATACATCAAACATAAATATAGCATGATACCAAATACATAAAGCTAAACATTAGACCACATGTGCATACCTATATACATTAAACCCACCATAAACCCAAATAAACTGAAATACTTTAAATACATTTATAAACTTAAATATGAATCATATACTTTTAGGTAAATAATTATTATAAAAAAACACAATCTCCAACATAAATCTAAATGGATAAATCACTGTGGCTAGTTTGAGGCTAAAATTACCATGAATCCCCCATGTTTTGCATTTGTATCAAAGTGTCTCTTATGTTCACTTCTATCTTCCACTGTTCTCTTATGTTTTAGAAAGTTGCAGTATTAGCCCTCTTGTACATGTGAGTATTGAAAAGATGACATGTGCTATCCTAAACATCAATATTTTTTCTCACTACTGGTCGCTTAAAAATATGAAAAATGTGGTTTTAGAATTAGAGATTTAGGAGGAAGACTGTGTGTTTCTCGAATTAGGGTTTTAGGTTTTTAGAGGATAAATAGTGAGATAAATTTTATTGTTTGGGGTGTCACATGTCATCTTCTCAGGACTCACATGTGTTGGAGGACTAATAATAAAAATTTCTAAAACATAAAGGACCAATGGGGAATAAAAGTGAACATAAGGGACTAGTTTAATACAAATGCGAAACATGATGGACTAATGATAATTTTAAGACCTAGTTTTACTATGAAACTAATAAACAGTTATTTTAGGGGTTCACTGGGGAGTTTTCTATTATCATTGGAGGAGAAAGAACATGGTTGTCTCTTATTGGTATCAGAGGATTATTGTCTCTTGTTGGTATTAGACGAGGGTTGTCTCTTTAATATAAAACAAATTAATAATTATATTCAAGAGGGGAGATTGCTAAGGATGGAAGGACACAAGAGGAGAGATTGCTGACGATGGAGAGACAAGAGAGAATTGAAGGTGTTCACAAAGGGAGAAAGATACAAGCAGATGAAGACTACAATATAGGGAGATGTAGAAACTGTAATATATTCATTTGTATACAATGAGCTACTAGCTCATAAAATGATGTCTTAACATTTGTAGAACTCTTTTTAACATCAATAAAATCATTTTCTTGGGGAAAAAAAACAAATTAATAATTATATCAAAATAAACAAATTATTAAATATAATAAAAAAAATTGTTAAAAATATATAGTTTTTTTAAAAACGTAGTTTATCATTTGCTCACTTCATTAAACAAATCATTAGGTTGAATTAGTGATCAATTTAGGGGTTAAAATTAACATCAATATGTGTTATTGAATTGACAAACTATTAAAATTTGACTCATCAACTCACAACAAGATCATTTTATTTTAATTTAAAAGTATAATTTAACAAGAAATAGGTATAAAAGCATAAAAACGGCACAAGTTTGTTATTATAGTATTCAATTAGTTTAGAAATAGTGTTCATCAACTGCTAGTGTTCATCAACTGCTACGATATACATCAACCTAGATACGCAAACATAAATATATTAAACCCACCATAAATCTAAATACATTAAAATACTCCAAATATGGATCAAATGATTTTAAACAAACATTTATTTATAAACAAATATAATCCCCAATATAAACTTAAATCACTAAAAAGTTATAGCTAGTTTGACCAAAAGAAATTATAAACTAAGAATGACATCAAAATATAAATCACATTAAATACAATAATAAAAATAAAAATGTTTAAAATATATAACATTGAAAATAAAAGGATTTAGATTATTTGCCTATTTAATTGAACAAATCATTAGGTTGGATTAAAGATGAAATATGATCATAACCTATTTTAAAGGTTAAAATTAACATTGATAAGTATCAGCGGACTCACAAACTATATAAATTTGGTTCATCATTCACTACAATATCATTGTCTTCAAATTTAGAAGTATAATTTAGTAAGAAAATGGAAATAAATACTCAAAAATGGTACAAGTTTGCTATCATAATATTCAATTAGTCTAAATATAGTTTTCATCAACTACAACAAAATTTGACAAACGATATACATCAACCCAAATATGCAAGCATAAAACGTCAAATCCATCATAAATTCAAATACATTAAAAAAACCTCAAATACATTCATAAACCCAAATATGTATCAAATTCTTTTTTTAAAAATATTTATATATAAACAAACACAATCCTCAATATAAACCTAATTAACTAAACCATTATAACTAGTTTAACCATAATATTGATAAATAGTTTTCTTGGAGACGGAGGGAGTTTGGTATCATCATCGGAGAAGCATGTTTGTCTCTTAATGGTATCAGATAAATAAAAATTGTTCGAAAAGACAAAGTATTGAAAATAATAAAATGTATATTATCACTAGTTCACTTCATCAAACAAATTATTAGGTCGAATTAAAAAATTAAAATTGATCGATATTTAATTCAGGAATCAAAGTAACATCAATTATTATCAATGGATTGACAGACTATTAAAACTTAGTTCATCAATTCACTATAAAATCATTTTCTTCAAATTTGAACCATAATAAAACTTTAATTTATAAATAAAATAGAGATAAAAACTCAAAACTAGCATAAGTTTGTTTTTTTATATTTAGTTACTCTAGAAATAGTTTTTATCAACTACAACAACCAAATAGAAAAAACCAAATACATCACGAAATTCAAATACATCAAACTCAAATACATCATGATACCAACTACATAAAACTCAAATACATCATGATACAAAATACATTACCCCAATGGGGTAGTCGATTTGGTTGAGTATGGCATTCTTATAACCAAAAGGTCATGAGTTCGAGTCCCTCTACATACGCTTTCTCGGCTAAGTCTGTCACCTTGTGTGGTTTACCTTCTGGCGTTGGTTTGCAGGCTATCGCGTCAGACTGAGGGTTTACCCTGTGCGCACTCATTGCACTCTGAGTAGCGGCTGCGGGTTCCCTCCGAAAAAAAAATACATCCAATCAAACATAAACTCAAATACGCAAACCCAAATATATCAAGCCACCACAAATCCATATACATTAGATACCCAAAATACATTCATAAACCTATATATGGATCAGATACAATTAAAAAAAAACTTTATTTGTGAGCAAATACAATCCCCAACATAAACCTAAATGGCTAAATCGATATAGCTAGTTTGACCACGAAATTGATAAATTATTTTATTGCATGCTGACTAGGGGAGTTTGGTATCATCGTCGGAAGAAGAGCATAGTTATTTTATGTTGATATTGGAGGAGGCTTGTCTCTTTTTTGGATCAAAGGTGTGGTGTCTTTTAAATTGTAATGAAACTAAAATGAAATCAAAATATAACCCAAGAAGCGGGTCTGTCTCTTAAATACATGAAAAATAAGAATTAGATCAAAATATAACCAAATTAAAGATAACAAAAAAAATCAGATACAACATTAAAAGGCAATGAATTTAGCTTATAAGGGTTAAATACGTTATTGGTTCTTTGACTATGACGATATCTTTATATAGTCCTTAGCCTTCAAAACATCTGATGAAGATCCCTCGACTTTAACGATTTCTTCCATATAGTCCTTTGACTTTAAAATTTATGGTGAGAGTCCCTCAAGTATAACTATTTTAATAGATTTAGTCACTGACACTTGATGAATCAATGACTAAAATTATCAAAATCGTCATAGTCAAGGGATGCTTACCGAATATTCTATCATAGTTGAGGGACGCTCACCATAAATTTTAAAGTTAAAGAGATCAAGATATAAAACAGATCAAGTACAATAAACAATAAATCATAAAAAAAGATATAACATTGAAAACAAAAGAACATAACTTATCACTTGCCTACTCATTATAAAGAAACTAAGAATGAGATCAACTGTATGTCTAATAAAATCTACAACAAGAAATGTTGCTAGCGCGCGACCGAGAAAAATTTATGAGCATTCAACAAAAGCTAGTACTATAAACAAATGTGATGCTAGTTCACATAGATAAAATTGGATATCTCACATTCTTATGATTAAAAAAAACATGAAAATTTGATAAATAAGAAAATTCCAGTCAATCTAGGTGATTACTCTACATAGATTACTGTTAAAAAAGGGAAGAATCTCGCATCTCGCATTCTTCATTTATAACTAGTCTCACATTTAGTGCATATAGTTAACTATGTATTGTCTCATATCTCTCATCTATCATCTCGCATCTCGCATCTCGCATTCCTCATTTATAATTATATTTAGTGCATGTAGGTAGCTACCTCGCATCTCTCATTAATAATCTCACTTCATGCATCCTTCATTTATAATTAGTCTCGCAGTCAGTGCACGTAGTTAGCTATCTATTGTCTCTGATATCTAATATATAATCTATGATCTCATATATCACATTTCTCATCTATAAATAATCGCATTTTTAGTATATCTAGT
This sequence comes from Limnanthes douglasii subsp. nivea, assembly GCA_036936605.1. Taxonomy (NCBI): domain Eukaryota; kingdom Viridiplantae; phylum Streptophyta; class Magnoliopsida; order Brassicales; family Limnanthaceae; genus Limnanthes; species Limnanthes douglasii. Next base: position 198,450,379 of record JAUPFV010000001.1, on the reverse strand, counting down.
TTGATACGCATTATCTCTCATATCTTATCTTGCATCCCGCATTTAGTATTTTCCTAGTCTCGCATCTAGCTTTTGGGTCTCACATCTATCATCTAACATTTATGTCTCGTATCTAACATTTTCATTTTACACTAGGTTCACATCTAGCATCTAAAATTTAGGTCTCGCATCTAACATATTCATTTTGCACCAGTCTTGCATCTACCATCTAAAATCTAGATGTATTGTCTATCATCTAACATATATGTCTTGCATCTACCATTTCTATTTTACATTGCTCTCATATCTAGCATCTAAAACTTAGGTCTCGCATTGTCGTATCTACCAATACGAATTATTTGAATTATTTAAATCGGTAAAAAATAATTTAATCTTATATAATAAATAGGGAAATTGTACCAAAGGTACCTACTCAACTATTCAATTGTCACTTACCACCCAAGGTTTCATCAATTGTTACTTAATACCCATCTCAACTACCTTATTGTCACTTACAACCTAACTTTATTTTAATACCCTAACTACCCTCACCATTCATGAACAGCGTAACCAAAATTTCTATTTCCTTCTCTTTCCTTCTCTTTCCTACTTTTCCTTTAATTTTATTTTTAAAAGATCCGTATCTTTCGAACGGGAGCTCGAAAAAAATAAATGAAAGTACCATTACTTTTGTTTTTTAAAAATGAACAAAACTAGATCCATTTATGATATTTTTTGATTTTTTTTAAAAATAAAATTTCACCAGTTGCAAGCAATTCGCATCTTGAGAATTGCACCAGTTGTTTTTTTTTTCATACCAGTTTTTTTTTTTTTTTTTTTTTTTTATCGTTCAGAAATCCTGAGAGTTGCAAGCAATTCGCATCTTATCATGAGAATCGTTCAGAAATTTGCAAGCAATTCGCATCTTATCATGAGAATCATTCAGAAATTGCAAGCAATTCGCATCTTATCATGAGAATCGTTCAGAAATTGCAAGCAATTCGCATCTTATCCTGAGAATCGTTCAGAATTTGCAAGCAATTCGCATCCTGAGAATTTGCAAGCAATTCGCATCTTGAGAATTGTACCAGTTTTTTTTTTTTTTTTATCGTTCAGAAATCCTGAGAGTTGCAAGCAATTCACATCTTATCATGAGAATCGTTCAGAAATTTGCAAGCAATTCGCATCTTATCATGCGAATCGTTCAGAAATTGCAAGCAATTCGCATCTTATCATGAGAATCGTTCAGAAATTGCAAGCAATTCGCATCTTATCCTGAGAATCGTTCAGAATTTGCAAGCAATTCGCATCCTGAGAATTTGCAAGCAATTCGCATCTTGAGAATTGTACCAGTTTTTTTTTTTTTTTTTTTTTTTTTTTTTTTTTTTTTTATCGTTCAGAAATCTTGAGAGTTGCAAGCAATTCGCATCTTATCATGAGAATCGTTCAGAATTTTGCAAGCAATTCGCATCTTATCATGAGAATCGTTCAGAAATTGCAAGCAATTCGCATCTTATCATGAGAATCGTTCAGAATTTGCAAGCAATTCGCATCCTCAGAATTTGCAAGCAATTCGCATCCTGAGAATTTGCAAGCAATTCGCATCCTGCGAATTGTACCAGTTTTTTTTTTTTTTTTTTTTTTTTTTTTCCAGCGCGCGCCTTTTTTTAGTCGGGGGTATTTTTGTCCAAATTTCAGTTCAAGGTACCCAGTTACACTATCCAAAAAGCGGGTACCGCCGGGTAATACCATAGTTGAGAAGGTATTTAGCGGTACTTTTCTCTAATAAATAATAGTATTTGAATTATTAATAAAAAAAGACTAACTAATATTTAGTGATTAACAACATTGATTGAATTGCAGAACAAAAAAACGATACGGGAATATATAGAGTGGAAAACATGTTTGATTTTCGATATCTAATCCGGAGCGAAATGGACAGGCTTGGGCGAGAGTCCCACCCACCCCACAGGGTCTATATACAAATAAAGTTGAAAATGCAAAGCAGTCTTCTTCTCCGTAGCAGAAATGACAGAGCCATTGCATCCATCTATCGCACCGCTATCGTATCTGTTGGGCACATGGAAAGGCGAAGGAGAAGGCGGATTCCCCACAATTTCACATTTTCTCTACGGCGAACAACTCCATTTCTCTCACTCGGGTAAGGTAAATCGATCCCTCCACTGCATACTATATACCTTCACTTATTGACTTCTCTAACTACAACCTCATCATATACTCGTAGCTTACCTACATACAAGATGAGATAATTATGTAAGTAGAAATTCTCTAAGTAGGTCTTCATGTAGAAGCAGATCTTGACTCTTGAGGTTGTTTATAGGCGAGAGAGAGATTACTATTGTTAGCAAGCAGAACAGTAATGTTATTGTTTCTCTTCGTTTTTTCTGGATTTCGAATTTGACTCCTCATTTGAGAGGAGCAGCCTGTGATAGCTTATACCCAAAAAACATGGAAACTGAGTTCTGGAGAGGCAATGCATGCCGAAAGTGGATATTGGCGCCCTAAGCCCGATGGAACAATTGACATTGTTATTGCTCAAAGCACTGGTCTTCTTGAGCTTCAGGTACTCTTATCCTTTTTACTATTCTTTTGTACTTGAGCTCACTGTTTGTAATCTGTCAGTTGATAACCATGAGAGAATCAATTCTCATGGCACATTTGGTTACTAGGTAGGACCTATCGTAGCTTATTTTAGATCATAAATGAACTTCATTCTTAATTGAGGATACTATGCTGACACAAGATGGATTACGTTTAACAATTTTATTGTTAAGAGTGAAGCTCGTGAGCTCTAACGTGATATCAAGCCATGGTTGCCCAGGGTTGATTATTTGGTCCAAGCCACTGTCGAGTGGCAAACCCCCTCTTTTGTGGGTGGTGGGTATTGAAAGTACTCCTACATTTGTAGGTTGATTCAGCTCTGAGAACCATGGTCTCTTCAAAGCTCTTTTAGAGCGAGACTTAACTATAGAAATTTTTGTGAATCTTATGGATTTAGTTATTGTTATCTTTGGTATGTTAACTAAAAAGTTTTCTGCTCAACAACAATCATTGAGATTATGTCAAAGGTGAATCTAGATATGAAAAGCTTTTGAGAAAAGAAAATTTATATCAAGTCAGAGATTTCCATTGGTTGTCTTTGATTGTCTGCTGATAGAAGTATCTCTCACCATTTACAGAAGGGAACATACGATGCAGAGAACAAAGTCATAAAGCTTCACAGTCAATTTGTTGGTAATGCTTCTAAGGTAATTTAATCCCCTCATTTAGTGTTAAATAAATCAAATCATGTTATGGAATTTCCTATTGAGCATCCTCAATTAGTTTTACAGTTCGGTTATCTTATTGAGAAGCAGAATTTCCATTGATAGTATTCGTATTTTGTGCAAATAGTATATTTATTCAGCTGCGCTTGTTACTGAACAGGTGAAAGAAATATCTCGAGTTTTTGAGTTCAGTGACAGGAAACTGTCTTACGTGGTTCAGATGGCCACTGAACTAACTCCTCTTCAACCACACCTTCTTCAACCACACCTGAAAGCAGTGTTAGAGAAGATATGATTGATGCCGCCGCTATAGTAAAAGTAACTGACTTGGCTAATATGTATAATTTGACCATCTGAGAGGGTTGTTATTGCTACTGTAATTGGTCAAATCCTCCCCGTTGTACCCCTTCTATTTTTAAGGTTGATAGATTCATTGTACTCGGACTTGGGCGAGTTTTGGAATTTTGTGTTTGGTTTGTAAAAAAGTTGAATACTTGCGTTGAACTAAAATATTACTCCTCCATGCCATAATAAATGACCTAGCAAAATATTTTGATTTCATATTAAGTGTCGCCACACAGCTATTAATAAGCAATTAAATGAATATTTAATGTTATAGCAAATCAAATTCAATTACTCTCTCACCTAGGCGCCATTTTTATTGTATTTGACCAATTAATTTAATAGTTTTTCTAGTTTTTATAAAAAATACGAGTAATAATTGGTTTTCTTAATCTGTGCTCACTCTTTAAACTTCCATTGGAGGAGTAAATTTTTATTTGAGCTAAAAAATGCGGACGAAATTATTATCATGGTTTCAAACTTAGAAATCCAAATATATTACAAACCCTACAAAGATAATTCACTGTTTGAGATTATTTGGTTAGGCTGCTCACTCTATGGCCATTAATCTATTAATCAAAATTGGGTAAAAAATCACAAATGCAATATACATGAAAGATAATTCACAAAATTGAACTGATTCACTTAGACACTGACTTGCATAAATTTGTTATCAGTTTACTGACACATTACATATTTGGTCAATACGATTATTCACTCAGATGTAACTGAACAAAAAATTAGGATAGAAGTAAGTTCATGTCGTTCTACATCACAAGATTAATGAAGACCTATAAGGATAACTTGCCTAAGGACATTTGTAATTTACAAAACTATTGGAGGCAGGGAGCATTGACAAAAAATAATAAATATGGAAGAGACTACACATTCCATACAGCAACTTCAATCAATATCAGTATGGTTGTTTCCAATAACTGCTTTCAATCATCAATATCCTGTACCCATGCCAAATCTGCAGACAGGATAGTTTAGACAAATGTCAGATAGTCAAGTTCCAAAACAATTCATGGCTAGGATGTCTATCGAGTTTAAGAGAGAGAGAGAGAGAGAGAGAGAGAGAGAGAGAGAGAGAGAGAGAGAGAGAGAGAGAGAACCTTCTAGTACGGTTTCAACAGCTGCATTAGGGACTAGTAGCCCGACAATGCGCTGACTATCTGTGGTGGTTTCTATGCGTACAACACGTAGTCTCTTATGACTCTGACGGGCCTGTAAATTCAATGAGATGAGCAGGACAGGTACATAATGTGAAAGGAAGGAATCATAAACTTTTCAAACAGGTAGAACTGTTCCATATGATTCAGATAAGCACCATGTTAATAATTATGAAGACCAGATAAGATGCTTAATGCAGGTGCCCTTCAGATATTATCACAGCCTAAAAAACTATCTACTAAATTTCAAAAAACATATGTAATCATATTAACAAACATGAGTAAGAAATTTCAAGGCCGACACCCATTTAGATAGTACCTAAGTACCTTGGTTATGGTTTTGTAGAATACTTTTTCAGAATTATAACTACATGGATTTTAGTTTACTTCTTAGGCAAGTAAGAGGCTTATAAAACTTGTAGAAACAGGGTTTGAGTCATGTTCAAAGATGGAAGACTTGGGAGTTTATAAAGTGAAGGTTTTTTTGACATGATTTATTATTCTTTTTTACGATTCGAATTGAATAATTATAGCTTTAGCAAAAGGTTTGTAATTTATTGTTTTGTTTTGGTGTTTGGTTTTATGTCCGCCCAAATATTGCAGTTATTGATTAATAAAACCCACTCCTTCCGCCAGCTTTTAAAAACATATAGAAAATGGGAAAGTAATTACCTGCTTATTAAGGGCTTTCTCAATGGTACCCCAAATTGGAAGAATGAGACCACCCAAAACATTGACTTCCTGTATTCGCCTGCCAACTGTGCAAAAATTCCCGAGCTTACACTTTGGGCCATGCATGCACTGCAGGTAGATGAAGCAAAAAGCAGACGGATTATTAAATTTCTATTAGGCCAACACGAGTAGCCACTGAAAGAACTGAAAATAAAAGAAGATATATTAACAACAGCAAAGAGACAGATAACCTAAGCGTGCTAACCCAACTTGCCTGCTAATCTAACTTGCATGAATCACTATTAGAAAGTAGAAGAAGACAGATAACAAGTTTACACCGACTGAAATGGTCGCTTAAGAAGTAGAAGCGAATAGACAGAAATCGACCTTTTTTTATTTAATTTTGATCAATTTATTACCGGACACTTCAATATTGTAAAAAGGTTGAGAGATACAAGAACTCAAGCAGGATATATGGTGCTCGGTTAATAAATATTGTACTAAAATCATCTAGTCGTTGAGTTTAGCCTCCTAAAATATCTGATTTTGCGCCTTCCAAAGGCACTAAAATATTGTATAAAAAAATTACATTGCTACTGCATATCCCAAGACATTAGACAAGGAATCATCCAGCCTAAAACATTAACCATAAATTTTACCTGTTTGGATGAAATTCCATATTCATCTTCCCAACCACTGCGAGCTTTCTCAAGAGATGACACTTTTCTATATTTGGTTTTTAATTCGGCAAGAGACATCTCTCTGGAAAAAAAAACTGTCACTGTAATGAACCGGAAAAAGGATAACTGAGCCAGGTAGAGTTTATATCACATACCTTATTGACTCCCCAACTGCAGGACGTACTATCTTAAATAGTCCAGAAGTAGCACTGCAATTTACAGTATACGTGAAACAATCAAGTCCTTTTGGACAAATGGTAACATTTTCAGATGGACCAAATGAAGAAAATGGGCAAAACAAACTTTCTTGGAATGATACCTTATGTGATAAGAGAAATAGTAAAATAAGGGATCAGGTATTTGTAATCATATTTCTTACAGTCATAGTCATAAAAATGAATGTTTCTTTGGGAAAAAGATACTCATTAGGTAAAATACAAATGTACCCTTACCATCTGTATTTTACCTATGACATTGTTATTACTAAATCTTGATTCTTTTCTCTATTGATTTCTACAATGTTTTATCATTACAATATACTACAAGATTTCAGATTTTCCACATTGAAAAACAAAAAGGGGGATGAATTTACCTAGCACGAAGAGTAAACTTTCAACTTCAAGATAAGTTACCATTACATAAATTCAATACTACAATGCATACTACAATTTTGAGATGATATATTTTCAATTTACGTGTTACCAAACTAAAATCAAAGAAAAACATAAATTAGGTTTAGATTTGATAGAAAATTATGAAATTGGTCGATTTTGAAGTTGTTAAATTTGAAAAAATGGGTTCTTAATTTGGAGTAAAAGAGTGACTGCATTTGGTGATGTGTTCTTTTCTCTAATGTATATAAAGCAGTAAGTTCATATTTTCCAATATCCACATGATTATATCTGGTAATTTTGGAGTTATCAATATCAATATAACTTTCCGACACTTGCTTTTACAATTAGAAGGCAATGTGCATGTCTACAGGTTCATTTACTCTTAATATGACCTTATTGAATTTGATTCATATATGAGTTCGTGTTAAATGATAAATTATGCCTTGGGATATAACTGATACCTTATAATACAGTCATCTCCGTAGCACAAGAGTTATTCATAAAACCAAGAGTAAAGTTGAATGAGCGTTACCTCTCAAATGCTAACATGACGTGACGCTTTCCCAACCACTCTCTTCTCGATTCGTAAAAACCATCATTGGCTGAACCAAGCCCATCATTCTTCTTCTCGTCAAGCCTGTTACTTGCAGACTGACGTGTGAATGAATTAATTATCATTGAATAGGTTACTTGTCACAATAAACCTAACTATTTAATCAGTAAGTGAGAAGAAAGTACCTCCCATGTGATACCGCGATTCAGAGAAAACGTAAATAGCACAGTTGAGGCCCCAGACATGTGATCAACATGGACAGTCTGTCAGAAAACATTTAATTAATATAATTGTACACATAAATCTGAAATAAATGTCGCAAAGTGACTTAAACCTTTGGAGTGCCTTGCAGTTCGATACAGTTAGCTTTCATATCAACAATCCCTGAGTCGAGGTTTCCTTCAATGCGCGCATTCTGAATAAGAACGTCTAAAATACTAACAAACAACTCAAACAGCCTGTAATTTGATGGAAAAGATTTAGTGAACTAAAATCTTCATAAATAAGAGAAGAGTATGTTACTCAAATTCCAATTGACCTGTTCTGTATATCAGGTGGCAGTCCTAAAAGCCGATTCAAGAAACGCCCAACATCATGCATGTCGGAATCAACTATACGGCCAAGAAACTTCCCAGTGTCTTTTCCATTAGCTGCATCAAGCACACAATAACAAAATAGTGTCGGTCTCTGCGTACAAATATACTAAAAACAACCAAGTTAAATTAGCAACAACAAATCACAATGCTAAAGGAACACAGATTGAAGTTACATATTTAATTTTGATAATTAGATACACTAACAGTAGTACAAACTACAAACATAGTACCCAGAACTGTGTCCCTAACTATTCCAACAGACACGAGTGCAGCTTTTGCCTTCGTGATAAAATCCTTAATTGTTTCTGGTTTTTCTGACAAACATCCAGGGGGCACAACTGGCAGATCCTCCTGCAAAATGAAATTTGTCATCCTCCAAACTACCCCACAATATATTTCTATTAAATTGAGAAGAAATAAAGACTGGTATTAGTCTATTCGAAATCAATGAGGTGATGGAGTAAACCTGTTCCATTATTCCTTTGTACATCACCGTCAATGACTTTTTACCATAAGCACTATCGTAATTGTAAGCACTCAAAGACGGTCCCGCCCTACAACCATCCAATGACATTATGCAATGCAGCCAATAACAGGAAGTTTACAAGATTAGACTAAACGGAAGGGAGTAGTAATAGGTAACTCACCGGCGATCTCCTTGTGTTAAAGCCCCAAGGGTCTCTAATCTCTTAGCAACAATGGATGCAAATCGTCGCTCTCCACCAAGATTTGTGAATAGCAGCCTGCAAGCAAGACACTCGAGTATAATGCTACACCTCTATGGCATCTATTATTGTTGCAATGACTATATTATTGACTCCCAAAAACAGATACAACTTTTTGGACTTAGAAATAAGTAGATTCGCATCATCAAGTTAACATTAAGACGTAATTTACATTTATTCATTGAAAAATATTAAGCACCAATATTAAGTTAAATTAATTTGTCCTTATTCTTGGCTTCACTGAAACTCCATGTCTAATTTTCAATTTGAAAAAGAGGGGAATATTTTTGTCAAGTTTGTATAGTTTGGGCAGCCTTCAAATTGGATAAAGAGGATTTTCCTTTACAATAACTTAATGTATAACTGAATGTTTTAAGAATTTAACAATTGTAACAAATGTTTAATAAAATATAACATAGTTTACAAAATACATTATACTAGATTTTAAAGGCCTTATTTACCAAAAAGGAGAGATCTTGAAAGGCCAATTTCAGGACCAGCAGCATTAAAAAGGCACAAAGTATTAAATACTTCTGCAAACTCTTCCATATGACTCCTTAGAATCAGGGTATACGACTATCCACCAATAAGCTTTGACAATTTAAAATGAAACAGAACTCCTTACAGGTATAGTTATTTGAAGTTTTCTAAATTTTCTTTGCAATAGTTTTAATCAACAAGGTGGTCAGATTTGCAAGTGGTTGATATTTTTGACACAACACATTTGCAATTTGAAAGCCGACCAATTTTAATTGTCTATAAAGTTCGAAAGAACCCTCTATACTTGGCGCAAAAGGTATGTACTGTCAGTGCCTTTTATCAACAGATTAAAAAATTTGAGATAACAATTGTTACGAATTCAATATTTAGAAAACACAAGACATAAAATAAATTATAGTCAGGACAAGTCAAAAAGAAGAAAGAAGTCTAGTTACTGATAAATATCTGAATCCAGTTAAAATACCTATACTCTGGTGCAGATGCTTGATTAGACCTATGAGTTCTTCCAAATTGTTGAATAGCCCGGTCAGCACTCCAAGGAAGTTCGAATGTCAAATGAACCCTCCTTTTCTGCAACAAAAGTATCATGTGGCACAAAATAAGATATAAATAACGTAATGACACATGTCATGTATCCTTAGACGTTCATTTGTAGATATTATTGTGAATGCTCAATTTTAAACATAAGGGTTATGTTCAGTACAGAAGGAAACTGACATGTATCCTGATATAAAAAATAAATAAACTAGGCATGTCTAAGTGGTGCAACTCAGATCAGCTTTTACCAATAATTTCCACAGGATCAACATAATTGTTATCCAAATCTGATCCGAATTTGATTGGATCGAAACGCAGTCCGGCTCTTCGGATTTGTGTTTATAATATATTGATTTAGTAATATTTTATTGTAATCATTACTCTTTTCTAAACCGCTTCAATTGTTCTGGGTTAAAAAAAAAGAGACTTCCTCCATGTTTGACGATAATAACAAAGTAGGGCCCTAGATGTATTATGTTGTACAAATTGCTCTCAAACTCAAGTAACACATTTAGGCCGGAAAGCTAGGTGTACCTGATTCACGGCTCTTCTATCAGCTTGCAAAGAAACACCAGCTGAACCAGCTTCAGAAATTATGGCAACAAATTTCTTACCATCCATAAAGAGCTGTTTTTCATGCATGTTAACCATTTCCATGGTCACATCCTTTCTAAAAAAAACCAGACAGCAGTCAAACCATCAATAATAGCAATATAGACTATAAAAATATGTATGGAGTGGATGAACTAGGAATTCAAAGAAAGTACTATAAATCGCTACTCACGTATTTCGTGCTTGATAAGTAACACCTTTTCCATTAGAGGCCCTAACAAGCATACCCCGTCTCCCTGTCATTTCTGCGATTTTATCAGGGCCTCCAAGCTGCAAAAATGATATAGTTTGATAAACAAGTCTACAGACATGCGATGCATTTTTTACTTTTTATAATTTTGCTTATACAAAGCAAACTACGAAAGATAAAAATTTGTATAGATTAAAGCTACAAAAATGCATAAACTTTCAGATGTGAAAGAAAGCTTGTAAGGATAATAAATTTCAGTGTCTTATACAAGATTCAAAATATCTTATTATTACTATAAGCTGACCACAAAAAAACTATAACAATCGAAGTTTACAAATATATAACACATGAGATTTCAGAGCATATTAGTACATATAACATATTATGTTACCCGTTGAAACACGTTCAGCTTTATGACCAATTATTTACAGGAATGACCCTTATGTCCATTTAACACCTCTCTCTTTTTTATATGTTTTGAAACAATTCACAAAACTTGGAAATCAAGTTGTAAAGCTATATAATAATAATAATAATAATAATAATAATAATAATAATAATAATAATAATAATACTCATAATATATTAGCCCCAAAAATAAAATTCGGTGGGTTATTTACCAACCAACAACACAGGGAAAAAGGATTAATATACTTAAATTTCATGCCTTATAAACATCTAACAAATTCAACATGAGAAAAGTGAATTCGCATCAAAGATAAGGAAAGCCAGAAGAAGAGTTGGTGTTATGATCATAGACAAGGACTCCTAATGGTTATTTGTCTAGAGATGTTCTACGATGTTTCCCTCTATCATAGATAAGGATAGCAGTTGCAATAGACTTTGTTTGAAGCTCACAAGATTTATCTACCTGATTTATATACAGAATCCCTACCTGATCAATGAGATCATCCAAAGGATTGTTCGGAAGATCCAAGGTGCGAACCACATCCAAAATATGTGTTTTGCGCTCGAAAGCAGCTTCATACCTATGCTTACAGGAAAACAGTCACGATTTGAAGACAAATTATGGATTTCATTTCACTCAGAGATTTCAACCCATTTATCGCACTCCTAAACTTAACCTTAGAGCACCATCAAAACTGAAACTGAAAATCAATAGAACTAACAACCCAAAAAAGTAAACATTTGAAGTAAAAGACCTTTTCTGGACTTCAGCGAGATAAATACGTCTTTTTTCTATGTATTCATCTGTCTTTTCTTTGCATGAATGGCAAGACCAATCTTCAGGTATTACATCAGGAATAGGTGGCATTACGCATTCAGGATGCACCAGCTGGCCACAACAGGAACATTGGAGCAGTTTTTTCCTTTCCTAATTTATTACAAGAGTCTTAACACCTTGCTGGCAGTTGACTTAGTTGGATAATTTGAATAATCAAATAAAAAATTACCGCTTCTGTATTGCATATACCGCAGATCTGGAACTCATCATCAGAATCCGTAGAATCTTGGGGAGAATCAGCTGCATTAAGCAAAGAGAAACCCAGTTACTGAGCTATTACAATGTAAAAGCTTAAAGAATAGAGTTGGAGAAATCAAAACAGAAAACTATTTGCACCTACTATTCAAACTAGACACAACGTTCTGAAACACATAATAAGTGCTATTGAGCAATATGCCTGATCAATGAATTATATATGAACTAATAAACGAAAACTGCATGTCAAAGCAGCAAGAAGAACATTTGATGTACAAAAGATCAGTCTACTACAAAGGACCAGAAAAATTGCCTTCGGATTCTTCATCGCTTTCTTCATCACTGGCAGATTTCCATTTTGCCATCTTCCTTACACGTCCATTGAATGAAACCCCAGGAGTATCTGAACGTCTTTTCCGTTGAAGTTGTTCCCCGTTCTCCTCTTCTATAACATATCAGAAAGAGTACAGCCGTTCAGCAGAGAAGAAATGGAAACAATCAAGTACTAATTCTGACAGCAATGCATGAAAAACAAAAACTTGCATTAAGTATCCACATACCTGGAGGAGGTGGCTTTACCGGCAAAGGGTAATTTTCATCCACAAGTTTCAGCAACAGCTCTCGAGGCCCCGAAACAAAATCATCAAGTTCAATACCCTGGTGAAGACAAACAATAATGTACTCAATGCAAATGTATAATAATTAGACAGAAATGCAGATAGAAAACTATAAATCATAAATTGAAATAAATATACAGATAAAACCATAAACACTAATGTACATATTTTGTAATAGCCTCCTCAGTTCGAGCCTCTCCAGTACTCTGAAGCCCGATGACCACGCACTTATCTTCCAACAATGCTTGCTTTGTCAGTCTTACTGCAGCAGGTACCTTAGCAGCCAAGCACATGTGTCTAAAGAATCGCTACAAAATCGGCAGGCATCGAGAGTTAAGTTAAAAAAGGACCTGTGAATTGTGAAACTTAATTTATAACCAGAAACATGTACCTGGTGCCCGGACCAGTATAATCTCCATAACTGACTTGTATTCGGTTTATCATTTGGAAGAAAAGTACTGGCAGCCGACAACAATTCTACCCGCAACTCAGCCCAGAATTCTGCTGCTTTTCTGTACATTTCCTGTCATAAGTAAAATATTAAAATAGCACAAACCTGAATAACAAATTTATACAAGTAAAACTACTCAGTAACAGGTGAGCTTGGCATAATTCAATGAGCCCCAATAATAACTACTCATTATGTCAAAGCTGTGCTAATAAAAAACATTTTATGCAAAGCCCATAATGAAAAGCCAAGCAAAATGCTCCTATAAGTCAAAATTAATTATGTTAACACACAAGTAAAAAGGAAAAGATTTTGAACCTCCATGTATGCCTCTAAAGGTGCTTCAACAACCTCAAATTCAGCTCCTTTGTAGCTTAGGGTGCGACATACATACATCCCCCTGGTAAGTTACATCAGAAGATAAATAGGATAAACTACTTTTAGATGAATTAGTTCGTAGGAAAATTGAGAGCACTTTAACCTTGCTTTCATATCCATGGCAACAAGCTCCAGAGCTCCTACCCCACCTTTTTCAAGAGTACCTAGGAGACACATTCAACAAGTTTCTGTTTATTATATACGTTGAACCTTCAACTGGATAATAAAAACAATCACGCTAAAACACAGCATGTAGTTGTAAAGTTTGCAAGTGAGGGAGATAAATTCAAGTATACCCATGTGCACCATTACAATAAGTATGCCGTGGCCCTTTAAAAAAGTGAACCAAGAGTTTTGATTTAAGTATGATGCATCCCTTTAAAACAGTGACCCAAGAGTTTTGATTCATAACTCACCAAGAGTATTAACTTGTAAGTCGTATTCTTTTAGGTTCGGGAAAGATTACAGATCCCATTTGTACGACCACTGTTCCAGTCTACATTTATGCAGTCAATAGAAAGTCTACAATACTCTTAACTTTTTACAAGAAGTTCAGCAAACATAGATGTGAACCAAATTAATTAGCGAGTATTCAATGCAAAAAGCTTGATCACCTAACTGAGTAACAAACGCCTTGATGGTTCAAGCAATTCTTTTGAGCCAGATATTCAACTGCTCTAAGCAACATGAAAAGTCCAGAGATTCTATCAGGTAAAGTACTTAAACTCATACCAATAATTGACGTCTAAATTAATCCACTAAACTAGATTTCTCACTTCAACAAATATCAATATAGAATAAGCAAAGAAATAGAATTTTCCACGATAGAAATTCAAACTTTAAGAAATTTTAAAGGAAGGATAGAACAAGATGAAGCATCTGAAAATAGAAACGCACCTAGAAAACTCGGAAAATCACTAAAACTTGTTCCATCTCCCCAAAGACCAAGCCTGACCATATAACCCAAATTCCGTGGTTCTGATGCACCAGTAGCTGAGCAATAAACAATGCGTGCTTCAGGGAGTTTTGCCTGTTATATTAGTATTCAAGTTTTTAGACTATAGAAACATAATAACCCATCTCAGCACTTTACCAACCTCAACATACTGAGCTTAACAATTTGGTTTACAAACCAGATTTGAGAAGTACTTAAATAAAATTGTGTATTCTCCTGGACCAATTGACATTATAACAATTGTGTTCTATAATAGAGTCGAAATGTTTTGGTTTGACTGCCACCAATTGGTGTGTTGATGATGTTTCAAGTTTACAGGACCCTTTAAAGAGGATTGTGGATGCTAATGCATATTTGACACAGCTGTTAAGAGTAGTATAAGTCTACCAGGACTTTAAGATGAGTATTAATATTACAATGAAGCAACCTTTTGCAGGGTTGAGTTAGATATAATGTTCCATTAGATACTAGAAAAACTACAGCACTACAGACAATATTAATGTCTTCTTGTTTATAGCATGCTATAAGACATGGCACAAACATTGTGAAATAAAAAACCACAATGGAATGTCCAAAATGTCTGAAAAAGTCAAAGGGAACTCCAAGATGGAGAATCCTAGATTGCTTATTTAAGATAGTTTAGAAATTTAAAATATTTATGATAGAAGTCATCCTGTTAACAAATTGCTCAATTGACAGACTGAGTGACAAATTAGTTACAAGAGTATAAGAGGAAATGGTAAAATTTATTATTTGGCTAATAATCAAATACACCTCCCTGTATGAGGCGGTTTTGACTTTTACTAAGGGTGCCAGCTGAGTAAGTAAAGGGCTGCACTATTCTCTAAATTTGAGCGGTACAAGACAAGTACTCAATAACAGGGAAGGTATGCGTGAACTGAGCTCAAAACCTTTTGCTCTAATACTAAACGGAGGTTGTCCTAAAGCTTCAGGTAACAGAAGGGAAACAAATTTAAGTATTCTAAAAACACAGAAGCCCTGGTTCAAAGCAAGACACATAATCTATGTGACAAAATAGAGTCACCTTAAACCTAAGAAAGTTGGGTACAAAAACTCTTCTTTGATGAGTGTTAAGACTACATATAACAAATTGGGATCTATACATAAGATAAACATTGTCTCGTAACCGCAACTACGGTAATAAACGACATGTCCGGGTCTTAACTTAAAATGTCTCGACCAATTTAATATATTATAGCTAGTGTTCTAAAATTCGGACGTTTGTGCAGCCGAATTAACAAGGTACATTTCGCTCCAGGATTTAGTATTGGGTTAACATGCTAAGCTGCAACCCGATACATGTGAATGGGGTGTTAGGCTATAAAACAACAGTTTTGAGTCATAAAAATTATTTTTCTTTATACACGGTCAGCAAACCAAATTCTTAACAGAGAAAATCAAACCTGTATGTCAAGAACAGCTTCCCCAGTGCGCGTTGGCTGACTTCCAGCTTCAGGTACCAAGTTCTTCGCTTTGTGGCACTACAATGAAACCGCTGGTTCTTGTTAACAAAATACATCAAATCCACAACATAATTTAAATTACCAAAACCATAAATAATCGAAAAATGAAGGAAACATGCAACATAGACAACTGTTCAGCATTATATACCTCATCAAAAATCAAAAGTCCATCGAACATCGATCCACACCACTGCACAAGCTGCTGCAGACGAGAGCGGCCTTTCTCAGAAGAAGCAATAAGGCTGCTGTATGTCAAAAATACCACTCCCTCCTTGACGCCAACAGACTTTGAGTCAAGCTTAGAATACGGTAACTTATTCAAAGCATGTACTGCAGACAAAATACAAATATATAACACATGTTCCTACATTTGTTATACAGCACCTCCAAGAGACACGCAAAATAGGATTGGTAACACATTCCAACACATCATTACATGGAGACATACAATATCAAATAATCAGGCACAGATAAGTGGACCTCAAGAGCAAAGGTACACGCAGAAATTTGCTTGTAAGAGAGAGAAAATCAATTAGATATGTTATCTAAAATAATATGAAATAATTAGGCCTTTTACCTTCAATACATTTTGCACCTACGTCGTCGAGGTCCCTTCTTGCATCAAACTTCAAGTCTGAACCAACAGAAATCCACCTGTTTAAGGTCGTTACAAAAGAAAAAGATGAATTAAAAATGAATGTTCAACTAAATGAAAAGAAAAGGCCAATTCATATGTAAAAAAGGTGCTGTGTGTGTATGCCACGTATGTTTATCTATGGAAGATTTAGTCATTTAGGTATATAACCAGGTAAAAGTTTGCAAGAGGTATCCATGTGTGTTGTAAGCAGTCAATATTAAACTTACAGTGTTTTACGCCTCCCATGTTTCCAGTTCTCCCATATTAGTCCTGCCATAGTCCGACCTTTACCCACACCAGCTCCGTCTCCAACAAAAAAACCAGCCCTAGAACCAGTAGGAAGGTGATGGAGATGTCGCTGTTATAAACATCAACATTATCACACAAGTTCATCGAAAATTCGGACATGTTAAAAAAATTCTGCTGCAAAAAGTAACCTGACAAGCATAAACCAATGTCTCAATCTGCAGGCATGACAAAGTATTTGACCTCTCTAAATCATCTTTGATTTTAAGATCATAAGTGGGCTCAGGTGGCTGAACTGCGGATAAGGAGGATGTCTCCACGATTGGATCTGGATGAGGAGGTCCAATTGATAGTTTTGGGGGACGCTGCATAAGAACGAAAAACACACTCATTTGATACCTTTTCAAACAGTAGTAAGAGTGGAATATTTTGAAGTTAAAATAATTGATTGCAGTAGCAGCTAGTTCTTCTTCAGCCTAGCTTGTACATGGCTTAGATGAATACAATATACCTTTAAACAAATAAACTTGAAAGCATAAAGAAAGGTGAGAGACAAATTTATAATTATGAACTCTTAGAATAGAACACTCACGTAATCTGTAAATGTCTCTCCTATTGTTCCACCTTCATCTTCTTCTCGCTCAACTTCAATCGCTACCTGACAAGTTTTAGTGAATGGATAGAGAGCACAAACAAAATCGAAATACATAATACCACTAAAAGCCCATAACTTGCACAGGTGAAAGATAAACATGAAACATAACAGATTACTACCAAGTTCAGTCAGTTACTTATGCAGTTGTAAGGGACTTTCTTTTTCACTGCAACAGTACCTTTTCACCACATACAAACATAAACAATCAGAAAAAAATCACTTTGTTTAGCCAATACTTCTATATATGTGGATCCCACAAAGTTCATGTATTAGGCGCATTCAATAGGGCAGAATGCTTTATGCCTATATTTAATGCATTGGGTCATCAATATAAATACATCAAGATAGATATTTTGGGCCTTTTTTTTATCCCTTATCAGTCATTATAACCAGTGGTTTCATGAATTATAGGACTCCACCTTTATTTATGGTCGTTCACTCGTTTGGTTATTATATTTTTGTGTTTGGTTCCTATGACAATGTACACCTACGTTTATCTGTATCGAGGATTCTGCAGTTCCTTAACAGAGCATGATACTATTAGGATACATTTTTGGGTGATAAATTTCCATGTTTCATCCAACCAATCTCAGTATTGGAGGAGTAACAGAGCTACTATTAGTCTTTAATGTGTATTGGTGAAAGCCCAAAGAAGGGACAGAAGGGAGACAGCAGTAAGATGAAAAAAACAACAGAAAGATAAATAAACACAAACGAGCACGATGGAAGAACTGGGGTCAGGTTTCTGGAGAGAAATACAAACCCAAACGAAGCAAACGAGGAGAAGAAAAAGGAAGGGTTAAGAGGCTTTAAAATTTAATTACTCATTTGGGTATTCTGTACCCTTTCTTATCCAGAACACTACAACTTGTGAACCCAAACTACTGTCACTATATGCATTTACCTATGTTGATCTTAACAGAATGGCGGTAATGCAATGACCTAGGTCGAAAAAATCTAAAAGAGCTAATAATCAAGCGAACCAAACACAATCTTATGGCCAACCAAAAACCCTAAGAGTAATGGGCAAGCCCCGATCGATGCAATAGATGTATTACAAAGCTTCATTGGATGTCATGGAATGTACAACAAACGCTAGATGTATTCCAAAGATTGATTGGATGACCATCTTATAAGGCCATAATATCTAACTCAGTCTCAAGCACATTTGCTCAATGAATGTATGATGGAACAAGCATTCACCCATAGTCAAACCCCTTTCAGTCCGTCCTGAACCAGTTAATTACAAGCTTAATTGTCTGGAAATTCAATGCACACCTTAAAAAGAACCTAAGCATAAATAGAGAATCGAGCATAGCCTTAAACAGACGCACTAA
Source organism: Limnanthes douglasii subsp. nivea (assembly GCA_036936605.1). Classification (NCBI taxonomy): domain Eukaryota; kingdom Viridiplantae; phylum Streptophyta; class Magnoliopsida; order Brassicales; family Limnanthaceae; genus Limnanthes; species Limnanthes douglasii. Next base: position 198,431,721 of record JAUPFV010000001.1, on the reverse strand, counting down.
TTCATAGGCTATCATGTACGACTACTATGCTTCATCCAATAGAAGTTAAGGCAAGGCTATCATGTACGACTACTATGCTTCATCCAATAGAAGTTAAGGCAAGGCAACTCCTTCCAAAAAAGACTTATCCGCTAATACTCAATTGGCTTATATAAGAAATTTTTATTTCATATGAAGCTTTCCTTTCATAAATGCAATCTAACGATATGAAAAATCGCCGCTTACATGGCCAGATTTAGCCTTCCTGCGCATTAGACTAAGGCCTCTCGTTTTTTTTTATACAAGGTCCGTTATGGTCCGTATACTTCGAAAAGAGATTTACTCCTGTAAGGATGCCCCCATTATTAATGTATACACTTCATCTCGAAGAGCTAACTGCTGATCAACCTTTAAACATACAATATCTATGCTAAGTTTTCTTTGTATTTGTAAATGCAGTGCCAACCATTGATGACCATGATTAAATTAGCTAGCATCACTCCTAGAACAAGTAAGTAACTATCAGCACCTAAAATAAAATGATCATGATATGCTACAGCCTGGGGAAGTAGAGACCACTAAGAATAGCGGCAAGCAACCAACATTTATCAAAACAGAGAAACCAATTTCACTAAAAAAACCCTTATATAGTCATTGGAATCAGCAAAAGAACTACACATCTAAAGCGGATAAAAGGTGAAACCTCGTTGACTTCCTCAGGCGGAGCAGGTAAAAACTGTTTCATCTTTGACAAATCAACAGCGAGTTCGACATTACACTGAGGGCATTTGAAGCGAGCAAGACCAGGTGGAACATTTAGGACGGCCTTACAGTTAGCGCACGGCAGTTGGATCTTCGTCGGATCGATCCCGTGGGCAGGCGCCTGCTGCTGCTGTTGTTGTTGCGGTTGATGTTGCTGAGGCGATATTCGCTGAGGAGAATTATGAGGCTTATATTGTAGCAGTGGTTGTGGTTGCGATTGCTGTTGCATTTGGTGCTGATAACGAGCCCTACCCATGAGCTCCGGCGGCAGCATTTGGGGCAACTTGCAGGTAGGACAGACAAACTCTGATAGACCCTGTCCTACAGAAAGAATCACCCGGCAGCCGGCGCACCTTACCTGAACGGCACCAACTCCACCGCCAGGCTGTGGTAACGGTGGAGGAGGCAACGGTGGCTGCGTCATAACAGAAATTTTCAATTGGTATTGGGATTCGTGAGAGTGAAAGACTGAGATGGAAGCTTTTAGAGAGAGAGCAACGATTTGTTAGGGCGCGAAGTTGGGGTTTTCGTTTTGTTTCCCTCTCTATGCACTTTCTTTGGTTTTGATTTTGGGTTCTGTTTCTCTATTTCTCTGTGTATCGATTGGAGATAAAGAAAGAGTGATTTCTCCACGGGTCAGGTGGCTCGTTGGTATGAACTCGAACCACCAAAATTGGTTTTCGTTGACAGAGCTTTGGTTCATTGTTCCATGATAAGTCACCTTAGCTTACGTAATACAATACTCAAATCGAGTTCCAATAAGTAATAAACCGTAGGATCGACTTAAAAGCTAGTTGAATTCATCATTTTTAGTTAACAATTAAATGTAACGATGCATCATTAACCATCAAATTATATTTTTATTGTGATAAAATAGTTTTTTTTTGTTTTTTTTAAGAATAAAAAATAAATTTTATTTATTAAGTATAATATGTATGTTAGATAAAATATGTATGTTAGATAGAGGAGAAATTGCACTTAAGGTGTTCACTCAACTATTCTATTGCATTTTTATTGTCATTTTAGTACTCAAAGTTTGTTTTATTATCTTTTAATATTTATCTCAACTGTCTCGTTATCACTTAATATTTAATATTATTTTAATATCTTCACTATTCTCAGCTTTCGTCAACTTAACCAAAATTTCTCTTTTTTATTTTTTCTTTTTATTTTATTTTTAAAAAATCCATATCTTTTAAACCGGAGCTCGAAAAAAATATATAAAAATATCATCATTTTTGTTTTTTTAAAATGAACAAAATTAGATCCATTGATGATATTTTTTTTTTAAATTAAAATTTCACCAGTAACAACTCTGAGTAAATCGAGAGAGTTGCAAACAACTTTCAGGAAATCGTGAGAGTTGCAAACAACTCTCAGGTTAGTACTGGTGAAGGTACCGGCGGGTATATATAGTCGGGGGTATTTTTGTCCAAATTTCAATTCGAGTTACCAAGTGGCACTATCAAAAAACGGGTACTAGTGGATAATTAGATTGTTTAGTGGGTATTTACGGGTACTTTTCTCTAGATAAAAATCATAATTTTATTTAAATTTAATTTTTTTAGTATAACTCCTGACTATAATTATATGATGGAAAATTATTATACTTTCATCTAACATCCAAGTTTTATTTTATTATCACTTAATACTCATCTCAACTAGTATACTCACATTTAATATCCAATATTTTCTAACACCCACACTACCATCTACCAACTATATAAGGATAATTTTATGTTTTCTTCCCCCTCTTCTAGCTTTTAAAAATTTGAAATTTTGAAGTAGCTTTCTAACCACCTAAACGTACGGCCAACAAAAACCACCAAGAATCCACAATTTTCTAGTGATCAGCTAGTTTAAGGTCTGTGTATTTACGTAATCTTGATATAAAATGCATATAAGTAGTATTTTCCACATACATGAGTTGATCATACGTTCGTGGAGTTTTTACAACCTCTGTTTTTTGCATCTTACATGTTTTTGTTAGCTAATGGTGTTTAACTACTGAATGTGAGTTTATTTCTTGATTTTATAAGTTGAGGTATGTGTTATTCTACTGGTTTGTGAGTTAATGGTGTTTTGGGTTTTTTTTCTGAGCGATTGATTAGTATTATGTTAATCTAAAGCGTTAATCATTGTTTAACTAGTTATATACTAATTTTTAGTGCATTCGATGTTGATTTTGAACGTGAAACAATATATAGACTATGATTTTAGGTGTTCATGCATTCCTGACAGATATGCGAGTTGTTTGGGGAGTTCATGCGAATTGTGTGATTTTTTTTATGTAGAAGATGCAAATTGTATTAAATGAGGATCAGAGCTGTGTATATTATGTTGAGAAATTAGAAGTTGTAATAGAGTTGCAAACAACTCTCAGATTATAGAGTTGCAGACAACTTTCAGAATATAAAGTTATTAACAACTCTCAAAATATAGATTTGTAAACAAATCTCATATTATAGAGTTGCAGGAAACTCTCAGATAATAGAGTTGCAAACAACTCTCAGATAATAGAGTTATAAACGACTTTCATAATATAGAGTTGTAAACAACTCACATATTATGGAGTTGCAGAAAACTCTCAGATAATAGAGTTGAAACAAATCTCAGATAATAGAGTTGTAAACAACTCTCAGATAATAGAGTTGTAAACAACTCTCAGATAATAGAGTTGTAAACAATTCCCAGATTATAAAGTTGCAAACAACTCTCAGCTTGTAGAGTTGCAAACAACTCTAAAAAAACAGAGTTTTTATAGGTATTTGAAAAAATCTGAGTGTTGCATCATATTGCGAGTTGTTCAATTAGAGTACTAAGAGTTGTTCATTTGTGGTAGTGCAAATTGTCTGTTATTACTAACTTGCCACATGACTGCTTTATAATTGTTGAATGCGGGGTAAGATATGTCTAACTCACGAGTTTATATTTTAAAACATGGTCACCAAACTGAAATTGTACCTTCCAAAGAGTTTGAAAACTTTCAAAGGTATCCAAGAGTACGTGGAGAGAACATGAGAGGATTTGGTTAAAGGTAACTACCTAATTACCTACTCATGCGGGGATCATAAGAATTGTTTTTTTAATAATGAGAAAGATTTTGTTGGTTTAGAATCATATCTAGATTCGGAACGTTTGAAACGGGTTAGTTTCCTCATAGAAAAACAAGTCCTTGATAAGGTTTGTGATGATATTAGTTCTGGTCAAAAGCGTAAACAGCATAGCATAAGTTTGGGAGAACCCTTTCATAATCAACTAACTAACGGGGAGAGTAGTAATGGTTTAATTAATTATGATCAGAGAAAACAATAACTTGCTACTACTGGTTGGGTTGATATTATTACAGGAGTTGGTCAAGCAACTGAAGAATGGGTGCAGCTCCAAGGTTATCTTTGTGTAGATATGCTTTAGAACATGGTTTTTCTTTCAAATACATGCACAATACAACAAACAAGATCACTACTTATTGTGAAAATAAATTCACAAACGGATGCAAATGAAGACTTTACGCATCAATTAATTCCCGCACCGAATTAATAAAGATTAAGAGGTATGTTGCGCACCATACTTGCAATCCCGTTTTCTCCCAAAAACATAAGAGGCATATACATTTGACATCAGATTTGATTGTTGACAAAATTCATGATTTTATCCGGGCATGTCATTTGTTGACAACTAAAACCATACAATCTTTTGTTAAACCAGATTACGGTCTATACATCTCCTACCATCTGTCATGGAATGCTTTGGAGAATACAATAAGGGGAGGTTTTGGAGATAGTTCAATTTCTTTTGGTTTACTAAGGGCGTACTTCAAACGATTGAAAAGCCGCGATATTACTACCAACTATCAGTTGGAATTATCAGTTGGAAACGTATTCAATCATTGTTTTATAGCATTCGGTTCATGTTTCTGAGGTTTCCATGCATGTCGTCCAATATTGTATGTCGATGGAACCCACTTATACGACAAGTATAAGGGTGTACTGCTTATGGTTGTAGGAAAGGACGGAAACAACGGTTAGTTTCATACTTCTTTTATAATTTGACGGATTATTTGGTTTGTGTAAAAATTGTAAAAAAATCTCAGATTATAGTGGTGACAACTCTCAGATAATAAAGTTGCATACAACTCCCAGATTATAGATTACTAGTATACTATTGTAACAACTCTCATATAATAAGTTACAAACAACTCACAGTATAAAGTTGCAAACAACTCTGAGATAATATAGTTGCAAACAACTCTCAGATAATATAGTTGCAAATAACTCCCAGATTATAGATCATTGGTATACTGTTGCAACAACTCTCATATAATATAGTTGCAAACAACTCTCATATCATAGATCATTGGTATACTGTTGCAACAACTCTCAGATTATAGTTATAACCAATCTCAGATAATAAAATCGCAAACAACTCTCAGATTATAAATCACTGGTGTACTATTGTAACAACTCTCATTCTCAAATTGCAAACAACTCTTAGATTATACCTTGCATCATGGTTAAATTTGATGATATATCTATTGCAGGGTATTCTATAATTGATCATGCTTTAGTGCAACTTTTGACCATTATTGTCATGTATTCCATAACTATTCCCCGTTGCAATTGGTATCGTAAGCATTGAAGATTATGGCAATTGGTTGTGGTTTATTGGTTGTTTAAAACCTCATATGTTAGAGCGCCAAATCATATTTATTTTTTACCGTCATTCTGGTATAATTAATATTGTTTCTGCCTTGTATCTAAACCGATTTTATGTGTACTGTTATTACTATCTTGTTCATAATTTGAGAAAAACTCTGGAATATGCTAACATAAACTATAAGTCTAAGATGCTAAGTTTCTTTCATCGATGTGTTTATGCTTCCACTCAAGTCTTTTTAATGATATAGTAACATATTTTCTATGTGAAGGTGGTGAGAGAATTAATTATTTTTTGAAATTTACCTCTGGATAAGTATGCTGAGACATACGTTAAAAGGAAACAATATGGGGCTATGACTACTGCGGCCGAATTTTTTAACGCACAGATCAAAAAAATTGCAGCCTACTAATTGTTAAGTTGACTGATCGGATTAGAGTCTTGCTTATGACTCAAGTTTCAGGAAGATACTAAGAGGTTTTAAGCTGGAGTACTAATTTATTTCGCGAGTATGAAAAAAGAAGTTAAAGCAGAATGTTGAGAAATACCAAACTTGGGTAGCACGTAAGTCTTCTGCAGTATTGTTCGAAGTCTTTTCAGACCTTGTAACAGTTTATAATTTGTTGGATTTTTAATGTTCTTGCGGAGAATGGAAACAAAGGTGTTTTCCATGTCCTCACGCTTTAGTGGCAATACAGTCTACCAACCAAGCAGTTGAGGTGTGCCCGTTGTTCAAAATCAGGTCATAACAGACGGACCTGTGAGGTTCCAGTTTAAAGATCAATATGTTGGGTACATTAATTTGTAATGTCATGCGTGTTGTGGATAATACACTAAATAATTAGAGAGTTGTTTATTACACACGTTGCGAATTGTTTGTATTGCAATATTGAAATACACGTTGTTTATATACTCTCAGATAACAAACAATTAACTCTCATAAGGGAACAATAAAAAAACTACCTTATAACCGCAAACAACTCTCATATTATAGTTGTAAACAACTCTTAGATATATTTTTCAAACAACTCTCTGATAATAGAGTCACAAATAACTCTCAGAGTATATTATAATTGTTGTTTTCATACAACATCAAAATACTAGGATGCGAATTGTTTGCACATATATAAAACGATGATGTGAATTATTAGTACTAGTATTGACATTGCAAATTGCTTTACCCATCCATGAAATATGAGTTATTTGCATGTCCTTCCCATAAATCTTTACAACCGAGGGAATGCAAATTATTTTTGTATTACTTCCCTGATAGTTGTTTGAGAATAGATTAAGATACTTCTTTGTAACTGTAAACTGAGAGTTGTTTGTAAAATATCAATGCTTCATAAACTATTTACAATGATCAAAATTTTATACAAAAAAATATTACATAGCCATAACATGCTTCATGCACTAAACACTTCCAAAAAGATACTACCATCTTTAGTGTTTGCCAATTTGTAGGCAAAAAAACAAAAATCAGAACTAGTAATAATCGGTCATCACTAAAGGATTCTTCTGCTTCTTCCTCCTCTTCATGCTCATCATCAGTATCTCCTTCATGCTCCATCTGATGGGCCTCCTCCGATGTACCAACATTTTCCTCCTTCGTGTATTCCCTCTTCCGTTTCCGGTACGGACCCTCTGTTAGCTGATAGTCAGCCACCAACTCAACCACTTCAACTAACCCAGAGTCAGCAGAGAAGTACTTCTCGATATCAAAGTCCAGTATAGAGGGTGGGCTGTTTGGTGGTGCCACCGGAGAGACTAAGCCGAAGCCTGTTTTGGTTGTTATGGAAGACCATGAGTCGCCTAAATAACCGGAGGTAGACATGGTGATTGTATATGAAGATGTTATGAGCTTTTGAATTATAGAGTTTTGGTTACTATTATTTATAGGTAGTGAGGGAGTCTTGATGAGATGGTTGCTATGTTAATGATTACAGTCTCCACTCTGTCAAATCAACAATTAATAGGTTATGTTTGATTATTTTTTGTGTGCTCAATGCAATTATCGGTTACTAAGGCAGACACCATAGTTTGTTCGTTCGTATCCTTTTGTATGTTTGTGAATTGTTTAGTATATATCAAAGAATGATGTGAATTGTTATGTCGAGGTCATTATTGAGAGTTGTTGCCTACTGCATAAACGAGAATTGTTTAGAATTAGTTTTTTGTATATGTTGTGAATTATTTTATCAAGTTGAATGGCAAGAATTGTTTGGCAGTAAATTTGTTATATACGTTGCAAATTGTTTTGTCAATACTGAGTATTGTGCTAAATTACCTACAGTGCTTTTAAGTGAGCTCGAGAATGTCATATATTACATATTTCTGAAACAAAAAAACATTATATATACATAAAAAAATTTACAAACAATATATGTACACGAAATTTTTTTGTTAGTGTTTATATCCAAAAGACTCCTTCTACAGTTTTCCACATAAAAAAGATGACTATCAGTGTCGGTTAGTGTTTTCATCGTTTAGGAAATAATAAAACATTTCAGTTATGAGATCTCTTACCATATATTTTCGGTAAGTCTTCTGCATATTTTTTTTTATAATATCTTTAGCGTATTGACATATGAAAATACCGCAGTCGAGGGTGCATTGCTTTTGTTGTGGAATTCCTCTTGCATTTGAGACTTTATACCCATTCTCTGTCTTGTTAACAAAATATTCCAACTATTTATAATAGTTTGTATCATGCATCAAGTACAAATAAACTCTCAAATAATAGAGTTGTAAACAACTCTCATACTATATAGTTGTAAACAACTCTCATATATTAGAACTGAAACAACCCTCGGACAAAAGATTTGAAACAACTTTCAGATAATAGAGCTGCACACAACTCTCAGATAATATATTTACAAACAACTCTTAGATACTATATATACAAACAATGCTCAGATAGCAGAGATGCATATAACTCTCACATATTATAGGTGAAACAAATCTCAGACAAAAGAGTTGCATACAATTCTCAGATAATAGAGTCGCAAACAACACTTAAATTGTAGTGTTGTAAATAACTCTCAAATAATAGAATTGTCAACAAATCCAAATGATAGAGTTGCAGACAACTCTCATATAATAGAGTTGCAAACAACTCTCAGATAATAGAGTTGCAAACAATTTTCAGACAATAAATTTGTAAAGAACTCTTGGATAATATAGCTGACCTCTATCAACACATGATCTTCCCTTGACCTCTATCAACTATAGTGGATCACTCTAGTTAGATCATCAAAGTTTATACTACGCAAATAAAATAGATCACAAACATAAAAATTAAGATAATAATATGAGAAATGAAAAGAAATGTTCACTTCAAATTAAATACGACATGTCTAAAACAACAAAACGTCAGTCTATGACACGTTTACAAAATATAGAATAAAAACAACATGCACAAATTTGGGGGCCTACTCCACATAACTACTTTATGACATTCATACAAAACACATTGAAATACTAATATATTATAATTTTCAAATGGATGAACACCTTCATCGCGTGGGACAACCTTTATCTCTTTAACACATGCTTGAGCAAAACTCTTAACACTTACAAGTACAACAATAGCAACAACTTGGTTTGCTTCAACATTATGTTAGGTTCTAGTACCAATACAATAACAAGAGGAAGAATAATAACGGGTGGTACAACATCACTGTTGTTTTTCAATTTACCCGATAATCCACGCAAGTCCTTCTCCTCCGATACTATAGGATTTGCGTATACTACATAAACCAATTCTTATATTGGAAGATTGTTCCAATTAATGTAGAGGGATTTTTAGCTCTTGGAACTAGACCTCATAACATATCCAAGCTAAGATCAAGATATTCTTGGTGCATATAATATTAAGAGTTTTCTTTTTTATGTAGAGGCTTCAACGGTATGTAATATCCATATGAAATTCAGTAACTTTCAATACTCAAGATGTCGATTATCGTTCCAAGGTACCTTGCCGCTCACAGAGTCGACCCACCAAAATCTTTTTAAAATTCTTCACCTCCATCATACCATGACGTCTCTCATTCTCAAAAATCCTGACCTCGTCGGTTTTGGCCTACGATTCTCGTTGTAATACAACCACGGTAACCTAAATTCACTTAAACTGCACCTGTAATTTATCTTTTGTTTTTTTCTCTGCTTGTAATGGATCATTCAGCCTTGCATCTTAGACTCGTTTACACATTCCAATAAAGGTCAAAGATCCAAAAAAATAATAGCTGAAACTATACCACATCGATGCAATAAGTTCAACACATTCGTAAAGGTATGTATCATAGATTAATGAGAATACTATAATCATACATTAAACACCAGTAAAAATACAAAATTATAATCCTAAACTTACATCGACCCCCAAGCTTAGCTATATTCTCACTAATTGGTAGGTGTTAGTTCAATTGTAAGCTTTTTTATAGCCTCCATAATAAACGTACGAAAAAAATCTGAAATCTTCTTTAGGGAAAACACAACACCTCCAAAAATCTCCACAAAAGAAACAACACCTACACCTCCTCCCGACGAGACCATCTGTGCTTTGAAAATAATTGAAGTCTTGAGAAGAGAACCCTCAGGTCGAAGTTCAAATCTTGTCAAGGTTAAAGTCAAAGAATAATTTGTGATACAAATTTTTGTTAAGTATGGTCTCACGTGGTAGCTTTACTGCAATCAGCAGACGCGGAGGACTAACTTTATCCAAATTGGATAGTCCTCGAACTACCATTAGACTTTGAAAAGTCCAGGGACTCTTTATTACTAAATTTTATAGTCCTTTGATGATTTATTATTCAAAAACCTTCCCATGGTTGTTCATTAGGGATGTGGTTTAATTTAATTCAATGGGGTTTAGGTAATTTTATGGTGGTGTAATAAGTATATAATATTGTAGAGAGATAATTAAGTTGTTATATTTAATGCTTAGAAAGTCTCAACCACCCATTAAATGTTGTTCCTCGTAGAATTTATAGGTTGAATTTTGGTTAATGGGCCATATAGGTCGAGTCATGTATTTGGGCCCAACCTAAAACCAGGAAAGCCCATTAACCATAATTTATTTATATATTTTGCCAAAGATAATAAGTAAAGAAGTAGCAAACACATATATGAGTCAAAAGGTGAAAGTGTTGTGTCAATATAGAATTTATCTTAGGTCTAAATTGCCTCCTCGAAGAAATCCAAACCTATCAATATTTACCACGCTCAACGATTTCCGACCCCATCAACTAGCCCCCTTGGTCTTCTAAAAAATACTTTGTGAGGGCTAACTGATATATATCCATGCCATACTAATTTGTCCCTTTATATTTGACTTTTTAGTATTTCTTAAACATGGTAGTGAATTTATTTGAACCACATCTGATGACGTAGTTCGACAACGGTTACCACCCAAAAATCATAGTTTGAACCGGTTATTTTTATGACACGTGTCACTTATTTATTAGAGCCACGAAATAGTTGTATCTTAGGTAAAGCTAACCAATCAATAAGAGACGTTTCCACTTATCTAGAACTCGATAGCCATCACTAGCCCTTTTATTTCCTTAGTATGATACTCAAGAGTTTTTACAGCTTCTACATATAAGTTCATTCTTTATTTTCCAACTTTAAAATTTTTTAGAGAGAGAAACACTACAATCTAGATAGAGAAAACATGTTTTCATATATTTAGCTTATCATCGATGATCTCTTCTCTCCATCCACCGCTTTTACCACTGTGAATCCTTTTTCCGGTAGTATTTTGGCGTTTGTATGCTCACCACCAGAAATACACTAACAGAACATGGCTGGTTAAACTTGTCTAAACTAGATAAAAAAAAAGAAAAATGAAAGGGTTGATGCTGGGTTACCTGCCTCATCAGGCACTGTTGTAGTAACTCAATCTTCCAAATTCAAATGAGCATATCCTCAAAATATACGTAATATCCTTTTTGAACCTTCTTCAACTACTAAGTCTTTTATTTCTCATAGTCGTTCTCTGAAGCCATCCCGATCACAAAACACCACCATTCGTAGAATTCGTTCATCATTCAAATCTATAAGTTCTGATTCCAAAAAAAAACATTTCTCGAAGGATAACAAAATAGTCTAAAGGAAAAATTAATCATCCTAAAGAGACTAGGTTTACTCAGCAGGAAGAACATTCTAAAAATCCCTCCTCAAACAATCTAATCAGGAAAGAGGCTCCCATGTCTCAAATTGTCGAGCCTTTCCAACATGAACAAGTTTTTTCTCAACTTCGAAATGAAGAGGAAATTGTTGGCACTCAACCTATCGAGTATTCATGATTTAGTCTCAAAGTTATGAAAGAATATAGAGGATATTAAAGAAAATTCCCCCATTAAGATATGGTCAGACCGAGAAGATTTCAAGGCCAGCAAAAAGGAAAACTACGAAAATAAAAAATGGTGGTAATATCAAAGGCAAATGTAAGGCCCTTGAAACAAAAATTGAAGCTCTTTCTCCATCTCTAGTTGGACGCATCAGACCCAACTTTTCAAGGGTCAGTGCCAAATATATCTTAGCTTTAGATAATATTTTTTATTTTTTTTATTTTTATGAATCAGAGTTAGAGGCTATTTGCGCTAAGTGGGGTTTCCCCGAAGAAGTTAAGGTAATACTTACCATACCCTGGAAGACTTTAATAAACTAAGGTTATATGGAGTTCGTGGTTTATATCGATGTGCTCAACTGGGGCCTTCGGCTTTCCTTGGACCCTGAGATCGTAAGCTAATTTAGTTTAGTAGGACTGTATCCAAGCTAGGCTAGTCTGAATGCCTGGTTTACGTTAATGGCATACATAATAGCATCAAGGCTATCGAGAATTCTGATGCCAATGGAGCAGTTGGCTGCTATAGCGGGACTATCCCGCAATTTGCAAATCCTTTTATTATTATTTTAATATGAGGAATGACTACAAAGTAGTGGATGATCTGCTAGAGACAAATAAATCATAGAAAACACATTTTCCTTTCATCAATAGTTGGTGGGAGAATGGTAGGAAGATCACCTCCCAGGGTAACCCAAGCCAGCTTACCAGATACTGGAAAAATACATGCTGATTTCTTTGAAATTATTTTTAACCCTTTATTTTCCTTTTGAATATTTTATTATTTGCCTCTAATTTATTTCTTATATAAGCCATTTCGAAGCCATATTTGCACCGCCTGGCTGATCAAAATGTCACTTTTAAAAGGTAGAATCAGTGGGCGGAAGTGAAGTCGTCCAGTAGCTTCCATTAGTACTCCCTTTATCGGGAGCTTATGTAGCTTACCGTCGAACAACATGTAAAGCCGTATGGGCCTCACTTGTGATTGACTGTGATATTTTGCTCACTTTTCAGCTACCTACTTTTGACTTAACAAAGGTTAGTTGATTTCCTTCAATAAATAATTACATCTATTATTTCAAAGTAATATAATTCTTAGTATCATGTGCTACATCATTATGGTACTTACAGAGCGTGTATTTTGATTTTCCCTCAGAGTCTGGATAGGTGCAGGCCTTCAGAAATGCATAAAATTATTTGACCAGTCATAAATGGTTACATATTTTCAGTCAGCTCTGTAAAATGACTACGTTGGACCCACTGATTCCTTCCTGGCCTAGATTGTTTTCCTTGATTAGACTGGCTTGGTATTGGCCGATGTGAACCTTGTTCAGAGTCTCTCGAATGATTGCTCACCATAGCTCGAGATTGGCTACTAGCTTGTGGAAGCGGGTTTAAAGAGGCATGTCTATATTGATAAGGCTGTCTCAATCTTTTAGTTTCCTCAACAATGATTTGGTTTCCAACTTGATTTAATAAACCACCCATAGTTATTTTCTTTTTACAGGTCACCAAATAAGACAACTCACCAGCTAACAACCTTTGTTTGAGTGCAGCTATAACCATCTGCTTGAAGTAATCTACCAACCCATCTTTGGTGTTCACAAAATATTAAAGTATAATCTTTTAAATATTCGTTAGGGGGTTGCCAACAATAGATTAATGTATCTTTTCCTTCAAAATATCATCCAGAACATGTCAAAATTATTGATCGATCCCTGTGGTAATCTATTATACCACTTCAAGGAACTATCCTTGAAAGTTTGAGAAAAAGCTCTGCACAACAACTTGTCATCATCATGAAAATTTTAAATTGCTCGAGATGGTTATCCGGGTATTGCCTCCCATCATTTTTACCATCTTTGAAATGTCAAAACACTTAGGCAAATGTCCATAGAGGATTTTTGAAGACAAATACGAATGTCTCCAAATATGTCATTGACTAAACACGTGATCCTCATTAGAAGTAGCAAAGATTCCAGGCTCAGATTGCACAACGAATTGATCAGTTAGCAATCAGTATATGATATGGTCAGCTGACCGCTTCATATTTGTCTGATACTCTTTTTTTTCTTTACACTTTCGTCTATTTTTCTTACCTAAATAATCTTGCTTAATTGCTTATGGTGTTTTTTCGAATGTTTTTTAGCATGTATCTTTCCTTTCATTTTCTAACGACAATGATTGCTACTTAAAGAAGATGAGGAGACTTCTAATTCTGATTCTGTTGTTGAGCCATCAACGGACACCAAAGTGTTGGAATAATGTTTAGATTCTTAATGAGCTATGAGGGACTAGTCATCTTGACCTTGTTTCATATTATATTGGGATTATTATCCGGCTCATCAAATTTTGGATTTTCTGATGGAATTCCACCCCCCTTCCCGCCCCAAATCATTCTCATCCTTTATTTGGGATCTCAATACATCAATATTTGCTCATAATTGATCATGTTTATCTTCCATGAAAAGCCTTTATTAAGTGTTGTTATTCACATGAGACGTATGTACATGCTCATTTTCGACTATAACCTATTCATTTTCAAGAGGAGAGAGGGTGTATATATGCATATAATGATTCGTACTCCAATGAACTCTGAAGGTTAACATTTTAGGTAGGTTTTTTATATTGTTATCCAGGTACCTTACTCTAAGCTCCCATTGTGGTCGTCATTCTGATGTGGTTTAATTTAATTTCATGGGTATTTAGGTAATTTTGTGGTGGTGTAGTAAGTATATGATATATTGTAGAGAGATAATTTAGCTGTTATATTTAATTCTTAGAGAGATAAAGTCTCAAGCACTTCTTACATGTTGTTCCTTAAAGCATTTATGGGATGACTTATACTTACTGGGTCATATAGGTCGGTTCATGGATATGGACCCAACCCAAAACTAGGAAAGACCATTAACCATCATTTATTTATACATTATGCCAAACATAATGAGTAAAGAAGTAGCAAACATATAACTGAGTCAAAAGGTGAAAGTGATGTGTTAGTTAAACATTTATCTTACATCTAAATTCCCCTCCGAAAAAACCTGACCCTATCAATGTTTACCACACTCAATGATTTCCGAACCAATCAATGGTAACAACAGTTTATAAGATATTGATAAAGAAGAAGAAACAAATTGTTTATAGAAGCTCCAAATCCGGAGCTCACATTTGATACTCTTCAAAGATCCATCTCCGATCTACTAATTATATTCTCTCTTTAGCTCCGTTACATTCTCTACCACAGTTATGTCACCTTATTCGAAGTATAAAGAGCAATATATATAACTTTTAGTGATAATATTTATCCTTAATAGAATGCAACAAACTCCTCCGTATAAATAACCATTTATGTTGTAAAACAATATAAATGATTATGGGGTAACAAGTAGATTGATCTAACCCTTGTAACTCACAACTTATACCATTTGTCACACTTAACATCTCAAGTCCAGGCTGTCACATACTTGTCTAGTTTAGATGTTACTTCACCCATAGTACTTCAGACCAAAGCAAAACTTTATTTCTCGTTTAATACCCCTAACCCTCTGACATCTCTCATCTTTACCAGTTATTTCCCTAACCAAAGTAGCAAATTCTAAGATTCATGTGAGATGAACCTTCTTGGTTTGACTACTGACTTCCTCCGTAAAACAGTCAAATCCTTGGATGATATAATTCTGTTATAAGAAGTTGCTTCAACTTAAATAAAGGCTTCTAGATTGAAGCATCCAATACTTTAACTGAAGCAACTGATGCTTTGACAATGTTTAGGCTTATAGAGTCGATGAGTCAATACTGCCTAAGCATATACAATCAAAGTTGTCAATCATTTATGCTTTGTTCAACCAAGTCAAATTTTTATACGAGTATAAATGTGATATATGAGAACATTATATAATATACATGCAAGATATAATATCTTAGTATCTCATACATGCTTCATGCAAGGCCAATCTATAGTATTTTTTGTATGCTACATATGAGATAGTAAGACCTTGTATGTATAAGATACGAGATAAACTATGTCAATTGTACGGATGTGAGAAAATATAATTGTAAGGATTGTATAAGGACATATGGGAGATTCGAGACAGATGATACTGATGTGTCAATAAATGTTTGGAAGAATATTTCGGATCTTGTGCTTGATGTGACTAGAGAAAGAAAGTGTAGAGAGAGAAAGAGAATGTAATAGAATAATATTCATTGTCCCACCTACCAAGAAAGTGGGTCACCTTTTATACTAAAATAAGGTGGACCCGCTAAAATCCTTAGTGGGCTGTTTACATACTTAATGAGGCCCCTTAGTAAATACCATGTTTATAAATTGGTCCCCGAGAGATCCTAAATACATTAATAACTACACCTAGTATCTTTTATTCACAATTAAATCCTCATTATTTATATCGGCAAATTCTACCCTCATCAGATACCACTTCATTTTTTTTAAAATAGTGTTCCCATTACATTTGGTATTGTTGTATATGAAGATGCTAACAATTGGCTGTAGTTTCTTGACAGTTTGCGACCTCATTTATTAGAATGTTAAATCACATTTATTTTAGATCGTCAATTAGGTATCACTAGTGCCTTTTCTGTCTTATTTCCATTTTTTTTATCATGACTATTATATTTTCATCGTGTTGAAAATTTAAGTATGATCTCTATAGTACATGACCAAAGTTTAGGCATACGATTATTTATAGGATTAAACAATGTGCTTATGCTCTAACAGTAGACATGTTTAATAAATTTTTGAAACTGTTTATTTGTGAAAGAGCTCATAAATCTATTGATTTTCTCGATAATTACCTCGTGAAAAATATGGCCAAACATTTTTTATAAGGAAACTATATGGTTGTAAGACATTATCTCCGACCGAATATTTTAACCATCAGATTAAAGATCTATGTAGTCTACCTGCTGTACAATTAATTGATAAGATTATAATTTTACTTATAAGTCAAATTTTACGACTTTATGTGGATGGTCTATGTTCAACCAGTAAATTATGTCTTAAGTATGAAATAATTAAGGTTAATATTGAAGAAGATCATTCGTGGCTAGTTCGTAAGTATTCGACAATTATATACAAAGTTTAATATAAACCTATTATCGTTTTCAATTTACTAGATTTCAAATTTCGTTGTGGTGCTTGGCAGTAAGATTGTTTTCCATATTCTCATGCTTTTGTTGTAATACATACGATTAAGGAAGATCCAATGAGACATGTTGAGCCATTTTATACCGTCAACTGTTACACGTCAACTTACTCTTTTAGTATGCATGCTTTGACTACTTTTAGTGAAGTATCAAGCTCTAAAAATTGCCTGAAATTCTGGCTCCCAACTTAAAACCAAGAGATGGAAGGCCTAAGAAGAAACATATTCCATTTATAGGAGAAATAACAACCCGATTATTAAATTATAGCCGTTGTTCAAAGGTCGGGCATCATCAAAAGTCATGAAAATAAGTTTTTCGATTTCATGTTTACTTTAAGACTTTTGGAATCCTGTAGCTTTCATGCTATAACGTGTTTGTTATTATTTTGTTAATGCGAGACAAGTTATATTTTTGTTTTACTTCATGCGATACCTGTTACAATTAGATGTGAGTCTAGGTTTATAGGTATCCGCGAGATGCAAGACCAAGTAATCATAAGTGTGAGACCAACTTTTAGTATTATGGCAAGATGTGAAACCATCTTTAAGGTTACGACAACGTGTGAGACCAGTTGTACAATTATAAGAAATTGCAAAACATGTTCTAATGATATGGATGAGTGCGAGATAAATTTTAGATGGTATTTGTAAGTGCGAGACACAACTAGTAAAAGGTACAAGAATTGATTTAGTATTACGAAGAGATGCAAGGCCATACTAGTAAGAGGCCCAAGACACATACAAGATGTGTAAGTGTGAGACACAACTAGTAAGAGGTGCCAGAACTACTTTAGTATTATGAAAAGATACGAGAAACTATTAGTAAGAGGTACAAAATACATTATAGACGTGCGAGACTAGGAAATATTCTTAATGCAAGACTTGTAGTACTTACCAGTGAGACCACATATTGTTTTGTTTTGTCTATTGCTTTTTCTCTGGCAGACAATATTGGGTTATAGTTTGTGGATTCTCTATTTTAACGTCTATAATTAGTAATGACCAATGGTTCATTGTAACATCTTTCTGGATGCAAAATGAAATAAACACATAATATGTGTTGTCTCGCATACTGAGTAATACATCATCAATAATATCTGTTTTGTCGTCCTTGTTGATAAGTTAAGTCTGCATTAAGACGAATAATTACAAACAATTTTTGTTTAATAATAGTTTTTTTGTATAATTTTACGTATACTTACTGGTTCATGACGTGCAAGTGGCATATGATAATTTCTCATTAAAACCTTTAAACGATACTTTAACATCTCATTCGACAAACTTCTTATAAATTCAATGGTCAATAACATACTAAACAAAAAGTGCAAGACATGTTATAAAAATATACAAGACATGCTATACAAGTGAAAGACATGGTATACGAAGATGCGAGACGTGTTATACCAATAGACAAGTGCGAGACAAGTGTGATATATGTTATACTAAATGACAATTGTAAGAAAAGTATGAGATATGTTGTACAAGTGCCAGACATTTTATACAAAAATTCGAGATATACTATAGAAATATGTGAGACGTGTTCACTTTTACATGCAAGATACTGCTGAATATGATGTTGAGAGATAATCTTTACCTTATAGTCCAAATGATCTTTGTTTGGTAGCGTCATCACATCACTTACACACAAATTCATTGGTACTTTAATATGATGTTGGGTTATACCATAAAATTGGATTATCTTATTTTTCTCTTATTTGTATCTTAGCCGGTTTGTGGTATTCCTTGACGTCAATAAAGAGATTTGTTCTGGTATCCATCACCCAATCTATTTTATCCATATCTTGCATATGATTCTGAAACTGGATTGGGTAATAGATTAGCCAGTCATTTATGTATTACACTTGTTCTTTCCTTTTTGCAATGTATGAGATAAATGTCAATTACTATGCAATACATGTAAAAAATGAGAGAGAGGTATGAGATATGATTACACATTACCTGTAAGACCAGTTATACACACAGGATAAATGCGAGACATCGATACGTATCATTGAGGTATATATATATATATATATACGAGACTAGTTATATATAAAGGATATATGTGATACAATAAACATAAATGCAAGATAAGACAACATATAAATATCAAGACAAAAGAAAAAATTACATGCGAGACAAGGAAAATGAATACGTGAAACAAAGGAAAAAAGACATGTAAAACAGGGGGAAAATATTGTAAAACTAAGAAAAATGTGATTAAAATCTAGTGTTTTACTATATCCGATATACATTATACATAAGGATATATGTGATATATGTGAGATATTGACACGTCTAATTGAGGCATGTAGATGCAAAACTAGTAATACATGAAAGATATATGCGAGACAACAAACATGAATTCGAGATAAGAGAAAATAAAAATACAAAACAAAGTAAAAAAGAACATGCGAGACAAAGGGAAAAAATACATGGAAAACTAGGAAAAATGTGATTAAACTATAGTGTTTTAGAATCCTATAATATATAACTTGGTAAAACAAATTATTTTAAAAATGTGAATTTAATCTTATTCTACTTAAGATCCACATACATCTTATACTTTATTGGCTGGAGGAACTTAAAATGTTTTTTTTGTCTTTATCTGTTTTCAAGTAAGTCTAACAATATGAGTACCGTCCATGACAGTAGTAACAACAATAATCTAATCAATTTGTTAAAAAAATATTCACATTTTCGTAGGTAACCTGTGTCGTTTCGATATCCTATTGTTCTTTACTTTCAACTGCCTCAACCCTTACTTCATCTTATGAAGTACATGCGTTTTCGGATGATATACTAGCAATAAAAAATGACGATGGTTCTCTTTTACGTGTAAGAGAAGGTAGTTCTTTGAAAATTGGTTGTTGTTGTAGGTTTAATGGTTGGGGTTGTTTAGGTTGTGAAATGACTGGTGAAATCTATGGTATGACAGGAGGAATTAGTAGTGTGTCATAGAGTTCCAAATCTAAAAAATGTAAGTCTAATGTTTTACAGAGGTCTTGTAAGTTCAGAGGGTCATGTAGTTTTGTTATTTTTTTATCTTTATATTTTAGTGACTTTTACCGAATAAAACTTTTCTCATTCTTTGCTTGAGTGGCTTAATTTCCTTTGATATGCAATTTTAAATTAATTTTTTTTATAATGTAAGACTAGTCATAACACAATATAAATACGTGGGACATGTCCTGATAGATGCAAAAAGATGCGAGATAAAACTTGTTACAATATTGATTTATACTAGAATAATAATGATTTAATGGCTAGAAGCGAGGCTATCATTGATGTAACAAGTAATATGCGAGACTAGGAAAAATTTAATACTGAATTAATAGTTAGAGAAGAGACTAGCATTGATGATACAGATGAGATAAGGGCCAGACATGTTATACATACAAGACATGTTATACAAAGATGTTATACATGTTATACCAAAATGTGAAATATATTATACATACGAGACATGTTAATAGTGATTTAATAGTTAGATATGAGACTAAAATTGATGGAATATGCGAGACTATGTATGATTTATTACTAACTTAATCCCTAGATGCAAGACTAACATTAACGGAACATACGAGATTAGACATGACTTAATATTAATTTAATAGTTGAATGCAAGACTAAGATTGATGAAATATGCGACATGTGAGATAAAAAATTGATGGAACATTCGACATGAATTTCTAAATATATGCTTATAATTAAACTTTCTCTGGCTAGTAAACGTTTTTTTTATACTCAACATACCTACATACGTCTGTAATTTACTGAGATCTCGTTGGTAAATTATGTCTTTTACGTTCTACTAACTAATAAAGAGAATTACTCGTTGAGGTAATTTGAGTATTCTTGGATTTAGTTAGAGTGTTTCTCTAGAAGGTAGTTGATGTGTTCTTGGGTTTGGTTAGTGTTCATTTTTTAAAGAATAATTTTCCTATGGTGGTAACATCTTTGTCATTGTTCTCATTATTGTTGCCATGCCTCAAAACCCTAGTTTTTGAAGCTATTTTTTGTCTTACTTGCAATGGCTTATTTGCAATGGTTTTAATACTTGCACACAAGTCTGTCTCTGGTACATTATCTAGGTTCTCAAGTTCATCATCTCTCATATCATACCCAATATCTTCATGTCCACCAAATACTTGTATTTATGCAGCTGTTAGGTTTAATTCTCCCTCCAAAACCTATAAAAGGCTAAACAATTTAGTAACGCTACATGCGAAAAAAAAACATATATATGCGAGATATGGGAAACAAGGAAAACATTATATGGAAAAAATGTATCACAATGATTACATTCTATATATTTTTGTTTAATGATAGCCCAAATTACTTAGTTTTAAAAGCGCAACACATCCAATAGCTCTATCAGGTTTGTTTTTACAACAATTTTGATCTGACCCAAGTAACTTCTCATTGATTTCTTGTGACCAATCATAATTGTTTATTTTTGCAAGGTCTTTAACATAAAATACTGTTATTTTACCCAGTACATCCCATAATACTGAATAGAATAATGTAGCACAAATATAAGATCAATAAAAAACCACATCTTCATAATAGCAATATATTTATCTATTCAATTTTATAAAATACAACACAACATTAAGAAGTAAGTATTAAATACATGAGAGATTACAAAAAATACGCGGACGAGATGAGAGACTATAAAAATACTACATGCGAGACTATTGCAACTACTGTATGCGATGCAAAACTACTTTATAACTAGATACAATACCTACCTTATCTACAATTAGAACATACGATACCAATCTAACTATTAATGCGAGACCAAAGATAAAATCATATATTTATCAAATTATTTATTCTTGGTTTTGATTTATATTCCCAATCTTTCTCGAAGTTTCATAAAAAAGTATGTTTTGACGATCTTTAACTATGCTTCTTCTCTATTACTGTATCTATGTTTGAAGCCCCAATTCATCATTTAAATGAATTTTATTCTCACCGTGATTCAAACCAACTATAGTTTTCACATCTTTGATGGCCATTGTAACATGTTTAGAAGATAATGAAAACGCCATCTTTGACCTTGTATTTTATGATGATTTCAATGATTATGTAATAATGCTTCTTTATGTTTAGATTCTCTTTGTATAAATCACGTGTAACCTTTAAGATGGTATATCATGGTGTTGATTTCAAAACTTCTATGTTTTCAACTCTGATATTATTCTATTTCATCAGATTTATAATGCTAAATAGACCCGTTCTGAAATGACAAGCTTTAATGTATATTTTTTTAATAAGAAAATATGATATAATATTATAGCTGGACCATACATTAAAATGGATAGAAGATGTGAGACAATACATAATTAATATGTGTGAAATGTGCGACCTAATATAATAAATATGTGAGAGATGCGAGACTAGACATAATGAATATGTACGAGATGCGAGACCATATATAACGAACATATAAGAATGTGAGACCAGACATAACAAAATGTTTTACATCTAAACAATACAAGACCATACATAATGATCATGCACGACACGCAAGACATACCAACAAACGCATGCTAAGCACAATTGCATCAAACGCGAGACATTGTATTAACACATATAGAAGATATGAGACATGGTGATTTATGAACTTCGACCTAAATGAACTACCAAATACCCTAAAGTGGACCCTCAAAATAGGAAGCAATAGGATTCATGATCATACATTTGAATCAAATCGCTAACATGCGACACATCAAATACAAAAGAGAGTTTTTTTTTATACTCTCGAACCCGATGGAAAAAATCATAGTATGAACGTATATTTGTGTGCACAACTTAAAAAACAATCTATATTTATCATTTTAAACAGTTTTAACTAATTCTAAACCATACAAGTTACTGAACAAGAATAATACTAATCTAATTATTTTTTGGTTGATTTTTGGGTTTAGCGAGAGGTGCGAGGTTGATCTTCTAGTTTATTTTTATGTTTATAGAGATGCGAGAGGTTAAACTCATCGTTAAATTTGAAATCGGAGCTTGAGTTATGGGAAAGCGGGAGTTTGAGCCTGAGAGGTTGAAAGTTGTGTTTAGAGGTTGTTAGAGAGAGAATAACAAGGTGAAATGGTTTGGAAACTGTAATGAAAAAGTTTTATTTTTGTTGAAAACATCTATTTATAGTTGAAGGATGTTTTTGTTTGATTTTATGGTCCATATAGATATTAGTAACATCAATTTTAAGTACTATTTAGAAATGATATAATTGTATAAGTATTCATTAAGAACTCATCATATATATATATATATATATATAGATTGTTGTTTTTCAAATTATTTTTCTTTTATATTGATTATTTATATACTTGTTTTATTTGTATTTTTGTGTAACATGATAATATTGTTGGTGAGATATAATATTTAAGTGATGATATAATAATTCAAAATATTATTTCATAATAGTATTTCAAATTTTAAAAATATTTTAAAAAATAGAAAATATAATATCGGTTTAAAACAAATTCAAATATGATCTTTTTAAATAAAAATCAAAACATATCTTAGATGATGGACACCAACATGCCATATTTTTTTTAAATAAAATTTCTTTTCAGAGTAAGGTTTATTCGTTAGGTTTGTACAAAAGAAGATAAATCGGTATACTTTTGTTCGGGTCACATTTAATATATATATATATATATATATATATATATATATATATATATATATATATATATATATATATATATATATATATATATATATATATATATATATATAATTATTTGGTGATTGTTAGTCATGGTAGTTTTTTTATAATAAAAATATTTATTATAAAATTGACTATTGAGGGTTAATGTATTATTTTTATAATAAATTATTATGAGCTAGATTTAGAAATCATGGTTATCGATTGTATTTAAATTTTATTTTTTAAATATTAAATTTAAATGATTAAGTAAATTTATAATTAATGATGTCGATATTTTTTGAATACTATAGTTAAGCCAAAGCCAAAATTAGAGTATAAGTAAATAAGGGGTTTGAAGAAAAATATTTTTATAAAAATATCTTTTAATGAACGTGTATTGATAACAATAAAAATCTTTTAGATATTAAAGAGATTATATCATTTTTTTTTTCAAATTATTAGTTTATTATTAATTATGTTTTTGATTAGGTCTTTTGCACTTTAGGTTCTAGAATTTTCGAAGAGCTAATTTATTTTGGAAGCACTATTGAGAACTTTATGAATAACCTCATAGTTCTTGCGTGAGTGACAAAAAATGAATAACTCAAGTCTGACTAAAGTGGTCTTTACATTGGCCGAAACATCAATTGTTTTTGCTGAAGCAGTTACCATCTCTACTGAGACATATTTCGATGTTTGCTGAAGGTTTCTTATGAGGTTGCGTGTGTCTTAAGTTTTGGCTTCATTTTTGAAGTAATTTTGGATTGCTTCAAATTGTTATTGACCATAGTTGAGTAGCCTCATAGTCATTGGTGAATAATGATATCAGGAATATTATGTGTTTTAAAGTATTATTATCGCTTGAACTCTTTTTAAAGTTATTCTTTAACTCATTTTGTTGTGAATGTATTCCAATATCCCTCTCAGCCCGTGACAAATGATGAATGAATAATTATACATATTTCAATATTTTTTTGTAATTATTTTGTTCTGAGGGACTTGATTTATTCATTCGGCTTTGTTTTTTTTAATTTATAAAGTAGCCATTAAAGGCTAAAAATGTATATATATATATATATATATATATATATATATATATATATATTGTTTAGTCAGTCGAGGTTTACAATATCGATTCAGCCGAAGTTGTACTGAGATGAGTTTTTCTAGGCAATATATTTTGTGTTGGTATAATATTTGGACACAATTTTCTTTGTAAGTAGTCAAATTTTTAAAGATGGAAGGTATTTTTAATTTTTAGGTGAACACGCAAGTTGACAACAAAAATGTTGCACGTATAGAAAGTGGGCTCTTTTAACTGCATGAGTGCACACTTATGCGATCATAGTCCTCCAATATTTTTAGATCAAAACCGTTTATTTCATAAGCTAATGCAACTTATAAAATTGAAAATATAAATGGTTCGATTTGAATGACGAGTTTGGATATAAATACCATGTTTCTTCTTGCTCTAGTTTCTTTTCTACAATTTGTCCGTTCTTTATTGCTTCTCTTTTTTCATCCTATTTTTTGAGTTTTTTGAACGTTTCAACTTTTTGTTAGTTTTTTACTTATGTTTTAACAAACTTTTCAGCTTTGTCATATAAATGATAAATAAAATAGGTATTTTGGGAGTTGAATAAATCAAGCCGGTCGTTTAGTAAAAAATAAGAAATTCCAACAGTTTCTCTCTCTTTCTGCTCGTCAATCGGTTAAAAAGAGAAAAAGGTTAGTTGTTACTAGAAAGGAAAAATCTTTAAGACTCGTTATTCCTTTATAATATGTACGTGTTTTTCTTCATGATTTTGCATGTGTGAGTTCATAATCTGTGAAGGTAGTAGTGAGGGTGATTTTACTGGTCCTGAAATGGAAGCCGAGGTAGAAGAAACTTTAATATTGCTTCTTTAAAATATTGAAACCGAGGTTCTTGATGTTTCAAGAAGTGTTGTTCTGAGCAATCTAGGTCGTTGCTAGACTTATTAAAAAAAAGATGACAAATATGAAGAAGACTGCATTTCTCTTAAAAACTAAAAGCCTCAAACAACCCATGTAATATTTTCTAAAATCTTTGTGATTATTGAAAATAAATCGAATATTAAACTGAAGTTTGGTACTTATGAATTATATGGTTGATCCGTAGCTCATGTACATTATATGATCCTCAAGCACCTTATGTTTTACATCCTTTAGTGGATGTTAGGGTTATTGAAGATTCTATTCATTCCTATTCCATTTCCAATCATATTGTTTTTTATAATTTTGTATCCTTATGAGATAATCTGGTTAATTTAGATGCTTTAAGCATGAGACTTCTATATCTTGTTATGTCCAATTTTGTTTAAATCTGATAGAATTACAAGGAAATAAACTCCCAATCTCAAAGGGAAGAATTGAGAAGACTTTATTGGATATCTAAAGCTTAACTTTAAATAAAGGAGGCAAAAATCCCTTGTTATGACTAGGTTAGTCATAAAAAAGATCGTGATATGATTTTAAGTTCTCGAAAGGACAAGGGAAAATGGAATTCTCATGCTCTGGGTTCTTTTTCTTGAATGCGACATTCTCCACTGGTCAAAGAACCACTATTGAGGTTTTTAAGAAAGCTGATAGTGGAGTAGGTGAGGCTATTGAGCTGAAAAATGCTTCAGGTGCTGAGGTTAATATGAATGAGGATGTAATTGTTACCATTGAGACTAATATTGACCCTTTGGTCAATCTAGATCCTCCTATCATTGTTGATGACAAGTCTTAAAATAATTACAATGATATTCTTCAAGTATCTTTCGTCTTAAGTATAATTGTTACATATACTGTGACTTTGGATAAAAATGGTAATCATTTTATTTTGGCCGAATTTGGTACTTTTTCATCATATATTTTATCATTAGACCAAATTATTAAGATTGCGACTCTGTATACTACTATAACGAGTCAACGGACACTTCCTATTCATCTCTCTTCCACAACCTTGCTAAAAGGTACTTCAATTTAAGATTTGAGGCAAAGTGAAGTTTTTTGTTAAGTTTTAATTTTCCATTTAACGATGTGGCATATACATTTATTGTATGTTATCTAGTTTTTAGGTTATCTTTACTGGTTTCACCATGTTTTTTCAAGCCGGCGTTGACCCAATAGTCTATATGTTTTTTTATGGTGAAATGTTATTAAACCTTGAACTGCAGTCCTAAGCTGAAGGGCTAAATAAAAAATGTTTTGCATGATCTTAATTGGGAAGTGCATTTATACATGTCAAATAGAGTTTTTAAGCTTCATACGACACAGAAAATCATCTAAGTGTGGTACGACCAAAATCAAGCAAGGATCTACAACTTGACCCAAATATGATTCATTGACCCCAACTTGGCCTAATGGTCAAATACAACCCAAGCTAGCCTCATGTCAAAGTTCTCAATCAATCATGGTCAGGTACCATTGCACGATCAAAAGTTTAGCCAGGAAGCCAAACAAACATACCAATTATGCCACACACTATAACATGACTAGCTAATCTGACTAAGCTTGCCTCGAGATATGATTAAATCTTGCCTCGAGACTTGGCCAAGCTTGCACGAATAAATCTAAGTAAATTAGCCAAACACACGAAAAACTTACATAACTATGTTACATTGGAAAACTAGAAGAAACTTGGCGAGAAGGCCAAACCTGAGTCCCAAAAACTCAGCCTCGATGGTCGCCTTGGCCACGTGCCCAAGGAAAAAACGACTAGCTCGGCCAGTTTGGCCAGCTTAGCCGAGTTTTCCTCGGGATATGACCAAGGTTGCCTCGACACATGGCCAAGCTTGCCTCAACACATGGACAAGCTTCCCTCGATATATTACCAAACTTGTCTCAATATATTACCAAAATTTCCCTGATGGCCAAAATTGTCTTGATGACCCAAATTATCTCGATGGCCATAAGCGGCCATCTGGTCGCTTAAGTCCAATATGACCAAGATTGGCCCGTTGGAATTAAGCGACCAACTAGTTAGTTAAGGCTTAATTGGTCAAAATTAGCCCGATGTGGAGAAATTATTCTCTTAAAATCTACCTGACGTAGTCAAGCCTTATCTAGTACCTCAGTGCAATCTGAAAGGAGCGGGTAGCCAATTCGTACAATAAGCTTGCAACAAACATGTGTTTGGCACCCCCACGATCATTTTTCAATAAATAATTATTCTTCATCACCCATCCTCTCCCAAGTGTTATCGGAGTGTATGAGAACTGTGTCTGATAATGTATGGAAGTCATGTATGATATTATACGAAAAAGCAGCCTCCAAGGATATCCCTCCGTCTGATGAAGCATCTTGAAAGCCATAAAATGCTGCACCAATGAGGAGACAATAACCAAAGACCCCTCCAAATCAAGACCATTATATAAGAAGATAGTGTTTCATTTGTAATATTAGGTGAAAGATAGAGAGAATAGTAACAATATAAAGATATGTCATTTTGTAATCCACATCATTAGTAAACTAAAGGTGTTCTTCACACATTCATTTCAAGTTCTTCCAATCTATTGATATTAATTTTTATTTATCAAAATTTTGCGAGTATTATAAGTTTAGGTGATTTTTACCTCACCATTTTGGTTATGTTATCGGGAATGAAATGAGTTAACATCTAAATCTACTAAAAATCTCAAATTTATACTTTCGAAATTATGAATCTAAGGTCAGGAAAAATATCCACAACCTGCAACCCACCTCGCCACGAGAGGTAAGCATTAACGATGAGTCAATCCGCCTTGCCGAGTTGGAAAGTCCTTCGCACAAAGAACATCCCATCGCCCATCTATCGCTCCTAAATACGACATCACTTTCATTCTCTCTGACAATGACTAGGGGGTGATGATTCTTTTATTCTGACTAACGAGAGAATTTGTGACCTATCTCAGCAAGTGAGCGAGCTTGTGCAAGTCATTAAGAGCATCGTGACAGCCCCCAAAAGCGACCAAACGACCGTGTCCCCCACCTGACCATTCATGAAAGACTTTCACAGTGTTACCTAGAATGACATGGCCCAAAAGAACAATGAAGCCACCCTGCAATAGCATTCATGAATGATAACATTTTATAATGTTGCATCTACACACTGATCAATTTTTGGCAATAAGAAGGGGTTTGGACTTACTTTATTTAAATCTGTGAAGTTCATACACATTTTCTAGATGTTATTCTTCGTCTTGATCAATATATGGTTAGTTGTTTACATTATATAATTAGATTCTCATATATGTTCTACGGTTGTTAATTTGTCTATTTCTTCAAAGATTGCCTCTTCTTTTTGTTAGGATTAAGATATTATTTCTTGTATAATAGGCCAAAAATTGTTGCTAATCTTCAACCAATGACAAGTGACTTATGTTAGGACTCTTGTTAGGTCTTACATAAATCCATGTAAATATATCTAGGTTATTTTTTTAAAACTTAAATTTTATACTCGGTCGATCTTGAAGGGTTATCCTGCTTCCATGACTACATCTTATACTTCATCCTACAACTGCACCACCCGAGGTCCTTCTATGGGGTCATCCATTTTCTACAAGAAGAACTTGTCATGTTATGGTTTTTATGATTTGAGTGTCAGGGCATATCATTCCCTCAATGGTTACCTCGGTGAAGATGACTATATGACACATCCAAACGGTTTCAAAGACTCTGTGAACCCCACACATGTTTCCAAGTTTCACAAAGTCTTATATGATCTAAAATAAGCTCCACGAGCCTGATACTCTAGACTCCGGGACACAATACTCAACTGGGGGTTAAAAAACTCGAGGGTTGGTAGCTCTATCTTCAATTTTGTATATAAATCTACTATCTTACTTATTCCGGTCTATGTGGATGACATTTTGGTCATCGGTAGTTAAACAGACTGACTAAATCAATTCATCCACAGACTCAATGTCTTTTTTCACTAAAATACATGGGGCCACTCCATTTATTCCTTGGAATAGAAATTCATCGTGATCTCACTGATATATACCTAACACAACATTTGTATATCAAGAATTTACTTGCTACTCAGGGTATCTACATGTCCAAACCGTATCATACTCCCATGGTTGTTGGTGTCCACCTCTCCAATACTTATGGTCTTCCTCTTGCAGACCCTACACCAGAAGCCTGTTAGGAACCCTACAATATCTAACACGTACACGTCCTGATATTACTTTTGTTGTGAACAAGCTTAGCCAATTTCAGCGTCTTAATACAACTCACTCACAAAGTTTAAAGAGAATACTCAGATCGTATCTGGCTCCAGGTAGCTTGGACTTCACATCATCACCTCTAATTTTATGGCTTCTCCGATGCGGACTGGGCAGCTTCTCCTGATGACAGACGCAATGTGAGGACCTACTGTGTATATCTTGGTGACTCCCTCATCTCATGGTCCTCCAAGAAGCAGAATGTTGTTGCTCGATCTTCTACAAAATCTGAATAGAGAGCCCTGGTTAACTTGTCATCTGAATTTCTTTGATTGCTCTCTTCTAACTGAAATACAACTCCCCATCACACCACCGTCTGTTATTTGGTGCGATAATCTTAACACAAGCTCCCTCGCTTCGAATCCCGTATTTCACGCTCAAACAAAGCATATTGAGCTTGATGTTCACTTAATTCGAGACCAAATTCTTTAAGGCTCCCTTCAGATTTTATATGTACCCTCTCGGGACCAGCTTGCTCACTACCTCACCAGACCTTTAACGCATGCTCGATTCTCCTTCTTCACCATAAACTCGGGCTCAGTCATTCGCCCGTTCGTTAGTGGGGATGTAAAAAACACCCAAACTCCACATTTGAAGGGGATCAATGGCGACGACCTCAATGCTCGACGACAAACAACTGAGAGTCTGCTAGGGTTTCGAAATACACCCAACAAACTTACTCTTGTCCAACCCCACACGACACCAAAAGGCAGTGGTCGTTTTGATACAAGCCTTATGTAAGAGCGCAGAGGAAAACCCAATTTCCTAAAACAGGCTTAGCACATATGGAGAAGTCACACACTCAATTGGACTACGTGACACGCATACATAATTTCAAAATGTTGTACAATGCACTATGATTAGCTGTAGTGTGTACAAACAAAATATTCTACCTACAGCTGTAAATAACTGCTTAGGCAATACCATGTACTACACAATCAAATAAGCAACAAAAATTTGTGACCTAAAAACTCTCTCTTCAGCTCCATTTTAACTTAAATCAAATGACTAAACTGGTTTAGCTACAACCATGAGGTTGCACCATTGGATACAGATGTGCAGCCAATCGTGGCTCGACCTGTGCAACTAAAGGCGTAGCCAGAAATAGGTTATGTACTGCCTCAGTTAGATTAAGACATGTTGCATCACTTGGTAAACTCCATGTGAAACCTTGAAGAAGCCTGGCCAGCAGCATAATAGTCATAGAAGTACCTAGTTTAGCCGCAACACATCCACGCCTGCCAGTGCTAAATGTTACAAATCGCATATCTGACTCAGTAAGAACAACTTGGGTGGAATTATTAGCAAAATGTCGTTCTGGCTTAAACCTTAAAGGATCTTCCTAGACTTTAGGGTTGCGACCAAGGTAGACACGACTAATATGGACGTGACTGCCCTTGGGAATGAAATAGCCAGCTAGGGTTGTGTCGGCTAAGGCAACGTGAGGAACAAGGAAAGGTAGAATAGGGTGCAACGGAAAAGCTTCTCTACTACAAGCTTTGACGTAGTTGAGATTAGGGATGTCGGATTCTTGTACAAGTCTGTTCTTTCCTACAACCATGTCAAGTTCTTTAATAGCCTTTTCGAGGATTTTTGGTTGGTTTAGCATTTCTGCCAGTGCCCATTCCACGTTATTTGATGGGTTATCCACTGCTGCTAGCATAATCTCCTACGGTTAACCGGAAAATATATTAGTTTTGTAATGAATGTGGGTCTGAAAATTATGAAATATAATAACTTTGCATGATTATTGATTCTGATAAATATGTATAATAGGGGAAAATTGTGTAAATATTTGTTGCTTTTAATCTCAAACTTTAATTGTGTCCTTTGAATTTGTCCGTTTCTTTTCACATTGTCGTTTCACTTTGTGCTGTCTTTTTGTGTACTCAACTTTGGACTATTTAATAGTCTCTCTATTACCTAATAAATCAGATCTCAGATTTAGCATTATCCCTGTTGTCTCAAAACGGTGTATATTAATCTGTTTTAAGAATAGATTTGGTATCAGAGCATGAAGGTCTTAGCAGACGTATTTGTTTCACTAACGATGGAGGTGAACAAAGGTAAATGAGGTTCGTACGGCCTAAGCTACCCAATGCTAGATAGAAGTAATTATACGGCTTGGGCTATCAAAATGAAAGTTTATATGCAAGCGCAAGGGGTCTGGAATGCAGTAGAGCCAAAAGATCCCAATGTAGCTGTCGAAGAGAAGACAGATAAGATAGCGCTAGCAATGGTGTATCAGACAATTCCCGAAGATGTATTGCTCTCAATTGCGAACAAGGGAACAGCGAAGGACGCCTGGGATATGATAAGAACCTTATGCCAAGGTGCAGATAAAGCAAAGAAGGCACGGATTCAAACCCTAAAATCTGAATTCGAAATGCTGAATATGGGTGACAATGAAAAATTTGAAGATTTTCACATGAGAATGAATAGTCTCGTTACAAATATTCGAGCTTTGGGGGAAACGATGGAAGAATCATACGTCGTAAAGAAACTTCTGCGTGCTGTCCCTGCCAGATTCCTACAGATAACTTCAACACAGGAGCAATTTGGAGACATCGAGAGCATGACTGTCGAAGAAGCTGTGGGTTCACTCAAGGCACATGAAGAACGAGTAAAAGGAAGGACAGAAACGAAGGAGATTCAACTCATGTTGACAGAAGAGGAATGGGCTAAACGAGAAGGAGCCAACAAAAAGCTTCTATTGACGCGTGAAGAATGGCTGAGGCGAAACAATGGTGATAGATCCACAAGGCAGAGAGGCCATTGAAGGTTTGACAAGAGTATTATCAAATGCTTCAACTGTAATATCTATGGTCACTTCGCCTTAGAATGCAGGAAACCAAGGAAACACAAGGAAACACAAGAAGCGGAGGCGAATTTGGCTGCGATGGAAGATGATGAAATGGCCCTACTCTTGGCCAAACATGATAAAGACTCGTCAAAGCTTCTCCTGGATGAGGGAAAACTGCTATCTACTCAATTTCCAAGGCGTGGAGAATGTGCAGGCGAATCAAATGTTTGGTACCTGGACAATGGTGCAAGCAGTCATATGACAGGTTTTAAAGAAAAGTTTGCAGAACTGGATGAGAGTATATCTGGTGTAGTGCGTTTTGGAGATGGTTCAAAAGTCGAGATAAAAGGAAAGGGCACTGTGATATTACTGTGCAAAAATGGAGAAGAAAAGATGCTGCGAGAGGTGTATTATATACCTAGTCTACGTAATAACATCATATCATTGGGACAGATTTCTGAAGAAGGCAATAATGTGGAACTCAAGGGAGAATTTCTGAGGATCTACGACAACAAAGACAGATTATTGATGAAGGTAAAACGATCTGCCAATCGACTTTACAAAAATTTTATCGAGACTAACAAACAGGAATGTCTGATGACTAAAACGGATGACATCACGAGATTGTGGCATGCCCGTCTTGGGCACGTCAATTATCAAGCCATGGCTCTCATGTCTAAGCACCAGATGGTAGAAGGAATGCCCAGGATAATAAAACCAAATATCGTGTGTGATGGGTGCTTAATGGGAAAGCAAACCAGGAAGGTATTTCCAGCCAAATCCAAGTTTAGTGCAAAAAAGGTACTAGAACTTATACATGGTGATCTGTGCGGTCTGATATCTCCAACTACTACCTCTGGATACAGATATTTCTTTTTGTTAGTTGATGACTTTAGCAGGTTTATGTGGGTGTACTTTCTAAAAACTAAGGATGAGGCATTCGAAGCATTCAAAAAGTTTTGTGTATTGGTTGAGAATGGGTCAGAGAAAAGAATCAAGGTGCTGAGAAGTGACAGAGGAGGTGAATTTAATTCTAATGAGTTTAAAGAATACTGTGAGAATGCAGGAATTGAGCGACACCTCACGACACCCTACACTCCGCAACAAAACGGAGTGGTAGAGCGTCGAAACCGAACTATTGTGGAGATGACTAGAAACAGTCTCAAGGAAATGCAATTGCCATCAAAGATGTGGGCTGAAGCAGTCAGAAACTCGGTATACATCCTCAATAGACTACCCACGCGAGCATTGACAGGTAAGACGCCGTATGAAGCATGGACAACAAGGAAACC
Source organism: Limnanthes douglasii subsp. nivea (assembly GCA_036936605.1). Lineage (NCBI taxonomy): Eukaryota > Viridiplantae > Streptophyta > Magnoliopsida > Brassicales > Limnanthaceae > Limnanthes > Limnanthes douglasii. The sequence continues at coordinate 198,397,833 of JAUPFV010000001.1, read as the reverse complement.
GCAAATAAGTCATGTACGGGTCTTTGGGTGCTTATCGTACATGAAAACTCCAAGTGTGCACAACACAAAGCTGGATGATCGCAGTAAAAAGTTAGTTAATCTGGGGAGAGAGCCTGGAACTAAAGGATACCGTTTATATGATCCCAAGGAAGATCGTATACATATAAGCCGTGACGTCATTTTCGAAGAAACGAAGCAATGGCCGTGGAGTATGATTGCAGATAGGGAGGAGACACAAGAGAGTTTTATTGTGGCAAGTATGCCTGAGGTTGATGAAACAGGTCAAGATGAGACCGAAATCGTGGAGTATGGTGATGACAACCATAGTGGCAATAACACCCAGACGTCAACACCACAGTCGCGGGCTTCTGAGTATTCTCAGTCCTCTATTGGATATGACAACTACAGTAACACTCAGGTATCCACTCCACATTCTCAGTCGTCTGCTTCTAGAATCAATCGAGATAATTACGATGATAGCACAGAGCCAAAAAGATTCAGACCTTTGAGTGAAATTTACAATGTCACAGAATAAATAGAGCTTGATGAAGAAGAATTGTGGCTCATGGGGGTAGATGAACCTGTCAATTATACACAGGCAGCAAAAGATGTCAACTGGAGGCAAGCAATGAGGCAGGAGATGGATTCTATTGAGGCAAATGATACATGGAAATTGACGAGTCTACCACATGGACAGAAGATCATAGGTCTGAAATGGATCTATAAATTAAAAAGGGATGCTAACGGGAAGGTGGTAAAATACAAGGCACGCCTCGTAGCAAAGGGTTATGTACAAGAACATGGCATTGATTTTGATGAAGTATACGTACCAGTTACTCGGTTGGAGACAGTGAGGTTGCTATTAGCTTTGGCAGCTAAAAATCAATGGGAAGTGCACCATCTCGACGTAAAGACGGCCTTCTTGAATGGAGATATAGTGGAAGATGTATACGTTGCCCAACCATAGGGATTTGAAAGAAAGGGACAAGAGCACCTAGTGTAAAAATTGTCTAAAGCTTTGTATGGACTTCGCCAGACGCCTCGTGCTTGGTACGCCAAACTAAATTCATGTCTTATAAAGCTTGGATTTACTCGTTGTCCATACGAGCATGCTGTATACACAAGGAAGGAGGGAGAAAATAGTTTGGTTATTGCAGTATACGTAGATGACATTCTAGTAACAGGCACGAGTGTCTTAGCAATCAAGGATTTCAAGAACCAGATGAAGCTTCAGTTCGAGATGAGCGACATAGGAAAGCTCAGCTACTACTTGGGAATGGAAGTTGAACAAGGAGAAGGATATATCGAATTAAAACAAGCAAGTTATGCACGAAAAATTCTGGAAAATGCAGGCATGGCAGATTGTAATCCGACGAAGTATCCAATGGATCCAAAGGAACAGCTTGATCGAGACGAGACAGGAAAGTTAGTCAATGCTACCGACTACAAGAGTATGGTAGGGGGTCTACGATACTTGGTTCATACGCGACCAGATATCGCATACTCAGTGGGAATAGTCAGCCGATATATGGAAAAACCCACAAAAGGCACCAGGATGCAGTGAAAAGAATACTCAGGTACGTTAAGGGAACTATACAACACGGGTTGGTGTATACAAAGAATAGTGGCAATAATGTGTTAACTGGGTTTTCAGACAGTGACTTGGATGGACAAATTGAAGATAGAAAGAGCACATGAGGAGTAGTTTTTTACTTGAATGAGAGTATTATCACGTGGGTCTCACAAAAACAGAAGTGTGTTGCTCTATCATCGTGTGAAGCTGAATTCATGGCTGCTATCGTAGCAGCTTGCCAAGGTATTTGGCTTAGAAATACTCTTAGGTAGATAACACATGAAGCTGTTGGCCCAGTGATTTTATGCATAGATAATCGATCTGCAATCGACCTGGCTAAGAATCCTATGTTCCATGGTAGAAGCAAGCATATCGACATAAGGTTTCACTTTATCAGGGAATGCGTAGAGCGAGGAGAAGTAGTCTTGAAACATGTTTGCAGCAACGATCAAAGAGCAGATATTTTGACAAAGGGGCTAGCTACGGTCAAGTTTGAAAACATGAGGAAACTATTGGGAGTCAAAAACTTGAGTAAACGAGGTTGAGATTAGGAGGGAGAGTGTTGCATTTAATCTCAAACTTTAATTGTGTCCTTTGAATTTGTCCGTTTCTTTTCACATTGTCGTTTCACTTTGTGCTGTCTTTTTGTGTACTCAACTTTGGACTATTTAATAGTCTCTCTATTACCTAATAAATCAGATCTCAGATTTAGCATTATCCCTGTTGTCTCAAAACGGTGTATATTAATCTGTTTTAAGATTAGAATATTAATTCTCACTTTGGTTTGTGCTTTGATCTCTTCTGGTGTCAACAAAGGATTCCCATCGGTATCTTTCAATGTAATGAGAATATCAAGCCAATCTTCAACTTCCTCTTCTGTCTTCTCTCCACTTATCCTCCATTGTTGAATTCTTTTATTTATAATAGGCTCATGAAATTTATTGATAGTGTCACTTGCCTTTTTCACCAACTTTTCGCGCCCATCCAAATCAAGGGAGCCTTCTAACCATGGAAGGTAATCGGAGATACAAAAGGCATAGATATATTCCAAACCGCTTAAGACAGCCTCAACATGCTCCAATTCCATGGCTCCTGGCCCTCCATCTGGCATTGCCTCCCCGAAATATCTCTTGTTAAACATCAACCTGTAAAATTATAAGTAAAAACTTGTAGAATGATTGGCTACCTAGAAACCATAAGCCAAAACTATTTAGTAAAATGTCCTCTGAGTATCTTGAAAACTTGAGTTCCAAGTGTGAATTGTGTGTCTTCTTATTAGGTAATGGCTTATTAGCAAACCTTCTTGTCACGCTGGCGGAATAGTGCCTTGTCAATGTGAGAAATACTCTACAGATTTCTTACTTAACTTATTTAACCATGAAATTAAATCATCCTGTAATAATGCGGAATAAATAACTTACAGGATGTAGACATTCTTTGATCTTCAGATTCCTGACTTGAAGCGGATGATCCGTGATCCTTTGCTAGGTTATCGATTCTTCTAAGAGATGACAACCAAAACACACTTTTGTAATTGATTCGAAGGAAGAATCAATTTGTTTTTCTTAAAGGATTTTTCTCTCTGTATTTTATCTCGTATCTTTTAAGAATGATGAACTCATTCTTATATAGAACTGGATTGAGAAAACGGTTCTTCTCTTTTAACCGTTTGTAACTTCCAGACGGTTACTTAATGAAGACCAGTCCTTATTAAATTGCCACCCTTAGGGACCATAACCTGGTATTATTTTGTTTTACAAAATAACCCCAAAACTTTACATTTTGCTTAAGTTGTTTATTTCCGAATCCAATCCTTCACAGTATTCAGACTTAAACCTGGTATCTATACAATTACCTCCATGATACATATTTTATCTACTAGCCCGTTCTTTTCTTTATGATTACTTTTATTGGACTAATATTAACGATAGTTCGGTACATCGATAAGATATGTGACGGTCCAACTTAATGGAGAAATTCCAACAATCTCCCACTTGGATCATCATATGCTACTATAGGATGCATCCACTTAATGGACGTTCTTAATTTCTATCGTCACATAGATAACCTTAACAATCCCGTAAATGACCATTAACGACATAGGACTAAAGTCATCATCAATGCATTTCAAGCCGCAAATAGATGCATCAGTAATCACAATATCGCAACAATCAACTACATGGATCTATCATGATGCATAGCATAAGAATAATATGAAATGTAATCTTACATATCTATTCTTAACTAGTCCCACTTAATTGGAGGTCTACTTACAGCAGAGTACGAATAATAAAAAACAAGAGCACACTAAAAACTTATATATAAATATGTTTGCATTAATGACCTTAAGTTCGCGAATATCATAATACAAACAAATTTAATAGCTTAATACAAACTCCCACTGAAACTAATAATCCTCTAAGTACACAACACCCATGTTAATGGTGTGTTCAATAAAAACTTTAGGTACTAATGCCTTCGTAAGAGGATCTGCTAACATTGAGTTTGTCCCTATGTGCTCCACACTAATTTGACCACTCTGTACTCTCTCTTTAACAGACAGGAACTTAATATCTACATGTTTGGACTTAACCGAGCTTCTGTTACTGTTTGAATACTGAACTGTCGAGTTATTGTCACGATATAATCTAAGGGGTTTTTCTATCCCTTCTACGATTCGCAGTCCCGTGACAAAATTTCGCAGCCAAAGCGCCTGATTGGATGCCTCGAAACAAGCAACAAATTCCGCAGCCATAGTGGAAGATGCAATGAGTGTTTGTTTAACACTCTTCCATGATATTGCACCTCCCGCTAAAAGGAATATAATGCCTGAGGTTGAACGACGAGAATCCTCACATCCAGCGAAATCTGAGTCGGAATACCATATGACCTCCAGTTTATCCGACTTCTTATATGTTAACCTGTGATGTTTTGTTTGTTGCAAATACCGGAGAACTCTTTTGACTGCTTTCCAGTGTTCCATCCCCGGATTACTTACGTATCTCCCTAACACACCCACCACAAAAGCAATATCTGGCCGTGTACAAACTTGAGCATACATCAGACTTCCAACAGCCGAAGCATATGGAACCTTTTGCATTTCCTCAATCTCAAGTTTTGTCTTTGGGCATTGCTTAAGGCTAAACTTTTCACCTTTTGATATAGGGGTTTCCTTTCCTTTTCTGTTAGCCATCCCGTAACGTTGTAACATACTCTCAATATACGCCTTTTGTGATAAACTCAAAATTCCATGGGATCGATTCCTATGAATTTGAATTCCTAACACAAATGATGCATCACCAAGATCTTTCATATCGAATTTGTCTGAAAGAAATTTCTTGGTCGTATGTAACAATTCCTTATCGTTCGTGGCCAATAATATGTCATCAACATACAGCACTAGAAATATGAATTTACTCCCACTGAACTTTTGATACACACAATCCTCCACTGAATTTATCTCGAAACCAAATGAGACAATAACTTCAAGGAATTCGTGATACCACTGTCGAGACGCTTGCTTGAGACCATAATTAGATTTCTTCAATTTACATACCGTCGACTTTGGATCACCAGAGACAAAGTTTTCAGGTTGTAACATATAGATCGTTTTCTCAATGTCTCCATTAAGAAAAGCGGTCTTTACATCCATTTGATGGAGCTCAAGGTCGAAGTGTGCAACTAATGCCATGATTGTCCGAAAAGAATCCTTCGAAGAAACTGGAGAGAAGGTTTCTTTAAAGTCAATCCCTTCACGTTGAGTAAAACCCTTAGCTACAAGTCGCGCTTTATGCCTCTCCACATTAACCTTAGAATCCCGTTTGGTTTTAAAAATCCATTTACAACCAATCGGCTTCTTTCCCTCAGGTAATGGAACAAGCTCCCATACCGCGTTATCTTGCATTGATTTAAACTCTTCGTTCATTGCTTTAATCCATAAGTGAGAATCAGAACTTTTCATGGCTTCACGAACACTTAAAGGATCATTTTCTGTTGAACCATAAAATTCTTCATGTTCTTGAAGATACACTATATAGTCTGAAGATATAACGCTCTTTCTTTCTCTAGTAGATCTACGCAAAGGCATAATTTCTTCATTTTGCACTTGAACTTCTTGAGGAGATAGAGTTTGTTCTTCTTGAACAACTTCATTTTGCTCCATTGGAACAACATCCATAGGAGGAAGATTAACATCATCTTGAGTATCTATATGTTCTAACAAATCTGAAGTGATGATTGGCCTTTTAATTACCATATCATCATCTGACACTATAATATCATTGTTAGAACCTTCATGAATCTCTATTGATTCTTCCTCAAAATGAACGTTCGTTACTAAATTCTTCCCCCTCAAACTCTATATCCTCAAAGAATTTCGCTGTACCCGTCTCAAATATATTCTTTGTGGAGGGATCATAAAATTTAAAACCCCTACTGTGCTCGGGATATCCGATGAAATAACTACTAACCGTTTTGGAGTCCAATTTCTTTTCATTCGGCCTATAAGGCTTCGCTTCAGCTGGACATCCCCAAACATGTAAATGTTTTAAACTAGGTTTACGCCCAGTCCAAAGTTCATACGGTGTTTTAGTAGTTGCTTTCGTCGGAACTCTATTAAGTAGGTAGGTCGCACATTTTATTGCTTCTCCCCAGAGTGATATAGGTAATATTGAATGACTAATCATACTTCTTACCATATCCTTCAATATACGGTTTCGTCTCTCAGATACTCCATTCATGTTGGGCGAACCCGACATTGTATACTGAGGGACTATGCCACACTCTTCTAGGAACTTTGCAAACGGTTCATGACGTTGTTCACCTGAACCATCATATCTCCCGTAGTATTCACCACCACGGTCCGATCTGACGCACTTAATGTCTTTACCAAGTTGTTTTTCAACTTGAGTCTTAAAGACTTTGAACTTGTCAATGGCCTCTGATTTTTTGTGAATGAGATATAGATACCCATATCGTGAAAAGTCGTCAATGAAAGATACAAAATATCGTTGGCCGTTCCATGATGCTGTAGGGAACGGACCGCAAATGTCTGTATGTATCAAATCCAAGACCCCTTTCGCTCTGTATGCATCTAATCGTTTTACTTTGGTATGTTTTCCTTTTATACATTCAACGCAAACGTTGAAGTCCGAAAAATCCAGTTCACTTAATAAACCTTCTCGAACAAGTTTTCAATTCTATTTCTAGAAATGTGACCTAATCGCTTGTGCCAAAGTTTTGCTGATTTTTCCATTTTACAATTTAGTTTTCCAGGTATATCTACAGTCATTATCTCTTTGTGATCCTTTATAGTATCCAATAAATACAAGTTATCATTTGCTATTAACTTTCCAGAACCAACAACATTACCATGTAAATAAAGACATAAACTTTCATTTCCAAATAGACAAGAATAACTTAATTTGTCCAACAACGGAAAAGAAATTAGGTTCCTTCGAAAAGAAGGTACATACAATACGTCTTTTAAATACAAAAAATGTCCACTGGTAAGCAACAAACGAAAATCACAAATAGAATGAACTAAACACGAACTGCCATCAGCTGTATAGATGGATGTTTCACCATCACTCAGGCTTCGGTTTCTTATCATACCCTGCAAAGAAATACAAACATGAGTTGTTGCTGCTGTATCAACCCACAAAGTATTTCTCGGCACTGAAACTAAATTGATCTGAGAATAGACCATAGAAGTGAAAATACCTTTCGCTTTCATCATAGCCCTCTATTTTTCACATTCTTTCTTAAAGTGCCCCGTTTTCTTACAATGGAAGCAACGCCCTTTACCAGACGTACCATTATGCTTCTTTTGTCCCGAACCGGATGCATGTGCATCTGAACCTTCATACTTTCTCTTAATTCCCTTATCCACTTGAGCTTTCACCATTTGCACTTCTGGATGTTCTTGCTTCATCATTTCCTCCTTTTGCGCTGCCTGAGAGATGAGCTCGTTGAGAGTCCATTTCTCGCGCTGACAGTTATAAGAAGTTTCAAAGTTCTTATACTGAGGAGGGAAAGAGTGAAAAGCAAAGCTTACCACAACATCTTCGGGAAGGTCAATCTTAAGTGCTTTCAGTTTGGAAGCGATGTTTGACATTTCCAAGATGTGCTCACGAACAGTCCCTTTGCCACGATATTTCATAGAGGCTAGCTTAATAAGCAGCGTCTTAATCTCTACTTTATCGTTCTTGGCAAAACATTTCTCTACCTCTTCGAGAAATATTTTCGCATTAGTGATCTCAGGTGGAACTGCACCACAGAATGCTAATGGAATTGCTTGCTTCATGATCCATAGACTTATCCTGTTCGACTTTTCCCACGCCTCTGACTCTTTCTTCTCCGTAGGAGAACTGTCATCAGTCAGAGGTTTAGGTTCATCGACCCTTAATGCTAAGTCGTAATCATGGCACATCAAGTGCAGCAACATATCTTCTTTCCACAGCTCAAAGTTGCTCCCATTAAGTATGGGTGCCTTTTTGCCTTCCGGGTTATAGAAATACGAATTTGCTAACATAACAAACAACAAACTATAATTAGCCAAAAACATCACTTAACATATAATCTCCATAGTATTTAACAAATAAACATAGCATAATAAAACATACTCTTACAACATCAATAAGATACCTTTGGGAAAGCATATTAATTTGTATATGTATGAGTTTGAGCATAATTAATGTTGATCTTACTAATTGACTTAAGTAAGAAAATCTTCCTTTGGGCCGATTTTCCTAGTTCAATTTTCTTAATGATCAATTCACAAATAACTATCTCGTGTCTAAGATTAACTATGTCAAACCTTAAACTTCCTTTGGGCCGGTTAAAATTTACATACTTGTCAATCAAAGACTTGTCAAAACTCTAAAATAATTAATTTAGCAATAGGGATCACTTTGGCGATATATTGAATCATTAATTATTTACCGAAGTTCGGACAACTTAAAACATGCTAATTATTTCGAAAAATACTATACGACTATCTTACTTAATGTCCAAACTATTTCGTAGTCTATGTATAAATTTAATCAAATTAAATTTACACTTTAAATTTATTATATTATAATATACCTGTAATTATATTAGGATACAATTCTTAATATATATTATAATATAACACTTATATATATATAAATATGTCTTTAAATCTTTATATATATAATAATTTTTAATTATATAATATAATTCTTTAGTTATAATATGCAATTGCTCTCTGCTTTAACTTATTATTTAAGTATAGTCAGTCACTTCTTTTACATATTTAACTGTGCCGTACATGTACATGACTTCTGAAAGTAACTGTCACATACATGACTTCTGAAAGTAACTGTCACATACACGACTTTCGAAGGTAAAGAAACCACACAACTTACGAAAATAAAGGAACCACACAACTTACGAAAATAAAGGAACTGAAGCTCACAACTTCAAAAAATAAAGGAGCACTTATAACTTTATATAATATAATCTTATAATAATTCACTTATAACTTTATATAATATATAAGCAAACTTAATACTGCACGTATATTTCGCTTATTCTTTAGGCGAAAGGCGAATGTGACAGTTACTAATAAAATTATATAATATATAATTTTATTAATAACTTCAAATTTTAATTTAATTATATTAATTATAGTAGCCGCATACGACATCTTTTAACTGCATATATAATTATACCACCATAATTGTTTAATTGTTTGTGTAATTTCCGATAACCGACATCATATCTAATATATATGATCTAATTTTATAATCTGAAAAACTAAGAATTTAATTTCATGGTGGCTCTCATACCACTTGTGAGAAATACTCTACGGATTTCTTACTTAACTTATTTAACCATGAAATTAAATCATCCCATAATAATGCGGAATAAATAACTTACAGGATGTAGACATTCTTTGATCTTCAGATTCCTGACTTGAAGCGGATGATCCGTGATCCTTTGCTAGGTTATCGATTCTTCTAAGAGATGGCAACCAAAACACACTTTTGTAATTGATTCGAAGGAAGAATCAATTTGTTTTTCTTAAAGGATTTTTCTCTCTGTATTTTATCACGTATCTTTTAAGAATGATGAACTCATTCTTATATAGAACTGAAGTGAGAATACAGTTCTTCTATTTTAACCGTTTGTAACTTCAAGACGGTTACTTAATGAAGACCAGTCCTTATTAAATTGCCACCCTTAGGGACCATAACCCGGTATTATTTTGTTTTACAAAATAACCCAAAAACTTTACATTTTGCTTAAGTTGTTTATTTCTGAATCCAATCCTTCACAGTATTCGGAATTAAACCTGGTATCTATACAATTACCTCCATGATACATATTTTATCTACTAGTCCGTTCTTTTCTTTATAATTACTTTTATTGGACTAATATTAACGATAGTTCGGTACATCGATAAGATATGTGACGGTCCAACTTAATGGAGAAATTCCAACAGTCACCCCTCTGACGTCTACAGAATTAGAGTTTTTTACGTGTGATAGACATATGCGAGCAGATTATCAGCCTCCTCATCTCGTCTAGCATTAAGCCAGTGAAGCACAGCAGGAGAGTTTAAGTCAGAAACCAATATTCTTCTCATTTTCTTCCATTGATCACCATAGGGTGTAAGTATGGAGGTTTTATAAGCATGGGTTATAGTTTTTGCCGCAAATGATTCGGTTCTTGATGCAAAAACTGCATCCTTTTCTTTCAAGACTTCTCGTGCAATCTCATCACTTGTCACCGCGATAACGTGGACCTTGCCAAAGGGAATGCATGCTATCTCTGTATCCATTTCGTTCAAAACACTATGGATCCACCAAAATGTAAGTCTATTTATGAGCATTTCAGGAATGTTTCCGATTATAGGCCATGGACGAGGACTAGGAGGAAGAGAAGGTAATGACATGCCATTTTTCCGGTTGAGTCTCGTTTTTTTTATTATCATCATGATCACTAAAGCCGCAACCACGGTGACAATATATGATAGTCAGCGTCATTTATTCAAACAAGAAATTCTCACTTGAAATATTACAATTTTCGTAAAGAATCAGAGTCTCATGTTTGATCTAGAAAAGCGTAAACTCATGCTTTCCACGTCCCTATGTATATATATACTATATTGTTTTCCTTCACAACTATACTATACAAAAAAAGGACCGCAGTTGGACATACTTTCTTTTTTTATTGTCGAATCATCCAAACAATTACAAATTTATTGTTAGTGGAATAACCTTAATTTCGCTATGTTTTTAAACTCTTGTAATATTCAAATTTTTTTCGACCACAAATCCAACTCAAGTTCCATTATTCATCCACGTTACCTCACCAAATTGAACAAGGATTTGATTCGTTTGATTAACCTAAATACCAAATCCACATGATTTTGAAAAATTATACTAATATTTATTTGTTTAAAGTAACAATATCATCCTCTACTGACTCAAAATATTTTAATTTTAGGAAATTAAAAGTAACAATATCATACTCCACTAACTCAAAATATTTTAATTTTGGGAAATTAAAAGTAACAATATCATACTCCACAAACTCAAAAATATCCATTTAACTCAAACGACGGTGAGTTTTGTGGTTGTGGGTTACTTAGTATGACTCACATTGTTTGGATTCTCCGAAGCTGGTTAGAAGATTCAACAAGTATAGTTACTATGGGGTGAGTTTGATTTAGATATACTTTGTCAATTCTCGTTTTGGTTTTGTTGATTGTTAAATATTTCATCTGAATCATGATTTGGAGAGAGGATGGCATTGTCATCATTTTAGGTGGACTGATCTCCAAATTAACAATAAATCAAATTACGTATAATGGAATATTAAATAAGGATGCAAGATTGGAAATATAATGTTAAAAAAAGGATGATATTAGAGTTCCTAGTTTTTGTTAGTGTCTATCTGTTATTGTTTTTTTTTTCATTTTGTTGTTGTGTTTAATGATTGAATCACAACTAGTATTGAGTCACTTTTGTAATCAGTTATGCTTATAGTTTTTGTAAGGGGTGTAATGGTCGCTAGTTGAATGAATCAACTCAATTAGTCATTGTATGTAATGCTTATTGTAGTCGTGTATTTAATGTATTTTGCAAGTTGTGGCATTGTTTTCTTTTCTAGTTGAAGAACAATATTTCATCACAACAAGTTAATAATGTAGGATTATATGGTACTGTTAGGTAATATTAAGTTGAATGGATTTGAAAGTGAATTACTAGGTTAACAAATGTACAATTTACTTGATATCAAACCAACAGTACAGATCAAATAATTTGATTTACTCGATTTTTATTTTAATTGAGTTAAATACAATTAAAATGAATCGCGTGCATACAAAAAGATACCAACCATGGCATAAAAATGAACATTATATAACCATAAACTTATACAAAATATGACCACCCAACAAGTACCAAGAATAAATAAAGACACACAAACTATTTATGAACTAATCACGCACCCAACAAGTAAGAACAAAGCACCATAAAACATACACTAAATAAAAAACTCAACTAAATATGTTCACCAAGCAAGTACAAAAGGGAAAACAAATACCCTAATATCTACCAAACAAGCACCCAAAAAGAACAAAACAAACACTAAATAAATGAGGCAACTAAATTAGCACAAAACATGCACGAAACACGCTTAACCAAAACAACACACAAAAAATAAGCACGAAACATCAACTAATTATGATCACAAACATCACAAACATCAACTAAATGAGACAACTAAATATGAATTAAACACAATAACAAATATCTGTCTTGCACAAACTAAGTAAGACAAACCAACACAAATAATTAATAAAAAGTTCTTAACAAGTTATTAATCTTCAAATCATCATCAATTCATATAATGAATATAATAAACCAACATTGCTGGTTCAAAAACAAATCATAGACCAATATTGTTACAATGATAAACAAGTCAAACTTATTACAACAACCAACAACATAGTTCATTAAGGTTAACAACTGGTTCATAAGAAAAAACTAAAGTTTAAGGTATAACGAACTTCATTTGCGACTCATTAATATTGACTATGGTATTATCACTACCTGCAAACAATGATTGAGATAGTATAATTGCAACGATATAGTTGCCTGAGTTGCCAAAAGATAAAAAAGAAGTTGCTGCTCTTGAACAAACAATACCATGTAATACAACAAAAGAAAATTGTTGTGCATCATAGTTTTTACCACGTAACCTTACTTTTTATATATTTCCTAACCAATTTTTTTATTAAGTTTTTTCTTCTTATTTTTTTAAATTTTGGTTTGCAACTTTTCACTATTTTATATTTTTAGTTCTTATCCAAAAGTTATCAAGAGAAATGATGCAATTTTGAGAGGGAAATATAGATATTCCAACCTAATATATAAATTATAAAATAAAGTCAATATTTTTATGCACATCTTGGAGAATATCTCTAAAAAACTTTAATGGTAAAATTAAGAATCTTATAAAGAGGATAATATTTTTCTCTTTCACATGTTTAGCACATGAGTTGTCTTCTCTATCAATATAGTGGATAATGATATCCTCCATACACTCAATAAATAAAAAGTATAAATATTAACACGATTTTTAATATTGATAGTTTACTAAAAGACCACACTTACATTTGATATCTATATTTTAACTGTTGAAGTTGTTATGAGTTGTACACCATATGAGATATCTTTCATTCTTGTACTTTTACGTCTTTATCAAACTATATTAACCATCAAATTTGTCATGGGTTCGAAGGCTATTTCATATACCCATTAATGGGGTTGATCGTATGAGTATAAATGTTGTGTTGTGGCCGAAAACCATGTGGACACGTAACCAATGGAATTATATTAGTATACTATATAGCTATAAAAATATAGACACATGACATCCCTAACAATTACGATTTCCTAAACATACATACAAATGTATCTAAACCAACCATAAATTGGCTCTTTCAGTTTACTACTTGATATTACAAGCCTCATTTTTTTAATCCATACACCATATTGTTGATAGCACTAGTCAATTTGTTTGGATCGTAGAACATACCTGTTGATCTCACTTAATGATTTATTTTTTCTTCTCAACCATGTCTCTAATAATTTGTTCTTTAATATATTCTAATAAACTAATAATTCATTTGGCTATGTACAATATGATAATTTAATTAAATGTTTAAGTTAAATGACTAGTTCCAATATACAATTAGTTTAAATATAGTCGGAGTCATTGTACATTGTGAGTGAGGTCTTTCTTGTAGAAAATCACACACGATCTGATTATGTTTCCTCATCTCTGACATATTATATTTGATTTTTTTAATAAACGTCAACTTGACACATGCCGGAAACAAATTGTGAACATCCTTAATGAGGAAAGTCTTCTTCAAGTTAACATACATATGTTTTGCATATAACATGTGCTCTAAATTTAGGAACAACTTTTAAATGTTGGAACAATACAATTTTACTCATCATACAACCAAGTAAAATTCTCTAATTTTGGATATTAATGTTATCTCCAAGAAGTTGTATAAACCATCTCTAACTGTCTTTATTATACGACTTCATAACTACCAAAGCCGAATGATATATTTAGTCATTACAATCCATTGTAAATGATAGTAAAATTATCCTACAAATGCTCATTTAAAAACATATCCCTCCAAGACTAGTACATGTCTACAACTAGCACCACACCTTTTTTTAGAGAAACTAAACACACAAAAGTTCTTTTGAAAACAATTTTTTAACATTTAATAATCAATGTGGACCTTGAATTTGTCCTTATAATCTTATGAATATATTATCCTAACTTGCGGTATTGAATATTGTTATCTTATAAAATCAAATTTAGTGTCCTCAAATTTTATTTGTAATCCTTACATATACTAATATTCACCAAGTATTTTATGCTAACATCAATAATTAGGCTTTTAATTATGGGTCAAATTGACACCTATTCAGGTAGCTTTTTGCAAGCCATCGACTATTAATATTTTTGTTATGATTAGTTGACACGTATTAGTATATATCATTGAATGTTTTAATCCTTTATACAGGTGTGTAGCCTTTGCATGAGGCATATATATACAAGTGTAGTTTTATGAGCACACTTGAATTTGTATTTCAACTTGTCTTTTTTTACGACTTTGATATTATGTCTTTGTTTAGTGATATATTTTCTAGCATTGTATTCAAACTATTTATAAGAAGTGAAAACAAAATTTCTAACTAAAAAAACCTTAATTCAGTTGGAGGCTTGAACCTTTTTTACTTAAGGTTTTTTCCTTTATACACGAATATTTTTCAAATTCTTCGGGAGTGGTTGATTGTTACTACTAACTTACTTCTCTCCACTGTTGGTATCACTCTCAATATCTTTATTTTTATACCAACCACTCTCAATATCACTATGTCTTTAGAAAATGAACATACTTTATATACTATCAATATCGTTACAATCGTGAACAGTTATGATTGGTTGTTCCATAAAGGCATTAAATTATATATATATATATATATATATATATATATATATGTCAATATCAACAAAACACGACTCCTTAAATTTTAATTTTGTAAATCTAGAACATCATCGCCCTCTATATTTATAGTACATTGAAGATCAAAATCATATATATTTGAAGTTTCCCTAACATCCCCAGCCTTCACATTTGAAATATCCGCAACATCCTCACCCTTCCCATCACCACCCTCTAATTTTTTAGCATCATGAACATCATCGTATTTCACATTCGTAGTATCATTAACATCCCCCATCACCATAAACACCAACCTATACTTTATACATTCTACATCACCATTTTATTCATCTTAACCTTGAACATCACCATCATCTCTTATAATAATGCTGTTATTTCCAACAACATCGACAATTGATATTTTAAAAGAAGGTCTACTGTTTCTCTAATTTGTATACGATACGATTGTAGAACACTATCATACTCTATTATCGTACATGAATCATTCACCCCTGTAAGCTTATATGCAAAACTAAGGTACCCTCCCACATGAAACCTTCTATAGTTGTAAGCCCATATATATCATATAGTTTTAAAATACCGGATTTATCGGGTTTTATAAAATTAATAGTGGTTGATCCATTTCCTTTTTATTTATTCATTGTTTTATCCATTAATTTATCGTCATAATATTAATTGACGATGAATAAGTGTTTGTTTAATCCCCAAATAAAAACACAGGAACAAATTTAAATATAAATTACATATAAACTAATAAACTATATAAATAAAGTTTTAAAATATCTATCATATATACAAATCCATAATTGTTTTGTAGTAAACTAATACAAGTACCGTGAAAAAATAAAGTACCTTACTATAATAGCAGGGCGCTTTACTTCTTAGCCAATATTTTGCCATCAATGACCTAATGGTATACTAAATTTCACAAATTTTAATTTGGTACCAAGCTAACTTGTAATATATCTTACCGATCTTATATCATAACACATGTATACAAGACAACTGATTCAACAAATGAGTATAATGTTTAATAATAACATGATTAACAACATTAGTAATACATCATTTCATAAACACCACAACCAAATGTCAGAGTCATAAACACAAAGTCGATTTAGAGAAAAATCATTACATAAATACTAAAGTAATATTAACCATCACAAGTTCACAAAATTAACAAGAACTTACCTTTGTATAGATCATAAGTCATTTGGAGAAGATACAAATGAATATTGTGTAAGTTAAATATAGATTTAAGAATATATATATATATATATATATAGAAGATGTGAACATATTTTGTATCATGGGTTGAAGTTAAAAAATATATGGTTTGGTGTAAAGTGATTTTAAGGTTTAAAAAATATAGAAAGTACACTTTGAAAAATATACGAATCTCAGTCATCCTAGGAGGGAAAATTGGTTGTAGGGTTTATAATTTTAGTTCAAGAAATTGATTTATGGATAAAAGATTGTGTATCAGTTAATACTGGTTTTATGATTTTGTTAATATGAATCATGTTAGAATGATGATCTTGGTTAAGCGAATTAGGTTTCGATTTTAGTTATTTATTAGTTTTTTGTTTTAGTAAAAATAATATAACATGGTCTAGGGAATTTCATTAAAAATAAATTTAGATGATAAAAATTTAAAAAACAAAATTAAAAATTAGGTGAAATGTTTTTCTTACGTAACCTTTACGTAAATGATGATGTTGAAAGATGAAAAATATATTTAGGTTACAAATCAAAGAACCAAATTTATAATAATTTGTTTAGTATTTAAATTACCACGTGCTATTTTTATCAATCAACAACTAAAAATATAATTTTTTAAAACATATAAACCTGTGTGATATAAAAAATCAAAATAACCATGAACAATTATATTCTATCATCTGTCAAACATAAAAAACCAAAAATGATTTTAAGATAAAAAACAAATGATTTAACAAAATTATTATTAGATAAAACTTATAAGGCTTAAATAAAATTTCAAAATAATCTAAGTTTAATAAATGCATCCGAATAGTGTGCATTGTGTTAATCTAAATGTATCTTTAAATTCTTTTAAATAAACGTTCATTCAAGTTGGGTATTAAGGAAACCATCAATATCCTAATAAGACTCGTTAGACCGAATCCTAGCCACTTAACCGAAGTAGTGGCTAAAAGTTGGCGAATACCTACGAGAGAGGTACTAAGAGTTTCATATCTTACCGTATTCTAAAAAACCAAGTTAACAAGAAATGACATGAGAAATACATCAATCTCACAACAAAAGATTTAACGTGGTCTGGATTCTGAAGAAATCCTACTTTCATATGCAACATATACTCTTTTATAAATAAGTAGGTTACAAAAGGACTCTTAAACACAAATGACTTAATCACTCTTTATAATAAAAGATGTCGTGATTCACATAATCCTCTCTTCGGCTTTTATCTCTCGCATCACTTATCTCTCAAAAGACCTACGACTAGTTTCTCTCTCTAAAGAGATACACAGCTCACATCGTGTAACACCACACGTTGCAAGGTAATAACTTCTTCTATTTAAAAGCTGAATGTGATAAATGTTAATCCATTAACTAACAGATCTAATTAACAAAATTAATACGAAATTTAATTAATATAAAGATCTAATTAATACAGAATATCTAATTAATACAGAAATCTAATTAATATAAAGATCTAATTAATGTAGAATATCTAATTAATATAAAAATTTAATTAATATAGAACATCTAATTAATATAGTAGACTCATTTAACAAAACAAGATTATGTTTCGAGTTACTTATAGCCTACACTTAACAATTCTCCACCTAAGATTATATTGACTCTAATATCTGTTACCCTGATGCTCCAACTACTCATCGGAGACAAATTGTCCACCTGCATGCTTTGATTGATCAATTTCATGTAGTTCGTAAACTCTATTGAGACGTTTTTTTATAGACCAGTCTTCTGACTTCCTACATCCAAAAAAAAAACGGCAGTGACATCCATTTGACCTATCCCAAACTCAGATCGAGCAACGGTTAAAAAATGCTCCACAATTTGAATATTTGAAACTTTTGACCCATCAAACTTCCAATCAAGACCCAACCCAACAATGGTTGAACTTCCTTTGCGAAGGTTCATCCCAGGTCGAGCCCAAACCCAACTTGAAAACAGCTCTCGTACAAGTATCCACATCTCTACCTTTATGTTCAAACTTCATCTCAACTTTAGCTCCACCTCCGACACTTATTACATCTCCATGACGATCGAAAGTTCAGGGACTCATGTTGAGGATGATAGATGCCCAAATAACTCATTTACTCAACCTCTTGTTCTGTCCACCTGTCAAAAGCATAACCCTTTACAAGTACTCTTCAAAAAATTTCACCGGTGCATAATTGTTTTTAGAACAATAGTTACTGAATTTTCGGTTCACTAATACCACACCATTGTCAGTCATAAACCTCTGCAGGTACTTCATGGGTTGGATCTCCACCTGTTTTGACAAGTCTTTAACTATCCCCAGCCGTATCTTAACAGATCTATTCTTCATATTAGACGCCCCTTCTACTACGAACCTATCTATGACTAACACACCTTCAGTCCAATCAACCTCCATAACAACATGTGAGTCTTGAAAAACCCTAAGTCTTCCATTTCCACATTTATACTCAAAAATTTCCTCGTCTAACATGCATATATAAAAGGTTACGTTTAAAGTCAAGGACATACCTCACATTTTTAAAGCCTTTTTGAGTCCAGTAGATAACTTGAACTTAATAATTCTCTCATGGATCATTATGATTGCACTTGACTTTACTCCATGATCCGTGATTTTTATCTTTATACTTTATCTTCTTCACCAATAATGAATATTAATATCAAATTTTCATGCTCACCACATCACTTGTTAGGGAAACCATCAATATTCGAACAAGATCCAACCCATTCTTAACAAGACTCGGTAGGCCGAATCCTATCCACTTAGCCAAAACATCAACCAACAGTTGGAGAACACATACCCGCGAGGTTGTAGGAGGTAATATAAAACCTAAGCTCTTACCTTTTTTCAAAAATAAAGTTAACAAGAAAAAACAAGAAAAATAAATCAATCGCACGATAAGAGATTTAATACGATTAAGATCATAATGAATTTCTACATCCACGGACAACAAATACTCTTTTATAAATAAATAAATTACAGTTTGACTCTCAAGCACAAAGTCCTCGATCACTATTTATAACAAAAAATGACGTGATTCACATAATCCTTTTTTTCGGTGCTTATCTCTCACCTCACTTATCTCTAAAAAAAACCTAATACTAGTTTATCTCTCTAAAAAATATACAACTCACATCGCATCACGCCACACATTGCAAACAATATCTTCTTTTATTTATAAGTTGGTTATGATAAATCTTAACTCATTGATTTAAATCTAATTAATAAAATGTCCAAACTAATCTAATTAATATAAAATACCAAATTAATTATTTTTTTAATTAATATAAAATTTAATTAATATAAAAAATTAATTAATAAAGTAAATTGGATTTTTAAAAACAACAAATTAGGTCCAGAATTACTTCTTACTAACACTATATTATTCTAGTTCTTTCTTTTGCTTCAAGAGGTAAGAAAATGTACATTATATATATTTGACCGAATAGTTACATGAGAAATTATGTCATGGCTCAACTACCATTTCTACTTTCAAATTTTATAAGTAACTCGAGTTCCAATCGCATATTCTATACATATTACTATGTAATATATAATAAGTTTCATCTCTCATAATAAAAATGAATTTTACGGTATATATATATATATTTGAATCTCCATTCTCGTTTGAAAAAAACAAAGTTGATAATTTTATCTCATTCTTTTTATTCATGGAACATAAAACTATATTAATAATAAGAAAACAAAGAGCCCCAATAAGCTTTGGGTTGATGTCCAATCCAAAAATATTAAAAACAATAGACTCAATATTGAATAGGCTCAAAGAATAATTTGGAAATTTACAGTTCCCGACAATTTTGATTACATTTGGATGAAAAGCATAATGGATGAGATTATACTATAATATCTAAGGAATCAAAGATTCTATGAATTTGAGAAGCCAATTTAGAGAGCCGATAGACTTCCAGCAAGAAACTTAGCATGCGGACAAAAATCATAGAGATATTTCCATCAACAATAACATGCAGACGAAAGAATAAGATGAAATTCATGGTATCAACAGAGGCTTGAATGATAAAGAACACGAATTAGAGTTGATTGGTAGATTCTGAAATGAAGTGAAGAAATTTCTAACTACTGAAGAAATAATAAGCACGAGGACTTGAGACATCTAAACCATCATAAGTAGAGGATATATCTCATTTAACCAGCTAGATGATTCAAGGATTGAAAGAAGACCATATGATTTTTTCCAGATGGTTGATGAAGTACAATTTTTGACCTTAATACAAAAGCAACAAAAAATATAGATGAATACACCGCATGAAATCACCACCACTAGTAGGAGATACATCTTGAGAGCAATGTATTTTATCACGATGAACATGAAATATTCGATAAAATGACTCATACTGATGAAATCATCCTTAATCAATTGGGAAGAGAAGATACAATCATTGAGAAGATAACCTGCAAATCAGGTAAAACTAATTCCTTGATTATTTAGATTTTCGTTGAGTTAAGAATTAATATTTTCAGACCTTTAAGAATCATTGATTTGATTTCATAGATAAACCAAGCTTTAGCAGTAGTTTTTACCAGTAGTTGATATTTGCCTCGTGGCGATCATTACAAATGAGAGGCTCTTGAATGATAAGAAGTTTAACTTTTTCTTTATGAACAAAAGGTTTAAGTCTTCTCACAGAGGCCTTGTTACCGATTCAATGGATATTCCAGTTGAGGACTTTTTAAAAAATATTTCTTTTGGTTTCTGGAAATTGCAGAGACTTGATGACCAAAGATTTTTTTTTTGCTTCTTGCTTGTTTGAGGCTTTTGTTGAAAAGTTTTTGAAAACTTGTATAATTGTTTTTTGCTTTTGAGAATAGGATTTAAGTGTATGCTTCCTATGTTGTCTTGGTTTAGAGTATAAGAAGGTTTTCATAATCCATAGTTAGAGAAAAATTGTAGTCGTAATCAAGAGCTTTTATTATATCAATAACCTCTTCATCGTTACTTGCAGGATTTTTCTGAATTGGAATATGACGAGTGTAATAAGAGCTAATGTTGTTTTGCATATCTTTTTACTTTTTTATTGGGATACATCAGTAGCTTTTGGATAAGAGAGAAGGGAGGTAATATTGTCTTGATTATGATTATTGTTCTATGGTAGAGGTTTAATATTGATAGACTTTACTTTAGGATTCTTTTTTTACTAGTAAATCTTCATATTTAACTTTGTTATTTCTTGGGTTCCTTTCTTCTTCTAAATCATTTCTAGTTGTTGAAGATTTCTTACATTTATCCAGACCATGACCAAGATGCTTGCATATGTGACAATATTGAGGAATATTCTAATAACTTATCTCGAGCCAACACCCTTCATTATCACCAAATCCTACCCAAACATGAGGCTAGATAAGCTTGATAAGATCGAGTTCTATCCAAGCATAACAAGCTTTCTAAAGGGCTATGTTTTCCTCAGGGACCTAAGTTTTGATAGGGTAACCTATAGTAGAAGCAATAGTTTGGATGATTGAGTCATTGAATAGAAATCCTGGCACTTTAACAATCTCTATCTATACTGGATTGATATGACTTTCAACTTTCGGGTTGAAGGTTAGAGTTCATTTAAGAATTCTCTTGACATAATGGTCAATAGTCAAAACGTTTCAACTCCAAATTTTGCATAGATCTTACTTCATTGGAAATTCAAGTAGTATGTGATGGGCATCCTAATTTGAAACGCTATATGCACATGTGAACATGCGATCATTTATATTTTGTTAGTATGTGTTTCTTTGGGATAATTGTGGAGAAGTTTCCAACAATTGTGAATCTTGACATAACCATTAGTTGTTCTTTGTCGTGTTTAAAAAATTGAAGTGATATGTGATATTTTTTGTGCAATATAAGAGTAGGTGTGTATAAATTCTGTTTGATAGTTGGTTTGAATAAATCTGTGAAAGTTTTTGTAATGTTTGAAGTATCAATTGTAGAATCTTTCTGGAAAACCAGCATCTTCTATACCTCTATTTTGCTGATTTCATTGCAATGAAGATTTGATATTGATACATTGTTTTTTATTCCAGATTCTTCAGTCAGAATCTTGACAAGAAGTTAGAGATTAACCCGACCTTAACAACATGAGATTAATAGACAAATTGATGTAATAAATGATTGTTGAAGTTGATGAGACGAAGAGATTGTGAAGGATTGAAGAGAATTAATACAGCAAAAATAATTTATTTTAGGCGTAAGTAACATTTTTTTGAAGATTTCTAAATTATAATTATTATATATATTATTAGAAAAAAAACGTAGAAAACCCATTTTTAATTACTTAATTAGGACAAATGTAATTTGGTTCATTGACTTGAAAGTAATTGACTTTTTACAATATAAGAAATTATAAAAATTGTTTTTAATTACTTAATTAACACGAATGTAATTTGGTTCATTGACTTATAATAATTGACTTTTTATGATAGTATAAAGTCAAGTCAATGCATATATGTTTGGCTGACAGCCAAAGGAAGATGGATTTAATTTGATGAAGTTTCGGTGGTTTTGGTCGATTTGGCGAATCTAAGATTAGGTGCTGTTTATTTGTGTGAAGATGAGGTTTGTTTGGCCTTTCCTGATAAGGGTTTATGGCTCGTTGCCTTATCTTTTGTAGTACGGATACTTTCTTAGTAATAAATATTCTGTTTTACCGTAAAAAAGAAAAAAAAAAAGTCAATGCATGCATACATGTTTAAATCGTAAATAAACCCGGTAAGCTGACTCTAAGAAAATCACTTGGACGTTATATCTTTCCATAAAGTTTTCGAAAGTCACGTTTCAGAATATACCTCCAAACCATAATAGGACCCAAATCATACTATAGAGCAGTAATTATGTCATAATACAAGAACTTATAACATCCGTTACACCCCTTAACCATCCAAATCCAAACTAAAAAAGTATTCCAACCCAAGTTTTATTTTCATTTTGTTATGGTTGAAATTTCTCCATCAAATTTTTTATTTTCTCCATAATTAAATAAAAAATTTACTTTGTTGTTTCCTCCATAAAGGAAATAACATATTTACCCTTCCTTTTTTTTTATCCCAAAACTCATTCATTCTCCAACAACTCTATCGACTTCTACCACAATCTCAACTATCTCCTACCCTATCTCAACTATCTTCAATCCTACTAACTTCTGCACACCCAACCAACCCTATTAGCTTCTCACTATCAATCACCCATAAACCCTAACCCTAGCTTAGCATAGCCACTATAAACACGACCTCATTTTCATATTTGTCTTCAAATCTTGAAAAATAATAAACCCTAGCCACCTATTCAACTTCTCTTCTAATTTTGAAAAATAACGACAGTTTTTCTCGAATTCGTCTAAGGTAGAAATAATTCGTTATCTAAAAAAAATAACACTTAAAAATTCACCATTATTTATTGAAACAGACGAAATGCACCTAATTCCGAGATGTCGTCTAGAAAGTAAGTGCATTTTTCTATATAAAAAATACATGATTCTGAGGTGATGTCTCGGAATCAGGTGTTTTTTTATTAAAAAAACGCACCTGATTCCTATACGGTGTCTTGGAATCAAATGTTCTTTTAGAAAAAAACCAACTAATTCCTATATGTTGTCTCAGAATTAGTTGTTTTGTGCTAAAACCTACACAAATCGGGATTTTCGAAAATATGTTTTTTTAACACTGATATTTAAATTACATGAATGTAAAACTAAAAAATCAAGATTTAATTACTTTGTTGGTTGATTGAGTGATGTTCTCAGGTGTTAAATATTTGGTTTGAGTATGTTCCTCTTGCATGAGTAATCTCTTAAAAAATTGATTTTATTTTTGTTTTTAGAGTTTAATTTTAAAAGCTAAATCATATATGTTTGATTGAATTTGGCTTAATCAAATCATGTGTTTGTTGATATAAAGATTTTATAATGGTTAATGACGTCAAGTTATAAATTAAAAAGTAAAATGAGGACAAGATAGTAAAAGCAAGTAATAAGTCTTTTTTTATTTTATTTTAAAACATGAAGGAAATAAAAAATATAATGGAGAAAATAGCTCTATCCTTTTGCTATTTACTATTTAAATATGAAACTTAACTCAATTATCTATGTTCCGTATATAACTTCACTTTTATTAGTTTTTATATAAAAATTTGTATTTTATAAATCATAGTACTATAAAAGTTTTTATTTTTTTTAAAACATTATTGATTTTTTTATAACGAATGGTATTAGATATATAAATATTATTTTTAAATTATTTATTTATTTATTTCGCTAAAATCAGTTAGACTGATTTTGTATTACGTTTAGCTAATGTCAGATCACGCATTTAAAGCTGCTCTGATCTCACATAATATATTGCAGAAATAAAAAATAAGACATGAAGCATAATATGCGTTATAATGAAGCAATAAAAGACGAGAGTTCTAAATGATTTTTTTAAATCTAAACGTGAGGTGTAAGTACATATTTATATGAAATATACGATATGGGTGGAAATATGTAATACTATAGTTAAATTGTTTTGTTTTATTTTGTCTTTAGAGAAAGCCTGGAGTTAAAACTGATTTTTTTGAGTGCGAGGTACAAAATTAGGTTAACCGAAAATACGAGATGCGATCAAGGTTAAATTTCCATTTTTTTAAGTGCGAGGTGCGAGACCAGATTTACATGAAATGTGAGATGCGAGATTCGAAATGAGGCTTAAATTTGATTTTGTTTTGTTTTAAATGTGAGATGATGGTTAAAATTAAGTGTGAGACCAATACAAAACGAAGTGTGAGATGCGAGACCGATAACAAAACGAAACACCGTATGAGAGACTTGACAAACGTAATGAGAGACCATTATAATTTGGACGGACGAAAAAAATATATATATCATTTATTGACCTAGTTTTGTTCGTTTAAATCGATAGTATTTTTATTTTTTTTCCAATTATTTTTTTTATATAAAAGAAATAATTTGAAAAAATAAAAAATATTGTTTTTTAATTAAAAATAAATATAATAAAATAATTGGTTCGATACCACTTATCAAGTGGTCCGTTCACAAATACCCGTTCACAAATACGTGTAAGGTTATCCTAAATCTTGGCAAAGGCTAATGAAAACTAAACGTTGGATGGTGTGAATATATATATATATATATATATATATATATATATATATATATATATATACCCTTATTTACTTTTATTATTTTACTTTAGCTCATTATTTTAACTTTTTATTTAACCTTATTTACTTTTATTATTTTACTTTTTATATTTACTTCATTACTTTTAAATTAAGTTATTTACGCTTTATTCTCTTTTTAAAAAACTACTTTTTTCAACCTCCTTCTCCCGTTAAACCCACAAATTCTTTCTTCTTCACTTTACATCATTCCATGAATCCATTTTCTAGTCATTCAAACAGAAAAAAGGAAGAATGGTAGGTCCAACGGTTAATTCCACCAAACCTTTCATGACTTCCACCATCAAGTTCCTCTGTAGCCACGGTCGTAAAATCCTCTCTCGTTATCTGATAGAAATCTCCGTTACCATAGCGGTGAAACTCGTGTCTTTGTCGTTCATCACTCTTTTTTTCGGCGGTTAGTTTTCCATCTCAGTTAATTTCACTTTCGTCGTGTTTGTTCTCCAAACTTCAAATTGATTTCCGATTTTGAAATTGTTATTTGCCCCATCGATTTTAGAAAATGCTTACTGGATGAATAATTTATCTAATCCTCCTCGTCTTAATCAACGTCTCCTAGAATCCCCCTGCTATCGAAGATGCATGTATATGTGGCGAAATCGGGTACTGATGTTATTCTCATGGAAACCATAGCCTCTATCGCGTGCATAACAGAAATCACAGGCTACAACCTGATCGGTCCAAGAATAATATCAAAATTAAATGCATATGAAGAGAGAAGGAGGAATTTGGTGGATCTCGCGCATATGCGAGGTCAGAGATCTGAGCTTGAGTTTTGTTTTGACTCGTTTGAGTTGGTTCTCGACACTGTTTATTTGAAGAAACTCATCAAATCTCACTCGGAACCGGTGACTGTTTCCGTCCGAGTTAACACAAATATTATATTATCTTAAATTAGTTTCTTTTAATTTGAGAAGAGCTCAAGAAGAAGAAAATAATTCTTAAATTTGTGTATTTTGTAATATAAATCTAGTGTTTCGAGTTTCAGTCTGTTTAATGTTTAATCCAAATCAATGTTGGTGTTTTTTATTTATCAATTTAGTACAAATGGAGAGAAGAAATGAATTTGGGTTAGTAAAGAAGACAATGGTTGCTTAGAAAAATAAATTCTATAACGATAGCTATGGTGAACAAAGAAATTAGGGTTTTATAGAAGTGAAGAAACAGTAAATACGTTAAGGTTAAAAGTAAAAAGTAACAGAATAAAAGGTACGAGGTAAAATTTTAAAAAGGTAAATGGAGTAAAAAGAAAATAGGATAAATCCATTTAAGTAAAAAGTAGAGTAAATAGTAAAAAGTTAAAGTAAATAGGATAATCCAGTAAAGAGAGGGTATTTTGGATCAGATTTAATGGGTGACCGTATATGGAATGTGGAGGGGTACATTGGGATGACACGTGTCATCATCTTATTAATTTGCACGCGTTAGTGGCAAAAATGCAACAATTTGAAATATGAGTCACTCGTTTTGAGAGCGAAGAAAGCTTAGTGGCGCGAAAGCAACAGAGGTCAAACACCGGTGACTTGACCGAGGTTTTAGTCATCAAGTAGGCCAGTTAACACATTCATCATAACGATTCTTATACCATATCAGCCCACCCCACCAACATACTAATTAGGGTAAAAAACACCACATGCTCCTCATATTTTCCATTTGTAATAAGTCAGTCCATATCTTTTGTCTTTGTAATAAACCGATCACTTTCATTTCAAAAAACAGAACAAACAAGTCTTTATTGACCGCAGTCCATTTTTTCTACCATAAATGTCTTTTGACTTGGCACATCAGCGTCCCACGTGGATTTCTGACGTGGCAACAGCAAAAAAAGTTAAATTAATTTTACTTTTACCTACATTCTAATAACCCAACCCACTCAATAACCCGATCCGGCCCATCTAATAACCCAATCCACTCAACAATTCGATCTGGCCTATCTACAAACCCAACCTATTCTAATAAAAAAATCAATAAATTAACTTTGCTAAGTTAGAACCTCCATCATTCAACTTGTATTAGTAGGATTGTGTTCAAATATATAGCGTTAAAAGTTTTATGAATTAGCCGATGTGAAATTGCTACAGTAAGATAATAATATTACATCTCGGTGTTTGTTAGATGAACAAAGAAGACAAAACCCCGCTAGGAAAAGTATATACAAGTTTACTATACTATTCTTTTCATATATATATAGCTATAATAATATAATAATTGCATTTATAGAACGGACGACACAACTAGAAATTCCAGCCAAAAGGATTTGATACCAAAAGAAAGAAACGACCAATGGTAGCAATGCACATTTTTAATGATTGATGCAAGAAAATAATTCAAAAATACTATGTTCCCTTCATATCTACACACAACAATGTCACTAATTTCAACACGATGTGCTACAACAATCTTTTTCCATCGTTACGTTAATTTATCGCTCGTGATTTTCATCTTCCAACTTTTGTCACAAAGACCAGATTTAAGGGTTGCTTGTTCATGCTTGTATCCATCTATCTTGGACTTAAAGAAAGCAACATGAATCTTTTTGATAAAAAAATGAATAAAACATGCAACAAAAGAAGAAGATAATATATTTAAAAGCCAAAAATGATTGTACAAAATAAAATTAAATAGAAGATACGTTTTATAGATAAGTAACTTAATGATATTATAAGTTAAAGTGAAAGAAACTAATTTTTAAATCTTCGAGAATAGTTAAAGATAAAAGTATGACTAACTATGTTGTAACCTGAAACTTTTATTAAAAGGAAGCAGCTTCATTGAGGGGAAAATTGATTTGTTTTTCTGAATGTTTCTCTTATTTCGGGGTCAATACTGGGGACAATATGAAGATTAGTGAGCCCCTGGATGCACCGATTATGCAGCAGTACCGCTCTTTAGCAAAGTAGCATATTTGTCAGCGATATTCATAAGAGCACCTGAGCTATTATTTTTCTCAAAGTGTTAAACAATTGGAATTTATCAATGTTTTTCCAAACCAAACCAAAATGTTCACGAGCTATCATGTTGCTCAGTGTTAACCATTAGTTATTGTCGTGTAAAATTAGTATGAAATTCAGGTTTAAACCAGCTCTAGGTAATAACTAATTATTGGTATCGAGCACGATCAGCTAAAACCATTTTAATGACCCATTTATCAGCTGTAGGAGCGAGTGATTCGACATAAAATGACTCATGCGACTTACCATTGAAGCCAAATTTGATAGTCTACAATGACACAAGTTTGGATGTTATCATAATCCCACATCGACTAAATGGTACAAATTTTGACGCTATATATATTAGCAAAATTAATTTAATAATTTTTTACTAAAATAGGTAGGGTTTGTAGATGGGCCGAACCTGGTTGTTGAGTGAGTTGAGTTATTAAATGGGTCGGATCCGGTTATTGAGTGGGTTGGGTTATTATAATATAGGTTACGAGAGTAGGTAAAAGTAAAGTTAATTTTATTTATTTTTACTGCTGCCACATCAACGATCGACGCAGGACGCTGATGTGGCTGGTCAGAGGGAATTTATGGCAGAAAATATGAGCTAAGGTCAATAAGGATTTGTTTGTTCCGCTTTTTGAAACACAAGAGACCAGTTTATTACATGGACAAAGAAAAAAGACTAACTTGTTACAAGTGGAAAACAAGAGAGACTGATGGTATTTTTTACCCCACCAATTAAATATTGATATTTCGTTTTCCCCTAAGTTTGGCTCTTTTTGCCTCGGTCCATGGTTTAAGTAAAAATAACCACCTCAATCTTTGGCTGAAAGTACAAAATTATGAAACCGGCAAAATCACAGTTTTATAAATTAGAGCCGAACCAAAAGTGATAATTCTAAACCACCTCAATCGATTTAAGTCTCTTTTATGAAATTGTTAAAAAACTTTTTGTTACATTTTGTATGAAATTCTAAACTGAATGTATAATCAACATCCACGATTGTTTTGATATAGGTTTATAAGTTCCGAATCCATATTCAACCAAAGCAATATAAAATAATTGGAATTCAATTTTGTTCAAATCCGTCATTTTATTTCTTTATGTTTTTTATTTTTTTAGCAACAAATAATAATTCGCTAAATCTCAAATAGAATGACACGATTTCTAATATAAATGGATTATAACAAGTAGATGTTTTATTTCTTTTGAGGAAAAAGATACAATTTTTTAGACCTAAGAGCTTATTTATACCTTGTCTTATTAGACAGCTAACTAATACATATTCTCATTGATTCAACGTGTAGACTGATATTAACGATAGAAACCTTAATTTACGATCATTACTCTACTCTCCTTTCATTAATACCGTTGATTAGTTTATTCCATGTGGCGTTTATTAGCTTCCTTGATTATATATCTGTTACAATAAACTTCGGTTGGTCTCGTTTCCTCTGTTCGTCCTTCGTTTACTTGGTCGGAAAACGTATAATTGTTTTGTTAATACTAACTCATGCTTGGCTTGCTCAACGTTGCATATGTTCAGCCGAGCTCCTCAATGTAGTAGGAGCCATCATCATTCTCCATTAATTGGGCACCTTGCTAGCTTCACTTTACTTCTCGGTTAGCCTTTGGCACTATGGCTCTACTCTGCACTGTTCTTCCATGAGGCCTCTGCCTATTTATTGAGTCTCGTATGCTCTGTTCTACATGAAGCCTCAGTTATGTTACATTTGTCATTTTCCTACGCACAACTTTGTTTAATCGTTCACTCGTATTATAATCTGCTCGGTTTGGATTTATGTGCGTGTTCTTTCATTTCCCCTATACTCGGACGTACTTGGTGATGAGAATTCCCTCATCAAGGCACCCCTAGTTCATGGGTTATGTGTAGAAAATAAAAAATCGATAAATTAAAATAATATTACTAATGTTTAAATTGGATCAGATAAGAGGTTTGTAGCAGTGGAGATTAGGCAATTTTTATGAAGAATGACTTGTCAAGATGACGTTATTTAAATATTTAGCAATTTCTGAACACGTGGCGAATTCCAAGCAGTTTATTCTGACAACAAAGCCATTTTACCTTCTAAATAACGTTTAGGTTTTGTGAAAACGTGCGATTGGCTTTAATTTTGAATGACAACCGTCATCCCATCACGCGTGGATTGAAAAACCACTTGCTATCTTAATAGTGAGTCATAATTTTAAAATTAGAAATATATTGAGGGAAGAGTTTACCTTTTGGAAAGAGAAATCGACTTTGCTTGTATGGAAATAAGCTACATCTTCATTGTCAACGTTTGTCATCAACCCCAAAGGTATGTTTATGTTCCAATTTCTTTGTTTCCTTCTTAATTAGTGTTGGTGCATGAAACCCTAGTTTCTCAGTCATTAGTATTGATCATTGGTTCATTATCTTTGGGAAAAGACTATTGTCTCTGGTAATCATGATTGTGCATGAGGTGTCCGCTTAATTTTGTTTAATCTTGGCTCATTGCACTGGGGATGGCCCTAATTTTGTTTTTATAAAGAAGCATGCAAAATCGGTTAAAGCTGTCAATACTAAATTTGAAAATCCTGTATTTTTTTGAAAAGTTATTTTGACCGAATAACGCCCAAGTATGGGTATCTTGATAAACCTGGTATTCTGAGCTTTAGGGATATGTATGGGATTCCTAGTATTGTCACAATTAGGGTGCCAAAAGTCGATGAATCAGGCGGATGAGAACGAGACCTTATTATACACAACGGTTTTTTTACTGGGGCTTACATCTGCCATTACCGTTATTGATACGGGATTTTTTAGTTTCATAGGTATATGCCCTACACAGTTAGCCGCCAATGGGTTTAGATTTTTGCAAACGTAGTGTTAAGTGCATGCCTGTTAGGTATCTCAATTTGCTTGGTTAGCTTGTTGGCCGTTGTGGATGTGACAAAACTGGCAAAGTCACTTTTCTTATTATACCTAATTGATCGGGTGTAGGAGGATATTGGAGCTTTCTACCTCTGATAAAAACTGGAATAAATCCTTCGTGTTTGTATCAAGGAACTGGAAGCATGAAGATGCTTTGAAGAATTTACAGTTGGAACGTCGTTGGAAGGCTAAGTGTAAGAATGAAGATTCCTAGACTGCTGGGTTAAAATATTGGTGGAGAAAACTAACTTATGTATCTAATTGATGCAGGTGAGAGAAATCACTAATAGTGGTGCAAGGAGGGTCTAGCTGAGGGTGCAAAGAATCCCTTAATTCAAGTAGCTAACTTAGCCAACAAGACATGATTACAAGATCCAACTAGGTTGTTTACTCAAGCTAATTTCTTGAAAGCTAGGCTGGGGCCAGTTCATGAACTAACTATTGCGAAGGACGATAAAGTCACGATAACAGATAGTGGAGAGTAGGTCACTACCAAACGGCTTCGAGCTTTGATGAAACAAAGGTACATGGATCATAAAAATACAAAGGTGTAGTTGTCGGTGCCTAGGGTCGCAAAACGAGGGAGGCGGGGAGCTATTCATCATTGCAGTGTCAGAACAAGAAAGAAGATGAGTTGTGAGCTGCTCAAGTGTTGTGGGAGATTAATCAGAGGGTGGAAGATGCTGCTCCACCAGAAGATGAGGTTGGGAGAGATCAAATTTGACAGGTTCAAGAATGAGATAAGGATTTAGAGGACCTGGTGAGCCCTCTATAAAAGAAAGCACATGTAGTAGTGGATGCAGTTCCTTTATCAACGAGGAAACTTCAACTGGTAGATGATGATGATATTAATGGGGCGCGAGGGGAAAATGATCTAGTAGAGACGACTTCAGGTGTAAATGTTGATAGTAATCGTGGCAAAGCACCCGAGGTAATAGTTCTGGATGATGTGCAAGTGGAAGCTCAACCGAGCGGAAGCGTAGCAGATGAGAATAAAGGAGACCAAAATAATATATACCAAGAGAGATAGCTTGGAGAATGAAGCATTTTGTGAAAATATTGGCTGTCCGTCCGTCTGCGTCACTCATGCAAGAGGTGGGTTCGGGGTCAGCCTGTGTGAATGTGGTAAGGCCAGATTTGCTACCAATAAAAAAAGATGCTGATACAAACAAAGGGAATAGGGTAACAGAGGAATTCCTTCCACCAGATGTGGTAATGCCACCTCCATCAATGTTAATGTTTGAACAACTTAAGAGGATCCCAAAGTTGTTTTTTTATGATAATATACCTATGAGTGAGACACTGCAAAGGAAAATGGAGTTGGCGATCAAGGTACTTTATGCTTGTAAGTTAGAGTTTTGTTAAGAAAAAGTATGTGTTATGCTAACCTTATTGTGAATACAGATGCATCATAACTCCGTGGTATTATTATACCGACGAATGTCTAAAGCTGATTGTCAGCTCATAGAGAAGTTAAAACCCGAGCCCAGGTTCTCTTTATCAGTGAGAAGGTTAACCATCGATCTGGAGATGTTTAAAAAATCATATTGAGTTACAAAGGTAAGGAAGCACAAGGCAGTTGAGGAGAATGAAAGTCTACATCAGAAAGTGAGCGCGCTCCAAGGTGCCTTGACTACCTGTGAAGCGACATGCAAGGAGCTGACAACTTGGAATGCCGTGCTAATAGCTCAAAATAAAGGGCTTATTAAAAAAATGAGGAGGTAATGTCCCAAAGCAGTACGCTGCTCGTTGAGAATATAACTCAAGCTAAAAGGGTTGAAGATCACTCTGAGCGTATTGCCGGTCTCAATTTGGAGAATTAGAGGTTGACGGATGTGGTGGCAGAGTTAAAAGTAACAATGGAGCAACAACACGGGAATATTCTGAAGAATGAGGTGTCAGATTTGGATGAGAGGGATACACAAGTAATGGAGGTTGTTATGGCGATGCTGGCGCAAAAACAAAAAAAAGGCTATAGTTGAGCTGATGTCTTTGAACCCAGGTATGAAGTTGGGCTCGTTGGAAAAATTTGCACAAGATCAGTTTGCGTTACGTAGCCCACAAACGTGACACCTAACCCTTTCGTATTAATAGACTTTATGGTATTGGCTCGGTATGGCCCCTTGTGTAGCTCGTAGGAGTGGTCGTTGACTTGTTTAACTATTTTAGGCTTTCTCCAAAATTTTAACTTATATTTTCCACTTTTTAGCTCATCATATAATTACTTTTGGCATTCTTCCATTTTAGTATCACTCATGCCTGAATCATCCTCTGAGATACCCATATTGCAAGTTTTTAAGACTTGTTCGTCAAAAAATTCCCTCAAAATCCAAACACTAGAAAAGGCTAAATCTTAAGTGAGAAATGTGAAAAGTTTGAACTAGATTCCAATTAATTTGTGTGAAATCATAATATAGCTTTGTTGATGGCTAACGTGGTTAACATATCCCAACTAGTATGAAGATTTTGGAAAGAGATCAATTTTCTTGAAACCATGTTTAGAACAGCAGACGACGCTTTATATATATGTATATATATATGTGAGATTGTTTACTTTTTTTTTCCTTTTTTATCTTCTATCTTATTTTCTTTTTTGTGGAGAATATTGGCGCCGCTTCAAATCATAAATTTGTAAATTTATTTTCAGTCCAAACTTTTATAAATCTTTTTAAAAGGATCTGAAAGTCTAATAAAAATTCTTTAGTTTAAAAGAATATATATATATATATATTATTGTTTATTTTGTTTTCTTTCTATCTTTGATTTTTTATTTCTTTTCATTTTCAGTGTTTATTAACGAATATTAAAATAAAATAAATTTTATACATAAAAATAACAATAAAACTTAATATATTATTGTTAAAAGATATTTTAAATAAAATACGATATAACAAAAATAAATTATTATATTTAAATTATATTATTAAAAATACATAAGAATAAAATCAAATGTGTTAAAAAAAGATATTTTTGAAAAGTGATGGAAATAAAATTAATTTTTTTTGTATAAAAAACATATGGAAATAAAATAAAATTTGCATCAAACATAATTTATAGTTGTTAAACAAGCATATCTTTAAACAAATTCAAAAATAAAATTAATTTTGTTAAAACAAGGGTGAGTTTTTTTTGGTGCAAATGACTTTAAATTAATTTAAAAGTTCATACATGAGCCTGGGGCATACCCCGAGATATTATAAAAACTGACGGAGAAGTCTAAAACAAGATGCCATATAAAGGGGATGACATCCTGGATAAATTAAAGTAGAGCATATATCATGCTATAGTGACTAGGTGGCTGAGAGGAGACTCCGAGTGCGCCGCAATCAAGAATCCAAGCTCCAGTCCATACAAAGAATACCTATAACAAAATAAAGATTAAGTTAGTTTCTTTTATATAACTTACGTCGGCCAGCCAATCTTGGTACCATAAAATCTGAATCAGAGGTCTGATAAGATATGGAAGGATATCGAGGAAGCCATGGCCGGAGTGGATCCAAATATTCTTGAATTCCGCTCTTTCCAAACGTGGTAAATGACCGCGTTGAAACATGTTCACCAAATACAATGGTCATGAGAATTTGACCATCTTGATGCCTCGTCAATCCAAGATTGACAGCACAAGGGATGGAATGGAAATCCATGCTTTTGACTTGTAAAAGCCCAGATATTCTGAGAGAAACTACATTCAAAGAGAAGATGAGATGTATATTCTATATCAGAATTGCAGAGAGAACACCCAGTAGGGGTATTAATACCCCAACTAAGGATCTTGTCTCTGGTGGCAAGCTTGCCCTTAATAGCCAGCCAAGAAATAAAGGAATGGCGCGGAATGTTGAATTTATTCTAAACTAACCCCGCCCATCCCACTTATGGGACATGCCTACGAATAACGTTGTACGTGTCCTTTATAGTGAAAATGTAGCATCCTTCCTTCGCAATCCAATAAGGTACGTCCCTCGAGAGGGAGTTTGGTTGGGTAAGAGAGAGGATGAGCTTGTGGATTTCTTCTAATTGGACCCGGCTTTGAGCACGCACCGATCTCAAATTTGCAGGCCAGTTCCATTCACCATTGCAGATAATGTCCGAAACGGTTAGATTGTTTCCCAGACGGGAGTCACTGATGATATCAGAGCCATAATGGATCGCACGAGATGAGGAGATGAGCCAAGGATCATGCCAGAATGATATGTTTATTCCATTTCCGATAGCTACCCTGTACAAATTACGAGCCAGATGACGAAGACGAAGAATTTTCCTCCAGATCCAAAAAGATGAGGAAGCAATAGAAACATCCCAGAAACTTTTATTTTTAATCTTTTCAGATTTAATCCAATCACACCAGATCGATTGATTTTTATTACCGACTATGAACCAAAGGTGTTTAAGGACAGCCGCATGATTCCAGGTTTTTAGATCTAGAATCCCAAGGCCGCCCTCTTTATAAAGAGTGGAAACAGTGTACGAGGATACTTTTGCTCCATGGATTTTCATAGAAGATCCAGACCAAAGGAAACGACGGAGATATTAGTTTAACTCTTTAATAATTCTAGCAGGGAGGATAAAGATCGAACACCAATAAACTTGTCCCGCAAATAAGACATATTTAATTAATTGGAGTCTTCCTGCATACGCGATGTGCTTGGCAGTACAAGAGTCAATTCGGGTGGTAATTTTGTGCAAAAGGGGACGACAGTTGGAGTGAGTGAGTCTACCCGTGATGCAAGGAACTCCCAAATATTTTACTGGGAGAGAGCCTTTAGGGAAGTTCATGATAAGCAAAAGAGCCGATCGATGGTGAGGGTCAATACCATAGAAAAATATATGACTTTTCAAAGGATTGACTTTAAGACCGGAGAGAGTATAGAAGTTATCCAGAGCATTCTTGATGAGATTGAGGGAGTGAGTATCAAGTATTTCAATTTTTTTGATATATACACCAAACTTTCATAATTCCAATAAGTCTATAAGATTTTTGGAAGTCTAAAAACATCTTTCCAATTAAAAAACAAGTTTAATCACTTTATTAATTTAAAAAACAAAATAATATTTATTTCACCATCACCACCACCACCACCACCACCATCACCATCACCGCCATAACCTCAACCACCACCGCCGTTACACCTCCATCACAACCATCACCACCGTCGCCACCAGAACCACCGCCATCACGAACACCACCATCACCACCACAACAACCACAACCACGACCACCATCATTACCACCACGACCACCACCACGACAACCAACATCACGATCACCACCACCACTACCATCACCGCCACCATTAATATCACCATCACCACAGTTACTACAACCATCACCATCAACACGACTATCACGATCGCCACCACGACTAGTTCTATTATCGGGTTAGGCTAGTCCGGGTTTGGACTGGAACGAAACCGGCCCGGTAAGCTATCAGGTCGGTCTAGCCTAGGCCGCTAAGATAATAGAGTCGTGTATTATGGCCCGAGACCGACTCGCTAAGCTAACGGGCCGGTCCAGACCAGAGTCGTGTATTATGGCCCGATACCCGCTTGTTAAGAGTCGGTTCGGTCCGGTCGGATCCGTTTTTTTTATAATCTAAAATAATACAAAATAAACAAATAACAAAATAAATTGTACTGACTAAATAAAATACACTGTATGCTTGTAGTTAAACATGGAACACAATAAGTTGTATAATACAACTCTAAACATACATAAACAGAAAATAAAATAAACACAAAACAAAACAAATTAATTGTATGTTCCTACACTAAACAAACACATAAAAATCCATGGTAATGGAACAAAATTACTTTCCAATTTCCATCTTCTTGAATTCTTGATGTTCTAGAAAAATGCACAAACCAAACCTGAAATGGCAAAAAAAACATGAACATGTTTGGGTTTGGATATGTAAAACATAAACTTATACTTGATATATTAACCAAATGTTAATAATGTATGATCCGTCTATATTATGGGACAAAAGGTAGTGAGTATATATATATGATATAATTGTTATAAATGGTGTGGTTTATTTTGGATTGAGGGTAATTTTGTCAGGTGTTTTAGAGAATTTCAAGGGTATTTAATGTTTGAGTGTTTTGTAATGAGAGATTTTAGCTGCCTGGTTGTATTAAATGTTCATTACCCTCATTAATGAAAGGGGTTGCGTATTTATACCCCTAATTATGGACCCATGGGCTTCCGGGTCAAGTTACAAAACCGGGTCGAGTTTAAAGACCCATTAGTTTTTAAATAGATTAGCACCTAGCTTAGTCAAAAGGTGTTTAGTGTTTTAGTACTTTTGTCCTATCCGGATAGTTTAGTGGACACCTATTGTCCAAATTACCCTGTCCGGTTTTCTCAGTGAGCCGTGGTGAAGAATTCCGGACTCATCAATAGATACTATACTACCTATAAAATAAATATACTATGTAGATCAGGGATTATTAAGAGAAATATAAGGAACAATGTATAAAGGCAACCTAGTTCTAATTCCATAAGGAACATAATTCTCTATAACGAAACTAGTTTCAATTTCTCATACATGAGTCATGCCTCAATTTATCCAACCAATGGAGTTATTGGATCAAACCAATCCAGTCAAGTCTTTTCTACTTTTGTTACTTTATATAATCACTTGATCCAACCAAGCCTATTCTTCTAATTTCAACATATTATGTACAAATGAATATTATTACCCCATTTGGACTTATTTACTAGAGTAAAACGTGTGTACTTATTTAGGTATTGTAGACATAAGACAAGACAAGACGGGGTAACAAAATGTGCTTATCTTATAAATATAACATAGGGATGTAGTGAGTAAACTTCGGAACAAAACATTAAGAATATGCACAAGTTAAATAAAACATACCATAATCTAAGTTTTCCCGGCGTAATATCTCCAAATGCGTACTGCATCTGAATTTACACCTCCTCAAAGCTGATGAGTCCGAAATTGTTCACCACTGCTCACTGGGAAAACCGAACAGGGGTAATTCAGACAGTATTTGCCCACAGAGTTATCCAGACAGGACAAAAGTATTAAAACACTAAATACCTTTTGACTAAGCTAGGTGGTAATCTGCTTAAGAACTAATGGGTCTTTTTACTTGACCCAGTTTCACAACTCGACCCGAAAGCCCATGGGTCCATAATTAAGGGTATAAATACCCAACCACTTTCATTAATGAGGGTAATGAACATTTAATACAATCAGGCAACTTAAATCTCTCACTATAAAACACCCAAATATTTAATACCCTTGAAATTCTCTAAAACACCTGAAACAATTACCCTTAGTTCAAAATAGTCCCCACCAAATTGGCGACCACAGTGGGAGAAGAGGGTGCCTGAATCTAGCATTCAAAACCAGCAAGAAAAATCAGTTCGGATGAATCCGGACGAGCAAGTAGTGCCACCACCTTTGATAGAGGTAGTGGGTGAGAACGATGAGTACACAATCGAAGAACGGGACAGGCTGAAAGCTGAAATAAAAGCCTTGAGAGCTGCTAAAAATGCTGTTAGGCTTGAAAGAAAAATCAAAAGTGTCAGCCATTCACCACACTGACAATCCAAGGGAGAAGGACCCATCACCAAAGACTCACTTGAGTACTAAAAAGACCCATGCCAGCTCCAAAAAGTCTCACCGGTCTAAACCGGTGGAGAGCTCAGAGTCTGAGTCCTCTAATAGCTCCTCGAATAAGGATGGACTTAAAGAGTCCCTATCATCCAGCAGTGATGAAGGCAGATCCAAGAAGAAGCAAAAGTTGGTTAAAAAATATTCAGTAAAGAGGGACAAGCATGGAAGGTTCAGAAGGCATTTGGGAAAAGAGTCATCGCATAGCCACAGCCATAGCCGGAGGCATGTAGACTAGCTATTGATGGATCTCTTCACTTTCCATGATGAGCCAGGTATTTTTGCAACATCCAATGAAGATATTGTCTTTAGTCGTTGCCGGAATTGGAGACAATCCCCATTGTCATCCAAGATACTGCCCGGAAACCTTCCTAAGAGGTTTGACAGTACTAAAATGGAAAAGTATGACGGGAGAAAAGATCCGGACAATCATCTGAAGCAATTTAAAAAATTTATGAAGAATTTTGACGATGATGACAAGCTGCCTTGTAGAGCTTTCTCTCAATATTTTATGGGGAGTGCTCTAAAATGGTACAATAGCCTACCACAAGGGTGCATTAGAAACTTTGACACGTTTTGGGTGGCCTTCCGGAGGCAGTTTGTTGGAAGTAAGGAGGTGAATTGCAATGGAGACACTATTATCCATTGTGCCCACGAGCCAAATAAATCACTAAAAGACTATATAGGTAGCAATAGCTTCTCTGGGCTGGTTACCGGGCGGACCGGTCCAGACCGGTAAGAAAGTCGGTCCAAAATTTTGGCTCACAACCCGCTCTCTAAGCTATCTGGACCGGTCTCGGGTGGGTTAACGGGTTGGGAGGCCCCCTAACAGCTCTAGTTCGAATAGGTCCATTATAGGAATCACTGGAAGCTCTGCGGATGTGGTCGGAGAGTTTGAGAAGGAGGTTCCGTTGGGCAAGGTCCTTTTCAAGAAGATGGTCAGGGTACTCTTCGTTGTGGTATATTATCCCACGTGTTACAATGCGATCTTTGGAAGGTCTTGGCTCTCCATGATGCATGCTGTGGCTTCAAAAGTTCACCAATGTTTAAAATATGTTGTTCAAGGACAAGTAAGAGTTGTCTGGAGTAGCCAGAAAATAGCAAGGGAGTGTTATGCAACTGCACTTGCCCCTAAAACTCTGGGGGCAGTCCGGGTAAACAAAGATTAGCAGTTGTTGGGGCCCTCTGGGGGTGAGGGTGAAATTGATGGCCCCAGAGAGACCCCAGGTGTTTTGATACCAATTGAAGAGGTTGAAACTCACTCTCTAGCTGAAAGAAGAAATGTTAAAGTTGGATCTAAGATGGCACCAGAATTGAAGAAAAAGATGTTGTCCTTTTTAGAAAACCATCAACATGTCTTTGCTTGGTGTAATGCTGATGTGACCGGAGTGCCTGCAAATGTAATATCACACCAACTATCTATCCGAGAGATGTAGCACCTGTTGTGCAGAAGAGAAGAGATTTCTCTAAAGAGAAAGCTGATGTCATAGTTCAAGAGGTTGACCGGCTTACCGAAATCGGGCACATAAAGGAGTCTCAATACCCTTTATGGACAGCCAATCCAGTGTTAGTAAAGAAGAAGAATGGGAAATGGCATATGTGTATCGACTTTACTGACCTCAATAGAGCTTGCCCAAAAGACCTTTATCCAGTCCCCCGGATAGATCAATTGGTAGATTCCCCATATAGGAACAAGTTATTATCCTTCATGGATGCCTTCTCAGGTTATAACCAGATACAGGTGGATCCGAAGGACCAGGAGTACACTACCTTTGTTACAGATAAGGGCCTCCATTGTTACAAGGTGATGCTTTTTGGATTGAAAAATGATGGGGCTACCTATCAAAGGTTGGTGAACAAAGCTTTTGCTGATCAGATTGGGAGAAATATGGAAGTATATATTTATGACATGATGGTAAAAAGCATGGAAGAAGAGTTGCACTTAGCAGATCTTCAAAAAACTTTTGCCAACTTGGCGAAGGTTAATTTAAAATTGAAACCAGAAAAATGTGTCTTTGGGGTGCAGTCCGGAAAGTTTTTGGGGTATGTGATAAGTGAGAAAGGGATACAGCCTGATCCGGACCAGCTTGATGCCTTATTACAAATGGATCCTCCTCGGAATATTAAAGAAGTGAAAAGGTTGACATGAATGTTAGCTACTTTAAATCGTTTTATTTCAAGGTCTTCGGATAGGTGTGCCCCATTTTTCCAGACTTTAAAGGGTGCTAAAGACTTTAACTGGTCTCCACAGTGCGACCAGGAATTCAATGAAATAAAAAAGCATTTATCTTCCCCCAAAACTCTTTACAAACCTGTTGATAGAGAAACATTGTACATATATCTAGCTGTGTCTGAATGTGCTATAAGTGCGGTGCTGGTAAGAGAGGTTGACAATTATCCTCGTCCGATGTACTACATCAGCAAGAGTCCGAGTATGAGGCTGCTATAACTGGTCTGAAATTAGCTTTTCTATGTGGGCCTAAAAGAGTCAGGTTAATGAGTGATTCTCAGCTTCTTATCCATCATGCCCAAGGTCAATCTGAGGCAAAAAAGGAGCAGTTGATTAAATACTTGTTTATCCTTAAAGAAGTGGCAGCTAACTTAAAAAATATTAGTTATGAGCATATACCTAAATCTGAGAACACACTAGCAGACTCTTTGGCAACCATAACATACTATGAGTCCTACACATGGATTCATGTGTAAGAATGCCCATCCATACAACCCAATTAGGATAAGGAAGAGGAGGAAAGTTTAAGTATACAAGTGGTTCAACCCAAATACTGGAGATATCCCATTCTTCAATACATCTCTGATAGCATTTTGCCTCCGGAAAAAGTTGTGGCAAGAAAAATGAAACACATGGCTCGTGGTTTCTTAATCATAAGGGATATCCTTTATAAGAAATCGTTTAGTAGACCTCTCCTGTGTTGTTTGGGGACTAAAGAGTCCCAAATTGTGCTATCTGAACTACATAATGGTGAAGGATCAGCACATTGTGGCTATAGAGATTTAACCCGGAGGGTATTGTTGGCCGAATACTATTGGCCATCCATAATGACAGATGCCAAGGAGTTGGTGAAGAAATGTGACCCATGCTAAAGGTATGGTAATGAAATTCATATCCCAGCTGTTCTTCTGGAGTCAATTTCTGAGCCAGTGCCTTTTTCTCGTTGGGGACTGGATTTAGTAAGGCCTCTGCCGATGGAATCCGGATGACGCAGAACTATTATTGTAGCCATCGATTATTTTTCCAAGTGGATAGAAGAAGCCCCTCTGGTAGGAACTACTTCGACAGCCGTTATAAAATTTATCATGTCTAACATTTGTTGCAGATTTGGGGTTCCATGGAAGATAACCACAGATAATGGGCCACAATTTGATAACAAGGATGTGGAGAGTTTCTGTTCCTCTAGAGGTATTCAACATTTCTTCTCTTCTCCTTTCCACCAGCAAGTGAATGGTCAAGTTGAAGTAGCAAACATAACCATTTTTTCTGGTCTCAAAAAGAATTTAGAAAGGACTGCAGGAAAGTGGCCAAGCCATTTACAAGAAGTATTATGGGCGTACCAGACTATTCCTGGAGCTGCCACACAAGAATCTCCTTTTTCCCTGGTATATAGGATGGATGCAATTGCTCATATAGAGTCAACTCTTCCATAATACAGAGTCCACATTTTTTCCGAATAGGCTAATGAGGTGGCAATCAAAAGTCAATTGGACTTAATAGAAGAAGAATGAGTTGAGGCTCATCTTAGAGCCACCCATTATCAAGGCTTGATGAGGAGCAGGTTTGCTTCCAAAATCAAGAGAAGGGATGTTCGACCAGGGGACAAAGTGTTGAGAAAATTCTTCTTGCATACTAAGGAGAAACATTTTGGCAAGCTAGCTCCAAACTATGAAGGACTTATGAGGTCTCTGAAAAACTTAAGCCTGGAGCATAAAGGCTCCAAGATAAAGATGGAAGAATTTTAAACCACCCTTGAAACATTGTACACCTCCGGTTATATCTGCAATGAAAGTTATGTAAATAGTTACTTGTTTAAAGTCCATATAAATATTGGGGGTATACTCTTTCCTACCCTGGTGGCGCGGGGAGGTTTTAATGAGGTGTCCGGGTTTTTCAATGAAATCTGATGCCTTCTTATAATATTCAGAGTGGTTTGATTTAAAGTTTCTTTAAAATCTTTTAAGGATCTTTAACAGATCGGATTAATCCAGTGGAGTGATGACCATTTAACGTTTGTCATCAGAGATTTTAAACACTCTCATCTTAAATACTTATAAAATAAATAAGGGCTCTTTAAACACAAGCCATTGATATTAAGCAAGTATTAAACGAAGTAAAAATTAGAAAAGTAAAACTATCCGGCTAAAACCAGATGATGATATTAAAACGTAAAATATGCTTGGTCATCCAAGGACTTTAAGTTTAAAGAAGAAAGGCTTAACCAGACTCAAACCGGATACAGTTACAAAAATTCCTTGGCCATCCAATGACTTTAATATTTCATAAGGATAAGAAAAACAAAATAAACAAAATATAGTTAAAACCTCAGGGCTAGTTTCCCTTGGATGTTCCCGCATCATCGTTTTTCTTGGAATCTTTGGGTTCGCCACTGGAACTCTCTCTGGTTCCTTCTTCCTCATCGGTAGTGTCGTCAAGACCACTAGAATAGTTCTTCTTATCACCATCCACCATCGTATGGAATGGGATATCTTCATATTCAACATACTGCCACATGGTACCAAGCGTTCTGTTCGGAATTGTTTAGTGAAAAAACAAGACCATATCAGATTTAACTTTGGCGTACCTTTTTTTTAAGGAATCTATCACCTCGTTGGTGTACGCATCAATCTTGGCCTGGATTGTCTTTTCCTACTCTTTCACCAAATCTTCTTTCTCCTTGGTGACTTTGGACACAACCTCTTCAAGAGAAGTCTTGTCACTGAACAAGGTTTGGATAGCATTGTCCTTGGTCTCCACTTCTTCCTTTAAGGTGGAGAGATCTTTCTCCAAGCCAGAGCACTTAGTTTGGAGCTCTGTGTTAGCCTTCTCCGAAGTGACCAGCTTGGTTGCCATATCTTATTTCTCTTTCGTCAACTCCTCGAGCTCTTTCTTCAATGCCTCAATACTTTGGTTGGTATTAAGGAGGTCAGTGGACAAACCCTCCTTATCTGTGTTGAGGGTAGTGATGAGGGCAGACTGACTTTTTACTTGCCTCTCCAAGTTGAGTACTGACTGAATATGGCCCAACAGAGAGTGAGTTACCGTATCATTTTCCCCTGAAACAGTGAAAGACTTACAATTAAAAGTCACCATGTTGGAGGAGCTTGGGGGAAGGTAGGGACCGGCAAAGTCGTCTTTTTTAAATTCTCCGAAATAAAGGCCAATGTTTTGGAGGCCACTGATGTCTACTCCTTCCAAATCTCCTCCGGTACCCTCTCCGGTGTGTAGATCGTTGGGGATTTTCTCTGCCAGGGTGGGGTCAGTTGGATCGACCGCATGTAGAGACTCCAAAGGGCGGAGGACAACTTCATCCCCCAGGGAGTCCTTCTTATTTTTAGTAGTCATCTCATCACTGCTTGCTCCCCGTTTTTTGTCCTTCTTAGGAGGCTTTGAAAAAATCGGAGGTCCACCTGCCTCCCTAATGCTCTCATCTTCAACTACTTTGAGTAAAGTAGCATCGATCCC
Source organism: Limnanthes douglasii subsp. nivea (assembly GCA_036936605.1). Lineage (NCBI taxonomy): Eukaryota > Viridiplantae > Streptophyta > Magnoliopsida > Brassicales > Limnanthaceae > Limnanthes > Limnanthes douglasii. The sequence continues at coordinate 198,353,110 of JAUPFV010000001.1, read as the reverse complement.
TCCTTCGGTCTGCACTCCTTGGTTCTCCGGAGTGTCTCCTCTGCAGCACCCAGAACAGCTTCTGCTGCAGCCTTCTTTTTCTTGCCCTTCCCTTTCATTTTGCTTGGGGCTTTAGCTCTAGAGAGCAAGGCCGGTTCGCCATCTTTCTCCTCTGTTCTCTTGAGAATAACGGCCGAAGGGGGTGGTGTAGTCAGCTCCTCCCAAGTAAGATCTCTCCGGCCTGTAATGTTCCAGAGGTGGGATCTCACCAGGTTGCCTGAGGTAAAGCAGTTTTGGAAGGCGCTTCCCCAACGGTCAGCAACCCAAGCATTTAATTTGGCACATGTGGCCTGCCCCTCCTCCACATAATCGGAGAACTCCTTCGACAATACTAACAAAAAAAAGAAGTAATTTAGGAATAATTTTTTTTGCAATATGAGAAAGATAAACAAAATAGAAAACTTACCAGAACTCTTCCACCTGCTAGTGAGCATACTGGGATTGACACCAGCCTTGATTTTTATCCCAAACTCCCACGTCCCGCTGATGAATAGGAACTAGGTCTTCCAGTTTTTCTCTGACTCAAGCAGGTTGTCCACCACTTTAAAATTATCCCCCATATTATAGTGGTAGAATGGGATATGGTGGTTTTTATAAAGGCTGGCCACTGCAACAAACTGCTCCATTGGAAGAGGGATACCGGACAACCTTGATGCCATAATGCAGGCGAATAGAGTATACCAAACATTGGAACTCAGCTGTCTTGGACAGAGTTTGATCAGATGGAAATACCTGACTATTTCTGGATCCAAGGGGAATCTGAGCCCCCAGTTGAACAGCTCAGTATAGATGACAATCTCGTTGAGCTTGCAGTCCATCGGAGTCTCTGTGTGACTGGTATCCTCACCTTAACTGATTCAGGGATCCCCCACTGGGTTTGGATCCTGCCCAACTCAGCGGTGTGAGTATTGACATAATTAATGTTCTGTATGGCCAGCAGATACTTCACATTGACCTTGTGAAAGCAAGGTCCCACCTTGCCTTCCAGACTCTCCGGCAGATCCTGATGGTTCATGCAGACTTTCTCCTTTCCTTTCCTCTTTTTATAAGATGCAGCATCTCCAGTTTTCCCAGAAGCTTCAGTTTCAAATGGATCCTCCTCGACACCATCCTCCATCACTTCTTCCATCACTGTGGAAGGTTTATCAGTCGTTGTGGATGGAAGAGTGCTAGTTTGTGGCTCAGCAGTTTGTCCGGACAGTTGAGCATTAGTCTCTCTTAAAGGTCTGATATCCGGTTGGGGCTCAGCTCTGGAGGACTTGGTAGGAGATGTGAGTCTGGTAGCCTTGGATCCTGAGGGTTTGTCTCTTGGGGCTCTAATAGAAGCCTCCGTCCGGAGGCTTTATCTTTGTCTCCAGACTTGGAGGGCCCCGTTTTGGAGGACTTGGGTTGTGAGCCGGTTGCTTGGCCTTTTACCAGGCGCTTTGTCCGGCGATGGTTAGATTTCTCTGGGGATTTCTCGATATCTGACCCCATAGCAATAAATGGATAAGGCTTCTTAACACTCAATACTGCTTTCTCTTGCACAGTTGAAGGCTAAGAGTCCTGAACCGAGGATCCTGACGGGATTGGTGAGAGGTTTGGTTGGAACAAACGTCTAGGCTTTGTGTTTTTGGCAGAGGACGATCCTTGATCAGCTTCTAAGGACGGTGAATCAGGTTTACTGCTTGGAGAGACTGGAAGGCCAGCATCGATACGTCTCTCACGCTCAACTTTTTGCGCTTTTTCTAGTTCAAAAAGATTTAGCCAACCACCTTTCACAAGAGCGTTTCTCGCTGTGAACATAAAACTACCTAAGAGAAGTTTTGAGATAAAAAGTAAAAAGCTCTGATAAAGAAGTTGCAAAATGGTGAAGATAATGAAACAATAAAGGAAAATAATTTATACTAGTGAGGCAAAAGTTACTGATACCTAGGAGAAAATGAAAAGAATTGAGTAATGATTGAAGGTGGCGCTGACGTAAGAAACATTAAATGTAGGAGTTGTTTTTTGGGCCTAGTGGGAGCGTCATTCTAGGAAGAAAACGACTGATAAAACGAATCAAAGAGCGACACGTGTCCCATGATCCAAAGAAAAACTCTTGGAATTCTGAGAAGGAATCAGTCCGGATACACTTTGAATTGCATACAAGAGCGATCTGGAAAATGTTGTTGCTGGCTAAGTGAGTTTTTTAGTCTTGACAAAGACTTTTGACAAAACATAAAAAAGGGGCTACTGATGAGTCCGGAATTGCTCACCACTGTTCACTAGGAAAACCAGACAGGGGTAATTCGGACAGTATTTGCTCACAGAGTTATCCGGACAGGACAAAAGTATTAAAACACTAAACACCTTTTGACTAAGCTAGATGCTAATCTGCTTAAGAACTAATGAGTCTTTAAACTTGACTCGGTTTCACAACTCGACCCAAAAGCCCATGGGTCCATAATTAAGGGTATAAATACCTAACCACTTTCATTAATGAGGGTAATAAATATTTAATACAACCAGACAGCTTAAATCTCTCACTACAAAACACCCAAACATTTAATGCCCTTTAAATTCTCTAAAACACCTGACAAAATTACCCTCAGTTCAAAATAATCCCCACCAAAAGCTACCACAAAAACATATTTAGAATTATAAATACAAATAATGAAATAATATTAGACGGTTAATTAAATACTTACAATGTTTTGGGCGAGTCTTTTTTTAAGCCGTGAATTTCCTTCACCCAATAACCTCCACATATAACAAGTCTACAGTTCTATTTTTATTGACGCACGTTTAAGATCAATCACTCGATTTCTCGGCACTGAAAGTTGATTCTGAAGCAATTGTCGTCATAGGAATCGACATTATATCATTCGCCATAATACTCAACACTGGATACTTAGGCCCATTCACCATCCATCATTGCAACACATCAAATGACTTACCTTTAGGTACTCTGAACTGAGGTTTTTCCAAGTATAATTCAAGGTCAGTTTTAGTACTTTTAGAAGCCTCAACTGATTCAAGAAAAGAATCAAACGATCTCTTCCCAAACCCATAATAGCCACTGGAAGATCCAGCAGTAGCATTAACATTGGATTCGGAAGCAAATATTCGTTTATTGGTTTCTTGGTACAATGAGAATAAGGTGGCTAATTTGGTCTCGAAGGATAACTGTTCACGCTTAGCTTCAGAAGACTCTTATTTATTTATTTCTTTCTAATGAGTGGTAGGGTATAATTGTTTGTAGACCCATCCAATAAACACCATTTTATACCTACAATATGCATCAAGTCTATTATATAATAGCATGAAAAAAAACAGAATCATATATAATAGTAGTATACCTCAGATCAAGCACGACCCCGATAGAAATCAAAACATTAGACTTGCCGTACTTTTCCTTCATCACAACAACCATTCTTAATATGTAGGACTTAATTTCATCTGCGATAGTCTTATCCAATAGTTGTTTCACACGGTATATCTCAGCCAAAAATATGTTCACTGTTGATTACGACGTACCACTTATTAGGCTCGTAATGTCTGTATATACATCAAGAAAAGTGCAGATCTCCCCTCCCCCCACTGATCTAGTTTTCTTTGTCAGGCACGCAATGGGCAAATGCAAAATTCACTTATGCAAATCTCGGCCACACAAAAGGATATAACTCGCCGGTATGAGGAGGGGGCATTACCAAAGGATAAAACTCTCTTGTGTAGTTGCCACTTATCATCTATGAAATCATCCGTAATTGTCTTGTAGCCTATTTTTTGTACCTTGGACCACCACAAATAAGTTCTCAATCCTAGCTTTCTAATCTTAAACATATGTTTTTTTTCATGTTTGTCTTTTCTTCAACATAAAAAGTCTCACAATCAGCTTTGACACGGTGCCTAGTGATCATTTCGTACCAAGGTGCGGCTTCTTTCAACAACTTGTTCAATATAACTTCCTCCATAATACTGAAGGGGTGTTCATGTCATAACACAAATTGAGCAGCCAATTTTCTGACTTTCCCGTGGTCATATTGCTAAGTACTGAGACTTGGACCACCTTGAGTGAACGTCTTATAAGTCAACACGGTATGTGTGCGAGCTGTGGCGGGTTCATTGATTGCTTTTATTTTACCATATTTGAGTAGGTGTCTTCTAGCGCTAGAGGTACTTTTCCGTGTCTCGTCAGATACATAAAGTCTACCACACCACTTACATTTTATTTTAGTCTGACCATCGAATATCATTTTTAGTTCAAATTCTTTCCGAACTATGGATTTCTTAGTCCTATTTCTAGTTTTCATTGAATTAGATGGGTCATCATAGCCACATCGGTTAAACCAACCGCATCTGTTGACCCATCTGTTCGAGATTCGTTAATATTATCAACATTGTCAAGACATTTCCCTAACTCTATCCCATCCTCATATGTCTCCTTGTTACCAAAACCAAATGAATCGAGATCAACCTCACCTTTACCAATAAAATTCGTCACCAAAAAATTCAAAAAATCTTGAAAAAATATTAAATTTGAAATCAAATACTACTTATTAATATAAAATAATAATTTCAAGTCCGTTACTATTTATATACAAAACCTTACGTTATATTTATATAGAGTATCGGATAAGAAAACTTATCCATTTAACGCGAAAAAACTTTTACGAATGAGAAGATTATAAAATTAGCTATTTTTTTAGTGTTGTAAAGTCTGTCAAAATTAAGAATGTATTTTTATAACAACTGCAATAATAGCTATAGACTATAAACTATAGACTATAGACTATAAACAAGTAGTTTTCGTGTGTATGGTGTATCCGTGTGTATGATTTGTTTTTGGTGTATCCGTGTGTATGATTTATTAACAACAACAACAATAGCTACGTCAATATAATATAAACAAGTAGCTATATTTTTTCTATTTATTTCATGGCATCAAGTTTTTAGTAGAAAAAAGAGCACACATTTTACTATTATTATATAGGCACTATTTCATAGCTAAACCAATATATTTGATAAAATAAATCTATATAAATAAGGATCGTGATGGTATGGGACAAAAAGAATTCATACAATAATATAACATCCAAAACCACAGTTTATACATTTTCCTAGTTTGTCAAATTCTACTTTTGACTCAGACCTCATTGCAGTAGTATGTGTAAGAAGCTCAACTAAATGAGTAATTAAATTATATTGATAATAAGTAGATCGGGTTTAAACTGTCATTATTTTTTTGGCACGGTTAAAACGAGGTTTTTTTTAGAGTGAGATCTTTTATTTTTTATTTTTTATGTAAATTTAAAATTATTAAAATATTCTTACATATAAAAACCTTCAATTTTTCTAGTAATTCATTTTCTTCTTCTTTTCCTCTCTTTTCCTACCACTTTTTTCTCCAAAATTCAAAAAACACACACACTAAAATCCACAAACCTAAACTCCCAAACAAACAATAAATCAACATTAATTCGTAAAAGTAAAAACCCAAAAGATGTAATTTCTCATTCAAATAAAATTGTAATATATGTAATTCGATACGCACATAATAATTTGAATATTGTTAAAATGCACATGTTCTACGTAGCATCTCAGTTGTTGTCTTTGTTAAAAAACAAAGAGAGAAGTAGCAGCAGGAAGCGGCTAGGATTTTGTGTTTATTAGAAAATGTTCCTTTTTGTTTTATTGATGCATTAGAGATGTAATTCAAGAATTGACCAATAGTAAGGCTCTCAATATATAGAGAACTTAGAGGCCTATACAAGGAAACTTAATACACTGAATATTCTAACACCCCCTCAAGTTGTGTAGTGGGATCACCAATACCCAACTTGGATAAAACCGATTCGAATTTTCTTGCAGCAACCGCTTTTGTCAGGATGTCTGCCAGTTGGTCTTCGGATCTAACAAACGGAAGTTCGACTGTCCCATCTTCAATATTTTCTTTTATGAAGTGCCTATCTATTTCAACGTGCTTTGTTCTATCGTGTTGTACCGGGTTACCTGAAATCTTAATCGCAGCTTTATTATCGCACATTAACTGAGTTAGACACTTCAGAGGGGATCTGATTTCTTTCATTATCTTCTTTAACCAAAGTATCTCGGTAATCCCCTTAACGATTCCTCTAAATTCTGATTCAGCACTTGACAGTGATACTACTTTATGTTTCTTACTCCTCAAAGTCACCAAGTTACCTCCAAGAAGAGTAAAGTAGCCAGGAGTTGATCGCTTGCCGTTAGAATTCCCTCCCCAATCAGCATCTGTGAATACTTCAACATCAAGGTGTCCATTTTTCTTAAAAATTATGCCTCTTCCTGGTATGTCTTTGATATATCGAATAATCCTCATTACTGCCTCCATATGGTGTTCCTGAGGATGATGCATGAACTGGTTAACTACTCCCACCGCGTATGCAATGTCGGGTCGAGTGTGAGCCAGGTAAATCAATTTTCCCACCAACCTTTGGTACCTTTCTTTATTCGCTGATCTGGCCCCTTCAATTATCTTTAGTTTGTGATTCACAACCATAGGAGTGTCATTTGGTTTGAAATCCACCATGCCAGCTTCAGCTAATAAATCCAATATATATTTCCGTTGGGAGATATAAATCCCTCCTCTTGACCTAAGAACCTCGATTCCTACGAAATACTTCAATCCCCCAAGGTCTTTCATTTCGAACTCCTTGAAGAGGATTTTCCTAAGAGAGCTAATTTTTTCTTCGTCATTCCCCGTTATAATCACATCGTCGACATATATTATAAGACAAGTGACTAATTCTCCTTTTTTTTTTTAAACAAGGTATGATCCACATTACTGAGTTTGTAGCTATACTGCTTTATTGCCATTGTAAATCTCTCAAACCTAGCACGAGGAGACTGTTTGAGCCCATATAATGCCTTTTCAGTTTGCATACCTCATTTTCTTGAAAACCATTAGAGAACCCTGGTGGGGGTTCCATATATACCTCTTCTTCCAAGTCTCCATGTAAGAAAGCATTATTTACATCAAATTGATGAAAAGGTCAATCTTTATTCGCGGCTATTGAAAGTAAAACTCTGATAGTGTCAATCTTTGCAACCAGAGAGAACGTTTCAGAGTAGTCTATACCATATGATTGTGTATATCCTTTGGCAACCAATCTTGCCTAGTGTCGCTCAATGGTGCCATCAGATTTATATTTTATATTAAACACCCATCTACACCTGACTACTTTCTTCCCTTGTGGTAACACACAATTCTCCCATGTACCATTCCTTTTTAGAGCTTCCATTTCAGTATTCATTTTCTCATGCCATTCAGTCATCTTCTTAGCTTCTTGAGGTGTTTTAGGGATTTTTTCAGAGAGAATAGTAGCTGAAAATGCCTTTGTAATCTTCGTCATTTCTTTCCTGTCCGTTTGTACCGGATATGTAGAAGCACGAGGAACGTGTTCCGGTGAATATTGGTCAGGAGGAACCCCTCTATTTTTTCTTGGGGGAAGAACCAAAGTTTAAGTTTCAATAAATGAAATTCTTAAAATGTCATGGTCAGTAGCATTTTGTGAATTATAACATTGTAAATTGTTTACCTCTTGATGGACATTTTCTTCGGCTGATTCGCTGGTAGTATCTATGACATTTATTTCTTGTTGGACATTGTCTTCGGGAGAATCATTGGTGGTAAGAACTGCCTCTTCAGTCTCCTTTATGTTGGAAGAGGCGTGTTCGGTGACACCATCTACCGACTCTGTCGGCACATCCTCAAAGTAACTTTCATATAGCAACCAGTCGAGTGATTCACTTACTTTCTCCCCCTGAGCACGAGATTGGTGGTGAAAAAATAATCGGATTCTAAGAAGTCACAGTCCATGGTGACATGGATTCGACGAGTAACCGGATTGTAACACCGATATCCCATTTGATGAACACCGTATCCAATGAATACACACTTTTCAGCACAAGGATTAAGTTTGTTTCGACTAGTTTTAGGGATATGAACAAACACCGAACAACCAAAGACATGAGGTGTTAAGGTTATAACAGATGGAATTGTAACTTGGGTGGCAAGCACTTGTAATGGATTTTTATTTCCTAGACATCGGGTTGGTAGACAATTTGCAAGATACGTAGTTGTAGCAAGAGCTCCTGGCCAAAGAGAATGAGGAACTCTAGATTCAATCATAATAGCACGAGTTTTTTCAAGTAAAGTACGATTTTTTCGTTCTGAAGTACCGTTTTATTGATGTGTGTTTGGACAAGTGGTTTGATGGATAAGACCATTTGTTTTTAAAAAATTATGCATTGTTTGGTTGACAAACTCTATTCCATTATCAGAACGGGGAATCTCTATTTTTTTCAAATTGAGTCAAAATTATTTTGTAAAAACAAACAAATATTTCTGGTACTTCCGATTTATGTTTCATGAAGTATATCAAAGTCATTCTTGAGAAATCATCCACAAATAAAACAAAGGGCCAAAGCTATTTCCTCCATGTTATTTTTTATTTCCTCCATCTTTCAAACTTTCAAAAAAACTAGTGACTTGCTTTTACCAAATTACCCTTATTTTTATTTCAAATTTATCACTAGATGCCATTTATCTAGTAGATAGTCTTATATGAAAAAACACAGCATTAACCTAACTTTAATCCAAGATATATGATTCTATCTCTAAAATTAACCTTAAAACAAAGAACTTCAATTTTATTGAAGATTAATCATGGAAAATGAAGAAACCTAAACAAAACCGGAGAACAACACTCAATCGACAAACAAAGTAATTTAAACTTGTTTTTACGTTTTATAACTTCATAGCTTGAAAATACCTATTTCGAAACTTATTTTTTTAGCTAAACCCGATTTTTACAGTTCTGAAAAAAAAAAAAACTATTTCCGAGCCGGGAATTAGGAATCAGGTGTAATTTTTCAAAAAAAATGTGCAACTGATTCCGAGAGGGCCACTCGGAATCAGTTGTAATTTTTGAAAAAACATGTGCAACTGATTCCGAGAGGGCCACTCGGAATCAGTTGCAAACCCTCTGTCTCGTTATTTAATGTGATAGCCTTGTTCACTGGGACATTGCACTTGATTCCGAGTGGCCCTCTCGGAATCAAGTGTAAAACACCAGTGTAGATTAAAATTTGATTGTTTCTTAACCTCTAAACACTTAAACAAGGCTAAACAACAAGGATAAACAAAAAACATCATCCGATAAACAAAACGATACATCCGATAAACATCATTATCATCCGATAAACAAAAAATTACATACGATAAGGTCATTATCATCCGATAAACAAAAAATGACATAGAAAACCTAGAATTTCTTCTCCAAGCTTTCTCTATCTTCGAATCAGCTGTTGTAAGGTAGTGATAATGGTGAAAAATGGGTTTTCTTCTTTGTAAGGTAGTTCTCTAGGGTGAAAAATGGGTTTTCTTCTTTGTAAGGTAGTGATAATGGTGAAGAATGGGTTTTGTTGTACTGAATAGAACGTGTATGTTAGGGTAATGGTTTTGTGAAGAAAAAATGGATAAAAGGGCAATTTTGTAACTTCCTTTATGGAGGAAATAACATCATGGAGGATTTTTCAAAAGATGGAGGAAATAAAAAATAACATGGAGGAAATAGCTTTGGCCAAAACAAAGTATCTGATTTGATTGTTAGTGGAATTTGGTACCGGACCCCAAACATCAGAATGGATTAGCAAAAAAGCATAATCAACTCTAGTATTACTTTGATTAAATGAGACCCTACGATTTTTTGCAAGAATGCAGGTTTCACATTTCTCATGAATGGAATTATTCAAAAAAAGACTAGGAAACAAACTCTTAAGATAGCTAAAAGAAGGATGACCAAGTCGCCAGTGCCATAACTAAAGTTGCCTTTCGGTTGTTCCGTGAGCAAGCATGGCATGTCCCTTATGAACTACCTCATCCACATAATAGAGACCTCCTTGTTCAGTACCACACCCAATGATCTCTTTCGTACGAATGTCCTGTAAAATGCAAAAAAATGGATGCATAAGAACCACACAGTTGAGTTGTTTTGTCACTTGACTAACATATAATAACTTTAAGGATAGTGAAGGAATGTAGAGGCAATTTTTAATTTCTATTTTTTCCAAAAAAATAATTGAACCTCCCCCTTTGACTTCACAAATTTCTCCACTAGCAGTGTCAATATGGGACTTCTTTGGAGATGACATGTCACCAAAGTCTTTAGGATCATAAGACATGGTGTCCGTATCCCCGCAATCAAAGATCCAATTCATTGATTTCTCAAACCCTTTACCTCCAAGGTTTTCATAGGAGTTCGCCGCCATTCCTCCAAAACCAGTACCACTTCCTTGCTTATTTTTAGTCGGATCTTCACCGCCACTTGTAGACGAAGCCCGTTTGACATTAGATCTGAAACGCTGGTTATTTTTCTCCTTATGACCGTCCTCCCACCATTCTGGATAGCCAACCAGCTGGAAACATGTCTCTTTAGTGTGTTTCTTCATCCCACAATGAGTGCAATACAACTTGGATTTATCTTCTTTATCTTTGGATCAGAATTTAAACCTCTGTGCAGAATCTTTAGCAGCCAAATCCATTCCAATTTCAATCGAGTCACTATCAGAAGAACTTGATTTTAGTATATTAAGCCTGGCCATTTCCCTTCGTATTGTAGCATATGTTGTTTCCACGGAAGGAAGAGGATCCTTTTTCAAGATATCTCTCTTGACTGGTTTCAGCTTGTCATTAATCGCCATTAGCAATTGATAGAGTCTTTGTTCTTGAGTCTTCTTATTGTATCTTATGGGTCTTTCATAATGTTCGGATCTCGCCTATCTATAGACATCCAGATGTTCTGTAGTTTGTTCCACAAGTCTTCTAGTGTATCAGACCCTTGCCTTAATGAATTAGCCCTCTTATGAAGGTCAAACACCTGTAACGAATCTGTACCATAACTGAATGTGGTGGCTAACTCATCCCAGAGGGCTTTTGCAGTGGGATATTGCGAGACATTATTCACCAAGCTGGATTCAAGATTCTGGATAATTCATGTGAAAACACATTGATCATCTTGTTTCCACCTTGTATATGTTTTGTCAGTTTTGGATGGAGGTGTCGGCTCCCCTGTAATGTGAGAACCTCTCCTTCTTCCCCCAATTGCTTTCTTTATCAGGTTTGCCGATAGGGCATAGTTATCACCACCGAGTTTAATCCCTATGGATAAATTCTCGCGGTTAGTTGTTTGTTGTTGTGTTCCGAGACCATTTCTCAGAATGGCAACAATCTGCATTGCTAATTCATCAGAGATTTGACTGACCACGACTTCATTGCCAGCCATCTTTGTTGAGCATGTTCAGAATTCCCAGAATCACATGTGCTCTGATACCATGTTAACATGCACATGTTCTACGTAGCATCTCAGTTGTTGTCTTTGTTAAAAAAACAAAGAAAGAAGTAGCTGCAGGAAGCGGCTAGGGTTTTGTGTTTATTAGAAAATATTCATTTTTGTTTTATTGATGCAATAGAGATGTAATTCAAGAATTGACCAATAGTAAGGCTCTCAATATATAGAGAACTTAGAGGCCTATACAAGGAAACTTAATACACTGAATATTCTAACAAATATTCTCCATTCAAGCAATAAGCAAGAAAGAAGAAAGCTCATGATCTTGTTACGAATGTCATGGGCACATGTTTCCGTAATCGGTTCTACCAACACAAAAAATAGATGAGAATTGTTAAAAAAAACAGCCGCTTTTACTCCATTAAGTCGTATGTTTTCGATTTTAAAAATTTCTCTGTGAAGTTATTTTTTTTTGACGATTTTACCCTGTACAAAATCCTTTAAATAAAAAAATTACTCCATGAAGTTGTCATAATTTCAAATTATTTTTAGATTTTCTCTGCCTTCTCTCTAAAAAAAATACTTCATTCTAAAAACCTAAATTACACACATTAACTAAATAAGTTATAACTAATAAATTATATATATAAAAAAAACCTAAATAATTAATGAACACTGCCTTACCTTTCACCTACCCACAAAGAGTCGTCACCTACGCATCTCCCAGCACCAAACCTTGACACATACCAAAACCCAAACCTTACCAAACCCAACCCTTCGACACACACCAACCCCAACCCTTCGATAACAGTATTTTGGATCGACAGACCCAAACCCTCCCGACATCAGTCAACATTCCTGAACCCACGCCATTCGATGGCGTCGATACGACAGACCCAAACTCTCCCGACATCAGTCAACAGTCCTGAACCCACGCCATTCGATGGCGTTGATACGACAGACCCAAACCCTCCCGACATCAGTCAACAGTCCTCAACCCACGCCATTCGATGGCGTCGATACGGTGTTCATCGCCAATCGAAATGGCGAAAGGGTTCATGTATACGCCATCTCATGGCGTAATAGGCATATCTCACGCCATGAGATGACGTATACATGAACCATTTCACCATTTCGATTGGCGATGAAAACCGTATCGACGCCATCGAATGGAGAAATGTTGGGTTTGGCCTGTGTCAAAGGATGTTTTCCAAGTATTAGGTTTGGCATGTGGGGAAGGTTTGGATTTTTGTCTGTGTGGAAGGTTTCGTGTTAGTGACTACTTCAGAAATCAGATGTGTGGTGGTATCTATTTTTATGGAAGATTAGTTTTGATTGATGGTTTGGTAACTCAACCTATATAAAATCGAAGTGTATGCCAAAGCTTCAATACATGCAGACTTTGAAAGGAGACAAATGGTGTGCTCGACAGGAGGTTTCCTTCGGTTTTCATTTGTTGTAAAGCGGAGAGTTGAAGAAGGTGTCATGCCCAATCTTTACCATTTGGAAATTGGCCGTTATCCAAATCTAAAGATCCTTCCGGATATACTCCGGTCACTCAAGACTTTTAAAGAACTGATGACAGTAAATATGCCAAAACAAATTCTGAGATAGGTTAAAAGAAGGAAAAGAAGATTTTTACAAATTTTAATATACTCCTTCTTTTCGATTTCAATCATTTCGTGAATGATCATCATCAATGTTTCCATCGTCACTTCCTCAACAAACTGAAAACAAGAGATGTTTAATGTATCCTAATCTTAAAATGTTTTACTGCAAAATACTATTTATGCATAATTTTATTGTGCTTAAGGCACCACTAACAGTCTATTTATTCTCTAATAAATTGTAAACTAGTCTTAGCCTACTGTTAGAAAAAATTATTTATTAGTTTATTTTAGTTTTTGTCTTTCAAATGCCATCTTTTTTAGGTTTAGTGGTTTAGTGGGTTTGAGTTTTTTTTGTTGGTTTTGTGTTAGATGTTAGATTGGTAGTTGTTTTTTGGTTTACAATTTTGTGGAGTAGATAACGGCATGACTCATAATTAAATAGAAGTTAAAGGATTTTTTAGGTTTTTTATACCGTTAAATTTTTGTAAATATTGAAAATAAAAAATCAGCAACTTCATTAAGTAAAAATGACTTATTCTTTAGCAATTCCCAAAATGGATAAATAGGACTCTAGTGTTAGGTAGAGTATGGTAAGACCCGTGAGATAAAATTGTATTTCACCTGGTTAAATTTGCTGGGTTTACTTGATGTTAAACTTTTTGCACTTAGTGATTTATTTATTATGCATTGCTTGGTAGAATCTTTGCACCAGACCTGATGACAATGATGTTTCCATCTCCGTGCCCATGTTGCGAAGCAGACAACATGGGTTTAGTATTTCCTCGCACAATTTCGTGCGAGGAAATACCAAACCCAACAGTCCTGCCCCAAGTTAAAAAATACTCCCTAAACTACCCAAAATCTATAAAAAAAAATCATCCAAAATCGAACCTAATCTCCTAACTAAACACATACGTGTATTTAAACTTAAAAAAACACCTGCAAATACATGAAAATCGGATTTTTCTACCTGAAACTTAAACTCTAAATATCTCTAAAACAAACCATGGAAATTTTAAAAAAATTACACCAACAAGTAGAGAATGCTTACCTTAACAAGTCTTAAGTGTCACGTGTCAGTTTTTAAATGGTTTATATGTGCGGGGGACTATATTTGCAAATTTTTAAAACGAAGGTGATGAGTTTTATACAGAAGTGAACGAAAGGGACTATGTTAATACAAGTGGTAAATATGGAGGACTAACAGTGTTTTTTACCCCAGTACTTGGAAACCCCCTTGTATATCTTCCATGGCCAGGTATTTTAACTACTGGCATCCAATTGTAACCTCTTTCAAATACTTTCGTGCTAAGATTATCTGCAATGCATTAATTATATGAAAATCGCTCAACCTGTTAGAAAACAAATGGAGAAGTAGTCGGCAATAAGCGGCTATGGTTTATGTTTATTAGAAAGTGTGTATTATCTAGAGTACAAAGCTATTATTTATAGATAAACTATATCGGCTAATGAGCCTAGACTTTATATCTCTAACACTCTTTTTCAAACTCGCCATTACATTGGGAGTTTGTTATACAAAATAAAAACCAAAATTGCAGCAAAAACAAAACACCAAACTTTAAAACCATAATCGAAAGCCAAAATCAAAACAAAACGCCAAAACCAAAATCGAAACGTCAAAACCCAAAAATCGAACTCCAATCTCCAATCTCCAATCTCCAAACTTCGAACTCTAATCTTCAAGCTCCAATTTTCAAACTTCAAACTCTAATCTTCATAACTCCAAACTCCAAACTAATCCAAACGAAATTTAAAAAACAAACGAATCCAAACGAAGCCAAACAAATCCAAACAAAGCCAAAACAAAGCGAAACAAATCCAAACAAGTCCAAACGAATCCAAACTAAATCTATACCAAATCCAAATCCAAGCGAAGAACAAAATCTAAACACTAAAACGAATCAAAACGACAAACGTCGATCTAAGCAAATGTCAGACAAAGTCCAAACTTCAAACAACATCTAAACACCAAAAACAATTCAAACGAAATCTCAACGCCAAATACCGAAACAAAATCCAAACAAAATCTCAATGCCAAATTCAAATATCAAATCTAAATCCAAAACTAAATTCAATACTAAATCCAAATACCAAATCCAAATTCATATCTAATTTCGAGTCAAAATCAAAATTGAATCTATGATTTTAACAACACAAATCTGCACTATTTCAGTAGCAGTTTCTCCTGAACCGTAGCACAAAATTATAATCGGGATCAGATTAAAGGATTGGATGTCCCAAACAAGTTCTCCAAAATTAAGCAAAAATGGACACCGTTTGCCTTTCGATCAGACCGTTTGATTGGGGCTGTATACAACAGATCCGAAAATCAAAAAATTTGTGACGACAAAAAAAATAGAAGACAATCAATTTTTTTTCTTTTCTTTCGACGGACAGCTAATACAACTGTCCGCCGATACAGCGGAAGACCAAAAAAACTTCAAGATCTAAACCTAAGCTGTAATACCATGTTAACAAACGAAGAAAGAACAAAGAGAAGTAATCGCCAATAAGCGGCTAGAATTTTTGTTTATTGGAAAATATGTATTACATTAGAATATAAAGCTATTATTTATAAATAAACTATATAAACTAATGGGACTAGATTTTATATTTCTAATCCAACCACCAAAAAATATTCATCAGCAAAGATATCAGAGAAGCTCAAATATTTCGTTAACAAACACGAAAACTATATAGCCTCAAATACTACACCAGTACTTCTCCATAATTACTTTACACAAATACTACACGAGTACTATACAGTTACTATACAAATACACAATAAGCTCAAATATTTTGTCAACAAACAGGAACATTATAGAGCCTCAAGTAATACAAAGTATTACAAGAGTACTGTTAACAGTGGGTGTTCATGTAAAAGCGATATAATTTACTTCTTCATAATTTAATGAAATGAATCTCCAATATTATAAATCTGATCCATTTTACCATAACATTCAAAATACATGTAGCATGTACGTGCCTTTAGTAGATTTATTCATAATCTCAAATCCTTTAAAAGTTTATGTCAAGGGTGTTAGAGTTGCGTGCTAGCTCTGTGTATTCTATTTATATAGCAGAAGTTCTTGAGATTTACTTATTTAATATCAAACAAAACTTAAGTCTAACTATATAACTGGATAAGATAAATCAAAACAGATGGAGAAATTAAACATGAACAAAAACTAAAAATCCAAAAAAGATTGGGTTATCAGAAAGCTATAAATCTAAAGGAAAACAAGTAAGAAAAAGCAAACAAATGACGTATGTGGAATCATTTTTCTTCGCTGGAAGAGGAAGATGAGTCGACTCACATGGATAGAGGTTTGGTTTTAGTTACCACCACCACCTTTATCGTCGCCGTCATCACCACTACGACTACCACCACTACCGTCCCGTCTCCGGCACGAACACCATCACGACCACCGCTACGACTATGACCACTAAGACCACGGCACCACCACGACTACCACCATCACCAACACTGCCGCCGCCGCCGCCACCATCGTCATGACCACCACGACGACTACCACCAATACCACCACTACCACCATCACAACCACCAACACCACCATCAATCATGTTGTTTTTTTATATATAAATTCTTTCCTTTGTTTAGTTTAGTGGAAATAAATCTTGTTATTCATTTTAAAATACAAAAATTAATCGTATTACTCTTATTAGAAATATCAGTAGTAAGACTTTTACTCTATTAAAATAATACCAATAAGAATATTATTTCTAAGTATTTTGATTAACGGAAATTAATCACGTATTCATTTTCTTATATAGGAGTTTATTTTAATTGTTTAGATCAACAAAAATAAATTTTATAATTCTTTTAAAAATTTAAAATTAACCATCTTACCCATATAAGTAAGGGGTCATCAATCTCACCCTCTCCGTCAGAAGGTCCCAATAACTGCTAATCTTTATTAATCCGAACTGCTCCTAAAGTTTTAGGAGCAAGTGCAGTTGCATAACACTCCCTTGCTATCTTTTGACTACTTCACACAACACCCACTTTCCCTTGAACTGCATACTTCAAACACTGGTGAACTGTTGAGGCCACAACATGCATTCTAGAGAGCCAGGACCTCCCAAAGATTGCATTTTAGCATGTGGGGCAATCTACCACAACAAATGATACCCTGACCAGTTTTTTAGAAGGCCCTTTGCCCAACAGCACCGCTTCCTCAAACTCCCTGATTACATCCGTAGAGCTCCGTGTGAAGCCCACAATGGTTTTGTTTGATCGTCGAATAACGACTGGATTCTTCATCTTCTTATAAGAGCTCAAGAAAATGATGTTTACCGAACTTCCTGCGTCTATCAGAATTCTTCGGATATCATTGCCCCCAATAGATGCTCCTATCACCACAACATCCTCATGAGGCCCGACAATATTTCTCAAATTGTCCTCATCGAAAACTATAAATGGAAAAGGGGTTTGGCACTGATGAGAAGACATGCCCCCTTCCAACTGAGTAGCCAAAATATGTACATGCCTCTTTCTTGATGAAGAAGTGGGTGTTGTCATGGTATCTCCTCCAAAGATGGTGAGTGACTCAAAGAAACTGATCAGTCCGGACACCGTCGTGGTCTGCTCTGTTATGACCCCCACTTTGTTCCGAGTTGGATTAGGATCCAAATACTCAGATCAACGTCAAATCTTTCAAGGATCACAATTGCCCCTTCTTGAGCAGATGTTCCCACATTGTTTGTAGGGCCTGTCCGAGGAGCATTGTCAGGTATGTTTCCACTTCTTCTTTTGGCATAGGCTCCCAGTTTTCCTCTTTCAATAAGATTTTGCACTTCTTGTTCAAGGGCTATAAAATCTTGAGTATTATGGCCTATATCATTATGATATTGGCAAAAGCAAGTATTTCGACTCTCTCTAGGGGACTGTAGTGCTGCTGGTTTCCGGAAATGAACTTCCTCCTTGGTCTTGTCATATATTGTGGCTACATTCTCTTTCAATTCTGAAAACCACTCCGTTTGAACCCAATGACCTCTTTTACTCCTTGATTGTTGGCTCTGAGATTGATTCTGGTTGGACTGAGTTTGTTTAGCTCAATTGGACCCTTGTCTGGTCTCCTTAGCCTTATATTCGGACTGGTTTTGAGCAGTTGTGATAGACCTCACCCGACGGTGCACCCTGGTTTTCTTGGTTTCATCCACATTAATTTGCTTTCCCACCTGATTTAATAAGCCACCCCAAGTCATGACTTTCTTCCTGCTCACAGAATCAGCCAGATTCCGAGGGTTTAACCATTGTCTTAAGGAAGCAATTGTCACATGTTCGAAGCAATCTGCTAACCCGTTCTTGGTATTCACGAACCGACTTGTGTAGTCCTTTAAGGACTCATTTGGCTCTTGGGCACAATGGATAATAGTATCTCTATTTCCCTTCACCTCCTTACTTCCCATAAATTACCTTCGGAAGGCAACCAGAATGTATCAAGTTTCGGATACACCCCTAGGGTAAGCTGTGTACCACTTAAGAGCACTTCCCGTAAAAGATTGGGAGAAAGCTCTGCACAAAAGTTTATCATCATCATCAAAATTCATCATGAAGTTCTTGAACTGCTCCAAATGGTTGTCTAGATCCTTACTTTCATCAAATTTCTCCATTTTGGAGTTGTCAAACCTTTTGGGTAGGTTTCCGGACAGTATTTTGGTAGACAAAGTTGATTGTCTCAAATTCCTATTACGACTGCAGATTGTGTCTTCATTAGGCGTTGCGAAAATACCTTGTTCGGTCTAAAAAGCAAAAGGATCGATCAACAATTAATTAACATGCATGTGGCTGTGGCTATGAGATGACCCTTTGCCCAGATGTCTTTTAAGCCTCCCATGCCTATTTCTCTTTCTTGAATATTTTTTAATTGGTTTCATTTTATTTTTGGACCTCCCTTCATCACTCCTTGATGACAAAGACTCCTCAAGCTCAGCCTCATTCGAAGAACTGCTGGAGGGCTCAGAATCTGAACTTTCAACCGGCTTAGACCGATGAGTCTTCTTAGAACTAACATGGGTCTTTTTTTTAACTCAGATGAGTCTTTGCTGATGGATCATTCTCCCTAGGGTTGTCAGTGTGATGAATAGCTGATGCCCCTGATTTCTCTCGTATACCCCTTTCTGCTTGTTTTATGGCTATTAACGCCTCTATTTATGCTCTCAACTTGTCTCGCTCTTCAATAGTGTATTCTTTATTTTCCCCAACCGTCTCCACCACAGGTGGTGGAGTTCCTGCTCGTTCGGATCCATCCGAACTGGTTCTTTCTAATGGTTTTGAATGTAAAATTCAGGCACCGTCGCCTCCCACTGTGGTCGCCAATTTGGTTTGGTTTATTTTGGGCTGAGTGTAATTTTTTAAAGTGTTTTGTGAAGTTTTTTTAATATTAAGTCTTTGGTGTATAAAGTAGTGAGATAATTGAGCAGCCTGGTTGTATTAAATGTTCATTACCCTCATTAATGAGAGTGGTTGGGGGTATTTATACTCTTAATTAAGGACTCATGGGCTTACGGGTCAAGTTATGAAACCAGGTCAAGTTTAAGGACCCATTAATCTTTTAAGTAGATTATCAAATAGCTTAGTCAAAAGGTGTTTTACTTTTGTCTTGTCCGGATTATTTAGTGGCATGTCATTGTCCGAATTACCCCTGTCCGGATTATGCAGTGGGATGTGCCTGAATATTCCAAACTCATCAAAAACAATTGAAGAAATCTGTAGTTGATTTTTTTGGGGAACTTTAGACAATCATCGAGCAATCTCTAGGCTAAATGGAGCAGGTTTTGTCTTCTGTACAAAAAAGAAGGATTAAACATTAGAAGAATTGAAGATATTCAACTCATCTACTCCTGCAACCTTTGGAAAACATATAGATAAAATACTAGCTGATGGTCTAAACTTATACATAGCATTTACGGGTTAATAGCTCATCCTATGCAGGTGCAATTAGTATTTAAAAGATATCAATCATGCAAGAGAATCCATGATTTAAAAAAACAGAATCCTTCTTTTTCTGGTCAATTGGGCAAGGAAGTTGTGAGTTTTGGCGTGATCGTTGGTTCCACTCTAAACCACTAATTGATCTTACAAACATTATTGATACATTATGGTATATTCAATCTAGAAACTCATATTGGACAAACAACGATTGGAATCTAGTTACCTCATGGTATATTTGGCTTCAGTTACCTCAATAGACATCAACTCAATAACTAGACTATCAATCAAGCCTCTCATTCTTGAAAAGATTATATGGACAACTAGTAAATTTGAGGATTTCTGTGTCAAAGGCACATGGAATGCTCCAAGGCTAAAAGGAACCTCATAATTCTTATACTCAAGCATCTGGAACAGATTTGTTCCTGTCAAATATTCTTTCTTTTTGTGATGACTTCTCCATAATTAGGTATCGGTTGACACTGTCTTACAGTAAAAAACATCACATTAGTTTCAAAGTGTCAATAATATGGAAACAACAAATCTATTCAGCATTACTTTATTCAATGCAACCTATCTTGGTATGTATGGCTTCACTTCAGCAATCTATTCAAAATAATGATTGGTAAATCATATGAATCTTTCTCATATTGTGAGACTCTTGATATAATCTTCACCTGATAAGGTGCATATAAGAATTAATCTTCCCTCAGTCATTTTTTGGACTCTATGGAAGCACAGAAACAATAAAAAGTTTAATCTATAAGAAACTTCCCCAAATGCTATTATCACTCACATCAAGCATGTCATTCGACAACTAGATATGCTAAAACTTCTCAAAAGAAAGTTCTAGAAAAATGACACAAAATTGGCATATGATTTCGAATATTTTCAATATCTAAATCAGACAAGAAGAATGAAAGCTATACACTGGGACCCATCAACTAATCTTAGTCTAAAGCTCAACATAGACGCCTCCTACTCACAATCTGGTAAAGCCTCATGAAGTTCTATTATTCACAACTACAAGGGAGATATAAAGAAAGTTATAGGAAAATCATATGGAAAGCTTAGTCTTATCCTCCAGAGACTCGGGCTCTGCTTGATGACTTAATCCTATGCAACAATTTGAAAATATTTGTTCTAGAGATTGAGACTGACTCACTTGTTCTTTTAACTATGATCATAACTCACAAAGCCCATTGGTTTGTGTTCTCTATTCTATTATGTTGCGGGAAACTTCTTACACCAAACATGACCACTGCACATATCAATAGAGAGCAAAACTCTGTTTCGGACTAACTTGGTCGATGGACCAAAAAATGCGAATACAAAATTGATCTCCCGACAGATCAAATCTCTATTTAGCTCAAAGCCATTATCTTGCTCGGTAGCCTTCATACAAACTCTATCAGAGAATTTTTTGATCCCTAATTCTTCTTCTCATCAAATTGATAAAAATAAATACAGTCAAATTATCTAATGAAATGATAGAAACTCACTGGAACTTAATTTTTCTTGTATAAATCTTAGGATCTCCTCTCTTCTCATCTACTCATAATCACAACAAACTTATTTTTAAGTCAAGATCATCGTTGAGCTAAAGAATCCCAATTCGAGCTCCATTTTTGCATACTGATTCTCATCATTCAATGAGCTTGATCAGCATCTAATCTTCTCAATTCTTTAAAATTGTGTCTCCCAATTTAGTTGAACTTTTTTAACTAATATCTCTTGAAGCTTCAATCAACCTTTTGGTCTTCAATTTTCTCTCTGTTGTACTAATATTAGCGCGTCTTTTTAGCCCCTGAAACTCAGATGTAACTATAAGGTTTTTAGGCCCTAATTAATAAAAATTTATGAAATGGCCTAAGTGCCTCTCATTTCATTTAAAAATATATAAAAATTTATTAATTATAGTTAAACAATTTAATAGTTATACATGTAATAATTTATTTTTTATAACTTTTATACATAAATGATTTATATAAGTTTGTTATTTATATATAGGTACTGTATTAGTTGTATTGAAATAATATATTTTTATACCAAATATATAAATTAAATAATTATATTTAAATAAACATATTGTGCCTCAATTATGTATATATATTTATTAACCAAAGTAAATTTATTCATTTTGTTTAAGCAATAAATTTTTTATACCATATTTACTTATTAAATAAGTATATTTAGAAAACAATTTGTACATGAATGATTTATATAGGTTTATTAATAATATTTAGTAATTTATTAAGAGTTAAGTACCATTTAAGACCTAAATGCAATACTATTATCCACTTAAAACCATATTTTCATGTTTTTCTGTAAAATACCCATTTCACTTAAATATTTACTGTTAAAGACTCACTAGTACCCTAAATACCCTTATTGATTTTTTCTTTGGGTTCAAACAAAAATCCATCATTGTCTTCCTCAGCGAAATTTTGATTCTTACGTTTGGTTCTCCCTCGTTTCGGCCAATTAAAAAATGTGATAAAAAAAATAGCGGTGGAGAAGCTTGGTCGATGGAGTCGACGATTTGGTTAATCCGTGTTCATTTCTGGAGTGAAGCACAACAAATAAGCCTGACACTTCTAGGCATTATTTTCTTATACCTATAATAGTGAAAGGTGATATGATGTGAGTTTTTTTGTCTTCAACCCTTTATTATATACTTTAAGAGGAACAAGAGATAGGTTTACTTCTATAACAGTAAAACTTCTGGGAAAGAAGACCCAACAAAATCATGATTATAAATCCGCAAAAGAAACATATGCTTTTGTTCATAAGATGCTTAGCTTAGTTATGATCGTTTAATTACTTAAGATGTTACTACTGTTTAGTCTTTTGAAGAAATAGAAAATGTAAATGGGTTGGTTTGTCTTAAAAAAAGTTTTAAAGTTTAAAACATATCATGAGTGGTACTAGTTTTGTTCGTCTTAAAAAAACAAAACCAATGGTATTTTTGAAAAACAATTCCGAGTTACGGTTTAAAAGATATGGACTTTTAAATTTTTAGTGTAAACTAAGAAGATGTGAAACTTTCTTTGTTTTGCTAGATGAGATACCTTCTTTATTTTGATAGATGCGAAACTTTCTTTGTTTTGCTTTCTTTGTTTGGCTAGACAGAAACTTTCTTTATTTTGTTTGATGCGAAACCTTTTTTGTTTTGCTAGATGAGAAACCTTCTTTATTGTGCTAGATGAAAAACCTTTTTTGTTTTGCTATACTCATAAACATGTGTAAAATATTTTATTTAAAAAAAATCAAAACATGAGTGGTACTAGTTTTGTTCGTCTTAAAAAAACAAGACTAATGGTATTTTTGGATATTTTTTTTGAGTTACAATTTAAAAGATATGAACTTTTAAAATTTTAAATTAAAAAAAATAAAAGAAAGAGAAGTTGTTTAATAAATTTTATATAAAATGGGAGTTTAAGTATTAAATTTTTTAAATTGTTTGGACCTTTATCGGTTTGTTGGATGAGTCTTAAATGACATTTAAGTCTCCAATTTATTAGTTGTATTTAAATAATAATTTTTTTATATGAAATTTACTAATTTACTAATAATATTTAAATAATAAAAATATTGCTGAGGTAGGTAATAGTATAAGACTGAGCTTTCCAGAGGTCGATCCGGATCGACACACTTTGCCGTCACGGATACTGTTTCTGGTCTCCAGTGCAATATACAAAACCAAGCGGAATCTCGAGACTGATACCAGCGGTTCCGATAATCCTTTCAGTTTCAGACTTAGAATCATTATACTATTCACAAGCTATTTGGACCACGTGAGGCTGCTTCAGCCATATATGGGTCCACTTTTAGCTTCTGTGATATAGCACGATGACCCTAGGTAAGAACTCAAAGGTTCGGAACCCCAGG
Source organism: Limnanthes douglasii subsp. nivea (assembly GCA_036936605.1). Taxonomy (NCBI): domain Eukaryota; kingdom Viridiplantae; phylum Streptophyta; class Magnoliopsida; order Brassicales; family Limnanthaceae; genus Limnanthes; species Limnanthes douglasii. Next base: position 198,329,303 of record JAUPFV010000001.1, on the reverse strand, counting down.
ATCTAAAGAACACATATTTTTTTAAGAAGAAGGAGGAGAATCCATACAGAAAGATTAAGAGCTTTGAGAGAGAAGCACAAGAGTTTTGAAGAAAGACATGTTTATTGAAAGTAGTAGAGATGTTTTTGTGATTGTGATCCTTACAGAGTGTAGGCTGCCTCTTTATATAGAGACGAGCTTACTAGGGTGAGATCACAAGTCTTGTCCTTATTCTCTATGTTACAAATACGTGGACAAGGGGAGAGCCACTTGGCGTCTCCTTACAAAAACAGACATGCAGAATATTACAAAATTACATGCATAAAAGACAAACTTTTAGTGGGCCCTTCTTTGACTGGTGACTTTGTAAAAGTCCTTATCAGGCCCACTCAAATCTACTAGGCCCAGAGTTGTCTTTATAGGAGAAGTCCATTGGGCTTGGGCTTTGGATATTTCTGTTTTTCTCCAATTCTTCAAGTTCAGCCTCTATTGCTTCGAGTAGGTCATTGTCCTTGATATCCATGATTGATGGGCTGAATTTTTTTTCTTCTGTTAGGTTTGTCCTTTCCAAGTGTATTATAGGATCCGGTTCCAATTTCCTTTGTTCTGCCCGGTCTACTTCCATTGTGCTGCCAGTGGATTCTTCACTGTCCTTGTTGTAGATAGGGAACGTGCGAGTGTCATGGATGGGCCTAAGGGATGTACGTTCAATATGTAGTTCTTCCATAACCCCATTGTTTCGTACCAACATATCTTCTTGGAGTTTTCGAGTTAGACATTTACAAGTGTCTAACATAGTTATTCGAGGAAAAGCACACCACATGTTGGTGTCATTTTTAGACCATAACTGATTAGTTTCTGGGTGATGGAAGTATGATCGGTGGAACCCATAAATGACTACTCATCTTCCTGGAGGATCATCGGGTTCTTGACAATGTTGTGCATCGATTGTCCTGACTTCTTTGAGCTCATCTATCCACCATTGTATTGGGTTAAACCATTCTAAGAATGTTCATAGAAGATCATTGGAGCGAGATGACGTCTGAAGATTCTTCAACATAGGTTCCACCTCAAAAGCTATCGGTGCGTAGTACATTATTGTGAGGCACCAAAAATACCATAGTTGAGACGGAAAAAGTCTCTTATCCGAAGTAAACCGGTAGATAGTAAGGTAAGGATGTTCTAGAAAAAACGTGCTTTCTCGTGGAAAGTACCTGGTATCTTTTAATGTCCTCATCATCCAATAGAATATATGATTTTTAGCGTAGTACTGACAATCAAATGCAGTTTTGATTGTAACTTCTGGTGGAAATTCCTTTTTAATAGATGCTTGAGGCGGTCTCTGTTGTGGAACAGGCCGGACCATGAAGATTAGTGGGAATTTCCGGGCTGAAGTGATAAGTTGTACCGCTGGTGGAGGTCGAGACAGAAGATCTAGGATCAAGTTGCGTTCCCCTTTTATATGTTGTACTTCAAAGTCGTATTTTGAGAACCAAGATTTTAATCTGAGGAGTTGTTTCTCAGGGAGCGATTTGTTACGAAATTCAAGAACTTTTGGGAACGAGGAATTATCGAGCTATACTAGAAAATGATAGCCGAGTAGATGAAACTCGAATTTCTTGATTCCGTACTTGACGGCTAGGGTTTCTTTGTAGACGGTATGATAGTGTTTTTCAGCGTCTTTGAATTGTCTGCTCGCATGTCCACAGAAGTATCTTTTGCCTTCAATTTCTTCGAGCAAAATAGCTCCCCAGAATTCGTCACTCGCATCTGTCTGCAAAATCCTCTTACCCTCTCCAGGAATTTTTAAGGGAGGAGGATTTTGTGTTACCTCTTTTAAATTTTTTACCGCTGCTGTTTGCGCTGGTCCCCAAGGTGGTGCTGTCTTTCTCAACATTTTTTATAACTGGCTTGTATCTCGGGAAGCGTGCGGTAGAAATTCTTTCAGGTAGTTGACGATGCCCAGGAACTGTTGTATCTACTTTGTTGTTAGGTTTTTGTCTGGAAACTTTTGAAGTTCTTGAGCAAGCAAGACATAGTGTTCTTTCTCGTTTTTTGAGAATAACAATATGTCGTCAATGTATACCAAAGCATGATGTAGTATGGGATGGAAAATTTTTGTCATGGTTTTCTAGAAGATGGAAGGAGCCACTTTGAGTCTGAAAGGCATCACTGTCCATTGGTAATGAGCACTGGGGATGCAGAATGTCGTTTTGGATCTCTCGCTTGGATCTATCCCTACTTGCCAGAATCCCGCCTTTAGGTCGAATTTGGACAAGACATGGGCTTTTTTGAGATGGATGAACAAGGTGTTTATTTTAGGTAACGGAAACTTGTCATCTCTTAGAAAGTGATTAAGAGGCTTATAGTCGATGACGAGCCTCTTTTTTCCCCTGGCCTTCTCAGAGCGTTTTTCAACATAAAAAGCTTGACAAGCCCATTCTGATGGGGTGGGCTCAATAAGTCCTTGTTGCAGAAGCTATTGGCATTCTTTTTATGCGAGGACTAAATCAGATGGAGACATACCCGGATGCATAGCCTTGGTTGGATTTAGGTCTTCATTAAGCTTGAATGGTAATTTGATAAAAAAGTCTTTGTTCTTCCATAACGGATTTGGATGTTGGAAATCTGCATGGGAGTCTGTGCATAATGGAAGAAGTTTTGTCTTGATTTCTGAGTAGTTAGAAGAGGCTTCTGATAAAGAGAACAACTTGTGTATAGTTGTATATAGCTTCATCGACCTCTTGAATCTAACTCCTTCTGGCAAGATCTGAAGCCTTTTGGCTTGCTGATATACGTCAAAACCAACCAATATATCTTTTCCTGGGAGGTTTGTCCCCAAGACTTTTGTCCAGATAATGCAGTCAGGGAAGAACTGGATCCCAATTGGGTTCTTCGTGATTAACTCGGTTTTAAAAACTTCTCTGTCGGCTGCTCGGAAGTATTCTGTATGCTTAACCCAACATTCTGAAGGGAGGATGACTGGATTCATCATGCTCCTATGTGCCCCGGTATCCATAAACCCAATAACGAAGATTGGAACATATTTAGATGGAAGAATATGAATATATACCAGTGGAACTGCAGTCGTTGGTTGAGCCGAGCAGGCTTGGGCAGTGTCAATAGGAATCTCGGTGTCACTTATACCTAAGTCTTCATCGTAAGAATCTTCTTCTGAGATTGAGTCTTCTGAGACATTTAGGGCAAATATTGTTTCTTCATTTGTTTCTTCTTGTTCTGAGAACAGAGACTCGACGTCTGCGTCTCCTATTGGGAAACTGTTTTGTACTTGTTGCAACATTCGGGCCGTCTTTTCTGGTTTGTTCGGACAATTTTTTGAAAAATGTCCTTTTTGTCCACATACAAAACACCTGTCTGATTTTACTGAGGATCTTCTGAAATTTTTCCTCCGGAAGAATTTGAAAGGCCTTCTATACTTCTTAGTTCTCTGAAATTTCTTCTTAAATTTTTTGTAGTGCGGTTTTTTCTTCGTAGGGCAGGTGCACTCCTTCTTGTCTTTACATTTAATTTCCAAGTAAGGTTTTCGACAAGCCTTAGTGAGTAATTTCTTATTATTCATCATTGACTTAAAAAGCCTCTGTTGGTCGCACAGTTTCTCAATCACCGAAAGAGTTAGTTGGTGAATTTCTCCTAAGGTGATTCTGGCCACTTCTCTTCCTGATGCTGCAATAGTTCTCTGTAGATCTGGTTGAACTTTTTTAGGAAGAGATGCGATATACGTGTGCCTCAAATTGGGGTCATTATATCCGTTGAGCATATAATACCTTTTGGACATCCTCTGGTAGTGATACTCAAGATCTTTGGCCTCTAATGAACATCATTTCATTTCAAAATACTCTTGTCGGGCCTTCCTGTCTATAAGAGAATAGTCTCCGATAAATTCTTGATGTATGGTTCCCAGAATGTTTGAGGCATCTTGCACTTGGTAGAATTGTAACTGCCGGTAGTCACCCAAAGTATGAAACCATTCCCTAAGGGATCCCGTCATGCGGGAGGCAAATTCTCTCAGGACATCTGACAGTTCGACACCACTCCTGGTCATTTGAAGATCAATCCATGCTCCAAACTCATGCAGCCTTGCTCTCCATTGGTGCGGAGGAATGTCATCAAAAGTGAACCAAGGACCCCCTGTTGGTTTGAGGGGCTCCTTTTTAAATGTCAGAGGAACTGTTTCTTCCTCTATTTCTTCTGTATCCTCCGCTCAGGCATCTGATTCTACAAAATTGGCCATAAGTAGGTTGGTAATATCAGCCATTTTGAATTCCGACTCTTCACTTTCCGTGAGATCACCTTCAGTGGATGTAGAGTTTTCCTTCCAGTATGGGACTTGAAAAACCATATTTTGGGGCAGGTCTTCAATTTTCTTTTTCCCCTTTTGTTCTTTCTTTAGCACGAGCTTTGGAGTAGGCCTTAATATATCATGAGTCATCTTAAAATGACTCGAGTAGTCGTGTAGTTGAGGAAAGAAATATGGACTTGTTTCTCTCGGAATATGTACAAGATTAGTATACGTAGGGAAGGGCATAGGTGACATCATCATGTCAGATTCGATCATAGCAATTTCTGCTTTCAATTTTTTGATTTCTGCTTCCTTTTAGTCAAACTCCCGTCCTGTCTTTTTCTGTAATATCATGCTTCTTAAATCCTTATCTAGCTGAGCAATTTGCGAACGTAATTTTTGATACAGTTGTTGAATTTGACGGTTCAATTCTCCAAAATTACGCTCTACTTGTTTATTCTGGGAAAGGACCTCTTCTACCTTGTGGTCTATTTTATGAAGAACCAAATTCTGAGCAATGGCGTTGTTCGTATGCCAATTTAGGACAGCTTCCTGTTGGCTGGGTTCTTCCATCTTTCCATTCGGCAATATCGAGGAAGGTTGTACATACGGCTTGGATACAACCTTAGTTTGTGCGTCCACGTGTTTTTCCAGCTTTGGAAACTCATCTACGTATGATGTTGATCCAGGTGAAAACATCATACAGGAATGGAGAGGACCATCTTTATATGGACTTTTCATGTCTTGGGGATCCAAGATCCTTTCTTCATCTTCTTCTGAGTCGTCATCAGAATCAGAGTCCTCCATCCAGCATGTACATCCTTCATCACACATAGATGGATCAGCATCCCAAATGAAGTGGCCGTCTATCTTGTCAGTAGAAGAATGTGATCCGTCTGGGTGAAAACGGGCAATGGGTATATGTTTTTCTCTTAGCTTGTAAACAGGGTACACCATATTAGAATGGAAGATTGAAACTTTCGCCCCTTCTTCATCTTCAAGTTTATAAACCGTTTTTACTGTTCCATTGTCTTGTCTGAGGAAAGTAGGGTCCGCCGCTCTGAGAAGATGTGTTTCTGTTTGAGTTTTTCCATACTTCGTGATCCATTCCAATGGCATAAGCTTCTGGAGTTCTTCCTTTGGGATCTGTCTTGGAATCTGGACGATAGTCGGGATTTGCTCATCGTTGCTTGCTAGCACCAAGAGAGCATTAGAAGATTCTTGTTTCGATGGCAGATCCATAGCATGATCTTGCAAATGGTAGACAATCTGGTGGTGCAAGGTGGCCGACATAGAAGATCCTTTTTGCTCGGCTCCTGTAATCTGCACCTGAACCTTTAAGAAGGTAACGAGATTTGGATCTCGAAGTGACAAATTGAAATTGGGGAAGAACGTCAGAACTGCACTTCCAGCATGAAGAGTCGTAAGGATCGTGCCTATGACCGCGTGCTGGTACTGTAAGAACCTTGTGTCCAATAAAGCGAGTCTCGCCGTGACCGGCAACCCTTTCCTCCCATGGTGTGTTAGGACTACCCGGACAGCTCTGAGGTGTAGGTGCGTGTATCCTTCTTCTTTCCATCGGGTTATGAATTCTTCTGGTATCTCCATGGTGAAATATTGTTCTGCCGTAGTTGCATGCAGAACACACTGGTCTAGTCTACAAGACTGAACATATTCTTTTAGTAGGGGTCTTTTAGTACTGATCAGAGTTCGGATATTTTTTGTCAGAGATCCTCTTTTCCGATAAAGGTTATAAGGGCTTACCAAGGGTAATGAAGATTCATTCACCTGGGCGTTTTCTGGTACATGGGTGTATTCTATCAGGTTTTCTATTTTAGAGGTCTGTGTTTTAGTACATGATGATGGTAAGGTCATGGTTGAAGAAAGCTGGAGAAGTTAGTTTGAGGTGGTGGGTGTTTGTGAGGTCATATTGTTTGTGTGGGCTACTCTCTCTTGGTCACCTAGATCTTTTCCGTATTTCTTACCCTTCTTCGAAAATTGTTTTCGTATTGGCTCTGATACCACTTGATCCTATGCTCCAGAAATTTTGAACTCTAATCATTCTATAGCCGGAAATAAAGTAATAAGAGAATATATTTATTTTTTGTCTGGAAATAAATATTTATTTTTATTTGTAATCAAAATACTGTTATATTTTCACTACGTAGCATATAAATTTTTATTATTTTGTTAAATTTTTATTATTGTTTTTGTCATAATTTGAATTTTAGTTGTGGATCAGCAGCCTGGGTAGGAGGGTCTGATATAAATTCATTTCGAGTTCCAATGCTGGAGTTTCTAGTTTCGTGGGTTCCTAGAATCTTACGCAACCTTTTATTTTTACCTTCGCCAGACTTTGGAGTATCTATCTTTGGTCGATTTCATTGCTTCTTCGAGTATCTATCAATTCGATCACTTCTGTCTTACGAATATTTTCATTGTTTGTATCGACGTCTTCACACCATGGCTTAGAATTTACTCTACTTGGTACGTTTTTAATTGTACCTAGGCCAAGCTGTTCACTTCTCGATGTTGGGATCACTCTTGTGTAATTTTGAGATTATAATAGGACATTACCGTGATCGCTAGTGTCAATATCTTCTTTCTTCTTCAAAAATTACTTACGGTTTCGCTGCTGCCAATATCTTCGTATTTCTTCTTGAAATCTCTTCTTTTAAATTAATTACTTGCGGCCTCGCTGCTGCTGTCAATATCTTCTTTGTATTGCCTTTTAGGATCTCTCCTTCTAAAGGAATTACTTACGGTCTCGCTGCCGCTAGTATCTTCATACTGTTTCTTAGAATTTTTCTTCTATGAGCATTAGCTACGGTATCTTTTTACGATGTCTGCTTCTTAATGTTGAGCTACCATGTTATCGAGGAAGTTTGCTCACCCTTTGTTGGCTTGCTAATACGGAGGCAGCTCTAGCAGTCATATTTGCATTGTTCTACAGATTCAGCAGCTGCTTGAGCACCAGTAGCATCTTTAAGTTCCATATTTTAATTTTTGGTCCCTTCTGAAAGACTTATCATCTCTAGATTATAAGTCTTTAAATTCCATTCGTCGAGTTTAATATTTTTCAAAGTCATTGAGTTGGATATTTTTAAATCAGTAAATGAAATGTCTTTCAAATCATCAAATGAATGTGTTTCAGGTGGTCATGCTTCATGTTCTTATACTTCGGGTCGTCATACTTCAACACATCACGAATAACTGATGAATGCACTTGAATTTGACGAGTTTTTTGTTGGCGCAAAATATAAAGCAACACTCTCTTTAAAACAAACAAACAACTTTGATAGAGATAGAAAAGGAGAAATTTTACAAGAACACTCTTACAACTCACACTAGAAGAGAAAATATTTTTCTAACACTCAAGAGAGCATTCTTGTCTCTCTTTTCTCTCACTCTAACTTTCTCTCTAACTTTTTTTTTGGGTAAATGTGGATGTATATATATATATATGTACAAGGTTACAATCGTCTAGAGAGTCATATGATCTCTAAAGTGAGTACAATTCAGGGTAGTAATGTACCTAAAATAAAAAGACATGTCCAAGAGTGCCTTGATAAAGGTCTAGAGCACTTGCCTCTTTAAAAAACCTTAACCACCCGTTGGGTAAAAACCCGGTCTAAGGAAAAAGAGTACAAGTCTCCAGGCCGGCACTAATGGACTATTACATAGAAAATCCGAAAAACTGAGTGTATCAATGAAAAAGGACTCTAACATGTGAGTCGATAATGCGGATATAATCTAAATAAAATCTTCAAGGTCATGAGAGTGATTCGGATAACGATGGTGTCTTCAGTCACGGTCTCTTCATCAAACACAAGGCGGTTGCGGGCGCGCCAAATCTCGAAAACAGTGGCTTGGAAGGCAAGATTGATGGCGCGGGATCGGTAGGATGTTCCTCGATGCTCCTTCCTAATCCATTTGTGTGCACTATCAAGCGTTGTCATTTCTCGAGTAATCCCCAACCATGATCGGATACGACTCCAGATTTCCTTAATGAACCTGCAAGCAAAGAAAAGATGGGCACCAGACTCATCTGAGTGCCTGCAAAATGGGCAGCTGATGTTAGGCAAGTCCATGTAGTGGAGAGTGTCTTTCGTGGCAAGGCGACGATTGAAGGCTAGCCAGACGGTGAAAGAAAACTTAGGTGGGATGAACCTCTTCCATAACTTAGATAGATTTGGGCATGCCTCACTTTTTGTTCTCATGGCTTCGTATACACGTCTAGTAATTAGTTTTCCACCCAAAGTACAGCTTTCAAGACCCATAATGGCACTATCTCGACCCCCAAATATCTGTATCCAAGAGTCTCTAATATCAAGAAGCTTCCGAATAAGATGACTGTCTCTATCTCGTCTTTGGTAGTCCCATATAGTTTGTCCTCGAAAATAATACTCATGCACCCATTTTATCCATAACGACTCAGAGTCAAAATGTGATAACCAAATCGAACGGGTAAGAAGGACACGATTCCAAACTCTGATATCCATAAGGCCAAGTCCTCCTTCATCTTTGGGTTTACAGATTTTATCCCAAGCAATCCGAGCAGGTCTACCCCCCAGAAGAAGTTGAGGCAGAGCGATCGGATCGTGTTAAGCACTGCCGAGTGCAAAGGAAAAGTGCGGAACCAAAAGGATTCGACCCCATGAAGCACGGATGTAATTCAAAAAGAATATATATGTCTAATAAAAATGTAAATGTGTTCTTCTATTACTCATTGAAAGCGCTTGATAATATCTTGATAATTTAGATGATACTTTTTCGAGGATCCAACTCCAAATATTTCCATATTTGAATATGTTATTTGAAGATGATGGATCACTTGTCGAAGGAGTAGAAGTAGGTTCTTCAGATGGTGCTTCAGTTGATTCATTTTCAATAATAGATGTATTAGACTCCGGAAATCTATGGGTAAACGTAAAAGACTTGTGCAATATTCCGTAAACAAATCAAACTATATCATCTTTTAAAATTTGGACAAACAAAACAAAATTCACTACTAAACATGAGAAAAAACCTATCTATGATTAGTAAATTACATATATATATATATATGATTAATAAACTTATATAAATCATTCATGTACAAATGTTTTATTTAAATAAAATTATTTAATTAGTAAACTTGATATAAAAAACTTATTACTTAAATATAATTAATAAAATATGATTAATAAACTTATAAATTTTATAAGAGAGTAAATTATGCGAATATGATTAATAAATTTGAAATTATAAAATTTGGAGACCAAAATAGAATCGAAGGTGAAAAGAGAGAGTAGAATATCAAAAGGTTTGAAATCATGACCTAAAAGTAGAAACACAAGAGTTTTCACCACTATACTAAATCATTTTTTATATTGAGGGTATACCATTGCATATTTGGCTACCCTCTAAATCTGTCATATTTTGATCTCCACAATAGTTATTTTTTAAATGACCTTTAAAATTCTACAACGGCTAAACCCGTATCGTAGTCCCGCTTTTGTTTCTTGTTTGAGTCGAAAGGGTAAGTATAGTTTTCCCCGATATTTTAACTTATGCCTTCTACTTTTTAGCTCGTAGTATTATATTTTAATAGCAGTCATGTTTGTATCATCCTCCGAGAGGGAATCAATATTGCAGGTCTTCAACACTTGTTCGTCAAAAAAATCGTTCAAAATCTGAACATAAGAAAAGGTTAAACCTTAAGTTAGAAATGTGATGATCTACTTTTATTTGAACTGGGTTCCAATTGATTTATGTGAAATCATAATACAGCTTTGTTGATGGAAGAGCACCTGCGGCTCTTGATTTTTTAAAACCCATTGATATAAGTTTTTTTCGCAAAAAATTTCGCAACTTTTTTGCTCCATGAAGCGATCATCCTCTACCTTTTTTTCCTTTCCTTCCACAAGAAAATCAACAGGTACTACAAGTATTTGAATTTGTTTGGATACGACCAAAGTCCCACATTCCATGTCGGTTCAATATGGCAATAACTAATGGCATATAAGTAATAACATATCTCAAGTAAAAGGTTTTTTGGATGTGGACCTTGTTGATCATACTTATATACAAAAGAAGAATATTAGGTACCCATATTCCCAACAGAATTAAACAATACTAGTGCTTTCTTTTCAGTAGTTTTCTTGAAACTATGTTCAGAACTGCAGATGAGGCTTCATTTGGTATTTGTAGCTTTAAAAGTTTTCTTAATTAGACAAATGACTCCCTAAATTTTTTAAACTGTCCATTGTGAAATGATATTTCTCCTTCTAGTGTCTACAATCTCAGTTATTGGAAACTTATGGTTGATGACCAGAATGAAGGAGCCTAATAAAGAAGAGGGGGATTTGAACAGCATATCATCCATGGACTATCGCGTTTGGTGACAGATAATCCTTTGACTTTCAAAAGTCCAATAGCATCCATGGACTGTCCATTAGTGCCTGCCACTTGTCACCATAGTCCATAGATTTTTGTATCACCACTCGTCCCTTAAGTTTAGGTCAAAGCCAAAATGTAATCTGCAACATTAAATGACCCATCTACCCTTATAATATCCAACTTGGCATTAGTTATTGGCTATGATTTTCCAGGTGGCCTTTTTTATCCTACGTGGAATATTTCTCTTGGTACAGTCGAATGTAAATTTATCAATTGGTCATGTAACATCACATTTGATGAAATATCTAACAAAATCCAAACCCTAGATTTCCTTCTCACTGAATAGACTAAAATCTTTCAAATTCTAATCCATAGACTTTCTCTTCTTCACTCTCTATTCTTCTAAATCAAATCCCTAAATCTAATCCCTAAATCCTCTCTTAAATCTATACTCAAATCGAAACAAAACCCTATATCTTCCTTAATCACAGTCTATACTCCCTGTTGCTAGCCCTAATTTTTTACAACATTAAACGCGATTCAACAATGAAGAAGGGTTCGAGAATGAAACAAAATAAGGTCAAAACCGATTTGGATTTCTATCAAGAATATACAGGTATTGTGTTTGTTTAATTATTAGTGTGTTTATTTTTGTTGAGTGATTAGTGTCGGTTATGGAAATTACTAGTCTCTATGAATGTTTTTTGCTTTAGAGATTAGTATGTTTCATTGTTTTGTTTAGTGATGTATCGTTTTAGTTTTTAAAAGTAGAATGCTTCGAGTTTTACTTTGCTTCACTATAAAATGATGTTTAATGATGCTTTGAGTTTTACATTTTGCTATCATGCCTTCTGTGTTTACCTGATAAAGCGTTTGAGTACTAGACTTGTTTTAATGTGACAGAATTATTGTATCTTCTTCTTCAGTGCTTCAGGTTTAGTCTGAGTTTTATTTTTACATTTCTACTGTTTTGTTTGTTGTTGCATTAAAGATGCACTAGTTTAAAAGAATTATGGTTTGAGTTAGAATGTTGCATTAGAATTGTTTTGTTTGTTATTGCATTCGAGATGCATTAGTTTGACAAAAATATTATTTGAGTTAGAATGTTGTATTGGAGTTGTTTTGTGTGTTGTTGCATAAGAGATACACTAGTTTGACAGAATTGTTTTATTAGACTTGATTGAGTTAGAAAGGTTGGATAGTTGTAGTTGATATTTGGGATACAATTTAATGATTTGTGATTTGTTAATTTAATTGGTTTTATGATATTTGTAGGTGTCAATCGTGAATTATTCACCACGATAGTACGCCATGGTGGTAAATTTTACGAGAAATGACATTGTAATATACAGGGGTGGAAATGAGACACTGGTTGAAATGTGAACCCCGACAAGATATCACTTATCTATTTGAGCGAGCACATTTACATGACTTGCTCTCCTGAACAGAAGTTTGGAGTGTTGAACTTCGCTTACCAACTGTTGTCACACAAAGATTTGGTAAATATCTCTAGTGATATAGATGCACTAGAGATGTGAAAGGTGGTAGACAAGATCAGGTTCTTGAACTTGTATATTGAAGTAGTTCTACCACTAGAAATTATTTTCGCTTCAAAAAAGAAGGAAAAACTTCACCGGTTGTTGAACTATCAGAATCAAGTTCAAATTAAGATAAAGAGAAAGAGAGTCAGAGTAGCGGGGAAGACCTTATTGATATAGATGCTGATAAATTTGTTAAGGTTATGGCTGCTGGAGAAGAAGTTATGGGTAGGGATGATGAAGAACATGTTGTTAAAGAACAAAGGGTTGAGAAAAAAAAGGTTTAAAAAACAGAAGGGTGAAGAACAGAGGGTTGAACAACGGAGGGTTGAACTATAGAGGGTTAAAGAACAGAGGTTTGAAGAACATAGGGTTGAACAACAGAGGGTTGAACAAAGGGCTGGGGTAGAAACAGATATGGCTGGTATGGTGAAGAAGATGTTGGTGATGCCGGGGTAGAAGAAGAAACTGTTGGTTATGTTGGTGGTAGGGTAGAACGAGATGTTAGGGTAGATGAGCATGATGCTGGTAGGGTAGAAGAAGAATTTGTTGGTGATGCTAGGGGAGAAGAAAACGTTGGAAAACCTGTCGTTGAAGAGTTATCGAATTGGACTGTTTTCATAGAGGAGTTAGGGCCTGAGGTTCCTTGGGCGGATGGATTTGAGATTGAATCAACTGCCCACAAGAAAAATAACCCTGAAGCAGCGGCTGAGGTGGATGATGAGGCTAGAGAGTATATGCCAACCCCACCATGTCAACAACACCAATCTGTCCCACCTGAACAACAAAAGGATGCAGAGGATATCGAGACAGATTATTTGGCAACGGATGCTCTAAATACAACGGCAAACTCTGATGTGGAGCTCGATGATAACGTCGAGATGTGGTATAAATTTGTTGAGTTCAATCTGGTTGTACCCTTGGCCAATGTAGAACTACAAGTCGGGCATGAATTCACAACTGCAACTGAGCTTAAAGAGGCTATAAAAAATTATGGGATCAAGCAGCGGAGGTACGTTGTTATGGAAAAAAAAGGACAAGGAAAGAATCGTGTTTTTATGTTCAGCAAAGGGTTTCCCTTGGAAAGCATACTGCAGCACAATGGGATGGAGTAACAGGTGGGTGTTAAAGACGTTGGTGGACAACCATACATGTCCTCCAACTAATGAAAAACAAATTACGGACATATGGATAAATAGGTACTATCTGCCACAATGGGAGGCATATATCAACTAGTCTATTACCTCCTTGATTGCCTCCCTAAGTAGAGAGTTTCTTGTTCGAATCAATCGACGGAAGAGTTATAGGGTTAAATCTATAGCTCATGAGATGATATTAGAAAATGGTAAGCAGCAATTCGCACGGTTGTTGGATTACAGCGAGGAGATTATCAGAACGAATTCAGGTTCTACTTGCATTATTAAGTAAACGAACAATGTGTTTGAATGGTTCTACATGTGTTAGGGACCTATTAAGAGGGGATTCAAAGCAGGGTGTAGGCCGGTTATGGTCTTGGATGGGTGCTTTTTGAAGGGAGATTTTGTAGGCCAACTGCTAGTGGCTGTTGGTGTTGATGCTAATGATCAAATGTACCTGGTTGCGTGGGCTATTGTGGAGAATGAAAACAGATCAAGTTGGAGCTGGTTTCCACATTTGTTGGAAGAGAACCTTGATATCTAAAACCAGGGAGCGTGGTTATTTGTGAGTGATAAATAGAAAGGATTGGTCCCTGCTTTGTTGGAAGATTTTCCAAACTCCGAGCATAGGTTTTGTTGTTGGCATTTGTATGCCAACTTTAAAAAAACCTACCCCGGTTGACTAGAGAAAAATATATTTTGAGTAGCATCTAGAGCCCCATACCCTGGAGAGATTGATGCACATATGACAGAGATGGAAAGGGTGAATGTTGAAGCTTTCAAATGGTTAGAAGATAATACAATAGGCCGAATAATATTGATGCTCTAGTGCCCAAACAAGCTTACAAAGATTGATGCACCCGGCCAATGCTCTAGTGCCCACTACAAAGAGGACACATGCTGCAGTATTCAAACCTCCAATCTAGTAGAGACTTTCAACATGGTTATTCTACACCTAAGGGAGAAATCCATCAAAACGTTGATGGATGATATCAAAACGCAGACAATGAAAAGAATAGCAAAGCTTAAAAAGAAGAGTGCTACCTAAAATGGTGAAATCAGCCCAAGTATATTGAAGAAGCTAGAGTTGAGTATAGAGGCAGCTGGAAGGTGCTGGATTGAAGAATCTGGAGGTCTCCAATATGAAAGTAAATCAAGGGGAGGGTAATTTTTCGTAGACATTTTTTTAAAAGACATGCTCGTGTAGGAGTTGGCAGCTTAGTGGTATATCTTGCACTCATGTTGTTGCAGGTATATGGGCTGACAATAAAAGACCCAATGAATTCATTTCCTCGTGTTACCGCATATCAACTAACAAAGCCATCTACGAGCATATTATCAATCTTATTAATGGGAAGTTGCTATGGAAAAAATCTGCAATTCTTTCCTGTCAGCCACCACCAATGGAAGTCAAGGGGGGGGAGGGTAATAAAAAGGAAGAGGGACATAAGCGAGCTTGAACCACCAACCTAAAGAAATACTATCTAGGAAGTTTATTCTATTAAGGTGCTCTACAACATAAGGAGTTGCCCAGCCACTCGAGAGAGCCACAAGCTACTGATGGGGCAGAGACAAATGATAGTGGTGTTGTAGACAGCTCACATATAGCTGCAAAGAGCTCACAGGTTGTTGTTGGGCCTGAGCCAACTAATGATGGGTATGCAACCAACTTAGATGACCTGGACCTGCTGGCCTTGAGCCAAATGTTGTTGTTGATGGTGTTAACAGAGCACATGAAACCCATTTCCATGCACATCTTAGAATAGCAGCCAGAAGAGTGGCCAAAATCCCAGTAAATTTATTAAAAAGTTTCATACTTTTGATTTTTGAGAGTGTTGGGAAAATGTTAACTGATTGGGTTTCTTTGCTGGTGAAATAGGTTAGGAGAGGTGTTGTTGCTAACACAATGCCTAGTGATTTTAATTGAAGAAGATTTAGGTTAGATTAAATTCTACCTATAGTTTCTACATCCATAAAATCTCCTCCTGGATTAGAATCTGTCCACGAAGTACAAATTAGCAAAGGTTTCCCACAAAGCATCTCGATACCAAATCTCGATTTTTTGTATAAGAGAAAGTGGTAGAGCTACTAAACATTAATGGAGGATGAAGATTTGGAACTCTTTTTACTGGTTTCAGGAAACAGTTTGGAGAGAAGGAGAAAGGAATAAGAATAATGTAAAAAAATGGAGAGAAGAGAAACGATTCGAGGAAGAAGAAAAAGTATATATTTATAAGGCTTCAAGTATTTCTTTTATTTAATTAAGTGATGCGTAGGATTTATTTAATAATTTTCAGGTCAACAAAATTTGTCATCTCACCAACACCTATGCCAATAAGAATTTTGATCAAAAGGCAAAATCGTACATAAACTTAAGGGACGAGTGGTGATAAAAAATATGGGGACTATGGTGACAGGTGGCAGGTTCTCATAGATCATAGGATCTGGTAGACTAACTTTATCCAAAGAATCCAGGGATTGCCACCGGACTTTTGAAAGTCAATGGACTATCTGTCACCAAACGTGATAGTCCATGGATGATATACTGTTCAAAGCCTCGAAGAGGGCTTTCCCATGACAAAATTCAATTCGTTTTCCGTCCTTTTCGAGGCTCATTCCTCCAATAGACACCAAATGATGTCTCCGACCAATAAATAACACCACACAATGTCTCTTCTTTATACATTTTGATGAACCTACCCTCATTTTTATTCATTTTCTTGAACCATTTTTTTACGAACCCTCTCTCTTATGACCTTCTACATATTTCACCATAGTCTGCTCATCTTCTATTGTAAGTGATTGTCATTCTTCCATAGTTATGTAAATTATGTTTCCTTTCATTTCTTTTACTATAATATGCTCAATCCATCATTTTTGGAACTCACAGTTTTTTGTTTTTTTACCACGATCTTCTCAATCAACCATTCAGAATAATTGTCATTTCTTTTATAATTATGTCATTATGTTTCTTTTGTTTCTTTTACCATGATATGTTCATTTAGATGTTTTGAGTAATTATCATTCGTGGATAACAAGTTTTATTATGTAATTAATATTCTGGGTCTTTATTTTTCATTCGATTATATATAATTGTCTTCTTCTTTTTCTATCTTATATTTTGTATGTTTCTTCATTTTCAGTGTTTGTTAACAAATGTTAAAATAAAATAAATTTTATACATAAAAATAACAATAAAACTTAATATATTGTTGTTAAAAGATATTTTAAATAAAATATGATTTAATAAAATTAAAATATTATATTTTAAAAATACATAAAAATAAAATCAAATGTGTTAAAAATATATTAAAATAATCTTAAATTTGTATCAAAATAATTCATAATTGTTTAGGAATATATCTTTAAACATATTCAAAAATAAAATCAATTATTTTATCAAAATAAATCTTAATATATTACTAATTAAACAATATTTTGGAAGATATAAATGAAATCAAATATCAACTAATAATTTATTTATTTCAAAGACACAAAATCTAAATTTATAAAAGGAAAAATAATTTTTTATTATTTGCTTACAGTTCTTAATCATTTTTAAGAATTAACTAAGTTTTGTTCTCTGAATGAAACTTTAAGTCAGAAGTGATAAAAGAATTTATCTCTAATTTAACATCAAATTAACCAAATATCAAACAAAATCAATCTAAAAACCAAGCGGCTAATTAACAGATTTGATTCTTGAATCATGAAACAAGAAAAATAATATCGAATATAAATCAAACAAATACATAAATAACCAAAATTAAGAAATAAAAATAATAATTAAACTTGAGAATTAAGAATTATCATAACGATACCTCACACTTGACTCACTCAAAAAATTATAACGGCTTGCGGTGATAATTTTAGTAGAACGATGATGAATTCAGAAATAAATGAATAAATCTTTCAATTTTGACTTTTCGTCTAATTTAGGTCTTGTGTATGTCGTTTTTTCATGTTTTATCATAACAAAAAAAAGTATCCAATCTTTTCTCAACGATTTCCCACAGACTGCGTCAATTTGATGAGGCTTAAAACCTACTTAAATACCAAAATATTTTTTTAGAGAGAAAATATAGCTTTTAGAATTAGAAGCTAAAGAGATAAATTTTTTTTTATTGTTAATCAAAATCCTCCCTTAAATTAGGCTTTTGGTCCATATTTATAAAGTTTTCAAGAAATCTTAAAGCAATTATAGGATTACATGTGTAATTCAGTTATAACCGTCTAAAAAACATTTTTAATAACTAATTATATAGTTCCACGTACGGTCACTCTTCTTCCTAAAGATGAAGTCCTGAAGATAAAGTTATGAAGATTAGGTCCTCAAGATGAGGTTGAGCATGACCATGTCCTTAGATGTGGTCTTTAGATGAGGCTGAGCATGATGAGGTAATTAGACGAAGTCTTTAGAAGAGCTCCTTAGACGAAGTCCTTAGATGAGGTCCTTAGACGAGGTCCTCAACTGAGCATGACGACGTCCTTAGATGAGGTCCTTAGCCGAAGTCTCTCATGTTTTAACACTATCGTGTATTATATCATCATCACCCAAAATAGCATGTTTTCGTCTCTTGTGTTTAATCATTGTAACAATTTGATCTACATACAAAAGAATAAAAAAATCAAAACATATTAATTTGGTAACTATGAAAAAATAAAATAAATTATATTATTTTATATCAATAAAAAAATCAAAACATATTAATTTGCTAAGTATCAAAACATATAAATCCAAATCTTAAAAATATAACATATATTTAATATAACATGGCTAGATCTCGTTCGATTTTTGTTGGATATTTTTATTTAAATTATTTTAAAAAAAAATTGAAAATTCTAAAATACCGTCAACTAACCTAGATAATTACATGTGTGCCATGCAGCCTAAAAAATATCTTAAAACTCTAAAACCTCTAAACTTTAACATAAACACTTATCGAATCTTTAAAACTTCTAAAATTTCAACTCTACATGGATAACAATGATTTGAGCTATGACATGTGAGATTTTTTAGATGAAAACAAAAAAAAATGTAATGAAGGTAATATATTAAGCTTGGTAACTACAATTGTTTAAATTCTGCGATTTTTATTGACGAACATAACTTGTATCGCACCCAACGTCTGATTTTGTGTAGGTTTAGTCACACATAGTATGAGATTTTATGTAAGTTTAATTTCACCCATCACGAAATTATTTGTAGGTTAAGTTTCACCCAGTATGCAAATTGTTTTAGGTACACCGGTTGTTAGGCGCTACAAGATGTTATATTGTCAAAACTTGGGTACAATATTTTATGTAATTATATGTACTTATGTCCAACTAATTGTATGATTGTAGTTGACAAGTGTGTGAAAAAATAAATGACTATATGTTGTATGATAGTGACAACCACCATTTATGATGGACGATTACACACATACTTTTTTACTACACACACGCACTATACTAAACCTGACTTGGAGGCATTGATAGAATCTAAAAGATTCATCAACATCATTAACGTACACGGCATTTGTAAATGGGGGAAATCCAAGATATGCTACATATGCGATAGGTGTGGTGTTTATAAATCAAAAGTTAAAGCGAAAACTTTGAGAAAAAGAAAATATACAAAAAATATGGTCGTCCCTTCAAATATTATCTCGAATATATTGGTTCGAGGGAAACATTTGTGGTGTATATTGACACATATGCGGTGAGATGATAACATACTCACGGTATAGCAGAGCCATTAACTAAGGAAAATGATAAAAAAAATCCAAACCTTCATGATCCAGTTAAACCTACATATACCCATAAAAAGAAATTAATAACATAATAGAATATTAGTCAAACATAAGTTTTAAGAAACTTACATCATTTGTGAAGAAACTAGACTCGTCATACTTCTTGTAATCCAGATACGATCGAGGAACATGAGGGTAAGTGTTTACAAATACTTCTTTCGAGGTATACCCTTTGGGTGGGCCAGTATTGCTCTTGTTTTCTTCAAAACAACCCGTATGATGAGGAGGAGAGTGAGTAACATTGTCGTCCAATTCCAACTTTAAAATCAATAAATTCACGAGTACCAGTAAATTTATTGTGTGGCACACTATTAGATATTTCAATACCTTATGAAATCGGATTTTGTTACGTTAGTACTTCAGGTGAGCGCACGTTACTCATAAGCTTACTTTTAACCATCTTTGAAAATAAGAGTGAGTTTATAAATAAAAACACAAAAACCATAATTAACTAAAGATTACGTAAACTCTCTACTTTAAAACTGCATATTTTAGGTCTTAGTGTCGCACAACATAGGAAACAAGTTAGTAAAACATATATGGAAGCATGTACAAATCGTACAAATGTAGCAATAAAAATAAAAATTTACACATTTGATGCAACAAAATATTATCTTTATCGCATACTTTATGATGGTGAACTGACATAATGTCGCATGAAACATATGATGAGAAATACAAAAATCACATAGTCGCATGATGGTCAACCCGTGAATCCCACATGTCATGCGATGAAAACCCCAAATATTTCACATTATATGCAACGAATTACATCTTAATCATGCGAT
Organism: Limnanthes douglasii subsp. nivea; assembly: GCA_036936605.1. Lineage (NCBI taxonomy): Eukaryota > Viridiplantae > Streptophyta > Magnoliopsida > Brassicales > Limnanthaceae > Limnanthes > Limnanthes douglasii. Next base: position 198,309,386 of record JAUPFV010000001.1, on the reverse strand, counting down.
GTGTTTGATTTGAACCATAAAACCCTAAAAAATATTCGAAGCTAAAGCACTCAAATCTATCATATCATCTACAAACAAGTATCATAAACGTAGATCTGCTAATTACACACATTATACAACTAACAAACCATCAAACAAACAAATTTCCTATCAATTTTTTCTAATCCGGTTTTCAAACCTAATTAATATAAAAATTAAAGAATAAAACCAAAAAATATTATATCATTATGCTTGTATTACATAAATATTTCTCTGAAGTTGGATTTGAAAAATCACAAGGTTGTGAGATTAGGTTTTCAGAGATTTTGATAAATTGGGAATAAGAGATGGAATTATGGTGGAGATATAGTGAGATATACTAAAATTCCTTTTATAGACCTTTTTTTATAAAATGATGATGTTAGAGATATTAGGCTGAGACCTATTAGCTCATATGTTTTATCTATAACCATAGTCGATTTTTTCTTTCTTTGTATGTCTATGTTTACATGGTATCAGATCTTGTTCGATCCTTTGAGTAATATGATCGGGGAAGCATAGTTATTCCTTTTTTTTCCAGGTATCTTGTTTCATTTTGGTTTAAGTTTGTTTTAGAATTTTTTTCGCTTGGGAGTCTACTTTGGTTTTGGTGTTATCGATGGTTTCGATATGTTTTCTTTCTTGGGATTTTGGAATTTGTTTTAAAATTAGAAGTTGCTTTGATTTTACTTTATCTATTTTACTTAATCGAGAAAAATAATTGTTTGTACAATAATCGAGCCATGAATTATCAGAAGAGATACAGCTTTTGGTTTTCAAAGTTGTTGTGTGCAACCACAATCAAAAGGTTTGATCGAAAGGAAAACGATATCGAGTTTTACTGAATTTCACACGTGTTTGGAACATCTATTGCTTCATTCTGACTAGTTGGATTGGGAATTGGTGCTACGGTGCATGAGAAATTGTTGCTGGAACACTGCATGAATTTTTTTGATTTTCGGGTATGTTGTGTGCAGCCATAATTAAAATTTCTGATCGAGAGGCAAACGATATTGATTTTTATTGAATTTCGAACAACATGCTTAGAATATATATATGGAATAAATCCAGTTAGATTTTGATTTATTGCTACAGTTTAGGAGAAACGAATAGTTATATGTTTTTATTTGTAAAAGAAGTATGATTTTACACATAAATTAATATTTGGATTTGATTTTGATTTAAGTTTGGATTTTGATTTTTATTTTGATTTGAGATTGGTTTAAGTTTAAATTTGAGTTTGGACTACGATTTGACTAACTTCCGATTTGGATTAATTGAGATTTTGATTTGATTTTGGTCTTTTATTTGGATTTTAATTGTGATTTTGATTACAATTTTGAATTTGAACTTAGTTTGATTCTGATTTTGGATTGGAATTTTGATTAAGATTTTGATTTTATTTTTCGATTTGGAGTTGGTATCTCTTGATTGTTTGATTTTTTTTATTATAGATTGTGGATCATATTACAAATATGATATGAAAATGTGAATTTTATAGTCTACTAGTAGGAAATTGAATGAGAAGAAATGTGTCATGGCTACATGCATATCATTCAGGTATGTCATCGTCTTCCGTTTCAGGTATTGATTCATTATTGTGGATTTCGGATTCTAGTGCATCTCATCTTATGTCACCTTACATATCAAACTTTGTTTATTATCTCATGTTTCACCCATATATGTTTTGTGTGCTAGTGTTATAACAATGTTCGTATAGGTTATTGGCTCTATTTGTACCTTTCATATAACGATATATGATGTTTATTATGTTTACAGCCCTTGCTTTAGATCTTGTTTTGGTTAGCTAATTGTGTAAATCTGGTTATTGGGTCTTGTTTTTCGATTCTGTTTGTGATATACAAAATCAATATAATCAGAGAGTGATTGGTACATATCGCAATATACAGGAATGACGTGTTTTAAAAAAACTCGAAGTAACTAATGTGGATGTTTATGGTGTTGATAGTAGAAAAACATACATGACTGATAGTTCTACCTCGGGTGTTGATTTGTCTTTGTTTTGTTTGAGTCTTTTATCTTTTGAGCTTTATCTTTCGCATTCTCATCTAGGACATGTATCTGCATCATATTTGAAGTTTTTAATCTCTACAACAGTTTTAGGCCAGTTAAACACTTGTAATTTCTTGGATTGTAGTGGTTGTAAACTAGCAAAAATATCATTTACAGTTTAATCAAAATGTCACTTCTTCTATTGGTCATTTTAATATTATTCATACGGATGTCTAGGGTCCATCTATTGTCTCCATAAATGGTGTTTCTTCATATTATATATCTTTTATTGATGATTATAGTTGATACATATAGATTTATCTTATGAAACGAATGTCATATTTCCTTGGAATTTATAGAGAATTTAAAACACTGGTTAAGACTTAACGTTCTCTTGTGATAAAATTCTTCAGGTGTGACTTATAGCGTGAATATACCTCCAATGAATCCAAACATTTACTTTCATCTGATGGTACCGTGCATGAATCATCTTGTACTACATCTCTCAGCAAAATGGTGTTGCAAAAAGAAAACATCGTCTCTTTGTTGAGATTGTTCGTTTTTTCCTTATATCAGTTGAAGTTCCTATTTTTTTGGAAGCAATTCTGACTGTTGTTTATGTGATTAATCGAATTCTCACTGCTCATAATACAAATATGTCTTCTTTCATATTTTAGACGAATAACTTTCAGATTATTGTTCCTTACGGGTGTCTGGATCTACATGTCTTTTCTTTATCCTCATGTTGAATGCAATAAATTGGGTCCTAAAACAACTATATATGTTTTTCTAGGTTATGGTGTTACACATAAAGGTTATCATTGTTATGATCTCACCAGTTATAAGCTATATGTACCTCGTCGTGTCATTTTTTTAGCATATCCCGTTTTATTAGACTCCTAAAAAATTACATGATGTAACAAAAACTGACCTTTAGGCTTTTGATCCTTTTGAAATTGATAGTGCTATATATTTTTACATTGGTATACCATCTCATGAGACATTTATAACAAGTGATACTAATTTTTCTCCATCAATACATACAATAGTTGATACTACTTATGCTTCATCAATGCTTGAGCCAGCTCATTCATCTGGTAGAACAACATATTTTCTACATCCCCGGAGATCCACTCGTACAAGTAATTCTACCAAACTACAAAATTTTGTCTATTCTTCTTACTCAGTTCAATTTTCTTCTTTCATAGTAAACATACATATTTTATTTGAACTTCAGTCGTTTAAAGAAGCTGTTTATGATCCTCGTTGGTAAAATACTACGGTTGAAGAGCTTATTACTCTTTATTAAACTCAAACATGGGCTATGGTTGTACCTACTCGGCAAGCATATAATTGGTTCTTGTTGAGTTTTTAAAATCAAAACGAAGTTGGATGGGTACGTTGAAAGATATAAGGCTCGTCTAGCAGCAAACAGGTATTCGCAGAAGTATGGTATTGATTATGAGGAGATTTTTCCCCAGTGGTAAAAATGATTATAATTTGTACTCTTATTGTGGTTGCATTTGTTCGTAACTGGAAGATTTTTCAACTGGATATCAAAAAATAAGTTTTTAAGGTAATCTTCATGAGAAGGTTTACATGACTCATCTCGTGGGTATTCTTCATCGACCATGTGAAGTATTTTGACTTAGGAAAGCTTTATATGGTCTCAAACAAGCTCTTCGTGCTTGGTTTGATAATTTTTTTATGGTTATTACTTCACTTAGTTTTCTTACTAGTAACTACGATTCGACCTTGTTTATCAGATGTAAGAGTGCATGACAAATTATTTATCTTTATATGTAGATGATATGATTATTACAGGTGATGGTATTGATGGAATTGAGGCACTAAAACGTGATTTGGCTTTGTGGTTTGTATGAAAGATTTGGGACTGTTACGTTATTTTTAGGTATTGAGCTAATTCAATCTTTAAAGGGTTATATCATTCCTCAAACAATATATATTTGATGTATTCGAGCAAGCGCAATTGTTTATTAATAGAACGGTAGATGGGAAGTTTGGTATATCTTACAGTTACTCAGCCAGATATAACTTGTGTTATTCATGTGGTTAGTTAGTTTGTTAAGCTCATACTTCTATCCGTCGGGGAGATGTTATTCGTATATTGATATATATTTATGGTACCGATTTTATAGCATTTTTCCCTTCGACCTCTATATTTGAACTGCGTGCATATAGTGATGTTGCTTGGGATAATGATCCTCATGACCGTAAATCTACTACTGGTTTCTGTGTTTTCTTTGAAGATTCATTAATGTCATGGAAAAGTAAGAAACATTATGTTTTTAGATCGTTTATTGAATCTTAGTATTGTGCTTTGACATTGACTACATGTTAGATTATTTGGTTACGATTTCTTCTTGCATATACAGGAGTTAACATTACTAAACCCATTTGCCTACATTGTGATAACAAAAAAGCCATGCAAATAGCAAATAATTTTGTTTTTCATGAGAGGACAAAGCACATAGAAATAGATTGTCACTTCACTCGGCATTATCTTCAGATTGGAACCATCTCGCTTTCATATGTTCCATCACTTTTGCAGATTGCTGATATTTCCACGAAGGCTCAATCAACATTGTGGTTTATTTTCTTTGTGACAAACTCTCAATGCTTATTGTTGTTGCATTGTGAGTTTGAAAGAGGGCGTTAGAAATACTAGACGCATACCCACTAGCTCATATGTTTTATCAATAAATAGGAGCTTATACTCTATGTAATCTTTAAGCTTTCGAAACAATACAAAACTCTAACATATATTCTTTTTTTTTTACGTTTACGGATGGCATTGTCCAAAATTGATACGAGATTCAACGAAATAATGTGAAATCAAACTACGTAAAATCCAACAAAATCAAAATGAAATCTCAATATATATTTGATAAGACAATTACATACTATTTTATCTTTTTTATATTCACATTGCCTATAATCCCTTTTTTAGAAGATGATTGTAAAAAACTGACTAAATTTACATTGATGTAGTAGTATATATATTTAAATATTTTATAATATGTTCAACTTATCTAATATAAAATTTATCGCCATTTATTACGACGGTACTATTAGATTAAAGTATTAATAATAAAAACACCAATCAACTATTTAAATTATACACATTTATTTTTAATCAATGTGCAAATCATAGTGTCTTCAATATTAACTATTCTCGATACATAAAATAATTTGTTTTAAAAATAAAATAAGTACGTACATAATATTTGTGTTGATAGTACAAATTTTATTTGGGTTATAATAAGTTTTTTTGACATTCTCCCATAATATAAGAGAAACTAGGAACAATTTGTTAATATTTATATTACATATTCTTATTTATTTTATGTTTACAAACAAATTATAATTATACAATTATAAACGTATATGGTTCCATGTATACTACTAATAATGATATAATAAAACATTAACAATATTTTTTATATAATTATCATTTTGTGAGTTTGAGTAAGCTAATTTTGAAGTGTGCGTAAGTTACCCTAACTTTAATATAAATGATTTCATCGACTAATGTTGTCCCACTATTGGTTTATTTTATGTTATCTAGGTTGACTTTGATTATAAAATTCTGTAAGTTTCGTTTTTCAAGTGTATAAATTTCTTTAAGAAAAAAGTTAAATTCTATTATTTGTAAATATAATTTTGTTAGCTCAGTTTAGACAAGGTTGTTTATAATATTACAGTTAGATTAAAATACAAATACACAGAAAATAAAAAATAAAGGTCCAATCAAAAAAAGTTGGATAAACATGACTTGTTGATTGGCTTCATACTTCTGCCAATTGCACGTGAGTGATACAGACGTCTCTGACCTTAGTATTTCCGAACTTCACTTTTTCGAATTTAGTGTGATGGGTTCAGTGGCTTTTCAGAATCTCCTGACGGTTATTGTTTGTCTTTGTATGTGAAAATGTTTTCTTATACAAAGTCGTGACCTTTTAGTAATAAATTAATTGTTGAATATAATATACCGATGAAACAAAACCTATTTTATATCAATTTTATCTTCTACATACAATCTTATAAGAAATGTTCAAGTTAAATTATATTGTTATATTTTGTTTTTTAATATTTATTATACATATATATAATATTTGGTATCCTTTTTAAATAAAATTATCATATTTTCTTAAACGTTTACCTTATAAAAAAATAACTTAAAATTTAAAAGTTTATTAGAATATAAAACTATTGACAAAACTCAAATGGATCAGGTAAAGACCTAAACCTTTGAAAAAATTTGAAGCTAAATATCTAAAATAATTTATTTCATTCGTCGTATCGAGCTCCTTTTTCAATCATTTCAATTTGATTTTGTTTTGCTCTATTTAGTTACGAATGACGAATATTATTTTCGATATACCGAAGAATGCAGTTTCTTCCTTATTTGATTTATTTATCAATTTTGAACTTTGGAATTTCATGAGATAATCCAGAGATTCGAAGTTGAATTATTCTCTTTAAATTCAGGTACTCATAATCCAATTATTCAATATTTGATTTAGACTCATTTCGAATTCGTTTTTTACCTTATCGTATTTGGTGGCCAGTGAAAGAGGGATTCCCATTAAAGAAAAACTAAAGGTTTATTGCCCTTAAATTGACTCAATTGTCGTACTGCTGCTGAGAGACTCCTGTACGCATCTTAAATTCTTGTTCGAATCCTACTTTCCATCTTATTATGTGACCAATAATTCTCATGTTGTTATTTATATTCGAAACTTAACCTATAATAGAGTTTATACAGTAATCAAGTATTACATGATAACCATACATTAGTGAAATTAGTATAAATAACTTTCAAATTTAGATACATTCATAAATTAGTTGTCATCAGTTCTAAAGTAACCAATTTCTAAACTTTCTAGCAGAATAATGGCCATAAGAGAGGCATGAGCTTGAGCTAGATTAAAAAAAAGTTGATTTGAGGGTCACTTTAGCAATCCAATGAGCAGTATTATTTTGCTCTCCATAGATATGTCTATTGTCATATTTGAATAGAATAGTTTCCTGTAGCGTGATATAAGATAAGATATATATCAAATAGACTTATATTTAGCTAATATTTTAACTATAAGCATAGACTACGTCTTAGTATCTACTGCATGAATGTATTTATCTTTGCATAGAATTAGTCCATCTAGAAGAGCCCTTAATTCATTAGTTAAAGGGCTTTGTTTCCCATAGATTCTACCGAAAGAAGCTACCAGATCCCGTTTATAGTCTTTTATTAAACCACTAATTTCAACTTCTCCAGCAATGTTGCAAGCCCCGTATATATCAAGTTTGAATATATTAATTTGAGGTAATTATCATTTAAGGTAAAGACATATCCTAGGTTTATCTAAATGGTGAACACAACCTAATTATAAGGCAATGTTCATACCATGAGTCTAGTAAGCCCTATTGAAAGTTTAGCCTGGTCCAAACTAGATAATATGTATTTAATATAAGTCAGAATTAAGTTTACTAAAGGAGACAGGTTTTCATGATTACTTTTGTTTCTTGATTTCCATAGCATCCAATGCACTATAGAATGGATTATTTTCCTTAAGTGAAAATCTCTGCTGGAAACCAAAACCAGCTCATTATCATCGAAATGAGATATATTTTTCCGTAAATTAGGATTCCAAAGAGGCGTACAACGTATTTCCATACTTTTCAGGCAATATCGCATTGAACAAATAGGTGATATATAGTTTCAGAATTCTTGCAAAATTGACATTTTGAGGCCATTGAGAAATTCCTTCTTTGCATGACAGAATTAACACAGATCCATTTATTTATGATCCTCCATAATAATAATGAAGATTTTCTAAGAGAGGATGAGTTCGAGATGTTCGTGAATAAGTTATAATTGTTCTTTTTTTTGCCTAATTGAATTTCATGTCTCTTTTTTACTATAAGATCCATAATCAGTTAATGATCACTTAAGACTATCCTAAACTTCATCCTTAATAAATTTTGTTAATGTTAGAAGGAAAAACCTTTATCTTTAACATTTCTAAATTCCAATTATCAAGCTTTCTAAAATATTTTTACTTTCTCTTCAATATACCCGGAATTATCTTCTTTATTTGAAAGAGAGATTAAAGGACTTGTGTGGCACCATATCTCCAGCAAAAAAATTAAGTTACCTTGCCCAATAGTTCATAACATAAATCATTATGCAAACTCTCTGATGTTTAATAGTCTTTGCATGTTTTAGATCTTTTTTATTGACTTGGACGATAATAGGGTTAGTGTTAGGGCAGTATATTAATTTCATGAATCTAGCCCAAAGAGATTGTTGCAATCTGAATTTAAACCAAAGCTTACAAGAGTAAGCTAACTGGATATCTTCAATCCTTCTAACATCAAGGTTCCTTACTCAAAAGGCTTACACAAGTGCAACCATTTAGACTAGTTAATATCAACCTTGAGAATGTTTGATCACTACGGACATTTGTTACAAATTCCTTCAATTCTAAAATTGATTCCTTTAGGGATAATAAGACTTTGACAGTGATAGACATGGATGGTAAGAAGGATTGATTGTATTAAGGTAAGTTTCCCACCAAATGTGAGAAGCTTGCGATCCCAAACAGGTCTCTATTTCTTTCTCTATTTTCGGTACTAAATTTCTTCTAACTCTTCTATCATAATTTGAGGTTAAATACATGCTCCTCCTTATATTCATATGGTGTTTTAGTCGACTTCAATCTTTATCCTCGGATCCTCGATCATAATTTTTCTTCTCTTCTTTTCGTGCTCCCTTTTAATCATTCTCATTTTCACGAGCTTTTATTTTATAATTATCTTGTAACATTATTGGGATAGTTGTCAACTATATGGATCACATATTTGAGTATATGAGCTTGCGATAAAAGTTACTCCGACAAATGCAGGAAGCTCTTACTCGTTCGTTTCTCAACTGCTGATTCAGATACTTGATCTCAGTTGGTGACATCAATAAATCCTCTTTGCTTGGTATGAATTTGACCAAATGGGAATATGGTTGTTCATTTGACAGAAGTTCTATCTCAATCTCCCCGTCAACTGACAGATCAATAGAATCGACCACGTTGACATCTTTAATTGTTGATTTTTGGATTACTTTGTTTTCAATGGAAACAACGGTTCTTTTTTCTCATAGACGGTGCCAATTTATGTGGCTATTTCATAATCACTAGGCTCAGTCAAAACGAATATTAATTGAAGAGTAAGACGGTGAATATTTAGGAACATAGAGTTTTTTAGAGTAAATGAGGGTAAACGATAACAAAGATATATTCATTTTATTGGTTGAAGTTGAACCTTTACATATTATCTATGTTATAATAAATATCTCCCAAATATGTTGGGATAATAGATGATATTACTCTAACCACTAAGATATGCGGTTAAATGTATTTTATATTGAGTCTAAATAGATATTTACACGATTGAATAAGCTAATGGTTTGATTGGTTCGGGTTGGACTGATTACACCTATATCAACTATGATATAACAAACTCTAGGAAAAAAATTAGAAAAAATATTTTGTTAAATTACATTAATATTTAAAAAAAATAAGAGTAACCCCAAAATTATTTTGTTTTAATTTATTTTCTCTCAAAACCTAAAGGGTACAATCCATAATACGTAAAAACAATGAACCAACATGCATGATTTTCTTGCTATTAACTCCTTCATATTCGAAATTGTATAGATTAAATGTCTTTTAATATTAGATTGTTTATAAATAAATATAGGTGTTTCTATATGTAGGCTTAAACGCCAACAACAAATGATGGTATGCCGATATGGGACAATATTGAAAAAATATAAGATAACTGTTACGGAAACCATCAATCTCCGAAAAAAATCTGACTCAACCCTAACAAGACTCGTTAGGCTGAATCTGAGCCACCTCGGTTGAAGTAGTGACCAACAGTTGGCGAACATATTCCTCAGAGTTTATCTTCGGTGAGTAGTTGAAGCATCGGGGTAACGAATATTAGAGTTACTATAAACCTATGTGGAGAATTGGATATTCAATGTTAATTAGATTTTCTATATTTATTAGATATTATATATTAATTAGATATTGTATATTAATTATATTTCTACATTAATTAAATCTTATATTAATTTGGTCTTCTATATTAATTAGATTTCATATTAATTTGGTATTCTATATTAATTAGATTTCCTAATTTGGTCTTCTATATTAATTAGATTTCATATTAGTTTTGTTTTCTATATTAATTAGATTTTGTAATTAATGGATTAGGATATATCATAGCTAGCTTATAAATTGAATAAGATATTATGTTTCAATGTGTGACGAGACGAGATGTGAGCTGCTTATATCTTCAGAGAGAGTAACTAGCTCGGTATTTTGAGAGATAAGTGAGGTGATAGATAAATACTAAAGAGAGGGTTCTGTGAATCACGAGTGACTGAGTCCTTTATGTTTGGGAGTCTTTATGTAACCTACTTATCAATAAAAGAATGCTTGTTTCCCGTGGATGTAGGATTTCTTCACGATCTGAACCACATAAATCTCGCGTTGTGCAATTTTTTACTTTATATTTTTCTTGTTAAGTTTGTTCTTGAAATAAGCTAAGAGTCGAAGCTCGTCTTACCTCCTACGTCATTTCATGTAGGTTCTCACTAACTGTTGGTCATTGTTTCGGTAGAGCGACTAAGATTCGGCCTATCGATTCTTGTTAAGGTTGAGTTAGATATTGTTTGGATATTGATGGTTTCCCTAATAAATGATGCGGTGAGTATGGATATCGAATATAAATATTTTCTATTGGTGAAGAAGACAAAGTGGAAAGACGAAGATCATGAATCTTGGAGTAAAGTCAAGCGCATTCATAATGATAGATTCCATGAGGAAAGTATTATATTTAAGATATCTACTAGACTTGAAAAGGCTTCAATAAATGTGAAACCTGGATATATTCGTAGTAGAAGGGGAGTCTACTGTGGGGAATGGGTCTGCTAGGATTCGACTGGAGGCAGTTAAAGGCTTTTCGAAGCAAGTGTTGATTCAGTCCAAGAAAGTACTTAAAGAATTTTAGGACTAAAAATGGCGTGGTATTAGTAAATCGACCATTCATTCACTATTATTCAAAATTTGGTATACATAGACGAAAAATCTCGAAGACTACCTCAAAGAATAGAATAGATGAGAAGATGTGTCGTCACTTACTTGGAGTAAGGGTTATATTTTCAACAGTCGGACATATCGAGAGATTGAGTGAACGAGCTGTTTTGGAAAGACAACATCGTCAACAGGAGTCCCTAGACTTTCGGTCGTCATGGAGATGTAATAAGTGTTAGAGGTGGAGCTGGAGTTGAGATGAAGTTTGAACACAAGGTGGAGATGTGGATACCTCTACATAGGTTGTTTTCAAGCTAGGTTCGGGTTCGACCATTGCTGGGTTTGGGTCTTGATCTGAAGTATGGTGGGTCAAAGGCTTCAGATGTTCAAACTGTGGAGCAATTTCAAGTGTTGCTCGGTCTGATCTTTCCAGACTTGCAGGTGGACAGTTTGTGTATGGTGAGTAGTTGAAGCATCGGGGTAACATAATATGTTTAAAGTAACGTGAATCATAATATGTTTTTCTAAGTTATAATAAGCCTAGGTGGAGAACTTTTAAATGTAGGCTTAAAGTAACGTGAATCATAATATGTTTTTCTAAGTTAGTTAAGAGATAAACACTGAAGAGAGGATTCTGTGAATCACGAGTGATTGTCCTTTGTGTTTGAGAGTCTTTCTGTAAACTACTTATTTATAAAATGAGCATTCAGCGCTCGTGGATGTAGGATTTCTTCACGATCTGAACCATGTCAATCTTTTGTTGTGCGATTGTTTACTTTATGTTTTTCTTGTTAACTTTGTTCTTGAAATAAGGTAAGAGTTGAAACTCGTATTACCTCATACAACATCTTTGGTAGGTATTCGCCAACTATCGGTCATTGTTTTGGCTTACGTGGCTAAGATTCGGCCTAGCAAGTCTTGTTAGATCTGGGTCGGATCTTGTTCGGATATTGATGGTTTTCCTAAAAATAACAATATTGAAAGACTATCAAAACTAACATGTGTGGGACTATATATTTTAGCATCTCTTTTCAAAATCTTGAAGGATAAAAATTTTACCAAGAAAAACCGATGATACCAGAGTGTGTGTGCCTTTTTGAAGAACCTCACAAGTTATCTTCGTTTTTCTTTATCATTTTGTTCATATCCTTCAACTTCTTCTTCGTATTATTCTTCACACATCTTGTTTGCACAATAAACTTTCTTTTACTTTACCAAATAAGAACAATATCGAGACCCAAAAAGTCTGGTCTTAACCAAATTGATAACCAAATCCAACTCCAACTCCAAAGCAACAATGAATTAAAAAACAAAAAAATCCAAACCCAAACCCAAACCCAAACCCAAATACAAATTTAAATTCATGTCAAAATCCAAATCATGATCCAAAACTAAAAATTAAAAATTAAAAAATAAATTCAAATCCAAATCCAAATTCAAGTAAAAGTAAAAGTACAAATATAAATATAAATACTAAATACTAAATACCAAATACTAAATACTAAATAAAAATCACTAAATTATTTATTCTATTTAATCGAACATTATATTGCAATGAATCATTATTCTGAGTAATTATTAAAACTTAACAAAAAAATCAAACAAAACACCAACAACAAATATAATTGCAAACAATAATCCCAAATTACAAAATTCTCTCAAAGACATAAAAACAATCTCAATTGCAAACAATTACACACAAAAAAACTAAAACTAATTTGATAAATTTTAACATTATTATAGTTTTGTCTTAGCTCCATGATAAAAAAAAGTATTACAATTGATTGTGTACAAAGAAAATGGAACACTATTAAAAATTGTATCTCAACGGAGAGCTAAAACAACTATCCACAAGCGCAACTAAAGACATAAAAAAACTCTGAACATAAACTCGAAAATCTCTTAACATGTAGAATTTAAATGTGATTTATTGTTGGATTAAAAATAAATAAATAAGATATATATATATATATATAATTATTATTTTTAAATGAAAATATTTAAAATTAAATAATGTAAATTAAAAATTGAGTAAAGAATAGATTTCTCGATAGAAACATATATCATATTTAAAAACTAAATATTTTAATTATAATATAATTAAAAATTATAATATCTTTGTTTTTTTTTTGTAATTATTCGTAAACTTGTTTTTGTATATAATTCCATACTACTTCCCTGACGAGTCGCCAAAAATTTCATGACGTATACATGAGGTTAAAGTTATCGGGAAGTATTTGAGGATTTAACAAATACATTTGGTTTTCAATCTCGGCGAGGAGAAATGTCAAACTGTGTTTCAATTAATTAAGTGTAAGGTTACCAACAGTTTAACTGAGGAACAAATAAATAAGGTGCATGGTCATAAATACCAAGACATATGAAGCTATGTGCGAGGCTCAGATTGACTACCAAATAGAGAAGAAAGAAAGAGGGTGATGAAATAGAATTGGCCTAACATATAAGAAATGACTTATATTATTGATAATGCATAACCCTCCAACCGGATTATACAAATCGACAAAGACGAGGTATGTCTAATCAGAGAGCGGACCTGGAGTATCATCGACCATTAAAACGTCACTATCAATGTCGTCCATAAGATTCTAACATATACCACAGATAATACGCGGGTTACTACCGACAGAGGATACCTACTGATATGTGTTAAAGGAATGAGGCCACTAAAAACACTACCAAGATAATATGAAGAACGCGGGGGCAGAGCACTTACCCACAATTAGACACAACTAGGAATGAATGAATGCTATGAGATAATAAAATAATACGCATGACTTTGTAATATATAAAGGGATTGAAACCCTGTGAAAATGTAAGATCTTTTCAGTTCAGTAAATAAGAAAAAACACATTTATTCCTTTCGGTATTCTAGTTATCTATCATCACTAAAATCCTTCACCGATTATCATTATTTTAATTTCAGAAGTCTTAAATTGTTGTCGTTAATTTTAGTCAAATTTCAGTATTCTTTTTTATCGTTGTTTTTTGCACCATGTCTTTGCATCTATTTGGTTGGATGTGAACTTATTTAAAATAACAGTTTTACTTAGAACAACAATGTGTAAAATGATTTGTTTGTCCGAAGCAGACGACTTATCAAATATGAACATATGGAAATGTTCATATTGGCGCACTAGATGCGCAACAATATGTTTAATGTATCACACATCATATGCGACCATCGTTAAAAATATCATGTTGAATGCACGACATGTTGACCTTGTGTCACACCTCCAGTGCAACTTATCAACTATATTTAGCAAATTATATGATAAATATCAATTTTTAGTGTGTCGTGGATAATTTCAAACAAATATATACATAGAGGGATGAAAAAAATATAATTGAAATAATACATGAATTAGTCATAGAATAAATATTAATATCCAAATGATAAGTAAGTAAGTTGGTTTATCCGCAGCACGCATCATATTGATCATTGAGCATGTGAGATTTTGAATTAGATTGATTGTTTCTTGTGGTCGTGTCGTTCTGTCGATACTAAAAACCATTTGAATTTGAATTTGAATTTTATTTTATTTTTTTTCATTATTAGAAATGTATTTTTTTTATCATTTTTTGGTAATTTGGTGCTAGTGTATGTAATATTCTTTCATAGTTGTATCACGATTCGAACCTACAAGGTACTAATATAACATTATAAATGAAAGATGTTGTTCGTATGTATCAACAAACTAGGGATATGAACCCTTACGTCATATATATACACATCGACGACTCAAAGAGACTCAACGTTCAACATTAAAGTGTGTTAAACATAAACAAAAATTAAATACAACAAAAGATCTTATATAGGTCCAAATTTATTTTAGCCCACATATGTACTAACTTGGCCTACGATTAACAAAACAATACGAACAATCTCCTAAGATTCGTCACATGAACAGACAATCCGCGACCATAACTTTATATGTTACAACATGTACATGAAACTATGTGGGGATGACCACACAATAGATAAATAACACAATATATAAAAACACAATTGTATTCATATCCCAAATAACCTATCATATATGCAAATATGAATGAATCAGATCATGTATGAATCATCCACATATGACCAACATCATCCATACATCGCATCATATCGTTCATACATAATCACTCCATAAATGACCAACGTCTATAGAAGACCTCACGTCATGCAAAAATTATCTCGTATGGTCCACACATGACCTATATCATACATATAAGACCATTTATATCATCCGCAAAGGACCAACATTGTCCACACAGAACCTCATATCATTCAGAAATGACCACCCACATTGTTCACAAATGACCAACACTTATAAATGCGCGTGCAAATGCAATCCACATATAAGACGATCATCATAATCTATATATTCATATTATAACTCTATATTATCGTATAGTCATTTGTATCTCAATATTGATTCAAAAATAATTAAACAAACATAAAATAAATATACTCACATTATCGATATTATATTCTTTATCCGAAATAAAAATCAAACCCACCGAAAACATAAAGCCACACATACAAATACTCATGTTGTTGTGGTCCTTAAAATCAAACTCTACTTCCCTTTGATAATTGATATACTTTTTTATTTTTATTTTTTCTATTTTTAAAGCTTGTTTTTGAAACTCTAGTATGTTATTTTTAAACATGATTATATGTTATGTTTAGATAAACGATAGTTGAAGTTAAAATATCAAAGCAATTGTCATTATCTTAACTTTATATTTGACATGTTTTGAAATTGAAACAACATATATCTTTCCAATGTAATATAATAATATATAATATATTTAATAGATAGTTGGTGTAATCCCATGTATAATTTTAATTAATTTGCTTATATAATTTCTCTATTTATTTTGTTATGACAACTATTTTCATAAATTAATTTTACAAATAAACCTTAAATAATATGCATATATATAAAAAATATGATTGATGGATAGAACACAACAATTTCAAAACATATATTTCAAAAGAGAGTTTAGTAAGCAGCTTATAAGTTTGTCTCAGATAAACAAAATGCGCTGGATAACAAATAAAAAAATATTTGTATGATGGAGTATATTGTACTTATGTCAAACTAACTCAACTCACCCAACACAGAACGTGAACATACAGATGACGTTGTAAGTGATTTTGACTTTGAAGTTTGTGTTCCCACTTTAGACGGTCTAACAATGGACGTTGTTATGATTCATGGTAGGTGGAGGGAGAAAGATGATGAAGTTGTTTATTTTTTAAAAATTTATGATGATTCTAGAACTTGCATATTTAATTTCGGATGACCAGATATTAAATATCTTAAAATTGTTATCAAATTATAAATCACAAATAATATTTTACCAAAAATATATAAAATAATAACGACCTCTATACTTTTAGTGTGTATCTTTTATTAGAGAGAGACATGAAACAAAAAAAAATTACTCTAAATTTTGATAAAGAGATGAACCAAAGTTTAAATATTAAATTATTTTTATTTTCCAATAATATAATACATTTGTAAAACAATAAGTTAGACTTCAATGATATGATTAGTGATTGCAGCCTAATTGATGCTAACTATATTGGATCTACCCAAACATGGACTAAATCTAAAAAATGAAAGAGACTGGATCGAGTCATATACAATAGCCCTTAGTTTAACTCTTTTGAAACAAAAACAGTCAGGCACCTAGTAAGAACAGACTCGAATAACTCTCATTTACTTATCTTTTTCTCTAATGATTTAACTAATTTCAAATCTTCTTTTAAATTCTTAAACATGTGGTTTCTCCATCCAAACTGTTTAAAGTCTATAGAAAGCAATTGGAATGAGCCTATTGTTGCCTCTCCTCTTGTTCTTTTTGGCATAAACTAAAAATGCTGAAATATTTTCAAAAAGGCCGGAACAAACAGACTTTTGGAAACAATTTTAATGCTTTATCACAATGTGAAGAAGCAATATGCTTTTTTGAAAGATGTTTTGAAGATTCAGAGAATCAAGATGACAGTAACAAGCTGGCCAAACTCCATCTACCATTTATAGTTACTATCCATTGAAGATAACTATTGGCATAAAAAATCTAACACCAACTGGATTATTAATGATGATAGAAGTACAGCTGCATTTCATAAGCTTGTCAAGCAAAAGAGAAAGAGAAGCCATATTCATAAAATTAAAGTCAACAATACCTGGATTGAAGACCCTAAGATTATTGGTGATTATGTTGTTGACCATTTCAGAATTCTTCTCACTAAACATAGAGACACAATGATGATCCCCCCTTCAGATAATGAAAACTACAACTCTATTCATGCTCTTAACTCTACAAGTATGGCTGGAGTTGATTGCTTTAATACGAAATTCTTTCAGACTTATTGGCACATAATTACTAAAGACCTCCGTGATGTTGTTAGAGCATTATTTCAAGGTGATATGTACCTCAAGTTATTTTAGCAACAATTATTTGTCGTATACCAAATAAAGACAATCTCCATATTGGAGCGACTATAGGCCCATAAGTTTATGTATGGTGTTCAACAGAATATTATCAAGAATACTTAATAACAGGCTATCCGAGATACTCCCTAAAGTCCCACGCATGTTTGTCAAAAGAAGATAAATTCAAGATAATATCCTCTTGATGCAAAAGATGGTCCATTATTGAAACAAAAAGAACAGAGGTGGAAATCTAATCCTAAAGTTAGACATGACTAAAGCCTTTGATATAGTTTATATATCCTATCTATACCAGATTATAGCTGCATTTGGATTTGATAAACCTTTCATTAGCAAAATTCAGAGTCTCACTAGTAGTATCAACTTCTCAGTCATGATAAATTGTGAGCCTAAAAGCTTTTCCAAATCAACAAATGGCTTGAGATAATGGGACCTTCTGTCCTCTAGTCTCTTCATTCTTGCCAATTTTTTTTTTTATCAAAAGTCTCAATTATCTGTATACATTTGACAACAACATAAGATACAAAACTAACAGTTCTACATTGATCTCGTGTTTAGCCTTTGGTGATGACATTGTCATCTTCAACAACGGTTCATCCTCCAGTCTTCACAGTCTCAACAATATTCTGAAGCAATATAAAAAGCCTATGGTCAGACCATCAACAAAGAAAATTCTACGTTTATTCCATCTACAAAATTTCCACAATTCAAGACTTAATGATCTTAAGGTTAATACAACATTTAACATTAAAAGGCTTCCTTTAAACTATTTGGGTATCAACATCAATAACAGGATAAAAATATCTCAGTCTGAAGATCTAATATCTAAGCTTCGATAGAAAACTGTTGAATGTAGTAACAATATTTTGTCATATGAAGACAGACTAACCCTTTTCCAATATGTTCTATATGTTACACCTTTCTACCACATGCAAAGTTACTATCTTTCTAAATTAGTAATAAAGAGAATTGAAAGTATTTACAACAATAAATTATAGAATCTAAAAACCATAAAGCTATACACGGGTCTTCATGGAAAACACTTTGCATACCTTATGATTAAGGTGGCTTAAACGTGAGGAATTTATAAGATATGCAACTTGCTTTCTCTTGCAGGATTTGGAATAAATTTATAAATAAAAATTCTATTTGGGCCAACTTTATGCATAACAAATACTGTAAAGACAAGCACCCAATGTAGGTCAATTCTACCAGGAATATCTCCAAATCCTGGAAAAGACTGCTGAACATTTGACCTATTGTAGAAAAGTACATATTATAGCGGCTAAGGAAAGACAATGTTAAGTTTTGGTTGTATATATGGTACTGTTAACATGCACATGTTCTGGTGTGGTTTATTTTTGTCTGAAGGGCAAGTTTGTAATTTTTGTTTAGAGTTTGGTGGAGTTTTATGAGTATTTAATGTTTGAGTAGAATGTAGAGGGAGAATTGAGATGCTTGGTTGTATTTAATTTTCATCACCCTCATTAAATGTTGGTGGTTGGGTATTTATACCCTCAAATTTGGGCCTTATGGGCTTTCGGGTCGTATTTAATGGGTTCGGGTCGAGTTTAAGGACCCATGAGTTCTAAGTAGGGGAACATGCAGCTTAGTCAAAAAGTGATTAGGTTTGAAGTACTTTAGTTCTGTTCTGATAGTTCAATGGATGATGGTGTCTGAACCGCCCGTGTCCGGTAAGGTGGACACTGTCCGAATTAACCCTGTCCGGTCCCCATAAAAGGTGGTGACAGAATCTGGACTCATCATGTTCTACGTAACATCTCAGTTGTTGTCTTTGTTAAAAACAAAGAGAAAAGTAGCCACCAGGAAGCGGCTAGGATTTTGTGTTTATTAGAGAATCTTTTTTTTATTATATGGCAAACCCAAGTAAGGCTCTCAATATATAGAGAACTCAAAGGCCTATACAAGGAAACTTAATATACTGAATATTCTAACACTAATTGTTTTTTCTCCTTGCAAAAGTGTGTCTCCTAGTTGCTCCATCAGCTATATATTCTAACACCCCCCCCCCCTCAAGTTGTGTAGTGGGATCACCAATACCCAACTTGGATAAAACTGATTCGAATGTTCTTGCAGCAACCGCTTTTGTCAGGATGTCTGCCAGTTGGTCTTCAGATCTAACAAACAGAAATTCGACAGTCTCATCTTCAATCTTTTCTTTTATGAAGTATCTATCTATTTCAACGTGCTTTGTTTTATCGTGCTGTACCGGGTTCTCTGAAATCTTAATCGCAACTTTATTATCGCATATTAACTGAGTTGGACACTTCAGAGGGGATCCGATTTTTTTCTTTATCTTCTTTAACCAAAGTATCTCGGTAATACCCTTAACGATTCCTCTAAATTCTGATTCAGCACTTGACAGTGATACTACTTTTTGTTTCTTACTCCTCCAAGTCACCAAGTTACCTCCAAGAAGAGTAAAGTAGCAAGCAGTTGATCGCTTGTCGTTAGGATTCCCTCCCCAATCAGCATCTGTGAATACTTCAACATTAAGGTGTCCATTTTTCTTAAAAATTATGCCTCTTCCTGGTGTGCCTTTGAGATATAAAATAATCCTCATTACTACCTCCATATGGTGTTCTTGAGGATGATGCATGAACTGGCTAACTACTCCCACTGCGTATGCAATGTCGGGTCGAGTGTGAGCTAGGTAGATCAATTTTCCCACCAACCTTTGGTACATTTCTTTACTCGTTGGTCTGGCCCCTTCAATTATCTTTAGTTTGTGATTCACAACCATAGGAGTGTCATTTGGTTTGCAATCCACCATGCCTTCCTTCAGCTAATAAATCCAATATATATTTCTGTTGGGAGATATAAATCCCTCCTTTTGACCTAAGAACCCCGATTCCTAGGAAATACTTCAATCCTACAAGGTCTTTCATTTCGAACTCCTTGAATAGGTTTTTCCTAAGAGAGCTAATTTCTTCTTTGTCATTCCTCGTTATAATCATATCGTCTACATATATTATAAGACAAGTGACTAATTCTCCTCTTTTTTTGTAAAACAAGGTATGATCCACATTACTCTGTTTGTAGCTATACTGCTTCATTGCCATTATAAATCTCCCAAACCAAGCACGAGGAAACTGTTTGAGCCCATATAATGCATTTTTCAGCTTACATACCTCATTTTCTTGTAAACCATCAGAGAACCCTGGTGGGGGTTCCATATATACCTCTTCTTCCAAGTCTCCATGTAAGAAAGCATTCTTTACATCAAATTGATGAAGAGGCCAAACTTTATTCGCGGCTATTGAAAGTAAAACTCTAATAGTGTCAATCTTTGCAACCGGAGAGAACGTTTCAGAGTAGTCTATACCATATGTTTGTGTATATCCTTTGGTAACCAATCTTGCCTTGTGTCGCTCAATGGTGCCATCAGATTTATATTTTATATTAAACACCTATCTACACCTGACTGCTTTCTTCCCTTGTGGTAACACACAATTCTCCCATGTACCATTCCTTTTTAGAGCTTCCATTTCGGTATTCATTGCCTTATGTCATTCAGTCATCTTCTTAGCTTCTTGAGCTGTTTTAGGGATTTGTTCAGAGAGAATAGTAGCTGAAAATGCCTTTGCAATCTTCGTCATTCCTTTCCTGTCCGTTTTTATCGGATATGTAGAAGCACGAGGAACGTGTTCTGGTGAATACCGGTCAGGAGGAACCCCTCTATTTTTTCTTGGGGGAAGAACCGGAGTTTGAGTTTCAACAAATGAACTTCCTAAAATGTCATGGTCAATAGCATTTTGTGAATTATGACATTGTAAATTGTTTACCTCTTTATGAACATTTTCTTCGGCTGATTCGCTGGTAGTATCCATGGCATTTAGTTTTTGTTGGACATTGTCTTCGGGAGAATCATTGGTGGTAAGAACTGCCTCGTCAGTCTCCTTTATGTTGGAAGAGGCGTGTTCGGTGGCGCCATCTACCAAATCTATCGACACATCCTCAAAGTAACTTTCATATAGCAACCAGTCGAGTGATTCACTTACTTTCTCCCCCTGAGCACGAGATTGGTTGTTAAAAAAATAATCGGATTCTAAGAAGTCACATTCCATGGTGACATGGATTCGACAAGTAACCGGATTGTAACACCGATATCCCATTTGATGAACACTGTATCCAACGAATACGTACTTTTCAGCACAAGGATTAAGTTTGTTTCAACTAGTTTTAAGGATATGAACAAACACCGAACAACCAAAGACACGAGGTGGTAAGGTCACAACAGATGGAATTGTAACTTGGGTGGCAAACACTTGTAATGGAGTTTTATTTCCTAGACATCGGGTTGGTAGACGATTTGCAAGATACGTAGCTGTAGCAAGAGCTTCTGGCCAAAGAGAATGAGGAACTCTAGATTCAATCATAATAGCACGAGTTTTTTCAAGTAAAGTACGATTTTTTCGTTCCGAAGTACCGTTTTGTTGAGGTGTGTTTGGAAAAGTGGTTTGATGGATAAGACCATTTGTTTTGAAAAAATTATGCATTGTTTGGTTGACAAACTCTGTTCTATTATCAGAACGGAGAATCTGTATTTTTTTTTCAAATTGAGTCAAAATCATTTTGTAAAAACAAACAAATATTTCTGGTACTTCCGATTTATGTTTCATGAAGTATATCCAAGTCATTCTTGAGAAATTATCCACAAATAAAACAAAGTATCTGATTTGATTGTTAGTGGAATTTGGTGTTGGACCCCAAACATCAGAATGGATTAGCAAAAAAATATAATCAACTCTAGTATTACTTTGATTAAATGAGACCCTACGATTTTTGCAAGAATGCAGGTTTCACATCTCTCATGAATGGAATTATTCATAAAAAGACTAGGAAACAAACTCTTAAGATAACTAAAAGAAGGATGACCAAGTCACCGGTGCCATAACCAAATTTTCCTTTCGGTTGTTCCGTGAGCAAGCATAGCATGTCCCTTATGAACTACCTCATCAACATAATAGAGACCGCCTTGTTCAGTACCACGCCCAATGATCTCTTTTGTACGAATGTCCTGTAAAATGCAAAAAAATGGATACATAAGAACCACACAGTTGAGTTGTTTTGTCACTTAACTAACAAATAATAACTTTAAGGATAGTGAAAGAATGTAGAGGCGGTTTTTAATTTCCATTTTTTCCGAAAAAATAATTGAACCTCCCCCTTTGACTTCACAAATTTCTCCACTAGCAGTCTAAATATGAGATTTCTTTGGAGATGACATGTCACCAAAGTCTTTAGGATCATAAGACATGGTGTCCTTAGCCCCGCAATAAAAGATCCAATTCATTGATTTCTCAAACCCTTTACCTCCAAGTTTTTCATAGGAGTTCGCCGCCATTCCTCTAAAACTAGTACCACTTTCTTGCTCATTTTTAGTCGGATCTTCACCGTCACTTGTAGACAAAGCCCGTTTGACATTAGATCTGAAACACTGGTTATTTTTCTCCTTATGACCGTCCTCCCACCATTCTGGATAGCCAACCAGCTGGAAACATGTCTCTTTAGTGTGTTTCTTCATCCCACAATGAGTGCAATATAACTTGGATTTATCTTCTTTCTTTTTGGATCAGAATTTAAACCTCTGTGCAGAATCTTTAGCAACCAAACCCATTCCAATTTCAATCGAGTCACTATCAGAAGAACTTGATTTTAGTATATTATGTTAAGTTTTTCTGAACTTATCTGCATTTCCAATGAAGCCAGTGCTTGCCATCACTTGAGTAAGATATATCATAACCTTCAAGTAGAATGTGAAAACAGTGGAGATGAGGCAAGTGGTAAGCACATTAAAGAGAACTGGAGTGAATTGAAAAGACAGTGTAATTTTAGGGGGTTATAAATTACACATTAAGGACTGTAATATTTTTCCCTTCTTTAAGTGTTACAGTCTCTATAAAACCTAGTGTTAGGGTTTTGTGTATTAACCAGAAACGGCAGTCACTGTATTCTTCCTAATAAAATCGATCTGCAGCAGGTCCGGAGACGTAGGCATAATTTGCTGAACTCCGTTAACAATTGTGTCTTTGATTTCACTTTTGTTTTTGTGCTTTCCTTTTCTTTTTTTCTTTTGATCTGATTTGACAGGAAATTAGCATATTTCCCTTAGAACTGGTATCAGAGCCAAGTTGGTAGCGATCCAAAGGAAATCAGATTTGAGTGGGAGCAATGGATACAGACGAAGGAAAGGTGAGACTCGAAAAATTCGATGGTGTAGATTTTGGGTTCTGGAAGATGCAGATTGAAGATTATCTGTACCAGAAAAAACTTTATCAACCCCTTTCAGAAAATAAACCAGAAGGTATGAAAGATGAAGATTGGACCCTTCTTGATAGACAAGCTCTTGGAGTCATCCGATTGACGCTATCCCGCAACGTTGCCTTTAACATCATAAAGGAAACAACCACGGCAGGTCTTATGAAGGCTCTCTCCAGTATGTATGAGAAGCCATCAGCGTCTAACAAAGTTCACTTGATGAGGCGTTTATTCAATTTGCGAATGATGGAAGGCGCTTCGGTAGCTCAACACCTCAATAAACTTAATACAATCACAAGCCAGTTGAGTTCAGTTGAAATTGATTTTGATGAAGAAATACGAGCATTGATACTGTTGTCTTCACTACCAGATAGTTGGAATGCCACTGTCACTGCGGTGAGTAGCTCATCAGGAAGCAATAAGTTGAAATTTGATGATGTTCGTGACCTAGTTCTCAGTGAAGAGATTCGAAGGAGAGAATCAGGTGAGTCATCAATCTCCTCAGTCTTACAGACAGAATCAAGAGGAAGAAATTCAACCAGAGTATATGGACGTGGTAAATCGAACTACCGAGGCAAATCAAGAGACTGGAGGTCCAAGTCTAGGAATCCTAAAAATTCCCAGGGGTTGAGAAACATGGAGTGCTGGAATTGTGGGAAGACCGGGCACCTTAAATTTCAGTGCAAGAGAGAACCAAAGGAACAAGAGAAGAAGACAGAGGCAAATATCACTTCAGAAGGAGACGATGCGTTAATATGCTCCTTAGAAAGCAGAGAAGAGTCTTGGGTATTAGACTCCGGAGCATCGTTTCACGCGACTTCGAAGAAAGAATTCTTCGAGAGGTATGTACCTGGTAACCTTGGAAAAGTATATCTTGGTGATGATCAACCTTGTGATATTATTGGTAAAGGTACTGTGAAGATTAAGTTGAATGGGTCTGTATGGGAACTGAAAGATGTGAGACATATCCCCAGTCTGAGAAAGAACTTAATCTCAGTAGGGCAGTTGGCTAGCGAAGGCTATAGTACAATCTTCTATGGTGACAATTGGAAAATTTCAAAGGGAGCAATGACGATTGCTCGCGGAAAGAAGAGTGGTACTCTTTACAAGACAGCAGAGACGAGCTGTTCAATTACAATAGCAGCAGGAAACGAAAATCCAAATGTTTGGCACCAGAGGCTTGGCCATATGAGTGTGAAGGGTATGAAAATTATGTACTCAAATGGGAAGCTTCCAGGTCTGAAGTCAGTCGATATAGACATGTGTGAAGATTGCATACTTGGAAAACAAAAAAGGGTCAGTTTTCAGACGAGTGGTAGAACCCCAAAGAAAGAAAAGCTGGAGCTTGTTCACTCTGAAGTTTGGGGGCCAACAACTGTTTCATCTATAGGAGGGAAACACTATTTTGTGACATTTATCGATGATCATTCTCGAAAGGTATGGGTTTATTTTCTGAAGCATAAATCTGAAGTGTTTGATGTTTTTAGGAGATGGAAATCTATGGTTGAGAATGAGACAGGTCTGAAGATTAAAAAGCTGAGAACTGATAATGGTGGTGAATATGAGGACACCAAATTCAAGAACTTTTGCTATGAGCATGGTATCAGGATGGAGAGAACCGTTCCAGGTACGCCTCAACACAATGGTATTGCCGAACGTATGAACAGAACGTTGACAGAAAGAGCCAGAAGCATTCGAGTACAGTCTGGTTTACCGAAGCAGTTCTGGGCAGAAGCAATCAACACATCAGCTTACCTGGTTAACCGAGGCCCGTCGGTTCCCTTAGAACATCGAATACCCGAGGAGGTATGGAGTGGTAAAGATATAAAATTATCACATCTAAGAGTTTTTGGTTGTACAGCATATGTTCATATAAGTGACCAAGGCAGGAACAAGCTTGATCCGAAATCGAAAAATTGTTTTTTGATCGGCTATGGAGAAGATGAGTTTGGTTATCGTGTTTGGGATGAGGAGAACAAGAAGATGATACGAAGCAGAGATGTGATCTTCAATGAAACAGTGATGTACAAGGACAGACATAAAACTGAAGCAAATGACTCAAAGCCGTATGAATCATTATTTGCAGATATCGAGGGAGTCCCAGATAGTCAAGAAATAGAGTCGATCAGATTAACCCCTCAAGAAGGAGAGTCTGTTGGACAGACCGATCGACAGCAATCCGATACCCTACAGCCGACCGAGGAAGTTCCTGTTTTGCGAAGATCTTCCCGACCCCATGTACCCAACAGGAGATACTTGAACTATCTGTTACTTACCGATGGAGGAGAACCTGAATGCTATGATGAAGCTTGCCAGGCCAGTGATGCTAGTAAGTGGGAGTTTGCTATGAAAAATGAGATGAAGTCTTTAATCTCAAATGATACATGGGATCTAACTGAGTTACCAATGGGTAAGAAGGCACTTCATAACAAATGGGTGTATCGGGTGAAAGATGATCATGATGGCTCTAAGAGATACAAAGCACGACTAGTTGTCAAAGGGTTCCAGCAAAAGGAAGGAATTGATTACACCGATATTTTTGCTCCAGTTGTGAAGCTCAATACTATTAGATCATTGTTGAGTATTGTTGCCATTGAAGACCTTTATCTTGAACAGTTAGATGTGAAGACTGCATTTCTTCACGGGGATTTGGATGAGGAGATATACATGTATCAACCAGAAGGTTTCTTAAAAGAAGGGAAAGAAAACATGGTATGCAGACTTAAGAAAAGTTTGTATGGTTTAAAACAAGCTCCAAGACAGTGGTACAAGAAATTTGACGGTTTTATGCACAAAGAGAGTTTTCAGAAGTGTAATGCGGACCACTGTTGCTATTTTAAAAGATGTAAGTCCAGTTATATAATTTTCCTACTTTATGTTGATGATATGTTAGTAGCAGGTTCAGATATGGATGATATTAGAAGATTGAAGCTACAATTGTCAAAAGAATTTGACATGAAGGACTTGGGTCCGGCGAAGAAGATTCTTGGAATGCAAATCATAAGAGATAAGCATAGAAAAGTTCTGCAGTTATCTCAGTCAGAGTACATCGATCGCGTTTTGAAGAGATTTAACATGTGTGATGCAAAGCCAGTTAGTACACCATTGGCAGGTCACTTTCGTTTATCCAAGGATCAATCCCCTAAGACAGATGAAGAAAAAAACTTCATGGCTAAGGTTCCTTACGCCTCAGCTATTGGAAGTTTGATGTATGCAATGGTCTGTACAAGACCAGACATTAGTTATGCAGTGGGAGTTGTGAGTAGGTTTATGTCAAACCCAGGGAAAATTCATTGGGAAGCTGTCAAATGGATTTTGAGGTACCTACTAGGTACCATGGAAAAGTGTTTGTACTTTGGTAAGGGTGAGTTAAAGGTACAAGGCTATGTAGATGCAGATTTTGGAGGTGAAGTTGATCACCGGAAAAGCACTACCGGTTATATATTTACTGTTGGAACTATAGCTATTAGTTGGATGTCAAAATTACAAAAAATTGTCACTTTATCAACTACAGAGGCTGAGTATGTAGCAGTGACCGAAGCCAGTAAAGAGATGATATGGCTTCAAGGTTTGTTGACCGAGTTGGGATTCAAACAGAAGAACAACGTTCTGCATAGTGATAGTCAAAGTGCAATTCAATTGGCGAAGAATTCAACATTTCATTCAAGAACCAAGCACATCAGTCTTCGTTATCATTTCATTAGATCTTTATTGGAAGATGAGGTGCTAATACTGGAAAAGATCCAAGGAAGCAAGAATCCAGCTGATATGTTGACAAAGACAGTAGCCATTGAAAAACTGAAGTTGTGTTCAGCTTCAGTTGGTCTACAAGAGTAATAAGACCAGAAAGATCTGCTGCATAGATCAAGGTGTGAAGACAGGTTGAAACCAGTCTTCAAGTGGGAGATTGTTAAGTTTTTCTGAACTTATCTGCATTTCCAATGAAGCCAGTGCTTGCCATCACTTGAGTAAGATATATCATAACCTTCAAGTAGAATGTGAAAACAGTGGAGATGAGGCAAGTGGTAAGCACATTAAAGAGAACTGGAGTGAATTGAAAAGACAGTGTAATTTTAGGGGGTTATAAATTACACATTAAGGACTGTAATATTTTTCCCTTCTTTAAGTGTTACAGTCTCTATAAAACCTAGTGTTAGGGTTTTGTGTATTAACCAGAAACGGCAGTCACTGTATTCTTCCTAATAAAATCGATCTGCAGCAGGTCCGGAGACGTAGGCATAATTTGCTGAACTCCGTTAACAATTGTGTCTTTGATTTCACTTTTGTTTTTGTGCTTTCCTTTTCTTTTTTTCTTTTGATCTGATTTGACAGGAAATTAGCATATTTCCCTTAGATATTAAGCCTGGCCACTTCCCTTCGTATTGTAGCATATGCTGTTTCCACGGAAGGAAGAGGTTCATTTTTTCAGGATATTTCTCTTGACTGGTTCCATCTTGTCATTAATCGCCATTAGCAATTAATAGAGTCTTTGTTCTTGAGTCTTCTTATTGTAGATCTGAATGTCTTATGGGTCTTTCATAGGGTTCGGATCTCGCCTTTCTATAGACATCCAGATGTTCTGCAGTTTGTTCCACAAGTCTTCTAGTGTATCGGACCCTTGCCTTAATGAATTAGCCCTCTTATGAAGGTCAAACACCTGTAACGAATATGTACCAGAACTGTATGTGGTGGCTAACCCATCCCAGAGGGCTTTTGCAGTGAGATATTGCGAAACATTATTCACCAAGCTGGATTCAAGATTATGGATAATCCATGTGAAAACACATTTATCATCTTGTTCCCACCTTGTATATGTTTTGTCAGTTTTGGATGTAGGTGTCAGCTCCCCTGTAATGTGAGAACCTCTCCCCCTTTCCCCAATTGCTTTCTTCATCAGGTTTGCCCATAGGGCATAGTTGTCACCACCAGTTTAATCCCTAGGGATAAATTCTCGGGGTTAGTTATTTGTTCTTGTGTTCCGAGACCATTTCTTAGAATGACAGCAATCTGCATTGTTAATTCATCAGGGATTTGACTAACCACGACTTCATTGCCAGCCATCTTTGTTGAGGATGTTCAGAATTCCCAGAATCACACGTGCTCTGATACCATGTTAACATGCACATGTTCTACGTAGCATCTCAGTTGTTGTAGCCGCCAAGAAGTAGCTAGGATTTTGTGTTTATTAGAGAATCTTTTTTTTATTATATTTCAAACCCAAGTAAGGCTCTCAATATATAGAGAACTTAAAGGCCTATACGAGGAAACTTAATATACTGAATATTCTAACACTAAGTGTTTTTTCTCCTTGCAAAAATGTGTCTCCTAGTTTCTCCATCAACTATATATTCTAACAGGTACAACTCAAGCCCTTTAATCTCTCTAAATTTGGATTAAAACAACTCTTGATACTCTTAAGATCAGGTTAAGGACTTCATCACCAATGACACCTGGAACACTAATAATCTACACAATTTAGTCATCCATTCTGATGTCTTTAGATTTCAAAGGATTCCAATCAAAGATCAGAATGATGATTAGCTTCATTGGACTCTATTTAAGGATGGTATATTCGACACAATGACACTTAGGACAAAATTAGAACTAAAGGTGATAAATCAATTATCTACAACATATTATGGAACAACATTACACTAAAAAGTGTTCTTGTCTTCTTTAAAGGTTGTTCTATAATTAGATATCTACAGACAATGTTATGCAGCACAAGAACATATTCTTGGTTTCTAAATGTCTGAACGGTAACAACTCTGGAACTTTAAATCATGTTTTTGTCAATTGTTATATTGTTTGGCAGATTTGCAGTTATTTTAGATGCTTATTCAATCTAAGAATAGGCCAACAAATGATTTTACATCATATGATCAATTGTTGGTTTGAATCCTCTCCTAAAGACACTCATTTGTGTACAACAACCATCAACATTATTTCTCATGTTAAAAATATGCTTATAAGCCGAGACCAATTCGGCCTTCAAAAAAAAACATTGGCTTATGGATAATGACATTGCTATCGCCTTACTTGACAGTCTAGAATTAGGAATAATCATAAAGTTTATTCAATAATTGAAATGTTCTACTTCATATCCTTTTTCTATTA
The DNA here is from genome assembly GCA_036936605.1 of Limnanthes douglasii subsp. nivea. Taxonomy (NCBI): domain Eukaryota; kingdom Viridiplantae; phylum Streptophyta; class Magnoliopsida; order Brassicales; family Limnanthaceae; genus Limnanthes; species Limnanthes douglasii. The sequence goes on along the minus strand of JAUPFV010000001.1, from coordinate 198,279,361 downwards.
TTCATTCATATAGTATTACCTCTAGTATCTAATGTCTTGGAAAGCAGAATTTAAACTCTAGTGCATGATAAAGACTCTTCGAATCATATATGAATCAAATCAAATAAATTTTGAGCGAAAAAATCCTTATTTCGCTCATATAAACCGATTGTTGCTCTCTCTGTTTCTCTGCAATATTAAAAAATCGAAATTTTACCACACCAAAGCTTTAAATCTATTATATTTTATCCCCCAACTTCAATAAAATTGTAGTTTTGAGTAAAATAATATCTGTAAAACAAATTAGAATTTTTTTTATCCAAAATTCCAATACCGTCTACGAGTATAAACAATATTAGAGTCGACTAGATCTCTTTCCATATAATGGTGGAACATATGAGTGACCTAATCTTTCCATATAATGGTGGAACAGAAAACGTTGGAGTTATTATAAATTAAAAATGGGAACATCTGTCGAAAAGAGTAATCATAAACTGATTAAAAAATGAGGTATATGCATATAAATTTGTATACTGTGTGGATAAGTTTATCCTTTTTCAAAAATAAAAATGAGTTTTTTTAAAATTTAATAAAAAAGCAATACATTACAAATAAAAACGAAATATCATATTTATTCCGTTTGGGGTCAACAAAAGAAGAAACGGACATTAATTTCTGAAAAGACAGGAGTGCAGATGTCTTGATGAGATCGCCACCGCTTCTGGAAAAACGAGAGAAAGCAATGCTTATCTAGATCCTTCTCGGTGAATAAATTACAAGAACGTCTCCACCGTACACGTGGCATATATATCCTCACAAACTCGACACGTGGAATTACTCATTACTTTCACCCGACATAAAAATGCGTGCTATCTTCTTCTACGGTGGTTTCTGAAGCGGTGGAATTTTAAAATTATATCTTCTTGTACACTACTTTCCTGAGGCGGTTGCATTTTAAAATTATATCTTCTTGGACACTATTTTCCGGAAGCCGTGAAGCCGGTTGCATTTTAAATCCTGCCGATACGTTTTCCGACTCATATTCGATTCGATCCGATGGTCCAAGATAATAATTAGTTAGTCGCGATGAATTTCGAGTTTAGATGTTATTATTTTATAGTATTTCAACGGACATAAAATTCGAATCGGACAATATCGCATTACTGTTCGTATAAACCAATTTTTATTTAATAATTAAATAGCATAATGGGAAAAAAATAAAAATAGACATCTTTTTTTTTATAGGTTTTACTTTTTCGTGTATTTGTTTTATTTAATTTATATAATCCTTTATTTTATTTTGTTTTATATTTTTTATCTGTTTTGTTGGCATTTATTTAACTAAAACCAGTCATATTTAGGTAGCAATTTAAAAATATATTTTTTAATAAAATTAAAAGTAATAATTATTTAAGATAATTTTTTTTTTCTATCATTCATGATTATTAGTTAAATTCAACTAATTTATTATTATTATTATTATCTTTATTCTAATGCCCCAAACTATATTTATTATATAAACGTTACTTTTATCGAATATTTTTATTTACTTTTATCGAATATTTGAATAAAAGTGGCCCATATTAAAGAAATTAAGTCACATCGATTGTCTTTATATATTTATGGTTTCATCGTTAGTAAACTCGACAATTTGATGAGAAGGTTAAAGATGAAAATTTAAGTCTCTTTTTTAATTGTCGAGGAAAAATATTACGTGTCTCACTAGCAATTTGTTCAGGTTCACAATAGATAACGAGAAAAAAATCTCCTTTTAGTTTAACTCTTTGGTCAACCATTATGAACACAATATTATTCGAGATTCTTGTAATTGAATAACCTCAAGGTTTTCAATATCATTCATGGATAGAATCTGGAATTGGTCGTCTCAATTAAGGTCGTTGAGTGCTAAAAACTATAAAATCTCCCAAAATATTAACTATCTCATCCTCTCCCCCCCGACATCATCCACAACGACGTCCACTATTGAAATCCTAAGAGAAGAAACCAAGTTTGCTATTAAAGATACCTACAATGTCATTCATACGCCCATCTCACTCGTCGGATGGACGAGACTAGTATGACATAAATTTAATATTTTCACAATTCCTTCATCGTTTGGCTTGCTATCCAAGGCAAACTATCCATCCAAGAGATACGAAACAATTAAAAATATATGACATGAACTTCATCTTCAATGCGAAGCTTACCTAAAATACAGGTTCCAAACCTTACATTTACAGAGACTTGCAAAATCTAATAAAACCTACCTAAAACTATAAAAACAAACTCAATTAAGCGTTTTATCTATATTTGATAGAGTAGAACACCAACTTTTTTTGAATAAAATAGAATTTAAAACTTAAATTTATAGGTGGATGATGTGACAATAAATGTAATAAGTGAATAATAACTTTGATTTTGAGTATTTATTGGTACTTTACTTTTTTTAATACATGATGATTGAATTCTGATCAATTTTATAGGTAGTTGAGTTTATCATATATGTATTTATAGTTTTAGATTATTATTCAAAAAATTATTTAATTTTTTTTTGTTTTATAAATTTTGAAGTATTTTTATGCATAAAAATATCGATGAACAACCTAGTAACAAAAAAAACTAATCTAATGATATAATTTAGTCATAAAAAATTATGTTTTTTTAGTTTTTTTTGTTACTCATTAGATTTTGGTGTACATAGTGATGATTATGACACATAATATATTTTAATTTTCTAAATTGTGACGTATAATGTCATGTATTTTGTTGAATTATAATACGCAAGTTGATGGGTTATATTTCACAATATGTTGCAGGCTACGCTATAGCGCATAGTGGCGTGTAGTTTGTTAGCTGTGGAATTTATTATAATGTAGTGCATAAGCTTTTAGGTTGTGTGGTTATATCGTGAATTAATTTGTTAGATTATGTTACATAATTATGGTATGATTGGACAACAAAATGCGTAAAAATTCAACATATGCGATGAACAGTGGCACATAGTACACTGTGATATTATAAATATTATTTTTAATTAATATAAAACTAAAACTAAAAATTTATTTAAATATTAACAAAGACAAAATATAATATAGATGACCTTTTTTTATAACAACCCAATTTTATTGAACTAATAGTGTTTACAGTTAAGATCCAAAATTATTGATCTTTGATAATTTATTGGACCTTTATATTCCATAGAATCAAAATTGGTTTCGTTTTAGTCTGGTGTTATAGTAGTCGCACCAACATCGACTATCTTCACTGTTTTGGTACTGAAATTTAGTAGAATGACTTTTGCTCATTTCAACAAGCCCAAGAAGGATCCAACCTTAGTTATTATCTCATGAAACTTATAAAAACCTTTGTCCTAACTTTAATGTTTCATTTCAAGTTTTTGGGTAAATAACTTATTTTCAGTTAGTGAATTTATGGAGACATCATAGAAGAACTATTCAAAGCTTCAAGATTAGCACCATCAGTAATCTTCTTCGAGCTTATAGTAATCAATACTTGGTCTTTATTTCTTCCAATTGATTCTATCAGGTACTAATTTCTTCTAATGTTTATTCAAATCGATATTTCATCTTGGATTGGGTTTGGTGGGTGTACAATCCTTCCTTGTCTTCATCAACATAAGATTCTTAAACACAGTTGTTTAGAATCATTTTCTTTGTTCCTTTGTCTTCAGCTTTTCTTGTTGATTCTGGATTTTTTGTGGATTCCTGATGCTACTTAGCCTCTAATTCAAAGAGTAGCTACAAAAGTTTGAAAGTGAGGTATTTATACCTGCTTGAAGAGTGATAGTTGCTATTGATTTAATCTGAATGTCTTTCACTTCTCTATTAATTCAAGACTTTAATATACTTAGTATTTTGAAAGTAAACAAAATGACGTGCTCAAGACTTAGTTATTTCTCTAGACAAATGTATTTCGTAGTTAGGTTTTCCAGCAAAGCAATAAGTCTAAGTGGATCAGGGATTTAGTTAACATTGAAGTCAAGCTTCATTTTGAATTCATGTGTCCTTTTAGCTAACGAGTCCCCTGCTAAATTATGTTCTCTTTAAATATGCACTAAAAATACTCCAAGATAGATTAGTTTTCTACAACAATCTAAAATAAGAGTTAAATACCATGGAGATTTTCCATGCATTAACATTGAGATCAATATAGTTGAATATGTTTCGATGTGTAAGTTTGATATTTTCATCATATTGCAAAGCATGAGACCATCAAACAATGCCCTACATTCTGTAGTGATTGGATTCTGCTTTCCATATGTTCTTCCATATGCCATCATGATATCACCTTGTTGCCCCTTATCAGACCTCCACCAGTAGCTTTAGTATAAGTAGTTGACACATTAGTGTTTATATTTATACGATTTTCAGAAGGAGGATTCCATTTAATTGCCATATTTTTTCTTAGGATTCTCAGATGATTGAAACATCTTAGCTTAATAGGTATCTTAAGGTCATTGTTCCACTGTTTTCTTTTTAATAAATTTGCAAAATCAAGTTTTAAGATGATAATTTTTATATGTACAATAATATCATTAGTAGTAGAGTTCTTATTTTGGTGCTTCATCCTGTTTCTAGTGAACCCGATCAATCAACATATTATAGGAGGCAATATAGTACGTATGTGTACTTTCTTGTTAGTAGACCAATACCAGTTCCTAATTAAGTGATTCAATGACATATGTCTGCCAGTATTTATACCAAATAAGTCTCCAAAATATTTCCAAACATTCCATGATATCTTACATTGTATAAATAAATGGTTAATGGTTTCAATATTTTGGAAAAATTGGCACTTGGAGGCAAGAGTAATCTTTCTGTTTTGCATAACTGTGTCAACAGATATCCAACTATGCAGAATTCTCCAAAGAAGAGATGAATACTTATTTAGATTGATGCATTTCTAAATTCTCTTGTAAATCTTTGATTTAGGGTATTTCTCTCTTAATTTGTTCCAAGTCTCTTTGGTATTAAACTTACCCGTAGTTGAGATAGTCCATATAATCTTGTCTTTCTCAGATTCTTTGATAGATTTTTTTTAATATTTTCAATATCTGAAGGTAAGACAACAACCTTAAACTTGTCTATATCTCATCTATTTTCCTTCCAGAAATTGCTGATGCTTTCCTTCATATACCATATGTCATTACCATTTGTTCAAAATAAAAAAAAAGGCTTAGATGAGTTCCATTTGTCTAGCCAGAACTCCTTTTCTCCTTTTCCTATTTTCCCAAAAAAAAAATCCTCATCAGTTTCTTTAATACTCAATAGTCTTTTCCATATTTTGGAGCATTCAATTGAGTTATAAACTTGAAGATGATGCAATATTTTACGATAGATAAAATGAGTATATCTCGACCATAAATACTTGTTTTCTCAAAACTTGAACCATAGTTTACAAGATAAAACATATAAATTATCTTCAAGCCTTTTTAGGTTTAAGTCCCTTCCTCATAAGGCTTACATAAAGACTTTCACTTAGACTATGCTATAGCTTTATTATTTTTAGAGTTTGTCCAATAAATCTACTTTAGATGTTCTCAATTCTTGAGAGAATGCCTTTAGGTAAAACACAACTTTGTAAATGATAAGTTGGTAGTGCTAATAGTACATATTGTACCAATGTTAGTTTGCCTCCGAATGACAATAACTTGTTGTCCCACACTTAAATTGTGGATATCATTTTGCTAATTATATCTTCAAATTGAGCACCTTTATATCTTGTGTGAATAACTATTCCAAAATAATTAATAGGGAGATTACCATGCTTGAATCCTGTTATGTTTTCAAATGTTTTAATTCTGGTTTGACTCATTATAGTACGAGATATGAATATTGGTTTTTCCTTATTTATGAGTTGACCAGACCTTTCTTAATAGAGTAGGAAAAACTTGTTCATCTTGTTAATACCATATAAAGATAACAAAATCCCAATTGATCGTGTTTTTAATAGTTGTGAAATATTTTATATTTTTTTTGTCACATGTAGTTTATTTGTTTTGGGTTATAATTTACACATCCAGTCGGGAAAAAATATTAAATTTTTTGTTTCCTGTACTTTTCTGACTTTTGCGGCTCATACTACATGCTCATCGATCTATTGTTCAATTTTTTTTAAACCAAAATTACTTTGACTGATATAATTTATACTGTTTTATGGGTAAGGCTATATCTAGACCCCATTTGGCTATAATGAGACCTTAAATCAAACTTTTTATTTTATTTTATGTAAAATGATCATTTTACCCATCATATAAAACCAAGTTTTGGACCAAAAATCTAAACAATTTTCTTCCTCTTCTCCAACCAAACTTCTCTTTAAAACTAATCTAATACCCAAAGAATGAATTACATTAAAATCTAATTATTTTCTTCCTTTCTTTAACAAAACTTCTCTCTATTTTTTAATTATATTTTAATATCGTCTTGTGGAACTTTCCGACTTTTCATTAGCGTAAAAAGAATGAATCATAGTAGTCGAAGAGCCAATTTTTTTTTACAGAATTATATTACAATGAAGTAATCTGTGGACCCATTAATCTGTATAATTTTCTATTAAGAAATAAACTAGTAATTGTGAAAATATTTCCCGACCTGATGGTAATGACAATCTTGTTTGAAACCGGATCATCTTGATGGCAAGATAGAAAACGAGCTGCAATTTTTTTAAAAAAAATCAAAGAAATTAATATTTGAAATCAAGATCTTTGATTAATAGAGAAATCAGAAACATCAATCAGATAACAAAACCACAAGAAAGAAAACAACACATCGATTTCTAAGTTTGAATTAAATTTACAACCAGAAACCCTAAATCCCCAAATTCCATAACCTAAGAACTTGCAAACTTTGTAACAGCCTTCGTTCCTTCAGATACAACATGTTTAGCCAATTCACCAGACAACACCAACCTCACCGCAGTCTGGATTTCCCTTGAAGTGATAGTCGGTTTCTTGTTGTACCTCGCAAGCTTCGCAGACTCACCAGCCAATTTCTCGAAGATATCGTTGATAAAACTGTTCATGATTCCCATAGCTTTGCTGGAAATACCGATATCGGGATGAACCTACTTCAAGATCTTGAAGATGTAGATCTTGTAGGTCTCAACGCTTTTCTTGGACCGTTTTTTCTTTCCGGCCTTTGGTTTCTTCTCAGCTGCTACGGCGGCCAAGGGATATATCTCGGCGACCTTCTTCTCAGTCGACTTCTTTTCTGCTTGTGGTGCTATTGTTGATTTTGATTAGGAAATGAGTTCTCTAGAGAGAGAGATTAATTGGAGAAGAGAAATAATTTTCTGATTTTGATCGGTGAGATGCGAGCTGCAACTAGAATTTGATAAAAAAAGAAAAAAAGAGAGAAAAGAGAAAATAGAGAAGAGAGAAGAGAGATAGTCGGTTGAAAAATGTTTATATATTAAAAATATTTTAATAAAATTTGGATAAAGAGGTCTTATTATCACCAAAACAGATCTTGGTTTAGCGTTGCCCTTGTTTTATTCCATAATTTATTTTATTTTCTTTATCTCTGATATTTTGGATGACTAAATACTTTGATAGAAGGTTTCAATATATTTTTTCTCTTAATATATTTTGTTTTCGAACTGCTATGTAGTCATTATATTTAATTTTTCAAATCTCAACGAATTACCTACACCAAATTGCTGCTTTTATTTTAAGTATTCAATTTTTGTCCAAAATATTCTGATCATATTTGTTCAGCAAATTTTATTATAACCAAAGAACTTGGCCGACATGTTAGATACGTTATAAATGCATTTTAATAAATCAGCCTAAAATATATAGGATATGTATTACTATTTATTTTTTGAGGTTAATAGTTTGAGATGGTTGTAAAAACCATAATAATGAAAAGAAACAAAATTTAAGTGCTCCATCTCCATCTACTATAAATATATGGGGGTATCCAACATACTTGTTCAGTGCCCCTAAAGTCACTACACTTATTCACAACTATGCCAAACACGGTGACTGGGTTCCAGAATTTCATCGATGGCTGGCTCACTCGACAGACACAATTCGTCGAACAGCTTACCCTCGCCGTTGAAAACACAAACACAAACGAAGATCGTCAAAACCTTATATCTCAAGTTTTAGATCACTACCACCAGTACTATGCAAGGAAACTACTAGCGGCAAGAAATAACGTCAAGATCTTCTTCTCTCCTCCATGGCTGAGCTCCTACGAGACTGCCCTCCTCTGGATGGGCGGTTTCAATCCATCCACTGTAATGAACCTTGTCCGAAAATCTATCACCGATTTGACGGCAGACCAACAAGAGAAAATCAATTCGCTTGCGGTGGAGGTTAAAAATCTAGAGAGACAATTAACGAGCTCTCTGGCGACCCTCCAGGAGTCGGTGGCGGCGCCGCCGTTGTGTAATTTGTTGCGACGATTCAGATCTCCGAGTGACGCGCAGACTGCCGAGTTGGCGAGGGAGATGACGGTGATGGATACGGCGCTGCTGAGGTTACTGGAGGAGGCGGACGTGATTCGTTTTTCAACGTTGAGTGACGTGGTGGCTGCTTTGAACCCAGTTCAGGCAATTAAGGCTTTGGCGGCGATCGGTGAGTTTCAGATGAACGTCCGAAGGTCTGGGCAGAGGATAGACAACGAGGGAATAGGGGCTCTGGCGGCGTGAGCAGAACCAGAACCAGAACTAGAACTTTGTGGTGTTTACTATTCCTATTACTCCTACTACTATTAGCACTACTAAACTTGTTTTCAATAAGGTAGCGCCTCTACATGGCGCAGGCTTGTACTCTTTTTTCTGTAATCTTACTACTTAAGTTGCACTATGCTGCCAAATTACTTTTGCAAGACCGGTGTGACTTCGTCAATATAAATCTCAGATTTTACAATACTGCTTGTCTTGATAACACAACTTCATTAACAAAGTGTAAGCGATTCGAAATAAATTAAACGTAGTATCAAGATTAATAGAGTATTGGATAGCATTCTTCTAACAGAAGATCGATTAGATTTATTGAAGATAGAAGTTTTCTAATAGCACTCCGAAACCAACATCATAACACTTTGTTGTTAAAAATAACACTCTTGATAGCGGATCTACTTTATAACATTCCGCTAATTTTCTAAAGTTATCAAATTTGGGACGAGTTAAACTTTTTCTAATGAGGTACCATATGTGGATTGTAAGGAATCTTTGGATATTCATAGAATTTCTAAATCCCTTACTATTTTGCTGAATAATGGACAGAAATGATCGTTATAAGTCGTCATGTTCATCAAAATTCGGTGCCACAACGATCAAGACCTATGATATGAACCTTGACCATTAACCATTAACCATCAAAGAGATATTTCAACCTCTTACTCGAATGAGAACAAATGAGCCGATTAAGAGATATTTCAACCTCTTACTCGAATGAGAACAAATGAGCCGATTTATCTAGCTTCATCTTAGGGACTTCATCTTAAGGAGACACTGTTAGCGCGAAGGAGAACAAAGGAGTCAGAGTAAGGTAAGGGCAGCTGCAAATGCGGCCAGCTGCACGACTAGTAATAAGAATTTGAATGAGCAAGCTGATCAAGTATCGTTACCATATGGGTCAATTTACACATATACAAAACTGGTTTCGTATTCAGAGTTTACCCATTAGTTGTATAGATCCAATTTTAGACAAAAATATTTTTTGGATATTTTTTTCGGGTATATAATTTTTTTTTTTATTAAATCTCTTCCATCTCATTTTCTTTTTAACACTCACTTCTCTCTATTATATATCTCCTCCTCATTTTCGAAATTTGGGATTTTAAATACTATTTTTTAGTCTGGTATTTGCTGGAAAATGGTCGGCACCTCATCGGTGCGTTGTGCCGGCACTTTTTGTGCGCAACCAAAGCTCAATATTTTTGAAAAATAATTCTTAACTTTTGCTTTTAAATCCTAAGATTTTATGTTTTTTTTAAAAAAATTTAAAGTTTTTGTATTTATTGCCTTGTACGATACTTATAGTTATTTTAATAAAACCTTTTACATCTTTTTTTAAATTTGTTTAAAATTATATATATATATATATATATATATATATATATATATATATATATATATATATATATATATATATATATATATTATGCGACTAACTTGATTTTAATGTTTTTCATTTCAGTCTCAACTATCTCGAGTAACGATTTTACGGTTGACAGTTGAAGGTTATCATAGACCAAGGGTATGTCACTCGAGAAAAAAAAACGCGGACGATCGTCGAGGACGGAGGACACTGAGAGGGAGTGCTCGAGGGAGGACGAACAAAAGAAGGATCACAGTGAGCGATCAATGCGGCGCATCCACAAAAGCCTCAGAAAACAAAAAACTGTTGAAAAAATAGTTAACGAGACTGATGGGGGCTCAACAAGGCGTGATACACCACCAGTGCGATCACCTACAGTCCACCCATCACATGCTGTATCACCGCTATAATCCACTGCTCGTATACCGCCCCTATCGCATACATTGGCACGACCACCATCGGTTAGCGGTAAGGTTGATGCTACTGGTGACCCCGAGCAGAACGTCTTAGACGCAGAAGAGGTTGAAGACATACACACTGATGAGCAAGGGCAGTTGTTTGCAATATTTGAAATGCAACAAGATACCCCTATTTCCCGACTACAAGGATCACGAGGCGTTCCACGTCTTCGTTGGACATGTCAGTATCAAATTATTATATGCTTTTGGTAGTTAATTTTAACTTTGTATGTTCTCTTACTTACTATTTTATTTACAGTCTCGTACTTCTTTATGCATACATGCACATTACAATGTGCTACGTATGTGGGACTTGAAAAATCAACCACATGTGAAGTGCCGTTTAACACATACTCCTTTTGGACCTCTTATTGCTCACTTGCCTCAGTACTTCACGCATTATGTCTAGAATGAAGTATTCTTCGAGCGTTGGCATTAAGAGACCAACACATTCTACTTCAGCTTCGAGGAGATGACAATCACACTCGATGATGTTAGTTGCATTACAGGTCTCCTTGTAGTAGGTAGGACTTTGGATGTGGTTACGGCTCCACAAGACGAGGATTTTAGTTATTCTGCGAGTATGGTGGGGCTGAGTGTCGCGGAGGTCCGCACAGAGCTAGAGTCCACGCGAGGTGTTGGATTCAAGATAAAGTGGTTGCAGGAGACGTTTATGAAGGGTCGTTACCTCAAAGAGACTGATAACAACAACTATCCGCCAGGTATCACGAGCATACATGATGTTCTTATTTGGTTGCACCGTATTTGAGGATACTAGTCAAAAGAGTGTCAAAGCTGATTACCTTTAAGGGTTCGAGAACGTGGACTCGGGTTTATGAGAAATCTAATGAGAGACCAGTGCATTGGTCTTTCTATTTCGTGGTTTGGGTGATGCTTCAAAAGCATCCAAGCATAACTTATACAGATTCGTTGCCATATAAGACTGCTGGATATACGATCACTTCCCCACATTTAAAGCCCTAGAGAACGCAGAAGACGTAGCGAGGCATCCGATGATTGTAAAGTGGCTACCTAAGAGGATTTTTGGAATGAACATTCGCTAAAAATCGACGATGCGGTCGATTCTTATGGATCAGAAAGAGACAGACGCAAGTAACCACATTTATTAGTAACTTATCCATTAATTACTCATATTTTATTTTATATTAAATGTATTATTATAGTGTTTACAGGTCATATTGAGCCATATGAGGGTATTAGGGTTTAGTTCCCCGTGTAGGAGATCAACACCATCGCGTATCATTTGTGGATGATGAGCAATGTATAGGGATACATGCCTGATCGATTCACGCGCTAGTTCGGACAGGCTCAGGATGACCCAAACCCCCATTTGTACTTAGGCCTGGGTATAAGAAGGGAGATTTGGCTCAATACATTTGGCGTAAGAGTGTATGGCTAGACTGTCGTCAACACTTACTTCGCAATGAGCGCTTGAACATTACCGATGATACTTACAAACAATCGACGACGAACACATATTTGAGGTACGTTGCTGAGTATGGTTGGTATGTGATCACCCCACCCCCGCGCAGTACCGATAATATAGACTGTTTGAGGCAGTTTGGTTATTGACCACATTGTATATCCGACGATATTTAGAGGGTGCACCGTATTGGAGAGATCAAGTTTTGCATCTTTTTTTGCCTTTGCTAGTTGTCCTTCTTATTGGACCTTTTTTTAGTTATGCTAGGTTGATCAATGTTTTCCTTTGTGATTATGCTTTGGTATCGCATTGGAGGATTGAGTACTGATTTGTATTTGTACTGTGTTATTATAATTTTAACGTGATTCTATTTTTATCCATCTTTATGTTTTATATCGCATTGTGGACTTATAAATTATACTCGAACCTATAAACATTACACTAAATTTAATTTACAAACTTTAAAAACCTAACTTACACTCCTCTCATTACTATAAACCTAACAAAAAACCTAACACTTCCTCAACTAAGCTACGTATTTGCCTTATCACTAACCTAAACCCTAAGAAAAAACTGATACGAGTAAAAGTAAAATTAAACGATAAAAAAAATCCAAAAAAACAAAGGCGAACAATATTGGAATGAAAAAAATTACGATATTTTTTGCACCATGAGTGCTTAGTCATGAGAACCAATAGTGCACACTACTATGCACCCATTACTCAAACAGGTATGCACCATCGGTTTTCTCTACTGTGAAACAATGGTGCATAGTACCGGTGGCAGAGGGTGCATGTACCCATCGGTACAGGCACCCCAGGCCGATGGTGTCAGGCACTGACCAATGCCTAATGTAGCGGTTGGTGCCTACTCGGTGGCACCATCAGTGCATCACCCCTCGCACCAAGCGCATCATTTTTGCACCAATTATGTACATGAGGCAGAACCTATGGTGGTAATGTTTTATTGAAAATTTGTTCCCGCTTTTTAGTTACCTCCGAAACTAAATCCTTCTCAATTCTTCCCGCCAATTTAAAATTTAACTCCTCTATAAAAGGCTACTGATTTTCCTTATTCCAAACATACAATTTCAACTATTCTCTTACAATTTGCATCAATATGTGGTGAGCATGTTTGACGATGTTCATGTACTCAAAGCTTCAAAACATGTGAAGTTTACTCGGTCAGAAGATAATACCGACGAGTTTTTCGATGAAGTGCTATGTATGATGTATTTCATGTATGTCGGCATTTCTGCGACCACACGAATTCCTCTCCCGCGTAGCCGTGAAGATATATCGCCTAGGTACATGTATATCACAAATGGACCAATTTTTTGGTGTTTAACCAACCACCAGATATTACGAAAGAAGCATTCGACTCATTCGGTTTAATAGTCACTGACTATTTATATAAGAAAATGATGCAATATGTTGAGGATCAAATCGTATTGAAAGAGGAAACACTGTGTAGTCTTATTAAAAACGAAGGCTATGATTTCGATTAATTTTGTATGCTATCTTAAGTTATGTACCGTTGTTTTGTCTTCTATTATGTAATTCAAACACAAGTCGTCGTTGTTCTTTTTATGAAATTTTATAAGATTATGAAATTATAAAACAAAATTGTTCATTTAGTAGTTAATTGTATTATCATTAATATAAAAACAAAACACAACATATTAACTACGAAAAAACATAAAGTAAGAACACAACATAACTCGTAAAACTGAAGTATGAAATTTTGAAGTAATACATAAATAAAATGCTGAATAACATTAACCAACTAAACAAATTTATCCAGATCAGTTACTTCTAAATAGGAAATAATTGGTTTTCGACCTTCAAGCTTCACATATGTCTTGTAGCGACTAAGTATTGGTAACTCCCAAGTTGAGCGTCATCGTTGTATAATGCATTCCATGTAAGATGTATGCGTGCACATGGACTATTACCCATGACGGAGTTCTGTAAATTAGACTAATATTTTTCAGATGTAGTGGACTAAATAACATAAGTATGAGACAAATGACTTACATTGACGAAATGGTTAGTATCAAAAAAACCAAACCCAATTTCACGTCTTTTGGATATCATAGGGGGTGCACCTCGCAGGGGTAGAAACACTTGGTTGTAATTGTAAGATCCTACAAGTGACACAAAATGAACAATGCCTCAAAACCTTATTTTAATCGCTATACCCATCTCCAGATTGTCATCCAATATTTGGTTCCAGTTGGTGTTTCGTAATAGTTTATAGTTTCAACCACCTTGATATATTCTTCTTTACCGTTATATATCTTGCTATAAACCACATAATTATCCATTAGTTCGTTGCAAATTTCATTCCTAACAACTTGCCAACCTTCTTCATGCGCATATAACCCAAATAAAACTGCTTGATACCCACAATGGCCATCAGGCCTAACATCGTTTATACCAGATATAAACGAAATAAAGTGTGCCGAAAACCAGCGCAAAAAACATTCCAGATACTCTATCAATTGTTTCCCACCAACCATAGAGCATGATATGCTATTTCTAGCAAGTGAGGCAATGTAATAAGTACGAAGTACTCTATGTGCATCAGCATGAATTATATTCGCACTTGGAATTGCTTTACGGACGATCATTTTTGGTGATTTAAAAGGGTTTGTCAATGAAGCTTCGATTAGCCTTATCAGCATCCTCCACATGTTCCTAGTGAAATTTATCTTGTTTAGTGGATGATGCATCAACAACAAGTTTTCATTTCACGTATGGACGACCACGGTGTTTCTGCTTCTCTAGTGGGTATAGTAGAGATGATGTCTTTGGATAAAAAATTTCAAACCATTTCTTGTAAATGTGTTTTATACGACTTTCGTCTTTTTCCAGCATAACATTGATTACAAGTTTTTCCAAATCATCTTTGAAAATCTCCATCGTTGTTCGGTTCGTATGAGGCTGTATTTCTAACCTCCTCCAGTGGTCGTGAAACGCTCCTACAGATGCAAGTTTTCCATTATTACGCCACTCGTGAATCTGGTGGTAGCACGGTATACCGTGTTTAGATCTTATCAGGCATATGCAAACGTCATCGCTTGTATCGTGTTTAACAACCCCCCATCTTCGATATCGATTTCTCGCAATCCTGTACCATTTCTAATTCAGTAAAAAAGAGTTCCAACGCCGTGTGAGAAACCTTGCCTCGAATTTTGTCAAAATGTTTGTCAGCAAATTTATGTTGTGCTATGTAACGACTCTTTTCAAAAGTAGATCTAATTGCATAATGTTGGATTTCAACAAGTGAATACACCATCGCCCAAAATAACTCAAAGTTTAGTTTGCTCGTACGTAGGTAACGCTTCAAATTAGAATGAGCGCTCTCAGCCTCGTTAGTCGTGCAATGTCCCAAATACATGCACTTATTCGTTTTGCCAAATAATAAATTTATCAGTTTATTTATCAAACCATGTTTTTCAGTATATTTGATTGCAAGAGGGTTTCAAAGTCACATTTTTTGACAATATTAAACACTTATATATTATTTTATTAAACTACTACAGTTTTAGATAGTTAATTAACCGATCAATATATTGTTATAAATGTATTAAGTTACTATCTTTTCTATATTAAGAAGAATAATCAATCAATAAATCTATCTACAATTTCACTCCATTTTAAATGCATTGAATATATAGTTAATTGTAAAATACATATTGAAGTGAACATAGAATATTAAAAAGATTGTTACACTGTTTTTTGGTTATTAAATGTTGTTTCGAGCCAACAAACTGATCATTCAGACTCGAGAAATGGATTGATAATGAGAGAAGTTTTAATGTCCGTTCTACTAATCGAAGCGTCCAAAGAATGTTGATCTTGGAAAAAGTTAACCTATTATGATTGGTAGTATTTTAACAGCATACAATCATGGTTGTTTTTTTTTTTTTTTTACAAATTACTCATTTTGTTTTATATTAAATGTCTTTCTAATTTTTTTTTTTTTTTTTTATAAATTTCGTTCTCATTTTTCAAGGCAGAAGTGATTATATATTCCACTTTCAATTAATAAAATAATTAACTTTCTGTCCAAGTTATTAACTCCACCGATCAATTTTAATTACTTTTATTCTTTCAATTTTTTTTAATATTGATGAAAAAAGCTTAAATGACACATATTATGAAACAAAGAGAGTGATGCATATATTTTTACTTTGAAAGTTGAGGATGTTACACATACATCAAACAAATTAAACAACTATGGTTTGCTGATCAATAAATTTATTTGAGCTTTATATTCGTTTGATGCACCTTGACCACATTGGACAAGGTCATTATCTTGAATGACTAATTAATCCATCGCGCTTATAAAACAATAGTGACAAGTCTAGTATGTCTATGGATCTTAAAGATCTCAATCGTCATTTGTAATGATTGATCAATAAATTGATAAGAGATACTACTTGTGTT
Organism: Limnanthes douglasii subsp. nivea; assembly: GCA_036936605.1. Classification (NCBI taxonomy): domain Eukaryota; kingdom Viridiplantae; phylum Streptophyta; class Magnoliopsida; order Brassicales; family Limnanthaceae; genus Limnanthes; species Limnanthes douglasii. Next base: position 198,262,951 of record JAUPFV010000001.1, on the reverse strand, counting down.
TCATAATAATATTAAAGTAATAATGACTTTGAAAGAATAAAAGAAAATAAATTTGATTGGTTGAGTTAATAACTTGAAATAAATGTTAACTATCTTATTGGTTGAAAGTGGAATGTATGTAACCATTGTTGCATTGGAAAATTAAAACTCACATATATTATGAAATAAAAAAAATTATCGAAAGACAAATATTATGAAAAAAGAAGGAGTAAATGGTATGATTTTTTTTTACTTTCATGAATTCTTATTCATGATAAAGTCAAATCAAAATACATCCATCAGATATCAAATGCAAATCATTCACTACATGTCATGAAGTTTATCATTTATAAGTAGGAATTTATCGGCCATGTTCGGTCTGGATTTTGATGGAACGGGACTGGACTGCTAAGCTTATCAGTTCGGACCAGATTTATACCATTAATTTCTCGATTCTATTTTTTTGGAACCGGACTAGACTGCTAAGTTTTGTTGGTCTGGTCCAATTCGGTTCCAGTTATGTTTCGGTCCTAATTCGGTTCGTTTCGGTCCTGTTTCGGTTCGATACGGTTTTGGTTGGGTCCGTTATCGGTCAGGTCCGGTCTATTTAAAAAATTAAATTAAATTATATATTTTAACTTAAAATAAATAACATAAAAATTAAAGTTTAGAAGTTAATTTTTTTATTTTTATTAAAAAAATTGGTAATTAACTATTAAATTTGACAGTATAATATATATTAAAAATAATCGATTTGACGGTTTTATTGGTTCGATTACTTATCCGTTTTGCCGGTTTATCGATTTTATCGGATCGGCTCCGTATCGGTTCCATTAGTTTGGTTTCTAATCGCTTTTATTGGTTTATTGGTTTTATCGATTCCATTTTGAACTAATTTTCTTATTTCGGTTCCTTATCGGTTTTGGTTTTTACGATGGAACTACAAATCAGACTATTAAAATTTGATCTGGTTCTCGATCCGATTCTTATCGATTCGATTCTGGTCCGATTTTCAGTTCTCCAAAACCGTTAACAGGCCTATCTAAAATTCATGTTTTGTTTTCTTTAAAAAATACAAACTCAGTTTATAATCGATATAATCAGTTGTCATTTATATATTAATGATCAAATTGATAAAGAAGACTACCTTTATAACATCCTAGTGAACAATCACAACCACAATAACCATCTCAACAACCTCGAAAAACCTATTATACTCTTTCTAACCACACCCCACATCCCAAAACCCAAGCGCTTCAAGTACTTTAACATGTGGTACCTCCACCCGAGTTTCCTTGACATTATCTCCAATAGTTGGTCTCTCCCTGGTCACAAAAACCCTATGAAATCCATTGTTATTAAACTTACCTTTCGTGCCCCCTCTTTTGATAACCTTAACAAGAGAGAGTTTAGTGACATCAGTCATAGAGTTGACAATGCTCAATCGACCCTTGCTCTCGCTCAATAAACCCTTCTGTCGAATCCCGACTGACTGCTCTCTTTTAAAGATAGAGAGGAAAGCTGTGAATAATTATATTTTATACAACATTGCGGAGGAATTTTTCCTCAAGAAAAAATCTAGAGAGTCCTGGCTCAAACTGGGCGACACAAAATCCCGTAGAGCTCGCAATAAAAGCGTCTCGGTTACCACCCAGGATGGCAGGGCCAGCTCTAACCCTAGAATAATCTCGTCTACTTTCCTCTCCCACTTTCAAAACCTCCTTGGCTCCTCCAGCCCGAACGGGTATCCGGGCCTTGGCAGGGTCAGATCCCTGTTCAATAAATTCGTATCCCCCTCGGACAAAACCAACATGATAAAGCCCATCTTAGATGCTGAAATCAAATCTTCCTTCTTTGATATTGATAGCGACAAGGCCCCTGGTCCTGATGGCTTTAGTGCTGGTTTCTTCAAAACTTGTTGGCCTATCGTTGGTCCTGATATCTGCGTGTCCATTAAGCACTTCTGCATACATGGAAAAATGGACCTTGAGTGGAATAAAACTCTAATTGCTTTAATCCCAAAGATTGAAACCCCCTCATCGCCCTCGGATTACAGGCCCATTTCCCGCTGTAATGTTATTAACAAGATTATTTCGGGAATCCTTGCGAACAGAATCAAACCCACCCTTACCTACCTTATTGACCCATCCCAATCTGCTTTTGTCCCTGGCCGCTCCATTGTGGATAACATTCTTCTAACCCCAAGACCTTATGCATGGTTATCAGACCATCCGTAAAGGCCCTAGATGTGCCCTTAAGATCGACCTCATGAAAGCCTTTAATAACATCTGGTGAAAGCTTATCCTTAATGACCTATATGTTATGGAGTTCCCTATTGATATGATTGGAGAGATTATTCACTGCATTACCACCCCCTCGTTTGTTGTCTTTATTAATGGAAGCCTTGTGAGATTCTTTTCTGGGGAAAGAGGTCTTAGACAATGAGACCCTCTTTCCCCATCCATCTTTGTCATCATTATGCAGGTTCTCTCCCGCATCCTCCAAGAAAAAACTCAGAACCCCCATTTCGAGTTCCATTGGAAATGCCACTCGCTCAAAATCATCAACCTCGGTTTGCAGACGATCTCATGATCTTCTGTAGATCCAACACCCACTCCATCAAGCTTATCCACGAAGGATTAATGGACTTCGCATCGTTGTCCGGTCTCCACCTCAACCCGACAAAAATCTAAATCTTTTTCTCAGGAACTTCCCCCGACACGAGAAACACAATTCTGCACCTCATTTGTTTCAGTGAGGGCACCCTCCCGGTATGCTACTTGGGGGTCCCTCTCATCACCTCAAGAATCACGTACAACGATTGACAACCTCTATCCACGATGATCACCAACCACATCAAATCTTGAAATACAAAGAACCTCTCGTACGCGGGCCGCCTTCAACTCATAAAGTCAGTCCTCTTCGCTAGTCAAGTATACTGGTCATTCATCTTCATCCTTCCGGTCTAAGTCCTAAAGGAACTCTCTCAACTCCTTCGAAGATTTCTTTGGTCGGGGATGGATATGAAGATTACGGGGGGCTAAGGTTGCTTGGGACAAGCTCACTTTGCCCAAAGATGAGGGCGACTTTGGGATTCCAAACCTAAAAATTTGGAATCAAGCGGCTGCCTTAAAATTCTTCTGGTCCATATTAACTAAAAACCATAGTTCAATATGGACTCAATGGACCATCACTGAAAAATTAAAAACAAAATCTTTTGGATTATCCCCATCCCATCCAACTCTAGTTGGGGTTGGAGAAAAATCCTTAAGCTCAGATTCCAAGCGTCTGGTCTCTATAAGGTTAAGGTAGGAAATGGCACCAACACTTCCATATGGTATGACTCCTGGCTGTTTCCATCCTCCCCTATCAATTGCTATGGCAACAACATTGCAAACTTAACTCGGCTCTGCAACATCTCCCATGTCTCGGACCTCATCTAGAACGGCTCCTGGTGCTGGCCTTCTCATGCCAGGGCACAAAATAGGCACATGTTATCTCATTTAACCGAAATCATAAATTCCCTCACAAATCTTCCACCCCGAGCAACTCAGATAACATCTTCTTATGGATCCCCAACAATTCCAAGCCCCACTTTACCATCAGCAGCAACTACTCCGCTATCCGCCCTACTAGTGCCAAGGTCCCATGGGCCCCCCTAATCTGGAACAAGTACTATATCCCTCTGCACTCTTTTATCTCCTCGATGACCATCCAAAACAAACTCTTCACATGCGACAAGCTCATCAGCTGGGGACTTGATTTCCCCCTAATTATGTCATATGCTTAACATCCCCGAAAACTCTTGAACACATCACCATATCATGCCCCTTTTCCTACTCCATCTGGGATAACATCTGTAGAAAGCTCCTAATCCCTTCCACCCCCACCTCCTGGGTCTCATGGCTTGAGGAAGCCTGCAACTAGATGACCGCTACAAACAACTCAACTTTTCTTTGGAATACTGCTTTCTGTTCCATCATATATCATATCTGAAACGAAAGAAATATGTGAATTTTCAATAGTACCTCTACCCAAAGCTCGAGTGTCGCCCACCGCATTCTCTCGGACCTCCGATGCCGATCTTATGGAATTAAATTACCTTCCTCTTGTAACCTTTTCTCTATGTGTAGCTATCTGGCTTATTCTCAATATAATTTGGCCATGTGCCTGCTGATACTCTTGTAAATCTTTTTATTAATACAATTTACATCATTTTATAGAAAAAAAAACTTTTTAACTTAATACATCAAAAAGTTGGTTTGGCATATTTTTAATCTCAATAATGGAAGTACGATCTCTGAGACTTCAATTTGTAATTCTTAGGATACATGTTTTCCTTTTTTATATACTTTTTACAAAATACATAAGTTTATTTTTCTCGAAATTTTAATTAGTGTTTGAATTTTGTTTTTCTGAACCTGCCGTTCTTTTCTCTTATTCTTTTAATCTTTTTAATGTTATAGTCTATATAACTTTTTATTAGGTCTCGTTGGTTTTTCCAATTGCTGACGTCATTTTTTTCACTTTTTTGTTTTTGCTGATTTTTATTATTTTTAAGAAGCTGCACCTTAGATTTTTTATTTTTTTTGGATTCTTTTTTCTCTATGAGTGAGACTTGACAAACATTGTGGTTTGCTAGGCTTCATTCGTGTTTGTTAGTTAAATCTAGATTCAGTGAGTTAAAATCTCTTTAGTGGATTTCGACTTCAGTCCCATGTATATTTGATCTCTCTCATCCCGTTATAGATTTTATGGTTCAGTATGTTGTTCCGGCTACATCCATCAACCATTACTGTTACACGATTTAATTCTTTCTTATGAAATATTGCAAGTCAAATGCTAAAAAACAGAGGTAAGTTATTTCCCAATTCTAATGTAGCCTATTTGTAAATTTTCTCAGAACGTGATTGTTTCCAGTTCTTTTGATGGTTTAAAATCTTTGTAGTCAATCTTCATTTTACATTTTAGGGTCTAACGAGCTAGCGAATCAGTAACTCTATTATATTCCCTAAAAATGAAAAAAGGACACATTTCTTGTAATCAACGATTTTATACTTTTGATTAGATAGTTTGGAACTTTTGTAGAAGCCATAAGAGAGATAGTAATTTCGAAGTCTGATTTAATGTCCACTTTCCTTACTCCAGTAATTCTGCAAATTTGAAGGTCCTCCTGTAGTGCTAGCGCTTCAGCTTTCAGAGGTGTAAGCTTTCCATAGTTGATTCCATAGCCACTGATGATTTTTACTTTATTGTCCCGAATAATTATTGCCCCATTTGACTCTCCAGATGGTAGGCAACAAGCGTCAGAGTTTAGATTGTATCTTCCTTGCATGTGAGGTGTCCAGTTAAGGTAAGATACTTTCTGTTTTGTCTTGATATGATTTACGCATCCAAGAGTTGTAGGTTCATTCTCAATATGTTTCCAGTGTTTTCTCAATAAAATTCCTGAATGATCGAGATGAACTAGCATATTAGAGAGATATTTGATTGTTGCCCTGGATGAGAAACTTTCCCTTTTGATTTTTATCTTATTCCTTTGTTTCCAAATAGACCAGCTAAGTAGGGAAAATTGTTTTTATGTGTTCTCTTTGTTGGGGATGACCAGAACCATGTTCAGAATATATGCTTTATGGTCATGAATCATATCATATCAACTTTTAAGATTCTTGCAAAGTGAGACCATATACTCCAAGTAAAATCACTTGACACAAATAAATGGTCTTTTGATTCAATGTGACTACAAAACTGGCACTTTGATACAATAGGTATATGTCTAGACTAAATTATTGAATCTATTGGATGTTTATTTTGTAAGAGTCTTTAAGCAAGGAAAGAACATTTCCTTGGAGATATATTATTCCACAAACTTTCAAAGAGAGATGAATTAAATAGAGTAGGTCTTATAGCATTCAGAGTTTCTTTAATTCTGAACTGACCATTTTTAGATATTCTCCAACATATGATGTCCTTAATATTCTCTTTAATATATATTTAATACTAGTTTTATGTTAGAGTCTATTAAGTATTTTTTCAATTTTTTTACATTTCATTCAAAACTTTCCCAAAATGTGTTTACAGGGGTACCTTTGAACCAACTATCATTTGTATTATTTTTAAGGTTAATTAAGGGAGGATTTATATACCAATTGTCCAGCCACAGGTCCACTTTACCTTCACCTAATATCCATTTGATTTTCTCTTATGCAAAGTCTTTTGTATTGGACAACCTCCTCCACGTTTGGGATCCCTTTTTGGAGAAGTTTGTATGTAAAGGATGCTTACCTTTGTAGTAGATACTATGGATGAGATTAGCCCATAGTGAGTTATTCTCTTTGAATCTTATCCATAGTTTGTAAGAGAAAGATGTCTGATTATCTTGTAAACTTCTTACATTCAAATCCATCCTGACCATACGTTTTGTAAAGTTTTAGCCATGAGGACCAGTGGATGTTGGTGTCTTCATTGATTGATCCCCACAGGAACTTATTCAGCAATCTTTCAATTTTGGTGATGATTGAGTTGGGGAGCCAACAACTCTGTAACCAGTATTGAGGGATGGGCATAAAACTGAATTGATTAATGTAAGCTTTTCTCCAAATGATATCAATTTGTCATTCCAACTTTCTATTTTTGCCTTTATCTTTTCCAGCAGAGGTAGAAAGTTAATTGCTTTGTTGTTAGGACTTAATGTTATGCCTAGATAAGTGATTGAGAGGTTTCTTAGGCTGAAATTAGTCTGAATGGCTAGAGCATTCCTTAAGCTAAAAACCATGGTCAGTCACCGGTGTTTGACACATGTTACATTCATGCCAATAAGCTTCATTCGTCCCCAAAACGAGTCACTGGTGTTTCAAATCGTTGCATTTTTGCCACTAGCGAGTGCAAATTAACAAGAAATCGACACGTGAGAGCCCAATGTACCCAAGTTTATTGCATATACGGTCACTCATTTTTTCATCCCAAAAACACCCCTCTTTACTATTTTACCGTATTTATTTTAACTTTTAACTTGTTATCCTAACATCTTCACAATTAATCAAGTGCTTTCTCTTAGGACTTTTATCGAACAGGTGATGGAGGCAACATTAACAGAAGTTACACATCCACCAAGTAATAATGAAGTCTATATATACCAAATTATCAACATTTGAGTTTAGAGTATACGAAAATCCATAAAAAATGATTTGTAGAACACAAAAGAGCACATTCACTTGTTTTCTAGTTGAGAACCAATTAATCAAGAAGAATGGAGAGCAATTCAGAGATGGTTCCTTTTCTTTTGCTAATGACATCGATCGAATCTAACTACAGAGCCTGCACGATTCCCTACCAGTTCCCATGTGATAATCCAAGAAAGGCCACTCCTATTCAGATCTCTTAGATTGACCTCTTCGCCAATTCTATCCCATATTTCAAGTATAATATCCCATTTTATTTTTAATTATTATTTTAGTCATAGATCTCTCATCGAAATTGAGGTTGCTGCAGAAAACGAGCATAAAATGATACTACAGTTGTTGACGCTCCTGTTAGAGCTCACAAATTTGCTCAAAGGTAGATAAAAGTCCTTAGATCTGAACCCTAATCTTCTTCTAGTATGTAATAGTCTAATATAGTGTCTAATACTAAATATGTTGAACGAAAGGTATGATGAGATACTTGAAGACTTGAAGAAGGATCCTGAGAGTCACGGTAATTAAATGAAGGTAAAGTAAAGAAGGTAAAATAACTTAGGGTAAAACGATTTCAGGTTAAAACGGTAGAGTAAAAAGTAAAAAGTTAAAGTAAATACGGTAAAATAGTAAAGAGGGGTATTTTAGAATAAAAAAAGGAGTGACCGTATATGGAACAAATCTAGGTACATTGGGCTGCCACATGTCGATTTTCTGTTAATTTGCATGCGCTAGTGGCAAGAATGCAACGATTTGAAACACCACTGACTCATTTTGGGGACGAATGAAGCTTAGTGGCACGAATGTAACATGTGTCAAACACCGGTGACTACCCAGGGTTTTTAGCCGCATTCCTTCTATCATGTGAGATTCTGGAAGCTGTAATAATGTTTGTTTTCTCTTTATTTAGCGACTGACATGAGATGTTCTGGTATTCCTGTAAAAATTCTCTAATTTTCTCCAAAGAAGATGACCAGGTCGTTAGTAAAAATGAGCAAGTCATCAACAAAAGATAGGCTATGGATTATCTGTTTGCTTCTGTTAGAAAATCTTAAGGATTTGTCTTTTGTAAACATAACATTTATTCCTCTTAGCAATATCTCTTCAGCTAATATAAATAGACTAGGGGACACTGGATCCCCTTGTCTTGCACCTCTTTTAACTTTGAAAAATCCTATTAATTCCTCATTAATAAGGATAAATACATGTACAGATTTTATAATGTTACCCACTATTAAGATTACTTTGTTGTAGAAGCCATAACACTATATAACTGTAAAGATAAATCTGTAGGAGAGGTAGTTGAAAGCCTTTGTCATATCCACCTTAATGATTATATTCCGAGTTTTTGTTTTTCTTCCAATGTTATGCACCAACTTCTTTGCAATCAATATATTTTCGTGAATGGATATGCCCTTTACATATGCTCACTGCACTTCATAAATCATTTTAGGCAATATGGAAGAAAGTCTGTTATTAAATAGTTTAGACATAATTATGTTTAACATAGAACAAAGATTTATTGGCCTATACTGATTCCAGTATTAAGGGTAATATACTTTGGGAATTAAGCATATTCCAGTATCTAATATGCCCTTTAGAATGTCTTGGCCTTTAATAAAGGATCTTATTGCATTGCATACATCATGTTTAATTATACTCCAACATGTTATGAAGAAGCATCTGTTGTATCCATCTACCCCAGCAGGTCCTTCTGAATTGATGCTTTAAATTGTGCTCCATATTTCTTGATCTGAAGGCTCGGCTAACATAAAATAGTTATTAGAGTAGTCAATTAATTTTGGAATAACATTAAATATGTCATCATTCCTGTAAGCATCTTGTAGTCTATGATAAGGATATGAAGATGTAAATAGAATATTTTTGAAGTATTCTATTGCTGTGGATTTGATGTCTTCATCCTCAGTCAACCATTTGCTTTGATGATTTATTCCAGTAATTCTTGATTTCCTTCTTCTTATTTTTACATAATTGTGATATGTCTTCGTGTTTCTATCTCCATCATGGATCCAGTTTGAGTAACATTTTTGTTTCTAGTACTCTTATTCCATTGAAAGGGCCAAAAGATGTTCAGCAGTTGCTTTGGAAAAAAATATCTTGTCCTCATGACTATTAGATTTTATAAAGTTGATTACACAGGCTTTAAATTTTTCCTCTGTTTGAATAATTTTGTCAAAGATATTACCAAAGTATTCTTTGTTCCAAATTTTCAATACCTTCTTTAATCTCTTTAGCTTGTTCCAGAATATAAATATGAGGTATCCATTCATTGGTTCTTTCCAGCTTGATTATATAATTTCTAGGTAGTCTTTGTCCAGAGTCCAAAAATTGATAAATTTGAAGCTCTTTATGTGTTTGACTCTATCTTTAATGATGGATACACACAATAGAGTGTGATCTGAACATGATCGAGCCATATGAACAACCTTTGTTTCTGTAAAGTATTCAACCCATTCATGATTGATAAGCACACGATCTAGGCACTTCCACTTTATCTTGTTAGTCCATGTAAATTTAGTTCCTGAAAATCCTGCATCTTCTAAGTAACAGTCATTAATAACTTCATTAAAATATGTAGAACTCTAATAGCAATAGTTAGTGCGGCTAATTTGTTCAGTAGAAGATGTTGTAGTGTTAAAATCACCCATAAGTAGCCACTCATTTGAGGAATTTAAAATGCTTCTAATTGTGTTCCATAATTCCATTCTTGCTGCTCTCTGGAATTTTGCATATACATAGGTGATTGAGAAGATTTTGTTAATTCAATAGTGTTTAATGTTGTTGTGTATACATTATTCACGGTCTCTAAGAATATTTATATGTAAATCTGCATTCCAAAACAACCAAATTTTGTTAGATATATTAGCAAAGAAATTAAGTAGACTTAGCTTTGTTGATAAGGATTCTATTTGATTGCTACTTATCATAGGTTCCTGGATGCAGAGTATGGAGATCTTCTCTTTTTTAATAATTGATTTCAATCTTCTAATTGAATTATTGTTTCCTGTTTCTCTTATGTTCCAACATAAGATCTTGATCATTTAGGATTGATACGTGCATATCTCTTTGTCTCTTTAAACTGAAGAGATTGAATAACTAAAGGTTTATTCTTTTTGTTTGCTCTAGCAAGCTTTAGCTTCGTGTCTAACAATTTCTCGAAAATTAGGTCTATTTCCTTTTTTCTGAAGGTTGGAGTAACCGGGAGACTACCAACATTCTCTTTGTTTGGTGCAATATAGCCAGAGGAGTTAGAATTATCAGACTGAGAAGAGTTGTGTTCAGCCTCAAGTGACTTAATTGCTTCAGCTATTTCCTCTTCTTCCACTTCATCCTTGTTCTTTTTTTAATTACCAGATAAACTAGTTTCATTGTGACTTGGTGATTTAGATCCTGATTCTAGTTCTTCTGATATTTAACTTTCTTCTTTTGAAATTTATATTGTTGTGCTAAGATTGTTTGGCACTCGTGTTTGTCTGTCATTCTGTGTATCTTGGGAATTATCAGTGTAATCTACAACTGTATGTTCTTTCCGTTCAGACTCATTTTTTTGCAAGATGATTTGTATGGCCTACATGAGAGCATTGGTCACAATACTTAGGTACATTCTTGTAGCTTAGATGAATCCATGCTCCTTTGTTTTCTTCAAAACCAAGCCACATGTTACGATGTAATTGCCTTGAAATGTAAATCTCGACCCAGGCATAACAAGCGTTGTATAATGTTTTGTTTTTAGGTGGGATCCGGGATTTGATTGGGTCACCTATGGCAGATGAAACTGAGTGAACAATCTCTTTATTATATAAGTCTTCAGGCAGCCTTTCTATTCTGACCCATACTGGCACTATCGGACTTTCTTTTTTGGACTGAAAGTAGGTTTCCATTTTAGAATTCTCATTGAGTATTGGCCTACTTTCCAAATCCCCTAACTCCAAATTTTACAAATGTCTTCTCGTCGTGAGAACTCTAGAAATAGGTGCCTCGAGTCCCAGTTAGTATATGAGTAATGTCCGTCAAATCTTCTATCTTCAAAGAATTTGTCCAGTACTTGTTTCTTAAGAAGACCATTTGAAAATTTTCCTACTAACATATATGTGGTAGAAGATTGGAAACTTTTTAATATTTTTTCATCAAACTGTAAGTCAATGTGATCATCTTTATACTTTATATATTATGGTTCGAACTTTTCCTTGTTTGCAAATTTTGAAGCAGCCTCAAGGTAAGATTGTTTGCTAGAATTCTGCATTTGGTTCTTGTTATAACTCAGCTCTTGATCTTATTTTCTTGAAATTGCAGATAAGGAGGTAGTAATCCTGAGGGTAATTCTTAGGGAAGGATTAAAAGACTTTAAAACCAGCTTGAGATGAACATACTTGAATAAGAGGAATTCAAGATTGTTCTGTGTTTTAGTCTTCGAGATAAAAGAAAAATTATTAGAGATTTTCTTCCAGACTTGTTCAAAGCAAAAGATAGAAGAGAGGAAAGATTTATTAGAAGCAAATTATGCTCAAATAATCTTAGACAAGTAAATCAAATTGAAAATTTTGAATTGAAAATTCAAAAACTGCTCTATTTCTTATAGCTTTTCTCCTCGCTGGCGGAATCACCAAAAAAATGTCTCATTATAATAGATATCATTATAATAGATCTCACTTAAAATCAAAATAAAATAATATATATATATATATAAATAACTTAGTTACACACAAAGATATTCTTACAAGCTACATCTTCTTACCCCTAATATAATTGAAACAACTACCCACTACATCTACTATGGTTAGATATAATAAAAACAACTTAGTTACACACAAAAATAACTAATATTTTAAAATTTAAAATCGATATATATATATATATATTATGATTATAAAGATATTTATACTATTTATATACACACATATACTCACAAATCTCTCAAATTAAAAATTCATATAATAAATTTCAGTGAAATCTTAAGCATTTCTACTTAAATTCAACTACTAAATCAGGTTTTCACAAAGAAATTAATCTATTCTGTCTTTAGTTTATTGATTTTTGTGTTCGTAATTATTTTTAACCTTCAAAACTTCATAGTTTTTAAACCCTAAGTCAAAAAATAGTGATCTAAAAACGCATATATTTCTATTGTTTTGTACGAACAAGACAAAATCCATGAGTGATATTTTAGGATATTTTTTTCCTTATTTTCCCAACTAAATATCACTTATTACGCAACTTGAATACAATTGCTTTTGAGCAACCATATCACACGTGATTTTATAACTAGAACATAGTTGCTTTTTTCAGACTAATTTTGTAACCAAATTCCTATTTATGCAACTATCTTATTCATATTTACGCACATATATTTTGCACGTAATTACGCAAGTAGGACACATTTGTTTTTCACAACCAAAGTCATATTTACAAAAAATTTGTTATTATTTACGCAACTCATTCTGCAACTGAATTTACTTCCTTTCTTGCAACCAAATAACACTTAATTACGCAACTGGAATGCATTTATCTTTGCAACCAAAATATACGTATTTTCGCAGCCGAAACACAATTGCTTTTCCCAAGACTAATTTCACAATCTAATTACTTTTATTTTCGCAACCAAATACTGTAAAAAATGAATTAAAAATAATATCTTCCAAAAAACGATTAAATATTAACATAAAATTCAGGTTATTATCGGTACTTAAGTTCTAAACCTAAATAAATATATATACTTTTTCAAACATTAAATAATTATTAGTAAATGATTTTGATGTTAGATGGTTATTGATAAAAATAATAAGAGTAGCTAAAAGTCAATTAAACCATATAAAATTTTTATTCAAAAATATTTTAAAACTCAAAACCGTAATAGTTATATATATATATATATATATATATATATATATATATATGTATATGTTGTGAATGAGTCGAATAGTGCCTTGACAGTGTACTGTGTCCGGCAGGACAGTTTTGTGTTGTGATAATGATATTGTCCAATCACTTCAAAAGAGTTAGTCTTGTGGTATGAGCCCATTAGGCCCATAGTCTAGTAAGTCTATTAATTACCTATAAATAGATAACTAGGGCGACACAAAACACAATCTGAAATCTGTAACCTTTTCTATCATAGTGAAACTCTTTTCTCTGGCGGCGCCCGTGGACGTAGACAATTGTCGAACCACGTTAAATCCTGTGTTTCATTTAAATCTTTCATTCGCATATATTCTGTGCTTGAGCCATTTAGTGATAATTGCATAATATTTTATAACATTCGAATTTTAATCATTCGATTTGCGGTTTTATTTTAAAGTTGAAAACCAATAAGAAACCGAAACGATAAAATCGGTTTAGAAACGAACGGATAAATCAATAATCGATTTGTAACCGAACCAATAAAATCGGATAAAATCGGTAAACCGATAGAATTGACACGGAATCGATCCGATAAAATTGATAGGCAAATAGAACCGAATCTAACTAATAAAATCGTTAGAACCGTTTAGTTTTTTAAATTTATTTTTTATACATTATATTATTACCAAAATTATTAGGTAAAACCCAATCTAAAAAATGAAAAATTAACTTCTAATTTTAATTTTAATATCATTTATCTAAGTAAAAAAATAAAAATTAAAAAATAATTGTATTTGATTTTTTTAATAGTAGACAAAACCGAAATATGACCGGACCAAAGATAAAACCGAAATATGACCGGACCACAAACCTTTGTTAGAGTAAAATCAATTGCTTACTTATACATATTTATATAGAATTAACAAAAATAACTTAATTACATACAAAAATAACCTAATTACACACTAAGATATTCTTACAAGCTACATCTTCGTATCCTATTATATTTAAAGCCACTACACCAACTATGGTTAGATATATCAAAAATAACTTAGTTAGACACTAAGATATTCTTACAAACTACATCTTCTTACCCTAATAATTAATAGTGGAGACACTAAGATATTCTTCCCATCAATGCATACAAATTTCGATCATCCCCGTTATATTGGTTTGAAGTGTTTCCTTCACACCAGTTCGACTCCCTCAAACATCGAGGTACACTTTCTCTTCTAGCTTTATGTTCTTTTCGTAGATTTGCGAGGTTGATCCTTCTTTTCTTTTGAAGAGTCTCAGTATCTTTTTAAATCAGATCCAGATCTTTCAACTTCCTCATCACTAGATGTGACATAACTCTATTTAACTTTCTTTTCACTTCTGATTTTTTGGTGCTTCGGACCGCGTATTTTTCTATTCACTTCTGATTTGACGATCAGTACAAGATTGATCAGATTGGCCACCATCATCATATTGCTCATTCACTTGTCTCATCTCGGATTTCAGCCTAGCTGACTGAATCTCGTGCTCTCTCTAGTCATATTTCTTGTTCAGAGCATTTATCTTATCTAGAAGCTGATTCATTCGCAACTCTATCTCAGATTGAGTCTGATGAATTGGAGTAGATCCTTCTTGTTTATCATATGTCCTTTGTAAATCCGTTTTCAGTGTTTCAACAACTGATCGAACTAGCGGATCGTTTTCTGGAGTCATTGTAAAGTTTTAAGATTGTTTTCAAGATTTAGAAAATTCGAACTAGTAAACTAAGTACCGATCGTTAATCAGGTCCCAGTGAAGTCGTCAATTTGGTGAGTTTGATTACTTGGATTGCCTTAGTAAATTGAGAGAAGTCAGATTATAGAGAGAGGAATAGGTTTTAGAGAAAAAAAATCAGATTTCCAAAATGATTTAACTCAAAAAGCCAACCCCTTTATTAGATTAGCCTTGGCCTTTATTTTCTTGCATCTACATGCAAATCTAAATTAAAAAAATGAAAAGCGCTTGAATCGATTCAAAAAACAATATTAACGATATTTATTTAAAAGGATTCAGATTTAAGCCTAAAATGATTCCCCGGATATATTGATGTTTTCAATTATCGGAATGGTAGTTATTATCGAGCTATGATTAATAAACAGTAAGCTCTATGTGTTTGAAGAAATGAACAATTCGCGTGTAAAAAAACATTATACTGTTTCTCATTATTTTATTTTGATGTGTTTGTAAATACTGTTTCTACGCTATTATATTTTGCTGTTATTATACTGATCCCCACTGTTTTGCTTAAAATGCACCTTAGTTACTCAACAAAAATATGTACCCTGATGTCTAGTATATTTAATCAAAGATCCATAGCGATCGTTAGGGTTTCACATGGATAACATGCTAAGATCAAGCCACAAAGCAATAGCAAGCCGCATGGGCATTGTCACGACTAGAGGTTGGCACAGTAATATCTTGAAAACAAGAACATCACACCCATAACACATTATTCTTACCGTATTGTTATCGAGTCGAGTGCACTTTATTGTATACTAGTACATAACCTTACATATTATGTTTTTCACACTACACTTACAATGGTCCGTAATACTGGGATTATAGTTGACACAAACAACTACGTTACACAGCACATACATTGCTTGACTCATTACAATTCTATAACAAAACGTCACAAATAACAACACTCACAACTTGGTAATCACAGTAACAATCATATTAGTTACAAGTCTGTTACTCACACACGCATACATGCATAATCAAACTACAATACAATGTTCACACTGAAGCTATTGCTAGTAATCACATCATCAATAACAACAAAAGCATGCATTGCAGCAAACACGCAAACGAGCTGCTCGTCAAAATGCACCCAGTGGGTTTCTTTCCCCAATTGTAGTGGTGCTGAGTTGGCTCAGTGGGTTTTGCAAGACGTTGGGTCTCTTTCTGAATTCGGAATTGAAGGATAACTTGGTTTTCGTATTTGATTGGATGACGAGGATAACTTAAATTAAGCTCTGGTGAGGGTTTTGTCACGTGGTTTATCTCGAGATAAACGTATCAATTTAATAAAGTTACTTAAAAAGTGCCGCTCCATTATAGATCCAATAAAACAAATTAGCCAGTTATAGCAAATTTAAAATTTTAAAAATTCAAAAAGTGATTGGAAACGGAGATGTTGGATTTTATAAATGGAAATTAAAATCTCTAATACAAAATTAAGTCGTTTAACGCGTAAAGGAGGTTTAAAAGAAAAATTGTAATAACTCTCCGCCGTCGAAATGAAATTCGATAATTTTGTCAATTGATATTCGGAAATTACTTTTATTTATCATCAATGATTTCGTTTTATAATTCAAATTTTCAAAAATTCAAGCTACAAAAGAGTTGTCAAGTCATTTGTCACATGATCTCCGTCATATACTCTAAATAATTTCAATCTCCATGTTCGAAAAGGTTATAGGTCGGGTCATCTCCATCTCCATGATCGACAATGCTATAAGTAAGCAATCTTTATTTCCGCGATAAAAAATGTTGTAATCCAATTGACCTCTGATAAGGATTTATTTGGTTTCGTAGAGTAAAATAGAGAGGAGTAGAAAGATATAGAGAGAAGTAGTTTCTAGAGAAAGAAAGATAAGAAGTGAAAATAGTTTAATCTCAAAAGTCACCATTCTCTCTTAGTTCAGCCATGGTTATTATATATAGGCGCAAAGACTTAAGCATAACATAAGCGGTTACATAAAAGGTCTAATTGCATATTAGTCCCTTATCAATACATAAAGCTTTAAATCTCTCATGTGATTATACAATCTGTTATAAAAGGTTTTATTCCTTTACATTTTGATCCTCAAAGTTCTATTTCCTTATCATTAGCCCCCTTAGTTCTTATGAAAGTCAATGAATGAGAACTAATTAGCATCGAAAATCTTTACAGGTGGAGAAAATTCCTTTTATCCATGATCTGAAATGCGTCAATCTTATTGTGTCCATATTCTTGGCAAAATCTTATCTCCGGATTTCATAATAATTTTCTTAATGCTTCAGATGTTTTCATATGGGGTCATTTCCTTCTAACGGTCACAATTGTTCAAAGCAGAGATCGAATAGGTAATGATTCCTTAAGCACTAGGTCTACCACTACTCTATCACACGGTAAGTGTCAAATTCTTCTTTACGCAACTGTTTGGAATTCTGCCCAATTGTCTTCTCCACCTCTTCCACTTCACTCTCCATCAACCTTTCCTATAAATACTTCTCTATGTCTCACTTTGCTTCACCACACATTTTTAGGGAGAGTAATAGAAAGTTCACTTGCTACCTTCATCTGAATCTTCTGTCTTTAAGCTACCTTCGGAGGATAACAAAAATCCACCACCCAATCCTTAAATCTGTTTATGAGAAAGCATCTAAAACTCAAAAATCCAAAAGCCAAGAAACCCATAAATTCATCTTCCGCAGATAAAAATAAATCTCACTTCAGAGCATACGATTACTTTTGCATAAGCAAAAGGGTAGATGAATATAGAGCAGTTGGATTGATAAGCAACGCTTCTCGATTTTCCACAGAGACAATATACTACAGTAACTTTGATCCTAACAAAACTCATGTCCTTTCAAATTCCTCTCTTCCAGAAGAAAGTTAATCATCCAAAACTCAAATACCAAAAACGCCTCAAACTTCACCTTCTCTGACTGGATCATCACCTCGAATCTCTCCTGCAAACTCAAATCCTTGAATCAATCACAAAGTAACCTAAATTAAACCCTCTTCAGAGAGATCAGAGGAAACTCCTTCTCCAATCAATTCTGAGCCCCCTCGTCCACTGCGCAAGGAAACCCTTTCAGTTCATACAAAAACTCAACTTTCTCAAACCCTTAAAAGAAAAACTTGCATAGCCATGGGAGATGATGCTGATCACACCTCGAGTTCATCAACCTTTTCTCCTCCCCTAAGGAAAGTTGTTGAGACAGCTACTAAGTCTCAATGGAATCCCTTAATTAATGTCAACATAGGACCAACCTCGAATCTCAACCCACCTCGACTCATGGATGAGGCATCCATGGAGGAATTAGATTCTGAAGCCACACAATCAAATATCAAAGTTGATACTAAAGATGATGCTTCAAAGGAAACAGACATCTAAGCAGTGAAAGGTGTTTCAAAAGTAAAAGCACATACGATAAGAAAAAGAAATCTTATGTTGAGCGCTCTGAAGAATTGATTGCCTTAGTTGGAGAAAATTTGAGGCCACTCAACCTTGAGTATATTTTGGTAATGAAGAATGTGCCATATATTTATTACCCAGAATCTCAGGAAGCTTCTATAAAAAAGCAATGGGGGATGCCAGAGAACATAGTACTTTGGCTTCCAAAAGAAGGAACACTTGATTGTGGAGGAAATTATTAACTAAGGTCTCCGGTTTCCGCTAGACCCAATGATTGTGGAGTATTTTGAGCTCATTGACCTTTGTCCAACACAAGATACTCCCAATCAATGGTTTATCCTTCTTTCCATCATCATGGCTTTTAGACTTGCACAAATCACTCTTTCTATCAAAGATTTCATTGTCATATCAAATGCTTTCGAAGGGCCCTGTCATGCGGTTCTACTATCTCACATTGGATAATGATCTGAAGATAGCCGACGACCTACTCGAGGCTGACAATTTTTAGAAACAAAAATCTGTCTTCATATCCAGGGCTTGGGAAAACGGAAATTAAATTTCTAAGGCAAATCCCTCAAGTCTTAACCTCGTCTGAAGGTGCAACAGTATGCTGCTTCGCTTTTATTGTGTGTTTTATATGTTCAGTTACTTATATATTTTTATTGCATCACATGAATTACGAGGCCATATAAGATTCTCCAAAAAGATATTATGGTAATTTTTTCAAAGTTAGCCACGTGGGCGGAAAAATATTGGGGCAACGGGTTTCACTCAGTATTCTTTCCAATCAACTTTATCAACAGCCATTTATGGAAAATCACACTAAGAGCTGACTTCCCAGAAAATCTGATGGAGCCTCTAAATCCTATTCTGGCAGTGAAGAGACTGGTGACACCTGATGGTAAGGTGCTTCTTCCAATTTGGAATACGTCAGAGAGTCATCGTCCCGCAAAGAAGAAAGGGAAAAATAATAAAAAGTCAACTAGCACATCTGGCGCTAGCCCTTCAGAAGCTTTGACTCCGCCAAAACCGAAGAGAACAATAATAGAAAAGAAGCTCCCCACCATCAAAGAAGGAGAAGAAGCTGAGCCTTATTAAAAAATAAAGAAGACAACTTCCTTGAAGAAAAATTAGAGCACAACTAAAACAACTCCTCAAAAGAAAGTTGTACAAATCGTTCAAGAGGCGTTTTCCGATGCTGATGAAATTGTTGTTGTGGAAAATGAGCAAAAAAAATGAATCAGGTGATGAAGATGGATGCACTCAACAAAGAGAAAGTATATCTGACAATGATCGAGGTGATGATAACTTTGATTGTTAGCTTCATCAACCTTGATCAATCTAAAGAGCTCGCTAGAGATGAAGATTTATATGTTCAAGAACTTCAGGACCAGCTACAAAATTATGGTAAAAGGTATGCTCATGTTCTTCCTGAAGAAACTTCACCAGAATTCTCTTTGCCTCCATCTTATTCCGCTCTTATGTCTTTTTCTAGCCCAATGGCTATACCTGCTAAAGAGCCATCCGCAGAAGTTGCACTTGATCTTCAACCATTTTCCAGTCTTAGCATTGCAACACAAATATTAAGCCAAGAAATTGAATATGCTCAAGGCTAGTTAGAGCATATGGAAAAGGAGATGGTTCGCCATAAGAAAATATCCGCTACTGAAAAAAGAATAAGGGAAATTTTTTGTGGCACCATGGAAAAGAAATTCCATGGATTTCAACTGGTCATATCAGAATTCATCAGAGGGATCATCTATCTCAAGAATCACCTCAGCGTTGTGCACCAAAAGGAAACAGAAGAGCTCAACATTTCTCACCAAAATGAGATAGATCAGCTCAAATCTAAGCACTCTCAAGAATTAGCTACAGAGAAGAAAAAATCCTCTGATCTTTAACTTTCACTCAACAAGAGTGATGATGAGAATAAAAAATTGATAGAGGATAGACAAGCTAATCACATGTCTCTTTCGAGAGAATCTCAAGGGGGTTGTCATAGTATCCCCTCTAAAAATGGTCAATGACTCAAAGAATCGACATAACTTGGAAACCTTTCCTTGTTTTTCACCTATCATATTTACTTGACCACGATCCGGATCGGGATCCAAATACTTTTAATCTTCATCAAACTGTTCGATAATTACCATTGTATTTTCTTATTTAGGGGTTTCCATAGCTTGTATTTGAACACCAGGTTACGCTGTTTTTACCCCACTTGCACTTCGCAGTGGCCTATTACCCACTTGTGTTTTAACAAAAGTAGTTAGCTTCTAATTATCAATTAACGATTAAATTTCTTGCTTCAAAGCAATGCAATCCTTAGTATCATTCCCCATATCATTGTGATACTTGTAGAATCGAGTATTTCGATTTTACCTTGGTGTTTAGATGAGTGGGGGCCTTCGTAATTGCACATAATTCTTTGATATGTCGTAAATAGTCACAATATTTTTAATCAACTCTGTGAAATAACTAGAAATAACAAATGTGAGTTGATGAGGCTTTCTTAATCTTTTGGTTTCTTCTACTGTAATCTGTTTTCTCACCTGGTTTAACAAACCATCCCAACTCTTCGCCTTCTTGCGAGTAACTGTATCAACCAATTCTCCAGCTAAGAGCCATTGTCTAAATTAATCTATGGTTGGTTATTGAAAAAAGTCTGCAAAACCATCTTTAGCATCCAAAAATAATTTGGTATATTCTTTTAAATTTCAGTGGGATGTTGCCAACAATAGATTATAGTGTCTTTGTATCCTTTAAGCCTTTTGCTTCCTATAAATTACCTTGAGAAAGCCATCCAGAACATGTCAATTTTTTTTATTAACCCATGTAGTAGCCTATTATACCATTTTAAGGCACTGCCCTTCGAAGTCTAAGAAAAATCTCTATATAACAACTTATTATCATCATCGTGAAACTCTTGAATTGTTCAAGATGGTTAACCAGATCCTTGCTCCCACCATATTTTTCTATCTTAAAATATCAAAATATTCATAGGTCGATGTCTGGATTGGATTTTCACAGATAGATGCGATTGCGTCCAGTTGTGTCATTGACTAAACAGATGATCTTCATTAGATGTGGTGAATATACATGGTTCAGATTGAATAGCCAATTGATCGCTCAACAAGTGGTTTATGCTATGGTCAGTTGATCTTTTTACCTTTCCTTAAAATTATTTCTTCTTATCTTTACCCTTTCGGTATTTTTTTTACCTGAAGAGTCTTGCTTACTCGATTTTGTGGTGTTTATTCGAAAACTGCATCTAACTGTAGGGTTATTATAAAACGAGAGAAAGTAAGGTTATTTGACTTTTACTATAAGGAAAACATGATTTCTCATATTGAATTCTTGAATTTAAATTTTCAAACCCATTACTGAACCAAATTAACATGTCAATATAGAAATGCTTCTAGTCTTAATTATATATGTTCAACCATTTGTACATGCTATGTTATAGACAAAATCGGTGTACTCGAGGATTTGATTTATTTTAAGACAAGTTGTACATGTATATATTTATAGATTAATCAAAACTCTATCGTACGATTATCCTATCACCACGATTCCAGACTTTATTTGATTCTATTTTCAAGAAAAAAATGCATACAATGATCAATTTCAAGCATTTTTCATCCCTAGATACACACATCTAACTACCAAAACAACATTTAATCCAAATATGAGTATCATTTGTAGTAGAAAATAAAATGAATCATACATGATCATAAATTCAGAATTCGAAAATATATAGATTAATCTTCATACGATAGTTGTAATGCCACTTGTTATAATTTTTGCATTACTATTCATAAACTTACAACACGCGAATAATGAGCCATATAATGCATAATAAATACTTACATGATAAAGCTATGATTCCGAATTTCTAAAGATGATAATCTTGATGTATACGATTTTTTATCTTCTAAAAGTTTGCAACCCGATTATTCCTTGATGATTTGATTATTAAGGAGTGAATTAAATCTAACTTTTTTTTTGTACTTGTCTCTTTTGTACTCTTTATAAAAAACATGTTTTAACTATAATGAAAAATCCTTTAAAATGTTTCACACAAATACAATCAGATGTATAAACTATACTTTAAATAAAAAATAACATTTGTTAAATTATAACTTATTTTAACATATGTATTTTACAAAAATAATTACTTAAATTGGATTCGCGCACTTCAACTGTTTTGATTAGAATAGTAGATTTATAAATTTTATAATGTTTTTGTTAGAAAACAACAATTATTGATTTGAAAATACATATAACTTGTATTATAAAATAATTTGTAAGTTATTGATAACCATCCGGGAAAGATTAAAAGTACCAATAACCATCCATATTTTCAAGTTTACCAATAACCATCTGCAACATAAAATCTACCAACAATACCCATCGAGTATAAAGATAGAAAAACGAAAAACAAATTTCTTCTTCGGCTCGCTAACTAGTTCTCTCTCTCTCTCTCTAAAATCGAACCTCGCAAATCTCTCAAATTAAAAATTCATTTAACAAATTTAAGTGAAATCTCAAGCATTTCTACTTAGATTCAACTACTAAATCAGGTTCTCACGATACGGAACCGATCTGATAAAACTGATAAATCGATAAAACCGAATCTAATTAATAAAACCGTTAGAACCGATTCGTTTCTTAAATTTATTTTTTATATATTATATTATTACCAAAATTATTAGGTAAAATCCAATTTAAAGAAAATGAAAACTAGATTTTAATTTTAATATAATTTCTTTAAGTACAAAAAGTAAAATATAATTTTTTTTAATAATGGACAGAAACGAAATATGATCGAAGCAAAATTGGATCAAACCAGAACCAAACTGAACCAAACCTGATCGAATCAAAACGGAACCGAAATGGATCAAACTGAAACAAAATTGGTTCGAAGTGTAACCCAAAACAAAACAAAAATCAGACCGAACTGAATTGAAACAGATTAAACCCGAACCAAACTCAAAATCGGATCGGACCGAAATAAAAAAAACAAACACAAACCAAACCAAAATTGAATATAACTGCCCCCAAGGGGTAGCCGAGTTGGTTGAGTATGACATTCTTATAACCAAAAGGTCATGAGTTCGAGTCCCTCTACATACGCTTTCTCGGCTGAGCCTGTCACTTTGTGTCTATAAAATAGACTACCTCGGTTTGGGGTGGTAATAGTATGTCAAACATGAAATCTATTAACTAATAAAAACAAATTAAGACAAAATTTAATCTCCAACAAGCATCTTAGTCTTATGTTAAACCCTCTAAATAGTACCATGAATTTATATATTTTATGTTTTACCTAAAGACTTTTCAATTTTTTTAAAAAAACCAATATTATTTTTTTTATTGATTTATTGTTCTAAATATTTAGGTCGGTTGTTAAAAGTGATTTTAAGATTATAAATGGAATGTCATATTCCATTATTTTTAAAAATAATTATTTTGAAAAAATATAATTACTTTTTACACATTTGAATTATTTGAAGAAAAAAAATCATTTATGACACAGATTGTTATATACTTTAATAGAAAAGGAATGTTGGGAGTTTAAAATTTAAAAACCCATCCATAATTATTAAAAAATATAAATTAAGAAAAAAAAGGTAATAAATTGGTAAAGTAGAGTAAAAATTATATAATTTTCAAAATATTATTAATTTTATATTTCCTAAAATAATAATCATAATAAAAAAAATTAAGTTAAAGCTTGTTACAGCGATCCATGATCCAACCGACATTTAAAATAGAGTGCATACATATACTCTCTCATTCAAATGCGTCTGCGCTTTACCCAAATGACACGAGGCTTTGATCAAAACGACAACCCCCTAGCCTAACCCTCGTTTGTAGAGATGTGCATTACAAGACTGGCATGAAGCACTAATCTTTGTTAGAGTAAAATCAATTGCTTACTTATACATATTTATAGAAGTAGCAAAAATAACCTAATTACATACAAAAATAACCTAAATACAAGCTACATCTATGTATCTTATTAGAATTAAAGCCACTAACCCACTACATCAACTATGGTTAGATATAGCAAAAATAACTTAATTACACACAAAGATATTCTTACAAGCTACATCTTCTTACCCTAATAAAATTAGAGCAAATTACACACTACATCTACTATGGTTAGATATAGCAAAAATAACTTAGTTACCGTTAGAATATTCAGTGTCTTAAGTTTCCTTGTATAGGCCTCTAAGTTCTCTATATATTGAGAGTCTTAATTGTGTTTGCATTATAAAAAAAACTGTTCAATACAAAAGGAATATTTTCTAATAAACACAAAATCCTAGCCGCCTCCTGCAGCTACTTCTGTCGTTGTTTTTTAACATGGCATCAGAGCACGTGTGATTCTAGGAATTTTGAACATCCTCAACAAAGATGGCTGGCAATGAAGTCGTGGTCAGTCAAATCCCTGATGAATTAACAATGCAGATTGCTGCCATTCTGAGAAATGGTCTCAGAACACAACAACAAACAACTAACCCCGAGAATTTATCCCTAGGGATTAAACTCGGTGGTGACAACTATGCCCTATGGGAAACCTGATGAAGAAATAAATTGGGGGAAGGGGGAGAGGTTTTCACATTACAGGGGAGCCGACACCTCCATCCAAAACTGACAACACATATACAAGGTGGGAACAAGATGATCAATGTGTTTCACATGGATTATCCAGAATCTTGAATCCAGCTTGGTGAATAATATTTCGCAATATCCCACTGCAAAATCCCTCTGGGATGGGTTAGCCACCACATACGGTTCTGGTACAGATTCGTTACAGGTGTTTGACCTTCATAAGAGGGCTAATTCATTAAGACAAGGGTCTGATACACTAGAATACTTGTGGAACAAACTGCAGAACATCTGGATATTTATAGATAGGCGAGATCTGAACCCTATAAAAGACCCAGAAGACATTCAGATCTACAATATGAAGACTCAAGAACAAAGACTCTATCAATTGCTAATAGCGATTAATGACAAGCTGGAACCAGTCAAGAGAGATATCCTGAAAAAGGATCCTCTTCCTTCTGTGGAAACAACATATGCTACAATACGAAAGGAAGTGGCCAGGCTTAATATACTAAAATCAAGTTCTTCTGATAGTGACTCGACTGAAATTGGAATGGGTTTGGCTGCTAAAGATTTTACACAAAGGTTTAAATTCCGATCCAAAGAGAAAGAAGATAAATCCAATATGTATTGCACTCATTGTGGGATGAAGAAACACACTAAAGAGACATGTTTCCAGCTGGTTGGCTATCCAGAATGGTAGGAGGACGGTCATAAGGAGAAAAATAACCAGCGTTTCATATCTAATGTCAAACGGGCTTCGTCTACAAGTGGCGGTGAAGATCCGACTAAAAATGAGCAAGAAAGTGGCACTGGTTTTGGAGGAATGGCGGCAAACTCCTATAAAAAACTTGGAGGTAAAGGGTTTGAGAAATCAATGAATTAGATCTTTGATTGCGGGGCTACGGACACCATGTCTTATGATCCTAAAGACTTTGGTGACAAGTCATCTCCAAATAAGTCCCATATTGATACTGCTAGTGGAGAAATTTGTGAAGTCAAAGGGGGAGGTTCAATTATTTTTTTGGAAAAAATGGAAATTAAAAACTGCCTCTACATTCCTTCACTATCCTTAAAGTTATTATCTGTTAGTCAAGTGACAAAACAACTCAACTGTGTGGTTCTTATGTATCTATTTTTTTTGCATTTTACAGGACATTCGTACGAAGGAGATCATTGGGCGTGGTACTAAACAAGGAGGTCTCTATTATGTTGATGAGGTAATTCATAAGGGACATGCCATGCTTGCTCACGGAACAACCGAAAGGCAACTTTGGTCATGACACCGGCGACTTGGTCATCCTTCTTTTAGTTATCTTAAAACTTTGTTTCCTAGTCTTTTTTTGAATAATTCCATTCATGAGAAATGTGAAACCTGCATTCTTATAAAAAATCGTAGGGTCTCATTTAATCGAAGTAATACTAAAGTTAATTATGCTTTTTCGCTAATCCATTCTGATGTTTGGGGTCTAACACCAAATTCCACTAATAATCAAATCAGATACTTTGTTTTATTTGTGGATGATTTCTCAAGAATGACTTGGATATACTTCATGAAACATAAATCGGAAGTACCAGAAATATTTGTTTGTTTTTACAAAATGATTTTGACTCAATATGAGAAAAAAATACAGATTCTCTGTTCTGATAATGGAACAGAGTTTGTCAACCAAACAATACATAATTGTTTCAAAACAAATGGTCTTATCCATCAAACCACTTGTCCAAATACACCTCAACAAAACGGTACTTCAGAACAAAAAAATCGTACTTTACTTGAAAAAACTCGTGCTATTATGATTGAATCTAGAGTTCCTCATTCTCTTTGGCCATAAGCTCTTGCTACAGCCACGTATCTTGCAAATTGTCTACCAACCCGATGTCTAGGAAATAAAACTCCATTACAAGTGCTTGCCACCCAAGTTACAATTCCATCTGTTATGACCTTACCACCTCGTGTCTTTGGTTGTTCGGTGTTTGTTCATATCCCTAAAACTATTCGAAACAAACTTAATCCGTGTGCTGAAAAGTATGTATTCGTTGGGTATGGTGTCCATCAAATGGGCTATCGGTGTTACAATCCGGTTACTCGTCGAATCCATGTCACCATGGACTGTGATTTCTTAGAATCCGATTATTATTTTTATCTCCAATCTCATGCTCGGGGGGAGAAAGTAAGTGAATCACTCGTCTGGTTGCTATATGAAAGTTACTTTGAGGATGTGCTAACAGAGTCGGTAGATGGCGCCACCGAACACGCCTCTTCCAACATAAAGGAGACTGACGAGGCAGTTCTTACCACCAATGATTCTCCCGAAGACAATGTCCAACAAGAAATAAATGCCATGGATAATACCAGCGAATCAGCTCAAGAAAATGTCCATCAAGAGGTAACAATTTTACAATGTCATAACTCACAAAATGCTACTGGCCATGGCATTTCAGGAAGTTCATTTGTTGAAACGCAAACTCTGGTTCTTCCCCCAAGAAAAAATAGAGGGGTTCCTCCTGACCGGTATTCACCGGAACACGTTCCTCGTGCTTCTACATATCCGATAAAAACGGATAGGAAAGGAATGACGAAGATTGCAAAGGCGTTTTCAGCTACTATTCTCTCTGAACAAATCCTTAAAATAGCTCAAGAAGCTAATAAGATGACTGAATGGCATGAGGCAATGAATACCGAAGTGGAAGCTCTAAAAAAGAATGGTACATGAGAGAATTGTGTGTTACCACAAGGGAAGAAAATAGTCGGGTGTAGATGGGTGTTTAATATAAAATATAAATCTGATGGCACCATTGAGTGACACAAGGCAAGATTGGTTGCCAAAGGATATACACAAACATATGGTATAGACTGCTCTGAAACGTTCTCTCCGGTTGCAAAGATTGACACTATCAGAGTTTCACTTTCAATAGCCGCGAATTAAGATTGGCCTCTTCATCAATTTGATGTAAAGAATGCTTTCTTACATGGAGACTTGGAAGAAGAGGTATATATGGAACCCCCACCAGGTTTCTCTGATGGTTTTCAAGAAAATGAGGTATGTAAACTGCAAAGGCATTATATGGGCTCAAACAGTCTCCTCGTGCTTGGTTTGGGAGATTCAAAATGGCAATGGAGCAGTATAACTACAAACAGAGTAATGGGGATCATACCTTGTTTTACAAAAAGAGAGGAGAATTAGTCGCATATAGTCGGCGATATGATTATAACGGGGAATGACGAAGAAGAAATTAGCTCTCTTAGGAAAAACTTCTTCAAGGAGTTCGAAATGAAAGATCTTGGGGGATTTAAATATTTCTTAGGAATCGAGGTTCTTAGGTCAAGAGGAGGGATTTATATCTCCCAATATATATTGGATTTATTAGCTGAAGTTGGCATGGTGGATTGTAAACAAAATGACACTCTTATGGTTGTGAATCACAAACTAAAGATAATTGAAGCGGCCAGACCAGCGAGTAAAGAAAGGTACCAAAGGTTGGTGGGAAAATTGATTTACTTGGCTCACACTCGACCCGACATTGCATACGCGGTGAGAGTAGTTAGCCAGTTCATGCATCATCCTCAGGAACACCATATGGAGGCAGTAATGAGGATTATTCGATATCTCAAAGGCACACCAGGAAGAGGCATAAAATGGACACCTTGATGTTGAAGTATTCACAGATGCTGATTGGGGAGTGAATCCTAACGACAATCGATCAACTGTTGGCTACTTTACTCTTCTTTGAGGTAACTTGGTGACTTGGAGGAGTAAGAAACAAAAATTAGTATCACTGTCAAGTGTTGAATCAGAATTTAGAGGAATCATTAAAGGGATTACTGAGATACTTTATTTAAAGAAGATAATAAAAGAAATCGGATCCCCTCTGAAGTGTCCAACTCAGTTAATGTGCGATAATAAAGTTGTGATTAAGATTTCAGAGAACCCGGTACATCACGATAGAACAAAGCACGTTGAAATAGATATGCACTTCATAAAAGAAAAGATTGAAGATGGGACAGTCGAACTTCCGTTTGTTAGATCCGAAGACCAAATGGTAGACATCCTGACAAAAGTGGTTGCTTGTATAGGCCTTTATACAAGCGAACCTCCACAATTCCAAAATTCGCCGTTCTGCGCCACCCAAAGGCTTGTTTATTTATTTATTCTAGTATATAATATTGAAGACAAGTTTCAAAGTCTATTGCGGATTTCTGTGATCTTTTGGCTCTAATGGTCTGTTCTGTTACAATGCAAGTTTGTATGAGCAAACAAGAATCAGAAACATGAGAAATTCGTAAATTCTAAAAACTATATGAAGGTTGTTCATTTTGTGTATTTATAAATAATGGGGATGCACACTTAGTTGTATATTGTCCCACTTTGACGTATAAAATAGACTGTCTTGGTTGGGTTTGGTAATACCATGGCAAATTAACACAATATTTATTTTCTTTACCACGAGTTCAATCTTTTCTCAAAAACCCTCTCAATATGTATATGAACCTATTTATTTTATGTTTTATCTTCCATTTTTTTAGAAACACCAGTGTTTTCTAATATTAATTTTTTTAACCGAAATTTATGTATTGCAAAAGAGAATAAAAATTATAATCAATGCGGAACACAAAACGTCATTAGGACATATAATCCAAGTAGCATTTAACAGCTAAAGATAATATAATAAAACATACATTTACAACGTTAATAAGATACATTTGGACAAGAATATAAGCGTGTCCATATATGAATTTGAGAAAAAATAATACTAATCATCTCAATTGACTTAATTAAGAAAATCGGCATTTGTGTTGATTTTCCTAGTTTCATGCTCAATGATCAATTAAAAATTAATAATCTCATGTTCATGATTAATTTGTCAAACGATAAACTTCCTTTAGGATGCCTAAAGTTTGCATATTTGATAACCACAAACTTGTCAAACTATAAAATAATTTAATTCACTAACGAATATCACTATGGTGATTTATTGATCCCTTAATCTTGTATCAAAGTTTAAACAAATTAAAAAATTGTAATCATATGAAAAAAATACTTTATGGTCAATTTATTTCGTAGTCTATTCTAAATTTAATTGGATTAAATTTAAATTTTAACTAATGACAAACAATTAATTAGTCATGTATAATACTCATAATATATTTCTAACCATGAAAAACTATAGATGTAAGAATATCTAGTCTTTAATAGATTAATACATATCGTTATAATAAAATTTACGAACAAAGTTATAACTCGTTATTTATTTCAAGAAGACAAATATTATAATTACATGCAAAATTATATAAAATGATGGATGCAAAATTATTTAAACTGCAATAGCAGTTATGAAGTTTGTCTAACAAATGTTTTAATATTGTTAACATGCACATGTTCTACGTAGCATCTCACTTGTTGTCTTTGCTAAAAAACAAAGAGAGAAGTAGTTGTAGGAAGTGGCTAGTTTGCCAACTTTTTATTACTATGCAATAATGTTTATTTTTAATAAAATAAATTAAAGTGGTCCTTTGATGATCCAGGAACCAGTTCTTTTGCCAATTTTGTGTATGCATCAAGATTGTGAATTTAAAATATTTGAAAATTGTATATTGATGTTATCGGAAGCATTTGTTGTGTCAATATTATGCATCGAAATTGGGATTTTTAGATATAAAGATGTTATTTTGATGTAATAGGAAGCAATTGTTTTGCCACCATGGGCTACTCTTCTTATCCGGCGTCATCCTGGTGTGTGGGAGTACATAAGAGTAAATAGCAGTTATGAAGTTTGTCTAAAAAATGTTTTAATCTGCATGTAAAATCATTTAAACTACAAAAGTAATTATAAATTTTATCTAACAAATCATTTCATAT
This sequence comes from Limnanthes douglasii subsp. nivea, assembly GCA_036936605.1. NCBI lineage: Eukaryota > Viridiplantae > Streptophyta > Magnoliopsida > Brassicales > Limnanthaceae > Limnanthes > Limnanthes douglasii. Next base: position 198,232,297 of record JAUPFV010000001.1, on the reverse strand, counting down.
GCATGCAAAATCATTTAAACTGTAGGGACCGTTATAAAACGAGAGAGAAGTAAGTTTATTTGACTTTAACTATAAAGAAAACATGATTTCTCATATTGAATTCTTGAACCTATTTAAATTTTCAAACCCATTATTAAACCAAATTAACATGTCAATATTGAAATGCTCCTAGTCTCAATTATATATGTTCAACCATTTTTACATGCTATTTTATAGACAAAATCAATGTAGTCCAGGATTTAATTTATTTTAAGACAGGTTGTACATGCATATCTTTATATATTAATCAATACTCTATCGTACGATTATCCTATTACCACGATTCTATTTTCAAGAAAAAAAATGCATACAATCATCAATTTCAAAAACATTTCATCCCTAGATACACACATCTAACTACCAAAACAACATTTAATCCCAATATAAGTATCATTGGTAGTAGAAAATAAAATGAATCATACATGATCATAAATTCAGAATTCGAAAATCTATAAATTAATCTTCATAAGATAGTTGTAATACCACTTGTTATAATTTTTGTATTTCTATTCATAAACTTAAGACACGCGAATAATGAGTCATATTATATAATGCATAATAAATACCTACATGATGAAACTATGATTCCGAATTTCAAAAGCTGATAATCTTAATGATTTCAATTTTTTATTTTTTAAAATTTTGCAACCCGATTATTCCTTGATGATTTGATTATTACGGAATAAATTAAATATGTTTTTTTTGTACTTGCCTCTTTTGTTCTTTTTATAAAACAACATGTTTTAACCATAATGAAAATCCTATAAAATGTTCAGACAAATACAATCACATGTATATGTTAGGGTGGCGACCAAAGGTGGAGATCGGAGTATTCTTACTTATATACAAAGGCAGAATATACTACACCAATATTCCCTACAAATGGTATCAGAGCACCAGGCCCAGACAGAACGCGATGTGGTGGTTTGTGATGATGTGGGTGCCGAACATCTTGCCAGGAGCTATACTCAAAGTGATTGATCTGCTGGATAGATGGAGCGCCAGATGGCTCATCAAGCAGGTGGCTTGAGCAAGGAGCGGCGCAGATTCATCTATAGATGGAGTGCCAGATGGCTCATCAAGCAGGTGGCTTGATCAAGGAGCGGCACATAACAGATAGATCCGCCCTAAAGCTCTAGAGTTCAGGTTTCTCTTCACCTGACTAGAGTAGGCGGATGGAAGTCAATTGAGAGGAGGCTAGAGTGGTACTTTGTTCGAGAGGAGGATTGTTAGGTGCGACCAAAGTCCCACATCCCACATCGGTTAAACATGGGAAGAAAGATCAGTATATAAGTTAAGAATACACCTCCATTAGTGTGAGGCCTTTTGGAAGTGGACCAAATGCAAAGCCGTGAGGGCCTTCGGGTGCCAAAGCGGACAATATCATACTAGTGTTGAGATCAGTTGTGTTCTTACTTATATACGGAGGAGGAATATGCGGATCGGGCCCCATATTCCCAACATGTGGTATCAGAGCATCAGGCCCAGACGGAACGCGATGGTGGTGAAATTTTCGGAGGTCGAACATGATGAACCAGTAGCCATATGATCAAGGTGATCTGCTCTAGAGATCCTAGTTCGGAGTGCTCGTGGCTCATCAAGCAGTGTGGCTTGATTGGAGTGGTGCTAAGGAACAAGACAGTGTGGTCTAAGAGGAGGTGAGCAGTAACATCCCTAGTGCCTCTATGGTCAGGTAGTCTCCAACCTGATTAGAGTGGGCGGATGAAAGTCAATTGAGAGGAGGCTAAGTGGTACTTTGTTCGAGAGGAGGATTTGTTAGGGTGGCGACCAAAGTCCCACATCCCACATCGGTTAAACATGGGAAAGATCAGTGGTATATAAGTAAGAACATACCTCAACTAGAGTGAGGCCTTTTGGTAGTGGACCAAATGCAAAGCCGTGAGGGCCTTTGGGTGCCAAAGCGGACAATATCATACTAGTGTCGAGATTGGTTGTTCTTACTTATATACGGAGGCGGAATATGCGGAACCCCATATTCACAACACCCCATATTCCCAACAGTATAAACTATACTTTAAATAAATAATAATAATTGTTAAATTATCACTTAGAGACCATAACCTCAAACTTATTTTAGCATGTGTATTTTACAAAAATAATTACTTGAATTGGATTCGCGCACCTTCACCTGTTTTGGTTAGAATAGTAGATTTATACATTTGATAAAAAACATTGTTAGACTACAACAATTATTGATTTGAAAATACATATACCTTGTATTATAAAATAATTGGTAAGTTATCGATAACTCATCCGGAAAAGATTAAAAGTACCAATAACCATTCATATTTTCAAGTTTACCAATAACCATCTGCAACATGGAATCTACCAACAATACTCGTGGAGTATAAAGATAGAAAAACCAAAAACAAATTTCTTCATCGGCTCGCTAACTAGTTCTCTCTCTGTAAAAGTGAAACTCACAAATCTCTTAAAATTAAAAATTCATTTAACAAATTTGAGGGAAATCTCAAAAAATAATAATCTAAAAACGCATATATTTATATTTTTTTATACGAACAAGACAAAATCCATGAGTGATATTTTAGGATAGTTTTTCCCTTATTTTCCCAACTAAATATCACTTATTACGCAACTTGAATAGAATTGCTTTTGAGCAACATATCACACATGATTTTATAACTAGAACATAGTTGTTTTTTTTCAGACTAATTTTGTAACCAAATTCCTATTTATGCAACTATCTTATTAATATTTACGCACATACATTTTGAACGTAATTATGCAAGTGGGACACATTTGTTTTTCACAACGAAAGTCCTATTTACAACTTTTTTCTTATTATTTACGCAACTCATTCTGCAACTGAATTTACTTGCTTTCTTGCAACCAAATAACAATTAATTACGCAACTGGAATACATTTACCTTTGCAACCAAAATATACGTATTTTCGCAGTTGGAACACAATTGCTTTTCCCAAGACTAATTTCACAATCTAATTACTTTTATTTTCGTAACCAAATACTGTAAAAAAAAATTAAAAATAATATCTTCCAAAAACGATTAAATATTAACATAAAATTCAGGTTATTATCGGTACTTAAGTTCTAAACCCAAATAAATATATTTACTTTTTCAAACATTAAATAATTATTAGTAAATAATTTTGATGTTAGATGGTTATTGATAAAAATAATAACACTAACTAAAAGTCAATTAAACCATATAAAATTTTGATTTAAAAATATTATAAAACTCAAAACCGTAATAGTTATATATATATATATATATATATATATATATATATATATGCGCGTTTGGTAGTTGTATATACTTTTAGGATGTTGTTTTGAGGAAGTAAATATCACACTGAATATACATATGTATTAAGATAGTTGGAAATACTTGAACGAAGAGAAAACTGAGGATATTTGAATTTTGTAATTTTTATAAAGCATTTAAAGATTTTTATCTTCATCCGTAGATTTTCTAATTTTATGTTAAAATCTATTGTACATTGAGACGTACATATTATAAATTCTCTCACTTAATTAGATAATGTGGAAACGGGGCGGTTAAGAGTTTTTAGAATTGGTGATAGAGGATCAGGAGTCGGATCGAAATTGAATCGGTGATAGTCAGGAGTCGGATCGAAATTGAATCGGTAAAGAATGATAATCGAATTTTAATAATTCGATTTGCGGTTTTAGTTTAAAGTTGAAAACCAATAAGAAACCGAAACGATAAAATCGATTCGGAAACGAACGGATAAATCGATAATCGATTTGTAACTGAACCAATAAAATCGGTAAACCGATAGAATTGACACAGACTCGATCCGATAAAATTGATAGGCGAAGCGAATCTAACTAATAAAACCATTAGAACCGATTAGTTTTTTAAATTTATTTTTTACACATTATATTATTACCAAAATTATTAGACAAAAACCAATTAAAAAATAAAAAATTAACTTCTAAATTTTAATTTTAATATCATTTATCTAAATAAAAAAATTAAAAAAAATTAGATTTGATTTTTTTAACCGTAGACAAAACCAATATGTCCGGCCACGAACTTTTGTTAGAGTAAAATTAAAGTTCACCAATTAAATCACATTAAAGTTCTGATCTTTTTATATGTTAAAAAATAATTTCGACTGATATATTTTAGTGTAGGGTTTAAAGCAAAGGAAAACGTATTCTGCAACTTCACCAATTCAGTGCTGAGTTTGAAGCTTTCCCTGAAGCTACCAGGAAGAGGCTAAAAGATGGAGCTACCATACCATTAGATTAGATTTTTGGATGAAATTTGAGATCCTAACGTATACCACTAAATCGAGACATAAGTTATATAAATATTTGAAAAAGTGGAAGATAATTAAAAACCCACCATATAATCTAACCAACTGTCAAAAAATAAAATTAATGAAAATTGGCTAGAAATAAAAAAATGAAATTAATGATCCATTATGCATATTTTGAGGCGTTTTCGTTTAGTGCATTGTTTTTTTGCATTCATACAAAAAAAATAACCTAATTACATACAAAGATATTCTTACAAGCTGCATTCGTATCTTATTAGTTATTAGAATTAAAGTCACTAACCCACTACATCAACTATGGTTAGATATAGCAAAAATAACTTAATTACATACAGCGAAAATAACTTAATTACACACAAAGATATTCTTACAAGCTACATCTTCTTATCCTAATATAATTAGAACCAAGTAATTATATATCTATATTATATTATTATAAAGATGTTTATACTATAAGACTCCATTCCTTATAGCCTAGTCTATATCTACAGTTGATGTAAGCAAGCTACCTTCATTCAATTTGTGGTTGAGTCAGTAAGGGCGAGAATCTTATATGCGTTTGGTAGTTGTATATATTTTTCGATATTGTTTTGAAGAAATAAATATCACAATATGCGCATTTGGTAGTTGTATATATTTTTAGGATGTTGTTTTGAGGAAGTAAATATCACACTGAATATACATATGTATTAAGATAGTTGGAAATACTTGAACGAAGAGAAAACTGAGGATATTTGAATTTTGTAATTTTTATAAAGCATTTAAAGATTTTTATCTTCATCCGTAGATTTTCTAATTTTATGTTAAAATCTATTGTACATTGAGACGTACATATTATAAATTATCTCACTTAGAATTGGTGATAGAGGATCAGGAGTCGGATCGAAATTGAATCGGTGATAGTCAGGAGTCGGATCGAAATTGAATCGGTAAAGAATGATAATCGAATTTTAATAATTCGATTTGCGGTTTTAGTTTAAAGTTGAAAATTAATAAGAAACCGAAACGATAAAATCGATTCGGAAACGAACGGATAAATCGATAATCGATTTGTAACTGAACCAATAAAATCGGATAAAATCGGTAAACCGATAGAATTGACACAGACTCGATCCGATAAAATTGATAGGCGAAGCGAATCTAACTAATAAAACCATTAGAACCGATTAGTTTTTTAAATTTATTTTTTATACATTATATTATTACCAAAATTATTAGACAAAAACCAATTAAAAAATAAAAAATTAACTTCTAAATTTTAATTTTAATATCATTTATCTAAATAAAAAAATTAAAAATTAAAAATAATTAGATTTGATTTTTTTAACCGTAGACAAAACCAATATGTCCGGCCACGAACCTTTGATAGAGTAAAATTAAAGTTCACCAATTAAATCACATTAAAGTTCTGATCTTTTTATATGTTAAAAAATAATTTCGACTGATATATTTTAGTGTAGGGTTTAAAGCAAAGGAAAACGTATTCTGCAACTTCACCAATTCAGTGCTGAGTTTGAAGCTTTCCCTGAAGCTACCAGGAAGAGGCTAAAAGATGGAGCTACCATACCATTAGATTAGATTTTTGGTTGAAATTTGAGATCCTAACGTATACCACTAAATCGAGACATAAGTTATATAAATATTTGAAAAAGTGGAAGATAATTAAAAACCCACCATATAATCTAACCAAATGTCAAAAAATAAAATTAATGAAAATTGGCTAGAAATAAAAAAATGAAATTAATGATCCATTATGCATATTTTGAGGCGTTTTCGTTTAGTGCATTGTTTTTTGCATTCATACTTATATTCATACAAAAAAAATAACCTAATTACATACAAAGATATTCTTACAAGCTGCATTCGTATCTTATTAGTTATTAGAATTAAAGTCACTAACCCACTACATCAACTATGGTTAGATATAGCAAAAATAACTTAATTACATACAGCGAAAATAACTTAATTACACACAAAGATATTCTTACAAGCTAAATCTTCTTATCCTAATATAATTAGAACCAAGTAATTATATATCTATATTATATTATTATAAAGATGTTTATACTATAAGACTCCATTCCTTATAGCCTAGTCTATATCTACAGCTGATGTAAGCAAGCTACCTTCATTCAGTTTGTGGTTGAGTCAATAAGGGCGAGAATCTTATATACATATAATATAATATATATATATATATATATATATATATATATATATATATATATATATATATATATATGCGTTTGGTAGTTGTATATATTTTTCGATATTGTTTTGAAGAAATAAATATCACAATATGCGCATTTGGTAGTTGTATATATTTTTAGGATGTTGTTTTGAGGAAGTAAATATCACATTGAATATACATATGTATTAAGATAGTTGGAAAAACTTGAACGAAGAGAAAATTGAAGATATTTGAATTTTGTAATTTTTATAAAGCATTTAGAGATTTTTATCTTCGTCCCTAGAATTTTCAATTTTATGTTAAAATTTATTGTACATTGAGACGTACATATTATAAATTCTCTCACTTAATTAGATAATATGGAAAGAGTTTTTTGAATCGGTGATAGAGGATCGAGAGTCAGATCGAAATTGAATCGGTAAAAAATGATAATCGAATTTTAATCATTCGATTTGCGGTTTTATTTTAAATTGAAAACCAATAAGAAACCGAAACGATAAAATCGGTTCGGAAACAAACGGAAAAAACGATAATCGATTTGTAACCGAACCAATAAAATCGAATAAAATCGGTAAACCGATAGAATTGACACGGAATCGATGCGATAAAATTGATAGACCGATAGAACCGAATATAACTAATTAAACCGTTAGAACCGACTAGTTTTTTAAATTTATTTTTATACATTATATTATTACCAAAATTATTAGGTAAAAACCAATCTAAAAAATGAAAAATTAACTTTTAAATTTTAATTTTAATATCATTTATCTAAGTAAAAAAAATAAAAATTAAATATAATTGAATTTGATTTTTTTAATAGTAGACAAAACGGACCACGAACTTTTGTTAGAGTAAAATTAATTGCTTATACATATTTATAATTGTAGCAAAAATAAGTCAATTACACACACACATTTTCTTACAAGCTACCTCTTTTCACCCCAATTAATATAATTAAACCACTATCCACTACCTCTGGTAGTGTTAGATATAGCAAAAAAAAAACTTAATTAGACACCAAGATATTCTTAGAAGCAACAAGTTCTTACCCTAATCTTACCCTAATAATATTGGAGACACGACCCACTACATTTATTATTATTTATTATTATGGTTAGATATAGCAAATAAGTATAAGTTAGTTACACACTAAGATTATATATTTTGAGATTTTAACACGTTTTGTGCATCCTCGTTAGAGTTGTATAAATTTAAGTTCAAAACCTTTTATAAATAAGACACTTTCATTCCCACTATTGAACTTGAAAACACAACACACGTTCATTTGTTTTATTTTAGTTAAACGAAAAAAATCAGTATGGTAAAAGTCAGAAAATCCAACACTCTCCGTCTTCGTTCGGCACCACCACCAAAAGGTGTAGTTAAGTTCATTTAGTATACATGTATCTGTCATTGATATAGCTTTTACCCTCACCAAACAATTTAGCTACACCGAAATCAGATCTTTTGGCGTCAAAGCTGTCATTGATTAGTATGTTGCGTCCCAAGTAAGATATCCCCGATGCATCATGTCTCCTCGAAGCCAGTGTCCAAATTCCCATTGTTGACAAATTCATATACCAACATTCTATGAGTTCCTTCGGTGCAGTACCCTAGAAGTCTAACTAAGTTCTTATAGCGAACATGCCCAATTGCCTCAACTTCAACTCTGAAATCTTTGTCCGCTTGTCCTGGGTTATTAAGTAATTTTCGACAGCCACAACAGTTCCATCCGGAAGGTTTCCCTTATAAACAACTCCACCAATTATGTTATCTTTCGAGAAATGATTGGTTGTGACTTGTGAGTTGAAGATCTCTTAGAGTGAACCAATGACCCCAACCCAGGTGAGAAAATTCAGGGACACCGGACAAAGGTAAAAAAGCGACAACATCTTTGTCTAACCTAGTATCACCATCCTCTTGAGTTACTTTTGCCCTTTTCTTATTCTTGATCACCAAACTTTCCGTCAAGAGTCCGTAAGTCCCTATTTTTCGATGAAACACGATCCCCGCTTATCTCTTTGAGTTCAGCACAAATATTAGGGATCTGGGTTATGGGAGGTTTGCCAAAGCCACAACAACAATAAGGCCAGAACCAAAACCAAAACCACCACAGAAGCAATCACAATTATCTCCCATAGCTCAAGACCACCTCTATAAGCCTCCGATAAACTTCTGTTAAGATCTACTGCCATCGTTCAAACATACAACAACCTGAAATGAACTTTGAAGAAGTGAAATAAAGCCCGGGCCTTGAATGTGAAGGATCTTTTTTCTAACTGCATTTTCAAAGTTTTCATTTTTATAGGAGTTTCTCTCTCCTTAGGGAAACGGCTATCAAAATTTTCTAATAGTTACTTTTATTTATAGTTGTTAAATACTTATTTATTTTTAAATAATATGATATTAATAGTTTTTTATTATTGTTTCACGCAGATTCAAAATTTATTCAGCAGAACATGAGGAGCTGTACGCCGCTGTTTACGCCCAAGATGGTAAAAAAAAAAATATTTTAAAAAAATTAATAAAGCATGCTAAATATTACTATTAATTATGTTGTATTTTTGGTCTTAGGTGATCTCGACGTGGCTTTTGATTGGAGCTGTATTCATAGTTTTAGGTGGAGTGTTTTTGGACACGTCCCAAAGTGTACGTAGATTGTATATTAGTTTAATATTTTACATTACTTTGTTATCAAATAGAGTAGTAATTAAATATTTTTAACTGTTCATCGGTTTATAGGTGGTGGAGATTAAGGAGAGATATGATGATATATGCGTGCCATCGATTTTCAAACACGACAAAATAAAGTACATTAAAGGACCTGAAGATAAATCCTGTAACCTATCTTTTCACGTAAGTAATTTAATTTTTAATCTTTTCTTCATTTATGAATTCGGTTAACGATAGTTTAACTATATTTTGAATAGGTGAAAAGAGATATGAAATCTCCCATTTATGTCTATTACGAGCTCGAAAATTTTCATCAAAACAATAAAAGGTAATATATATATAATAACAAAAAATTATATGTATATATTAAATCATTACTCGACATAATAACTTTTTTAATAACTTTAGATACGTGAAAAGCCGAAGCGACAAACAATTAAAAAGCCCGCGGTACGAGTCGGAACAAAAGTCCTGTCATCCGATCCCGGAGAAACATAGTGACCGTATAGTTGTGCCTTGCGGTCTGATAGCATGGAGTTTATTTAATGACACCTACCGATTCGACCGGGGAAATGCGAGTCTGAAAGTGAACAAGGTCGGAATAGCCTGGCCGAGCGAAAAAGGCCATAAATTTGGATGCGACGTGTATCCGAAAAATTTTCAAACCGAAGAGATAATAGGAGGCGGAAAGCTTGATCCAACTATCCCGGTAATTGATTCTTAAGTTTTTAAAGGTTAAATAGAATAATATTATGGTCGTTGGTTTTATCCATCTTATTTATTTGTGACAGTTATGTGAACAAGAAGACTTGATCGTATGGATGCGTATTTCTCCTTTCCCGACCCTTAGAAAATTGTATGGGAAAATAGAAACCGATCTGAAAAAAGACGAAGTGGTTCAAGTGAGGATCCAAAATAATTACAACGTCTACCAATTTGAAGGGAAGAAAAGATTGGTTATGTCCACGGTGAGTTGGTTGGGTGGTCAAAGTTATTTTTTGGGAATAGCTTATATTACTGTGGGTGTGGTTTGTCTGATGTTGGCCATGGCACTTACGGTTACTGTTTTAGTTCGTCAAAGGTAAGAACTTTACCTCTGATTATACTGGTTTTAATTTAATTGTAGTATTTAATTCTAACATCTTAAACTGACCTTATTTTTTTTCTTACCTGGCAGGCAGCTTGGGAATCCTGCCGATCTCTCTTGGAACAAGAACAAAAAGAGGAGGAGTAGTACTAGTCGGTCTGAATCTGATGAGTAGTTAATACTAAGTTAATGGTGTGATTGGGAACCCTTCGATTATTATTATTATGTTTTAAATTATACTACTTGAAATATTGTAACCGTGTCAAAGATGGTTTATTACTAGCAAGTTCGATTGTTATGAATACATATGTAATGGTCAAACTCTTATGTAGTATTTAAATAATAAATAATAAATAATAAATAGTACAGTAATTCATCCTAATTTCTTCATTTGTTTCCTCTATCATCTTCGCTCCACCACCAATCTCAAAATTCCGACTCAGAAATCGATCGTGGTGCCGCCAGCGAATTATGTCGCTGGTTTAGGTCGTGGTGCCACAGGTCGGTCGTCTGATATCGACCACTTTGTCTACAAAACATAGATGTTTTTTTTCTCCTTTGGCTAAAAAACATAGTTTTCTTTATAGAATCACTTTCATTTTCTTTTGGGTTTCATAAATTCCCTTGCTTTGTTCTTAAGAACAAGAAATTGAATTTTTTATCCAAAACAGAAACAAATAACCAAAAAAAAAGTGTTCTTCTCTCTTGATATTTGGGGGTGTATAGTGGACATGATACATAGACCCTTAGATCTGGAAACCACTAAAAACCCCATTAAAGATTTCTTTTTCTTTTTCCGAAAGCTAAAGATTGTTCTTATTCACTGATGTCTGATGTTTGATGTTTGGTAGTAAAGATTTACGCTTTATCCATTTTTGGTTTTGGGGGTTTCTCTATAAATCAGATTCTTAGTACACTGGATTTGGTGTTCGATTGAAGAACAATGGCTGGTCGTGCTCTTACTAGGGTTCGCAGTCAACGTGAACGTGTGGATGAAGCTCTCTATGCTCATAAGAATGAAGTCTCGGCTTTACTTTCTAGCTATTTGATTTATTTCTTGTTTTTTATAAATCGCATTAAAGTCTTGATCTATTTATATGTTAAAAAGCAATTTCGACTGATTTATTTGACTGTAGGGTTGAAAGCAAAGGAAAAGGTATTCTGCAACTTCACCAATTCATTGCTGAGTTTGAAGCTTTACCTGAAGCTACCAGGAAGAGGCTAAAAGATGGAGCCTGCTAATGACAGCTTGAATGGAAACTTTGTGCTGTAATTGGACTTCAAGCCGTTCGATGCGACTTTTCCTCTCTGCAAAGTTGTTCCATGACAAGGAGAGCCTTCATCCATTGCTTGAGTTTCTCAGTTGTCACTCCCGCAAGGGAAAGGTATGTAAACTAGTTTTGAGATTCTTATGCCATTTTTATTAGCATATATGGTGTTCCAAAATTGTTTATTGACCCTAACTCACTCGACTGTGATGCCACTTTAACATGCTAGAAATGGTTAATTGGATCTAACGTAGGGCCTAGTTTGGTATCATTTGGATTATTGCCCCATAAGCATAAAAAAAGGAAAATGTTTGGTTGGTCAAGAGAGAACCTGGCATTGTCAAGAGAGAACCTGGCAATGTCGAGGAGGAAAGGTGGTTACTGGACGAAGGACCCAGACAACTCCTTTAATTTTACGAACTATGGTTGATGAATGGGCAGTTTGAGCAGGGACTTGGGGTTTAAAGCATTTCCCTCATTGGACCCGTTTATCTTTTTTCTCATTGAACTGGTTGAATAGATTTCGAGCAATCCTCACTATGGCTAGACAGAAGAATCCCCAGACCTGAGGTATGGTGAGCTGCTATTCGACTTAAAACGGGGCATGGTTTACCACAAGCAATCAGATTTGTTGATGGCAAAGGCATTGCAGGAGTGTCCTAAGAGTGATATTCTTTAGGCTGCATCCATCACGTCCTAGCCGTGGAACCAAAAGTGTGGATGGTCTTAAAAAAAATGGACCGGCTTTTTAAAAGGTGTAGTGGCATGACAGAAAGGTTGATGGAACTAGGAAGACATAATTTCATTAAAATATTACCCTAAGTTTACAAATAACTATACAAGGATAACATTATTTCTCCGCACTGCTCTCTACCTTTTCCAAAGCTATCATCTCGGCACTCCTCTCTTCCTTCTCCAAAGCTAAGTTCAATTTTTTAGCACAATGGCCAGAAATCTACGGGTTATTGAATTCTGTGTTGATTTTTAAAATCGTTGTGTATTGTGTGGGTTATTAAATTCTGTGTTAATTTTTAAAATCATTGTTTATTGTGTGGGTAGATTATGAACTATCAAGAATCATGTATATTTCATATATTTTATATTTGTTTTAATTAATAGAAAAGTAGTTCTATACATTTTTAACCTTCTAGTTTTAGTTAATGTATTTTTTAAATATATCATTTTTTATTAAGTAAATTGCTTAAGTTAAATCGTTCAAGTACCATGATTATCTTTGTTGCGAATTTTAATATATACTCAAATTTTCTCAATGTAATTCTTAGCTCAATTTGTGCTTCAGACCCTGCCTTTTAGACATATCAACATCGGTTTTTATTTTTCTTTTAAAAAAGAAAAAATCATTATAACTTACTGGTGAATAGGAATTCTAGCTACATTGAATATCAATGTAAGAGATGAGTTGCAATTTATCTTTATAAAATAATTCTTCCTAATATATAATTTTCTTACAAAGATTGTTTTTTGGATTTTTTTTATTTTAAGAATCAATTTTATTAAAATTAAAGGGCCTAAATTGAGGATTAGAAAACTTAAGGACCTACATTAAGGCTACAAAGTTTAAAGGATCTCTTTTGAAAGAAATATAAGGTAAGGACCTTAGCTTTAAAAAATAGATACTTAGGGAGGCATAATGTAATTTATCTCTAATGTAATTCAGAAGGTAGAATTACGTCTCTTTTGAATTTTGCCTCCTTCATTTCAGATTTCCAAATACTCGAAAGAGAGTCTTCCCAAATACCTTCACTTTGTTATATTTCTTTTTCCTTCCGTTTGGAGACCACTAGACAGTCTTCTTCACAGTTCCTTGTTAGTTAGGTTCTCTGTTTTCCAGAAATAGCATACAACAACCTTCAGCTTGAGAGAAGATAATAAAGATGAACAACAGATCCTCGAGTTTAAGAATGTTTGGTTCCGGAGAAAACAAATAAGCATTATTCAACTCTAATATATCCAATTTGTAAGCTTTCTAGGAATATTATTGCATTTAATTCAGGTGGAGGAACAAAATTCTGATAATCTGTCCTCATTTTGTATTTTTGAGTCCATCGAGCAAGCCAATCGGCTGCTCGATCTTGCTCGATCTTGCTCTCTCTATATATATGGTGACTGGACATGGTACTTGATATAAGGGACTTAATGTTATAGAGTATAGATTTAAGTTAATTAGGATAGGATCATGTTAAGATTAAGTTTACTAATATTTCGGAATCAGTTTCAATGTCTACTTCCCTTATTAATTTGATTTTGCATAGTAGGAGGCTATCGTAGATAGCTCTAGCTTCTGCCTTTACAGTAGTCAGTTTTCCATAGTTGTTGCCATATCCCAGAACAAATTTCCATTCACTGTCTCTGATTATCACAGCACCAGATGCCTCACCGTTGAAAGAGCAGCTAGTGTTTGTACTGATTTTGAATCTACCTTTAGCTGGAGCAGTCCATGACAATATAAGATTTTCCTTTTAGCTTTAATATGATTGATGCAACCCAGAGTTATTGCTACATTTTCATTATGTTTCCAATGATTTGATTTCAATATGTTAGAGTGGTCGAGAGATGCTAGCATGTAATTGATGTAGTTAACAGCCGATTCAACTGATACAGGTTCAATCGTCATTTTAATTTTGTTTCGTTGTTGCTATATCACCCATATCATCAGGTTCTTTACATGTGATTAATCGCCATGAAGCTTCTTATATCCACCTTGAGTAAACCTGCAAAATAAGACCTTATCCTCCACGCAAAAGTAAATGAAATAAATAAGTGGTCTTTTATTTTAGAGTTTTAACAAAATTGACATTTTGACACCATATATGTGCGTTTACTTTGCATTATAGAATCAAATCGAAGTTTGTTTTTTAGAAGTCTCCATGCTAGGAATGAGAATTTCCTAGGAGAGATCCGATTCCATATTTTTTCAAATAAGGAGGAGCAATTTCTAGTTGTTCTTAAGGATTTTATGGTGTCTTTAATGTTAAAAGATCCATCAGATGAAAGCTTTCACGTTATAGCATCAGGTTTAAGTTCATTGATCTTGAGTTTTGAGATAAGGCTGATGTTATACTCAGTTAACAGTGGAGTCATTGTAGGCATGTCTAATGTATTACTGCTCCACAATGAGTTAACCATCATGCCTTTGAACCATGTGTTGTTACAGTTTGAATTGAGAGAAATCAAAGGAGGTCTCCCATACCAGTTGTCTAACAAGATATCAACATTAACTTTGCCAATTTTCCACATGATATTACCTTCAGAAAAGTCTTTAATCTTGGCTAGTCTTTTCCATGTTTATGAACCTTGTTTGGAGTAGTCAAGTTATAGAGAATATCCACATTTACAGTAGATACTGTGTGATAGTTTAGACTAGGGGGATAAGTTATCCCTAAATCCTATCCATAGCTTACAAGAAAAGGATTTTTGGATATCATGGAGGTTGTTAACATTAAGACCACCCTCCTTGAATGGCTTACAAATAGATTGCCATGAAGACCAGTGTGTTTTATTTTCTTCATTGCTTGAACCCAATAAAAACTTATGCATTAGCTTCTCTATGTTGTTGATGACAGAAGTGGGTAGCCAGCAGCTTTACAGCCAATACATTAGGATGGGCATGAGGATTGTGTTGATCAAAGTAAGTCTACCAACATACGAAAGTTTATTTCATTCTCATTTGGTGGTCTTCTCTTTAATTATGTCTATAAGAGGGATGAAGTTTGCTGATTTGTTGTGAGGACTGAGTGTTATGCCTATGTAAGTTATAAGTAGCTGAATTGTCTTGAAGTTTGTTTGAATGGTAAGAGATTTTCTTCTAGCTTCAGTCATTTTCTTTGCTATAATAATCTTGATTTTGTCTTTGTTTATAGCTTGTCCAGAGGCATCTTAGTATTCCTGCAAGATAGAAAAAACAAAAACAAAAAGATAAAATACCCATCGAGTATAAAGATAGAAAAACCAAAAACAAATTCCTTCTGCGGCTCGCTAACTAGTTCTCTCTCTCTAAAATTGAAACTCAAAATCGTTCAAATTAAAAATTCATTTAACAGATTTCAGTGAAATCACAAGCATTTTTACTTAAATTCAACTACTAAATGAAGTGTTCACGAAGAAATTAATCTATTTTGTTTTTAATTTATTGATTTTTTGTTCGTAGTTATTTTTAACCTTGAAACTTCATATTTTTTAAACCCTAACTCAAAAAATGATAATCTAAAAACGCATATATTTCTATTTTTTTTATATGAACAAGACAAAATCTATGATTGGTATTTTACAATATTTTTTCCCTTTTTTTTGCAACTAAATATCACTTAATTACGCTACTTGAATAGAATTGCTTTTGAGCAACCATATTACAACCATATTGATTGTTGAAAATAGTATTTTAGTGTCCATCTTCTTCCAAAGTGTTTTCCAAAATTGGCTGAGGAATTTGGTGTCTTAATTTGAGATAATTGTCCTTGGTATTCCATGTAAACACACTATTTCTTTGAAAAACAAGTCTTCTATTTGAGAAGCACCATTCACCTTACCACATGGTATAAAATGTGCCATGTTTAAGAATCTGTCCACCACAACAAATATAGAAAGTCTTTGTGTCTGAATTTTAGAAGTCCACAACAAAATATATAGATATGTCCACCCATGGTACAGTAGAAATCAGTAATGGTAGATAAAGACCATGCGGATGCGATCTAGATTTTTCTTTTAAGTAAATAATATAAAGGTTACAGAACTTCTCCACATCTTTCTTCAGGCAAGGCCAAATGAAATGCTCACCAATAACAGCTAAGGTTTTGTCTCTTTCAAAGTGACCCATCAGACCTCCTCCATGTTCTTCGCTTAAGATGAGATCACACATAGAACCTTATGGAATACACAAACGTTTTTCTATAAATAAAAACTCATCATGTTTGTAGAATAGCCCAAATTTCGCGTGAGAACACTCCTTGTAAATATGTCCAAAATCTGGATCATCTTTATACAACCTTTTGATGTGTTCAAATCCTAAAACATTTTCCTCTGTTGTAGAGATTAATGCATGTCTTCGTGATAACACGTGTGCTACAATGTTCTCTTTTCTTTTTTTTATTTGATGATGTAAGAGAATGTCTCAATAAACTCCAACCTTTTAGCATGCCTTCTTTTGAGTTTGGTATAACCTTTTATATGCTTAAGAGTCTCGTGATCTTTATGAATAACAAAGTCTTTAGACAATAAATAATGTTGATATGTTTCCAAACGATCTTACCAATATATAGAGATCCTTATCGTAGGTTGGATAGTTGAGGACTGTTCCACTGAAGTTCTCACCAAAATAGGCTATAGGGTGTCCTCCTTAAGTCAATACACCTCCAATACCGAGATCTAAAGCATCACACTCCACTTCAAACATTTTATCAAAATCAGGAAGAACTAAAACTGGTGCTTGTGTGAAGCTATCTTTGAGGACTTGAAAAGCCTTCTCTTTTGCTTATTCCCACTTGAAAACCCTGTTTTTATTATTCAAAATAGTGAGAGGAGCTTCTAAGGTTCTGAAATATTTCACAAATCTCCTTAGAAACTAGCCAACCAATATAAACTTTGCACATGTCCAATCGTTGTTAGTGTTGGCCATTCTTGGATTAACTTGATCTTTTCTTGATCAACTTGCATACCTTGAGAACTCACAATAAATCCAAGGAATACAAGTTTATCAGTATAGAATGTGCACTTCTTGAGATTAGCATAAAGGCCTTCTTGTCATAGATTTTGTAAAACCAGCTCAAGGTACTCTAGATGCTCTATCAAACTCTTGTTGTAAATCAGTATGTCATCAAAGTATACCACAAAAAGTTACATAAATATACTCTTAAAACCTGATTCATCAGCCTCATAAACTTACTTGGAGAATTAATAAGACTGAATGACATAATCAACCATTCATAAAATCCCTGTTTGGTTTTGAAGGTTGTTTTCTATTCATCTCCCTCTCGCATTCTAACTTGGTGATAACCACTACTTAAATCAATCTTAGAGAAGATGGTGGCACTACTAAGTTCATCCAGCATGTCATCAAGTCTTGGAATTGGATAACAGTATTTGATGGTGATATTTTTAATGGCTTAACAATCCAGACACATTCTCCAACTACAATCTTTATTGGGTACCAGTTACACCGGTACATCACATGAGAAAAGGCTCTCTCTGATATTATATTTACCCATTAATTATTGAACTTGTTTCTCCAAATATTTAGTCTCTTCTGGGTTCATTCGGTAGGCTAGCTTATTTGGTAATGCATAACCAAGAATAAGATCAATTTGATGTTCAATGCCTCGAAGAGGGGGCAAACCAGGGGGTATCTTTTCTGGAAAAATATCTTCATACTTTTTCAAAATGTTTTTCACTTCAGTTGGTAGTTTTAGCATGCTAACTCCATAATTGAAGCACTCTTTAAGCAACATCAGGAGTACGGTGCTTCCAATACTCATGGATTTTCAAACAACATTTGAAGATATACATAGGCTTGATTTACTTACATCGACTTCCTTAGCCATTCGTGTTTGCATTTCATGAAATTCAAGTGGGCTAAGAGGTGCTAAGCTGGTCTTCTACTTATTATGCACAAATGAGTAGATGTTCGTGCGTCCATTGTGACACACTTCACGATCAAACTACCATGGTCTACTAAGTAGTAGGTGCCCAACTTACATAGGCACCACATCACACAAAACTTTATATTTATATTTTCCTATGCTAAATGAAATAGCGACCTAATATATGATACGTACTTCAGTTTGATCATTCATCCAGCGTAGCATGTAAGGACTTGGATGTTTAATCTTTGCAAGACCCAATTTGTCTACCATAAAGTTTTTATCCACATTAGTATAAGAACCTTTATCTATGATCAGAGTACATACCTTTATACTGATAGTGCATCTGGTGTAAAACATGTTCTCCATTTGGATGGTTTCTTCTCGTTGTATCATTGCAATTAGGATTTTTCGTGTCACCAATAAATCACCAACATCTAGATACTCTATTTCCTCTTTATGGTCTGATTTATCATCTTCACATCCATCTTGTGACTCATTGTCTCCATTTGGATTGGTAAGCATGAGACGTTCATTTGGGCACTCTCTAACATAATGTCCACCTCACTGACATTTAAAACATTTAACTTCACGAGCTCTAGTTGGATTACTTTCTGGTTTTATCATCTTGGGGATTTCAATTGTCTTTCCCTTGCTTTTCATATCATTCTCTATTTATTTTTTATACAATGGTTTGTTATTATTTGAAGTTCATGTTTGTGTTTTACAGGTCTGATTTAAAGTGGTATTTGTGCGCTTGAGTTGCTGCTCAATCTAGACAGCAATGTGGAATACTTCATACAACTCAGTATATTTTAGTCGTTCCACCTTTCTTACAATACGTTGCAAACCATCTATAAATTGGGCCATTAGCGCCTTTTTGGACTTTCTAGTTCTAAACAATTTTTGAGCTGCTCAAAGTCATCAAAATATTCCTCTATTGTTCTGGTTCCTTGTGACAACTTCCTAAAACGATTTCGTAGGTCACGATGATAATAAGCAGGTTGATACCTTCGCCTCAAAAGAATCTTCATATCTTCCCAACTCTTTACGGGTCTGTAACATTAGCTTCTTCTTTCTGCTACTTCTCTGTTTCACCAAATAAGAGCACTTTCTAAAAATTGTGCAACAGCTAGAGCAAGCTTCTTTTGCTCATTATATCCATAACACTCAAAAATATATTCCATATGCATTTCCCAATCCATGTAGGCATTAGCATCTGACTTTCCAACGAATAAAGGAGGTTTTATCTTTACCTCTGTATTTCTAGGCATTGCTAGTCGTTCCTCTCTTGCTCGTCCTCTCTCAAGAGGATCTCTTCTCTGGTTTCTATGAAACAAATGGTTTGGAGGGTCTTCTTCTGAATTAGGCACGTCATCATGTTTACTTCTATTTCAGCAGGTTGTTATGGTTGTGGAGGTGGGAGGTTTCTGATAGCTCTAAATCTTACTTGAGGCCTCTCAAATTTTCCCAATACGTCCCCCAAATTCGTTCATCGTGTTAAGAATTTTTTCTCTTTGTGCACGAGCTTCTTTACTTTTTGCTTGCATCTTTTCATTATGTATTCACATCTGGTTTTGCATAGCAATCATCAACTGAACAAAAGTGTCCATAGTGTTTTCTACCATTTTAAGTGTGTAAGGATGATATTACCTTGATAGCGGACCTTTCGACTCTGATACCAGCTGATGTAGGCATTGAAGCGTGTGATTGTAGAAGTTGATGTTCGAAGAACACTCATAATTTTAACAAATTCAACTGTTGATAGAAAGATGATGGACCAAGTTGCGCCATAAAAGTGATGGAAAACCTTTGATAGGGAGATCTCCTAACTGAATTTATCCAGGATTATTCAAAATGAAAGATCAACTAATCTCGTTTCTCACAAGAATAGGTTAAAGATAAAACATTGTTATTTTATTGATAATTTTAACTGGATTAATTCTGATTATTATAAAGACTAGGAAAGAACGAAATGATAGAAACAAATTAATTCTCTTTAACTCTCGTAAAGGCTTTGAGCAGTAGTTCGTCCATGGTTATTTATTTTAGTGACAGATAGTCTATAGACTTTCAAAACTCCGTTGACAGTCCCTTGACTATCTAGTTTGGATAAATTTTGTCCACGTCATCTATTGATTAACATAAAAACTGCTACGTGGCATCATACGTAACAAAAACTTGTATCACCAATGGTCCCTCGTCTTTAGATTGAACTTCAAATGTATTCAAATGTAGATCTTGAATAATATATGCAAAATATATCTCATTTATTCTTGGATTTTGTTTCTTTGATGTATTTTAAAATATCTCTCCATCCGGGCCTTGAATAAAATGGGTTTATACTGCTAAAATGATTTAAAGTCGATTTCTGACCTTTAAAACTTATCAATATTATATTGAACTATTTTTGTTGCGAATTGAAATAAAATTCTCAAATTATTTTCTCTAATTAAAGGTCTTTCATGGGTAGTAGCTAAAGTATAACTTGGCCCATCTACGAAATTCTATTGCTCTTGAGCGTTTTATTGGACCAATTCCAACGGTCGGTACTTTGACGATCTAATGTTGGTCTTTAATAAGATCTGTTTGGATGTCCTCATCAATATTGGACCAAAATTAGTCACAACAATTATAATTATCAAAATTGGTTATGGTCATGAGAGAAATTCACAATCTTAAAGATAAGAGATAGTTGCTCGATGAAGGAGTGAGAAGATTCCCTTAATTTTACAAACTTGAACAATTTTAATATTATATTTAATGTGATTATGAGTAATGATGATGGACAAAAAGATGCTTTAAAAATATATGTTGGTCCAATTATGAGATATCATGTTTTACAAATAAAAAATACACTAAATGGATTAATTATAAAAATTATGGACAAGGATAATATTAAAAAAATCCATTGATTGTGATACTTATCAAGTTCAGCCTATTTTCTGCGTATTAAAGGTCCAAAAGAGGCGACAAGATGATTCTTAAATATCTGGTAAAATGATGACAATAAATAAGCTAAAAATATTCAATTATCTCAGTTTGTTATTAGATATTTTAATTGTGTTATCATTTATCTTTCAGTTTGTTAGATCTTTTAGTTTGTTACTATTATATATTTTAAAGATATTTCCTACTAGATTTTAGGATTTTCTGTTTATATTTTTGTTTCTTATCAATAAATATAATCTTCATTGGATAAGGCATTTAATTTTTTAATAAAACATATTTTTATTTTAAGTTAGAGAGATTCTCTTTATTTGTTCATTGTGAACATTTTGATGTCTTATGTTTGTAATATCTGATTGATCATTTTATTTGGTGCGTAATATCCAAGTAATCAACAGGGTTACCAAATGATTCGTCATCTCCGTTTGTGGCGCATTCGACTAAGGTTATTAGTTTTGTTGTGTGAGTATTAGATCTTGGGTTTCATATACCCAAAGGGTTTTTCTACGTGAGTTATGTGGATTGTGGATTCCATTATATCAACTTAGGGTTTTTTCTTTATACCAATTACTATATTATTTGGTGTCCGAGCAAATCTCTAAGTTCAGTTTTATATTTCTATCCTTTTTATTTTCTTAAGCTTATTCACCATCTTCTTATATGTTCATATTATTCTCATCTCTCATCATTAAAATAATATTTAAAGTATCATTCTTCCATATGTGATTCAGAATATTTGATGGGGAAATAACAAACCAAAATTTAATATATATATATATATATATATATATAACTTTAACAAAAATATATATATATATATATATATATATATATAAGTATATATAAATATATTATCATCTATTTATTCTCTTACCTTCCATCGTTCTAATTTATATTTATTTCATATTATTATTATAAAAAAAAATTGTTAAATTTATTCAACATAAATTACCCATATCATAGATTGATATCGTGGATGAATTTATTTTTAAACATGAAATTGATGTATCTTTGGGAATAAAGTTAGTTACGCAAAGTTTCAGAGGACATGTATTACAGTGGCAGGATAGATAGAGTTTTCCGACACTTTTTTATTAAGTACAAGACGAGATTTCATAAAGCCTCACTTGAAAAAAGATTTATTACCTCCCAAAAAAATTCATTTTAAATAAAGCACTTGCATTTATCGTGTCTTCGTCAAGATTCAAGTACTAAAAAAATTCAAGAGGTGGCTACATGACTTAGAATTAGGTTTTTTAAATAAAGCATTTGCATTTATATAAATGACTTAAAATAGGAATTACAGATTTATTTGATAATGTAATGGTTTTATTCGTGATGTTTATGTGCATGCCAAAAATATCAAATGCAATTTAAAGACTTTTACCTTTCAAAGATATGAGATCTTACCTATTATGTAAGACGATTCATCAATGGTTTTGAGAACCTTTAGACAAAGCGGCCAAGACTGGCCATATGGCCTTACACGACCATACGCTCACTTAAGGCCAGAATACCACCTTGGCACATTGGCCTTAAGCGACCAGTTGGTCGCTTAAGGCCTATGTTTCTCAATGTCAAGGAACTGTCTTCATGAAGTCTCACCCATTTTTCCAAAACTCATCTAGTCGCTTAAGGCCTAGGTTTCTCAATCTCAATGAACTATCTCCAAAAAGTCTCACCCACTTTTCCAAACCTCATCTAGACCGTCTGTGTGCTCCAAAAAGAGATACTCGTGGGTCCACATGATAGGCTCGCAACGAGCATATGTCATCACCTCTACGATAATTAACCAACTAGCAGTTAGCCTTTGGCAGTCTCCCTTATTTCAAATGTCTCTGAAGTGTACGAAATCGTGTGTGACAACGTACAGAAGTCTAGCCTGACATTGTACAATAAAATATCCCCCAAGGATGTACCTCCCTCTGATAAAGCACCTGGAGGGCCATAAAAAGATGTATCAATAAGGAAATAACAACCTAAGACCCATCCAAATCAAGACCACTATATAAGAAGCTAATACCACATTTGCAAAGTGGATGAAAGTTAGAGAGAATAGCTGCTTCGTACTCAGACTCATTATTGGAAGCCCTAAAAGCAAAACATATAGCCTGGTACATTTTGTCACCATATGGAGAAGTCAAGCACACCCCTGCACCACATCCCATAGTACTAGATCCACCATCCGTCCGGACGACCCAGACCTTTTTGTCTTTTATCTCAGTAGTCTGCTCCGTATCCCTATCAGAGTGGAATTCAACTAAAAAATCAGCCACAGCTTGGGCTTTGACTGCTGTTCGAGGAGTAAAATCAATATCGAAGTCCCCCAATTCCACTGACCATTTAGTCATTCTACTTGAAATGTCTGCCTTTTGAAGGACATTCTTCAAAGGAAAAGATGTCCGGACGATAATAGGACGAGCCTGAAAATAAGGCCTCATCTTCCTTACAGCAATTACCAAGGCTAATGCTAATTTTCGAGCTTTAAATAACGTTTTTCTGCATCTATCAAGCTCTTGCTGATGTAGTACACCAGATGGGGGTATTTATCCACCTCTCTTACCAATACAACATTAATGACACAACTTGAAACTGCCAAGGATACGAAGAGTGTCTCTCCATCAACAGGTTTAAATAAAGTCTTGGAGGAAGACCGGTGTTTCTTAATCTCATTGAAGGCCTCATCGCATTGTGAAGTCTAGTCAAATCCCTTTGCACCCTTTAGAGTTTGAAAAAACGGGGCACATCTGTCCGAAGACCTTGAGATGAATCGATTTAAAGCAGCCAACCTCCCAGTCAACCGTTGTACTTCTTTAACATTCCGAGGAGGCTTCATTTGGAACAAAGCATTAAGCTGGTCCGGATCAGGCTGTATCCCTTGCTCACTTATTATATAACCTAGGAATTTCCCGGACTGCACTCTGAACACACATTTTTCTGGATTTAGCTTTAAATTTACTTTTACTAAATTAGCAAAAGTTTCTTGGAGGTCTGCCAAGTGTAGTTGTTCATCCACACTTTTCACCATCATGTCATTAATGTATACTTCCATATTTCTTCCAATTTGATCAGCAAAGGGTTTGTTCACCAATCTCTCATAAGTAGCCCCAACATTTTTCAATCCAAATGGAATCACCTTGTAGCAATGAAGACCCTTGTCAGTGACAAACGCGGTATGCTCCTGATCCTTTGGATCTACTTGAATCTGATTGTACCCGGAGAAAGCATCCATGAAAGATAGTAGCTTATTCCTAGAAGTGGAATCTACTAGCTGATCAATCCGGGGGATTGGATATAAATTTTTTTGGCAAGCGATATTGAGATCTGTGAAGTCAATGCACATACGCCACTTGCCATTATTATTTTTCACCAAGACCGGATTGGCAGTCCACAAAGGATATTGAGACTCCTTTATATGCCCCATTTTTGTGAGCCTGTCAACTTCTTGAACAATAACATCAGCCTTTTCCTTGGAAAAAACCCTTCTCTTTTGTACCACAGGTGCTATGTCTCTCTGAATGGATAGGTGATGTGATATAATATCTGCTGGAACCCCAGTTACATCAGCATTGCACCAAGTAAAAACATGTTGATGGTCTTTTTGAAACTTCAACATTCTATTCTTCAGTTCGGACGACATTTTGGACCCTATCTTAACACTTTTTCCTTCTTCTAAAGAACGTGTTTCAACTTCTTTAACCGCTATCAATACTCCAGGGGTCTCTCTGGGGTCATCAATTTCACCCTCACCCCCAGAAAGCCCCTCAAATTTCTATTCTTCGTTGATACGAACTGCCCCCCACGTCCGTGGAGCCAGTGCTGTAGCATAAAACTCTCTTGCAACCTTTTGACTGCTTCAGACAACTCCCACTTGACCTTGAACAACACATTTCAAACATTGGTGGACTGTCGAGGCCACTGCATGCATCCTAGAGAGCCAAGACCTCCCTAAAATAGCATTATAGCAAGTGGGATAATCCACCACAATAAAAAGTATCCTGACCATCTTCTTGAAAGGGCCCTTGCCCAACAAAACTTCCTCTTCGAACTCCTCGATCACATCTGCTGAGCTCCCAGTAAAACCCACAATTGATCTGTCCGAACGCTGAATTGCGGCTGGATTTTTCATCTTTTTGTAAGTGGTTAAGAAGAGGATATTGGCTGAGCTTCCAGTATCCACCAAGATTCGTCTTATGTCATTGCCCCCAATGGATGCTCCTATGACAACATCATCTTCATGAGGGCCAGCTATATCCCTTAAGTCATCTTCATCAAAAACAATGAAGGGAAATGGAATTTGTGATTGATATGAGGTCATGCCTCCTTCTAGCTGGGTGGCTAAAGTATGAATGTGCCTCTTCCTTGAAGAAGCAGTAGGAGTTGTCATAGTATCCCCTCCGAAAATTGTAAGTGACTCAAAAAACTTAATAAGCATGGAGACCGTTTTACAACATTCCTCAATGGAACCCACTCTATTTCGAGTTGGATCATGATCCAAGTATTCAGATTCTACATTAAATCTTTCGATTATAACCATAGCTCCCTCCGGAGCAGCATTGCTTGGACCAACCCGATGAGCATTATCAGGCCTATTTCCTCCTCTTCTTTTGACATATGCCCCTAGCTTTCCTCTTTCAATCAAGTTCTGAGCTTCTTGTTTCAAGGCTATACAATCGTCAGTGGTATGGCCAGTATCATTATGGTATTGGCAGAAAGAGTTGTTACGATGTTCCCTAGGAGATTGTAGTGCGGCCGGTCTTCTATAGTGCACTTCTTCCTTTGTTTTATCATAAATGGTGGCCACACTTTCTTTTAATTCTGCAAACCACTCCGGTTGAACCCAAGGCCTTCTCTTATTTTCTAGATTGTTGACTCTGGGCAGGGGCAGCTGGCTGAGATTGAGCTTTAGCCCTGTTTTGCCCCTGTCCGGTCTCCCTTGCCTTGTTCCCGGACTTATTTTGGTTGGGGTTTGGTGCAACCGGGGCAGACCTCACCTGCATGTGCACCCTAGTTTTCTTTGTTTCATCAACATTGATTTGCTTTCCAACCTGATTCAGCAAACCTCCCCAAGTCATGGCTTTCTTTCTGGTCACTGAATCAGCCAAATTTCCAGGGTTTAAGCCCTGTCTCAAAGATGCTATTGCTACTTGCTCGAAGCAATCAGCCAACCCATTTTTGGTGTTTACAAAACGACTTATGTATTCTTTCAATGATTCGTTTGGTTCTTGGGCACAATGGATTATTGTGTCCCCATTGCCCACTCTTTACTCCCAACAAACTGCCTTCGAAAGGCCACCCAAAAGGTATCAAAATTCTTGATGCAACCTTGAGGTAGGCTGTTATACCACTTTTGAGCACTCCCCGTAAAGGATTGGGAGAATGCTCTACAGAGTAACTTGTCGTCATCATCAAAATTCATCATGAAGTTTTTAAATTGTTCCAAGTGGTTGTCCGAATCAGTACTGCCATCGTATTTCTCCATTTTAGTGCCATCGAACCTTTTAGGGAGGTTTCCGGACAAAATCTTGGAAGACAATGGAGATTGTCTCCAATTCCGACCACGACTGAACACAGTATCCTCATTGGGAGTTGCAAAGATACCTGGTTCATGGTGGAAGGCAAAAGGATCCATCAGCATCCAGTCTACATGCCTCCGGCTGTGAGATGATCCTTTGCCTATATTCTTCTTCAATTTCCCATGTCTATCCTTTTTTCTTGAATACTTTTTAATCAACTTTTGCTTCTTTTTGGATCGGCCCTCATCACTGCTGGAGGACAAGGACTCTTCAACTCCATCCTGGTCCGAGGAGCTACCAGAAGACTCTGAGTCTGAGTCTGAACTCTCCACTGGTTTAGACCGGTGAGACTTTTTGGAGCTAGCATGAGTCTTCTTGGTACTCACATGAGTCTTCGAAGGCTCATGCTCTCTAGGGTTGTCGGTATGATGAGCGACTGATGCTTTTGACTTCTCTTTCATGCCCATCTTAGCCTTCTCTGCCCTCAAGCTTCTATCTCGCCCTTTAATCTATCACGCTCTTCGATGGTATATTCATCATTTTCACCCACCACTTCAAGCAAGGCTGGTGGTACTTCCGGGGCGTCCAGATTCATTCGGACTAATTTTTCCTGTTGGTTTCGAATGCTTGATTCAGGCACCGACGTGCTCCCACTATGGTCGCCAATTTGGTGAGGTTTATTTTCGTCTGAGGGTAAGTTTGTAATTTTTGCTTAGAGTTTTGTGGAAGTTTGTAAGTATTTAATGTTTGAATAGAGAGTAGAGGGAGAATTTAGCAGCCTGGTTGTATTTAATTTTCATTACCCTCATTTAATGTCGGTGGTTGGGTATTTATACCCTTACATCTGGGCCTTATGGGCTTTCGGGTCATGTTTGATTTACCCGGGTCAAGTTCAAGGACCCATGAGCTCTTAGTAGGAGAGCAAGCAGCTTAGTCAAGAAGTGTTTAGGTATTAAGTACTTTAGTTTTTGTTCGAACAGTCCAATAGGTGAGGTGTTCGAACTGCCCTGTCCGGTTAGATAGTTTTTGTCCGAACTGTCCCTGTCCGTAATGGTAACAGAATCCGGACTCATTATTAGACATACATTGCTTTTTTGGCAAAAATTCAGTATTGACAGTTCTTTAGAATGCTGCAAAGAGTAAATAGTTGTTAATATGAAATAATTGTCATGACACCTCTAGGCTAGTTGTCAATCCTGAAAAGATCATAATCATGCTCTCCTCGAAAGTATCAAAAGCATACCCAATTAATCAACACAAAGTAAAAAATATATCCTTACACAGTACAATATAAGAAACAATATTTATGAATCAACTAATAATCTTAATCGATTACACCTATCCAAATCATATCTGTCACCTCAAAAAGTCACTTCATAGATTAAAACAAGCAACATGAGTATGGTACATTATTTTTTTATGTTTCTTACATTAAGAGGTTTCTAGAATAGCCTATGTGACATGCTAGTATTTATTTTTTGGAAAGAAAAACCATGTCTTATCTACTTTTGTATGTAGATGAAATTATATTAATCATATTACATATTGACTTACAAAAGAAAACTATCGACATACTCTCACATAAGCCCATAAGATGGCCAATTGTTACTAGATGTCTCATTAAATATGAGCTTAACAATTTCATACAGTACCTCACTTTCAGTTACCCTAACATCATTTATGTCGTTTTACAGGTCTTTCTTTTTATACATACTCAAAAAGAGCCATACTTCGCCTATATAAAACAGATTATCAGATTTCTTATAATACTACTAAATACAACCTACATATTACTATGACACCATTGTAATCTGTAATTGTCTATTCTCGCACCAAGGCGGGAATATGTGATTCAGAAAAAACCTCAATTAAATACCAAAAATATTTCAAAGAATAGAGAATAATAAGATAAAATAAAAAATGATATATTTAGGATATTAGTATTTATGTGTATACAAATGGTTTTATCTTAAATCCAGAGTTTTTACCCTTACTTATACTAGTTACGATACAACTCGTTTTCTCTTTCGCATTTATTTTTGTATGTTATATATTTGGAATGAGTGATCTAGAGAGAGGCATCTGAAGCAGTTTGGAAACATGATGATGACCTTTAAACCTGATAACACTATGCTCTATCGGCCTTGTCTATGACTCTCAAGAGAAATACGATGGACTGGTTCAGTAACCAACCCAAGGGTTCGTTCATGATTTTGCAGGCATATGGAAAATGTTCAGAGAAAGATTCGTGGGCAACAAAGAGGTCAAACGCAGGCGAGACTCGATCATGGACCACTACCAAAGGTGGGGCGAGTCATTAAAAATTTATATTAAACAGTTTGTTTACACCATGAATGCTTTTCCAGATTTAGAAGAAAATATGGTCGTATCATCCCTCAAGAGAGGCCTTGACCAGCGGGGGGGAGCTGTACGCGTACTTAATTAGATTTCTAACGGAGAAAATGAGAGATTTGCTTGCTCGAGAAGATATGTTCATCCGAGTGGATGATGTTCGGCAAGGAGACTCATCAGATAGACATGTCCCCGACCTAAATGAAGGAACTTTTAACCAGAAGAAGATAAACGACGTACCTCGCCGGGACACTATTCGACGACCATCAGATTTTGAAAATCCATCTATGAGATTTACCTTGTTGACCGAATCCATATTAATTGTCTATGATCAAATTAATGGAAGAAAAAAGTATCAAACATTGTGAGTGATAAGCGCCCCGGGCTTTAAACGATTAAACATGTATTTATGCTCATACTACAACGAACATAACCATCCAACTGATGAGTGCTGGCAGCTCCGATAGGAAATTCAGAGATTGGTAGATACTGGGGAACTCATCCAGTTCATTAAACAGCTATATCGTCGTCACCAACCCAAGCAGAGGGAAGAGACACGCCCGGTTAATAAGGATAAGCATGGCAGCAGTAAACAAAAAGATATGGAAAAACAATGGTGGCTCATCACCATCGCGGGGGACATTATGATGTATCCGACGATTTAGGAAGTGGGCTTTCACCGTCATCTCAAACCAACAATGAAGGGTAGTCTGAGATGGTCACTAACATAGTCCCGACGTTGGGGGATACTCTCCATCTCTCTTTACTATTGATGGCGATAATACTAAAGTAGCCCATGGTCCGAAAATCAACAAAAGGGCAAGAGTCGATCATGATGTGCAGGAAGTCGAGGCCTCTTTCTATCACAACTACCAAGACCCCATGATAGACCTTACGTTTAATGATGACGTTCTGAGCGGGTCAGCACGCCACATGAGGATGCACTGACGCTAAATTTGGACATTCGAGAAGTAATGGTAGCTCGAGTCTTAGTAGATGGAGGTAGCTCAACCAACATCATATTTAAAGATAGTTACGATCACATGCATAACGTACCACCCTACAAGCCCACCCAGTGAACCTTGGCTGGATATAAAGGAAAACCATCTCAATGCATGGGATAAGTAGAGCTGATGGTTAAAGTAAGTTACGGGAAAACTACGTGAGAGCTTAGGACACTGTTCTTGATCTCCGACACCCTTTGTTCTTATCATGCAATCATTGATCGACCTAGACTGTGTAGGATGGAGGCCACTCCGCGCATGTTCAGGAAATGCATAGAGTACCTAGTGGGCACCACGGTCGGTATCATCTGAGGGAGTTAACGTACGGCGAGGACATGCTATGCAGTTATCATCGACCTAACTAAGTCTCTCTGATATTAATTAATTGGCAAAAGGGTACCACGCAAAATATACAGTACACTAAACTTATCTGAACCATTTGACAACTCTAGAGAGACAGAGCAGCCAGACGATGACATTCCAAACTCGGCTGATGAGATAGTAGCAGAGGGCCGTACTGTACGGTTGGGTAACAATATTAGCTCTACTTTTAAACAATCGTTAATTGAACTACTAAAGAGGAATCTTGATGTGTTTGCATAAAATCTTAATGATGTTTCGGGGGTTGATCCCTCGGTTATCAGCCATGAGTTAACTACTGACTCTCCAATTCAATGTGACAGAAGCAACGATCGTTCTCTATCGAAAAACAAGAGGCCATATTACCGAGGTGACGAGGCTGTTCCAATTGAGCCATATTAGACGAGCTCGGTATCCGGTTTGGGTAACAAACCCAGTATTAGTTAAAAATAAAGGGGGTCAATGGCGTATGTGCGTCGATTTCACTGACTTTAGCCAAGAATTCCCTAAAGATGTTTTCCCTCTGCCCCACATCGATCAGCTTGTGGATTTGGCCTCTGGTTGTCAGTTCCTTTCTTTTATAGACACGTGTTCAGGTTACAATCAGATCCGCCTCAACCTTCGGGACAAAGAGCATACGACGTTTCAAACAGAGTGAGGCTTTACACGGTGATTTTGTTCGGGTTAAAGAATGCAGGCTTCACCTACCAATGCCTAGTAAACCATATTTTTAGCAATAATTTAGGTAAGCATATCAAAGCTTATTTCGATGACATGATCGTTAAAATGCATTCAGCAGACAAGAAGCTCGAGGTGCTTCAAACTATATTCAACCTCCTATGCCAGTTTAACTTGAAGCTTAATCCGATCAAGTGCTCTTTCGGAGTGAGAAGTGGTAAATTCTTACGCTACGTAGTCAGCAAAATGGGCATCGAAGCCGGCCCTACCCAGCTGCAAGCTGTTATACAAATAACACCACTAAGGAACATCAAGGAATTCTCTTGGATAAAGGAATGTAACTAGGCCTTTACAGAGTTGAAAAACTATCTCACATCGCCATAAATATTATCTGTCCCCATCACCGGTGAGCCGCTATTCTTATACTTATCTGTTTCACTTTTTTCTAGTTAGTGTCATCTTGGACAGGGAACCAACAGTTGTTGAAAGACCTATTTACTAAAACAACAAAACACCGAGATGAGATACCTAATTTGGAGAAGCTTATATTAGGACTGCAAACAGCTGCTCAAAAAATGCGCCCGTATTTCCAAGAACACACAATCACTGTCCAAACATCCTCAAAACTGTGCTCTTAAAACCTGACGCCTCAGGCAGGCTAAATAAATGGAGCGTCGACCTCGGGGAGTACGATATTCCGTTTGAACCAAGTAACGCAATAAAGGGGCAGGTCGTGGCTGACTTCTTGACAGATTTTTCCTCCCTAGAGCAACCTGGTCCAATAAATATTTCACCCGTAGCCGAGCATATTGAATGCATCATCAAGGACGATGGGGCTTCGAGCACATGTGGAGGTGGTGTCGGGGTCGTTATCAAACTACCTACAGGCGAGGAGATCAGACAAGCGATTCAGTTCAATTTTCGAGCGACCAATAACGTAGTAGAGTATGAAGCGGTAATTTGTGGCATGAAGCTGGTGCTAATATGTCGTCTCCTACGAATCCGTTCAAACTCCTAACTGGTTATCAATCAAGATAAGGGCACTTATAATGCGAATAAGGAAGGAATATGGGGCTACTTA
The DNA here is from genome assembly GCA_036936605.1 of Limnanthes douglasii subsp. nivea. Classification (NCBI taxonomy): domain Eukaryota; kingdom Viridiplantae; phylum Streptophyta; class Magnoliopsida; order Brassicales; family Limnanthaceae; genus Limnanthes; species Limnanthes douglasii. The sequence goes on along the minus strand of JAUPFV010000001.1, from coordinate 198,200,195 downwards.
GAAAGTACTCAAGAAGTGTAAATCCAATTTTTTAGCGGTAATATACGAGCAAGTCCCCCGCCCAGAAAACTCCGCCGCAGATGCCCTAGCCAAGGCCACTGCATCAAGGGAGCACCCTCTCATCCTCAAACAGGATTTGCCACCTACATAAGTTTTTAATTAGAGCAACACCATCCACACTAATTAGCAACACTAGTGATTGGAGACAACCTTACCTTTTATATCAAAATATTGTCGCTCTCCAGTCCGACAAGTCAGCCGCTCAAGCACTCTAACTGCGGGCCGTAAAATAACTTATATTTTGGATAACATCATATACCAGAAGATCATCTCACGACCCTTGATCCATTTCCTTGATTAAGTAGAGGCTATTTGAGTATTGCGCGACATACATAATGAGGAAGCTAGGGCACACTGTGGTTACCGAAGCCTTATTTGATGTTTTATGCTCGCATGGTACTCATGGCCAGAATTGGCCTCTGATGTTGAGCGACTTGTCCAACACTGCCACCACTGTCAAACATTTTTCCCTGGGCACCTCCCAAGCGAGCTGATACAACTTGTGTCTGTCCCTTGCCCTTTCGATAAATGGGGCATCAATCATATATGGTCTCTTCGTTTGGCGGACAAGCGGTAATTCCTGATTGTTGAGGTGGATTAATTCTTGAAATGGGTCGAAACCAAAGCCCCTTTTCAAACTCGAGTATGCGACTTCATGCACCATCAAATTTTGGCATGATTTAGAATACCCCGCATCATGATGACAGACAACGGTCCACAATTCTAAAATACCATCACTACAATATTCTACAAGCGTTATGGAATCAATCATCGTTTTTGTACACCTTACTACCCCCCAAGAAAACAGCCAACTCGAGGTCACGAACCGTACCATCTTAAAAGGAATTAAAAAGAAACTCGAAAGAGCTAAGGGCAAATGCTCATACAAATTAGTTGAATTCTTATGGGTATACCGGACAACCCTTGGACAACAACTAGTGACACTCTTTTCACCCTCGTTTATGGAAGTGAAGTCGTGGTATCAACAAAAGTTATAATATCAAGGCATCGAATAGCTAGTTATGAGTAGTCCAATAAAAACACCGACCGAGCAATGAATGTGGACCTCATTGAGGAGCAATGTGATCAAGTGCATGTTCGAGCAGAGCATTAATCCCCGCAGCTTTAAAGTATGAGACATGGTCATGAAGAATATTTTTCAATGGTCTCGCGATAAGGCAACAAGAAATTTAGACCAAATTGGGATGGCTCGTACACCGTTATCTCCAAGGGACATAGTGGAGCGTATCACCTCGCCGACACAGAAAGAAAGGTCCTAAAGCACCCCTAGAATATCAATCAGCTTAAACTGTATCGCCAGGCTTTGTAATGCACAAGATGCACTTTTTCCCCTCTGATGGCGCGAAAAGCTTTTTTTAATGAGGCATAAGACTGCTACTTATAATGTTAATGCAATTTCTTTTACGCTTTCGCCAATATGTGTGTTTGTTTACATCTCTGTCCTTACAATATCGAGGGGGTCTATAACCACGCCTACGGGCTAAGTAAGAGGCCATACTGATCCTAGACCAATGAGTCTATTAAAACAAACGGGCAAATTAGCCACGTCTACGGGCTACGTAAAGGCCATAGTGAGCCTCATACCTTATACACGGTATAGTTAAGCGAACTGATCACGTATCAATAATTTATGAGGCCACACAATAGGTCAAATTAACCTCACCTCGACCAAAGTTGAGGAGAAAGCCTCACTTAAAGCTAAGCAATGAGCCCTATTGAGTTCGACCTTATAAGGACTTCTCAATTTCCTGAGTAGCCTTGTCTTTTTGCGCTTTGGCAGCCCCATAAGCGTTCTTCAACCGTGCAAATTGAATAGTTAAGCCCTTCAACGACCCAAAGAACATCACCTCAGGCTTTCATTTCTCCATGATCTGAAGATCAGTTTCGGACATGCCCCGGTAAGAGAGTACGACAGAATTAAGATGCATTTGCATTCCAACCTCTAGTCAATACATTATCCTCAGTCATCTATATTTAAGAAAGATTGAAATTTAGAATACCTCATTTTGTAGGTTCACCTACCTTTGCAATATTTCACTTATCGACATGTTATCATAGCATGACAGTTACAAGCACCTTTTCAGTTGTTTAAACATCAACATAGAAGGTCGTGGCATTAGAATATTCGAATACGGTAACTCCCTGGTCGCTTGGTCAGCTAGACTAGCCTCCGCTTCCTTGTTTCTTAAAGGTAGTTGCTCAGGTCTGACTATGTTAACAAAAGACGACACAACACCTACCCCATTAACTAAGGGAAAAGATGGTTACACCAATCTTGACGAACTGCTCTCTCCCTCGAGTTATCTCTTCAGGGATATATTTTTTTGGCTCCTCCCATCATCAATCCCATCTACTTGACTCGATTGACCTTCCACTCAAACGTCATTCACATCTAAGTCTGCTCAGTCTCATAAGTCGACGCCCATGCGCTTTTATTCTTTGGGACACGATCCTCGTCAATATCTTTATCATCCACCAATTGTGGATTCCTTGTCGCTAGAGGAATCACATCCAAAATCACACACGAATCCTTATTTTCCACCTCATATTCATCCTCTTCTCCACGAGACCGCTGAGTGCGATCTCGGTCAGAATTAACCCCCAGTGGGGCCATATTCCCTTCTCTCTGGTTCACCTCACCAGCCTCTTGAATGCTCAACCTCTATCGCTCTTTCTCAGTTTTGGCATTGCAAAGACGAAGACCCTTTAGTCTCATTTGTCCTTCGAATATGAGGAACTACTAGCCATACCCTAGTAAAATTTTGATCCTTATACATCTGCTCCATCAACACCCTTATTTAATATGTTATTGCCACTTATCCACTGCGTACCATCGTAATCTTCACGACCTTTCCAATTGCTAACTTGAGCACTAGCCACAAACCAACCTCCAAATAATTTACCCGTGTAAAAAACCAAGCAAGTTCTTGCAACCAAGTCGAGGTGGCTAAGTTTGCAACTTGGATCAAAGAGTCACAGTCTTCTTTGATAGTCCTTCCTTGCACCACTCCTGATGCTTCCCTTTACCTGCACAACCAAGCATTTCAGTTAGTGTTAAAAACAAAAACCATGCCCCAAGGCAACGTTACACAAAATATTTTTTACACTTCGACTTCCACCGTCGTTCTATCTGGAGATTCAGAACCGCATTCTCATGCTCCCAGTTTCCCGACACAAAAATGAACAAGTGCTTCTAGTTATTGTCTTAATTGGGTAGCTCTAACACTTAGCTGGGTATAAAAGAACGTCGATGTTGCTAACTTAGCCACATCTACAACTACTAGTACATCCGCCAGACAGACTGGAACATCGCTTGGTATCCCATACCTAGCCCTAAAACTAAGAAGACCAATATCATCCCGATACCTGTATTTGGGTGTTAATCGAGTGAAGTACAACTCCAGAACACATGATCTTCATACTCTAACTGTACAACTTTAATTACTTTCTCCTTCTTATTTTATTATCCTCTTTTCCCACATTTTTTGGACCCATCAAGTTTACTAGATCGACTGCAATGAGTCAATATGAGAGGTAAGAGCATACATATTGTAGGGGCAACTGACATACACTTACCACTACCACTAATGGGGGTTACTCAAGCACCTGTAGCCGCGCCAAGAGGGTTCTAGTATCATGGTGCTCGTTATAAGAAGAAGAACGGAGAATAAATATTCACATACCTTTTTATCAGAGACGGCGGATGGCTGCACTGAGTTTCTCCTCATGTGAAGAACGTTTTCTTATCTTTCGCAAAATTATTTAGGATTCCCACTAAAGGCTATATGGCTTCACAAATGTTAGAATGCAAGTGAGATTAGACACTAATCCTCACTAGACGCGTGATATGCTGACGGTTGTAATTCATAAATATAATCCAACACGTTTCTACCGAAAACCAAAGTGTCATCCATACAAATACGATGTTAATGTCAGAACTGTCACAACCACGCGCCTGCTAGTGTCATCACGTCGCACAATACTGTTACATATTCAAACTTCTCATCATTGCAGGTCATACATCATTGAACCCAGCTCGAGGAGACATAACAAATTCTGACAATACTCATCATTCGAAAGATACGATGTTGCGCAGAGTTTGAAGAGCTGATTCCGAGAGGAGGAAAGCTCCTAACGACTCTAGAAAATTTCGACGAAGCAGGATAAAACAAACTCATCAAACCGGAACGCAAAAACGACCATAGCGCACCTCCTTTACTCTTGTCCTTCTCCATTTTCCAAAGATCTCAGCCATAATCAAGCCGACATGCCACACCAAAATCTTGAACCTACTTCTCGCTCGAAAATATGAAACTATACCGAATAAAGAAACACAAGAGACCTAGTGACTTATGTACACCGACCGGCGAAGAAAAATAAAAAAAAAATGGTGGAATTTATCACCGGAAAAAGAAAAAAAAATACAAAGAATAAATTTGGGATGGTCTCCAACATAAAAAAAAATGTAATCTCCACTTAAAGCTCAACCTCACATTCAAGCATGTTGGCCTGGACCCGCCGAAATACGCTAAACCAAAAACTTAATATAAATGTAAAAAATGAAAAACAGTATACAAAAACAAAAAACTAACCGTGAGCCAGCGTCTCCTCCTCTCATTAACTAGCCGTGTTTTTCAAATTTTGCAATTTTCGTATTTGGTTCAAATAATTTGATGTTTCTAAAAAAATTAGGAAATAAAATAATATTTTTGATTTTAAACAAAAAAAGAAACAAAAGCTATTTGTTTACTATTTAAAGTTATATATATATATATAACAAAAAATTAAGAATATCAGATTCATATATTGATCAAAATTATTTAAAATCCGATGATTGTATCATAGATATATCATGTATCTAAATAATTTCCATTATTGCACAATATACGTGATATATTTAATAAAGAAATAATAAAAGTCAAATATAAAATAAATAAAAAATTTTTGATAAAAAGAAGTAAATATTAAATAAGAAAATATTGAATAAAAGAATCACAATAAAGTCAAATATTAAATAATAAGAATATTTGATGAAGAATAAAAATAAAAATAAAAATCATGTATTAAATAATAGAATTATAGATAAAAAAGATTAGTACCCTTTTAAGACGCAACCAAATTTATTATATTTAATTCAATATTAAATATAAATGAAAAAGAAACTGCTTCACCACACTCTTATAAATGGATGTTGTAACAAGAAGAAGCTAAACCACAAATATGAATATTATAAATGTAAACTTTTTGTTATTATGTTTTAGTGTTATATTTTGTTCGACGGCTCTTGCAATTTTTGACGAAGACTCGTTCATTGTCAGCAATGAACTAAGCAATAACAAAATTCTAATGGTTCATTGTAAATCTAAAGACGATGACTTGGGTGTACGATATCTAAAAGTTGGAAAAGTTGCCAAATGGTTATTTATTCCAAACCCTTTTGGAAGGACATTGTTTTGGTGTTATTGGAAATAAAGATAACTTGTTATTGGAAATAAAGATAACTTGCATGATGATTTTGATGTTTACAACAGTTCCAAAGGCCTTCAAAAACAATGTGAATTTCATGAGTGTTGGTGGGCCGCAAGAGAAGATGGTTTATACATCGGTTATAACAATCCAGAAAAATGGCATGACTGGGAACCCGGGCAATTGTAATGGAAATCGATTAATAATTATCAATAATTTTATTAATAATAAAAATATTCAGTGCAGTTTTTATGGAATCGTCCTCGTTTTTTTTTCTCTATTTTTTTTAGCAAAAGAAGACATTTTATTGAAGAAGGACCAGAAAGTAACAAATTACAAACAAGAGGCCTTTAAAAGCAATAAGACCAAAAAATAAGGAAAGGGATCAAAATTGATAAAAGAAGTCAATCTGATCCCTAACCCTAATCGAATACAACACACCAGAGCCATGCTTCCATAGCTTCAACCCTGTAACTCCTAGCACCCAGCTTCCGACTCTCCACCTAAATGAGAACCCAAACACACCATTCATCCCAAAGATCTTCTGGTACTACACGGTCGACGCTCACCTTCAGGACCCTTTCTCTTCAGATTTGAGGAGAAAGGTTTTGAACTGGGTGATGTGCACCTAAGAATCAGTCGATCCAGGGCAGCGTCACCTTCCAAACCCTTGAAAATCAGCTTTAAACCCTAAATCGAACATATCTCCAAACCATAGCCTCTTCTTCCTGCTTCATCTACCCACCAAAGATCTCACTCTTTTCAGATTAAACCTAACCAGGGTCAATGTAACCCACCCCAAACTTTCTAACGTGATAATCGCTAGCAAAGGAGTTAGAGTATCGATATTAGTGAAATGACGGGCAGATTTCTCCAGCAAGACCCATTTCGCAACCCAATCTGCAGCTGCATTTTGGGTTCGGGAAATGTGGCAAAACTTTATTGATGGGTGGAAGAGTCTCCGACATACAGAAGCCAAAGGGGGTGTTCAATTCGATATCAGAAGCAATATTGTTGACAAGAGTGAGACAGTCAGACTCGATGTCCACCTCTTGACAGCCACGATTCCTGCACAGAAGGAGAGCTTCAAGCAAGGCTTTGCTCTTAGCATGAAGAGGATTCAATTTTCCAAAGACGAAACCAGCTCCAGCAACGATATGATCCTGATGGTTTCTCACAATCAGACCTCCAGAGGCTTCACCAGAGAAACTGCACGCACCATCAATGTTGACTTTGAGTCTACCAGCAATCGGAGGACATCATTTAAGGTACATTGCTTTACCCTTTCCTATAGATAGGCACCCAAGAGCTGCACCTGCGTCATTAACACCAGTCCAGTGTTTAGCCTTTAGCAAATTATTAGAGTCAATTCCTAGAATAACGTTTTAACACGATTAACAGCAGTAGTAAAGCAGTCATAAGTATTATGAAATTCGGCCTTGTTTCTATTCAACCAGATCACCCAGAGGATGACTTGAGGGATAAGGAGAGAAATATAAAATTTACTACTAGAAGACCAGAACCACCAACGCATAATGTGACTTAGGGACATAAATCTCCTCACAGGAATTCTGTATAGAATACCAAAATAGTTCCATAAGGACCAGGAGAAGCTGCAACTGATGAAGAGATGGTTCTTATATTCACAGTTGCAGCAGAATTGGCACTTAGAGACCATCACAAATTTTGTATTAGAAAGAATGCTATCAATGGGAGCAAAGTTTTTTAAAAGTTTCCAACTTAGAAAAGAAAACTTAGTAGGGATAAAAGAGTGCCAGATTTTCTTAAAAATAGTTTGTTTAGAATGAACAGATCTGATACTATCCCAAGTAATCTTAGAATTAAAACAATTATCTTCAGATAGCTTCCATTTAATAATATCATCATGATCCAGATTGATATTGACTTTAGTAATATGAGATAATCTGTCCTGAGAAAGAAAAGAGGTTAGAGTAGATGTATCCCACTGACCATCTTTCCAATAAGAGTTAACCTTAACAGGAAGAAAACATCTATTAGAACCAAAATCATTAGCAATAGGAGGCGTATCATGCCAAGAATCTTTCCAAAAGTCAATGTCCCCCTTGCCCAAGCTCCAATAGACACTCTGATCAACTAGATTCCTTACGAAACTAAGCCTCTTCCAAGTAATAGAGTTAGTAACTTTACACTCAGCATTTAAAGGATGAGTGTAGTTACAATAGGTAGTATGCATAAGGTCAGCCCAAAGAGAACTTCTTTTTCTAAAAAGAAACCAGAGCTTAAAAGAGAAAGTGAGTTGGGTATAAGACAAAAGCCTGACATTTAACCCACCCTCATCAAAGGGCTTACACAAACTATTTCCAGGCAAACCAATGAATAGCATTATCAGTATAATTAGACCTCCAAAGAAACTTATTGAAACAATGCTCTAACTTATTGATAATGCCATTAGGGATCAGACTATTCTGAATCCAAAAGTGAATAATGGGATATAAAACATTCTTTATAAGGGAAAGCCTTCCCCCAAACGAAAGATTCTTCATATCCCAGTCATGAATTCTGTTATAGATTTTAGTGAGAAGAGGAAGATAATTCTTTCCTTTATTATTTGCAGATATCGTGATACCCAAGTAAGTAAAAGGAGCATGCTCAATATTGAAACCCGTAGAGGACTTGATCCTGGCAGAATTGGCGTGAGAACAATTAGATGAGGTAATGAGCTTTGTCTTTTCCTTGTTAATCAACTGACCTGATTCACTTTGATATTTGTTCAACAGGTTACTAATGCAATCAATGGAGGAGGGAGCGCTGTTGGAGAAGATGATAATATCATCTCCGAAAGCCAAACAAGGTAAGATAAAACCAGATTTTAAGTAGTATCTCAGACTGTTATTAGTTTGGTAAAGGTTAGAAAGGCCCCTAAGTAAAGCCTCCTCAGCAAGAATGAAAAGGCAAGGGGACAAAGGGTCACCCTGTCTTAAGCCATTCTTCTGAGGGAAATACCCAATGCTGTCCCCATTAATCAAAACAGAAACCATAACATTAGATATCAGCCTATTAATAAGAGCCACAATATCATTAGAAAAACCAAAGCACTGAAGAGTTTTAATGACAAAGGAATGAGACATTCTGTCAAATGCCTTTGTCATATCTAATTGAAGAATAATATTGCCTTTAGATGGCATTCTTTTAATGTTATGAAGCATTTCCTTAATAATCAGGATATTATCATGGATAATCCTATCTTTAACAAAAGCACTTTGCCCTCTAGAAATGATATTAGGAAGAAGATAGGCAATTCTCTGATTATTAAGGCCAGAAATAAGTCTGTTAAATATAGTGCACAGACTAATAGGCCTGTAATTAGACCAAGATATGGGATTAGGGCCCTTAGGGATTAAGCAGATCCCAGTGGCAAAAACACCATTGGGAATATTATGACCCTGAAGATAAGAATTCAGAGCACTCCAAACATCCCTACAAATAATATCCCAACAAGATTTTAGAAAGAAACAATTAAACCCATCAATGCCAGGGGCACTGTCATTCCGCATGCCCTTGATAACAGACCACACCTCTTCCTTGCTGACAAACTTAAGAATAGCTTCATTGTCTTTATCCATTATAAGCTTAGGGATGTTGTTGAGAATAGAATCCTGAGAATTCATAGAATTGTTACTATAAGAGTTATTAGATAAAAGTTGACTAAAGTAGGACTCAGCAGACTTAGAAATATCATCATGATCAGTGAACCAAATTCCCTCATCTTTAATGCCATTGATAGTGTTCTTCAGTCTCTTCTTAGCCACATAGTTATGATATAACCTAGTGTTACCATCACTATTATTGAGCCAAGTATTGTAACACTTTTGGCGCCAATAACACTCTTCATTTTTTAAAGCTAGAATAAGCAAACTATTAGCTTTAGAAAGGCAGGCCTTAGAAAAACTGCTTTTATTCTGCTGATGATTGACTTCACAAATTTCCACCTCCTTAGCAGCATCAGTAAATTTAGTAAAAATGTTACCAAAAGTAGAATAGTTCCAATCTTTAAGACACTTTCTTAACCTCTTAAGCTTGTACCAGAAAATAACATTAGGACCACCATTGCAATGATTGTCCCAGTTATGCTTTACACAACTTAAAACCAGGATGATTAGTCCAAGCATTAATAAACCTAAAACTGCCCTTATTGTGATTAGAAAATCTATTTTGAGTATTAGAGATAGTGATAAGAAGAGGGGCATGATCAGAACAAGTTCTGACCATGTGGCTAACCTGAACATGCCAATTAGATAGCATTTTCTGGTTCACCAACACCATATCTAACCTTTTCCAAATTTTGTTGTTGATCCAGGTGAATCTTGAACCACTATAGCCAGGATCATCCAGATTGCAAAGTCTGATACAATCATTAAACTCATCTACACTGCCTTCATCGTAAGAAGCACAACAGAGCGGATCTTCAGGGCAAGTGATGGCATTAAAATCTCCAGCAACTGACCATGGTTTATCCTCACCAGAGAGCTGACATAACTGACTCCAAAGCTGTCTACGCTACACTCTTTGGTTCTTTGCATAAACAGAGGTAAACAAACATGAAAAAGTAGTGTAATTTATCTCCAAGTGGAGAAATTGATCATGATTTACGATAACAGAAATGTTTACATCATCAGACCATAAAATCCAGATTTTGTTAGATACATTATTAGTATAATTAGAAAAACCAATCCTTCTGGCAATAATATCAATTTTGTCAAACCTAGCCACGGGCTCTTGAAGGGCAATCACTTTAACTTCGTCTTTATTAATAATGTATTAAAGCCTAGACAAAGTAGGAGTGTTATGAACTCCCCGAGTATTCCAACTGACTATCTTGATCATTCAGACAAGAAATTGTAGTATGATTTCTCTCTATTACGCAGAGAGTTAATAGACAACTTCCTAACATTTCTGTTTTTCTTTGCAGATCTGATTTTCTTATTAATGATGGTATTAAAATACTGATCAGAAGAACTATAGTTTGGTGAAAGATTACAACTACCAACATTACCCCCATGAGGAGACTCCTTCCTGGTTTTAAGACTTTGAGAGTTAACATCCTGCTCCAAATCTTGAAGAGCTCCAATGATTTCAAAATTATTGTGGGAAGCAGCATCAGCTTTAGGGGAACTACTTGGTTTTAAAGAATCAGAAGACTTATCTTTTGCAGTTACAATAGATTTAAGTCTTCTCCTGTAAAATTTAATGAAGGGTTGATCCTCTGTAGCTTTAGACAACTTATCATCATGTATAGCTACAGATTGTGTAACACCCTTTTCATCAACAGATTGTGTAACACCCTTTGAAGTAATATCAAGATCTTGGCTTTCTTTTTTAGATAATTCCTCTGTTTTTAATTCATTCTTTTTGTAATCAGCACCTTTGTGCCCCAAATGAAAGCAATTATAGCAATAATCTGGGACATTCCTGTAGCTTACCCCAACCCAACAGCCAGTATTTTCACCAAACCCAATCCACAATTTCCGTTTAAGCACAGTCGAAACGTCTATTTCCACTTGAGCGTAAGAAGCATTGGCTTTGGCACGATTCTATTGTGGCACAAATGTTCGATGAACTTTTCCCAGAGAAGCAGCCATATCACCAACAATCCATTCATTGTACAGAAACTCAGGCATATTTTCAAAGCAAACCCATAGCAGAACAATATGATTCTCTCTGTTCTTGTGCGTTTCAGGAGCCCATTTTAAAATTCTCATTAGCTTCCCGTCAACCTTCCAGATTGGTTTCGACCAAAACTTAGTAACATCCTCCAGAAGGCTAAACTCCACAAGAATTTGTCGAGAATCAGTCGTTACATAAGAGTAAGCCCCTTTGAACCTAAAAGATTCCAAGAAAGATTGAAAAGCAACTCTCTTCGGGATTCCTTGGTTGAACTTGGCTATCAACGTAGCTTTTGATTGCTTTAAAAGGATATCATGTGTATCTTTGTCGAACTGAATGACATTGTGATCTTTAGTGATCTTTATGAACTCTGGCTTAGCAATAGAACGAGGACAGGGCTCAATATTTCTGCGTAAGATTTTGTGACCTTAACCTGATCCTTACCAGCATCTTGATGAAGAGAAGGGAACTCTTCGGCATTGAGTACATTAGACGTCATGGAAAACCAGAGACCAAAATCAACAGAGACGAAATCCGGCAACGAAAGATACTCTGTTTCAAAGGAAGAAAACAGAGACCAAGAAAGAGCACCGAACAAAATCAATAGAAACCCCAAACTAGAACTCTGAAGAACAGAGAAAAGAGAGAGAATCAAGGGGAAACGCAGGGGCCGGAGGCCGGAAAAGAGTCCGGCGACGAAAATAGAGACGAGGTTCTTGGAGCCCTCTCCTCCGAGTTATTGTCCTAGTATTTCTATATTTTTTCTTTTTTGAATTACTCATCGTTTGTTTGTTTTTTTTTGTTTTTTTTCTTCTTCTCTATGATGGTATCTTTCTTGTACAATAGGATTGTTTTTTTTCCTAATTTTATATCTAATGCTATTGGTATATGAAAAGCATACGTTTACAAAACATTAATTACTTCTCAATTAACTTTCGAAATAAAAATAGAAAATGTTCGTTTATGGAAAATCAACCATTGGTGCGCGACATTTATTTCAAAATTTTCAAAAAGAATGGAAAACGAAATAGTTAAATGATTTTTGACCAAGATATGCTTATATTCAATATGTCATTTGTACGAGGATGACGTCTTCTCCAAGAAACCAACCAAAGGTTGAAGACTGAAATTATCTTGATTTCTTCTGAGTCCAATTGTGATTTCATCCTTTTAAATCCTTTGAAATCATCTTCTTATTCATCTAGAACTATTCTTCCCATTCTTAACCATATCAAGCTATCTGTTTTTTGGCATTTGTGGACTCAAGAAATGGCAGCAAACAAAACGTATCCGGAGGCTGCTTCAAGAACTCCTAGATGACTACTATCAAACCCGAATCGATAAGATACAAAGCTGATCATATCGACCTGCAATTCAATTATTCAATCATTGAAAACCTTCAACAAAACTCCACCTATACCCTGGTTGGAAAATTCTCCAAAGGCCTGCCCAATAAACATGTACTTGATAGGTTCTTTGAAGAGAGAAAATTCGAAGGAGATTTCTCATATGTCAGTTGGGACTCACACCATCTTTTCTTGGAATTCTCTCTCAAAGATGACATCAGTAGAATATGGAGTCGCTGTTCTTGGACAGTAGGTCAATACCAAATGTGGATCTTGAACTGGCTGTCCTCTTTTACGCCAAAAAAGGAGTGCCCCATTGTACCTGTCTGGGTTAAGATAGCAAACTTGCCATAAAATATGTATAACGAAGATATTGTACATACGATTGCTTCTTCTTTGGGAAATCATCTAAAATCATGGATTCCACCAAGAAACAAGGCATTATACAATTCTTTTTTTGCTTGGACTGAAGTTGGCGTTTCTAAAAAGTTACAGCATAACCTATGGATATGAATTGGTGAGAACTATGGATCATGGGTTCATCTCAGTTATAAGAGTGTCCGTGACTACTGTGATCTATGTTTTCACGTTGGTCATGGAAAATCTTCATGTAAAAAGAATGATCAACTAACACAGAAATGAAGTCACATTGAAAAAGAACCATCAGAAAACTTAAATAAGAACCATGTTTCTGACAAAACTCCCAAAGAAGCTACTACAAATGATCAAGTATCTAAGTTACCGGGTCAAGAAACTTCAGGGAAAAACTCTGATATTTTTCCTGAAAGAACAAATCTTAGTGATCAACAAGGGGATACATTTCCATAATCAGACAATGGCAACATTGTTACTAAGGAAACCCATGACAACAATGTCAATGAGAAAATGGCCACACCTGATCTCACAAATGAAATAGAGGAAGCAATCAAGTCTCTTGATGCAGAAGACTTCAATGAGGAAATAAATGATAGTTTATCATCTGGATACATCACACAAAAAAGAATCAACACTAGGAGCCTTCTATCTACACCAACATTCTGCAACAAAGAAACAAATTTAAGCTTCCAAAATATTCTTAACAAAAAGATTAATATGGAAAAAGATAAAAAGTCCCTCAAAATCTAATCTTTTCCTTGCAAAGAGACAAGAAGATCTGCAAGAATAAACCCAAAGAATGATTAAGGCATTGTGCTGGAACGTTCGTAGAGTGGGAAATAAAAGCACTACTAGAAGACTTAAGTCCATCATTAAAAAGGAAGGAATCTCTTTACCTTGCATCCAGGAACCCATGATTGACAGCAACAAGATTGAATCCTTGTCACTAAAGCTAAGTTTTTCAAATTCTTTTGCAAATTCATCAAACAAAATATAGCTTTTCTGGTCAGCTGAATACAATATAGACATTGTTTTAGATGATGCTCAATGTACTCATATGCATATAAATCATATAATTTTAGATAAAAAAATTCTCCATTTCATGTATATATGCTAAATGCCAAAGGTTGAATAGGCTGTATCTCTGGGACATTTTAAGGAAAATATCTAAATCAGTTGGGGAATGAATGTTAATGGGTGATTTTAACACTATTACTGCTCCCTTTGAGCAAGATGGTTGTGTAAACTACTGTAATTAAAGTTCAACTGATTTTAATGATGCAATCAAGGACTGCTTTCTTGAAGATGCAGGTTTTGCAGGGACTCAATACACATGGACAAACAAGACTAGATGGAAACAGTTGGACAGAATCATGATAAACCAGGCTTGGGCTAAATACTTTGTAAAGACTAAGGTGTTTCATATTCCAAGAACGTGTTCCGATCATACTCCAATACTCATCTCTATTACCAAAGAAAAGAACAATGTTATAAGAAGTTTCAGATTTCAAAATGCATGGACTCTTCATGCGGAATTTCAAAATGCTGTTGAGACAAGTTGGAATGAACATATGCAGGGATTTTCTCTCTTCATATTTTGGAACAAGCTGAAAATATTATAAATAGCTCTGAAAAGTTGGAACAAAAACAGCTTTAAAAACATCTTTGATAAAGTGCAGCAAATGGAGGAAACTGTTACCATTCAAGAACAAAACTTTCTCAACTCTAATAGCCTTGAAGACAAAGTAGCAATGGAAAAAAAGCCGAACATCTTCTTGCTCTTACTATTGAAGAGGAGTTTTGGAAACAAAAATGTTACTCAAGCTGGCTTAAAGATGGAGATCGAAACACAAAGCTATACCAACATTTTGTCAAAAAGAAGAGAAGGAAAGCAAACATCTCAGGCATAAAGATGGAGATCGAAACACAAAGCTACACCAAAATTTTGCCAAAAAGAAGAGAAGGAAAGCAAATATCTCAGGCATAATGATGGGAAACATATGGATCACAGAAAGTGAAGCTATCAAGGAATCCGCAGTGAATCACTTCAAGAACATTTTGTCTTCCCTTTCATTGTTTAATCCTAATATACAAGCTGAATGCATGAATCATGAAATACTAAACTCTATTCCTAAACTTGTAAATGAATCTGATAATTCCCGTCTTTTAATTGCTCCCACTGAACATGAAATTTGGAGCTCAATTTAGTCTCTAAACTCTGAAGGTGCCCCTGATGTTGACGGATTTAACAGAAAGTTTTTCACTACATGTTGGCAAACCATAAAGACAGATCTATGTAAAGCCATAGAATCATTCATAAAGGGACAACAACTACCAAAGGGTATTCTGGCTACTGGTGTTTGCCTAATACCAAAAGTTGAAACTCCCCAAAACTGGAACCAATTCAGGCCTATCAGTCTATGCACAAAGTTCAATAAAATCATGTGTAAGCTATTAAACAACATGTTATCTATTCTTTTTCCCAAACTAATCTCTGAATTTCATGTGCATTTATAAAAGGATGCATGATTCATGAAAACATCTATATTACAAAATAATTGATTCATGACATAAAGAGGAAAACAAAGGCTGGCAATATAATTATAAAACTTGATATGTCAAAAGCGGCATTGAACAGTAAATCGTCCCTCGACTATCGCGTTTGATGGCAGATAGTCCCTTGACTTTCAAATGTCCGTTGACAGTCCCTGGACTATCACGTTTGGATAAAGTTAGTCCACCAAATCCTCTAATCCATGAGAGGCTGCCACCTGTCACCATAGTCCCCAGATTTTTGTATCACCACTAGTCTTTTGAGTTTAGGTCAAACCCAAAATATAGAAAATTACAGAAAACTAAACTCAAGGGACTAGTGGTGATACAAAAATCTGGGGACTATGGTGACACGTGGCAGCCTCTCATGGATCAGAGGATCTAGTGGACTAACTTTATCCAAACGCGATAGTCCAGGGACTGTCAACGGACATTTGAAAGTCAAGGGACTATTTGCCACCAAACATGATAGTCGAGGGACGATGTACTGTTCAAAGCCTGTCAAAAGCATTCGATAACTTATCTCACTACTTCATTCTAAGAGTCTTGGAATGTTATGGCTTTAATAGAAGCTTTAGATCACTTATATCAAACATTATACAACATGTCAGTGTTTCAATTTTCATCAATGGAGAAATAGAAAGATTCTTTAAGATGAGAAAAAGAATCAGACAAGGGGACCCTTTGTCCCCTAGTCTATTTATCCTTGCCAAAGATGTACTTCTAAGAGACTTAAAAGAGCTTTTCCAAATGAATAAGTCTCTACGTTACTCATCTAGAAGTAGCTTAGTCATCCCAATCTTATCTTTTGCAGATGACCTTCTAATTTTTTCAGATGGTTCTTCTACTTCTTTGGAATGCATTAGCTATTTTTTTACAGGTTTACCAAAGAGTATCTAGTCAATCTTTAAACAAGGACAAGGCTATCATAATCACAGCAGAAGCTATGTCCCAAGATAGAAGAAATGCATTGACTATCCAAACAAACTTTAACACCAACAACTTACCTTTGGTGTGACCCTCAGTCCTCATAACAAAGGATCAAACTATATCCCTCTGATAGAAAAGATCAAAACAAGGATTGAAAGTTGGAATGACAAAGCTTTATCATTCGGGGGAAGACTAACCTTGATACACTCAGTTCTCATGCCCATCCCGATGTACTGGATTCAGAGCTGTTGGCTCCCAAGTTCAGTCATATCAAGCATAGAAAGATTATTTAACATATTTCTTTGGGGAACATCAAATGAAACATTGAAGATCCACTGGGCTCCCAAAGAAACAAGTCTAAAATCAATGGTGATTCCTTCTCATCAAATGCCACCATAAACTACATGACATCGATGCTATCAGCACTAGACTAGTCAAACCGTCTACAAAAGAAATACTAGAAATTCTGTGAAGATGCTACTCCATATCTAGGATGTACAAACCTCTTCGATATCAAACACAAAGCTACTCACCTTAAATGGCAACCACATGCTCCGGGAAGAGTAAAACTGAACTCAGACGCCTGCTTCTTAGACTCAGGAGAATCAAGTGGAGGAATAGTCATCAGAGACTGCAATGGTTCACTTCACAGTGGCTATGGAAACACATATGGAAAGCTATCACCATTAAAAGCTGAAGCTAAAGCTATACAGGACGGTCTCCTAATCTGCAAAATTCTGGGTTTAAGGGAAGTAGACGTAGAATCAGACTGTAGCACTCTCATCTCTCTCATTTCTTCTAGAAATTCCACAAAGTTATTGGAATCAGTAGACAAAATAAGAATGTTTTTGACTGGCAAAATGACAATAAACTTCATCTTTAGGGAACAAAATGCAGCAGCTGATTGGCTTGCTCGTTGGACCCTAAAGTGTAAAATGAAGTCTGATTACAAGAACTTTATTCCTCATCCTTGTCTAAAAGCAATCCTTAATCTAGAACAGTCTGGTACTTGATACATTAGGATTGCCGAACTTTCACTTTTCCTTTTGTAGAGCAAGAAGAAACAAGAAGAACAAAGTAAAATTGATGGGAAAATTCTGAAGAAAGAAAGATGAAAGTTGATAGGATGAAGATACAGAATTGGAGAACGAAGAATCGAAGAAGGCAGAAGATAAATTTCGGAGGAGAAAGAAATTTCGCGGCTTTCTCAAACTTCAAATATTTTACGAGGGAAAATAAATTGTCCCCCTAGACTTTAATTTTTTCTATAATTGAACCCACAAAGTTTGTAGAACTTCAATTTTTACCCTTCAATAAAAGTCTTATTAGCCTAAAAAAAGAAAAAAAAACGTTCGTTTAATAATGAACTTTTTAAATAGAGTAATTTATAAAAATAAATATTTAAAAGAACAGGTTAATAACGGAAAATTATTCACCTAAAATTAATAAAAATCATATAATATTTGATTTTTTTAATATGCATATATTACATCTTTTTATAGAATTTTTTAGCTTCATATTTTTCTCATTCAACTTTTTAATTTTCTTTTTAATATAAGAACATAATATCTTCAATTTAAAAAATTGTTTATTATACTATTATAATATTTTATGATGGTTAGTCGATTCTCTATTTTCTTTTAGATGTTTATTTTATTTGTTTTTATCTATTCTGATTTTGTTTTTGGTATTTTTTATAATCAGATAACTGTGATTTATTTTAATTTCTTTTTTCTATTTTTGAAATTAGAATTTATATGTTTTAAAAAAATACTTTAAATAGAAAATAAGTTGTAAATTTGATTTGTCTAAATAACGTATTTTCTATTTGAAAAAATATGTAATTGCAGATATATTTTTTTTTTGCAAATTTTAACTTAATTGATTTGAAAAATAGTTTATATTTGATATGTTTATAACGGATGTTTAGCTTGTAGTAATACACACCTTTTGTACATCTTTTTTTACAAAAATGGTTAGGATATTTCGGATACAGATCTGTCTATATCCGAATCCGAATCTGAAATCCAAAATCATTATCCGAATTCGAATCCGATTTTTTTTTAAATAATAATATATGATCCGAATATTATCCGAATACGGATAATATCCGTAGTCGAATATCTGACTTTTTACTAAATTTTTAACTAATTACACTATTGAAAAATAGTTTATATTTGATATGTTTATAACGGATGTTTAGCTTGATAACAACTCTTTTTCCAATTTTAGATGTGGGATAAGATACATTTTTTAATGAAGCAACACTTCATATTTATGGCCAACTTTGTTAGCAGTTGGGATAATGATAACTAAAAGATATGCTTAAATATTTAAAATTATATATATTTATTTATATAATTTAGGATATCGATTATTTCAAATACTATGACTATATCCATATCAATTATTTTTGACTTGATAGTAAAACATAAATTGATTGACTTGTTAATTTTGACTTAATTGACTTTTAAAAACTTAATTGATTTGCAAAATCTACAATTAATTTAATTAGAAAAACTAGACTTGATTGATTTGGAAAAGTACTTGACTTGGAAAAAACTAGGCTTAATAAATTTTTCAAATAGTGAAAAATTTATGAGTTTGAAGAAAGAAAGCTCCAAGAAATGGGTTATTAAGCCTCGTGAGTATTATTTATGGTTTGGAGAGTAAAATCGAGAGAGAAAGTCAAGAAGTGAAAGTAGTTACATAAATGGTCTAATTGTACATTAGTCCCTCATCTATTCATAAAGCTCTAAATCTCTCCTATAACTATACAATTTATCATACAAAGTTTTATTTATTTACATTTTGATCCCCCAACGTTCTATTTCCTTATCAATAGCCCCCTTAGTTATTATGAAAGTCAATGAAAGAGAACTAATTAGCTTCAGAAATCTTTACAGGTAGAGAAAAATCCCTATATGTGGGATCCGAACTGCTTTAATGTTATTGTTTCCATATTTCTGACTCAATGCCTCAATTTTTTTCATAATCGAAGCATTTCTTGCCAACGGTCGTAATCGTTCAAAGCAGAGATCAAATTGGTGATAATGCCTTAGGCATTAGGTCTGCCACTAGGCAGATGATGATGCCATAGGCATTAGGTCTGTCACCAAGCCTATCATATGACAAGTGTTAAATCATTCTTTACGCAAACATTTGAAATTCTGTCTAATTTCTTTCTCCACCTCTTCCATTTTCCTCTCCCTCAACTTCTCTTATAAACACACTTCTATGCGTCACTTTTCTTCACAATATGTTTTAGAGAGAGAGAGAGAGTTCAGTTGCTACCTTCATATGAATCTTCAACCCTTAAGCTACCTTCACCGGAAAACACTTATTTCCTCCTGTTTTTCCAGTGTGTTTATGAGAAAACATCCAAAACTCAAAAAGCCAAAAGCAATAAAACCCAGAAATTCATCTTCTCCAGATAAACCAAAATCTCAATTCGTATAATACGACTACTTCTGAATAAGCGAAAGGGCAAATGAATACATAACAGTTGGACTGATAAGAAATACTCTTCGTAGTTAGTCCACAGAGACAATATACTACGGTAACTTTGATCCTAACAAAACTCCTCTTTCCTTTTCAAATTCTTCTCTTGCAAAAGAGAGCCAGTCATCCAAAACGCAAACACCGAAGACACCTCGAATTTCACCCCCTCTGAATAGATTATCGCAACGAATTCTTTTTGCAACCTCAAATCCTCGAATCAATTGCAAGGTAACCCAAACTAAACCATCTTCAGGAAGATCATAGGAAAATCCTTCTTCGGTTAATTCTAAGCCCCTCGTCCACTACGCAAGGAAACCTTTTTAGCTCATACAAAAACTCAACTTCTTCAAACCCTAAAATAAACCTTGATAGCCATGGGTGACGATGCTGATTTCGCCTCGAATCCATCAACTTTTTCTCTTTCCTTGAGGGATATTGTTGAGAAAACAACAAAGTCTCAAAAAAATCCCTCAAGCAACCTACATCGACTTGTGTAGGAGGGATCCGAGGAGGAAATGTATTCAGAAGCCACACAATCGAATATCAAACCTGATACAGATGAAGATGCTTTGAAGAAAACAAAAAATGCAACAATGAAAGATGTTTCAAAAGCAAAAGCACATAGGATAAGAAAAAAAGATCTTCTGTGAAACTTTCCCACGAGATAGTCACATCAGTCAGCGAAAACCTAGAGCCTCTCGTTGCACAATATATCTTAGCGTTAAATAATATTGCTTACATATTTTACCACGAGAGACAATCATATGAACTCAAAAAACAATAGGGAATGGGGGACAACATTATACTTCGTCTAACCAAAGAAGGAGGAACCCATTTGGACTGCAAAAATGGTGAACTGGTGGTCTACCGAGAAATAAAAAATTTGGGTCTTTGGTTTCTATTGGACCCTATGATCGTAGAATAATTCGAGATTCCAGATATGTGCCTAACTTAGGTGACACCCAACCAGTGGTTCACTTTGCTCTCTGTGATTATGGCTTCTTGATTGGCCAAAATGTTCCTCTGTATTGAGTACTTTATCTCCCTGACTAAAAAGTCGAAGGGTCTGATACTTCTATTTTATTATCTAACATTGGATGATGACCTGAAGATCATCGATGATTTGTTGGAGACATATAAATTTTGTCTTCATCTCAGGAGTTTGGAAAAATCGTAAAGAGATTTCTGAAGCCAACTCATCGAAGTTGAACCTTATTTGGAGGACTAACAGTAAGTCTTTTTATTTTATTATTTGAATCGTATCTTATTTCTCATCAAGTCTTTTGCTGTATCTAAAAATTTCGGAGCGTTACAAACTTCGTCGAAAAGATGTCAATGGCATTTTTATTAAGCTTGCAGCATGGGCTGAAAAAGAATGAGGCAATGCATTTCACAGAGCCTTTCAACCTATCAAATTTCTCAACAGCCACCTGTGGAGATGGAGCATATGGCAAAGGAAAGGTTAGAGCATATGGCAAATGAGATGGTTCGCTATAAGAAAATTAATGTTACTAAAAAATGAATGAGGGAAATCTTTTTTTGACCTCGTGGAAAATAAATTTCATGGATTTCAACTGGCCATATCTAAATTTATCAAAGGGCTCATCTATCTCAAGAAACACCTCAGATCTGTGCATCGAAAAGAAACGGAAGAGCTCAATACTTCTCATCAAAATGAGACAGAACAACTCAAATCTAAGCACTTTCAAAAATTGGCTACAGAGCAAAACAAATATGCTGATCTTCAACTTTCACTCAACAAGATTAAGGATGAGAAGAAAAAAATAAAAGAGGATATGAATGCTCTCAAAACTCAATTCAACGAAGAGAAAAGTCTTGTTGTCGCTGCTGATGAGTTCAGATATTAAGATTGTTATCTTAGGAAAATGTTATATGAAAGTTCTAGAGAGAGAAATAGATATTTTAGAGAGATAAAGTCTAAGTGCAAATGAGTAAAATAGAAATGTGTTCAACCCTTTTATTAGGTTAGCCTTGCCCTTTATATAGAGGTGCCAAGACTTAGCCTTAAACTGAAATCGGTTACAAAAGAGGGTAAATTACCCTTAGTCCTTAATAACATTATATAGTTATAGTTGTTCTTTTAAACTTACATTATTCACATTTTAGTCCTTAAATTTATACTTTCATATCAACTGTTGCTGAGAATGAATGTGGGAAGGTCATGTTAGCAGCCATAAAAAAATGTCAAAGAAGAAAGATCTATAAATTTTCTTCGCGAAATTCATGCCACATTTCCTAAGGTTGACCTCTCCAACTTCTGGGAGCAGATTCCTATTCAACGTCACCCCATTAGCGCTTTTGATCCTGTTTCTAGCTCCTCATTTGAAGACACGAAATCAAAAGAAAAAGCTTCTGAACAAGGAAAATCTTCTGAAGAAAGCTTTGAGGACAAATAGGGTTGTTATCTCTTTTTTTTGTGTCTGTCATTCAATTGTTGTGGAATGACTTGTTTTTAATAGATGCCTTTTTACTTGCCATTTAAAAACGTATTTTGTTATCATTGAATTAAATTGAATGCAGAGAAGCTTTGTTTGTCCTATATTTTTATTAATGTTTTTTAAACTTACAAGTCATGTTTACCTTGAAATATAACTTATATCATAACTAAATATATAATTTTCTAAGTGAGAATACTTTAACTTCATTGGTGTGTTTCAAGAATGTTAACACCTTAAATAAAAATGGAGCACTTATAAAATGTGATACTTCGAATAATGTCATGCGTTTAGAGAACGAAACACTTCGAATATTATAGTGCGTTTAGAGAACGTAACACTTCGAATATTATAGTGCATTTAGAGAATGTAACACTTAGAATATTATAGTGCGTTTAGAGAATGCAGCACTTCAAATATGGTTGTCTATTCGAAAAGTGTATTCAACACCTCAGAATAATTACTCTTGGTCAAATTCAAAGATAATCAGTCTTTGACTAGTTACCAAAATAATTTAAACAAGCATACATAAACAACTATTTGGCCAAAAAATATTTTTCTGGATAGCTTCGAATATTTACATAGCACCTCATTAAAACCTCCCTGGGCCAACAGGGTAGGAAAGAGTGTGCCAATTATTAAAAAAAGAAAAATTTCAATAGATAATAGCTCCCAATATAATTTTAGATGTTGTATACACCAAGGATGCTGAAGTGTCCTCCCCTTCTCGTCACAAAGGCGATAAGAACATGGCTTTATTTTTTATAACCATTTAAGGACCCTCCCAATTTGGGACCATCTTACCGAAGCTTTTTTAATTAGTATGAAGGATTACCTTCCTTAGAAGTTTATCACCCACCTTGAAATCCCTTATTCTTACCTTCAAATTATATCTACTCCTCGTAAGATTCTGATAATGAATCATGTTCAAGAGAGCTATAACTCGTTTTTTCTCAGTCAAATCCAAATCTACTTTTTTTTGCTTCGTCATTCAGGTCTTCAGAATATTGAGCTACTCTAAAAAAAGGAAATGTAGATTCTGCAGAACTAACAACATCCATCCCATATGCTAAGACAAAATGAGTTTCTTTAGTAGCTTCCCTAAGATTTGTTCGATAAGTCCATAACACCTCTTGCAAATAATGTGGCCATTTCCATGCAGCTCTTGTCAAATTATTCTTTAAACCTTCCAAAATAGATATATTTGTCACTTCTACTTGACCAATTTCTTGGAGATAAAAAAGTGTGGAAAAACATTGTTGTACCCCCCTCGAAACACAAAAAGAAACCATTTATTTCTTATTAAATTGAGGACTGTTATCCGTGGTAATTTTTAGAGGTACCCCAAGGCGACAAAAAAACTTGTTTACTATAAACTTAATTACATCATTCGCATTTATCTCGGATAATTGTTCAGCTTCTGCCCACTTCGTAAAATAATCCACTACCACAATAATCATTTGACGTCCTACATTAGCCATTGGAAAATGGTCCTACTAAGTCTATTCCCCAACTGACAAAAGGGATGGCTTCGATAATGGACATAAGTAGAACTGCGGGTTTACTAATACAGTTTGCAAACCGTTGACAAGTATCACAACTTCGAATTGAACTCTTAGCGTCGCTCATAATCGAACGACAATAATTCCCTGCCAAAAAAATTCGATGTGTCAATACCTTGAACCTGCAATGTGCTGAAACCTCTCCATTATATAGCTCTGATAAAATTTCATGAGATTCTTGTTTGCTCAAGAATCACAATAATGTCCTAATCAACGTTTTTTTGTATAAAACCCCATCGAAATCCATATAGCCATATGCTTTAAATTTCAGCTTCTTTGCCAGTTGCATATTTTGAGGCAACGTTCATTTTAACAAAAAAAGCTAGAATATCAGTTCTCCAATCACCTCGGGTTACATCTGGAGTGATACAAATTTATTCTGCATATTTTCACTATTCTGAATGAGTTAAAATCGAAGGACTCTCCTGCAATAAAATCCAAGGGTATCATTAGGTGTATGCCACAGTTTTCAAAGAATCATCAACTATATTGTCTCCTCAGCTAATATGCTCTACAGTAACATGATCGAACATAATAGTCAAATTTCAAATTTTGCGAAGATATAAAATTAAATTATTCTTTTTGGATTCAGAAATTCCAGCCACTTGATTTTCTACTAACTCAGAATCTGTTTCTAACCCAACTGAGGTTGGCCCATAGATGCTCACAAGCCTTAAACCAGCCAACGCAGCTTCATATACAGCTTCATTATTTGATGCATGAAAACCAAATTTGATAGATTGAAATATTGTTTCACCAGATGGAGCAATCAGTTGAACTCCAGCACTACATCCTAAAATACTAAAACCCTCATCAATTCAAACTATCCATGTCGAACTCCTTGGCAAGACGTTCTTGTTCACTTCTTCATATGATCTGGTTGAATGGAATTCAACAAGAAAATCTGCCAAGAGTTGAGTCTTGATAACCGTCCGAGGTGAGAAGATGATATAAAAAATCTCACAACTCAACTAATTATTTGGTCATTCTCCCAGAATTATCAGGGCATTGTAAAACATTTTTCAATATGAATGAAGTTCGAACCTCAATAGTGTGTGCTTGAAAATAAGGGCACATTTTTTTAGTAGCCACTATTAAAGCTAAAGCTAATTTTTCAAGCTTCAGGTACATTTTACCGCTGCTACCAGACTTTTACTGACATAATACATCAGGTTCAAAATTCATGAATCTTCACTTATCAACACAACATTTACCGCACAATCCGATACTGCAATATACAAGAGAGTTGTTCTCAAATTTGAGGCTTGAACAATATTTTTGGTAATGACAATAATTATTTAATGCTTGAAAATGTTGCTTCACATTTTGAGGTCCACTCAAACACTTTTGGTCTTCCCAATACTTGGAAGAAAGGGAAACACTTATCAGAAAATCTAGAAATGAATCTGTTAGGAGCAGCTAACCTCTTTGTTAAAATTTCCACTTCGAATGGAACTGCTATCACGTCTTCTATTTTCCAAGTGAAAACATCCAAATTCTAAAACAAAAATTGTAATAGCTGCTGTCCTAAAACTAGGGTCAGTAAGGTTCCCATTCGAAGTATTTTCCATTAGAAAAAGCACATTTCTCTATATTTTCAATTACTGTTAAAGAACTTGGGGTTTAAATTTCTCTATATCATCACTCTTGACCCTCGAATCCGAAGAGTTGTGGTATAACATTCTCTAGCAACCTTTAGATCACTTTAGACGACCTCCACTTGATCTCTGGTGACATACTTAAAGCACTGGTGGACCGTTGACAAAATTCCATACATCCTCGATAGCCAAGACCTTCCAAAAATGGCACTGTAACTTGTTAGACAATCCATAACCATGAACAAAAACCTGAAGCTTCTTTCTGAAAGGTCCCTTTCCCAAATTCACCTCTCCCTCGAATTCATTAATTACTTGTGTCGTTACTCCTGTAAAACCAATTATTGTACGCTCTGATTTGAAAATCCGATGAGGATTACACATTCTATCATAAGTTGTCTTGAAAATAACATTTGTAGAGCTCCATGTATCTATCAATACACGTCAGATTTCAACTCCATCTATCTATACTCCAATAACTACTACATCTTCAAGAGAACATGTAGTATCTCTCCTATCATCTTCATAAAAATAAATAAAGGGAAAATCTCTCTTACCATACAGATGAGTGGATATCCCCCTTTCTATCTGAGTCGGTAAGCTTACTACATGGCTTTTTCTAGAACTTCCAGTATTGCCAATCATTGTATATACTTCGAAAATTGACAATGACTCAAAGTACTCACAAAGAATTTGAACATGGCTTGGTTTCACTGGCTCGTCTATTGCCATAAAAATCAATCGATATGGATCTACATCTAAATATTTCGCTGCAACATCGAAATCATCAACCTTTGAATCCAGAATCGCCAATTGTTTTGCCTGTGTCTTTGGATTTGTTGCCTGTGAAGTCGATGCAACAAGGACCTTTGACACATTGCTCTGTCCTTTTACATAAGACAACAACTTTACATTCTTAATCAATGTTTGTACCTTATTTTTAACGCAATAAAGTATAAAGTATCATGTACGATGTCATTATGATACTTATAAAACCTGTTATTTTGCTCATCCCTTGGTCTATTTATCAGGTCAAACTTCTTGAAATTTACATACCTCTTTGCCATTTCATAGATTGTAGCTACATTTTCAGTTGGATTGATATAATACTCATTCCTTATCCACTGATTGGCCCTCAGTCTATGAAACATGTACCCTGATGTTTGATTTGAATATCCTCCAGTTTGAAGAGGTAAATTATTGTTGTTTCTCGGACATGCTAGTCGGGCTGAATTCAAAGATTGTCCTTGATTGTTTGGCACATGTCATGACTTCTTTTGACTAGTTCCAACTACTCCTCGAACTCTAGTCGACTCCTCTACCTTAATTTGGTCCTCCACCTGGGCCATTAGTGCTCCAAAAGTCAAAGCTCTTCTCTTTGTTGTTTCATTTGCTAGATCTTTTGGTAACAATCCTTGTCGAAATGCTGCCATTGCTACAATCTTCTCACAATTATCTAAACCAAACTTGGTTAACACAAACCTCTTAGTATAGTTCTTTAATGTTTCTCATACTTTTCACTCTTATTTAATGATTCTTGAAGAGTATAATATTTTTCTACTCCTCGAATAATTTATTCGCATGCTTGTTCTTAAATTCTTATATCTTAGCCTCATGAGAAGTCTTGAGCTCCTATAGTTGTTGATCATCCACATAGTAAAGATGACGTTTAAGTTGGATGGTTCCATGGATATATTGTGACATGTCAACTTGGAATATATGAAATTGCTCCTCGATATGTTTGCCAAAACTGTCTCGCATTCTTTTCTCTGCAACATCATCATTTTTATATTGGACCATATTCTTAGCCATATTTTCTAAATGGCTTTGAGAAGAATTTATATATGTGCATAATGTTTTGGCTGCTGCTTCGAGTTTGGCAAAAGGTTGTAGAGCAAGTAAAAACTCTTCGGATGACCCTTGGACATGGATGCACTTTTCATTGTCGTAAGGCATAATAGTAGATGAGGAATCCAAGTGAGAATCTGAAGAAGGAAATATTCCACACAAGAGAAAAGCAAGGACTTGATGGCCAATTTGTCGAAGTTGTTCCTGGATTTCGTAAACCTTTGGATCCATATCCTTTTAGAGAGCTTAAAGTTCTTCTTCATTAGCCGGTTCATCGAAAAAGAATTGGTCATCTTCTTGGTGATGTTTTTCCGTTGTTTCTCTTTGATTATCTTTTACTTCAATTCCTCCTTAAAGAGTGTCTGTTATAATTTTCTCAATTTCGGTTGGAGGAATATCTAAAGCAATTGGTTCAGGGTCTTTTCTACTCCTTTTGATGATGAAGTTTTTACACCTTTCTCTTTCCTTGGGGTAGAAGTCTTCTTTCTTTTTGAAGAAGGTTCAACCTAAAAACCCTCTTTGATTATTGGAAGACTAACTTCATATGCTTTTCTTTTTCTTTTGGTTCCTTTTTTATTTTGCGGCTACGGTTTAGTGGAAGGGCTAGCACCAGATGTACTAGTTTATTTTTTCTTGTTATCTTTTTTTCCGAAAGGTAAGTGGCTATCAGATCTATTACGCACATGAAATATAAATTTTTTATCATGTGCAAGTAGTCTTTTCACAACAACGTTTGGGTTTGGTTGCTCTATTAAATTTTTGGGGATGTTGGCACCCAATGAAATCCTCCACAGATAAGTGTTAATGAAATTGATTGGTTGAAAAGCTGAATGATATACATTGGCCCATTCATTTTTTCCTTAGGTGGCCAGTTGAGCAAAGACATCTTTCGCATCGTTTTGTTGATTTTCGTACCTCCTCAAAATTCCTAAGAACGATGACAATATATATGGGAAAGCATATTTTAGTTATAAAGGATAAAAAGAGATAAAAATGAAAATACTTATTCTTGTTTGTCCAAACACGATTGAGTTTGTAAATGAAGGGCTATTTACAGAAGAGTTTAAAAAGAGAGATAATGGTGTCAGAGAAGTTAAAGAGGTGGAGACC
Source organism: Limnanthes douglasii subsp. nivea (assembly GCA_036936605.1). Taxonomy (NCBI): domain Eukaryota; kingdom Viridiplantae; phylum Streptophyta; class Magnoliopsida; order Brassicales; family Limnanthaceae; genus Limnanthes; species Limnanthes douglasii. The sequence goes on along the minus strand of JAUPFV010000001.1, from coordinate 198,171,726 downwards.
AAACGGTTGTGTGTAGAGGGTTAGTGTGACGTTTATTAACTATCAGACCTAGTGGTAGGTCTAGTATCTAAAGCATCATGATTAATTGCAAGCGTACCACATGAAAATGTTTGAAGCGTTAAGAAAAGCTTAAGCTAATTAAAAAGTGAATGCACACAAAAATTTATTCGAGGATGATAAATATGAAGTTAAATAATTTTGAAGTGATTTACGTTCGAAACAGACTGAACTTAGCAATTGGTATTTTCTGCATATTATTATTTCCGAAGTGATAACTAGTTCTTATTCACTGTCTTTCATAAGAACTAGGGGGACTAATGATAAGGATATAGAATGTTGAGGGTTTAAACGTAATGAATTAGAAGTCTTATGTGATCAATTTTAAAGTGTAATATAAGTTTTAGACTGTTTGTAAAGATGGAGGGCTAAAGTGCAATTAGCCAATTTGTGCAACTAATTATGTTACACTAAGTCTGAACGCCTATAAATAATGGATGATGTTATTAATACAATAGGCGATGCTTTCTTAAGCCGACACTACTTTGTCCCTTTTAGTTTCTCTCTCTAAAAGAAAATTTTTTTTTCTAGCTTTCAAGAACTAAATTCACACATATCAGCTACCATTAAAGATACTTTATTATCCCGCGGACATGAATAATTAGTCGTATACCCACACATACTGAATTGGGGTCTTCAATTCCCGTTGGATCCCATCATCATTCATTATATTGAATTGGTCGAATTGTGTTCAAGCCAGACCAGTCCTAATCTCTAGTTTACCTTACTTTCCTGCAATATGGCTTCTAGGTTATCCAAAATTGAGCTCCCCATGAGCAATTTATAGCAAAGACGACTGCTTCAAAAATATATATTTTCCCTTCTAATTCATTATCTTTGGGACTGATTCAAAAATAGTCGACGACCTCCTTGAAGTGGACAAGACATGGAAACATAAGTTCTTTTCTACTACTGGATGCTTAGAAAATGGGAAGGATATTTTGTCTGACAACCCCCAAAGGTTGTCATTAAAATGGAAGAGCACAAGTAAGTTTAAGTTATTGCCAAATTTATTTTTTAATTAATATCCAGCAAACTCAACTATATAATGTAGAATTCATGAAGAACTTCCAAGATATTCTTCGTGATGCTGATGAAATATTTTCAAAGGTAAGACAATGGGCTACAAAATAATGTTCAAATTAATTCCATTAATGCTTTGATCCACTAAACCCGGTTTAACAAAACTTCTTGAAACTCTCTCTTGAGACAATTATTCTACCAAAGAAGCTAATGAATCCACCTGGCCCAACTGATATTGTAGAGATATTACATGGCCCGGCTACTCGAGTTATTCTCCATGCTATGAATATAACTCCTAGTCACAAAGTAAAACAGAATACCAAAGAGAAACCATCCAAAGGCAAGAGGAAGAAAGCAAAATATAGTCCTTTTATAGACACAGAGGGAAATGTATGTAAAACACAAGGTAGAGAAGAAAGATGAGCACACAAAATATGATGCACTCGGAAACTTATACCATAAAAGTGAAGAATCCAATACCAAAGTTATTGAAGAGCTGAAGGCATTCAAGATCGAAGCTGAAAAAGACAAGGCCTCTTCTGTGACTATTATTGTTAATGAATGTACCAACGATTGTTTCAAGACTTTGAAAAAATGTGGGGTAAGTTTCTTTAATTCTCGATGATCAAGTAGGTTTCTAAAGCTTAACTTGAAAGACTACTGGTATATGGTACCCGAAGATCAACGTCTTGAAAATATTTTTGAAACTACTCTGGCTGAATTCGATGATTCTAAATCCCAAGACTTTGAAAATTAAATTTCTAATTCTTCAAAATATAAAGACACAAAGAATGAAAAATCTTTCGTTAGTAACTCAATTTTTTTCTAAAGATGATAAAGGAAATAAAAAATAAAAAATAAAAAATTAACTTTACAATATTTCAACGTATGCTCTCCTTGTTTTTTGTATCATATATTTTGTTTTTATTTGTGGTATTTTACCTTTTAAATCAGATTTTTAAGAATTATTTGATTTTTACTTAAATTTCACCACCTTATCACCATATAAATTATTATCACGTAAATTTTTAACATATAAAATATTATCTCATTAATGTTCACCATGTAAATTATCACTATGTAATTACCATTGTGTAAATTATCACTTCGTAAATTATCACTTCAGTCTGTCTTGCTTGGTGATTTACATTCGAAACCTGTTGGGACCCAACCTGTTTCTTAACAAAGGTTATGAATTTCTGATTCACAATCAATGTCTGAATTTTCTTGTGTACAATTATACAATCCGGTGGATTATGCCCAATATTATTATTTGACTTACAAATTTTTGTACCTTTATCATCTTTAGTTTTTTTATAGGTGGAGGTTTTCGAAATCGAACATGATTTTGAGCTCTTTCAAAAATTATCACAACACTCTCTGTTAACTCTGCATAATATTATGGTCGAATCCATTGGTTTGACCTTGGTTTTTAGTGTACTAATTTGGTACTTTGTCGTTGATAAGTTGGAGCATATGACTATTGACAAATCAAGGATGTTAATTGAGCATAACTGATCGAGGAGAAACATTATTTGGAGATCTTGGTTGGAGAGAATTCTGCGAGTGATAACCCTGATTATTTAAGGCGATTCCCTGCTGAAGGTACTTTTGTGTGGAATCTGGCACAAATCTCACCTTCTTCGACTGATCAACCTTAATATGTTCTTCAATTTGAGCCATTAAATCTCCAAAAGTAAGCGCCTTTCTCCCTATTATTTCATTAGCTAAGTCATCGAAGATTAATCATTTTCGGTAAGTAGCGCATGCGACTTGCTCATCTCAATAATCCCGACTAGTTTCAGCAAGCACAAAATGCTTTGTGTAATCCTTTAGACTTTCCACTATTATTGATCTACACTTGAATCCCTTGCTATGAAGGGTTCATTAATTGGTTAGTAACCTTGTACTCGAAGTTTGGGTTCTCGAAAATGTTTCGAGACTCACTTTGTTTTTTATACGTATGTTCGCTCCGGTATCATTGGCCCCGACTAGCCCGCCTCTTCAAATAATGTTTACTGTTGGATTCATTCCTTTTCCTATAACCATCAGTTCTTTTTGGTGTTTGAGTATAACCGTCGAAATCTGAAATAGGCGAGTCACTAGATTCCAAATGGACATATCAGTGCTTTTATTTGTATTCCCTCCTTAAAATAGATAGTCATGGTCCATTTGGAATTAAACTTCCTAATAATTTTATTTGCTTCTAAGAATTTAAACTTGGGTCTCATTAGGGACTCCAACTGAATTACTACCCTCAGTCAATCTTTGAACTTCAAATCGGACCCTTTGTGGTAAAATCAAAACATATTGTTCTTTCTAAACTAGGTGGTCGTTTAATTAAGTTATTTGTTCCAATAACTGATTTATTCAATCTTCTAAGGCCAATTGACTTCTTAACTCTTCTAAATGCGGATCCATTCAACAAAGACCTTCAATTACTACTTCTTCCTGTACAAATAGCGCTCGATTTACTTGCAGTTTGGAATCCATATCTCACTCCAATTCATATGCGTATTTTCAATGAATTTTTCTGGTTTTATACCTGATATCTATCTACCAAGCGTACCTTTCACTGTGGTCGTCATTGATCACTCGTAAAATTATTTAGCGTATAGAGTCAATAATTTATCTAAAAGTGTTCTTATTGAGATTAATCAAATTGTTAGAGAGAAAAAGTATAAAAAAAATTCTAGAGAGAGAACCTTTCAAAAGTTAAAGTCAAAAGTAATGATTTTATAATTCCCAAAAAAAGTACACTTCATTATACGAGCGGTAAGTTCCATGGAACAGAGATGTACTACCCGATTGTATACTCCCCCCATGATTTCTTACAAAATACACATTCTTCATAAAAATTACCATCATATTCTGTGTATGAAAATTGATGCACAATATTCTTCCTTACTAAATTTGGTAGTCCCCCATGATTCAGGTAACCAAAATGAAGATACCGAAACGACGCCTTGTTTTTTACGTCGACTCGCAAACATATTTATATATGTTTCTTAAGTTCATTTTGTAAATGTGGTTTCTTCTCATCAAGAAATGAGCAACCAGAGGCCCTTGATTATCGTTTAAGTGTGGTTCTTGGAATTTTAAAAGTATCGAGAAAGATCTTTCTCTCTGAGTTGACTCAAAATTAGAATCTTGGTCTTGAGATCTGAGACATAATAAACCTCATGAATCAACCCTGCTAACCATTATTTTGTAAGAAAGAAATCATACATTTGCCTCTGAGCTCCACCTTTGATGCATCTCCAAACGACACATGGCCATCTTCAATCTTTTGCATCTTAATGAATTAGTACTCGTGATTACACATATGATTTCTTTCCCTCAATTCGAGATACCATAGACTATTATTATTGATATTGTCTTTATCTTGAGTCATCAAGAGAAAACCTAATTATTTTCATTTCCATGGTTAAAATGGTTGTTTCTTCAACATTTTGTTTTACTCGAAAAGTAGAAGATACCCCATTTTACCACAATGATCACATTTGCCTATATAACATTATTTCTCATGGTGACCATACCCGTTACACTTGTAGCACTTGATCTTGTAATAATTTGATCGATAGTCTCTTCCTCGACTGTATTTTATTTTATGTGAATTTGGTTGAGTTAATTGTTCATTCGCCTTATAGTATCCTTCATGACTACTGTGACCATACTTAGGGATTCCACGGCCACAACCTATATACCTTAGAATTTGGTTGAATAAAATACTTTATCATCTTTGATTATCGCTTGGGTTTGAAGTGTTTTCTCTAGTTTTTCCCCATTCCTTTCTTCTTAAGTTATTCATGTGCGTTGAGATAACCATAAAGATCGTCAACTGTTAGTGTGGTAAAGTTTTTTCACTCTTCTTTCGCACACACAAAAATAACAATTAAATATCTCAAAATATTCGCTATAATTTAAATTTATAGTAATTTAAATTATAAAAAAAAATAAAATCTCAAATAAACATGTTGATAATATATTTATTTCAAATTAGACTTCCATTCTCGTTGGTGTTTTAGTTTTAAGATTTATGTAATAGTTGTATCCAATTTTTTGTTGAAGCTTTTCAAATAATGTCAAATATTTGATCAAAGAATGAAAATTAGGGAAATAAGATATTAAATAATATAATCATAAATAATAAATAAAAATTGTAAATAAAATAATAAAAAAGTTAATAGAAAAACTAAAGAATAAATAATAAATAAAAACGATAAAAAATAAATCATTGTGAATTGTGTAAGCGTTGGTGGACCTCAAAAGGAGATAGATTTTTATATTGGATATGAATAACCCGAAAAGATGGCATAATTAAATATGGACAATCGTAATTTTATTTATTTATACTTATTTTATTTTAAATCAAAGAATATTAATCAATAATTTTATTAATAATTTTATTTATTTATATTTTATTATGTTTGATTGATGAAGAAGTGGTTCATGGTTTTTATAATTTTTATAAGAAAAGCTTCCGCGAGCGCGGCAAAATATCAGAGCATTATTATGGCCGTTTATCGTTATGTAAATGTTTTGAAGCTTACCATGATGGTCACATACCAGACTATTATGGATGTAGTGACTTAACAGATAACGTTACATTATCGTGAAAAACTTCACTCCACTTGCAAGCCTTAAACAATATTTGGGCTATGCTTCAAGATATCAGCGAGGCACACAGAGCCACACCTCTAAACATGTCCACTATGATGAATAAGCCTATCAAAAGTGGTAACGATGGAAAATAATCTAAGAAATCGAAGTGACATATGAAAAAAAGACATTGCAGTGTCAAAGGGTCGAACTCCACAACCGCGTACTGATCGATGAGACTATTTTTTATTTTTGGGCCAAAATTTCTAGGCTAGAGGCTGAGGCCAAGGAAACAAAAAAATAATACATAATGAAAATGTGCAGGACTTTGTTAGGGTTCATCAAAGATAAATGGAAATAAGATTCGAGAATAGATGGTTTTAAGCTTCCAGTGATACTTATCAGATCTTAGACTGAGGCCATTATGAGAACATGTCTTAGAGGTTAAATCCCTCTCGCTCATGTCCTTAGAGTTTAAACCGAGATTTATTTACAATTTCAAAGGAAAATAAGGTATGAGGACAGAAATACAAGACCTACTTGTCACGATTCCTAGCCCAAGGGACCCTGCAAGTCAGGACTCCCTGGCCGATAAACCCGCCTCTACCGTTTTCCCTACTACCAGAGTTACTCCTCAAGACCAATAAACCAAGATAACAATACCTACCATCAAGTAGTCGTCTATATTTTTTGTTCATTTATTCGTTTTAAAACTTAAAGTCCACAAATGACCCAGGCACATGTTGTATTTGATTTTATTTCCCCAAAGTTGGAAGTCTTTGAATATGCGACATATATTTTATTATGTTATCTTAATTTTGTAAACCTCTGTAACACGATCCGTTATGAATTATTCTGATACTTTTGTCATGCCGCATAAGGTTTTTTAAGCGGAGTTCAGTTTTATCCAAACCCCCCAGCTCAGAGCTTGAACTCAACCCATCTATCGTCCGAACTATATAACGACAAGCAGAGTTTGATTTTACCCAAATCCCTCGACATCAAAAAAAGGTTCACTTGACAATAAAGTTTTAGTAATTTATGAGATAAGTAATGATATTTTCATCATAAAATATTCCAAAATTCACTAGATGCAAAATGACAAAACACAAACTTCACAAAATAAGAGTTAGTTTACCTTAACCATCCACACACTTTGATTTTGAAGATAGCAAAAAGACAAAAGAGCTAATAATCACTTCTTGTTACTAGGAGAAGCGGGAAAGTTATCTCTGTTAATCAGGTGAACTACCTCGAAAATATGAAGAGTAGATACAACAGCTTCGCAAAGGGAGTCCAAACTAGTGGAGTCACTAATAGAAGTCCTGAAATGGTTATTTTATTAAGATATTCTTTCCACCCGAAATAACTCGTACCACACGACACTCGATGTCTAAATCCACCTCTTAACCTATGGTGATGGCTTACTCCTCGCAAAGGCTTTGGCCAAGATAGTTGTTGGCCAAATTATGTGCAGCCACCATATCATTATACTCCTACTCTGGAGCAGCCTGACGAGCCGCTGATCCTCCTACCCCGACAGATCTCAGTCTCTTCCCTACATTCCCCTGTGATTTTCTATTGTTCCTTATATACTGCAATAAATTTCCTCTATCTATCATATTTTCTATTGCAGAACATACCAATTTTATCCTCTTGAGGCTTGATTATCGAAGGATGAGTCTTAAATAGGACTTGGCCTTTTGCCTCATGATAAATAAGTGCCACATTTTCAGTAAACTCGGCACAATCCTCACGTGTCACCCACATAACCCTTTGATCGTCTTGATCCCTACCTTCCATGGCGGTCCCACCTATCATAAATTGCAGGTACCTCGAGACCTAATCTTAAACCAATCAAAAAATTTCCAGTTCAGTTGTAGGCAAATAAAGGCAGTTCACTAGATAATTGTTGTTGCCCAAGTTCTCAGGTCATTTGACATTTAGTTGGCGTGACAGTTACGGTCAGATTCTAGGGCAAGTTATACTGCTCGGACACTATTTCTGGAGACCAGTAAAGATTCTCGACCTCATCGTACTGAACTCGTGAATCTATCAGTTCCCATAATACACTAAAAGTCCAATTTATTTTACCCCATCAGACAAAGACAAAGGGTTTCCAAGAAGTAGTCATTGCCTCTTCTCGACTATTCTTGGTACATACCATGCGTGCGTGTACTCCTTCAAACGTTCCCTATTATGCTTTTTAAAAAATTATTATATGGTCTTATTGACCCCTAGTTATTTTTCTTTCATCGAACTAATATCTAAATACTGCTTATAACATATTAAAGCTAATGATGGACCTCAGGGCCAACTGAATGAACCAAGTCAATATACTTCCCTCGAGGGTATCGAAAAAGCTCGTCACTACAAAAGATCATCCTCGAGAAAGTTTATCATTATGCCTGCGAAGTGTTTGATATGGAACTTTAGGTCTCCAATCGCATTGTACCTTTCCAACTTACTAACGTCAAAAGTTTGTAGTAACTCAAATGTCATAATATATGGAATCAAATGAAATACTAATATTGTATACCAATGGGTGTGAGGAGCTTCATTGAATTCTTCATCAGGGGCCAAACAAGGGTCTACGTGATATTGTGACCCTACCCAAATAATTGATCTTAAATTGTTGGAGGCAACCCCTTGCCTCGTGATTGCTCGCTGATACTGAACAAGAATCTTCCCATGTGCTTACCACCCTCTGGTAAGGAAATTCGATCGAGGTACTTAAGCTCCTCTCTAAGAACCTTTTTCAGTGCCTCATCACCTCGCCCTAAGATCCATGTCGATCCTTACTCTGTACTCCCTGACGCTTTGGTATCTCATGAGCCACGTGGTTCTCTTGCACCCTTGATTTCTTTGGAAGTTCCTTCACCTGTTAAGAAAAGAAATCTCTTCACCATCACTCATCGATATTGACGAGTATTGATATCTCACCTGGTACTCTCGCCTAGAGGAATTTTGGGCACAAAATGAAAGATAAAGAGGAGTGCGATTGTATGTTTCGTACTTAGATGTTTCCTCAAATAATGACTTAATGTGAATCCTAACTCGCACTCCAGACCATCTAATAATCACGATCGATCCCTTTTAAGGAATGAGCACTTCAACCACAAGAGAGATATCGCATAACGCCTCATTCTCAGCCTGAAGTACTATGATTTAGCCTTAAGAATGGGCATGCGGGGGGGGGGGGAATCAAGTGGGTATAAATGACCTTAAACCTTCTTACAACGAAAGGTAGGTGACCTAGCTACTCTAGGAGTAATCACTCTGTGGCAACACTCTGGAAGCGATATAGAGTCACACAGAGTAGTTTGGTTTCAGAAATTAATTTCTCTTAACATTCTGAAAGTCACTTGAACTATGGTCGTCATTGATGAGTCCAAATTCGACTCAATAAAAGTTATTACATAATAAATATATAAATAAAAAGTTACGGGACAAAGAAATAAAAATAGTTAAAGCTAAGATATAATAATGATTGTTCACCCCTTCTAAAAGGGTAACAAGTTATTTCTTTAATGAGATTCTCTTATAAGGTTTATGCTTAATACACAACTAATAAAACTTAACACCTTTCTTATCAACAATAAAAGTAGCTATTTTATCATTTTTGTTGACTTTTTATTTCACTGCCTTTAAAGTATACCTGGTGATTTTCCTTTTATAATCAATGTGAATATTTTCTAATTATTTATTTAGTGTTAATGCTACACAATATAAAAAATAAAACTGATGCCAAAAATATTGGTTGACAAAATATTAATTATTCGATTTTTAATTAATTTTCTAATATAAATTAAACTTTTGTTAACTACAAAAACTTTTTGATTTATAAATAATCGTTGAATGTGTTAAGAAGATTAAATAGTAATAAATATCCACATGTAAACTATATCATCAATAATTCAGAACTCATTAACTATCAATATTTATTTAGTAAAATTTATTAATAGATATTCTATAGTATTTCATTATTAAATTTTTTATTTTTATACTAAGTTGTTGATATATTCAAATCAAGATATTAAAATAATCTGCCTATGATGATATTTTGACTTAAATTATTTTTTTTACCTTTTTTTTATTGGCTCAAAACTTTATATGAGTTTGCTTAAATATTGAATGATTTGGTTTAATATAATTCTTGTAATATAAGATGATACAAATGTCTAACATCGAAGGCATGAGATGCAATAATAAATGTGTATGAGTGAAATTAGTAGAATAGTGAGGTTAAATATTATTAACTGGATCAACCATGTGGTTTTTGGGTCCACCACCTTTACTATATAAAGCCTTATTTTTTGTGGAAGTATGAGCAATAATTATATTATTTATCACTTTTAGAATTTTCTCTCGCTCTCTCTACCTTTCGTGTTTATGTCTCAAAAACCGGTACCAAAGATATTTGGGTACTGTATCCACCTCTGATATCTCTAGAAGCATCAGAAACAACCATTTAACTCTTCATTCATAAGTATATAAAACGATATTGAATTGATATTATTTTGAATCCACTATATCTATCTCTTATTAAAGCAAAAATCCTGCAAAATGTGAATGGAAAAATTGAAAATAAGTCTCTCAAAAGCCATTGACATGTCTACTTTGATAATCACATTCCCTTCTCTCACTTTTATGTTGAGATCATGAGAAAGTTCTTGTGTCAATGATATGTTTTCATGTATGTTCCTTTGTTTCAAAAATCCATCTTGCTCTTCTGATGTGATTTTGGGAAGCAGTGAAAATAAATGTTCATTAAGAATTTTGGATAAAATTCTATTTAACGTCATACAAAGACTAATAGGCCTAAATTTGCCCCATATTTTAGGGGACTCTACATTTGGAATTAAGTAGATAGCTGGAGCGTATATACCTTGTGCAACCTTGTGGTATTGGAAGAAAGCTATAATTGTTACACAAGTTCTTGATATTATTGGCTAGCGGTATTGGTATAAATTTTGCATTGAAGCCATATAATCTGCCCGCATTATTAGGTTTCAAGCCTTTCACATAAATATAATTTTTTTCTTTGGTTGGGAATTTCAAACGTCATTCATTATTTAATCTGTGAATAGTCTGCGTATTATATATTGAAGCTCTTGTAATTCACTTTGTTGAGGTTTTGTTGCTAATAACCTTTTGAAACATTGTTCCGCTGATTTACCAATTTTAATTTGATCGTTAATCTATTAATCTCCCTCGATTATACCATGTGTCTTGTTTTTCTTCTTTCATTTTCTTATATAATTTTAGAATCATGTGGTGTTTATATCCCAATGTATAGCCCAATAAACTATGCTTATTTTTCTCTAGTAAGCCTTCTCTCGAGAAATAAGTTGGAAGTGATTTTCTTGTGCTTTTGAGTGTTTTATTTTATGTTCGATATTGTTACTCTTCTCAAAACAGTTTTCTAGGTGCTACACTTCCTCCTCAGATTGTACTATAACATAAAAAATGTTATCGAATGTATCCAATTTCAGGATTTTAATCAATATTTATTTTTTTCCATAAGGGTAGGTTCGCTGGTCACTTCATTTCTTCCTTCCAACTTTGTTCTACTATATTAAAAAGGTTAGGATACAAAGTCCACATATTTTTGAAATCTAAAAGATGATTTTATCTCGGTTTTGCCAAAGGAAATATTGATTCACTAAGGAGAGTGGTCTGAGTCGTTCTTTGCTAAATATTTGATTGTTATAGTTTCAAAATGGGACATCTAGACGGAGTTGTATAATACTCCCTTCAATCTCTTTCATTTACGGTTATTTGATCAATTGAATCTAGATCAAGTGAACCTCGCGTCCTCTAGATAAAAATCTTGTATGTCATTGTTGAAATCATCCATACTTCTCAGACACATGGTGGAGCAATTGATAATTTGTTATAGCATTAATATCTCCCGTTACAATCCATAATTTGGTTTGATTTGCTACTTCTCTTAATACATCCCATAAATTGAGTTGTCATTTGTACTTAATATAACAACCTCATCATCGTTTTTGTCTCTCATATTCGTTGAGGGAGTATATTTCTCATTATTTCTTGCAAAGCTTTTTTGTGTTGGCATATTTTCTTTTTCTTTATTTGTAACTTCCCAATTGAATTCAATTTCCTACAGTTCTTGATAATATGTCCTGGGGTTTAGATTCCATGTATTAGTGTCGCAATCCTTCTTTTTGCATGTTCCTTTAATTTTCTCCAAATCGCACCGACACATTTCTTATTAATTATTTAGAAACGTTAATTTCTACTGAAGCTTTATATGTGTCAGGTCTAACTTTATTCTTTCTAGCACCCATAATTTTAATGGCTTATCTATAACATTGTGATTGCATAAATATCTTCCTAATCGTACATAAATTCAAGAAGATTGGATAGAGTAACTCATAATGGAGTGATGAGAAATTTAATATTTAGATTGAAAAAAAAAATTTCATTTGAGTATTCTCATGGGAAACTTATCGTAGTATGTAGGTTCATTTTCTATAGGTTTGCACAGTCTTCTAGTTTATAAATTTGAACAATATGTGTCTTGGGTCCATAAGAATAGGCTAAAGTCTATTAGAAATCTCACATTGCTCAAGAATTTTTGTATTGTTGCTAATAATGGTTTTCCAAACGAAAATTTAACAATCAAGGTGAATTTAGATTTCAAGATAAATCAATACTTGTCGTGTGATAAAAATGCTATGGCTAGATGATACCCTTTTTGCTGAATAGGAACTTGTGCTGCATAACTAGCTCTGGCACTTGTATTAATCACCTCAACATATGATGTCATTGTTTGTGTTGTATCTTCTATTCTTTTTTAGTTAGGTTTTTAGTAGACATGATTTGGAGGTTGTATGATAATGTTGGATTTGCGATTCTAGCTCGCAACGATGCAACACTGTAGTCTTTTTTTTTATGTGAATGCATGTATCAGGAATTTGGTTTTATTACACAATGGTGAAAAATTTTCCGTAACATAGAGGAATAGTTTTACGGTAGATGTTTCTTGGAAAATAATGATTGAGGTCTTGATGTAGATTTTGATGTTAGATAAATATTTTATGGGTGGGAAAGTGGTACCACCGTCTGCCATCAAGACATCGACAAGCTACTGATGGTGTGATTCTGAAAAAAAAGAAGAGGGGATAAACGATGTGTTTCTTTTAATTATCTTTTTACTAGTTTCAAACTAAGAAATCTCTTAATTTTTAATATATATATATATATATATATATATATATATATATAAAAGATTTATTAATTTTAAATTTCGCCCACATTTAATTTTTTGAAATTTATTTATCTTAGATCATGATCTCTATCAACTAAAATAAAATATAGTTTTCAGGTACGTAGCTTATATTTCTAATTTTAGGTTTTTAATTTTGTTTGATTTTTTAGTTTTTTTTTAGATTTTTTTGTTAGATCGATTTTGATCTTTTAAGGGTAAGTTTTTTGTTTGGGTCAATTCATATTTGTTGATTTTTGGTTTTCTTGTTTTTAATCGGGTGTTCTTTTGTGTTTACTAATAAGATTTCGAATACATGAGAACATTTAATTTTGATTTGTTAAAGTTACGTAAAAAAAAATCTAATTTCATAATAATTCACAATTTTGTTTTGTAAAAATTTAAGTTAATTATTTGCAAAAATAGTTTATTTTTAATAGTTTTAAAACGAATGTTTAACTTGCAAAAAATAAACATTTTGTTTTTGTGAAATTTGATTTGTAAAATTGCATAAGATTATGTTATTTGGATTAGTGAAAATATATTTGTTTTAAAAAAAATCATGTTATAATTATATTTGTAAATACATCTTTATTTGTGGAAATTAAAAAAAAGATAAGTTTTACAAAGCATTTTAGGCTGTTTATGTTTGTAACTCTAGCTTCATTTGCGAAGAAACTGTAATTGTATTTATAGGAAAAATAAGTATCGATTATTTTACCTAACTTTAGTTTAAAACTATAAAAATATAACTTAATTTACTTGTAAAAACAACAGTTAATTGACTTGTTAAATTTTATTAATGGATTAAAAAACTATTAGATATATCAGCTACCGCATTTGTGCGGTAGCTAAAAAAAACGTTTGCAACCAGAAGATAAGTGACAAATGCGACCTGCAGGAAAACGAATCATGTTATTGGTAACTCTCTTGTAAGTTTGTTACCAAATATCATACCAATTTTTAATGTCGATTTATTGTTAAATTTAATTCTATTGCAACTAATATGAAAATATTATTGCAAATTAATATTAATTCCGCTGTAAACAAATTTAAATTTCGTTACGAATTTGATAAATATCGTTGGACCATCATTGCTAATTTAAATTTCAAACATACTATGAATTTGAAGCAGAAAATCATGTTTATTTCATTATTTTAGTTCAAAGAAGGTTATAGAGTAAGTAAACACTTATAAAATATTTACATGATAATTTTTGTTCTTATAAAAAAATTATGTTTATATTTCTAACACTATAATATTGGGTGTTGTATTTTCAACTCGTTGTGGAAGACATACGGGTGGTTGCGATATAAAAGATAGAACAGGCGGCTGTAAAACACAAGAAAGAAGAAGACAAAATATAGAATTTATAAACCACATCGAAAAATATTAGGTGTTATATTTGCAACTGGTTGTGGAAGATGGCTGCAACTGGTCGTGGAAGACATAATAGGTTAGAGACTAGAATAAAAAAAATCAAATTTGATTCAAAAAGTCTAACAGCAAAATAAAGTATAAGATGCTTTATAGCACTACCGAAAATCCTAATTTCAAATAAGAGAAATTACATAAATATCTAAAAATAAAACAAATATACAAAAATAACGCCTAAATATAAAAACTAGTTTTTGAAAGCTTCGCGGGTTGAATTTGGATATCAAACTTTACGACAAATCACAATCTTAAAATCTAACAGGTTCATCAAAATAATTAATTTTGATGAGTTCAGATTATCCAGTAACAACCCAATGTATTATCAAGACAAGGGCAATTCGGACAATAACATGCCACTGAACTATCCGGACAGGACAAAAGTAAAAACACTTAAACATCTTTTGACTAAGCTATATGCTAATCTGCTTAAAAGATTAATGGGTCCTTAAACTTGACCTGGTTTCATAACTTGACCCGTAAGCCCATGTATCCTTAATGAAGGGTATAAATACGCCAACCACTCTAATTAATGAGGGTAATGAACATTTAATACAACCAGGCTGCTCAATTCTCTGACTAATTTACACACTAAACGCTAAATACTCAAAATACTTCACAAAACACTTTACAAAATTACCCCCAACCTAAAATAGACAAAACCAAATTTGAGTACATGTTTAACCAAATTTCAATACACGAGGGAGAAACTAGTCTATCTGTAGTCTTCGCTACGTCATCCTTCCCCGGTTAGGAATAATTCGACCTCGGATTCCAAATGTTGAACATTGAAAGAACTGCAAAAACAATTGGCGTGTTCACCTCCGATTGTAATTGTCTCTCTTGTCAAGAAGTGGTTTCCCAATTTTGTGTCTTTTTACCATTTCATCAGCATTACCGTGATCAACAGTAACAAGATATATTCCACCCACTAGTTCTATGATAGCTTCATCAATACATTTACTAAGCAGACCAACATCCTTGCGTGTGGTAAAAGTTGATGACTCTCCAGTTCCAAAATGTGCCTGCTGTACCACATCAAGACCCTTGCAGAAAGAAATAATTACTCTTTGTTGAATAGCAGATGATTTCTCAAGTTCTTGCCCCTTATTAAAATAAGAAGATACTTTTTTTGGTGTTACCAAATCCTCTTTGTCTCTAACACTGATTTCACCCTCATCGTCTTATACATCATAAATCGGATCTTCCAATTCCGACCGAGTTTCATCAGAAATATCACCATGGTACTCATCCTCATACTAATCAAAGTGTGGATGGTCGAGTACCGGTGAACTCTTCATGTCACCAGCAACTCCTTCCCTTTTGGATTTTCCAAATTGTAGGTAAAGTTGTAGTCAGATTCTGTAAAAAAAGACTTTCGACTTTGAATTTTCGATTGGAGTTTGAAATCGGGTGGCGGCGATATAAGAGATTGAACAGACGGCTGTAAATCACAAAAAAAAGAATACAATATAAATAAATAAATAAATAAAACCTAATCCTAGGTTAGAGTATAAGAGGCTTTGAGAAAAAACTTAAATTTGATTCAAAAAATCTGACGACAAAATAATGTATATAGCACTACCGAAAACCCTAATTCCAAATAAGATAAATCACATAAATGTCTAAAAATTAAACAAATACATAAAAATAAAGCGTAAATATAAAAACTGGCTTTGGAATGCTTTGCGGATGGAATTTAGGTAACAAACTTTGTGACTAATCACTTATTTAAAATCTGACGGGTTCGTCAAAATCTTCGATTTGGATACCTGCTTGACCAATTTCAGATATCTGAACAAGAAACCAGTCTGTCCGTAGTTTTCACTACATCACATACTAATTTCTAATAGTCTCATTGTTTTTTTTACGTCCAACTGATACACCAAGCTTCATTGGCGTAAATAGACGAAATGAAATTGACAAAAGGTATTGGCCCAATAAAAATCCTCCAAGTGTTAATATTTATCAATTAATCCAAGACATGTATTACATAAATTGTCTCGATTTTAGTCATATATGGAATCTATGTATGATTTTTTTAACCTCAGAAACTGTAAGATAAGAAGACTGAATATTTAAGGAAGTACATAATAAATAGAAAGTATAAGCATGTGCAATGTAGTACAAAAAAAGAGAAAAAAATAGTGAAAATATAATAAATATATCTTGCTTGGAAAGTATGGAGTGGTACATCCTCATCTACCACATACTTTTACAAAAAAGTGAAATGGTACTAAATCATTCAAAAGTATGGAAACCAAATATAAAAAAGGATTTTTGCATACCTATTAAAAAGAAAACATAAATTATACAACTTATCCAAGAAAACACTAACATTACTATAGTTTGAAAATAAATGTTGAAAATACCTATGTTGATAATGATACTATAATTTAAAACAAAAGAGTTAAAATGCATGTACAGTTTTCTCACCAACTAAGTACATCAACATGATATGCAACAATTCACATTATCTATCGTATCATAATTATATAATTAATTAACTTCACCAGATTAGCTAAACCCTTAAGGTTATAATTCAATAGCTATTAACTTCACATTTTTAGGAAACTTTTAAGGTTGATTCATCGTAGATTTAACGTCACAAAAAACTTGATTACACATCAACAACTCATGAAATATAAAACTTTGGTCAAGAATTTAAGCACGATTACCATATCTCATATTATAAATTCTAGAAGGGTGAACTTTTGCATAACCCTGCAAGATTGAAGGACACATTCAAATCCTCAGTGAACATGATATTTTACTTTAAAATTAGATTGCTCTCAAGAAAAGAAAGATGCATGTCTATTTACTGGATTCGTCATAGTGAATAAACATAAACATATAAGAAAATTAAACTTTCAAGGATCTTTAAGATACCTCTTGTTGTTAAGTAGAAATTAAATGATAAATTAAAGACATGTACCAAACATTTAGCTATCTACATATCCATAACTACATATTTGACGAAATGATGTAAGGGACATGTACCAAACATTTAGTTATCAAGCATCTTTAGTTGTTTTAGCTTAATTATGACATATACATTCTTGGTTAAATACATTTACAAAATACTTATTTTTCAATCTATCCATACCTAAATGTTAGCCATGAAGATACAAGGCACATATAAATGCTTCTTTTCAGTTGTTTTAACTTAATTTTGACAGCCAATTTCTAAATTAAATACATGTACCCAACATCTAAATGTCAATATATCCACAACTAAATGTTCGGCATGGAGATGCAATAGATACGCAAATGATTTTGCTTAGTTGTTATAACTTAACTTTGTAAGCTAAATATTAGGTTAAAAACATGTACCAAATATTTAGTTTTTAACCTATCGAGTACTAATTATTGGGTTGTGAGATGAAAGGGTCAGGAAACTGCTTATATTTAGTTGTTTTATCTTAAATTTGAGAGCTAAATGTTAGGTTAAAGGCATGTACCAGAATGTTAGGGTCAGGCATATTTAGTTGTTTTTCAATTATTTCATTGAATTTTTCTATCCGATTTATCAATTTTTTTTTGGGTATAAAATTAGTAAAATATATGAAAAAATAGAATTTACAAGTACTTCGGGGAATTCCCTAAAACTGAAGATATATATTGAGTAGAATTAACATAAAGAAACTACGAAAATTAAAGTTGAACAATCTAGCTGCCAATAATAAGTCTATCTAAGGGTATTCATATATCGAATACCATATAGGATTCTATGCCCAAATACCGAGCAAAGGGACTCGGTGCTCTAGAATATCCTGCCATTTATTTCCTTCCAAATATGGTATATTAGAGCACAAAATGTGACTCTTCTATGGTGCCTAGACCCTGTTTTGCCTGTGTTCTAGGATGCCGCGACATTTATCTAATCTTGTCAGCAAGATAGACTGAGGGTATATTGAGTTTTTGGATAATATAATCCCAAAGTTGGAAGGCATAGCTGCAGGCTGTGAAGACGTGGTCCGGTCATTTTGAATTGAAGCCACAAAGTGCACATGGAGGACTACTAGGGTATCCCCAAACCCAGATCTTATCTTTGTTGGTTAATATTCCCTAGATGGAAAGCCAAGTAATAAAGGAGTGACTAGGGATGTTAAACTTATTCCAAACTAGAGTAGCCCAGTTGGTTGTAGCATCGGGAGACCAGATAGAGTTGTATGTGGTTTGGTTTATTTTGGGCTGGTGGTAGATTGGTAAAGTGTTTAGTAACTATTTTAAAATAATTTTAGGGTGTTTTGTGTTTAGTGTGGAGAGTAGATAGATACTTAAGCTGTCCACTAATATTAAATTTTGATCACCCTTATTAATGAGAGTGGTTGGGGTATTTATACCTTAATTACTGACCCATGGGCTTACCGGATTGGGTCATGAAACTGGGTCGAATTTAATGACCCATTAGTTTTAAGTTGATTAGCAAATAACTTAGTCAATAGTTAATACATTTTTCATGTTCAGATTTTTAGTGGTGTGATATGGTCCGAATTGCCCCTCATCGGATATGTGAATTTTGTTTAAGTATAGTGAGTGAAATATTCGAACTCATTAGTAGCCCTTTTTAAGCCTTGTAAAAGATATTTGGAAGGGCTAAAAAATTCACCAAGCTGGCATCAATATTTTCCGATCTGCTTGTGTCGTTCGAACCGAAAGACTTCTTTAAAAAACGACCTTGTTCGAATTTTATCAGAACTGATTTCCTTTCCCAGAATTCTAAGAGTTTTTTCTTGAATCAAGGGACACGTGTTAATATCTGGTTGGACCTCCGAGCCGTTTTTTCTCCTAGATTGTTTCACCCACGAGGTCTTGAAAGTTACGTAGGTTTCAATTTTTCACACGTTGCACAACCTCTAATCATTGCAAAAATTTTGTTCACGGTTCTCCTTGAAAACTGTTACTTCTCACTGTTATATATATATATATATGTATATATATGTATCTTTCCACTATTTCATTGTCTTCCACACTCAAATCTGTATAGAGAGAAAAACTTAGTTCATTTTCAAATCGTTCTTGAGATATATATGTTCACAACCCGAAACACCTTAGTTAAAGAAGGTTGGTTGAACTTGTCTGAATTAGAAAGAGCAAAGAAAGTAGAGAGAGAAAACCATATTGTTTCTGGTCTTCGTGCTTCTCTAAGTGAGAAGGGTAACTAGTCAAACCACAAAACCGATCAATGGTCACCTTCCTCAAGAAACCCTAGAACTAGAAAACTTCAATTCACAACAAAATTTTCACCTCTCCCTTCTGGCTCTTCAGTGAAAGAGTCTCAACACCCTATTCCTAAATAAAAATCTATCTCAAGTGTTAGAAAACCTTCACCATTTATAGCGATGGGCTCAGATACAAAAAAATCATCAGAAATGATAACTCCTCGTCGGATTACTCACCAAGTAAAAACCCAATCAACACAACAATCTTCAAAACCCTCAGGATCTGAGGTAGCAAAAGTTGTTCCACAGGCCAAACCATCCGGATAATAGTCTTTGCCAGATATCAGGCCCTCAGAAGCAACAGCTGCACAACCATTTGTACAACTTCCGATGAAGGAACTCGAGCAACCCCTTCAAAACCAGTCGAACAACCTTCCACAGTGATGAAAGAGAACATGGAAGATAACATCGAAGAAGCCTCTTTTGAGACCGAGGCGTCAGGTCAGACAGGGGATGCTACCTCAGAAAGGAAAGGTGAAACTAAAGTTGGCATGACTCATCCGGATGGTCTTCCGAAGAGTCTAGAGGGTAAGGTAGGCCCTTGTTTCAAGCATGTTAGTGTTAAGTATCTGCTGGTTTCGTAAAATATTAATTACGTCTATATCCACACTGCTGAGTTGGGTCAAATCCGAACCAAATAGGGGATTCCGGAGTCCATAAAAATGAGGATACCAATCACTCCGGAGACCCCCATGGATTGCAAGTTGAACGAAGTGGTGGTCTATATCGAAGTGCTAAACTGGGGACTTCAGTTCCCTTTAGACCCAGAGATTGTCAAATACTTTCATCTGATCAAACTGTGCCCAGCCAGCTGAGTCCCAATGCCTGGTATACACTCTTAGCTTTTATTATGGTGTCTATGCTATCAAAAAACCCACTCCCTATGGAGCAGTTTGCTGTTGTAGCAAATATGTGCAAAAATCACCAAATCTCTTTCTACCACTACAATATTGAGAATGATTTCAAAGTTGTGGAAAACTTGCTGGAGTCCGAAAATCCTTGGAGGACACAGTTCCTTTTTGTCAGTGGGACTTGAGAGAATGGTAGAAAAATTAAGGCTAACACAAACCCCAGCCTCCTGACCAACAAATGGAAAAGCACTGGTAAATTCTTCTTCTTTTTTATTTCTTAAGTTGCAATTTTTCTTATGTTGACTAACTTATATCTCTCCCTAATTCCGCCGAAGGAGTTCGTAGGCCACTTGGAAGAAGGACAGAAGACTTGTGCAAAACTTAATGCGTGGGCTTCGGAGAATTGGGGGAATGCCTTCCACAATTGCTTCAAGTTGGGAAATTTTGTGAGGTCTCACTTGTGGAACACCACAGGCAGAAGAGACCTTACATGGGAAGAGCTAAACACCCCTCCCCCTGCTAATGTGATCCTAAAGAGGATATAAGCCAGAGACGCCAAGCTGCACCTGCCTGCCAGTGCCAAAGCCCCTAGCAAAATGAAGAACAAGAAAAAGAAGGCTGCAACAAAGTTAGCTCAAACAACTACAAAGGGGGCTGGTTTGGAGAACCAAGGAGGAATCGATGGGGCTTTGCTAAATGCAATAGAGGTTGAAATTGTGAAGGAAGCCGGAGGGTCAAAGAACCCACCAAGGCCTCCTAAGAAAGATAGGAAACGTAAAGCCAACAACGATGAGAAAGCTGCAAAGAAGAAGAAGGTTACTCTGGGGGCAGAGATAATCTTTCGCCAATATAAATTCCACTCCCAATTCCTGTTGATCCTACTCAGCAAGAGAAAATCCCAAAAAACCTTCACTCCAGACAGATCTTTGGTGGAGGACACGACGAAGTGGACCTTTCAGCCTTTTAAGACATCGGTCTGTATTTTAATAACCTTGATAAAGATGATTTTACATGTCCTTACCGTCCCTTCCAGCTCCTCCAACATGGTAACCTATAATGGGAAGTCTTTCTCCATGTCTAGAGAACAAGATACTTTAAGCCATGCTTTCCTCGGTTATATTCGGCCAGTACTTGATCTAGAAAGACAGGTAAAAATCATACTAGTGTTATCAACTCTCTTACCACTGACAGGCAAACCTTGTAAGATAGTCTTTTGAGTGCTCAACAAAGCATAAAGGCGTTGAAGAAGGAAAATGAGTATTTGGCAACCAAGCTGACCGCATCGGAAGCAACCAATACTGAGATCGAAACCAAGTACTCCGGCCTGGAGACTTCTTTCTCACAACACCTCACAGCTTTGAAGGAGCAGTTAAAAACTAAGGACGGTGCTATCCAAACTTTAACCAACGAGAAGATCAAGTTGGGGAGCAATGTTTCGGAGAAGGTTAAGGAGAAAAAGGCCCTGGAACATCAGCAAGAAAAAGCTATCAAAGCAGGCATAGAGGAATACGCCAATGGAATAGTGGATTTCTTAGAGAAAAGAGATGATGGGATCAAATCCGACATGGTGCTGCAGTTCCATGAGACCTTCCCTAAGAGAACCCTTTGTCCCTTATGGAAGTATGTGGAGTATGATGACATCCCATTCATACCTTAGCAGATAGTGACAAGCACATCTATACTAGTGGATTTGATTCCACTGATGACGAAGAAGGAACGGGTGAGAGTTCAAGTGCTGAACTTAAAAGTCCCAAAAACGATGGCGGTGAAGAAAATTCTGAAGGGAACAAGCTCTAAGGTTTTATCATGTATTTTTTTGTTTTTAAAAGATTAAAGTCCTTGGATGGCCAAGGTATTTTTTGAAAGATTAAATTCCTTGGTTGCCCAAGGCATGTTTTGTACTATTGTTCGGTTCAAGTCCGATCAGGTTTAATTTATCCAATTTCTCTTTTGTTTAATAGTTTGTTTTAAATCTTCCATGGCTAATTTTTAAGTAGCCCCTGGAATTTTAGAAGTATTGAATCAAGAGTATTTAATATCTCCAATCGCATATGCTTAATAGTTATGACCAATCACTAAGCTTACCTGATCTACTCAAGAACACTAGAGGCGAGGTGTTGAATAAGTGATTCATACTTAAATTAAATTGAAGTAAAACCACACCAGACTTTGAAGAAGGAAACATGTATTATTAAAAAAATCTGACACCTCATTAAAACCTTCCTACGCCACAAGAGTAGGAAAGAGTATGCCCCCTAATATTTACATTGGTAGTTAGCAAGTAAATATTTACAGAATTCTTTTTATTCTGGATATAACTTGAGATGCTCAACATTCCAAGGATGCTTTAAAGCTTTTTCTTCTTTGTCTTGAAGCCTATATATAAGGGCCTTCCCAGTTCGGAGCCAATTTACCGAACTGCCTCTCCTTAGTATGTAATAGGCATGGGCACATGGGAATAAAACCGAAGAACCGAACCAAAATAACGAATGAGGTTCGGTTCCGGTTCCTTATAAATACCCGTACGGTTCCTTATATTAAATATCCACGATTCTCAGTTCGGTTCGGTTCAGAACCGAGAACCGAATAATACCCATAAAGAACCGAATAAGCAATAGTACCCTTGAATATCCATGGTTCACTGTTCGGTTCCAAATGATTCTTTTGGTTACAAAGTAACCATTTGGTTAGAAAGTATCCATTTAGTTCTTTTCGGGTTCAGTTCCAAACAGTTTTTTTGGTTATAAAGTAACTATTTGGTTAGAAAATAACCATTTCGTTCCTTTCGGGTTCGTTTCCAAACGGTTCTTCTGGTTACAAAGTAACCATTTGGTTAGA
The DNA here is from genome assembly GCA_036936605.1 of Limnanthes douglasii subsp. nivea. Classification (NCBI taxonomy): domain Eukaryota; kingdom Viridiplantae; phylum Streptophyta; class Magnoliopsida; order Brassicales; family Limnanthaceae; genus Limnanthes; species Limnanthes douglasii. The sequence goes on along the minus strand of JAUPFV010000001.1, from coordinate 198,148,461 downwards.
AAGTAAACATTTGGAACCGAAACCCGAATATAACCGAACCGAACGGAGAAGAACTGAACCGGACCGAATTTTAATGAGTTCCCAAATGGGTACTAGTTTTAAAGAACTGAAAGAACCGAGAACCGAACCGAACCGAAACGAATTCTAATCGGTTCCTAAATGGGTACTAGTTCTAAAGAACCAAAAGAACCGAGAACCAAAAGAACCGAACATAATCGAACCAAAGAACCGAATGCCCATACCTAGTATGTAAGAATACTTTTCTTAATATTTTTTCTCCTGTTTGAAAATCTCTTCTTTTAACTTTGGAAGCAAATTTGCTCCTCATTAAGCCTTGGTAATATGTTGTTCTCAAATGTGCTTCAATCCTTTTTTCTTCAATTAAGTCCAACTAATTCCTAACTGTTGCATCATTAGCCTCTATGGGAGTAATTACATTCATCTCATATACCAAGGCAAAAGGAGATTCTTGTGTGGAAGCTCGGGGAGTAGTTCGGTAGGCCCACAATACTTCTTGTAAATAGCTTGGCCATTTCCCCGCAACTCCCTCCAAAATATTCTTTAATCCAGATAAAATGGTTTTATTTGCAACCTCGACTTGGCCATTTTCTTGAGGATGAAAAGGAGAGGAAAAACAATGTTGAATGCCTGTAGAGGCACAGAAAACCTCCATGTCTTTGTTATATAACTGCGGCCCATTGTCTGTAGTAATCTTTTGGGGAACTCCAAATCTACATCATATATTGGATACGATAAACTTAATAACAGCTTTTTATGTGGTCCTAGCCAAGGGAGTTACCTCTATCCACTTAGAGAAATAGTCAATGACGACTATGATAGTTCTGCACCCCCCGGATGCCATAGGAAGAGGTCCAACTAAAACCATCCCATATCTAGAAAAAGATATTAGCTCAGAAATAGACTCCATATGCGCTGCTGGAAAATGATTTTCATTCCCATACCTTTGACATGGATCACATTTCTTCACCATTTCTTTAGCATTTACCATTATGGTTGGCCAATAGTATCCAGCTAACAAGACTCTTCGGGTTAGTGCCCTGTATCCACAATGTGCTGATCCTTCCCCATCGTGTAGTTCAAATAAAACAACTTGAGATTCTTCAAACCCTAAACAGCATAAGAGAGGCATGCTGGAAGAGTTTTTGTATAAAACTTCTCGTATTATCAAAAAACCACGAGCCTTGTATTTAATATTTTTTGCTGCAGCTTTGTCCGATGGTAAAGTCCCATAAAAAATGTATTGAAAAAGTGTGTATATCCAATCTATAGGCTGGGCCATAAGTATACTCATATTTTTTCATATTTTTTCTTTTGATCTAACTGTATAAACGGACATTCTTGTATAAGAATCCAATGTTAGGATTCAGATTAGGCTATAGTTTCTAGAGAGTCTGCCAATGTATTCTCCTATCTGGGAATATGCTCATAGCAAATACTTTTGAAATTTGATGCCACTTCTTTCAAAATGAGCAAGTACTTTACCAACTGTTCTTTCTTGGCCTTAGACTGTCCTTGTGCATGGTAGATGACCAATTGAGAGTCACTAATTAACCGGACTCTCTTAGCTTCACATATGAGGGCTAACTTAAGACCAGCTATAGTTGTCTCGTATTCACACTCATTGTTAGAGGCCTTGAATCCAAAACATATAGCTTGATACATTTTATCACCATACAGGGAGGTTAAGAAAATTCTAGCTCCACAACCCATAGTGCTTGATCTACCATCAGTTCAGACCACGTATTCTTTCTTGAAATTATCTTCTGAAGTTTGTTTAAAAGACCTGTCAGCATGAAATTCTACCAAGAAATCAGCCACTGATTGAGCTTTAATTTTCGTTCGAGGGGAAAAATCAATGTCGTAGTCACCCAATTCCACTGCCCATTTGGTCATTCTGCTTGATATATCTCCCTTTTGAAGAACATTCTTTAGCGGGAAAGACGTTTGAACAATAATAGAATGAGATTGAAAATACAACCTTATTTTTCTTGCTGCAATCACCAAAGCTAGTGCCAACTATTCTAATTTCAAATATATTCTTTCAGCATCCAATAAACTCTTACTGATGTAGTACACCGGACGAGGATAATTGTCCATTTCCCTAACCAAGACAACACTTATAGCACATTCTGACACAGCCAGGTATACATAAAGCTTTTCTCCTTAAACGAGCTTGAAAAAAGAGTCTTGGGTGAAGATAAATGTTTCTTTATTTCAATAAAGGCCTCATCACACTGTGGGGACCAATTGAAGTCTTTAGCATTTTTCAATATTCGGAAAAAAGGAGTGCACTTGTCGGACAACCTTGAAATAAATCTAATTAAAGCAACCAACCTTCCGGTGAGCCTTTGAACTTCTTAAACAATTCGAGGAGGATCCATTTCTAATAGGGCATTAAGCTGATCCGGATCAGGCTGTAGACCTTTCTCACTTATTATGTAACCCATAAAGTTTTCAGATCGGACCCTAAATACAGACTTCTCTGGACTTAACTTCAAATTCACAGTTTCTAAGTTAGCAAAAGTTTCTTAGAGATCAGTTATGTGTAAATCCTCCTCCGGATTTTAAGTATCATTTCATCTATGTACACTTCTACCGATAACTTATTTCCAGAAGTAGAATCTACTAGCTGATCTATCGGAGGGACAAGATAAAGATCCTCTAGGAAAGCCCTGTTGAGGTCAGTGAAAACAATACACATACGTCATTTTCCGTTCTTTTTCTTGACTAACACCGGATTGGCAGTCCATAGAGGATATCGGGACTCTTGAATATGCCCCATCTTGGTCAGCCGATCAACCTCTTGAACTATTACGTCTGTTTTTTCCTTGGAAAAAACTCTTATTTTCTATACAACAGGTGCAATATCAATGCAGATAGATAACTTATGTGAAATAACATCCGCTGGTACTCCGGTTACATCACTATTGCACCATGTAAATAGATGTTGATTGTTTAGCAAAAAAGACAAAAATTTAGTCTTTACTCTGGATCCAACTTGGAACCAATCTTGACGTTCTTACCCTCTGTAGGGGAATGAGTTTCAACTTCTTCAATGGTTATTATGACACTGGGAGCCTCTTTAGGGTCATCAATCTCACTTTCCTCAGTAGAAAGATCCAATAACTGCTAATGTGTATTAATTTGAACTGCCCCCGATATCTTAGGAGCAAGACTGTTGCATAGCACTGCCTGGTTATCTTCTGACTACTTCGGATAATGCCTACTTGTCCCTGAACCACATACTTTAAGCACTGATGGACTGTAGAGGCCACAACATGCATTCTAGAAATCCAAGACCTCCCAAAAAATTTGTTGTATGATGTGGGGCACTCTACCACAATAAATAGTACTCTTACTATCTTTTTAAAGGGCCCCTTGCCCAACAACACTTCCTGTTCAAACTCCCCAATTACATTCGCATAAATTCCTGTGAAACCAACAATGGTTCTGTTTGAACGTTGAATAACAGCCGGATTCTTCATCTATTTGTAGGAGCTTAAGAATAGGATGTTTTCCGAACTGCCCGTATCAATCAGAATTCGCCGTATATCATTTCCCCTATAGAAGCTCATATAACCACCGCATCCTCGTGAGGCCCAACAATATCTCTCAAGTCATCTTCATCAAAGACTATAAATGAGAATAGGGGCTAACACTGATGGGAAGCATTCCTCATTCTAACTGGGTAGTCAAATTGTGGACATGCCTCTTCTTTGCTGAAGGGGTAGGTGCAGTCACAGTATCTCCTCCGAAGATAGTTAATGATTCGATGAAACTGATCAAAACGGATACTGTCTTAGTTTTTTTATGTTATCACCCCTACCTTATTCTGAGTTGGATCTGGATCCAGATACTCAGAGTCCACATCAAACCTTTCAAGGATCACCATTTCACCTTTTTGAGCGAACGTTCCAGGATTGTTCGAAGGACCTGTCCGAGGAGCGTTGTCAGGTCTGTTTCCACTTCGTCTTTTAACGTATGCTCCCACTTTTCCCCTCTCAATAAGGTTTTGGACTTCGTGTTTCAACGCTATGCAGTCTTGACTATTATGGCCTATATCATTGTGATATTGGCAAAAGTAAGTGCTTCGGTTTCCCTTGGGAGACTGTAACGTCGCCGACTTTCAAAATTGTACTTTACCCTTGGTTTTATCATTAATTGTAGCCATATTTTCTCTTAACTCTGCGAACCACTCATGTTGTACCCAAGGACCCCTCTTACTCATTGATTGTTGGCTCTGGGTCTGGTTTCTTGTTGCATTGAGTTTACTTGGACCGGTTAGATCCTTGTCCGGTCTCCTTTGCCTTGTAACCGGACTAGTTAGCGGATCCAGGAGTTGTTGTGGTGGACCTCACCTGACAGTGCACCCTTCATTTCTTTGTTTCTTCCACATTAATCTGCTTTCCCACTTAGTTTAACAAGATACCTCAGGTCATAGCTTTCTTCCGGGTCACAGAATCAAATAAGTTTCCAAGATTCAATTCGTGCCTAAGGGAAGCAATCGACACTTTCTCAAAGCAATCTGCTAATCCTTTTTTTGTATTCACAAATCGACTTATGTAATATTTTAAAGATTCGTTTGGTTCTCATGCACAATGGATAATGGTATCCCCATTACCCTACAGTTCTTTACTCCCAACAAATTGCCTCTAGAAGGCAACCCAAAAGGTATCAAAGTTTCTAATACATCCCTGAGGCAAGCTGTTATACAATTTAAGAGCACTCCTCGTAAAATTTTAAGAGAAGGCTCTGCAGAAGAACTTATCATCGTCATCAAAATTCATTTTAGGAAGGTGTCTGGATAGTATTTTTGTCATCATGAAGTTCTTGAATTACTCCAGATGGTTGTCCGAATTTCAACTTCCATCATACTTCTCCATTTTAGAGCTATCAAACATTTTAAGAAGGTGTCTGGATAGTATTTTCGCAGACAAGGGTGACTGCCTCCAGTTTTTATTGCGACTAAAACAGTATCTTTATTATGGGTTACAAAGATACCTGGTTTGGACATAAAAGCAAAAAGATCTATCAGCAACTGATTAACATGCCAATAGGATGATCCTTTGCCCTGATACTTTTTAAGCCTACCCTGTCTGTCCCTCTTTCTTGAGTGCTTCTTGGTTAACTTTATCTTTTCTCTGGATCTTACCTCATGACTGCTTGAGGAAAAATATTCTGCAAGCTCTTCCTTATTCTAAGAGCTACTAAAGGACTCAGATCTAGAACTTTCATAGGCTTAGACCGGTGTGTTTTCTTCGACCTGAGGTGAGTTTTTAGGGATGGCTCATTCTACCCAGGGTTGTTAGTATGGTGAAGGATTGACGCTCCAGATTTATCCTTTATACATTTCTATGCTTGTTTTATGGCCCTTAGTTCCTCTATTTCAGTCCTCAACTGGTCTCGCTCCTCGATGGTATATTGTTTATTTTCCTTCACCGTTTCCACCTTAGGAGGTGGAGTATTTTTCCTATTTAGATCCATCCAAATTGTTTTTCTCACTTGTTTTGAATGTAAAATTCAGGCATCGTTGCCTCCCACTATGGTCACCAATTTGGTTTGGTATATTTTGGGTTGGGGGTAGATTGGTAAAGTGTTCAGAAAGTATTTTAATAATTTTGGGGTGTTTTGTGTTTAGTGTAGAGAGTAAAGAGATAATTAAGCTGTCTACTAGTATTAAATTCTGACCACCCTCATTAATGAGAGTGGTTGGGGTATTTATACCTTAATTACTGACCGTGGCCTTACTAGGTCAGGTCATGAAGACGGATCGAATTCAATGACCCATTAGTCTTAAGTTGATTAGCAAATAGCTTAGTCAAAAGTTAATTCACTTGTCCTGTTCAGATTTTTAGTGGTGTGATATGGTATGAATTTCCCCTCATCGGATAGGTGAATTTTGTTTAAGTATAGTAATTAAAATATATGAACTCATCAGTTTGTGCTGCTAATGGTAAAACTACATGTGCTACTATTAGGTATGCATATGAATTAATCCAATTTGTTAGAGGGAGAAGGGCCTTGGTGGAAATAATTCTTATACGTCCAGGACGAGTGACGATCGACCAATTACATACTTCAATTCTAATGATGTCTGAGATGCTATTTTTACCATGAAGACGGGAATACAGATCTACTTGGTCCAAAGTAATTCACCAATGAGGTGGGGAAAATCTATGGGTCGTACCAGATGGAAGTTGACTCGTCATTTGCAATTTTAACTTTGAAAAATGAGCCGACTATTGATCTAATTTTAAGGATATTCCTCCAACTCTAGCTTAGAGAGGAGTTAATAGGAAGGCTCCAAATGTTTTTATCGTTGAACCTCTCACTAATGATCCACTAAGACCATACTGAAGCTGGATTTTTAGGCAGAATAGACCATAATCTTTTCAGGGCAGCCGCCCGATTGCAAATTTTTAGATCTAGGATCCTAAGCCCGCCCTCTTTTGTGGGCACGATAATTTTATCCCATGCAAAGTTTTCCCCAATGATCTTCATCTATAGTCCTGAAATCTTTGGAAGAGTGTATCAAGGTATTTGAGAACTTTAGTGGGGAGAAACAAAACTGAGGCCCAATGGACATGGGGTGCAAAGAGAACCGATTTGATCAGTTGGAGCCTCCCAGCATAAGAAAGGTGTTTAGCGGTCCAAGAGTTAATCCTGTTTATGACATTTTGGAATAGGGGTCTGCAATCGTTGTAGATGAGCTTAGAAGTAATAAAGGGTACTCCAAGGTGTTTTAAAACAAGTGTCTCTTCGACAAGACCCAAGGTTGTGGTGATTTCTCTTGACTGCATCTGTGGTGCCAGAGAAGAAGAACTAGCTCTTGCAAGGGTTAAAATTGAAACCAGAGAGGCATGCAAACTCATCCAATGGTACGACAAAAGATCATAAGGTCATCTACGAAGCATATGTTTATGATGTTTTGCTTGTGACGCTTCCAATGGTATCAAAATTATCTATTGTTTCCCTTCTCTTTCATGATGTTGGATAAGACCTGCATGACAATTATTTTGAGAGGAAAATATATAGTATAAAAGATGTTGCACCATAGTCTCCATCTAATATTGTCAAAATATTTCATGAGATCAATTTTGATGGTGCATCTAGGTCTTTCTCTGTTTGTGTTGTAACCATGGAGGAGCTCTTAAGAAAGTATAATGTTATCTGTAATGTTCATGCTCAGAACAAAACTGATATGTGTAGAATCGATTGAGGATGGGAGTGATTCCTTGATTCTGTGGCCAAAATTTTAGAAATCACTTTGTTGACAACATTGCATCAACCAATAGGATGAAAATCCACAAAGGATGTGGGGGAGCTTGACTTTGGAGTAAGAGCTATTATTGTCTCATTCCATGTGGAATCTATTTTTCTATTCTTAGAAAAGTGATGAATAGCCCTACAAAATTCATGTCTAATAGTATACCAAATGTTTTTAAAAAAGCATGCATTAAAGCCATCCGGGTCAGAGGCTTTGTCACAATCCATAGCAAATAACGCATTTTTAATCTTATCATCGCTAATAGGTCTTATAATAGTATATTGGGAATTCCCGGACATCTTGGAAGTCTTGAAGCTTGTAACCTTTTCCAAACCAGGATAGTTCAACAGGATAGAACAGCCAATAAAATTATAAAGATAAGACTTGAAGATATTGACAATTATTTTAGGATACAAAACAGGGTTCCTATAAGGGTCAATTGTGGCGTTGATGTTATTTCTAGCTCTCATGGCTCTTATAATACCGCGAAAATATATATTGTTATGATCTCCAAGCTTTAACAAAGAGTTCCTTCATTTTTACTTGAGGAAAGATTCATCAGCTCTACTGAGAGAGATAAAGTTCTTGGAAGCCTAAATCTCAGTCTCAATGAGGCTAGGGTTAGTAGGGTGGGAAACAAGTCAATTTTGAGCTTGATGGATCTCGTTCAGAGATTTATCCACCATATCTCTTATGTTACCATATGTTCTCTTACCCATGAGAGGTAAATTCCAATTGTTGGAAACAATGGATAGGTAACTCGGATGATATTGTCACATGTTAAAAAACTTGAAAGGCTTACCGGTAAGGTCTATATGGGAGGTTAAATGGATAGAAATAGAGGTATGGTCAGAGGTAAGATGGATGTCAAAGTGTGTGAAATAATGGGGGAACTAATCATACCAAGGGTTGTTAACAAGGGCGCAATCAATATTAGGGGAAAATGGATTTTCAAACTGTTTGTTTGTCCAGGTAAATTGAAACCCAGAAAATCTAACGTCATTTAGGCCGCTTTCATCGCAACACTCACTAAACTCTCGCATGTGATGAGGGGGTATTCGCTGGCCGAGCAGCTGCACAGACTGAGAGAGGCAAAGGATGAACTCAGACTACAAAAATAGAAAAAGTAGCAGTAAAGAGCCAATTAAGCAACAAAGGAAGAAGAATCAAAGAGAGTCTGATGGATGAGTTGACCGATCGAGTTGTGTACATAACAATCAAATAATGAATGAGCTTGCACATAGCTGACTGACCTCGGACAAAGATATGGAGACTTCAACTAAAGACGACCGAGCAAGCCCAGACATATGAAGCTTTGCTCGGGTTGTGCCGTTCTCAAAACCAAACGACAAGGACAAATAAAGAGGTCTTCTTTTAGATTAGGTTGGATCGGACAAGCTCAGACTGACATACGTTTCCAGTCGAAGTGAACGTTTAGAAGAGGAAGCGGTTTTGACTCACCATTTAATAGTGCTATCAGTTTTAAGTCAAACCACTTAATTAGTCTGACCGAAACTATGGGGGAAATGATGTAAGTGTATTACTGGGAAGATGTAACCGCCCACTAACAGGGAAGATGATAAATGGGAGAATTCTCGAGATGTATAATATCTTATTCTTTCTTTTCTCTTTTCTGGCTATTCATATATTTATACTTTGACAACGCTTTGTTATTTCCCATAACAGCATGGAGTTGGTCCAAAGGTTTGTACGACTCATTTTTTATGCAAGGGTGCCTTATGACGTTATAGTCGTCCATGGCAACCCACGAAACCTCGTGTCTATTGTTTGCAATACTAGACAGATCCCTCAATAAGAGGTGGCGGTCGTAGGGGTAATTAAACTCGTAAACGGTTGTAAAGAAAAAATGATTATTTTAGAGATTTAAATAACTTTGTAGTCGATATACTGGAGCGATATGCTAAGAATTTCAATTTTGAAAACGTTAGGATTCCAGAAATCCAAACCCTTCCGAATAGGTGCGCGTCATGGTTGGTTTTATAACTCCAGTACGAAAACATAGTTCTCATGATACTATATACATTTCTTATGCTAACTTATGTCTCAAGAAAGCTGATTAAAATTATATTATTGGATGAAACATAATCACGAACATCAGTTTGCCAAATGGGATAATTAAAACCCCGAACGTTCCAAATAGCGATAATTATGGATAAAATTCAGAAAGCGGATAAAGAAATCAAATAACTATGAAACCCCATTGTTCATGTGTTACCCAATTGTTCATGTGTTACGTTCTAACATTAACATTAGTACAAGTAACAACGGCTCTAGAGAGTGATAGAAGGGGAGGTTACTTCAAATGTAAAGTATCTCCAGAGCATTAGGGTTGATTAATCCAAATGTCTTCCGTGTTCCACGAATCAGATTAGACTTTTGATGCTCAATCAGAAAGGCGTGGCTCTTACCAAAATAACTGATAATTCATCTTAATAAAGTTTTTAGAGTATAATTTACCTAAACGTTAATAAATTTAATAACTTTAAAAGCTTAACAAAGTAATAAAAATATATAAAAATACTACTAATAAATTCATGTGGGTGGGGTCAAGTTTGAAAATTTTATCTTTATCTATCTCATTTGTTATATTAATTATAAGATCATAAGGTAAAGAAAAATACTTTAAAATTAGGAGTAAAGAAGCATAGATAGTTGGACAGAGTGGACATAAATGTTTTGCACGAGAAGTAGGGTCCGGTCGAAACACTACCTTCTAGGCTTTTACGTGGAGTCGGCGAAATTTCTAAAAACAGTTGGAACGAGATTGGAGCCACCGCAAAAACTTTTGCTGCTTTCACCTCGAGTATGGGTCTCCGTACAGCTTCGAGTATCAACAGTCTCACCGTCGACTATCCAGAAGAGCTTTTCCCAACCGTTTGAAGAGGATGGTTCGCCGCATGAGGAGAATATTTAGCACTACGGTACTTTCTAATACCTTCTCTACTACTCACCAAGTCTGGAACAGCCTCACCATGATACTTTCTATGACACACTCTATTACTCACCGAGCCCGTAATAGCACCACCACGACACTCCCCACTACATTCTTTATTACTTACCAAACCCAGGACATCACTACATGTTCCTACATTCTCGCCGCATACGGTCTTCTTTTCGCCTTTAACAACACGAATCCAGCTCGAGGAGACATAGCAATTTCTGACACTGCTCCTCATTCGAAAGATACTATGCTTCCCAGAGCTTGAAGAGCTAATTTCGGGAGTGGCGAAGATCCTAACGACTCTAGAACAACTCGAAGAGACAGGATAGAACAAACTCATCGAACCAGAGCGCAAGAACAACTATAACGCACCTCCTTTACTTTTGTCATTCTTCATTCTCCAAACATTTCAGCCATAATCAAGCAGACAGGCAGTGGGGTAGCCAGGATTTGATCCTTATGGTGTCCTGGCATGCCTCTTCGGTTTATTATTAGCTATAATCTGAAATGGTAAGCCAAGTTCGGGTTATCAATAAAATGCACAATTAAGGGTTATCTATAAAATGCACAATTATGTGGGTACACTTCAATATATACGACAATCTGTTGCTATAAGTCCAATCATTTAAATTTAATCAAACTATAGTTTTGATCCGACAAATAACAATATTGATAGTATTGGATAAATTTATAGTGTGGATATCATTCAGATGGTTGTGGATCTATATGGATGATCCCTTTAGTCAGTTACTTTAATTATTGGCCTTCAAAACCCAATAAATTATAGTCTCATGCGGATGTAAAAATATCATATTATACTAATTTAAAACTTAGTATAAGGTTTCTTTAAACAGTAAAAAATTAGCGTTTTTAAAAATCATTTAGTAAATTACAAAGCCTACCTCTATTCATCTCAACATCTCAAATTTTCCACTGTAAAAAAAATCATAATTATTATTTTCTTCTTTATACCCTTCATATCATCGTATACACGATTTATGTTTTAAAATTTATAAAAAACTATTAATATCACAGAAAATATTTATCAAACGAATTTAACTTCTTTCTAAATTTACATTTAAATAATATCAATAATTTCTAAATTCATTTTTTACCTTTAGTGAATTTTTTACTTTTGAACACGAACAACCAGCCAAACCTGTGTACGTCATATGAAAATGATTTAACTGTTCCGAAATAACAAGAGAAGGATATTCAATTTTAGAACTATTAATGAAAATGTTTCTAAATATATAAAATAAAATTTCTTTGAAAAAGGAAAAAACAAATTTATGTGTTTTTCAATAAACAGTAAGCATCTAGAACTAGAGCTATATAATTTATAAAATATTTATATAAAAAATGAATAATTAATATATAATAAAAAAATCTCTACGTCAAAAAAATATCAAAAAAATATTTATATAAAAAATAAAAAATAATGTATAATAAAAAAATCTATATGTACGTACTATCTATATATATATATTCTCAATTATGAAAAAAGATTAAGAATCTCCGATTCACATATTGATCAAAATTTTATTTCAAAATTTTATTTCAAATCTGATGATTGTATCGACTTATAGAGATTTCTAAATAATTTCCCATTATTGTACAATATTACGTCATATATTTAATAAAAAAAGTCAAATACAAAATAATAAAAATATTTGATAACGGATTAAACAAAGTAAATATTAAATAATAAAATATTTAATAGAAGTATAAAAAAAAGTCAAATATTATTTGTAATATTCATGCTCGGAACAAAAGCGATATGTGTACAATCGATTAAGGATGGGAGTGATTCCTTGATTCTGTTGGCCAAAAGTTTAGACATCACTTTGTAGACAACATTGCATCAAGCAATAGGACGAAAATCCATAAGGGATGTGGGGGAGCTCGACTTTGGAGTAAGAGCTATTATCATCTCATTCCATGTGGAATCTATTTTTCTATTCGTGGAATAGTGATGAATAACCTTACAAAAGTCATGTCTAATAGTAGACCAACTGTTTTTAAAAAGCATGCATTAAAGCCATTAGGGTCGGAGGCTTTGTCGCAATCTATAGCAAATAACGCCTTTTTAATCTTATCATTGCTAATAGGTCTTATTAATAGTATTTTGGGCATTCACGGACATCTTGGAAGTCTTGAAGCTTGTAACCTTATCCAACCAGGATAGTTCAGCAGGATTGAACAGTCAATGAAATTATAGAGATAAGACTTGAAGATATTGACAATTCTTTTAGGATGCAAAACAGGGTTCCTATAAGGGTCGATTATGGCGTTGATCTTATTTCTAGCTCTCATGGATCTTATACTATCGTGAAAATATTTATTGTTACGATCTCCAAGCTTTAACACAGATTTCCTTTATTTTTACTTGAGGAAAGATTCATCAGCTCTACTGAGAGAGATAAAGTTCTTAGAAGCCTAAATCTTAGTCTCAATGAGGGTACGGGCAGTAGGATGGGAAACAAGTCAATGTTGGGCTTGATGGATCTCGTTCGGAGATTTATCCACCATATCTCTTATGTTACCATATGTTCGCTTACCCACGAGAGTTAAATTCCAATTGTTGGAAACAATGGATATGTAACTCGGATGGACTTGTCACATGTGAAAAAAATTGAAATGCTTACCGGTAAGGTCTATATGGGAGGTTAAGTGGAGAAAAATGGAGCTATGGTCAGAGGTACGAGGGATGTCAAGGTGTGCGAAAGAGTGAGGGAACTAATCATACCAAGGGTTGTTAACAAGGGCGCAATCAATATTAGAGGAAGCTGGGTTTTCAAACTGTTTGTTTGTCCAGGTAAATTGAAACCTAGAAAATCTAAGGTCATTTAGGCCGCTTTTATCGTAACACTCACTAAAGTCTCGCGTGTGATGAGGGGGTATTCCCTGGCCGAATAACTGCACGGACTAAGAGAGGAAAATGATGAACTCGGACTACGAAAGTAAACAAAGTAGCAGTAAAGAGCCAAACAAGCAACAAAGGAAGAAGAATCAAAGAGAGTCTGATGAATGAGTTGACCGATTGAGCTGCGTACATAACAATCAAATAATGAATGAGCTCATACATAGCTGATCGACCTCGGACGAAGATAGGGAGACTTCAACTAAAGACGACCAAAGACGATCGAGCAAGCCCAAACATTTGAAGCTTTGCTCGGGTTGTGTCGTTCTCAAAACCAAAAGAAAAGGACAAATAATGAGGTTTTCATTTAGATTAGGTCGGATCAGACAAGCTCAAACTCACATATGTTTCCAGTCGAAGTGAACGTGTAGAAGAGGAAGCGGTTCTGACTCACTATTTAATAGTGCTATCAGTTTTAAGTCAAACCACTTAATTAGTCTGACCGAAACTATAGGGGAAATGATGTAAGTGTATTAGTGGGGACATTAAGTGAGATTAAATACGGATGTAACCGCCCACTAACAGGGAAGACGATAAATGGGAGAATTATCGAGATGAATAATATCTTTTTCTTTCTTTTCTCTTTTATGACTATTCACCTATTAATACTTTGACAACGCTCTGTTATTTCCTATAACAGCATGGAGTTGGTCCAAAGGTTTGTACGACTCATTTTTTTTGCAAGGGTGCTTTATGCCGTTATAGTCGTCTATGGCAACCCACGGAACCTCGTGTCTATTGTTTGCAATACTAGACAGATCCTCAATAAGAGGTGGGGGTCGTAGGGGTAATTAAACTCCTAAACAGTTGTAAAGAAAAATTGATTATTTAGAGATTTAAATAACTTTTTAGTCGATATATTGGAGCGATATGCTAAGAATTTCAATTTTGAAAACGTCAGGATTCCAGGCAATCCAAACCCATCCAAATAGGTGCGCGTCATGGTTGGTTTTATAATTCAAGTACAAAAATATAATTCTCATGATACTATATATATTTCTTATGCTAACTTGTGTCTCAAGAAGGCTGGTTTAAGTTATATTATTGGATGAAACATAACTACGAACATCAATTTACCAAATGGGATAATTAAAACTCCGAACGTTCCAAATAGCGATAATTATGGATAAAATTCAGAAAGCGGATAAAGAAATCAAATAACTATGGAAACCCCATTGTTCATGTGTTACCCCATTGTTCATGTGTTACGTTCTAACATTAACATTAGTACAAGTAACAACGTCTCTAGAGAGTGACAGAAACGGAGGTTACTTCAAATGTAAAGTATCTCCAGAGCATTTGGATTGATTAAGCCAAATGTCTTGCGTGTTCCAATAAAGCTCCTGAATCACCCAAAGACTAAATCGATTCCCCAAAGTTGAAAGCCGGGAAGAAATGCACCTCCTAACTTAGCCGCAATCTTTATCTCTGCACTTTGTTCTTCACGAAGACTTTTTCGAAAAGGCAAAAGTGACTGGAGCACATATCGTTACTCCTTAACTGGTGATCACCTTCTTGGGTGTCTGAGTCAGCCCTTTTGAGTGCAAGAAAATACTGCAATTACAATTTCTAAACCACATTTATCATTTCTAAATCACCACCGTTAACCGTCGTCGACTCAGCCAAACTTGTTAAATTCGCCGCTGATAACTCACTTGCCTCTCACCTCACCATCTTTTGCTCCTTAGCCAACCTCTTCTGCTCCTTCGACGCCAACAAGAGCCAAAACCGAAAGGAATGAGCATTTCACTTCATCAAAGGGAGCTGAAACCAATTTCCTTTCTTCCACTACTTGGTGAGTCAATCCAGAAAAGGAAACCGAACCCGATTTCTCATGGAATGGCTCCACTTCATTAAATTTGCTCACCGGAACTTCAAATCGGTGTTTGAATCGGATGTAGAAGCACAGATAAAATATCTTTTCTTCAAACCGGAAATCGAATAAAAATTTGATGGATTTATAAGCCAATAACTTGTATTATTGAAGACGCTATGACTTGCAGAAACCTCGGGAATGATGGGTTGGCCCGGTTCTCGGCGGTATATTGCTTGGCTTGGCTTATATAATCAGTTCACTGGCTGCTTGATTGTTTTAACTCGAGGCAATCAACATTAAGCTTTCGTCCTAAAGCCAGGGAGATGATCCATGAGCTATGATCCATGAGCTTAACCTTGAAGGTTCCGAAGCTTCCTACAAGTACTCCTCTTCATGACATCTCTAGTTTCTTTCTCTTCTTACAGTATAACCTTTGATATCAGCTGATTAATTCTTTATCAATCGATGAAGAAGATATTGGGATGATAGCTTCATTGTTCGAAACTTTCAACATGAGACATCTCCATCAAATGAGCTTATCCACTGATGAAACCTTAGTGAACAGGTACTCCACTATTGATCTTCTTGTTTCAGGTCCTTTTTGCTTTCTGCTTTGTCCATTTCCTGCAATAGGCTCTTTTTCATGGTGAGATATATGGAGCTCCTTTTCATTTCTAAACAAAGTTTTGTTATATGTGCAAGCAATATTCGATTCTATTTTCAAAAGGCAGAGCTGTGCATCTTAAGACTCTTCCTTAAGGTGGAAATGAAATCAGCCAGCATATCGTCCAGTGGTAGAGACTTAGATATCAGCTCTTCTTTTAAGGTGGAAACAAAATCTGCATAGTTTCATTTTGAATTCAACACGACTTCAACAATTTGACAGAGGGTGGCGACGAATTTGCCGAACTTCGATCTAAATTTCTAATCAACTACTTTATCAGAGTCTTGATTAGCTTATTCATCAATGATGAAACTGGGCGATTGAAGAAGACGCCTGACTCGAGACTTGGTAGCTTTTGAAGTGGTCATTTTCATGATTCTAGCTTCTTTAAGTTTCTGGTTTAGGATTTTTTAAAAACTTTTGCTGGTTTCTCTACTTTTAAGCGTAGGCGTTGTTGGTAAACTGCCAATATTGTTTTGATCTGGCGTATTGTAGGCAGATGTAGGCTTAGAAATAGCTGGAGAGTTGTGGTCTAGATCCTTTATCGCTTCTATTGTGTCCTCAGAGTTACTCTCCATGTGCATAGCCTCTTTGCTTTGGTTTTGTGTCTCGCTATCGTGCTGCGATCTTATTATTGATTTAAGTTTTTGTTTCTGCTGTCTGATTGTTAGGTCATGTGGCTGAATTATAATCAGGTTTTGGTTAACTTGAGTTTCAGATTGAAGGCTTTCTACAACTTCTTTATCACCATCATGATTCACCTGAACATGCAAGTCATTCTGTTGATGCTTTTTAGATTTCTTTTTGCAATTCTCCACCTTGTGTCCAATATGGTTACAGAAATTACAATAGTGTGGAACATTCTTGTAGGAAATTTCCACCCAGCAACCATCATTTGGACCAAACCCAACCCACATCTGATGTTGCAGTCTACATGTAACATCCAATTCCACCCAACCATAGACAGTATTGAACAAAGCCCTATTTTGGTTAGGAAACCAAGTCTTTATAGGACTACCAATAGAGTTGAACATTGCATCAATCGTAGATTGATTATAAAGATATTCTGGAATCTTGGAGATTCTTGTCCAAATAGGGGTAATAGGACTTTCGATTTTAGGATCAAAGTTTGGTGACCACTTTAATACTCTCATAATTGTAGTGCCGATTGTCCATGTTGTCTTACTCCATAGATTTCCAAGGTCTTCCTTCAAATCGAATTTGAAAATAATATGGTGTGGATCTCTAGTAGAGAGACTTAGACCACATTTAAACTTTCTTTCAGCAATAAAATTGTCAAGAAGTTGTCTTTTTGGTATTACTTCAGAAAACTTTCCAATAAGAGTAAATTTAGATGGTTCTAACAAAGTATCTTTGACTTCCTTTGAAAACTGAAGCGATATATGGTTATTTTTGTAGCTAATAGAATCAGGCTTGAAGTCTTTCTTTTCAGTTACATTGTTCTTGAATAGATCAACAAACTTCTTTTTTCTTGTTGTATTTTCATCTTGCTGACTGTTTTGATCCATGAATCGATAGAGATGAAGCTACTGCGAAAACCACAATCAAGAAGAGAGCAGGCCACGATCAAGAGGAGGATCAAGGCAAACAAACAGGCGGAACAATAAACACAACTCAGACCACGATCAAGAGAGATGATCTAAGCCTTGCCAATCAACAAGGAGAAGAAGATCACTACACATCCCTTAAATCTTCTGCAATTGCTTCCTTGATTACTTCGATTGATTGTTATCATGCTTTTTGACTTGGATTTGAAGTTGAAGAACGAATTGATTTTTCATGCCTATGTCTAGCTCTAAGTTGCAGAAATATTGGAATTCCTCAAACTAAAGGTAGGAACACTTAATACTACAGGTTTTCAGAAGGGGAGGTTACTTCAAATGTAAAGTATCTCCAGAGCATTTGGGTTGATTAAGCCAAATGTCTTCTGTGTTCCACGAATCGGAAAAGACTTTTGATGCTCAATCAGCAAGGCGTGGTTCTTACAAAAATAATTGATAATTCATCTTAATAAAGTTTTTAGAGCACAATTTAGCTTAACGTTAACAAACTAAACGTTAATAAATTTAATAACTTTAAAAGCTTAACAAAGTAATAAAAATATATAAAAATACTACTAATAA
Organism: Limnanthes douglasii subsp. nivea; assembly: GCA_036936605.1. NCBI lineage: Eukaryota > Viridiplantae > Streptophyta > Magnoliopsida > Brassicales > Limnanthaceae > Limnanthes > Limnanthes douglasii. The sequence continues at coordinate 198,130,664 of JAUPFV010000001.1, read as the reverse complement.
ATTCATGCGGGTGGAGTCAACTTTGAAATTTTTATCTTTATCTATCTCATTTGTATATTAATTATAAGATCATAAGGTAAAGAAAAATACTTTAAAATTGGGAGTAAAGAAGCAGAGATAGCTGGATAGAGTAGACCCAAATGTTCTCTACGAGAAGTAGGGTCTGGTCCATACACTACCTTCTAGGCTTTTACGTGGAGCCGATGAAATTTCTAAAAACAACTGGAACGAGATTGGAGCCATTGCAAGAATTTTTGTTGCTTTCACCTCGAGTATGGGTCTCCGTACAGCTTCGAGTATCAACCGTCTCACCGTAGACTATCCAGAAGAGCTTCTCCCAACCCTTTGAAAAGGATGGTTCGCCGCATGAGGAGAAAATTTAGCATTAAGGTACTTCCTAATACCTTCTCTACTACTCACCAAGTCTGGAACAGCCTCACCATGATACTTTTCATGACACACTTTGTTACTCACCAAGCTCGTAATAGCACCACCATGGCACTCCCCACTACATTCTTTATTACTTACCAAACCCGAGACATCACTACATGCCCCTACATTCTCGCCGCATACGGTCTTCTTTTCGTCTTTAACAATACAAATCCAGCTCGAGGAGACATAACAATTTCTGACAGTGCTCCTCATTCAAAAGATACTATGCTTCCCAGAGCTTGAAGAGCTAATTTCGGGAGTGGCGAAGCTCCTAACGACTCTAGAACAACTCGACGTGACAGGATAGAACAAACTCATCGAACCAGAATGCAATAAAAACTATAACGCACCTCCTTTACTCTTGTCATTTTTCATTCTCTAAACATTTCAGCCATAATCAAGCAGACAGGCATTGGCGTAGCCAGGATTTGATCCTTATGGTGTCCTGGCATGCCTCTTCAGTTTATTATTAGCTATAATCTAAAATGGTAAGCCAAGTTCGATTATCTATAAAATAGACAATTATGTGGGTAAACTTCAATATATACGACAATCTGTTATTATAAGTCCAATCATTTAAATGTAATCAAACTATAGTTTTGATCCGACAAATAACAATATTGATAGCATTGGATAAATTTATTGTGTGGATATTATTCAGATTGTTGTTGATCTATATGGATGATCCTTTTAGTCTGTTACTTTAATTATTGGCCTTCAAAACCCAATAAAATTATAGTCTCATGCGGATGTAAAAATATCATATTATAGCAATTTAAAACTTAGTATACGGTTTCTTTAAAAAATAAAAAAAATTAGCGTTTTTAAAAATCATTTAGTAAATTACAAAGCCTGCCTATATTCATCTCAACATCTCAAATTTTCTACCGTAAAAAAAATCATGATTATTATTTTCTTCTTTATACCCTTCATATCATCATATACACGATTTATGTTTTAAAATTTGTAAAAAACTATTAATAACACAAAAAATATTTATCAAACGAATTTAACTTCTTTCTAAATTTACATTTAAATAATATCAATAATTCCTAAATTCATTTTTTACATTTAGTGAATTTTTTACTTTTAAACACGGACAACTAGCCAAACCTGATTTCTTTAAAAAAGGAAAGGAAAAAACAAATTTATGTGTTTTTTAATAAATAGTAATCATCTAGAACTAGAGCTAAATAAATAAGAGAAAAAATTATAAAATATTTAATTGTCATAAAAATATCAAAAAATATTTTATAAATTATAATATTTATATAAAAACTAAATAAATAAATGTATAATAATATAAAAGCCAAGGTTTGAACCCTCCGACAAAGAATGTGGTAATGAATTCTTCATTGAATTCTCATCAAGGTATTGAAGAGTTTCCAACTCTTCTTCAAGCCATGAACAAGAACAGCAATCAATCATTCGCTGATGCTGTCAAAAAGTCGTCAACTGATAAATGTTCGACCTTCAAACCTGAAGGCATTAAATATTGCTCTGATCATTGTTCTATTCAGTTCTCAAAGGAAACGAAAGAGGCCTTGCTCAATCAATCTTCAGTCACGTTAATAGGGAAGTTTAGTGATGGTTTGCCTAAGAGAAGAGTTCTTGATTCCTTCTTGCAAAGCTTTAAATTTAAAGGCTCATTCAGGTTTAACAGTTTTGATTCTCGCCATGTTTTTATTGAGTTTCAACTATCTGAAGATGTCAGTAATTTTTGGGCCAAAAGTGTATGGAACGTTGAAGGGAAAACTATGAGGATCTTGCGATGGAGTCCTGAGTTCAACAAGCATTTTGAGAATCCTAATACTATGGCGTGGGTTCGCTTTGAGAGAGTCCCGGAATTCATGTTTAATCAAAGCATTATCAAAGATCTGGCATCATCTATTGGGGTGCCTTACAAGATCATCGTCCCTAATGGAAATAAGGTAGTTTTGAATGCCTGTTATGCGCAGATTGAAGTGGATATCTCTAGGAAGATGATCTACAAGCTTTGGGTTGGTTTCGGATCCAACGATGGATGCTGGATAAACGTTAGTTATAAGAATCTACCAGCCTATTGTGATGTCTGTTATCACATTGGTCATAAGAGTGAAGATTGTTTGAAGAAGGAAAGGGTCGTCAATCAAGAAAGAAAGGAGGAGCCTACTGAAAATATTCAAGATCATACTGCTAGTGTTCAAGATAATGTTAGTTTTGTTAAAGCTGGGTCTTAAACTGCTAAAGATCGTATAGACAATGATACTGAAAAGGTTGCAAGAAATGATAAAAGTATTTCAAATAACATTTCATCTTTTAGTAAAGAATACAGAAGAAAGTTAAGATCTATTGATATTGAGGATCCGATACATGCTAATATTTCTGATAACACTAAAGATAGGAGCATCTGTGCTGATAAAAACATGGAAATTATAGATGCTATTAAAGGCTTGGATCGGGATTTTGCACAGAATAAGTTGCAAAGTGAGAGAAGTTTGGATTCTCTTACTGGTGATAATCTGGGCAGCAAGCCAACTTCTCCCAGTAACTTTGAGACAATCCTTTCCAACAAAGTGAAATCTGCAATTAAAAAAAAGAAATCAAAGAAGTTTACAGTTAATTCTCTGAATCGAATTGGAGAACAATAAAAGTCAAAATCCTTTTCTGATAATGACCAGGATATCTAGTTAGAATGCTAGAGGGGTCAGTAACAATTCAACCTTGAGAAGGCTGTTAAATATTATTAAAGATCATAAGATTAAAATTCTTTCTATTCAAGAGCCTATGGCTGATATTGGCAAGATTGGTATGGTTTCTTCTAAGTTAGGTTTTAAGAATTTTGTTGGTAACTGCTCCAACAAAATTTGGGTTCTCTGGTGTGATAATGTGGAGTTGAATGTTCTGGTTGACCATGACCAGATGCCCCATATGAAGGTGGCCTATTCTGGTTATAACTTCAATTTTTCTTCTATTTATGCTAAGAGTCAAAGGCTTCTTAGAAGGGATCTTTGGGCTCAAATGGTCTCTATTGCTTCTAATGAGATTCCTTGGCTGATTGCGGGTGATTTTAATGTTATTTCTTGATCTGAAGATCAAGTGGGGTGTGTTACTTATGACTACGCTAGCACTGAGGAGTTTAATGAGGCTGTTAGACATTGCAATCTGCTGGATGCTGGTTTTGTTGGCTCTAGGTATACTTGGAACAGGGGTACTAAATGGAAAAGGCTGGACAGATCTCTGGTTAATGATAAGTGGAATGATATGTTCAACACTACTCAGGTTATCCACATGGTCAGAACTTGTTCTGACCATGCTCCTTTGATAATTCAGTCTCACTCTGATACTCTTTATACTATTAAAAAGGGAAATTTTAAATTTCTTAATGCCATGGTTAGTGAGGATAGCTTTTTGGATACTGTTAGTCAGAACTGGAGCTTACGGTGTAATGGAAACCCTAGTCAGATCTTCTGGTACAAGCTTAGAAGACTCAAAGCTTGTCTTAAGGTTTGAAATGTTAAAGTGTTTGGCAATATTTTCAGCAAGGTCAAGGAGGCTGGTGATCTAGTTAGGGAGATGGAAAATAGGTATTTGCTGAATAATTCTCAGATCTTGAAGGCTGATCTTTCTAAAGCTAACATCATGTATATTAAAGCTCTTAGGAATGAAGAGAGTTATTGGCTTCAAAAGTGTTATAATAGTTGGATTAAGAATGGGGATGGGAACACTAAAGTCTATCATGCTTATGTCAAGAAGAAAAGAAGTCGTAATGTGATTAAAGGCATCAAAGATGAGGGTGTTTGGATTTATAACTCTGATGACATTGCTACTTCTGCTCAGAATTACTTTAAAAATATTCTATCCCTATCTCTAATGCTAACATGGTTTATGATATGCAGCAGGAGTCTATTCTTAAGAACATTCCTAGGCTGGTCTCTAATGAGGAAAATGACTCTATCTCTAAGTTAACTACCAAGGAGGAAGTTTGGAATGTTATTTGTAGGATGAGCAATGATAGTGCTCCTGGTTTGGATGGTTTTAACATATTTTTCTTTAAATCCTATTGGTCTATTATTTGTGAGGATCTTTGCAGGGCCATTAATTCTTTTCTTAGTGGTATGGTCTTGCCTGAGGGTGTCAATGCCACTGGTATTTGTTTGATTCCTAAGTGCCCTAACCCTATGTCTTGGAACAGCTTCAGGCCCATAAGTTTATGCTCTATGTTTAATAGAATTCTATCTAATGTTATTAACTCTAGGATTGCTAATATTTTACCTAAGATTGTATCTAAGATGCAGGGGGCTTTTGTTAAGGGGAGGCTCATTCATGAGAACATTCTTATTGCTAAGGAGATGATGCATGACATAAATAGAAAGCCTAGTTCTGGAAATGTCTTGATTCAGTTAGACATGTCTAAGGCCTTTGATAGGCTTTCTCATGGTTTTATTCTAAAAGTGCTTTCCTGTTTTGGATTTAATGACACTTGTGTTTCTATTATAAAAAGGATGATATCTAATGTCCACATTTCAGTTCTGATTAATGGTCAGGTCACAGGTTATTTTCATCAAAAGCAGGGTTTAAGGCAAGGAGACCCTTTGTCTCCTAGCCTGTTTATCCTTGCTGAAGAGGTCCTTTTACGTGGTCTTTACAATCTATTCAATGAGAACAAGCAATTTCAGTATGCTTCTAGATCTTCTTACCTGGTTCCTTGTTTGGCATTTGCTGATGACATATTGGTCTTCACCAATTGCAAGCCTGCCTCCATCACTACCTTAAGTAGCTTCCTGGACAAGTATCAACAATTATCTGGTCAGTCAATCAATAAAGGAAAGACTAAACTTATTGTGTCTAGTAAAGCTACTCTTTCTACAACTAGCAGTCTTAATACTCTATCTAATCACAGTCATGAGGCCTTATCTTTTAGTTATCTTGGTATCACTATCTCAAAGAATAACAAAGGGGTTAACTATTGTTCTTTAATTAAGAAGGTTCATGATAGAATTTCTGATTGGGACTCTATTAACATCTCTTTTGCTGGCAGAATGTCTTTGATTAGTAGTGTGCTTATGCCTATTCTACATTATTGGATGCACATCTCTCTAATCCCTAATTCTATAATCAACAAATTGGAGACTTGTTTTAACAGGTTTTTATGGAGATCTAGTTACAATGAGAAGACTATACACTGGTCTATATGGAACAATCTCTGTAATCCTTACTCAGAAGGAGGTTTAAACTTTAAGAATCTCAATGACATGCAGCTTGTTTTTTCTTATAAACTATGGTTCATTCTAAGGAAAAGTAGTTGTCTATGGTCTGAACTGATTCACAACACTTATTGTTCTGAAGCTCATGCTATTAAAGCTAAGTGTAAAGGCTCTGATTCTACGGTTTGGAAGAGAATTACATCTATCAGGCATAAGGCTGAGAAGCATGTTAAATGGAAGCTTGGTGAGGGTGGTATGGACTTTTGGTTGGAGGAATGGCATGATCTCCCTCCCCTAATAAGTGATTCTAATCCTTGCTCCTAGTTTCTTAAAGCTACTATCAAAACGTTTTGGAAATCTAATAACTGGGATTTCAGTTCCCTTATTACTACCCTTTCCCCTAATAGAATGGATCACATTGCTAAATATAGTGTTAATCCTACATGTTCTGATAAAATAGTTTGGAAGCTGTCTAATACTCAAGATTTTAATTTTAATGTTACTTGGGACAGTATTAGAAAGCATTCTCCTAAATCTGGTATATATCAGAAGATTTGGGGCTCATTTGTGCCTAAAAAATTTTACTTTTTATGTTGGAAACTTCTTAAAGGTTTTATTTCGATCGATAGTATTCTTATGCGTAGACACTTTCATATTGTTTCAAAATGTCAGTTTTGTAATAGCACTGAGGATAAGAATCACCTGTTCGTGCAATGCAACTACGCTTGGCAAATCTAGAAGTACTTTAGCTTTGTCTTTAATGTCAAAGTTGGCAGATATATGGTCTTGTCTCATATTATCAGAACATGGTTTTGGCTCACTAAAAAGACCAGTCATATATCTCATCTTGTCCCTCAAATAATATGTTGGGTCATTTGGAGAAGTCGAAACAAATCTAAGTTCAAGGGCTCTTTTGAGTCTGTTAAGTCTGATATTGATAGAGTTACCTATATCATTAATAGTATTGATGCTTCTGGAATGACTAATAGCAAGCTATGGACTAATGCTCATTATGCTGCTTCTGTTCTAGGATGTAAATCTATTGAATTAAAGAAGAAAGCTACAATGTACCTTAAGTGGATTGCTCCTTAACCTGGCAGGCTGAAGCTCAACGTTAACGGTGCCTGTAATGCTTTTGGTGAAGCGAGTAGTGGCGTGCTGATCAGAGACTCGGAGGGGGATATCATCCTTGGATCGTGTAGGCTGCTTGGAAAGCTCAACCCACTCTTTGCTGAAATTGGTGCGCTCCTTGAAGGTCTGATCATCTGCAAACAGAAGGGATGGTCTGAAATTGATATCGAATATGACAGTGAGGTACTAATAAATCTATTAGCAAATCGAAGAGAAGCTTGGTACCTGCATTCTTCGTTAAACACTTGCAGAGATCTGATTCACTCTAGAATGTTGATCCGTTTCGTTTCTAGAACTCAAAACCACTGCGCTGACTGGATCGCGAAACATTCTATCTCTTCCAAAGCTAGCATGCAGTTCACCATTGCTACTGCACCGAATCAACTCAGGTCGCTTGCTCTTCTTGAAAGCATGGGTGTGGGCTATGTTTCTTAGCTTTATGAAGGGATGGGTTTGTTTGGTTTGGCTTTTTGTGGCTGATTCATAAATGGGTCTGGTGATTTTGGGAAAGGAGATGAAGCTTTTGTAAAGGGGGTTTCTGGTGGAACCCTAATTTTGGCCCCAAATTGGTTTCTGGAGGGATTTTTGGCGCTATCCAAAGTTATTATTCTCGTGAAATTTTTTGGTTCTCTTTTAAGTCCTCCAATTTGTATAGTCTTATAATTGTAACTCGTTATTTGTAATGTTGTTACTTTTCTCATTTAAGTAATAAAAAATTATATTTGCTTAAAAAAAATATTCCCAATTTATAAAAAAAATTAAGAATCTCCGATTCACATATTGATCAAATTTTTATTTCAAATTAGATGGTTGTATCAGACGTATAAATATTTTTGAATAATTTCTCAATATAGCACAACATTAATTATATATTTAATAAAGAAATTAAAAAATATAAAATGTTAAATAATAAAAATATTTGATAAAGGAATCAAAATAAAACAAAAGGTAAATATTAAATAATAAAAATATATAAAAAAAAAGTCAAATATTAATTGTTAGGAATAGCTGATGAAGAATAAAGTTAAAAATAAAAAGCATATACAGTGCTAAATAGTGGAATTATAGATAAAAAGAATTAGATACCGTTTCAGACTCAACCAACTTAATTACATTTAATTCAGTATCAAATATAAATGAAAAAGAAATTGCTTCACGACACCCTTATAAATGGATCCTTATAAATCGATGTTCTAACCAAGAAGAAGCTAAACCACAAATATGAATATCATAAATATAAACTTTTTGTTATTATGTTTTAGTGTTATATTTTGTTCGACGGTTCTTGCAATTTTTGACGAAGACTCTTTCATTGTTAGAAATGAACTGAGCAATAACCAAATTTTAATGGTTCATTGTAAATCTAAAAACGATGACTTGGGTATACGATATCTAAAAGTCGGAGAAGGTGCCAAATGGTTATTTATTCCAAACCCTTTTGGAAGGACATTGTTTTGGTGTTAACGGCAAAAAGATAACGCGCATGCTGATTTTGATGTCTACAACTAGAGGTGTCAAACGGTTTGAGCCAGCACCAACCCGCACCGTTTAAGACTGAACCACGGGTTGCAGTCCTGGCGGGTTGCGGTCCTGGCGGGTTGCGGTACTGCCAGGTTGCGGTCCTGGCGGGTTGCTTTTATGCGGTCCTGACGGTCTGGCGGTCCTGCCAGGTTGCAATCCTAATGGACCAGTTTCACAGTTAAACCGCCAGTTCAAACCACCAGACGAACCATTTAAGAGCCTTTTACCAGTTCAAACCATCAGCCAAACCATTTAACCATTTAAGAACCGTTTATCAGAATATGTTATAATGTTATTTAAAATTAATTTGTAAGTGTTAATTGAATCTAATTTCAATAATTGAGTTAATTATTCTATTTCATGTATTTTAATTTAAATATGTTATCATTTTAATCGAAATTTTATAATCATCAATTATATTTAAAAAATAATAATTGTAATTTGATTTTGATACGTTTGAATAATATATTACTATTAAATAATATATACTTATTAGACATATAATTGTATTAAAATTTTAAATTATTAGGTGATTCTTTAGATTCTTTCAAGCTTGAAGTGTTTATGGTTAGATGAATTATATAGTTTATTGTATTTTCGAACTATTCAATATTAGAAGTTTATATGCATAAACATAAATTACTTGTAAGTTGTAAAGAACAAAATAAAAATTGAAAGCTAGGTAAGTGATTTAAATAACATTTAATAAAAAATATAAGCAAAACAAACAATTCATTAAAAATAAAAACCAAACAAGTAACATAGTTGTTCAATCAAATAAAAAAGATAAACATTACAACGATAATGAAAATCAATTGCGAAAAACTAAGGAGCTTCATCGTTGTTGTTGTTAGGTGGTTGACCTTGCAAATGCATGTTCTCCATCATCTGTCGCATATACTCCGACTGTTGGGCTTGAGAGTTTGCAAATCGCTTATTCCATTGATCTTGTCCATGATGCCACTGCTCGTATTGACCATGCCACTGCTCGTATTGACCATGCCACTGCTGGAGGTGACCAAGTTGATCATTCACCCCTACTTGCCACTGCTGTATCTGGCTAAGCTGGTCATTTACCCCCCCCCCCCCCCTGCCAATTTTGAAATTCACCTTGCCATTTTGTAAAATCATCATGCCAAACCTTTTGTTGAGTATGCGCAAATTGCATATGATTCATTTGTTGAGTATGCGCAAACTCAGCAAATTCGCGATCGGTTCGTCTTTGTTGTGGCGGTACTCGCGAAGAACCACTAGCATTTGGATCGAAAGACGCTTCAGCCTCAACTCGATACTGAGTAGGTGGATTTGGCGGTTTTGTAAGACCGTTCACAATATATATCTGATTCAAGTCTTCTCTATGGTGGTTCCATGCCTCTAATTTCGAAATCAACTCTCCATCCCAAGAGTATATTTCCTGCAAACGCAAAGAGTTTCTACCTATAGCACTAGTCGGCCTCACCTTCACCGGAGTGTACATACTCACATCAGCTCCTTTCGAAACAAGCAATTTACTCAATATCATCCCATAAGGTAGTTTATCCGTACCACACCTCGCAACCATATTTCGAATCATCAAGCTGGGTAAATTAATTATTCCCTGATTTCGAATCATAAAAGCAGTAACAAATGTTTGAATATATGAAAGCTGCGAATCATTGTTACTAGGGGGAAGAAATATACTATTTACCAATTTCAAAGCTAATTTCCCAATACCATCCAAATTACCCCGCATGGCTCGAAATTTACCGCTAATTTCCGGAGCTTCCGCACCAGGACAAGTAAGAATCTCTACTGCTTCTTCGTAAGACAAAGGCCAATCAGCACTCCATATCGTAGGGCGATAACTAATGGGAGGTAATTTATCACCGGTAAAGATTTCATGGGTTGGAACGGAAAAAAGATCTTCGAAATCAGTTTCAAAAAAACTAATGTCTTTACCATCAATCAGACAATTCATTCCTAAACCTCTTGGATCATTTTCGATTAATCTAGCCGTGGAATAAAACCTTCGCACTAGTTCTATATACCAATCACATTTGAATCTAGCTAGTATCATCCAACCTTGGCCATTATTAGGTTCAATAAGTTTGAATTTTTTTTGCATACCCTCTATTTGGATCAGTTCCTCGTAGTTCAGAAACATACCGGACCAAATTTTTGTTACACCTCGACCTCCTTGCTGATTACTACGGATGCAAATCTCCCCTCGGGGCGATGTTCGATAGTCTCGCTCTCCGTGGATTGAAACAACATATCTTCCACCTCTCTCAATTCGGAAGTGGTTGGTTCACTACGTCCACCTTTACGAGCATTCTTTATTCTTTTCGAAGACATTTGCGAAACCTGAAATTTAAATAGAGTTTGAACAATATAAAAAAAAAATTAGAGAAGTGTAGTAGAGAGAGTGGATAAATTTGTAGTGGAGAGGGAGAGATTTGTAGTGAAAAATATAGGAGGATGTAGGGTGTATTTATAGGGTAATTTTTTTTTAAAATTTCTACTAGCCGTTTGATGACGTCAGCATGACGTCATCAAGCGTACCATCCGGCCACGCGTGCGGATGGTCCGCTTTTGGCCATAGCCAACGGTTAGTTCGTTTGAACTAGCCGTTGGATGAACCGGGGCATCCGGACGATCATCCGGATGCCCCGGTTCCAATTCGGACCATCCGGATCGATATCCGGATGGTCCGAATTGTCTGTCCGGGCGTCCGGGCGAAACTGTCCGGATGCCCCGGATCATGTGTCCGGACCATCCGGACGCCCATCCGGATGGTCCGGGCGATTATTTTTTTTTTGTTTTTTCGGTTTTTTTTTTGGGTCTCCCCTATAAGTAGAGGAGACCCCAACACCAATACTCACACCTCTCAAACAACTCTCTACTTCTCTCTAAATCTATCTATTTGTTCGATAAGTTCTAGAAAACCACAATTAGTTATTTTACTTATTCTACTCCTACGTTCGAAATTGTTTGATTTTTGTTTTTCTGCAAATTGTTTCTTAGTTGTTATTAGTCTAAATTTAGTTGTCCTATCTTGTTATTAGTCTAAATTTAGTTGATCTATCTTGTTATTAGTCTAAATTGTGATTTTATTATTAGTATTTTATTGCATATTTGAAAAAAAAAACTGTTATTAGTTTTAAACTGAATTCAAAACGTAGAAATACTGGGATAAACCCACCATCTAATGTGGATCTCATTACCATGGATGCTTTTTCTACAGAATTCCCTCACGTTGACACACTCTCCTCCCGCGAAAGTGGTGGTGGAAGTACTAGTGGGGGGAGATCTCGTAAGAAAACATCTTGGATTTGGAAACACTATACTATATCAGAAGATGGTTTGTCTTGTATTTGTAAAGAGTGCAATAAAAGTTATCTTCACGTAAGTGGATCTAGAAATATGGGCACTAGCACTATGGTAAAACATTTAACGAAACATGAAATATTTGATCCTACAAAACCTAACCCAACTAATGTTTGCACGAACCCTCAAACAGGTCTTCCTTTTGAGTTTAACCACGATACGTATAAGGAAGAAACAATGATTTATGCAGTCGGTAGTTTACAACCATTTAGTTTTGGGGATTCTTGGAGATACGAAAATTGGATGCAAGCTGGAGATGAATGATGTTTGTAATAGTTTTTTGCTATTTTGTATTGTAATTTGAAAACATTTGTACAACTCCTGGCCCGCACGAGTATAAACTGTGAACGGCTAAATTATCCAAAAATGACTTTACCTTTTATTATAACAACAACAAATGTATTATGAAATACTTATAACTTCATAAGATCTAATTTTGGTTTAAAAAATAATAACAAACACTTGTAAAATTTAAAACCAAATCACAATAGTAATCAAAATGTAATATTAAAATTATAACCGTAGAATTTGTAATATTTTAACATGATAAGATATAGTTTTGGTTTGTATTAGATCTAAAAACATAATAATAATATTCAAAATGTGATAATAACATAAGTAATATTTAAAATTTTGGACTATATAATAATTACAACACTAAAAAACTTAATAACCAAAACAAATTAATATTAACAAAAATGTAATAATAATTCTATAATAATATGCAATATCTCAATATTTTTTAAATATAACATTTTGGTTATAAAATAAATAAAATCAGCATAATATTTACCAATAAACCACCGGTTTTTTACAAATAAACCGTGGTTTCGCAGTCCTGCCAGGTTGCAGTCCTGCCGGGTTGCAGTCCTGCCGGGTTGCAGTCCTTGCGGGTTGCGGTCCTGGCGGGTTGCTCCTTATGCGGTCCTGACGGGTTGCGGTCCTGGCGGGTTGCGGTCCTGCCAGGTTGCAGTCCTAATGGGCCAGTTTCACAGGTAGACCGCCAGTTCTTAAGCAGGTTGTCAGCTTTGAACCATGGTTCCTGAACCATTAGACACCTCTATCTACAACAGCTCCAAAAGTTTTCAAAAACGTTGTCAACCTCATCAATGTTGGTGGACAGCAAGAGACGATGGGTTTTACATGGGATATTTTGACCCCGGAGAAAAAATGCATGACTGGGAACTAGGACAACTGTGATTTTATATATTTAAACCTTAAATGAATCAATGATTATCAATAATCTTATTAATAATAAAAATATTCAGTGCAGTTTTTATCGAATCATCCTCTCTTTTTTCCTCTATGATGGTGTCTTTCTTCTATAATAGCATTGTTTATATTTCCTAATTCTATATTTAGTGTTATTGGTATACGAAAAGCATCCGTTTACAAAACATTAATTACTAGTTTTCTCAATTAACTTTCGAAATAAAAATCAACTTTTGTCAAACGTTCGTTTACTAATGAGCTTTTTAAATAGAGTAATTATTCACCTAAAATTAATAAAAATCATATAATATTTGATTTTTTTAAAAAAAAAAATTCCCAAGAAGTTTCTTTCATTGATGTTGAAAAATTTTACAGCCTGTTAAGAAACAAACATTCTGTGAACTATAAGCTCAATGATTACAGGAATTATATTTAAAGACTATTCTTTTGTTTCTCCATCAGCAGCACCTTCCTTCCTTCTTCCATCCTTATCAATCAGCCTCTTGTAACTTCTACATCCCTACAGCTCCATAGCAGTCCTTCCTGATAACTTCTGCAGCCCTCCAACCTTCGCATTTGTAGCTTATCCTGTATACCCGAACCTGCAAGCAAAACCATATAGTCAAGTCTTTCAACTTTCTAATAATGTCAGATAATAAAATGATATATCTTAAATCACATAGTCAGATTATTGAGCATATCTAAAGTTTCCCAAACCCATAGCATCAGATCTTAAAATGTTAGCTAGATCACAAAAATTGTGCTGAGACTGAATAGAGAAACTATTCTTAATTTTCAAAGCGTGCTTAGCCAACCAATCTGCAGCCAAATTTTGCTCCCTAAAAACATGCCTAATAGTCATTTGTGGTGAAATCAGATGTCTACAACACAATAGACTATGCTCTAAATACCAGGGACTAAAACCAGAGGCTAACATGTTAAATAAGGCTAAGCAATCTATTTCAATGTCCACAAATTTAAGCTAAGTCTCCTTACAGTATGTTAAACCATTTAATAATCCAGATATTTCAGCACAAATAGAAGAACTCTTTCCTATCACACTCCCTTTGGCCATTATTAACTTTCCTAAATTATCTCTTATTATATATCCAAAACTAGATTCACCATTGATGAGTGTTGAACCATCACAGTTTAGCTTAACATGATTATTTACAGGCTTTTCCCACTTAATATACATGAAAGGCTTAGATAGTTTAACATGATTATAGCAACCTAACTGCTTAGCTATATTAAAATCAGATGACCAATGTTTTCTAGATAATGCAGATGCTAAATCCAGTGATGTAAGCATTAAAAGGACCTGACTCACAATCTGTTTATGAGATGTCGAAATATTACTATGCTTATACTTATTTCTAGCCTTCCAAATGTTCCAGATAATCATAGATGGCAATACTGTCCTAACATGAACTCTTTTAGCAGTTGACAAAAACTAAATGTTCACAATATGATTAATAGTCATGTGTCTACCTATATTAATATTAAATTTATCAGAAAAGAAATTCCACACAAGCCATGCAGTATCACAGGAAACAAACACATGCTGTAATGATTCAATGTTATCACAGTGCACACATTTACTAGCTAGTTGAAAACCTTTAGATTGTAGGATTGTATCTATACTAATTAGATTATTCAAAACCCTCCAAAGACAGAAAGAACATTTTTTAGGAGAAAGATTGTTCAATATTTTATCTTTGATTATTGATGAAGGATGTTTCTGTCTTAACTCTAAGACTGTATCTTTTAACTTAAAAGAACCATCACTTGACAGTTTCCAAATAACAGAATCCATAACATTTTGGTTTATATGTGTTTTAATAATCTTGTTAACATACTGTAAAGGCAAGCTACTTTGAAGTTTAAGTATATTCCAAGTATTATTAAGTATATATTCATTCACTTTTGTTTGCTGATAATACCAAAAATTAACATCAGTTAACAAAATTAAAGGTTTCATATCACTCCATTGATCTAACCAAAAATCTATATTACCCTGACCTATCTTCCACCTAATATGCTTCTCTTCCTCTAATCTAATTTCCAACATTCTTTTCCAAACTTTTGAATAAGTGTTCCTTAATCTAGCTTGCAGAGGGTGTATATTATTGCAGTACTTAGAGTGTAATAATTTTGACCATAAAGATTTATTACTTCTAAAAGAGAACCATAATTTAAAAGCAAATGCAGATTGAATATCCTCTAAGCTTCTAAAATTGAGACCATTCTCCTTAAATGACTTACATAAACTTTCCCAACTAGTCCAAATAAGACTTCTGTTATTCTCATTACAACCCCACAGAAACTTATTTAACAACTTATTAAATCTAGAAATAACTTTCAAAGGCAATTTTGTTGACTGCAAGTAATATATAGGATAGGACATGAGCACAGAGTTGATTAATGTTATCTTTCCACCAAAAGAAATGTGTTTAGAATTCCATTCATGAATCTTATCCTTAACCTTGTCTATTAAGCACTCAAAATGTTTAGCAAAGTTATTTGAATGAATCAGAATACCTAAATATGTAAAAGGTAATTTTGAAAGCTTAAAACCTAAGAAGTCCTTAAGGTGTTCTAATCTGTTTCTACTCATTTTTGAAGAAGCTAAAAACGTAGATTTGTCTTTGTTCAGTTGCTGTCCAGATAGATTTTGATATAAATCTAAGAAACTAGATAAATTTCTAACACTAGCTAATGAGCCATTTAAGAATAATATTATATCATCAACATAAGCTAGAACACTAATATTTAAGCTACTTCTCATATTATAGGGCCTAATCTTTTGCTGACCAACCAACATCTTTATACCCCTAATAATAAACTCCTCAGCAATTATAAATAGACAAGGTGATAGAGGATCACCCTGCCTAAGACCATTCTTAGACTTAAAGTAACCAGAAGTCTTCCAGTGATAACAGAATATGAAATATGTTCTATAGATTTCCTTATTAAGTCTATAACTAGAGCATTAAAAACAAATGCAGACATAACTTCATATATAAACCTAAACTCAAGTTTATCAAAGGCTTTTGACATGTCAAGACTTAAAATAAGATTATCTCCTCTAGTTTTCCTATTCAAATCTTTTACTAACTCCTGAGCTATTAAAATATTTTCCTGAATCATTCTATTGTCAATATAATCACCTTGTTCATCTGAAATTATTAAGGGGAGAAGCTTAGCTAATCTACTTTGTATCAGTTTTGAGATTATAACATTAAACACAGAACATAGGCTAATAGGTCTAAATTAAGTCCAATATTTGGGAGACCTAACTTTAGGTATAAGGCAAATTAAAGTAGAATAAACACCTTTAGGTATATCTGAACTCAAGAAATATCCTTTAACAACATTAAGAAAATCACCTTTAATTATAGACCAACAAGCAAAATAGAATCTGGAGTTGAAACCATCAACTCTAGAGGCACTGTTTTTATTAAGAGATCTAATAATATCATATAATTCTTCTAGAGTAGGTTCTTTCAAGATACTTTCATTACTTTGATCAGTTAAAATTTCAGGTATAACATTTCTAACAGTAGACAGATCATTCATAAGGGAAGTTTTATTCAACAAATTTGTAAAATAACCTACAACAGAGAGACCTATCAATTCCTCATCTTCTATCCAATTATTATTTTCTAAAATTCCATTTTTTTTGTTCTTAACTTTTCTTTTCTTAACATAATTATGAAAAGTAGAAGAATTATTATCACCTTCAGTTGTCCAATTCACATAACTTTTCTGATACCAGTAAATTTCTTCTTTTTCAAGCAAAGTTATCAAAGTAGTATTTAATTTTTGCAGTTTCATTTGGTTTTCAATACAATTGTTTTCCTCAAGTATAATTTCAGCAAGTTTAATTTCATCCTCAACTTTGTTTAAGTTAACAAAAATGTTACCAAATATATTCTTATTCCAAATTTGTAAATGCTTTTTTAATCTCTTAAGTTTAGACCAAAATATATACATATCAGAAGAATCATTTAAAGGTATAGACCAGTTACTTTCTACAGTTTTGATAAAATCGTCATGTTTTAACCACATATATTTAAATCTGAAAGATGTTTTTTGAAACATAGTTTGCTTTAAAATAGTTATTAACAAGGGTGAATGATCAGAACAAGTTCTGGCCAGATGATCCACCCTTGTAACATTAAAAGTATCCCTCAAAATTTCATTATATAGACATCTATCTAACCTTTTCCATTTATGTTTATTAGTCCAAGTAAAATTAGATCCTCCATATCCAGGGTCTTCTAACTTACAATCAAATATCATTTCATTAAAATCATCCAAACTTTTAGTATGCAGATTATTACATGCGCTTTGTTCACTAGTGTTAGATATTGAATTAAAGTCTCCTACAACTAACCAAGGCAATTTAATAATGGATATAGTCCTAAGCTGATTCCACAAAGATAATCTAAGACTAATGTTACACTTAGCATACACAACAGTAAGCAAAACAACCTCCCTATGTGCAGAATGACTAACCCTAGCACTTAAAAGCTGTTTAAAATTATCAATGAAATCAATTTTAAAACCATTTCTCCATAAAATCCATATTTTGTTATTTATATTTGCCTGAACAGACTCAAAACCTAACTTAGAACAAATTTCTAGACTTTTATCTACTGCTACCATAGGTTCTTGCAAAGCTAAGATATTAATAAAATGCTTTTTAGTTAGATTCTTTATTCTTCTGATAGTTTTAATGTTACCTAATCCTCTAACATTCCAATTTAACATTTTTAAAGTCATTATAAGTATTATTTAGAGGATCCAAAAGATCCTTTGGGGTTTCTGGTTTTAATTACAAGTTTATTCCTAGAAGATCTTCTAAGAAAACTATTCAAGGAAGGCTTATTTTTCTTATGTTTAGGAGAAACAGGCAAACTTAAATTTTCACCAAAATTATTCCCTTTATGTGAACTAGGAGAAAGGCTCAATCTGTTTCTAATCAGAAAAGGAAATTCAGACTCAATCAATTCATCTACATCTTCATTCAATAAAGCATTAAAAGGATTATTAATTTTCATAGATTCAATTTCATTTTCTATATCTTTTTTCTGAAACAATACCAGAATCAAATTGTTTAAATGCTATTAAATTGTTATCACCAATTACAGCATGAGAATTAAAACCACCCAATGACATGTTATTATCAACTTCAGAAACTATATGCTCACATGCTAAGGAAATGTTACCATCACCAGTTATAATTGCATTATCTATATCTTTTTCTGAAATAACACCAGATTCCAAATTTTTAAATGCAATTAAATTGTTATCACTAATTTCATATGAATTATAATCATCCAATGTCAAGTTATTATTAATTTCAGAAACTAAATGCTCACATGATAATGAAATGTTACCATCACAACTTTTATCAATATGTCTAACAGGTTCTTTAACATTAGATTCAGGATGCTTAACTACCAAAACATTATCATCATGCAAAACAATATCATTATGCAAACAATATCATCCATTATCATATTATTGCTACATGCTTTTCCTATCTGCAATGCTTGATTATCCATGTCAATCACATTATCAGATGCTACAATCAGTTTATTAGAAGACAAATTCTTATCAGACACATTAGAATCAACCTTCTCACATGCAAATTGCTTAACAATATCACTGACAATATCAACATGTTGACAAGTTTCTGTATCCATGATGTTATTAAATGCTTTATCAGATACATTATTAATAACATGTTCTCTATTAACTATCTGTGTAACAAGATTTTCATTACTTATTATACTAGATATAGCATTCATTTTTCCAGGAATCACATCCATATTAGATTGCACATTATTTACTAAATCTTTGTTATTTATAGGTTTAGGCAACCATATATTATTATTCTTTTTAACCTTAGTATTAACTTCAATCTTTCTTAAATTCTGAGATTTCTTATATTCTAAGTCATCTGATTTACAAGCAGTATCTTTATGACCTAAGTGTCTACATTTTTTACAGTAAGCAGGCTTATCCTTATAGATCACATCTTGCCAAAAACCATCCCTATCCCCAAAACTAACCCAAATTCTTTGAGGAAGGATACTAGAAACATCTGTTACAGTCCAAACTTCACAACAATTAAAGCTAGCTCTATTTTTATTAGGTAACCATGATTTTAAAGGCAACCCAATCGCCTTAGCTAAATTTTCAATTGTATCTTTATTATACATATATTCAGGCAATTTAGGAAAAGAGATCCAAACGGGAGTCAAATGAGACTCACGTTTGGGGTTAAAATCAGGGGTCCATTTTAAAATCCTAAATGTAAGCTGACCTATTGACCTAACATTATACTTCCAGAAACTTTTAGCATCTACCATATTTTCAAATTCCACAAAAATATGTCTAAAGTCCCATTTATATATACTGAAATTGCCTACAGGTTTTAAAGATGCTAAATAAGTTCTAAAATCTACCGCAGAAGGACATCCATACGGGAATTTTGCAATCAAAGTAAATTTAGATAAAGAATTGAGAGATAACTTATCTGTTTCGCTAAACCTGACGTAGGTGTACCCGTCTTCAGCACCAATTTCCACCTTGTCGTGCAGGAAACCCTCACCAGATCCAGCTACTGATGGTAGCGCCTCCTTTCCCGTCTTTACAGCTTCTGCATAAGTTCTTTGAACCAGCTGCTTGCAAGACTCCTTTTCACCTTTGAGAGGATTATTCAGAGATTCATTCCTTTCGAAAGTTGGATTTTCGAAGAAATGAGTCTCTGAGATGAGGTTTGAAGGAAGGCTATCTGATGGTAGGTTTTCTGATGGTAGATTTGCTCGATTTTGTTCTTCTTGATGAAGAACAGAAATCGATTTTTGCATGAGAGATTTCTTGAGAGAAGAACAGAAATCGATTTGGGGCTAGATCTGAGAGGAAAGACGAAAGAGTGGCTGAGATACTAGGGTTGATGAAAGAGGATTGTGTGGCTGAAGTTGTGAGGCTTCACAGTTAACCAAAGGCTGTGAGGCCCATGGCCTAGTTTTCAAGAAGCGAAATTAGGTTCTTGGAGGCCTAATTTCTGTTTCACCTCCATCATTTGATTTGATTTTTTTAATATGCATATATTACATCGTTTTATAAAAAAAAGAGGAAAGTACCCCTAAATACCTACTCAACTATCAAATACCAAAATGGTACCCGTTTTTGGACTAGTTTCATAAAATACCTAAAACCATATTTTGGACAATTATACCCTTTAGGGTATAAAAGGGGTTGTTTGGTTGAAACCCACCTTTTAATCTCACTTTTAGGTTCTAAACTCGAAACGGTGTTGAAAACTATCGAGGCGTTTCCCAAATCGTCTTCGCCGGAGAAGCCAGAAATTTGGAAGAGAAATTGGCCGCCGCAGCTAAGGGAAATGCATTTTTACTTCAGGGTGGAGATTGTGCAGAGAGTTTTAAGCAGTTCAGTGCCAATTACATTAGGGATACCTTTAGGGTTTTGTTGCAGATAAGTGTTGTCCTCACTTTTGGTGCACAAGTCCCTGTCATCAAGGTCAGATTCAATCTTCGTTTTTTTCCTATATCACTCTGATTATTCCTTTCTTCGATTGGTCACTGTCGTCAGCGGTACGTTTCAATTGCTTCTGGTATTACTAAAGAATCATGTTGAGGTTAAGTTTAGGGTTTATAGTTCTTGTACCCTTACTAATCGGAACTTTACTTCAATACACTGCTATTGACGTGAATGGACTTTTTACATCATTTCCTTTCTTGATCGTGATTTCGATGGGGATTTTTGGCGTTTCAATCAGGTTTTTGTTTGACTATATGCTTTCAAACAAACGAGCATCTGAAGAAATTGTTGAACAAGCAAATCGGAAAATCGAACCTACAACATCCAACAAGAGAAGTCGGATCGGGAGTTCGCCAGTAGACACTGAATCAGCAGCTAATAGCACTTTAGTCATCAGGAACAACAATATCAGCGACCAGAGTAACGGTAGCGTAGTTGAGCAACAGCAGGAGCAGACGATCATGGCTTTGGGTAACTCGAATCAACATGGCATCGATGAGGATCTGCATAGCCGACAGCTTGCTGTGTATGGCCGCGAAACCATGAAGCGGCTTTTCGCTTCTAATATCCTAGTTTCAGGGATGCAGGGTCTCGGTGCTGAGATTTCTTGGATGACGGAGGAACATCACTGGTCTAGGTTTGCAGCGTGGGTGTGATAACTCGCTACCGTGTCTGGAATCGGACAGCGTATGTGGATTGAAGAAGTGTCTTTGGTGGTGTTGGGTTTTGTTATGCTATTGATCCGGTGAATTGGGTTTGGAGTATTTGGAGTAAATTATCTTTGTGCTGTTTTATTGTTCTTTACTTGCTACATTTAACTTTATCTTTAAGTTGAAACTGTACCTATAACTAAGCTGTCAGATGGATGTGAATCATATCTATCGGACTTATAATCAAGTATCGTATCTAGCAATGTCAAATATCGTGTCTATCAGAATAGTGTTCACGTATCTAGCAATGTCAAATATCGTGTCTATCATATGTATACTCCATGATCTATCAATGTTATATATCGTGTGTATCAGACTAGTGTTCGCGTATCTAGCAATGTCAACTATCGTATCTATCAGTTTTTTTTAATCCACCAGAATCCTGAATCAACAGGTGCCTTTCTTCCTATTGCATAAAACACTGAAAACATGAAACAATTTTTCTCTCTGATTATACAAGTAAAAAAGAACCTTAAAACTAGCAGGCAGGACATCTAGTTCTGGCTCTGGAGGTTGCTTCATTAAACAAGCTGTGCCATTACACCCATGAGCTTCATTCTTCATTTTCGACTGCTTTTGGAAATCAAAGTAAATCTCTTCTGTATCTTCTGAATCACAAGCAATACACCCACCGAAATTTGAAAATCCCATTAAATATCTTTTAATTTCATGAACTTTACAGCTATTAACACAAGCATCACCAAAATTATTGCCCACTATTTTTGAAACATCAGAGGTGCTTCCAGCTGAGCCAAGGAACTTAACGAAACCAGTTGCATGGGACTCAGACTGCTAAAGTCTGCTAGAATTGTACTAGCTTGCTCCATTATCTCTGCTTAGGTATCGGTTATCATGTTCAAGGTAAGACGATGAAAGTACACATGTACATAAATGTTTGCACAAAGGTCAGTGTTACCAATCTAATTCTCCAGTTAGAATCATTTGCAGCGGAAAGAATAATCGAAACAATTTTTTGGAGATGAGTAGAGTCATCAAACAGTTTGGGCAAGTCAAGAAGCATCTTTTCCTTTTTATAAAATCTTAGCAGACTACACAAGAAAGTAATAACTGAAGCTTAATTTGTATGACCAGCAATGAGCTTTTCAGGGCAAGTAGCCTGGTCAAATTCTAAGATCATACTATCAACAGAAGCAGGCTTTTCCACATGCGGAAGGTGACCGCAATCCGGCACTTGGCTACTAACAAAGAAGCTATCATACTTGTGATTAGTTAACTAGCATTGTCTTTATGCATATCTATCGGACTCATACTAGAGAATCTATCATACTTATAGTTAGTTCATTATCAATGTTTATAATTCAAATCTATCAGACTCCGACTAAAGAATCTACTAATATGTATATGTGCTATCTATCAATCGCAATATGTTTATAATTCAATATATATGATGCTGCATCTGTCTAGCAATGTGTCCCTTCGTATCTAGCAATGTGTTCCTTCGTATCTAGCAATGTGTTCCTTCGTATCTATCATTTCTATCATGATACTCAAAGACTAAATGAGGTGGGACTAGACATTTTGGCTATAAAATCGGCATTGACTTCAATAAACAAGCAAATAGAACTAGATGACAGAGTATGTTTACAAAACAAAACTAACTACACTAACTCTTACAAAATACCACCAAAATCAATATTGACATAGAAACTACAATCTTGAAGAAGATATCAAATCCAAACAAAGGTAGAAATAGAAAACAAAACACAAGATAAATGAAACACAAGATGAATTGTCTATTACAACTTCTTCAAACACACATTACAGATAATATATATTTATATATGTTTCTGAAACACACCGATGCAACTTGCTGCGACCACTTGAAGGAGTATAGTAAAAGCTTGAACACACTGCATCAGCTAGTATTTTATCATCATGTAAATATAGCTCAAATATCACATTACATATGCCATATGCTATGGTATATGTCGTGTAAAGAATTCAACAGATTCATACAAGGAGGCGCACAGAGGCCAGCAGTACATGGACTAAAGTTTAAAACTTAAATTAAATTTACAGTTCATTCAAAATCTAAAAGTTAAATAAAACCAACAAAAAAAGAGACTCAGCCTCTCTAGCTCTTAATCATTATTCATAAGTTACATTTTGCGCGAAACTCAGGGCACCTTTTAGTAGGTATTCGATAAGGTCTTGTAGGTTGGAGCTCCCTAACAGCCATGCTCTAATATGCCACAATAGAACAAATCATTTATAAAGCTAAAAGGAAATATAGAAACCAAGGAAACCAAAACGGGCTGAACAAGCAAGCATTGCAGTTCAGTTGTGCAACATTAAAGCTCGAAATTCTTGCTCGGAAGAATAATGCAAGAAAGAAGGGAGCATCATGCACCTACTCTTCTTGTATTGTGTAGTATTTTAAAACCAAAAGAGTAAAGAACCAAAAGAGTAAGGAAGCTATCATACTTGTGATTAGTTAACTAGCATTGTCTTTATGCATATCTATCAGACTCATACTAGAGAATCTATCATACTTATAGTTAGTTAAGTATCAATGTTTATAATTCAAATCTATCGGACTCCGATTAAAGACTCTTTATTGGCTTATTGGTCTTGAATTCATCCAAATTATCTTCATTCCAGCTCACACGCCCCCTGCAACTCCAATCAATTTCTAATGTCACAGATTTTGTTACGTACAACTTTTGCTAGAGAAATAAATACTGATACCTAATGTGCAACAACAAATGTTAATAATTTAGACGCAGTTTTGTTTAACCTCTCCCATGTTCCTAACAGTATCAATCTAAGCAACTACAATATCTCAAATAGATGTACACAACTTGCAGCTTAGTCTAAATGATAACACTGCTAAATCTTACCGAAAGGTTAAGGTTCGTCATGTTCGATCGGACTGGAAATGTCACCGGCGATATTCGACAGTTCGTCAAAAAAACAGCTCGTCGGTGAGAGGAACGCAGGACCTCGGTGTTTGTATGGTTCGCCGGTGATTAAGACTAGTTCGACGGTGGTTGTATGGTTCGCCGGTGGAGAGAGAGAAGAAGAGGAGAAAGAGAGAAGAAGAGGAGATAGAGAAGAAGAGTAAGAGTGGAGGCTGTTTTGAATTTCAAAATTCAAAAATAGAATGGGGCTGTAACAAAAAACCCTAATTTTTCACAAATCAACCTTATATACTAGGTTGAGGGTAATCTTGGTATTAAAAAAGAAAAGGTATTAGAAGTGGATATGTTTAATGAGATGGGTATTAAGTGAGCATTAACCCATTTTTGGGTACTAGGTTGTAATAGGTTTGGTTAAAAGGTACTTACTGTGTCATTTCCCTAAAAAAAATTAGCTTCACATTTTTCTCATTCAACTTTTTAATTTTCTTTTTAATATAAGAACATAACATCTTCAATTTAAAAAAATTGTTTATTTTACTATTACAATATTTTATGATACTTAGTCGATTCTTTATTTTATATCTGCATCACAATTTAGATGTTTTATTTGTATTAGTAGTTTTAGGTTTTCGATTTTCTTTTGTTTTCATCTATTTTGATTTTTTTTTGGTATTTTTATAATGTGATATATTTTAATTTCTTTTTTCTATTTTTGAAATTGGAATTTATGTGTTTCAAAAAAATACTTTAAATAGAAAATAACTTGTAAATTTGATTTGTCAAAATAACATATTTTCTATTTGAAAAAAAACATGTAATTGCATATATATATATATATATATATATATATATATATATATATATAGCAAATTTTAACTTAATTTATTTGAATAATAGTTTATATTTGATATCTTTATAATAGATGTTTAGTTTGTAGAAATACACATTTTTTTTTACAAAAATGGTTAGGATATTTCGGATACGGATTTGGAATCCAAAATCCGAAATTATTATCCGAATTCGAATCCAATTTTTTTTTATAAATAATATCTGATCCAAATATTATCCGGATACAGATAATATTCGAAGCCAAATATCTGACTTTTTATGAAATTTTTAACTAATTACACTATTGGTTAGACTACATCTGACTTTTTACTAAATTTTTAACTAATTACTAGGGGTGAGCAAAAACCAAAAAAAACCGAAACGACCGGCCGAACCAAACCGAAATGGATCGGTTTGGCCGGTTTTTTAAAATTAAATTTCGAGTTTGGTTTTAATTTTTAAAACCGAATTAATTTCCGTTGGATTCCGGTTTACCCGATTTTAAAACCAAACGATATATAACATAATATATAATTTTATTATGATAGGTACCTCTGGCCCAGTGGTCATATAATAATTCTCGAATTTATGTAATTTTTCAATTCCATATAGTTGTACAGCTGTAACATTTCAATGGATTTCAGAAAAAACTGCTATAAAATTACTAGAGTTCCTTTGGAAGCAACTGCTACTGTACTTGGATCAATTTTGTTGTCAACGATGTCTACGACGGTGTCAAAACGTTGCTGATTCTTATGCACATCTGAATGGGTTAACCGATCAAGTCGCAAAACTTAAAGATCAAGTGACATCATTCGAGGAAAAAGTAAAGGATTTGAAGGAGGAACTCTTGGTTTCCCAGTCGGACGTTAAGGCCAAGGAAGCTGTGGTACTGCAACATGCTAAAGTTGCCGAGAAGCTGTTTCAGATATGACACAAAACTTAGTTTTATTTTTGTTCTCCTAAAGACAATGAGTAATGAAAATGGTTCTCGCGTATTAAATTAGACCAAGGAAGAAGTAGTGTCTGATTTTCTCTTATCAGTTAGATTGAGCATAACTAAAAGATTTTCGTAACATGTGGCAAACTAATTTGACAATTTGTATTTTTCTGAATTTTAGTCCATTATCGTGCTTTAGGTTGGAAAATGCGGATGCCGAAGTTCTAGTTTTGAAACGTCATCTTGAATCTGCGAATCTTGTAAAGCTCACTGTTGAGGATCAAGCATCACATTTGGGTACTACTTTAAAATAATTCACGAGGCAGATAATAAGTGTGAAAGAGAAAAGTGAACGTAAGTTCTGTGATGTAGTTCTTAGTAAACCGTGCAATGGGACAAAATCAAGTTCAAACTTGAAGATAAAATAGATAAATTGATTTCCCTTATCTCTTTCTAAAGGGTAGCAGTATCCTCAATTCTCTGCCTCTTCAAGCTAGACGTTACAGTGGTTACCGGGTTAAGGTGGCAACAGACTGATTTCATGGGGGCTGATCCGGCTAGCCTATCTTTGTTAATCATTTTTTATTATAAAAAAACCGAACCGATCTGGACCGAGCCGACTAAATCGCACCGACATTCAAACCGAAAAACCGAACCGAAACCGAAAAACCGAAAACGAAAAAAAAAACGATTTTTTTTTCATTAAATCGGTTTAATAATGTACAAACCGAATTATTTCGGTTTGGTTTAAAAAATTATAAAAAAAGACCAAACGGACCGAATCTCACTCTTACTAATTACATTATTGGTTAGACTAATTTTAACTAATTACACTATTGGTTAGACTACTTTTATAGGCACCTTAGTAGAAATTCATATTCTCATTTTAGATACAGGATAATGCTAAGAAAAATATACTTATTTTGAAAAGTCATCATGTCTTTTATAGAAAATTTGGTAGCAATTCTTTTCCACATTCGGTAACAATTCTTTTCCACATTTGAGATGTTGGATAAGAGTCATAAGACCAAAAAAGATATACTTGTTAAGAAAAGTCATCATATATTTTATAAACACCTTGATAGCAACTCTTTTTCCAACTTTAGATGTGGGATAAGATACATTTTTAATGAAGCAACACTTCATATTTATGGCCAACTTTGTTAGTAGTTGTTATGCATTTTACAACGTGGGATAGCTAAAAAATATGTTTAAATATATAAAATTATATATATATATATATATATATATATATATATATATATATATATATAATTTTGGATATCAGATATTTCAAATACGGATAGGACTATATCAATATCCGTTATTTTCAAATACGAATTCGGATACGAATATTATCCATTTTCTCTTGAATATGGATATTATCCGTTTTATTCGGATTCGATATCAAATATTTCGGTCGGATATCGGATTTTTTGGTTTTTTTGACAGCCCTAAAAATGACTTTGTGAAAATGCATAAGATTCAATAATTGGGATTATCAATTATTTTTGAAAAGAAACACGTAATCATTGATGATTGATTATGCTTGTAAATGCAATTTCTTTTTAGAAGATTAAAAAGAAAATGGTTTTGCAAAACATGTTATTGTTGATTAAGTTTGTAATTGTACTTTAATTTATGAAATATAATGTAACTTTATTTTTATTTTTAAATAAGTTTTTATAATTTAATACAACTCTAGGTTAAAATTGCAAAAATAAATTTAAGCAACTAGTAAAAGAGAAATTGATTGACTTGCTAATTTTGACTTAATTGACTTTTAAAAACTTGACTTAATTGACTTGCAAAATCTACAATTAATTTAATTAGAAAAACTGGGCTCGATTGATTTGGGAAAAGTAATTGACTTAATAAATTTTGTAAATAGTTGAATTATCTTTGATTCTAAAAATTTTGTGAGGTTGAAGAAATGGGTTATTAAGCCTCGTGAGTATTATTTATGGTTTGGAGAGTCAAATCGAGTAAGTAAAGAGAAGTAGAGAGATTTTGGGAAAAGGTATTTTTAGAGAGAGAAAGTCAAGAAGTCAAAGTAGTTACATAAATGGTCTAATTGCATATTAGTCCCTCGCCTATTCATAAAGCTCTAAATCTCTCCTATAACTATACAATTTATCATACAAAGTTTTATTTATTTACATTTTGATCCCCAATGTTCTATTTCCTTATTAGTAGCCCCCCTAGTTCTTATGAAAGTCAAAGAAAGAGAACTAATTAGCTTCAGAAATCTTTACACGTAGAGAAAAATCCCTATATCTAGGATCCGAACTGCTTTAATCTTATTGTTTCCATATTTCTGACTCAATGCCTCGAATTTTTTCATATGGAAACATTTCTTGCCAACGGTCGTAATCGTTCAAAGCAGAGATCGAATATGTGATAATGCCTTAGGCTTTAGGTCTGCCACTAGGCAGATGATGATGCCCTAGGAATTAGGTCTATCACCAGGTCTATCATATGACAAGTGTTAAATCCTTCTTTACGCAACCATTTGAAATTCTGTCCAATTGCTTTCTCCATCTCTTCCATTTCTCTCTCCCTCAACTTCTCTTATAAACACGCTTCTATGCGTCATTTATTTCCACAACATTTTTTAAAGAGAGAGTTCAGTTGCTATCTTCATCTGAATATTCAACCCTTAAACTACCTTCACTGGAATACACTTATTTCCTCATGTCATTCCAGTGTGTTTATGAGAAAACATCCAAAACTCAAAAGGCCAAAAGTAAAAAAACCCAGAAATTCATCTTCTCTAGATAAACAAAAATATCACTTCGGATCATACGACTACTTCTGCATAAGCGAAAGGACAAATGAATACATAACAGTTGGACTGATAAACAATTCTCTTCGTGATTAGTCCACAAAGACAATATACTACAGTAACTTTGATCCTAACAAAACTCATCTTTCCTTTTCAAATTCTTCTCTTGCAAAAGAGAGTAGTCATCCAAAACTCAAACACCGAAGACACCTCGAATTTTACCCCCTCTGAATAGATTAGCGCCTTGAATTATTTCTGCAACCTCAAATCCTCGATTCAATTGCAAGGTAACCCAAACTAAACCATCTTCAGGAAGATCATAGGAAAATACTTCTTCGGTTAATCCTGAACCCCTCGTCTACTATGCAAGAAAACCTTTTTAGCTGATACAAAAACTCAACTTCTTCAAACCCTAAAAAAAACCTTGATAGCCATGGGTGACGATGATGATCTCGCCTCGAATCCATCAACCTTTTCTCTTCCCTTGACGGATATTGTTGAGACTACCATAGAGTCTCAACAAAATCTCTCAAACAACCTACATCGACTTGTGTAGGAGGGATCTGAAGAGGAAATGGATTCAGAAGCCACACAATCGAATATCAAACCTGATACAGAAGAAGATGTTTTGAAAGAAACAAAAAATGAAACAGTGGAAGGTGTTTCGAAAGCAAAAGCACCTAGGATAAGAAGAAAGAGATCTCCTGTGAAACTTTCCGACAAGATAGTTGCATCAGTCAGCGAAAACCTAGAGCCTCTCGTTGCATAATATATCTTAGCGTTAAATAATATTGCTTACATATTTTACCAAACGAGCCAAGCATACGAACTTAAAAATAATGGGGAATGGGGGACAACATTATACTTTGCCTAACTAAAGAAGGAGAAACCAATTTGGACTGCAAAAAGGGTGAACTGATGGTCTATTGAGAAATCAACAATTGGGGTCTTCAGTTTCCACTGGACCCCATGATAGTAGAATAATTCGAGATTCCAAATATGTGCCCAACTCAGGTGACACCCAACGAGTGGTTCACTTTGCTCTCTGTGATTATGGCTTCTCGATTGGCCAAAAGTTTCCTCTACATCGAGGACTTTATCTCCATGACAAAAAAAGTCGAAGGGTCTGATACTTCAATTTTATTATCTAACATTGGATGATAAACTGTAGATCATCGATGATTTGTTGGAGACAGATAAATTTTGGAAACAAAAATTTGTCTTCATCTCAGGAGTATGGAAAAATCGTAAAGAGATTTATGAAGCCAACTTATCGAAGTTGAACCTTGTCTGGAGGAGTAACAGTAAGTCTTTTTATTTTATTATTTGAATCGTATCTCAAATTAATTTCTACTTATTTCACATCAAGTCTTGTGTTGTATCTAGAAATTTTAAGGCGTTACAAACTTCGTCGAAAAAATATCAGTGACATTTTTATTAAGCTTGCAGCATGGGCTGAAAAAGCAATGCATTTCACAGAGCCTTTCAACCTATCAACTTTCTCAACAACCACCTGTGGAGATGGAGCATATGGAAAATAAGATGGTTAGAGCATACGGAAAATGAGATGGTTCGCTATAAGAAAATGGATGCTACTGAAAAATGAATAAAGGAAATCTTTTTTGACCTCGTGGAAAATAAATTTCATGGATTTCAACTGGTCAGATCTAAATTCACCAAAGGGCTCATCTATCTCAAGAAGCACCTCAGATCTGTGCATCGAAAAGAAACGGAAGAGCTCAATACTTCTCATCAAAATGAGACAGAACATCTCAAATCTAAGCACTCTCAAGAAGTGGCTACAGAGCAGAAAAAATATGCCGATCTTCAACTTTCACTCAACAAGATTAAGGATGAGAAGAAAAAAATTAATAGAGGATATGGATGTTCTCAAAAATCAATTCAACGAAGAGAAAAGTCTTGTTGTCACTGCTGATGAGTTCATATATTAAGATTGTTATCTTAGGAAAATTTTATATGAAAGTTCTAGAGAGAGAAATAGAGTTTTTAGAGAGATAAAATCTAAGTGCAAATGAGTAAAATAGAATTGTGTTCAACCCTTTTATTAGGTTAGCCTTGCCTTTTATATAGAGGTGCCAAGACTTAGCCTTAAACTTAAATCGGTTACAAAAGAGGGTAAATTACCCTTAGTCCTTAATAATATTACATAGTTATAATTGTTCTCTTAAACTTACATTATTCACATTTTAGTCCTTAAATTTATACTTCCATATCAAGTTCTACTGAGAACTAATGTGGGAAGGTCATGTTAGCAGCCATAAAATATGTCGAAGAACATGGATCTATTAATCTTCTTCGCAAAATTCATGCCACATTTCCTAAGGTTGACCTCTCCATCTTTTAGGAGAAGATTCATATCGAACATCGCCCCATTAGCTCTTTTGATCATGTTCCTAGCTCCTCATTCGAAGAAGCGGAATCAGAAGAAAAATCTTATGAACAAGGAGAATCTTCTGAAGAAAGCTCTGAGGACAAATAACGTTGTTATCTCCTTTTTTGTGCCTGCCATTCAATTTTTGTGGCATGACTTGTTTTTAATAGATGCCTTTTTACTTGCCATTTAAAAGCTTATTTTGTCATCATCGAATTAAATTGAATGCAGAAAAGCTTTGTTTCTCCTATATTTTTATTAATGTTTTTTTAATCTTACAAGTCATGTTTACCTTAAAATATAACTTATATCATAACTAAATATATAATTTTCTAAGTGAGAATACTTCAACTTCATTGGTGTGTTTAAATAATGTTAACACCTTAAATAAAAATGGAGCACTTATAAAATGTGATACTTCGAATAATGTCATGCGTTTAGAGAACGAAACACTTCGAATATTACAGTGCGTTTAGAGAACGTAACACTTCGAATATTATAGTGCGTTTAGAGAATGTAACACTTCAAATATCATAGTGCGTTTAGAGAATGGAACACTTCAAATATGATTGTCTATTCAAAAAGTGTATTCAACACTTCAGAATAATTACTCTTGGTCAACTTCAAAGATAATCAGTCTTTGCCTAGTTACCAAAATAATTTAAACACGCATACGTAAACAACTATTTGGCCAAAAAATATTTTTCTGGATAGCTTCGAATATTTACATAGCACCTCATTAAAACCTTCATGGGCCAACGGGGTAGGAAAGAGTGTGCCAATTATTAAAAAAAGAACAATTTTAAAATATAGTAGCTCCCAATACAATTTTAGATGTTGTATACGCCAAGGATGCTGAAGTGTCCTCTCCTGCTCGTCACAAAGGCGATAAGAACATGGCTTTAGTTTTTTACAACCATTTAAGGAGCCTCCCAATTCAGGACCATCTTACAAAAGCTTTTTTAATTAGTATGAAGGAATACCTTCCTTAGAAATTTATCACCCACCTTGAAATCCCTCATTCTTACCTTCGAATTATATATACTCCTCGTAAAAGTCTAATAATGAATCATGTTCAAGAGAGCTGTAACTCGTTTTTCCTCAATCAAATTTAAATCTGCCTTTTTTTCCTTCGTCATTTAAGTCTTATATTAAGCTACTCTAAAAGAAGGCAATGTAGATTCTGCAGGACTAACAACATCCATTCCATATGCTAAGGCAACATAAGTTTCTTTAGTAGCTTCCCTAAGATTTGTTCGATAAGCCCATAACACCTCTTGCAAATAATTTGGCCATTTACATGCAGCTCTTGTCAAATTCTTCTTTAAACCTTCCAAAATAGATATGTTTGTCACTTCTACTTGACCATTTTCTTGAAGATGAAAAGGTGTGGAAAAACAATTTTGTACCCCCCTCGAAACACAAAAAGAAGCCATTTATTTATTATTAAATTGAGGACCGTTATCTGTGGTAATTTTTAGAGGTACCCCAATGCAACAATAAAACCTGTTTACTGTGAATTTAATTACATCATTCGCCTTTGTCTCGGATAATTGTTCAGCTTCTGCCCACTTCGTAAAATAATCCACTGCCACAATAATCATTTGGCGTCCTATATAAGCCATTGGAAAATGGTCCTACTAAGTTTATTCCCCAACTGTAAAAAGGTATGGCTTCAATAATGGAAATAAGTGGAACTGCAAGTTTACTAATACAGTTGGCAAACCGTTGACAAGTATCACAACTTCGAATTGAACTCTTAGTGTCGCTCATAACCGAAGGACAATAATACACTGCCGAAAAAGCTCGACGTGTCAATGCCTTGAACCCGCAATGTGCTGAAACCTCTCCATCATATAGCTCTGACATAATTTCATGAGATTCTTGTTTGCTCAAGCATCACAATAATGGCCTACTCAACGATTTTTTTGTATAAAACCCCATCTAAAGCCATATAGCCATATGCTTTAACTTTCAGCTTCTTTGCAAGTTGCATATTTTGAGGCGACGTTCATTTTAACCAAAAATCTAGAATATCAGTTTTCCAATCACTTCAGATTACATCTGGAGTGATAAAAATTTATTCTGCATATTTTCACTATTCTGAATGAGTTAAAATCGAAGGACTCTCATGCAATAAAATCCAAGGGTATCATTTGGTGTATGCCACGGTTGCCAAAGAATCAACATCTATATTGTCTCCTCAGCTAATATGCTTTACAGTAATATGATCAAACATAAGAGTCAAATTTCAAAGTTCGCGAAGATATAAAATTAAATTATTTTTTTTGGCTTTAGAAATTCCAGCCACTTGATTTTCTACTCATTGAGAATCTGTTTCTAACTCAACTGAAGTTGCCCCATATATGCTCACAAGCCTTAAACCAGCCAACGCAGCTTCATATATAGCTTCATTATTTGATACATGAAAGCCAAATTTAATGGATTGAAATATTTTTTCACCAGATGGAGCAATCAGTTAAACTCTAGCAGTACATCTCATCAGTTCAAACTATCCATGTCTAACTCCTTGGCAAGACCTCATTGTTCACTTCTTCGTCTGATAGCCGTCCGAGGTGAGAAGATGATATCAAAATCTCCCAACTCAACTAATTATTTGGTCATTCTCTCAGAAATATCGGGGCATTGTAAAACATTTTTTAATAGGAATGAAGTTCGAACCTCAATAGTGTGTGCTTGAAAATAAGGGCACATTTTTTTTAGTAGCCACTATTAAAGCTAAAGCTAATTTTTCAAGCTTCATGTACATTTTTTCCGCTGCTACCAGACGTTTACTGACATAATACATCGTGTTCAAAATTCATGAATCTTCACTCATCAACATAACATTTACCGCAAAATCCGATACTGCAATATACAAAGAGAGTTGTTCTCAAATCTGAGGCTTGAACAATATTTTTGGTAATGACAATAATTATTTAATGCTTGAAAACGTTGCTTCACATTCTGAGGTCCACTCAAACACTTTTGGTCTTCCCAATACTTGGAAGAAAGGGAAACACTTATAAAAAAATATAGAAATGAATCTGTTAGGAGCAGCTAACCTCTCTGTTAAAATTTTCACTTCCTTGATAGTTCGAGGTGATGTCATTGATGCAAAATATTTTAGTTGTTCTCGGCCAGATTGTATTCCCTTTTAACTAATAACATAACCCAAAAACTTTCCTGATCGAACTCCAAAGGTACATTTCTCACGATTTAACTTTAGTCTAATAAGCCTCAAATGAAAAAAAGTCTCATCCAAATATTCCAAGTGTGCATCATCTTCTAAACTCTTAACCACCATATCATCAATATACACCTTCATATTTCTTTTGATCTGTGAAGCAAAGGTTTTATTCATTAATCTCTGATATGTGACTCCAACATTCTTTAACCCAAAAGGCATAACCCTATAACAATGCAAGCTTTGATTCATAATGAAGGTTGGTACTCTTTTGATCTTTTGGATTCATCAGAATTTGATTACACCCTGCAAATGCATCTATAAAGGTCAAAATTTTATTTCCCAAAGTGGAATCAATCAGTTGGTCTATTTGAGGAATGGGAAACGGGTCTTTAGGACAAGCTCGATTCAGATCTGTGAAGTCGACGCACATTCTCTATTTCCCATTCGTCTTCTTAATCACCACAGAGTTTGTTGTCCATAAATGATTGTGACTTCCTTATATGTTCGACCTTTGATAAACAATCCACCTCAGAAACGATTGCTTTTGCTTTCTCAAAAGTAAATAACCATCTTGTTTGTATAACAGATATGACCTTCAGATTAATTACTATGCTATGACATATCACTTCGACTAGAACTGCTAACACGTCTTCTATTTTCCAAGTGAAAACATCCAAATTGTGAAACAAAAATTGTAATAGTTGCTGTCCTAAAACTAGGGTCAGTAAGGTTCCCATTCAAAGTATTTTCTATTAGAAAAAGCACATTCCTCTATATTTTCAATTACTGTTAAAGAACTCGGGGTTTCCATCGAATCATCAACCCCCTCCTCAAGATTCGAGGTCAACCCCCCTGGTTGCTATTCAGCCATTTTATTATCACTATTGACCCTCGAATCCGAAGAGCCGTGGCATAACATTCTCTAGCAACCCTTACATCAGTTTGGACGACCTCCACTCGATCTCTGGTGACATAGTTAAAGTACTGGTGGACCGTTGACAAAATTCCATACATCCTCGACAGCCAAGACCTTCCAAAAATGGCACTGTAAGTTGTTGGATAATCCAAAAACATGAAGAACACCTGAACCTTCTTTCTGAAAGGTCATTTTCCCAAATTCACCTCTCCCTCTAATTCCTTAATTACTTATGTTGTTACTCCTATAAAACCAATGATTGTACGTTATGATTTGAAAATCCGATGAGGATTACACATTCTATCATAAGTTGTCTTGAAAATAACATTTGTAGAGCTCCATGTATCTATCAATACACGTCAGATTTCAACTCCATCTATCTCTACTCCAATAACCACTTCATCTTCAAGAGGATCTGCAGTACCTCTCATATCATCTTCATAAAAAAAAGGAAACTCTCGCTTATGATACAGATAAGTGGATATTCCCTTTTCTATCTGAGTCGTTAAGCTTACTACATGGCTTTTCTAGAACTGTCAGTATTGTCAGTCATAATATCTACTTCGAAAATTGCCAATGACTCAAAGTACTCACAAAGAATTCGAACATGGCCTGGTTTCACTGGCTCGTCTATTGCCATTAAAATCAATCAATATGGATATCCATCTAAATATTTCGATGCAACATCGAAATCATAATCCTTTGAATCCAGAATCGTTAATTTGTTTTTCCAGTGTATTTGGATTTGGTGCATGTGAAGTCGATGCAACATGGACCTTTGACACATTGCTCTGTCCTTTTACATAAGCCAACAACTTTCCATTCTAAATCAATGGTTGTACCTCATTTTAACGCAATAAAGTATAAAGTATCATGTACGATGTCATTATGATACTTATAAAACCTGTTATTTTACTCCTCCCTTGGCCTATTTATCGGGTCAAGCTTCTTGAAATTCACATACCCCTTTGCCATTTCATAGATTGTAGCAACATTTTCAGTTGGATTGATATAATACTCACGCCTTATCCACTGATTATGCCTCAGTCTATGAAACTGGTACCCTGATGGTTGATTTAAATATCCCCTAGTTTGAGGAGGTAAATTGTTGTTGTTTCTCGGAGGTGCTGGTTGGGATGAATTCGAACATTGCCCTTGATTGTTTGGCACCTGTCATGAGTTCTTTTGACTAGTTCCAACTACTCCTCGAACTCTAGTCGACTCCTCTACCTTAATTTGGTCCTCCACATGGGACATTAGTGCTCCAAAAGTCAAAGATCTTTGCTTTGTTGTTTCATTTGCTAGATCTTCTGGTAACAATACTTGTCAAAATGTTGCCATTGCTACCAGTTTCTCACAATTATCTAAACCAACCTTGGTTAACACAAACCTCTTAGTATAGTCCTTTAATGTTTCTCATACTTTTTCACTCTTCTTGAACGATTCTTGAAGAGTATAATATTTTTTCTACTCCTCAAATAATTCATTCGCATGCTTGTTCTTAAGTTCTTCTATCTTAGCCTCATGGGAAGTCTTGAGATCCTATAGTTGTTGATCATCCACAGAGTGAAGATGATGTTTAAGTTGGATGGTTCCATGGATATATTGTGACATGTCAATTTGGAATATATGAAATTGCTCCTCGATATGTTTGCCAAAACTATCTCACATTCTTTTCTCTGCAACATCATCATTTTTATATTGGACCATATTCTTAGCCATATTTTCTAAATGGCTTAAAGAAGAATTTATATATGTGCATAATGCTTTGGCTGCTGCTTCGAGTTTGGCAAAAGGTTATAGAGCAAGTAAGACCTATTCGGAGGGCCCTTGGACAAGGATGAACTTTTTATTATTGTAAGGCATAATAGCATATGAGGAAGCCAAGTGAGAATCTGAAGAAGGAAAGAGTTCACACAAGAGAAAAACGGGGATTTGATGGCCAATTTGTCAAAGTCAATCCTGGAATTCTTAAACCTTTGGATCCATATCCTTGTAGAGAGCTTGAAGTTCTTTTTCATTAGCCGGTTCATCGGGAAAGAATTGGTCATCTTCTTTGTGATGTTTTACCGTCATTTCTTTTTTATTATCTTTTACTTCAATTCCTTCTGGAAGAGTGTCTGTTATAGTTTCCTCAACTTCGGTTGGAGGAATATCTAAAGCAATTTGTTCATGGGTCTTTTCTACTCCTTTTGATGATGAAGTTTTTGCACCTTTCATTTTCCTTGGGGTAGAAGTCTTCTTTATTTTTGAAGAAGGTCCAACCTAGAAACCCTCCTTGATTATTGGAAGACTGACTTCATATGCTTTTCTTTTGATTTTGGTTCATTTTTTATTTTGCGGCTACGGTTTAGTGGAAGGGCTAGCACCAGATGTACTAGTTTCTTTTTTCTTTTCTTTTTTTCGAAGGCAATTATCAGATCTATTGAGCAAAGACATCTTTTGCATCGTTTTGTTGATTTTTGTACCTCCTCGAAATTCCTAAGAACAATGACAATATATATGGGAAAGCATATTTCAGTTATAAAGGATAAACAGAGAGAAAAGTAAAAATACTTATTGTTGCTTGTCCAAACAAGATTGAGTTTGGAAGGGTTCTCTGCAGATATTTCTTAACCATTATCCCAAGATCCTAATATAAAAACAAATTTTTGCTTCCAAAATTTGCCAGCTTCGAGTAGATCTTCGAAAATCTTGAAGTCATCTACCAGTGTAAAGTAGTAAAAGGGTAGTATTGGTCCCTTCAAAATACCAGTTATGACAAGGAAATCTTTGATGGAAAGAGGGGTTTGGCTTAGTTTCAAAGCCATAATCACTCAAAGAAGTGTAAACCACATATTCAGTGTTGCTTCTGTAGGGTAGAGGTTCCAACTTTCGAAGTACTCCTCTATCATCGGATTTAGTGGGAATCGAAGACCCAAGTTGACGATCTCATGATAGAACACCAACTCATTTTCTCCATAATCTAATGGAGTCTTCCCCTCTTTTGGTGTATGGTTATTGGTGTTGTTTTGTGAATAGATGTCAGCTTCAAAGTCTTTCATAGCTATGAAAGTCTTCTTTTTTGTAGAAACATTATGAGGGAAATGAACTTCTACTTTAATTCAAGGCGTTACCTTGTGCGACGTTCGAAGAGAACTAGAATTGGTACGCGATGTACTTTATTCTGGATTTCTTTGAGTGGATAAGCTTGGCATTAACTTGCTTGAAGTTCGAGGAGGAACAGGAAAATATACTAGAGAAATATTTTGAGGTATTGGTTGCTGAGATTCTAGAGTTGGTAAGCTTGAAATGGCAAGAGAGCTTCGAGTTGGATTAAAATTACCATATTATATATGGAGATCGAGGAGCGTTGCTTATCAATCCAACATCTCTGTACACTTCAACCCTTTCACTGATGCAAAACTAATCGTAAGCACCAAAAACTGGTTTATCAGTATCTTATTAAATTGGTTTCCGGGGTTTTTTGTTTTTGAACGTTTTTTCATATACTAATTTGAAGATTGGCTAGAAAGTATGAGTTTTCCAGCGATGGTAGCCAAGAAATTGGTTACTCAAGGAAGGGTAGCTAAGGATTTTCTCACGCACATATGATTTTCTTTCTCTAGGAAGTTTGTGTGAGGTAAAGAAAATAAATGAAGGGCTATTTATAGAAGAGTCTAAAGAGAGAGAGAGAGAGAGAGAGAATGGTGTCAGAGAAGTTGAAGAGGTGGAGACCAAACGGTTATGTGTAGAGGGTTAGTGTGCCGTCTATTAATTGTAAGACCTAGTGGTACGTCTAGTATCTAAAGCATAATGATTAATCGCAAGCGTACCACATAAAAATATTTCAAGCGTTAAAAAAAGCTTAAGCTAATTAAAAAGTGAATGCAGGCACAAATTTATTCAAGGATGATAAATATGAAGTTAAATAATTTTGAAGTGATTTACATTCGAAACAGACTGAACTTGGCAATTTTTATTTTCTGCATATTATTATTTCCGATGTGACAACTAGTTCTTATTCACTGTCTTTCATAAGAACTAGGGGGACTAATGATAAAGATATAAAATGTTGAGGGTTTAAATGTAATGAATTAGAAGCCTTATGTGATCAATTTTAAAGTGTAAGATAAGTTTTAGACTGTTTGTAAAGATGAAGGGCTAAATTGCAATTAGCTAATTTGTGTAACTAATTATGTTACACTAAGTCTGAACTAGGGATGATAATGTTTTCCGAACCCGCGGGTACCCGACCCGAGCCGACCCGATGGGATGGGTTATGGATTTTAAAAAATTCTCACATATGGGTTGTGGGTTTGAAAGTTTACTTCCCGCTGGGTATGGGATTAAGAAATTTTCCATAGGTATCCAACCCAAGCCGACCCACTTGATAATACCCGACGGGAACCCGTTAAATTAATATTATATAAAATATTATATTATTTAATATTATTTATCGAGTTTAAAATAAAGTTATTAATATTAGTATTTGTAATACCCAAAATATATATTGTTTGCTAATATATACAATATATTTTTGAAAAATATTATTCTACATTTAAACATTAAATTTAGTTTTTTAATTTTTTTCTTTTAATATTTTTTATTTTTCTCTGCAAAAGTGATACTATCCATATCGGTCTAATATCAATACTATTATTAATTAAATTAAAAAATGCTAACATATACAAACACATATATTAATTATTAAGAACATTATAAAAATATAAAATATTTGCTAATTATCACTGAATACTATATATTTTCAAAAATATCTTCTTCATTTAAACATTAAATTTAATTTTTTCAAAAATATTTTTTATTTTTGGGTATAATAATATAATTATTTATTAAATCAAAAAATTACTAACATATACCAAAATCATATATCAAGTATTAATAGATAATAAAATTATATTATACATTTAAATATTCAAATTTGATGATTTATATTTTTTAAACATTTTCTTCTTTTTTCTACAATTAATATCAAACTCAAGACCACATAATAATTTAATTAATTAAATTAAATTAAAAGAAAATGATTGAATAACATATACATAAACTATGTATTAATTATTAATAGATATCAATTAGCATTAGGTGAAGTTTTTTTAATAGAAGGACTTAAATCTAGAGACCTAGGTAGTTTTTTTTTTAAAAAAAACTCATAACTTCAATGGGTACCTGCGGATGGGTATCCGAACCCGACGAGTTTTGGTGTAGGAAAAAAATATTACTATCCGATGGGTACGGGTTAGGGTATGGGTTTGGAAAAATATAGATGGGATGGGTTGCAGGTTTAGCTATACCCGCACCCATCCCGACCCATTGCCATCCCTAGTCTGAACGCCTATAAATAATGGCTGATGTTATTAATACAATGGACGATGCTTTCTTAAGTTGAGACTACTTTGTCACTTTTACTTTCTCTCTCTAAAATCAAACTCTTTTTTTCTAACTTTCAAGAACAAAATTCGCACACATCAACTACCATTAGAGATACTTTATTATCCTGCAGATATGAATAATTAGTCGTATACCCATACATACTGAATTGGGGTCTTCGATTCCCGTTGGATCCCATCATCATTCATTATATTGAATTGGTCGACTTGTGTTCAAGCCAGACCAGTCCTAATCTCTAGTTTACCGTACTTTCGTGCATTATGGCTTCTAGGTTATCCAAAATTGAGCTCCCCATGACAATTTATAACAAAGATGATTGTTTCGAAAATCTATATTTTCCCTTCTAATTCATTATCCTTGGGAGTAATTCAAAAATAGTCGACGACCTCCTTGAAGCGGACAAAACATGGAAACATAAGTTCTTTTCTACTAGTGGATGCTTGGAAAATGGGAAGGATATTTTGTCTGACAATCCCCAAAGGTTGTTATTAAAATGGATGAGCACAAGTAAGTTTAAGTTATTGCCAAATTTATTTTTTAATTAATATCCAGCAAACTCAACTATATAATATATAATTCATGAAGCACTTCCAAGATAATCTTCATGCTGCTGAGGAAATATTTTCAAAGGTAAGACAATGGGCTACAAAATAATGTTCAAATTAATTCTAATAATTATTTGATCCACTAAACCTGGTTTAATAAAACTTTTGGAAACTCTCTCTTAAGACAATTATTCTACCAAAAAAACTAATGAATCCACCTGGCCCAACTGATGTTGTAGAGACATTACATGGCCCGGGTACTCGAGTTATTCTCCCTGCTATGAATATAGTTCCTAGTCATAAAGTAAAACAGAAGACCAAAGAGAAACCATCCAAATGCAAGAGGAAGAAAGCAAAATATAGTTCGTTTATAGACACATAGGGAAATTTCTGTAAAACACAAAGTAGAGAAGAAATATGAGCACACAAAATATGATGCACTCAAAAACTTATACCATAAAACTGAAGAATCTAATACCAAATTTATTGAAGAACTGAAGGAATTCAAGATCGAAGTTGAAAAAGACAAGGCCTCTTCTGTGATCGTTATTGTTAATGAATGTACCAACGATTGTCTCAAGACTTTTAAAAAATGTCTGGCAAGTTTCTTTAATTCTCGATGATCGCAGTAGGTTTCTAAAGCTTAACTTGAAAGACTACTGGTATATGGTACCCGAAGATTAACGCTTTCAAAATATTTTTGAAACTACTCTCGATGAATTCGATGATTCTAAATTCGAAGACTTTGAAAAATAAATTTCTAATTCTTCAAAATATAAAGACACAAAGAATGAAAAATCCTCCGGTAGTAACTCAGAAAGTTCTTCTAAAGATGATAAAGGAAATTAAAAATAAAATGTGTCTTCACAATATTTCAACGTATGCTCTCCTTGTTTTTTGTATCACATATTTTTTTTTGTATTTGTGGTATTTTACCTTTTAAATCAGATTTTTAAGAATCATATGATTTTTACTTAAATCTCACCACCTTATCACCATATAAATTATTATCACGTAAATTGTTAACATCCAAAATATTATCTCATTAATGTTCATCATGTAAATTATCACTACGTAATTACCATTGTGTAAATTATCACCATGTAAATTATCACTTCAGTCTGTCTTGCTTGCTGATTTACATTCGAAACCTGTTGGGACCCTACTTGTTTCTTAACAAACGTTATGAATTTTTGATTCGCAATCAATGTCTGACTTTTCTTGTGTACAGTTATACAATCGGGTGGATCATGCCCAATATTATTATTTTACTTATAAAATTTTGTACCTTTTTCATCTCTAGGTTTTTTTATAGGTGGAGGTTTTCGAAATCGAACATGGTTTTGAGCTCTTTCAAAAAATATCACAACACTCTCTGTTAACTCTGCATAATATTCTGGTCAAATCCATTGGTTTGACCTTGGTTTTTAGTGTACTAATTTGGTACTTTGTCGTTGATAAGTTGGAGCATATGATTGTTGACAAATCGAGGCTGTTAATTGAGACGTTACTGATCGAGGAGAAACATTATTTGGAGATCTTGGTTGGAGAGAATCCTGCGAGTGATAACCCTGATTATTTAAGGCGATCCCGTGCTGAAGTTGCTTTTGTATGGAATATAGCACAAACCTCACCTTCTTCGACTGATCAACCTTAATATGTTCTTCAACTTGAGCCATTAAATCTCCAAAAGTAAGTGCCTTTCTCCCTATTATTTCATTAGCTAAGTCATCGAAGAGTAATTTTTTTCGGTAAGTAGCGCATGCGACTTGCTCATCACAATAATCTCGACTTGTTTAAGTAAGCACAAAATACTTTGTGTAATCCTTTAAACTTTCCACTATTATTGATCTACACTTGAATCCCTTGCTATGGAGGGTTTGTTAATTGGTTAGTAACCTTGTACTCGAAGTTTCGGTTCTCGAACATATTTCGAGATTCACTTTGGTTTTTATACATATGTTCGCTCCGGTATCATTGGTCTCGACTAGCCCGCCTCTTCGAATAGTGCCCACTGTTGGATTCCTTTCTTTTCCTATAACCATAAGTTCTTTTTGGTGTTTGAGTATAACCGTCGGAATTTGAAATAGGCGAGTCACTAGATTCTAAATGGGCATATCAGTGTTTTTATTTGTATTCCCTCCTTAAAAATAGATGATCATGGTCCATTTTAAATTAAACTTCCCAACAATTTTATTTGCTTCTAAGAATTTCACCCTGGGTCTCATTAGGGACTCCAACTGAATTACTACCCTCAGTCAATCTTTGAACTTCAAATCGGACCCTTTGTGGTCAAATCAAAACATATTGTTCTTTCTAAACTAGGTGGTCGTTTAATTAAGTTATTTGTTCCAATAACTGATTTATTCAATCTTCTAAGGCCAATTGACTTCACAACTCTTCCAATTGCGGCTCCATTTGTCCAAGACCTTCTTCTACTACTTCTTTCTGTACAAATAGCGCTGGATTTACCTGCAGTTCGGAATCCATATCTCACTCTAATTCATATGTGTATTTTCAATGAATTTTTCTGGTTTTATACCTGATATCTAGCTACCAAGTGTACCTTTCACTGTGGTCGTCATTGTTCACTCGTAAAATTATTTAGCGTATATAGTCAATAATTTATCTAAGAGTGTTCTTATTGAGATTAATCAAATTGTTAGAGAGAAAAAGTGTAAAAAATATCATAGAGAGAGAAGCTTTCAAAAGTTAAAGTCAAAAGTAATAATTTTATATGTTTCCTAAAAAAGTACACTGATTTATACGAGCCGTAAGTTCCATGGAACAGAGATGTACTACCTGATTGTATACTTCCCCCTCATGATTTCTTACAAAACACACATTCTTCATAAAAATTACCATCATATTTTGTGTATGAAAATTAATGCACAATATTCTTCCTTACTAAATTTGGTAGTCCCCCATGATTCAGGTGACCAAAATGGAGATACCGAAACGACGCCTTGTTTTTTACGTCGACTCGCAAACATATTTATGTATGTTTCTTAGGTTCAATTTGTAAATGTGGTTTCTTCTCATCAAGACATGAGAAACCAGAGGTCTTTGATTATCGTTCAAGTGTGGTTCTTGGAATTTTAAAAGTATCGAGAAATATCTTTCTCTATGAGTTGACTCAAACTTAGAATCTTGGTCTTAGAGTCTAATACATAATAAACATCATAAATCAACCCTGCTAACCATTATTTTGTAAGAAAGAAATTACACATTTGCCTCTGAGCTCCACCTTTGATGCATCTCCAAACGACACACGACCATCTTCAATCTTTTGCATCTTAATGAATAAGTACTCGTGACTACACATATGATTTATTTCCCTCAAGTCGAGATACCATAGACTATCATTATTGATGTTGTCTTTATCTCGAGTCATCAAGAGAAAACCTAATTATTTTCATCTTCCATGGTTAAAATGGTTATTTCTTCAACATTTTGTTTTACTCAAAAATATTTTGGAAGATACCCCATTTTACCACAATGATCACATTTGTCTATATAACATT
The DNA here is from genome assembly GCA_036936605.1 of Limnanthes douglasii subsp. nivea. Lineage (NCBI taxonomy): Eukaryota > Viridiplantae > Streptophyta > Magnoliopsida > Brassicales > Limnanthaceae > Limnanthes > Limnanthes douglasii. The sequence continues at coordinate 198,086,135 of JAUPFV010000001.1, read as the reverse complement.
GTTTATCATGGTGACCATACCCGTTACACTTGTAGCACTTGATCTTGTAATAATTTGATCGACAGTCTCTTCCTCGATTGTATTTTCTTCCATGTGAATTTGGTTGAGTTAATTGTTCATTCACCTTATAGTATCCTACATGGCTACTGTGACCATAATTATGGCTTCCACGGCCACAACCTAGATACCTTAGAATTCGGTTGAATAATATACTTTATCATCTTTAATTATCGCTTTGGTTTGAAGTGCTTGCACTGGTTTTTCCTCATTCTTTTTCTTCTTAAGTTATTCACGTGCCTTAAGATAACTATAAAGCTCACCAACTGTTAGTGTGGTATTGTTTTTTCACTCTTTTTTGGAACACACAATATTTTCAAACTCACAATTAAATATCCTAAATATTTCCTATAATTTAAATTTATAGTAATTTAAATTATAAAAAAAATAAAAATCTCAAATATAACATGTTGATAATATATTTATTTCAAATCAGACTTTCATTTTCGTTGGTGTTTTAGTTATAAGATTTATGTAATAGTTGTATCCAATTTTTTGTTGAAGGTTTTCAAATAATGTCAAATATTTGATAAAAGAATAAAGGTTAGGGAAATAAGATATTAAATAATATATCCTAAATAATAAATAAAAATTGTAAATAAAATAATAAAAAAATTAATAGAAAAACTAAATTAGAAAAACTAAGTAATAAATAATAAAATAATAAATAATAAATAATAAATGATAAACATAAATTATTGTGAATTGTGTAAGCGTTGGTGGACCTCGAAAGGAGATATATTTTTATATTCGATATGAATACCCGGAAAAGATGGCATGATTAAAGAATATGGAAAATCGTAATTTTATTTATTTATACTTGTTTTATTTTAAATCAACGAATATTAATTAATACTTTTATTAATTATTTTATTTTTTTATATTTTTTTTCGGAGGGAAACCGCAACCGCTACTCAGAGTGCAATGAGTGCGCACAGGGTAAACCCTCAGTCTGACGCGATAGCCTGCAAACCAACGCCAGAAGGTAAACCACACGAGGTGACAGGCTCAACCGAGAAAGCGTATGTAGAGGGACTCGAACTCATGACCTTTTGGTCATAAGAATGCCATACTCAACCAACTCGGCTACCCCTTGGGGGCTATTTATTTTTATTTTATTATGTTTGATTGATTAAGAAGTGGTTCATGGTTTTCATAATTTGACGATGAACTTTATGTTTAAAAGAAAAGCTTCAGCGAGCGCGACAAAATATGAGAGCATGTTTATGGTCGTTTATCGCTCTGTAAATGTCTTGAAGCTTACGATGATATTCACTTACCGGACTATTATGGATGCAGTGACTTGACAGATAATGTTACACTATCCTGAAAAACTTCACTCCACTTGCAAGCGTTAAATAATATTTGGGCTATGCTTCAAGATATCAGCGAGGCACACGGAGCCACACCTCTAAACCTGTCCACTATGATGAATAAGCCTATCAAGCGTGGGAACGATGTAAAATAATCTAAGAAATCGAAGCGACATATGGAAAAAAACATTGCAGTGTCAAAGGGCCGAACTCCACAACCGCGTACTAATCGATGAGACTATTTTTTATTTTTGGGCTAAAATTTCCAGGCTGGAGGCTGAGGCTAAGGAAACAAAAGAATAATACATAATGAAGATGTGCAGGACTTTGTTAGGGTTCATCGCAGATAAATGGAAATAAGATGCGATAATAGATGGTTTTAAGCTTCCAGTGATACTTATCAGATCTTAGACTGAGGCCATTATGAAAACATATCTTAGAGGTTAAATCCTTCTCACGCATGTCCTTAGAGTTTAAACCGAGATTTATTTACCATTTCAAAGGAAAATAAGGTATGGGGACAGAAATAAAAGACCAACTTGTCACGAGTCCCGAAGGGACTCTGCAAGTGAGGACTCCCTAGCCGATAAACCCGCCTCTACCTTTTCCCTACAACCAAAGTTACTCCTCAAGACCAATAAACCAAGATAACAATACCTACCATCAAGTAGTCGTCTATGTTTTTTTAGAAAATAGTGTTTCGTTTTCCGGATAATCTCTAAAGTCTTGTAAACAATTTCTTATTGAAATATTTTTGGGGTTCTCCAAAAATTTCAATTGGATAAAATCAGAGATATATACTTTGAACAGAGAGGATGAAAATGATATGATCTTCTTTTCAATAGAACCCATATTTATAATTTCGACCAACCAAAAACAGTTTGGAAGTTAGGGCAGTTAGGGTATCTTAACTGATTTTGTAATAAAACGGCTATAATTTCAAATTTGAATAAAACGGTCAAATTTTGAATTTCGAAATTCTGTCGACCCCAGCCAGGGGCTCCGCCCCTTGGACCCCGCAAGGGGCTCCGCCCCTTGACCCCGCTAATCGTGATGTAATCTAACAAGCGTGCACTCCGCACTCTACGACTTGTTTGATAATATATCATGATTAAATTGGTCGACTAGTCAATCCAATTACACTAAAATAAATAACAATCTTCCCCCATTTTAGTGTAATTCATGATCTACTAAACACAATCATATCAAATATCAAATTTATGCATAAATGAAATATCGTAACGATTGAATTTCACATTAGTATATTACACATTCCAAATATTCGAATATCAAGGTATCACTAAGGATTGAACCTTTACTATTCACAATGAATACATGAAGATAATATACACATAAATTTACATTCTCACTTGTTCTTACTTGACACTATATTTTACTAGCCTTGTGTCCTTATCCTTCTTAAGCATATCAAAGCCAAGTCCTAGCTTCTTGAAGCGGCTAAACTTCATGCTCAAATAGGTAGTTCTTTTCATCTTGCACCTGCATATGCAATTTTTCAAAAGAGCTATTAAGAAGATAATCTTCAACCTTCACAACTTGCAGTTCTGAACACATACCTTGGGATGATATACAAATGTGTTCCAATATCTTGATGTTAAGCTTTCCACATTGAATTCAACACCTAATGTCATATTAGATGGGAATTGGGTATCTCAACATGAGAGATTTCAAATGGACTTTAATCCCATCCCAATAGCCGATTTGTGCACAAGATCTCTATTTAACCCCTTGGTTAAATGATCGGCTAAGTTATATTGAGTTCTCACAAACTCTACTGATATAACATCATGCGTGATACGCTCACGAATCATACTGTGTCTAACACCTAAGTGTCTAGACCTGCCTTTGTAAACTTGTCTATAAACATTGGCCAAGGCAGCCTCACTATCACATCTGATAGATATAGGTGATATCGGTTTGGGCCACAACGGAATTTCATACATTAAATTTCTTAGCCACTCAGCTTCTTTACTCGCTGCTGCTAATGCCACAAACTCTGATTCCATTGTTGAATCAGTAATACAAGTTTGTTTCTTAGACGCCCAAGAGATAGCACCTCCCCCAAGTAGAAATACCCATCCACTTGTGGAAGAATGATCTTCCATATTGGAAATATAACTCGCGTCTGAATATCCTTCAAGTACAGAAGGAAATCCGGTATAAGTTAAACCATAATTCATGGTTCCTTTCAAATACTTGAATACTCGATTTAAAGCTTGCCAATGATGCGAACTAGGATTGCTAGTATACCTACTAAGTTTTCCAACAACAAAGGCAATATCCGGCCTAGTGCTAGTCATGGCATACATAAGACACCCGATGGCTCTCGAGTATTCAAGTTGAGATACAGCAATACCTTTATTAGGTAGAAGCTTAAGACTAGGATCTATAGGTGTGCTTACCGGAGAACAATCTTTAAAATTAAATTTATTTAATATCTTCTCAATATAGTGAGATTGAGAAATCGATATACTATTGTTCTTTCGCTTGATTCTTATACCAAGAATCATTTCAGCTTCCCCCAAATCCTTCATCTCAAAGTTAGATGATAAAAAATTCTTCGTTTCATTAACCTGATTTTGGTCAGTACCAAAAATCAACATATCATCCACATATAGACAAATCATAACTCCTTTACCAGAATTATCAAATTTGCTATATACACACTTGTCTGCTTGGTTAAGAATAAATCCATTAGACAATATCACATTATCAAATTTTTTATGCCAATCTTTTGGTGCTTGTTTCAAGCCATACAGAGACTTTTTCAACTTGCATACCTTGTTTTCACAACCAGGCATCACAAACCCTTCCGGTTGTTTCATATAAATCTCCTCATCCAAATCACCATTCAAAAATGCTGTTTTAACATCCATTTGATGAATTACAAGATTGTATACAGATGCAAGTGCAATCAACAATCTAATAGTGGAAATCCTAGCAACCGGAGCATAAGTATCAAAGAAGTCAATGCCTTCTCTTTGTCTAAATCCCTGGATAACCAATCTAGCTTTATACCTTTCAATAGTACCATCTACTTTCATTTTTCGTTTAAATATCCATCTATTTCCCAATGATTTGCACCCAGGAGGTAAATCAGCCAACTCCCATGTATTATTATGCATGATAGACTCTATTTCATCCTGGATAGCTTCTTTCCAGAATGCAGCATCCCTTGATGCCATAGCATCACTAAAAGTCCTTGGATCATCTTCAATAACAAAACAGTATTGATATTGATAGTCAATCTTATCTCTTGACCCTTCAACTAAATATAATTGAAAATCAGATCCGTACGACTTAGCTTTTCTGGCTCTAGTACTTCTCCTTGGTTCAGAAGGTCCAGGTACACAATTGGTACCACTTGATATATTTTCAATTTCACTTGAGTTCCTATTCAAAGAGTTTTGAATCAAATCTCTAGGTCTAGGTATAGAAGTAAATATCTCTTCATCAAATATTGCATCTCTTGACTCGATAACTGTGTTCACCGACACATAGTCATTAGATTCTAACACATAGAACCTATATGCAATGGAATGCTCAGCATACCCAATGAAGATACAATCTATACCTCTTTCACCCAAATTTTTCCTTTTAGGTTCAGTGAGTCTTACAACAGCTCTACAACCCCAAACTCTCAGATAATTTAGTGTTGGAGGCTTCTTAAACCAAAGCTCATACGGGGTCATCTTATTCCTTTTAGTAGGAACACGATTCAATAAATAACAGGCTGTTAACATAGCCTCACCCCAGAATCCTTCACTCAAACCCGAATAGGACAACATGGAATTAACCATTTCTTTCAAAGTCCTATTCTTCCTTTCAGCTATACCATTTTGTTGTGGTGTATAAGGAGCCGTGGTTTGATGAATTATACCCGTAGACTGAAAATATATAGGATCATAATATTCACCTCCTCTATCCGTACGTAGATTTTTAATCAAATCATTCTTATGTAGCTCAACTTCTTCCTTATAGATTTTAAACTTATCAAGAGCTTCATTTTTAGCATGCAACAAATAAATGTAGCAATATCTAGATGCATCATCAATAAAAGTAATAACATACTTTTTATTTCCTAATGAAGGTGTAGCATGAAAATCACATAAATCACTATGTACTAGTTCCAATATTTTGGAAACTCGGTTAACATTATTGAAAGGTTTTCTAGTTATCTTAGTTAACATGCAAGTTTTACATTTTCCATTATTTGCATCAACAGGAGGAATAAGGCTCATTTTAGACATGTCTTTTATTCTTTCATAATGAACATGTCCTAATCTAGCATGCCATAATTCTGTTTTATTTATATTTCTACACAGACTAGTAGAAGTCATGCAAACAGAATCATTTTCGAATGAAACATTAATATTTAACATAAACATACCATTACATAAATATCCGAATCCCATAAATACACCATGTTTTGACAAAACATATTTGCCACTTTCGTACACTTGTTTGAAACCACAATTGTTTAAAACAACACCAGACAAAAGATTCTTTCGAATCCCAGGAACATACAATACATTGTTCAATAATATGTACTTTCCAGAAGTAAATAGTAATTTAACATTTCCTAGTCCTTTGATTGGTTCGGTAGCAACATTTCCCATCTTAAGTGAAGGTCCATCTTCAATTGGTTGAAAATTACTAAACCATCGAAGATCTTTACATACATGACTTGTTGCTCCTGAATCAACCCACCAAGCAACATCATCATCCTGCACATAAAATGCTTCAGATATTAGAGATATATAATTTTGACCAGAATTAGAATTCTGAAATAAAATCTGACCTTGTTGCTTTTCAGGATCCTTAGATCCACTTGAACCAGCATTGTGTCCACTTGAACCAGTATTGTTCCCACTTGGACCAACATTATTTTTGCCTTTTCCAACTCGACAATCCCTTCTAAAGTGACCAGGTTTGCCACATTTCCAGCATGCTATTTTAGGCTTTTTGCTGTTAAAATTACTGTTTTTGTTGTTTCCTTTAAACTTTCGTTTATTCCCCTTATCTGTATTTCCATTCTTAAAGAATCCGCTGCTTTCAGCCACAGATGAGTTTCCCACTTGGTTTTTACCCTTGGGATTACTTAATTCATCTTGAGCCCTTAGAGACTCTTCAATCTTAAAATGACTACCAAGTTCGACTAGAGTCATTTCTTCCTTGTTGTGTTTCAGTGTGTGTTTAAAATCCTTCCACGAAGGAGGCAATTTGTCAATAACAGAAGAAACTGAAATACATTCGTCCATTTTCATATTGTGTTGAACAAATTGACCCAAAATTCTTAGTAGTTCATTATACTGTTCCATTACAGGTCTAGAGTCAACCATTTTGTAATTTATAAAATTACTAACCAGGAACTTCCTACTAGAAGCATCTTCTGCCATGTATTTTGATTCTATAGAATCCCATAATTCTTTTGCAGATTCGACATTTTGGTATACATCAAACAAAGTATCAGACATACCGTTTAATATATGGCCTCGGCAAATGTAGTCATCATTCTCCCACTTGCTGCGCCTCCTCGTTTGTTCCAATGTTTCATTCTCAGTGATCTCTGGCCAGGGGGTACTCAAGACATACACAACCTTGAGTGTAGTCAACAGAAAATGCATCTTTTTCTGCCATCGTCTGAAATCATGTCCTTCGAACTTGTCCAACTTAGCGAATTTACTTGTCATCTCCTTCGCAGATTCTCCTCCGTTCGTCATCTCTATCTTCATCAACAAGACCAGAATATTTCAATAAAATGTAGAAAATAGTGTTTCGTTTTCCGGATAATCTCTGAAGTCTTGTAAACAATTTCTTATTGAAATATTTTTGGGGTTCTCCAAAAATTTCAATTGGATAAAATCAGAGATATATACTTTGAACAGAGAGGATGAAAATGATATGATCTTCTTTTCAACAGAACCCATATTTATAATTTCGACCAACCAAAAACAGTTTGGAAGTTAGGGCAGTTAGGGTATCTTAACTGATTTTGTAATAAAACGGCTATAATTTCAAATTTGAATAAAACGGTCAAATTTTGAATTTCGAAATTCTGTTGACTTGCAACAATAGCCGATTTAACCAAAATAAAATTTTTCCAAGGGGCTCCGCCCCTTGACCCCGCTAATCGTGATGTAATCTAACAAGCGTGCACTCCGTACTCTACGACTTGTTTGATAATATATCATGATTAAATTGGTCGACTAGTCAATCCAATTACACTAAAATAAATAACATTTTTTGTTCATTTATTCGTTTTCAAACTTAAAGTCCACAAATGACCTAGACACATGTTGTATCTGATTTTCTTTCCCCAAAGATGGAAGTCTTTAAATGAGAAACATATATTTATTATGTTATCTTAATTTTGTAAACCTATGTAACACGATCCGTTATGAATTATTCTGATACTTTTGTCATGCCGCATAAGATTTTTTAAGCGGATTTCAGTTATATCCAACCCCCCCGACTCAGAGCTTGAACTCCACCCATATATCGTCCGATATATAATGATAAGCAGAGTTTGATTTTACCCAAATCCCTCGACCTCAAAAAGAGGTTCATTTGACAATAAAGTTTTAGTAATTTATGAGATAAGTATATTTTCATCATAAAGTATTCCAAAATTCTCTAGATGCATAATGAATAAACACAAACTTCACTAAATAAGAGTTAGTTTGCCCTGACCATCCACACACTTCGATTTTGAAGATAGCAAAGAGACAAAAGAGCTAATAATTGCTTCTTGTTACTAGGAGAAGCGGGAAAGTTATCTCTATTAATCAGGTGAACCAAGTCGAAAATATGAAGAGTAGTTGCAGCAGCTTCGACAGAGGAGTCCGAAGTAGTGGAGCCACTAATAGAAGTCCTGAAATGGCTATGTTATTAAGATATTATTTCAACCCGAAATAAATCGTACCACACGACACTCGAGGTCTAAATCCAGCTATAAACCTATGGTGATGGCTTACTCCTCGCGACGGCTTTGGCCATAATTAGATGGTTGCTGGCCAAATTATGTGCAGCCACCATATCATTATGCTCCTACTCTGGAGCAGCCTCAAGAGTTGCTGATCCTCCTACCCCGACATATCTTAGTCTTTTCCCTACATTCCTTTATCTATCATATTTTCGATTTCTTCTTTTAATATTTTGTAGTCCTTCATGTTATGACTGATGTCATTATGATACTTGCAGAACTTATCAATTTTATCCTCTCGAGGCTTGATTACCGAATGATGAGTCTTAAATTGGACTTGGCTTTTTGCCTTATAATAAATAGGTGCCACATAACCCTTTGATCGTCTTGACCCCTACCTTCCATGGCGGTCCCACCTATCAAAAATTGCAGGCACCTCGAGACCTAATCTTAAACCAATCGCAAATTTTCCAGTTCAGTTGTAGGCAAATAAAGGCGGTTCACAGATAATTGTTGTCGCCATAGTTCTCAGGTCATTTGACTTTTAGTTGGCGTGACCGTTACGATCAGATTTTAAGGCATGTTATCTTGCTCGGACACTATTTCTGGAAACCAATGAAGATACTCGACCTCATCGTACTGAACTCGTGAATCTATCAGTTCCCATAACGCACTAAAAGTCCAAAATTTATTTGTTGTACCCCATCAGACAAAGGGTTTCCAGGAAGTAGTCATTGCCTCTTCTCGACTATTCTTGGTACATACCATGCGTTGCGTGTACTCCTTCAAATGTTCCCTACTATGCTTTTTACAAATTATTATATGGTCTTATTGACCCCTATTTCTTTTGCTTTCATCGAACTGATATCTAAATACTACTTATAACATATTAAAGCTAACGATGGACCTCAGGGCCAACTGACTGATCCAAGTCAATGTACTTCCCCCGAGGGTCATCGAAAAAGCTCGTCACTACAAAAGATCATCCTCGAGAAAGTTTTTCATTGTGCATGCGAAGTGTTTGATATGGAACTTTAGGTCTCCAATCGCATTGTACCTTTCCAACTTACTAATGTCAAAACTTTATAGTAACTCAAATGTCATAATATATGGAATCAAATGAAATACTAATAGTGTATACCAATGGGTGTGAGAAACTTCATTGAATTCTTCATCAGGGGCCAGACAAGGGTCTACGAGATATTGTGACCCTACCCAAATAATTAATCTTGAATTATTGGAGGCAAGCCCCTGCCTTGTCATTGCTCGTTGATGCTGAACAAGAATGTTCCCCTGTGTTTACCACCCTCGGGTAAGGAAATTTGATCAAGGTACTTAAGTTCCTCTCTAAGAACCTTTTAGTACCTCATCACCTCACTCCAAGATCCAGGTCGATCCTTACTCTGTACTCCCTGACGCTCTGGTATCTCACGAGCCACGTGGTTCTCTTGCACCCTTGATATCTTTTGAAGTGCCTTCACCCATTAAGAAAAGAAATCTATTCACCCTTAGAGGAATTTTGGGCACAAAATGAAAGATAAAGAGGAGTGAGATTGTAAGTTTCGTACTTAGATGTTTCCTCAAATAATGACTTAATTTGAATCCTAACTCTCACTCCATACCATCTAATAATCACGATTGATCCTTTTTAAAGAACGAGCAGTTCGACCACAAGAGAGATATCGCATAACGCCTCATTCTCAACCTGAAGTACTATGATTTAGGCTTAAGACGTTTCCTCTAATCTTATCAATGGGCAGATTTAGGCTTAAGACGTTTCCTCTAATCTTATCAATGGGCATGCGAGGGGGAAAATCAAGTGGGTATAATGAAATTGATCCTTCTTATAACGAAATGTAGGTGACCTAGCTACTCCATGAGTAATCACTCTGCTGCAACTCACTCTGGAAGCGATACAGAGTCACACATAGTAGTTTGGTTTCAGAAATTAATTTCTCTTACCAGTCTGAAAGTCATTTGAACTATGGTCGTCACTGATGAGTCCAGATTCGACTCAATAAAAGTTATTACATAATAAATATAGAAATAAAATGTTACGGGACAAAGTAATAAAAATAGTTAATGCTAAGATATAATATTGATTATTCACCCCTTCCAAAAGGGTAACAAGTTATTTTTTTTAATGAGATTCTCTTATAAGGTTTATACTTAATACACAAGTAATAAAACTTAACACCTACCCAAAACAAAACTGTTATAATAACATATAACTCTCTTATCAATAATAAAAGTAGTTATTTTATCATTTTTGTTGACTTTTTATTGTATTGCCTTTAAAGTATACGTGGTGATTTTCCTTTTATTTTCATTGTGCATATTTTCTAATTATATATTTAGTGTTAATGTTACACAATATAAAAAATAAAACCGATGCCAAAAATATTCGTTGACAAAATATTAATTATTCGATTTTAATTAATTTTCTAATGTAAATTAAACTTTTGTCAATTACAAAAATTTTTTGATTTAGAAATAATCATTCAACTAGAATTAGTTAAGAAGATTAAATACTAATAAATACCCACATCTAAACTATATCATCAATAATTTAACACTCATTAACTATCAATATTTATTTAGTAAAATTTATTAATAGATATTTTATACTAAGTTGTTGATATATTCAAATCAAGATATTAAAATAATCTGCCTACGATGATATTTTGACTTAAATTATTTTTTTACCTTTTTTTATTGGCTCGAAACTTTATATGAGTTTTCTTAAATATTGAATGATTTGGTTTAATATAAATCTTGTAATATAAGATGGTACAAATGTCTAACATCGAAGGAATGAGATGCAATAATAAATGTCTATGAGTGAAATTAATTGAATAATGAGGTTAAATATTCTTAAATGGATCAGCCATGTGATTTTTGGGTCCACCACTTTTACTATATAAAGCCTCATTTTTTGGGGAAGTATGAGCAATAATTATATTATTATCACTTTTAGAATTTTCTCTCGCTATATCTACGTTTTGTGTTTATGTCTCAAAAACTGGTCAAATATATTTGAGTACTGTATCCACCTCAGATATCTCTAGAAGCATCAGAAACAACCATTTAACTCCTCATTCATAATTATATAAAACGACATTGAATTGATATTATTTTGAATCCATTATATCTATCTCTTATTAAAGCTAAAATCCTGCAAAATGTGAATGGAAAAATTGAAAGAAAGTCTCTCAAAAGCCATTGACATGTCTATTTTGATAATCACATTCCCTTCTCTCACTTTTCTAGTTGAGATCATGAGAAAGTTCTTGTATCAATGATATGTTTTCATGTATGTTCCTTTGTTTCAAAAATTCATCTTGCTCTTGTGATGTGATTTTGGGAAGCATTGAAAATAATTATTCATTAAGAATTTTGGATAAAATTCTATTGAACGTCATACAAAGACTAATAGACCTAAATTTGCCCCATGTTTTAGACGAATCCACCTTTGGAATTAAGCAGATAGCTGGAGCGTATACACCTTGTGCAACCTTGTGGTCTTGGAAGAAAGCTATAATTGTTGCACAAGTTCTTGATATTATTGGCTAGCACTATTGGTATAAATTTTGCATTGAAGCCATATACTCTGCCTGCATTATTAGGTTTCAAGCCTTTCACATAAATATAAATTTTTTGTTTGGTTGGGAATTTCAAACGTCATTCATTATTTAATCTGTGAATAGTCTGGGTATTATATATTGAGGCTCTTGTAATTCAATTTGTTAAGGTATTGTTGCTACTAAACTTTTAAAACATTCTTCCGTTGATTTACCAATTTTAGTTTGATCGTTGATCTATTGATCTCCCTCGATTATACCATGTGTCTTGTTTTTCTTCTTTCATTTTCTTATATAATTTTAGAATCATGTGGTGTTTATATCCCCATGTGTAGCCTAATAAACTCTGTTTATTTTTCTCCAGTAAGGCTTCTCTCGAGAAATAAATTCTAAGTGATTTTCTTGTGCTTTTGAGTGTTTTATTTTATCTTTGATATTGTTGCTCTCCTCAAAACAGTTTTCTATGTGCTTCACTTCCTCCTCAGATTGTACTATAACATAAAAAAATGTTATTGAATGTATCCAATTCCATGCTTTTAATCAATATTTTAGTCAATTTAATTTTTTCCATAAGGGTAGGTTCGATGGTCAATTCATTTCTTCCTTCCAACTTTGTTCTACTACATTCAAAAGGTTAGGGTACAAATTCCACATATTTTAAAATCTAAAAGATGATTTTACCTCGGTTTTGCCAAATGAAATACTGATTCACTAAGGAGACCGGTCTGAGTCAGTCTTTGCTAAATATTTAATTGTTTTAGTTTCAAAATGGCACATCTAGGAGGAGTTGTATAATACTCTCTTCAATCTCTTTCATTTACGATTATTTGATCAATTAAATCTAGATCAAGTGAACCTCACGTCCTCTAAATAAAAATCTTGTATGTCACTGTTGAAATCATCCATACTTCTCAGACACATGGTGGAGCAATTGAGAATTTGTTATAACATTAAAATCTCCCGTTACAATCCATAAATTTGGTTTGATTTGCTACTTCTCTTAATACATCCCATAAATTCAGTTCTCATTTGTACTTAATATAACAACCTCATCATCGTTTTTTCCTCTCATATTCGTTGAGGGAGTATATTTCTCATTATTTATGGCAAAGCTTTTTTGTGTTGGCATGTTTTCTTTTTCTTTATTTGTAACTCCCTAATTAAATTAAATTTTCTACAGTTCATGATAATATGTCATGGGGGTTTAGATTCCATGCATTAGTTTCATAACCCTTCTTCTTGCATGTTTCTTTAACTTTCTCCAAATCACACCCACACATTTCTTATTAGTTATTTAGGAACATCAATTTCTACCGAAGCTTTATATGTGTCAGGTCTAGCTTTATTTTTTCTAGCACCCATACTTTTAATGGCTTATCTATAACATTGTGATTGCATAAATATCTTCCTAATCGTACATGAAGTCAAGAAGATTGGATAGAGTAACTCATAATGGAGTGATGCAAAATTTAATATTAGAATTGAAAAAAAAAGAATTTCATTTGAGTATTCTCATGGGAAACTTATCGTAGTTCGTAGGTTCATTTTCTATAGCTTTGCACAGTCTTCCAGGTTAAAAAATATAAAAAATATGTGTCTTGGGTCCATAAGGATAGGCTAAAGTCTATTATAAATCTCATATTGCTCATGAAGTTTTGCATTGTTGCTAATAATGGTTTTCCAAACGAAAATTTAACAATCAAGGTGAATTTAGATTTCGAGATAAATCAATAATTATCGTGTGATGAAAATGCTATGGCTAGATGATACCTTTTTTGCTGAATAGGAACTTGTGCTGCATAACTAGCCCTTGCATTTGTATTAATCACCTCAACGTATGATGTCATTGTTTGTGTTGTATCTTCTATTCTTTGTTGGTTAGGTTTTTAGTAGACATGATTTGGAGGTTGTATGATATTGTTGGATTTACGATTGTAGCTGGCGACGATGCAACACAATAGTCTTTTTTATGTGAATGTCGTGTTTTAGGAATTTGGTTTTATTACACAATGGTGGAAAATTTTCCGTAACATAGAGGAATAGTTTTACGGTTGATGTTTCTTGAAAAATAATGATTGAGGTCTTGATGTAGATTTTGGCGTTAGATAAATATTTTGTGGGTGGGAAAGTGGTACCACCGTTTGCCATCAAGGCATCGATAAGGTAATGGTGGTGTGATTCCGAAAAATAATGAAGGGATAAATGATGTGTTTAATTATCTTTTTACTTAGTTTCAAACTACGAATTCTCTTCATTTTTAATATATATATATATATATATATTCTCGTTATATAAGATTTATTAACTTTAAATTTCCCCCACGTTTATTTTTTCGAAATTTATTTATCTTAGATCATGATCTCTATTAACTAAAATAAAATATGGATTTAAGGTATGTAGCTTATATTTCTAATTTTAGGTTTTCAATTTTGTTTGATTTTTTAGTTTTTGTTTAGATTTTTTTTGTTAGATCGATTTTGATCTTTTTAGGGTAAGATTTTTGTTTTGGTCCATTCATATTTGTTATTTTTTGGTTTTCGTGTTTGTAATTGGGTGTTCTTTTGTGTTTACTAATAAGATTTTGAATACAAGAGAATATTTATATCTATAAAACAAATATATGTAATCGCATAACAATTTGCAATTTTGTTTTGTAAAAATCTAAGTTAATTATTTGCAAAAATAGTTTATTTTTAATAGTTTTAAAACGAATATTTAATTTGCAAAAAATAAACATTTTGTTTTTGTGAAATTTGATTTGTAAAATTACATAAGATTATGTAATTTGGATTAGTGAAAATAAGATTGTTTTTTATAAAAAAATCATGTTATAATTATGTTTGTAAATACATCTTTATTTGTGGAAATTAAAAAAAAATTACAAAGCATTATAGGTCGATTATGTTTGTAACTCCACCTTCATTTGCAGAGAAACTGTAATTGTATTTGTAGAAAAATAAGTCTCGATTATTTTACTTAACTTTAGGTTGAAACTATAAAAATTTAACTTAATTTACTTGTATTGACTTGTTAAATTTTATTAATGGATTAAAAAGAACAATTGGATAAATCAGCTACCGCATCCGTGCGGTCGCTAAAAAAAAGTTTTCAACCAGAAGACAAATGTAACGGGATACATTACAAATGTGACCTAAAAGAAAACGAATCATGTTATTTGTAACTCTGTTGTAAGTTTGTTACCAAATATCATACCAATTTTTATGTTAATTGACATGAATGTCGATTTATTTGTTAAATTTAATTCTATTGCAACTAATACGAAAATATTATTGCAAATTAATATTAATTCCGCTACAAACAAATTTAAATTTCGTTACGAATTTTATAAATATCGTTGGACCATCAGTGCTAATTTAAATTTCAAATATACTATGAATTTGAAGCAGAAAATCACGTTTATTTCATTATTTTAGTTCAAACAAGGTTATTTAGTAAGTAAACCCTTATACAATATTTACATCATAATTTTTGTTCTTATAAAAAAATTATGTTTATATTTCTAACAATATAATATTGAGTGTGGTATTTGCAACTCGTTGTGGAAGACATACTGGTGGCTACGATATAAAAGATAGAACAGACGGCTATAAAACACAAGAAAGAAGAAGACGGAACATAGAATTTATAAACCACATCGAAAAATATTAGGTGTTATATTTGCAAGTGGTTGTAGAAGATGGCTGCAACTGGTCGTGGAAGACATACTAGGTTAGAGTATAAGAGACTAGAAGAAAACAATCAAATTTGATTCAAAAAGTCTAACAGCAAAATAAAGTATAAGATGCTTTATAGCACTACCGAAATTCCTAATTTCAAATAAGAGAAATTACATATATATATATATATAAAAATAAAACAAATATATAAAAATAATGCCTAAATATAAAAACTAGTTTTTGAAAGCTTCGCGAGTTGAATTTGAATATCAAACTTTGCGACAAATCACAATCTTGAAATCTAACGTGTTCATCAAAATAATTAATTTTGATGAGTTCGGATTGTCCAGTAACAGCCCAATGTATTATCCAGACAAGTGCAATTTGGACAATAACATGCCACTGAACTATCCACACATGACAAAAGTAAAAACACTTAAAAACCTTTTGACTAAGCTATATGTTAATCAGCTTAATAGATTAATGGGTCCTTAAACTTGACCCGGTTTCATAAGATGACCTGTAAGCCCATGGGTCCTTAATTAAGGGTATAAATACCCCAACCACTCTAATTAATGAGGATAATAAACATTTAATACCACCAGGCTGCTCAATTTTCTCACTACTTTACATACTAAACACTTAATACTCAAAATACTTCATAAAACACTTTAAAAAATTACCCCCAGCCTAAAATAGACCAAACCAAATTTGAGCACATGTTTAACCAAATTTCAATACACGAGGGAGAAACTAGTTTGTCTGTAGTCTTCGATACGTCATCCTTCCCCGGTTAGGAATAATTCGACCTCGGATTCCAAATGTTGAACATTGAAAGAACTGCAAAAACAATTGGCACGTTCACCTCCGATTGTAATTGTCACTCTTGTCAAGAAGTGGTTTCCCAATTTTGTGTCTTTTTACCATTTCATCGGCATTACCGTGATCAGCGGTAACAAGATATATTCCACCCACTAGTTCTATGACAGCTTCATCAATGCATTTACTAAGCACACCAACACCTTTGTGCGTGGTAAAAGTTGATGTCTTTCCAGTTCCAAATTGTGCCTGCTGTACCACATCAAGACCCTTGCAGAAAGAAATAATTACTCTTTGTTATATAGAAGATGATTTCTCAAGTTCTTGCCCCTTATTAAAATAAGAAGATACTTTTTTGGTGTTACCAAATCCTCTTTATATTTAACACTGATTTCACCCTCATCGTCGTATACATCATAAATCGGATCTCCCAATTCCGACCAAGTTTCATCAGAAATATCACCATGATACTCATCCGCATACTAATCAAAGTGTGGATGGTCAAGTACCGGTGAACTCTTCATGTCACCAGCAACTCCCTCCCTTTCGGGTTTTCCACATTGTAGATAAAGTTGTAGTCAGATTCTGTAAAAACGAATTTCGCCTTTGAATTTTTTATTGGAGTTTGAAATCTGGTGGCACGATATAAGAGATTCAACAGACGAATGGAAAACACAAAAAAGAAGAATACGAAAAAAATAAATAAATAAACCCTAATCTAAGGTTAGAGTATAAGAGACTTTGAGAAAAAACTTAAATTTGATTCAAAAAGTCCGACGACAAAATAGTGTATATGATGTTTTATATAACACTACCGAAAACCCTAATTCCAAATAAGATAAATTACATAAATGTCTAAAAATTAAACAAATACATAAAAATAAAGCGTAAATATAAAAAACTTGTTTTTGAATGTTTTGCGGATGGAATTTAGGTATCAAACTTTGTGACTAATCACAGTTTTGAAAGCTGACGGGTTCGTTAAAATCTTCAATTTGGATACCTGTTTGACCAAATTCAGATATCTGAACAATAAACCAGTCTGTCCGTAGTTTTCACTACATCACATACTAATTTCTAGTAGTCTCATTGTTTTTTAAGTCCAACTTATACACCAAGCTTCATTGGCGGAAATAGACCAAATGAAATTGACAAAAGGTATTTGCCTAATAAAAATTCTCCAAGTGTTAATATTTTTCGATTAATCCAAGACATGTATTAAAGAAATTGTCTAAATTTTAGTGAGATATTGAATCTATGTATACTTTTTCTGAACCTCAGAAACTGTAAGATAAGAAGACTTAATATTTAAGAACGTACATAATAAATAGAAAGTATAAGCATGTGCAATGTAGTAAAAAAAAGATAAAAAAAAGGTAGTGAAAATATAATACATATATCTTGCTTAGAAAGTATGGAGTGACACATCCTCATCTACCACATACTTTTATAAAAAAAGTGAAATAGTATTAAATCATTCAAAAGTATGGAAACCAAATATAAAAAAGTATTTTTGCATACCTATTAAATAGAAAGCATAAATTATACAACTTATCCAAGAAAACACTAACATTACTATAGTTTGAAAATAGATGTTGAAAATACCTATGTTGATAATGATACTATAATATAAAACAAAAGGGTTAAAATGCATGTACAGTTTTCTCACCAACCGAGTACATTAACATGATGTGCCACAATTCACATTATCCATCATATCATAATTATATAATTAATTAACTTCACCAGATTAGCTAAACCCTTAAGGTTATAATTCAATAGCTATTAACTTCACATTTTTAGGAAACGTTTAAGGTTGATTCATTATAGATTTAACGTCACAAAAATATGAATACACATCAACAACTCATGAAATATAAAACTTTGGACAAGAATTTAAGCACGATTACCATATCTCATATTATCAATTCTAGAAGGGTGAACTTTTGCATAACCCTGCAAGATTGAAGGACACATTCAAATCCTCAGTGAACATGATATTTTACTTTAAAATTAGATTGCTCTCAAGAAAAGAAAGATGCATATCTATTTACTAGATTCGGCATAGTGAATAAACATAAACATATAAGAAAATTAAACTTTCAAGAATCTTTAAGATACCTCTCGTTGTTCAGTAGAAACTAAAAGATAAATTAAATACATGTATCAAACGTTAAGCTACCAGCATATCCATAACTACATATTTGACGGGAGGATGTAAGGGACACGTAAATGCTTATGTTTAGTTGTTTTAGCTTAATTATGACATATACATTATTGGTTAAAGACATGTACAAAATACTTATTTGTCAACCTATCCACACATAAATGTTAGCCATGAAGATACAAGGTACATGTAAATGCTTCTTTTCAGTTGTTTTAACTTAATTTTGACAGCCAATTTCTAAATTAAATACATGTACCCAACATCTAGATGTCAATATATCCACAAATAAATGTTCGGCATGGAGATGCAATGGATACGTAAATGATTTTGCTTAGTTGTTATAACTTAACTTTGTAAGCTAAATATTAGGTTAAAAACATGTACCAAATATTTAGTTTTTAACCTATCGAGTACTAATTATTGGGTTGTAAGATGAAAGGGTCAGGAAACTGCTTATATTTAGTTGTTTTATCTTAAATTTAAGAGCTAAATGTTAGGATAAAGGCATGTACGAGAATTTTAGATGTCACTTATTGACAACTAAATGTTTGGCATTGAGATACAAGTAAATGCTTCTCTTTAGTTGTTTTAGCTTAATTTTGACTCTTAAATGCATGTACCAACCATTTTGCTATCAACTTATCCACATCTAAATATTTGGGAGTCAAATATCATCTTTGTCAATCAACCTATCCACATCAAAATTGTCCAAGGAAAAAACTCTTCTATAAAGTTTTATAGTTTAAATAACAATTACATTTGATGATTATATAAAGCTAATATAAATCACGATTATCATCATCATATATATTTCAAGAATACTTATAAAACTTAAAATACATATAATAAACATAATCATTAATACATTTTGAATTGAAACCTATTTGTTTAATCAATGTTTTATCTCGAAGATTTTGGATAAAATATTATAATTGGGTTAAAAAAAATTCAATTTTTCGAGCATTTTATTGATTTTTTTTATTTTTGGGTATAAAAAGTAGTAAAATATATGAAAAAATATAGTTTACAAGTACTTCGAGGAATTTGCTGGAACTGAATATACATATTGAGTAGATTTAACATAAAGAAACTATGAAAATTACAGTTGAACAATCTAGCTGCCAATAAGAATTCTATCTAAGGGTATTCAAAGGGTGGTTTGTGTCATAAAATCTATATCGAATATCATAGAGGATTCTATGCCCAAATACCAAGCAGAGGGACTCGGTGCTCTGGAATATCCTGCTATTTCTTTCCTTCCAAATATGGTATATTACAACACAAAATGTGACTCTTCTATGGTGCCGAGACCCTGTTTTTCCCGTGTTCTAGGATGACGCGACATTGATCCAATCTTGTCAGCAAGATACGACTAAGGGCATATTGAGTTTTTGGATAACATAATCTCAAAGTTGCAAGGCATAGCTGCAGTCTCTGAAGATGTGGTCCGCTGATTCTGGATTGAAGCCACAGAGTGCACATGAAGAAATAATGGGGTATCCCCAAACCAAGATCTTATCTCTGTTGGTTAATATTCCCTAGATGGCAAGCCAAGTAATAAAGGAGTGACCAGGGATATTAAACTTATACCAAACTAGAGCAGCCCAGTTAGTTGTAGCATCGGAAGGTCGGATAGAGTTGTATGTGGTTTGGTTTATTTTGGGCTGGGGGTAGATTGGTAAAGTGTTTAGAAAGTATTTTAATAATTTTGGGGTGTTTTGTGTTTAGTGTGGAGAGTAGAGAGATAATTAAGCTGTATACTAGTATTAAATTTTGATCACCCTCATTAATGAGAGTGGTTGGGGTATTTATACCTTAATTACCGACTCATGGGCTTATCGGGTCGGGTCATGAAACCAGGTCGAATTCAATGACCCATTAGTCTTAAGTTGATTAGCAAATAACTTAGTCAATAGTTAATAAAATAGTCAATAGTTAATACTTAGTCAATGACCCATCAGATTTGGGCTTACCGGATATGTGAATTTTGTTTAAGTATAGTGACTAAAATATCCGAAATCATTAGTAGCCCCTCTTTAGCCCTTGTAAAAGATCTTTAGAAGGGCTAAAAAATTCACCAAGCTTGCATCAATTTTTTCCGATCTGCTTGTGTCGTTCGAACCGAAAGACTTCTTTCACTAACGACCCTGTTCGAATTTTATCAAAACTGATTTTCTTTCTCAGAATTCTAAAAACAAATTCTTGAATCATGGGACACGTGCCAATATCTGGTTGGACCTCCGAGCCATTTTTTCTCCTAGATTGTTGCACCCACGAGGTCTAGAAAGTTACCTAGGTTTCAATTTATCACACGTTACGCAGCCTCTAATCATTGCAAAAATTATGTTCACCTTCTCCTTGGTAATTGTTACTTCTCACTATTATATATATATATATGCGTGTGTATGTGTGTGTGTGTATATCTTTCCACTATTTCATTGTCTTCCACACTCAAATCTTTCTAAAGAGAAAAACTTAGTTCATTTTCAAATCGTTCTTGAGACATATATGTTTACAGCCCGAAACACCTTAGTTAAAGAGGGCTGGTTGAACTTGTTTGAATTAGAGAGAGCAAAAAAAATAGAGAGAGAAAACCGTATTGTTGCCGGTCTTCTTGTTTCTCCAAGTGAGAAGGGTAACCAGTCAAACCAGAAAACCGATCAAGGGTCATCTTCCTCAAGAAACCCTAGAACTAGAAAACTTCCATTCACAACAAACTTTTCACCTCTCCTCTCTGGCTCTTCAGTGCAAGAGTCCCTAGCCCCTGGAATTTTAGAAGTATTGAATCGAGAGTATTTAATATCTCTAATCACATATGTTTAATAGTTATGACCAATCACTAAGCTTACCCGATCTACTTAAGAACACTAGAGAGCCGGGGTGTTGAATAAGTGATTCATACTTAAATTGAATTGAAGTAAAACCACACCAGACTTTTGAAGAATGCAGCATGTATTATTGAAAAAATCTGGACACCTCATTAAAACCTTTTCGCGCCACCAGATTAGGAAAGAGTATGCCCCCTAATACTTACATTGATAATTAGCAAGTAAATATTTACAGAATTGTTTTTATTCTAGATATAACTTGATATGCTCAACATTCCAAGGATGCTTTAAAGCTCTTCCCTCTTTGTCTTGAAGCCTATATGTCCCTGGTTTGTCTTTTTCACAGACCTCATAAGGGCCTTCCCAGTTCGGAGCCAATTTACCGAACTGCCTCTCCTTGGTATGTAAGAAGACTTTTCTTAATACTTTTTCCCCTCTTTGAAAATATCTTCTTTAAAATTTGGAAGCAAATCTGCTCCTCATTAAGCCTTGGTAATGTGTTGTTCTCAAATGTGCTTCAACCCTTTTTTCTTCTATTAAGTCCAACTGATTCCTAATTGCTGCATCATTAGCCTGTTCGGAATAGTTATGGACCCTCTATAATGGTAAAGGTCCCTCTATGGGAGTAATTGTATCCATCCCATATACCAAGGAAAAAGAGGATTCTTGTGTGGAAGCCCGAGGAGTAGTTCGATAGGCCCATAATACTTCTTCTAAATAGCTTGGCCATTTCCCCACAGCTCCCTCCAAACTCTTCTTTAATCCAGATAAAATGGTTCTATTTGCAACCTCAACTTGGCCATTTTCTTGAGGATGTAAATGAGAGGGAAAACAATGTTGAATGCTTGTAGAGGCACATAAATCCTCCATGTATTTGTTCTATAACTGCAGCCCATTGTCTGTAGTAATATTTTGAGGAACTTCAAATCTACAGCACATATTGGATAAGATAAACTTAATAACATATTTTTATGTGATCCTAGCCAAGGGAGCTGCCTCTATCCACTTAAAGAAATAGTCAATGACGACTATGATAGTTCTGCACCCCTCGAATGCCATGGGAAGAGGTTCAACTAAATCCATCCCGCATCTAGCAAAATGTATTAGCTCAGAAATAGACTCCATGGGTACTGCTGGCACATGAATTTCATTCTCATACTTTTGACATGCATCACATTTCTTCACCATTTCTTTAGCATTTGCCATTATAGTTGGCCAGTAGTATGCAGCTAACAAGACTCTTCGGGTTGGTGCCCTTTATCCACAATGTACTGAGCCTTCCCCATCGTCTAGTTCAAATAAAACAAATTGAGATTCTTCAAACCCTAAACAGCCTAAGAAAGGCCCTTTTGTAGAGAACTTCTCGTATTATCAAAAAACCACGAGCCTTGTATCTAATCATTTTTGTTGCAGCTTTGTCCGACGACAAAGTTCCATCGGAAATGTATTGAAAAAGTGCGTATCTCAAATCTATAGGCTGGGCCATAAGTATACTCATATTATTTTTCATCTTCTTTCTTTTAATCTAATTGTATGGACGGACATTCTTGTACAAGAATCCAATGGTAGGATTCAGATTAGGCTATAGTTGCTAGAGAGTCTGCCAATGTATTCTCCAATCTGGGAATATGCTTATAACAAATACTTTTAAAATTTGCTGCCACTTCTTTCAAAATGAGCAAGTACTTTACCAGATGTTCATTCTTGACCTCAGACTGTCCTTGTGCATTGTGTATGAGCAATTGAGAGTCACTCATTAACCGAACTCTTTTAACTCCACATATGAGGGCTAACTTAAGACCAACTATAGTTTCCTCGTATTCAGACTCATTGTTAGAGTCCCTGAATCCAAAGCATATAGCTTGATACATTTTATCACCATACGGGGAGGTTAAGCAAGTTCCAGCTCCATAGCCCATAGTGTTTGGTCCACCATCAGTTCGGATCACACATTGTTTCTTGAAATTATCTTCTGAAGTTTGTTCAGAAGACCTGTCAGTATGAAATTCTACAAAGAAATGAGCCGCTGATTGAGTTTTAATTTCCGTTCGATGGGAAAAATCAATGTGGTAGTCACCCAATTCTATTGACCATTTGGTCATTCAGCTTGATATATTTGCCTTTTGAAGAACATTCTTTAGCGGGAAAGACGTTTGAACAATAATAGAATGAGATTAAAAATACAACCTCATTTTTTCTTGCTGCAATCACCAAAGCTAGTGCCTACTTTTCCAATTTCAAATATCTTCTTTCAGCATCCAATAAACTCTTACTGATGTAGTATACCAGACGAGAATAATTGTCCATTTCCATTACCAAAACAACACTTATAGCACATTCTGACACAGCCAGGTATACATAAAGCTTTTCTCCTTGAACGAGCTTGAAAAGATTCTTGGGTGAAGATAAATGTTTCTTTATTTCAATAAACGCCTCGTCACACTGTGGGGACCAATTGAAGTCTTTAGCATTTTTCAGTATTTGGAAAAAAAGGAGCGCACTTGTCGGACAACCTTGAAATAAATCTATTTAAAGCAGCCAACCTTCCGATGAGCCTTTAAACTTCTTTAACATTTCAAGGATGATCCTTTTCAAATAGGGCATTAAGCTGATCCGGATCAGGTTGGAGACCTTTCTCACTTATTATGTAACCTAGAAAGTTTCCATATTCGGACCCCAAACACACACTTCTCTTTAACTTCAAATTCACAATTTCTAAGTTAGCAAAAGTTTCTTGGAGATTAGTTATGTGTAAATCCTCCTCCGGCTTTTAATCATCATTTCATCTATGTACACTTTTTATGTTTTTACCGATAACTTATTTCCAGATGTAGAAACTACTAGTTGATCTATCAGAGGGACACGATAAAGATCCTTTAGGCAAGCCCTGTTGAGGTCAGTGAAATCAATACACAAACGTCATTTTCCATTCTTTTTCTTGACTAACACCGGATTGGCAGTCCATAGAGGATACTGGGACTCTTGAATATGCCCCATCTTGGTCAACTGATCAACCTCTTGAACTATCACGTCTGCTTTTTCCTTGGAAAAATCTCTTCTTTTTTGTACAACAGGTGCAATATCACTCCGGATAGATTACTCATGTGAAATAACATCCGCTGGTACTCCGGTTACATCACTATTGCACCATGCAAACATATATTGATTGTTCAGCAAAAAAGACAACAATTTATTCCTTAACTCTGGAGCCAACTTGGAACCAATATTGACGTTCTTACCCTCTGTAGGGAAATGAGTTTCAACTTTTTCATTGGGTACTATGAAACTAGGAGCCTCTCTAGGGTCATCAATCTCACTTTCCTCAGTAGAAAGATCCAATAACTGCTAATCTGTATTAATTCAAACTGCCCCTGATATCTTAGGAGCAACAATGTTGCATAGCACTCCCTGACTATCTTCTGACTACTTTGGATAATGCATACTTGTCCCTGAACCACATACTTTAAGCATTGATGGACTGTAGAGGCCACAACATGAATTCTGGAAAGCCAAGACCTCCCAAAAATTGCATTGTATGATGTGGGGCAATATACCACAACAAATAGTACTCTTACACTCTTTTTAAAGGGCCCATTGCCCAACAACACTTCTTCTTCAAACTCCCCAATTACATTCGCAGAACTCCCTGTGAAACCCAAAATGGTTTTGTTCGAACGTTGAATAACAGCCGGACTCTTCATCTCTTTATAGGATCTTAAAAATTGGATGTTTTCTGAAATTTCCGTATCAATTAGAATTCGGCATATATCATCCCCCTATAGAAGCTCCTATAACCACCGCATCCTCGTGAGGTCCAACAATATCTCTCAAGTCATCTTCATCAAATATCATAAATAAGAATGGGAACTGAAACTGATGGGAAGCATTCCCCTTCTAAATGGGTAGTCAAATTGTGGACATGCCTCTTCCTTGCTGAAGGGGTAGGTGCAGTCACAGTATCTCCTCCGAAGATAACTAATAATTCAAAGAAACTGATCAAAACGGATATTGTCTTAGTTTTTTTTTGTTATCACCCCCACCTTATTCCGAGTTGGATCTGGATCCAGATACTCAGAGTCCACATCAAACCTTTCAAGAATCACTATTGCACCTTTTTGAGTGGACGTTCCAGGATTGTTCGAAGGACCTGTCCGAGGAGCGTTGTCAGGTCTGTTTCCACTTCATCTTTTAACGTATGCCCCCACTTTGCCCCTCTCAATAAGGTTTTGTACTTTTTGTTTCAATGATATGCAGTCCTAAGTATTATGGCCTATATCATTGTGATATTTGCAAAAAAAAAGTGCTTCGGTTTTGCCTGGGAGACTGTAACGTCGCCGGCTTTCGAAACTATACTTCACCCTTGGTTTTATCATAAATTGTAGCTATATTTTCTCTTAACTCTGCGAACCACTCAGGCTGGACCAAAGGACCCATCTTACTCCTTGATTGTTATCTATGGGTCTAGTTCTGGTTGGATTGAGTTTACTTGGACCGGTTAGATCCTTGTCCAATCTCCTTTGCCTTGTAACCGGAATGGTTAGCGGCTGGAGGAGCTGTTGTGGTGGACCTCACTTGATAGTGCAGCCTTGTTTTCTTTGGTTTTTCAACATTAATCTGTTTTCCCACTTAGTTTAACAAGACACCTCAGGTCATAGATTTCTTCTAGGTCACAGAATCAGATAAGTTCCCACGATTCAATCACTACCTAAGGAAAGCAATCGCCACCTTCTCAAAGTAATCTGCTAATCCATTTTTTGTATTCAAAAATCGACTTATGTAATCTTTTAAGGATTCGTTTGGTTCTCGTGTACATTGGATAATGATATCCCCATTACCCTTCAGTTCTTTACTCCCAACAAATTGCCTCCGGAAGGCAACCCAAAAGGTATCAAAGTTTCTAATACATCCCCAAGGCAAGCTGTTATACCATTTAAGAGCACTCCTCGTAAACTTTTGGGACAATGCTCTGCACAAGAACTTATCATCGTCATCAAAATTCATCATGAAGTTCTTGAATTGCTCCAGATGGTTGTCCGGATCTCGACTTCCATCATACTTCTCTATTTTAGAGTTATTAAACCTTTTATGAAGGTTTCCGGACAGTATTTTCGCAAACAAAGGTGACTGCCTCCAGTTTTATTTTGACTTAAACAGTATCTTCATTATGGGTTGCAAAAATACTTGGTTCGGACATAAAAGCAAAGGGATCTATCAGCAACTAATTAACATGCCTATGGGATGATCATTTGCCCTTATGCTTTTTAAGCCTACTCTGTTTGTCTCTCTTTCTTGAGTGTTTCTTGGTTAACTTTATCTTTTTTCTGGATCTCACCTCATCACTTCTTGAGGAAAACTATTCTTCAATATTTGCCTTATTCGACGAGCTGCTAGAGGACTCAGATCCAGAACTTTCAATAGGCTTAGACTGGCGTGTTATATTCTTTACTTTCCTTTATTTCAGTCCTCAGCTGGTCTCGCTCCTCGATGGTATATTATTTATTTTCCTTCACCGTTTCCACCTTAGGAGGTAAAGTATTTTTCTCATTCGGATCCATCCGAACTATTTTTCTTACCAGTTTTGAATGTAAAATTCAGGCACCATCGCCTCCCATTGTGGTCACCAATTTGGTTTGGTTTATTTTGGGTTGGGGGTAGATTGGTAAAGTGTTTAGAAAGTATTTAAAAAAAATTTAGGGTGTTTTATGTTTAGTGTGGAGAGTAGAGAGATAATTAAGCTGTCTACTAGTATTAAATTCTGATCACCCTCATTAATGAGAGTGTTTAGGATATTTATACCTTAATTACTGACCCATGGCCTTACCAAGTCGGGTCATGAAACCGGGTCGAATTCAATGACCCATTAGTCTTAAGTTGATTAGAAAATCGCTTAGTCAAAAGTTAATTCATTTGTCATGTTCAGATTTTTAGTGGTGTGATATGGTCTGAATTTCCCCTCATCGGATAGGTGAATTTTGTTTAAGTATAGTGACTGAAATATCTGAACTCGTCAGTTTATGCTCCTAATGGTAAAACTACCCGTGTTACTATTAGGTATGCATATGAATTCATCCTCTTCATTCGAGGGAGAAGGGCCTTCATTGAAATCATTCCTCTACGCCCAGGAGGGGTGACGATCGGCCAATTCCATACTTCAATTCTAATGATGTCTAAGATGTTATTTTTACCATAAAAACGGGAATAGAGGATACTACTTGGTCCAAAGTGATTCACTAATAAGGTGGGGAAAATCTATGGGTCGTACCAGATGGAAGTTGACTCGTCATTTGCAATTTTAACTTTGAAAAGCGATCCGACTATTGATCTAATTTTAAGGATATTCCTTCAACTCTAGCTTAGAGAGGAGTTAATGGGGATGCTCCAAATGTTTTTGTCGTTTAGCCTTTCACTAATGATCCACTAAGACCAAATTGAAGCTGGATTTTTAGTCAGAATGGACCATAATCTTTTCAAGGCGGCCGCCCGATTGTAAATTTTTAGATCTAGGATCGTAAGCCCGCCCTCTTTTGTGGGCACGATACTTTTATTCCATACAAAGTTTTACCCCAATGATCTTCATATATGGTCCTGACTAGAGGAATCTTTGGAAGAGTAAATCAAGGTATTTGAGAACTTTAGCGGGAAGAAACAAAACTGAGGCCTAATGGACATGGGTTGCAAAGAGAACCGGTTTGATTAGTTGGAGCCTCCCACCATAATAAACGTTCTTAGCGGTCCAATAGTTAATTTGTTTGTGATATTTTTGAATAGGGGTCTGCAATCATTGTAGTTGAGCTCAGAAGTAATAAAGAGTACTCCAAGGTGTTTTAAAACAAGTGTCTCTTCGACAAAACCCAACGTCGTGGTGATTTCTCTTGACTGTATCTGAGGTGTCCGAAAAGAAGAACTAGGTCTTGCAAGGGTTAAAATTGAAACCAGAGAGGCATGCAAACTCATCCAATGGTACGACAAAAGATCATAAGGTCATCTACAAAGCATAGGTTTATGATCTTTTTCTTGTGACACTTCCAATGGTATCCAAATTGTCTGTTGTTTCTCTTCTCTTTCATGATGTTGGATACGACCTGCATAACAATTATTTAGAGAGGAAAATAGATAGTGTAAAAGATGTTGCGCCATAAACTCCATATAACATTGTCAAAATCTTACATGAGATCAATTTTGAGGGTGCATCTACGTCTTTTTCTGTTTGTGTTGTAACCATAGAGGAGATCTTAAGAAAGTATAATATTACTAGTAATGTTCATGCTCGGAACAAAAATGATATATGTAGAATCGATTAAGGATAGGAGTGATTGCTTGATTCTGTTGGCCAAAAGTTTAGAAATCACTTTGTAGACAACATTGCATCAAACAATACGACGAAAATCCACAAGGGATGTGGGGGAGCTCGACTTTGGAGTAAGAGTTATTATCGTCTCATTCCATGTGGAATCTATTTTTTATTCTTGGAAAAATGATGAATAGCCCTACAAAAGTCAAGTCTAATAGTAGACCAACAGTTTTTAAAAAAGCACGCATTAAAGCCATCAGGGTTGGAGGCTTTGTCGCGATCTATAGCAAATAACACCTTTTTAATCTTATCATCGCTAATAGGTTTTATAATAATATATTGGGCATTCACGGACATCTTGGAAGTCTTGAAGCTTGTAACCTTATCCAAACCAGGATAGTTCAACAGGATAGAAGAGCCAATGAAATTATAGAGATAAGACTTGAAGATATTGACAATTCTTTTAGGATGCAAAACAGGGTTCCTATAAGGGTCAATTATGGCGCTGATCTTATGTCTAGCTCTCATGGCTCTTATAGTATCGTGAAAATATTTATTGTTACGATCTCCAAGATTTAACAAAGATTTCCTTTATTTTTACTTGAGGAAAGATTCATCAACTCCACTGAGAGAGATAAACTTCTTGGAAGCCTAAATCTCAGTCTCAATTCGGCTAGGGTCAATAGGGTGGGAAGCAAGTCAATTTTGGGCTTGATGGAGCTCGTTCGGAGATTTATCCACCATAGCTCTTATGTTACCATATGTTCTCTTACCCACGAGAGGTAAATTCCAATTGTTGGAAACAATGGATAAGTAACTCTGATGGAATTGTCACATGTTAAAAACAATTGAAAGGCTTGCCGGTAAGGTCTATATGGGAGGTTAGGTGAAGAGAAATGAAGGTATGGTTAGAGGTACGAGGGATGTCAAAGTGTGCAAAATAGTGGGGGAACTAATCATACCAAGGGTTGTTAACAAGGGCGCAATCAATATTAGAGGAAACTGGGTTTTCAAATTGTTTGTTTGTCCAGGTAAATTGAAACCCAAAAAATCTAAGGTCATTTAGGCCGCTTTCCTCGCAACACTCACTAAACTCTCGCATGTGATGAGGGGGTATTCCCCGGCCGAACAACTGCATCGACTAAGAAAGGAAAATGATGAACTCGGACTACGAAAATAGACAATGTAGCAGTAAAGAGCCAAGCAAGCAGCAAAGGAAGAAGAATCAAAGAGAGTCTGATGGATGAATTGACTGATCGAGCTGTGTACATAACAATCAAATAATGAATGAGCTCGCACATAGCTGACCGACCTTGGACAAAGATAGGGAGATTTCAACTAAAGACGACCAGAGACGACCGAGCAAGCCCAAACATTTGAAGCTCTGCTCGGGTTGTGCCGTTCTCAAAACCAAACGACGAGGACAAATAAGAAGGTCTTCGTTAAGATTAATTCGGATCAGACAAGCTCAGACTGACATACGTTTCTAGTCGAAGTGAAAGTTTAGAAAAGGAAGCGGTTCTAACTCACCATTTAATAGTGCTATCAGCTTTAAGTCAAACCACTTAATTAGTCTCACCGAAACTATAGGGGAAATGATGTAAGTGTATTAGTAAGGATATTAAGTGAGATTAAATACGGATGTAACCGCCCACTAACAGGGAAGACGATAAATGGGAGAATTCTTGAGATGGATAATATCTTCTTCCGAATAAGTGCGCGTCATGATTGGTTTTATAATTCCAGTACGAAAACATAGTTCTCATGATACTATATACATTTCTTATGCTAACTTGTGTCTCAAGAAGGCTGATTAAAGTTATATTATTGAATGAAACATAATCACGAACATTGGTGTGCCAAATAGGACAATTAAAACCCCGAACATTCCAAATAGCGAAAATTATGGACAAAATTCAGAAAGCGCATAAAGAAATTAAGTAACTATAGAAACCCCATTGTTCATGTGTTACATTCTAACATTAACATTACTGCAAGTAACAACGGCTCTAGAGAGTGCCAGAATGGGAGGTTACTTCAAATGTAGAGTATTTCCATAGCATTTGGGTTGATTAAGACAAATGTCTTGCGTGTTCCACGAATTGGTAAAGACTTTTAATGCTCAATCAGCAAGGCGTGACTCTTACCAAAATAACTAATAATTCATCTTAATAAAAAAATTAGAGCACAATTTAGCTTAACGTTAACACAATAAACGTTAACAAATTTAATAACTTTAAAAGCTTAACAAAGTAATAAAAATATATATAAAAATACTACCAATAAATTCATGCGTGTGGGGTCAAATTTGAAAATTTTATCTTTATCTATCTCATTTGTTAAATTAATTATAAGATCGTAAGGTAAAGAAAAATACTTTAAAATTGGGAGTAAAGAAGCAGAGATAGCTGGACAGAGTAGACCCAAATGTTCAATACGAGAAGTAGGGTATGATCCAGACACTACCTTCTAGGCTTTTATGTGGAGCCAACGAAATTTCTAAAAACAGCTGGAATGATATTGGAACCACTGCAAGAATTTTTTCCGCTTTCACCTCGAGTATGGGTCTCCGTACAACTTCGAGTATCAACCGTCTCACCACCGTCGACTATCCAGAAGAGCTTTTCCCAACCGTTTGAAGAGGATGGTTCGCCGCATGAGAAGAAGATTTAGCATTACGGTACTTCCTAATACCTTCTCTACCACTCATCAAG
Organism: Limnanthes douglasii subsp. nivea; assembly: GCA_036936605.1. Lineage (NCBI taxonomy): Eukaryota > Viridiplantae > Streptophyta > Magnoliopsida > Brassicales > Limnanthaceae > Limnanthes > Limnanthes douglasii. The sequence goes on along the minus strand of JAUPFV010000001.1, from coordinate 198,054,742 downwards.
TCTGGAACAGCCTCACGATGATACTTTCCATGACACACTCTGTTACTCACCGAGCCCGTAATAACACCACCATGGCACTCCCCACTACATTCTTTATTACTTACCAAACCCGGGACATCACTACATGCCCCTACATTCTCGCCGCATACGGTCTTCTCTTCGCCTTTAACAACACGAATCCAGCTCGAGGAGACATAGCAATTTCTGACAGTGCTCCTCATTCGAAAGATACTATGCTTCCCAGAGCTTGAAGAGCTAATTTCGGGAGCGGCGAAGCTTGTAACGACTCTAGAACAACTCGACGAGACAGGATAGAATTAACTCATCGAACCAGAATGCATGAACAACTATAACGCACCTCCTTTACTCCTATCATTCTTCATTCTCTAAACATTTCAGCCATAATCAAGCTGACAGGCAGTGGCATAGCCAGAATTTGATCTTTATAGTGTCCTGGCATGCCTCTTCAGTTTATTATTAGCTATAATTTGAAATGGTAAGCCAAGTTTGGGATATCTATAAAATGAAAAATTAAGGGTTATCTATAAAATTCACAATTATGTGGGTAAATTTCAATATATACGACAATCTGTTGTTATAAGTCCAATCATTTAAATGTAATCAAACTATAGTTTTTATCCGACAAATAACAATATTGATAGTATTGGATAAATTTATAGTGTGGATATCATTCAGATTGTTGTGGATCTATATGGATGATCCCTTTAGTCTGTTACTTTAATTATTGGCCTTCAAAACCCAATAAAATTATAGTCTCATGCGGATGTAAAAATATCATATTATAGCAATTTAAAACTTAGTATACGGTTTCTTTAAAAAATACAGAAATTAGTGTTTTTAAAAATCATTTAGTAAATTACAAAAACTGCCTCTAATCATCTCAACATCTCAAATTTTCCCTCGTAAAAAAATCATGATTATTATTTTCTTCTTTATACCCTTCATATCATCATATACACGGTTTATGTTTTAAAATTTGTAAAAAACTATTAATAACACAAAAAATCTTTATCAAACGAATTCAACCAAACCTGATTTGTTTTTTAAAAAAAAGAAAAGAAAAAACAAATTTATATGTTTTTCAATAAACAATAATCATCTAGAACTAGAGCTAAATACGCTGTTCCAATAAATTAATATTAACTCGAAGGAAGAAAACAATAAATAAAAACAAAAACCTAGCCGTTATGATTTTGGTGGGATGAGATGGGTGGGAGCGTCTCTTCGTCCCGCTAACTAGCCGTGTTTTTCAAACTTTACGATTTTAGTATTTGATTTGAATAATATTATGTTTCTAAAAATTAAGAAATAAAATAATACTTTTGATTTTAAACCGAAAAATAGAAACAAAAATTATTTGTTTACTATTAGAAAAGTTATATATATTCCCAATTTATAAAAAAGATTAAAAATCTCCGATTCACATATTGATCAAATTTTTATTTCAAATTAGATGGTTGTATCAGAAGTATAGAGATTTTTGAATAATTTCTCAATATAGCACAACATTAATTATATATTTCATAAAGAAATAAAAAATATCAAATGTTAAATAATAAAAATATTTGATAAAGGAATCAAAATAAAACAAAAGGTAAATATTAAATGATAAAAATATCAAAATAAAACAAAAGGTAAATATTAAATGATAAAAATATCAAAATAAAAAAAAGTCAAATATTAATTGTTAGGAATAGCTGATGAAGAATAAAGTTAAAAATAAAAAGCATATACAGTATTAAATAGTGGAATTATAGATAAAAAGAATTAGATACCGTTTAAGACTCAACCAACTTAATTACATTTAATTCAATGTCAAATATAAATGAAAAAGAAACTGCTTCACCTTCACCACACCCTTATAAATGGATCCTTATAAATGGATGTTGTAACCAAGAAGAAGCTAAACCACAAATATAAATATGAATATCATAAATATAAACTTTTTGTTATTATGCTTTTGTGTTATATTTTGTTCGACGGTTCTTGCAATTTTTGACGAAGACTCGTTCATTGTTAGAAATGAACTGAGCAATAACCAAATTTTAATGGTTCATTGTAAATCTAAGGACGATGACTTGGGTATACGAAAACTAAAAGTTGGAGAAGTTGCCAAATGGTTATTTATTCCAAACCCATTTGGAAGGACATTGTTTTGGTGTTACTGGCAAAAAGATAACGCGCATGCTGATTTTGACGTCTACAACAGCTCCAAAAGTCTTCAAAAACGTTGTCAACCTAATCAATGTTGGTGGACAGCAAGAGATGATGGGTTTTACATGGGATATTTTTCCCCGGGAGAAAAAATGCATGACTGGGAACCAGGACAACTGTAATTTAATATATTTAAACCTTAAATCAATCAATGATCTTATTAATAATAAAATTATTCAGTGCAGTTTTTATCGAATCATCCTCGTTTGTTTCCTCTATGTTGGTGTCTTTCTTCTATAATAGCATTGTTTATATTTCCTAATTCTATATTTAGTGTTATTGATATACGAAAAGCATCCGTTTATAAAACATTAATTACTAGTTTTTTTCAATTAACTTTCGAATCAAAATTCAATTTTTCTTAATGATAAAAAAACTTTCGTTTAATAAATAACTTTTTAAATAGAATGATTTATAAAAATTAAATATTATTCACTTTTTTTATTATTTACCCTTTTTTTAATTCCAAGTTTGCCTTTTTATTTTTCATAAAATTGGGGGAGATCCAGTTCTGAAACATAACTCAAATTAGGGTTACAAACAACTCCCAAATATATTAGGAGCTCTGGGCGAAAAATGAAGCCAAACAAACGGATCAAATCCAAAAGAAGTCCTTTAATTCATAAAAACCTTACAGTCTAGCGCAAATCCAAAAAAAACCCTTTCAGAACTCTTTCAGAAACAATAGAAACTATAAGGACTATTTGTTTGAACAACAATAACATTTAAAGAGAGGTTTCCTTAAGGGTTGAGATCTCTTCTAGGATGTTTTGTTCCGGGCACTTCAAGGAGAATAGTTATTATTCATTTAAAATTAATAAAAATTATATTTTTTTTAATATACATATATTACATTTTTTATAATATTTTTTAGCTTCACATTTTCTTTTTTGATTTTTTAATTTGTTTATTATATAAGACCATAATTTCTCCAAATTAAAAAAATTGTTTATTTTACTATTATAACATTTAATGATACTACAATTAGTCAACCTTTTTTTTAAATGCATCACAATTTAAATGTCTTGTTTTTAAGATTTGGATTTTTTTTTATTTTTGTTTGATTTTATCGGTCTTAATTTATTTATTTTTCTGTTTTTTTAATCAGTTCACATAATTGTGATCTATTTTAATTTATTTTTTCTATGTCTGAAATTGGAATTTATGTGTTTTGAAGAAACCTTGAATAGAAAAGAACTTATAGATTGAAATGATATGTCTCCGAGAAGATGACCTTGCTTCTCTCTCAAGAAAGGTTCAAGAAGTGAAAAGTTTCTTAACCTCTAAGAAACCACTCCATTGCTTTACACCTTGGTAAAGAGCTTCCACATTATAAGCATTTCCATACGCAACTGCTGGTGAGTAGGTTGATAATCTCAGCCTTTGCAGGCTCTGCCTGACGAAGGTTGAATTACGATCATGGATACTAGTGAAAAGGAGTTCCCTCCATTGAATGGTAAGTCAACCGAGACTTCAAAGGCAACATCAATGGGTAGGAGATATTCAGACGTGGTTATTGAAAAGAATGTGGCGACAGAATTCAAATCGGTGGTTACAGTGAAGGCTGATCACAACGTGATTCGTTTCGAAAGAAAGGCTATGAACATTCTTTGTTCTACATCAAGAACCACACTGATATGCAAGTTCAATGAAGGAATACCTAAAAGACAACAGTTTCAAGCATTTCTTGAATCATTCAGGTTCAAGGGTGCATTCACGTACGTAACAATTGACTCTAGGCAAATTCTAGTTGAGTTTTCAGTTCTGGCTGACGCTGGTAGGCTTTGGGTGACAAGATTTTGGAAGGTTGATGGTAAGATGATGCTCGTTGTGAAGTGGTGTCCGTTTAGCACTAGAAACTTTGAGAGCCCAATTGCACTTCTCTGGGTTAGACTTGAAAAAGTGCCAGAATTCATGTACAATAGTGTTGTGATAAATGAACTTGCTTCATCTTTAGGTCTGGTTCATCATGTAGTTATCCCTGAGGTTAACAGGGCAAACTGGAATGCATGTTTTGCATTGGTGGAGATCGATGTCTCAAGAGTTCTTAAGAGGAACCTGAAGGTAGACTTTGGTGATAAAGATGTGTTCAATATATTTGTTAGCTACAAGAACGCTCCAGTTTACTGCAAGACATGTCACCATATTGGGCATGAATCAGATAAATGTAAGAAAAATATGTCTATGGACTCTAAGTTAGTGATAGAAAGAGTGGATGATAGTGTAGATGGAAAAAGAAATAAAGAAAGCAATGCTGTTATTGAAAGAAATGTTGCTCAACAAGATTCTTTACAAGGGATTGCTAAATCTGATAAGGCCAATACTTCTACAAAGGTTGAAGCATTTACACATGTTTACAGGAGAAAATTAAAATCAATCATTACTAGGAAAGATAAGTCTTCTGTGTCTTGTCCATCCACGAACGTTGTTAGTCCAGTAAGGGGGAGAGCAGCTTCCATTAACGATCATGATATCATTAGTGCCCTTCAGCATCTTGAGGAAGAAGAGAACTCTTTGGGCAGGTTACAGGCTTCTCCTCAAGGTGGTAGGGTGGGTAGTTACAATCCTTCACCAAGAACAAGCACAAACGATCCTGATCAAGATTTTGAGACTGTAATTACAAGAAAGATTAAATCTGCTAACAGAAATAGTAACTCAAACAGACTGTCAATAAGTTCTCTTAGAAAGAGAGGCAAGATCTTACAAAACTCAGCATCTGATAATGATTAAGCTCCTAAGTTGGAATGCAAGAGGTGTGCACAACAACCCTACGATTGCTAGGCTTAAGTTCATTATTCAACAAGAGAAAGTTAAAGTTGTCACAATTCAAGAGCCCATGGCTTGGTCTGATAAGTTGGAACTAGTCACTAGAAGAATTGGGTTTGACAAGTGTGTAGCTAACATATCAAATAAAATATGGTTACTTTGGGCTAGTGAAGTTAGTATATCTGTGATTGATAATCAAGACCAGTTTTTACACGTTGAAATAAACCATGCTGACTTTACTGGCTGTTTCACTTCTATTTATGCAAAAAAATTGAGAATGCAAAGGAAGATGCTCTGGAGTCAGTTAAGTAGTATTACCTGTGATATGCCCTGGATCCTTGCTGGAGATTTCAATCCCACAAGATGCCCTGATGACCAACTGTGTTGTATGAATTTTGATGGAAACGGAGCAGAAGACTTTAATGACTTCATAAGAAACAACAACCTGGAAGTGCCTGGATATATTGGATCACGTTATACCTGGAGCAACAATAATGTCTGGAAAATTAGATTGGGTTCTAACTAATCAAAATATGCTTCATGGTTTAAGTTTACAGGTGGAAAACTTGGAGTTAGCTCTATTTGCCAGAGGAAGGCAACATACCTGGTGTGGAAGCCTCCTGCACAGGGTAGACTGAAAATCAACGTAGATGGTGCCTCATGCTACACTGGTGAAGCTTCAGGCGGTCTAATCGTTCGAGACAGCCAGAGAAACTGCATCATGGGAGTCGGTTTCCTCTTTGGGAAAATGTCACCACTCCAGGCAGAGAAGAGAGCGTTGTTGCAAGCTCTGCTCCTTTGCAACAGGAGAGGATGGAGTGCAGTGGACATTGAGTCGGACTGCCTCCCATTGGTTCTCAGTCTCTCACATGGAGATGAAATCAACAGGAAAAATGATGAAGTAATCAGAACCTTAATTCACCCAAATATGAAAATCAACCACATTTCCAGATTGGAAAATGTGGCTGCAGATTGGGTGACAAAGTGGGTTCTAGTGGAAAAGAAGAATGGTTCTTTTGAAAGCCATGAAACCCCAATACCCCTTCGAGCGATCCTGATACTTGAAAGTTTGGGTATTGGGTACATAGACCCAAGTTGAAGGAAAATCGGTGGAAAAGCTTTGTTTGTGAGGCTATGGATGAAACGGTTACGAAAATAGTGCATGATTGGAGTTTGGGTTATGTTGATTACAGATAGAACAAAGACTTGGGTTCGTGAAAGAGAGAAGACAAAGGAATGGAAAGAAATTAGGGTTTCTAATTTGGGAATTTTTCATGAATTACGGTTTACTCTAGTCCTAATTCAGATTGCCTAGTATTGGGCCTTGTCTTCCTTTTGATTGAGTCCAGTTGTTTAGGGCCATTGTAACTGGTTGAAACTTTTGTTTAATATAATAATATCTTTTGCCAAAAAAAAAAGAACTTATAGATTTGATTCGTTAAAATAAACATATTTTCTATTTGAAAAAACAGCATAATTGCATAATTTTGCAAAAATAGTTCATATTTAATATGTTTATAATGTATGTTTAGCTTGAAAAATAACTTTATACATTTGGTTTTGTTACGTGCATAAGTATCTATAGCTCCCAAAGGGGTAGCCTAGTTGGTGAAGTAAGGTATGCTCCTGACCGAAGGTCAAGAGTTCGAGTATCTCTACAAAACGCTTTCTTCGTTGAGCCTGTCTTGTAGATCATTGTGTGTCAGACTGAGGGTTTACCTTGTGCGCACTTGAGTAGCGGTTGTGGGTTCCCTCTGGAAAAAAATAGCTTTGTTGCATGGCATAAGATTTGGCAATTTTTTGGACTTGATAATCAATTTTTTTCTTTTGCAAAAAATATATAATCATTGATTATGTTTGTAAATGCATTTTTTTTAAATTAAAAAAAATGGCCTTGCAAAACATGTTATTGTTGATTAAGTTTTTAATTCAAATAAAATATAATTTTATTTTCAAAAAAAAGTAAGTTTTTATAATTTAATATAACTCTAGGTTAAAATTACAAAAATAAATTCAATTAACTTGTAAAACTGAACTTAATTGACTTACTAAATTTGACTTAATTGACTTGTTAAAAACTTAAGTTAATTGATGATAAGGGGATAATCACCACTAGCAAAAAAGGTAATATACGAATGATTGGCGAGGACTCAGGCATGGAAAAATGCCGAACTGAGCTGTTTATAGCAAAATATGGAGCATCTGAGAGCTACGAACAGAGACGAGGGCAAACCGGAGTGATGTCAAGGCATGACTGAAAGATATAGGCTTAAAAGCAAGACAACAAAAGACTGACCGAATAAATGATGATGTTGACCGCTAAGTCAGAGCAAGTGAGACACTTTAGCGAGCGGCGCAAAGGACCAAGAACATGTAGAGCAGACATCTTTCCGAGCAGTGTAGAAGAAGGACGAGGACAAGAACCGTTAAGGAAATGGTTCAGAACCATTAATTAGTTAGTCAACCCACTAAAGTAATGACCATTAATTAGGCTCCACACATAAATGTAAAGCTATATGCATTGTTAGTGGAGTGGGGAATCTAGTAACTACTTGTAAACTTTCAGGGGATATATAAATAGGTAGATAAACGAAACACAATGTAATTTCTCTTCTCTGATTAATAAAGTTTTCTACTTGGCATCGCCTTTGTTATTTTTTCCCATAAAAATTGACTTGTAAAATCTAAAATTAATTTAGTTAGAAAAACTGGAATTGATTGATTTGGAAAAAACTATTTGACTTGAGAATAACTAGGCTTAATAGACTGCAAAATCTAAGCTTATTTTTCTAGAGAGTACTAAGCTTAATTTTGTTAGAATGATGACATATGGAGGTTTTGAAAATATAGTATTAATAGATAATCATGTTGAGAACTAATATAAAGATAATGAAATTTCATACTATTATTTCCCTTTGAAGGCCTTAACTACCGAACACCAACCATTTCCATTTACAACCTCTAACCCGCACATGGCCATCGTTGGATTTTTGGTTGTACATGATATCCAAACTTATTTGTCGTTCAACAACATAAACTCACCTCTAGATATATACTATGAATTTTCCTTTGTTACCCTTAAAAGTTTTGAGGTGTTGTTACTTTTATCCCATAACCAGAAAGGTATACCTCTTTCAACACGTCATTTTCATGAAAACATCTTTTTATTAAATACCCCAAGTTCACTAGTCATATACAACTTTCTTTATGATATGGTGATTATTATTCTTTTTACTACTCCATCTTTCGTACCATAATCAGATTTACACATCCACCATTCTCCAACTATTTCACCTATTCTCCATAGTTCATCTTGACCATAAAATCTCAATCCCTAGCCTGTCATCTTTGAACCGCCCTCTACAGATCAAACTCTATCTCAAAAACCCATTTTACTAAACCAACACCCCATCTAAATCCAATTGAAACTTGGAATCACTAAACAAAACCTAAAATTCAATCTTTATATTTCCACCATGATATCTCTTATGTTCCATTGTCAAATCTTAAAGCCTTAACATATCTTGAATGGTTATGTGTTATACAATATAAATTCAATGTTTTACAAGTTAATGATACATAGGAAATGGTTCCATGGTTATTGAAAACCTCATCATTAAATATACGTGGCTATTTTGGCATAAATTCAATATTGATAGTTCTTTGGAACGCTACAAAGCGTAATTAGTTCTTAATATGAAATTGGAAACTATTGGTATTACTTTTCATGACACCTGAAGTATAGTTTTCAATTGTGCCAAAATCAGAAGCATGATCTCTTCGAGAGTCTTAAAGGCATAACCAATTAATCAAATCCATGTAAAAAATGAATTCTTACACAATATAATATAGGAAACAATATTTATGAATCAACTAATAATATTCATCGATTACACATATCCAAAGCATGCACGTCACCTCAAAAAGTCACTTTATAGATTAAAACAAGCACCATGCGTATTATACACTATTTTTCTATGTTTTGTTACATTACGAGGTTTCTAGAATAGCTTATGTGAGATGTCACTATTTATTTTTTGGAAACAAAATTCTATGGCTTATCTACTTTTGTATGTAGATGATATTGTATTAATCATATCAAATATTGACTTGCAAAATAAAACTATGGATATGCTCTCACATAAGCCCATTAGATGGCCAATTATTACTAGATTTCTCATTAAATATAAGCTTAAGAAAGCCAAACAATACCTCATTTTTAGTCACCCTTACATCACGTTTGGTTTGACAGGTCTGTATTTTTATGCATACTTAACAAGAGCCACACTTCTCCTGTATAAAAAAATTATCAGATTTCTTACAATTCTAAAAAATACAACCTATGAATTACTATGACGTCATTATAATCTCTAATTGTATATTCTTTCACCATAAGGGGGATATGTGATTAGGAAAAAACCTCAATCAAATACCAAAAAGATTTCAAAGAAGAGAGAATAAAAAGATAAAAGATAAAATTATATATTTTATGATAGTAATATTTTTATATATAAATGGTTTTATCTTACATCCAGAGTTTTCACCCTTACTTGTACTATTACAAAAGAACCTGTTTCCTCTTTCGCATCTATTTTTGTGTGTTACATATTTAATGTAATAAAGGCGAATTAATGTTTTCAGTAACTTACAACATATTATGTATAATTAAATATAAATATATTTTATGTTTTATACTATTATCTGGATAATATATATGGAATATAGCCTTATCATGAGTCCTCCATAATTCTTGAGTTCGAGCGTTGTGAAACTTATAAACTATACAATGATCGATACTATATCTCGATGGTGTAATCGTCTAGTTCATATTTGTCTTTATTTATCATTTTTGATGAGGCGTCGTTGATCATTCTAAAGTAATTATGCCAACCATGTTGGTTAGACATCGAAAAGTCTTAAGGCTAGGTTATATTGATTTTCCTAGCCAAACTGTTATCAAAGACATCTCTAACTAGATTTGTACTTAACTGTTTTTGTCTCGTTAAAAACCTTGGTCGGCTAAAACCTCATTTGAGGGTAAAAAAATATATTTTTCCAAATAAAAAATGTATATTTTTAACAATTAATAGGCTGGTAGTATGTTATTTATTTCTTCGACATGTTTTGATTCCTTGTTTGAAATTGATGAGTGACCCCATAGTTTTTGGTGATGGATAAATTAAGGACTATATGTAGTTTTACTTATTTTGTGTCAGTATGTTATGTTGTAGTTTTCATAAATCTTGTTTTGGAGAATTTAATGAACTATCGTAGGTAACTGTATGTAGATTATAAGTATGTAGGCAACATAGTGGTGTTTGTTTTTTTTTTGTCGCCGAGGTCAATATATACATATAACTAGAAGTAAACCGTGTGGTTCTAGTAATTTATTTGGTTGAATTATGTGTTGTGGGTTAATTTTGATGTATTTTATGCGTTTGTTATATATATCAATTTATTTTCTCATTACAAGATTGAGGGCATAGTGTGGCACGTTGCGTGGCCCCTAGAGGTATGCCAATTAGGGTTTGTGCAGGAGTGTCCGATGTGGCCTATTACATGACTTTTAAGCTTGGTATGGTGACCAATTGTGTATAATATCAGTACAAGGTATTGGGTTCAGTGGGGCCCTTTACGTAGCATCACAACGCGTGGCCTATTAACCTAGTCGTGTTATAAACTCAAGTTGTCCAAGCGTAGTAAGCCCCTTTGCATAGCCCGTAGGCGTGGTATATAATCCAAGTCACACTTTTTATAAGAAAAGAGGACATTTAGGAAACACATGAAGAAGCAAAAACATGAAATTATCATTAATCAATAAAAGAACGTGCCTCGTTAAAAAAAACCCTTATGCGCCTCATCGCTATTTACATGGAGATTACTTGGTTTATACTATTTTATTAGCATGGATATAGAAATCACTTGGCGTATGGCATGGAGATAAATTAAATTAAAGCATTTATTCCTTGGAGATGAAGATCAATTTACTTATAACATTTTCAATTATGGAGATGAAGATTATTTGACTTATAAATTTTTCTATCATAGAGATGAAGATCACTTGGCTTATATCCCATTCCCTCATGGAGATAGAGATGATTCGGTATATAGCATGAAGATAACTAATCTTAAAGTCCTTTTGCCATGGAGATGAAGATCATTTGGCTTATAACATTTTCTATCATGAAGATGAATACCATTTTTCTTGTAGCCTAGTCTATCATGGAGATGAGTTGACGCTTTATCATGAAGATCACCTGGTGCATATCATGGAGATAACTCGGCTTAAAGTCGTTCTATCGTGGAGATGAAGATCATTTGTCTCATAGCTCATTCTAATATAGAGATGAAGAACATTTGGCTTATAGCCTTTTATATCACGAATATGAAGATCATCTGGCCTATAACCTTTTCGATCATTGAGATGCGGATTACTCGGCCTATAGCTTTTTGATCATGGAGAAAGAGATTAATTGGCCTATAGGCTTTTCAAGCATGGAGATGAAGCTTACTTAGCGTATAACATTTTCTATCATTGAGAATATTTGGTGTGTATTATAGAGATCACATGGCGAATGGCTTGACAACTCTTTCATAGGTTGAATTATTTTGAGTTCGACTTATAAATCGAATCCATTGACGAGGATTAAAAATTATATTTGGAATATCTATTGACGAAGTCATAGTATATATTTATTTTTTATTACGAGGAATTGCGATGCTTTTATTTTTCTATGACTGGAGTTCGTCGAAACATGTCTTCATTGATTAGTTGAGCATTTATGAGTTGTTGTCTTGCTGCTTGATCTTAAATTTCTGTACAAATAAGAAATATGTTCATCCCTAAGAGTAGCATTTCCATATGGCGGCAACATATCCAAGATCATAAATTATCGTCGTCTTGTACTTTTTGCAGGTTCTGATGCTGGATCGGAAGCACCAATGTCATCTCAAACATTTTCTCACACTCATCTGGTAACATCTTACTCATCATTATCTTTCATTTCATAGAAGAAAGCTCGAGTTGTTTTAATCTTTCCATGCTTTGCATAGCAAGTAATCATAGACAGGTAAAAAAAACTCATTTCAAGAATTTCGTCAGGAATTTTTGTGTGGTTATAACTTTACCTCGTCTGGTGTAAATATCCACAAGAATCGTTTTCACGATGATTTTAGTAATACCCTTCTGGATTGCCAATTAATATATGATGGTTTATTTGGTTCTCGGTATACATGGACCAAAAAATAGAAAAGAGAAGCGCTTGGATGTGGTACCATATAACTCTGCCTTGTTGGAATATTTTGATAACACAAGAGTTTAACATTTATCCATGACATATTTTCACCATCCACGTATGCGTATCTCTATATATTTTGACCAAAACAAAATTAAATTTTTTTTTAAATTCCAAAACATGTAGACTCATCATCCTGAGTTTCCACATATGGTAGATGAAAATTGGAATGAGGTTTTGGAGGGTCCTCATATACAAGTATTTTGACAATAAATGAAAATACTTAAACTTGCTCTTAAAAGCTAGAACTGGGAGGTCTTTGGTAGCATATTTGAAGCAATAGTTTAAGTAGAGGGTGAGTTTAAATTTAGAGAAATCTGCCTTAAGGCTTCTAAGAGTTCTGAAGATAAGCTTCTTCATGCCAAAGCTGAATCAAATTTATTAAATCTGTTAGCTAGAGAGGAAGCCTTTTGGGAATATAAAAGCAAGGTAAATTGGCTCAAGCATGGGATCGAAATTCCTCTAGTTTTTAAAATTATGTTAATAAAATGAGGAAGAAAAATCAAATTCTTGGAATAAAGAGTGAAGGTTAATGGATAAAGGATAATACATAATTAGGGAAATATGCAGAAGACTATTTTAAAGCCTTATTAACTATACAACCTAATCAATCAGAGTTAGTAGAGCTGCACAACTATGTTTTAAGACTAATTAAAAAAGAAAATAAAAATACTCTCATGGCTTTTCCATAAGTAGATAGATATTCATGATACTATTAAAACCTTAAGCCCGACTAATACTGCAAGAATAGATTGTTTGACGACGATTTTTTACCAACATTATTGGCCCATTATTGTGAAGGATTTATGTAAAGATATAACTATTTTTTTATGGTACATCTTATTACTAATGCTATTCATGCTACAATCATTTACCTTATACCTGAAGTTGAGGATCCATAACATTGGAAGGATTTCAGGCCAATAAGCCTTTGTAACATGCTTAATAGGATCATCTCTAAGATCATTGTGAAGGAATAAGAAGGATTTTTTAGAGGTAGAAACATTCATGACAACATCCTCCTTGCTCAATAATTATAAAAAGACATAAATAGGAATGTGAAATGAGGTAACATTATGATTAAGATAGATATGTAGAAATATTTTTATAAACTCTCTTTCTTTTTCATAATCAAAATACTGGATTCATTTGGTTTCTCTAAAAGGTTCCTAGAATTAATCCTAAAGAGTAGTAATTTCGTTAGAGTTTCAATTATTATCAACGGTGAGCTTCAAGGTAACTTTAAGTGAACAAAAGATATAAGACAAGATAATCCTTTATCCCTCGGTCTTTTCATGATTGCAGAGGAATATCTAGTAAGGGGTGTTAGGCATTTATTTGAAGTAAATCAGACCATGAGATATAAATACATGAGCTCTATAGACATATATTTTCTGACTTTTGCTAATGATCTGCTCATCTTTACCAATATGATTATGTTCTTCAAGTAAAGATGTTCATATAAGAGCTTTCCTTCATCCGATAATATGTTGTGTAATTTGGAAAGCCAAAAACAAGAGAAAATATCAAGAAGAGAAAATAAAATCTAAATTTATTATGGATCATATCAACTTTATCCTTGTAAGTCTAGATACTGCAAATTTACATATAAGAACCCACTGGACTCATGACTCAAACATAACTACAAAACTTGGTTGTTTTCAGCACTTTAACAATACAAATATTTACCTCTCCCTCAAATGTAATAATCCTGTAAAAATAAGGCTTAAACTCAACATAAATGGTGCATGTACTATCACCGGGGAAGCAAGTGGTGATGGTTTAATTCGGGTTAACAAGAGAGACTTGGTAACTACTTACGGAAAAATTAACAACAAGTAAACACCTTTAAAGATAAATGTAGGAAATTTCTAAGTGGTCTTCTACTTTGTAAGAATAAAGGAATTCGGTCGTTAGACATTGAGACAGACTCAAAAATCATTACTAAAATACTATCTAAAGAGAAGGAACCTACCCTAATATCTTGATTTTATTCTAAATTTCTACATAAAACTTATCTCATCTAACATAGTAATATTTTATATATTTATAGAATAAAATAAGATTGTTGATTGGATGGCTAAGTGGTCTCTCAAATGCAGAAAAAACTTAGACTACTATCAAAATCAAGACCTTCCTATTTTAAGGGCTATCACTCTGCTTAAAAGCCTTGAAATTTGCTATGTAAGAGCAAATGAATTTTAGCATTTTCAACTTCTTCAAATAGATTTCAGTTACCACTACATTCAAGAAGGGTACAAGGGCTTATAGATACCTGAGTGCTCTCTACTATCAATTATTTTCTCATCTTCGGTTTCTATATCTGCATCATTTTTTTAAATTCTTCATCATCTTCTATAGTTACATCAAAGTATTGATCAAATAATTTTAAACTAACCAAACTTCTCTTAAGTCTAATGTTTTATAACAAAGTTTATTACTTGATCTTTTTTAGCTTGTAGTCTTTTGAAGTTTTGCAACTCTCTGATAAGAAGTAGAATAATATGCAGTTGAGTAAATGGAAAGCATCAAGATCTACATAAAGAATTTATGAATCTGAATAAAAATGAGTATAAAATTATGCCTAATATTGGATGGTTTCTTCAATCATGAAGAGTCACTGAATCTTCCAAAATTTGAAGAAACACATGTCGGTTATAGGAAAATATAACAATGATTATAACAAGTAGAGGTTTATTAATTTTGAGGATAAAAGATACAATTCTTTAGACCTGGGAGCTTATTTATACTTCATCGTGGTCATATTAAGTAGCTAATTAATACATATTCCCACTGATTCAGTGTGTAGGCTGATATTAATGATGGAAACCCTAATTTTACGGCTATTACTTCAGTCTCATTTCATTAATATTGTTGATCAGTTTATTTAATGTGGTGTATATTAGCTTCTGAAATTCTCTATCTGTTATAGTAGGCTTCGATCCATCTCGTCTGCTCTACTCGTCTTTTGTTTACTTACTCGGTAGACGTCTAATCATTTTTTAATATTAACTCATGGTCGGCCTACTCAGCGAGGCGTCTATTCGACCGAGTTTCTCATTGTAGTACAAGCCATTTCATTCTCCATTGATTGGTTGTCTTGTGGTTCCTCTTTTCTTCTCGGGTAGCCCACGATAATATGGCTCTGCTATGCACCATTCCTCCATGAGGCATCTATCTATTTACTAATTCTTGTAAGCTATGCTCGTCCTCAATCTATTTACTCGTTAGATGTTTGAACATGTCTTTATTGTTGACTCGTGCGCGGTTTTCTCACTGAGGCGTCTATTTAAGCGAGCTCAACTTTGTAGTAAGAACTATTGTCGTCCTCCATTTATAAGTTTCCTTGTCGGCTCTATTTTTCTTTCCAGCTAACTCTCTACGATATAGCTCTCTTCTGCATGAAGCCTCGGTTATGTTATATTTGTCGTTTTCCAATACACGACCTTGTATACTCGTTTGCTCGTATGATCACCTGCTCATTTGGAGTTATTTATGTGTTTGTTCCTTTTCCCTCTGCTCGAACGTACTAGGTGATGGGAATTCCCTCATCAGGACACCCCCTAGTTCATGGATTGTGTGTGAAAAATAAATAATCGATGAATTAAAATAAAATTACTTACGTTTAAATTGGAGCAACAAAGG
Organism: Limnanthes douglasii subsp. nivea; assembly: GCA_036936605.1. Taxonomy (NCBI): domain Eukaryota; kingdom Viridiplantae; phylum Streptophyta; class Magnoliopsida; order Brassicales; family Limnanthaceae; genus Limnanthes; species Limnanthes douglasii. The sequence continues at coordinate 198,038,801 of JAUPFV010000001.1, read as the reverse complement.
GATTTTTAGAAGTGGAGTTTATGCTATTTGTTATGACGTATGACTTGTAATGATGACTTTATTTAAATATTCAGCAATTTTAGAACACGTGTCGAATTTCAAGCAGTTTATTCTGACAATAAAGCCATTTACCTTCTAAACCCTAGTTCATTACCTTTGGGAAAAGACAACCGTCTATGGTAATCGTCATTGTGCATGAGGTTTCCACTCAATTTGTTTAATCTTACTCGTCTTTTTGGCTTATTACAGTCGGTATAGCTCTAAAAAAAATTATAAACAAGCATAGAAAACCAGTTAAAGTTGTGAATAACGAATTTGATGATCTTGCGTTTCTGAAAAGTTACTTTAACCAAATAGCCCCCAAGTATGGGTATCTTGACGAACCTGGTCTGCTGAGCTTTATGGCTAGGTATGCTATTCCTAGTGATGTCACAATTAGTTTTCCAGAGGTTGGTGAGCATCCATATCAGGCGAGGAAAATGAGACCTGCGTATACACTACAATTTTTTACTCGGGCCTACGGCTTCCATTACCGTTATTTATACGGTAAAGGTACCTTTCTTCTATACCCAATTGACCGGTTGTAGGAAAGTAGCTGAGCTTCCTACCTCTGATAAGAACTCGAAGAACTCTTTTTTATCCAGGAACTGGGAACATGAAGATGCTTTGATGAATCGATAGTTGGAACGTCGTTGGAATGCTAAGTGTAAAAAGGAAGATTCCTAGCCTGCTGAGTTAAAAACTTGGTGGGGGGAATAAATTATGTATTTGATTAATTCAGGAGAGGGAAAGCACCAAGAGTGGTGCAAGAAGGGTCTACCTGAGGGTGCAAAGAATCCCTTAATTTAGGTAGCTAATTTAGCCAATGGGACGTGATTACAAGACCCGACTAGGTTGTTTACTCAAGTTAAATTTTTTAAAGATGGGTTGTGGCTAGTTCATGAACTAACTATTGTGAAGGAAGGTAAAGTTATGATCACAGATAGTCGAGAGATGGCCACTACCGAACGGCTTCAAGCTTTGATGGAACAAATGTACAAGGATTGTAACAGTATATGGGAGTAGCTGTCGGTGCCTTAGGGTCGTAAAATGAGGGAGGCAGGGATTTCATTGTCCTTGCAGTGTTAGAAGGAGAAAGAAGGTGAGTTGGGAGCTGCTAGACGGTGGGGGGAGTTAATCAGAGGGTGGAAGATGTTGCTCCGCCAGGAGATGAAGTTGGGAGAGACCAAACTCGACAAGTTCAAGAAGGAGATGAAGAATTAGAGGACCAGGTAAGTCCTCTACAAATGAAGGCACGTGTAATATTGGATGCAGTTCCTCTATCAACTAGGAAACTCCAACTAGTAAATGAAGATGATATTGATGAGGCGCGATGTGGAGGTGATCTAGTGGAGACAGCTTCAGGTGCAAATGTCGACAATAGTTGGGGCAAAGCACCCGAGGTAATAGTTCTGGACGAGGTGCAAGTGGGTTCTCAACCGTGCGGAGATGCGGAAGATGTTGAAGACGGGAGACCGAACAAATATATCCTGGAAGAGATATCCCGGAGAATGCAACATTTTGTCAAGACAGTGATTGTCTGTCTGTCTGCGTCACTTGTGTAAGAGGTGGGTTTGGGATCAACCTGTGTGAATATGGTGAGACCAGATTTGCTACCAACAAAAGAGAAAATGGCTGATACAAACAAATGGATGAGGGTAGCGGAGTAATTCCTGCCATCAGATGTGGGAATGCCACCACCATCAATGTTAATGTTCGAACAACTTAAACGAATCCTAGAGTTTTCCTTTTATGAAAATATTGCTATAAATGATATACTGTAGAGGCAAGTGGAGTTAGCGACCGAGGTACTGTATGCTTGTAAGTTAGAGTTTTTTTAAGTGATATGCGTTATGCTAACCTTATTGTGAACACAAATGCATCACAAGGTTGTTGTATTATCATACCGACGAATGTCTAAAGCTGATTGTCAACTCATGGAGAAGTAGAAATTTGAGCCCATGTTCTTTGGATCGGTGAGAGGGTTGATAAGCGAGCTGGCTAGATTTAAGAATGCATATTGTTGAGGAGAATGAAAGTCTGCATTAGAAAGTGACCGCGCTCCAATTTTCCCTTACTACCTGTGAAGCGACATGCAAGGAGTTGACCATTGGGAATGTCGCGCTAATAGCCCATAATTTACGGGTTAATTAAAAAAATGAGGAGGTAATGTCCCAAATTATTACACTGCTCGGTCAGAATGTAGCTCAAACTAAAAGAGTTGAAGATCAGTCTGAGGGCATTGTTGGTCTTAATTTGGAGAATTGGAGGTTGACGACTGTGGTGACAGAGTTAAAAATAACGATGGAGCAACAACGCAGACAACGTCTGAAGAAGATGATGTCAGATTTGGATGAGAGGGAGGCACGGGTAATGGAGGTTGTTATGATGATGATGGCACTGAAACAAAAATAGGATATAGCTGAGCTGATATCTTTGAACCCAGGTATGAGGTTGTGCTCGTTGGAAATTTTGTACCTGGCGAGAAGCGGTGCCCGGATCAGGGTACGTCATTTTTCATGCCAGGAAATCGTAACATGAGCTAACTGATGTGCCCACCTCGGAATTGAAGTAGCCGCAATTCTAGAAAGCATTGAACGAGTAAAAGGTGCTACGGTTGATGACCTCAGCTTGGTGTCTGATGCCTGAAGTAAGGCATGTTTGAAAAGTCTTTGGGTCTACTGTATTTTTTGGTGAATGTTTTGTAACCATAACTGAACGCATATCTATCTATATTTATCTTGTTCATCAGACAATTAAATTATTTTAATCACATCCATATGACGTTGTTGTTGTTTGTACTAGTATACGATAGTGATTATGGAGCTTCTTAAGTTATAGAGGCATGTGTTTATCAATTATAAATATGGAGAATTTTCTTACAATGTCGAGCTTTATTAAGATTGTTGCGTAAGTTAGCCAGACCTTATTCCACGGTGAGGTCAGTTAGACCCTATTGCATGGACCGTTCAAGGGTTTGTTCCAAGATCAGTTCGCGTTACTTAGCTATGAGTGAGATATAATCCTCATCTTATTCGTGGGGAGGTCATTTAAACCTTATTGCATGGCTCTATTAAAGGCTTGCTGCGAGATCAGTTTGCGTTGCATAGCCTGCAAGCGTGGCACGTAGCCCTTTCACATTACTTGACTCCATGTTCCGGGCTCAGCATGACCCATTGTGTAGCCCGTAGGCGTGGTCGTTTTGACTTGTTTTGCTATTGTAATAATGGAGAAATTAAAGAAATAAACACACGCATTGGAAAAAATGATAAATTGTGTTGTAATAAACCAGAGGAAAAAGGCTGAAGCCTCGTTAAAAAAAATTATCGCGCCATCAGGAAGGAAAACAAATGCATCGTCTTAGTTACACATTGTGACGATATAATTTAAAATGGTGAATATTCCATGGGTGCTTAAGTGCGTTCCCTCCGGTGTCAGCGGGGTGGTATGCTCTCATATGCCTCTTGGAGATGATTGTGTACAATGATTCCCAATTTGGTCCGAGCTTGCCTAGTGCTTTATCACGTGAGCCTTGGAAACATTTCTTTATTACCTTATTGCCAAATTGCAAGATAAGAGGATTTAGTCGAGCCTTAAAACTCTCTTGCATGAGGCTCCTGTAATACTCTGCTCGTACTTGTGCCTGGTCACATCGTACTTCGACAAGGCCTACACTTACTGCTCAGTCAGTAGTATTGTAATCCTCATCGTAATTATTGATTGTGAATTGGGATCATAATCTCTGCTGGGACCACAACCTTACTGTTTTAGACCATAGAAAATGGAGTTTCCCTAATTGTAGTTTGCGGGGTATTTCGATATGCCCAAAGAACCTTGGTCAGCTTTCCCTAAAAAAAATTTTGATTCCTTTGAATACAGTGTAGTTCTTTACCTCAACCTTTCCATTTTCTTGTGGATAGTATGGTGTGGAAAAGTGATGCCTGATGCCAAAACATTTGCAGAATAGAGTGATCACCATATTTTGAAATTGACGACCATTGTCTGTCATTAGGACGCGAGGTATTCCAAATTGAGCTAAAATTTGTTGAAGAATGAAATCACATATTTCTTGGGCTCGAGTACGGGAGAGAGCCTTGGCCTCAACCCACTTAGTGAAATAATTTGCTGCCACCACCAAAAACTGTTGTTTTCCTGTTGCTATAGGAAGGGACAACGACCACTTGCATCGGCTCACTCGGAAGATGACCAGTGTTGGCGAGCTGTTAGCATTGATTGCATTGTTGAGTAAGGTTTTTAGCATCGGCGGCCAAGGCAGGCCAGTAATAATCCTTCTAAAAAAATGCTGAATAAGGTTGCGATACCCGCAATGTGCCCCAGTGTCGCCAGAATATAGTTCATGGAAAATTGAGGTAGCCTTGGCAGAATCCAAACAGCCGAGCAGAGCTTATGTGGAGCTTTTCTGTATAGGATGTTGTCGAGTAAAAAATATTTAGTTGCTTTTAGTTGGAGACCTCGAGCGGTTACTTTTACAGTTGGTAAGGTTCCGAATTGGAGATATATGAGGTAAGATTATCTCCAATCATCGGTGTGGTCGATTACATAAACTGCGTCTCTCTGATGTAAAATTCTTAAGGTGGGTAAGTGTTTTAGTAGTATAAGAGCATGTTCACCCATTGTTGTTATTTTGGCTAAGGTGTTGGCGTCGGAGTTGTGCAACCGGGGAATTAGATCATATTCCATCGCGGGAAATTTATATTTAAATTTCTTAAGCTCTGTCAAATACACATGAATACCCTCCTTCTAAGTATTGTATTAACCGTTCACTTGATTGATGACTAATTGTAAATCTGGCCGAATTTGTAAAATCATGGCCCCGCATATAAGTGCTAACTTTATTCCACAAATCACAACCTTGTATTCTGCTATGTTTTTGGTTACCAAGAACTTAAAGCTGATCGCTTGGCAGATTTCCTCTCTAGTAGGTGTTTTACGAATGATACCCGCCCCTCCACCGGATATGCTAGAGGCTCCATCTGCTTCAAAAAACATTCTATATGTTCGGGCTCAGCTAAGGTTTCATTTGGCAGGGGTCCTTCGCGTGGTGTGGAAACTTCTGCGAGGAAATTAGTTATAGCTTGACCCTTAATTGCAGTGCGAGGTTCGAACTTCGTGTCATATTCCCCTAATTTAATACTCTATTTGGTCAGTGTGCCTGTTGCATCTGGTTTTCGTAGTAAAACTTTGAGTTGGAAAGAGGTTTGGACAAAAATTGTGTGTCCTTGAAAATAAGTTTGCATATTTCGAGCTACCACCATCAAGGCGAGCGCGACTTTTCCAGATTGAGATACCGAGTCTCCGCTTCTACTAAAGTTTTATTGGTGTAGTAAATTGATCGTTGCATGCAACCTGGTTCCCTAATTAAGATTTCACTGACCAAGCAAAATAAAACAGATAAATATAAGAACAGAGTCTCACCTGTTACTGGCACTGAGAGTATTTCAGGCGAGGTGAGATAATTTTTTACTGCCTCGAAGACAGTCGTACAGTCATTTTCCACGCAAATGTTTTGAATCCTCGAAGTATCTCGAAGAAGGGGTGAATTTTGTTGGAGGCTCAGGAAGAAAAAACGCGACAACTATGTTAACCGACCCATAAGGAACTGAACCTCTTTCACGTTTGTAGGTGGGGCCATCTGGATAACTGCGTGTAATTGTGTCGGTCCGCCTTAATTCCTCTTTTGATCACCACATAACCGAGGAATTTTCTGATTTTGTACACCGAAAGACCACTTTAATGGGTTAAACTTTAAATTATATTGACGTAAATTGTCAAATACAGTTTGAAGTACCTCAAGTTTCTTCTCTAAATGGCATCACGGTATGTGGTTCCTTCCATTTTTTTAAACGAATTGCATCACGGTATGGCAATAGAGCCCGCGCTTGTTCTGAAATACTGTGTGCTCTTTGTCGGACGGGCTAAGGCGAATCTGGTTATATCCAGATTATGCGTCCATAACAAAAACATATTCACTAACCGAATCTAAATCCACCAACAGATCAATACGAGGAAGAGGAAACATGTCTTTCGGTCAAGCTTGATTCAGATCAGTGAAATTGACGTACATTCGCCATTGGTATCTCTTCTTTTTTAACAATACTGGATTCACTATCGAAACTGAATATCGAGCTCATCGGATATGCCCAAGCCTCGATAATTTATCCACCTCGGCACTTATAGCCTCCTACTACTCGAGTGAAAATGATTGTCGCTTCTGCCGGACGGGCTTGGCATATAGATCTATTTCTAACTCATGGAAAATAATAGAAGGGTCTACCCTTAATACATCACAAGCATCCCAGGTGAAAATATCAAAGTTTCTCCCTTGCAAGTCAATAATAATTGTTTAAAAACGGAATCCAATTTTTTACCTAAACGCAAAGTACGACCCTCTGCCACTGTTTCTTTGATCGAATCGTTTTGGTCTGCCTCGAGTTGTTTTGTCTCTCGAGGATCATCAACAGGATCAGGCGAATCCAGTGCTCGGCCGTCGTTTTCACGCACCCTTCCCCCTTGCTTGGTAGTTGCTATCAGAGGGGATTTGTTGGGTTCAGTGTGACTGCATAACAGATTATGTTCGTCATTTGGCTTCCACGAATAATCCCCACCGTATTTTATATTGGGTATTTTATGCATTTCCTAAACATATAGGGAGTAGCCTCTATCCTGTGAAGCCAAGGCTGACTGATGATCGTGTGATGAGGGATTGGGGCGTCGGAAATCATAAATTATGTTTTTAGCTCTATTTTTTGCCTCATACCCAACTTTAACCAAGGTCTGCTGTGTTGGTTTACAGGATATGATATCATCCATACGGTCATAGCTAGCCTTGAAGATAATATTGGATGAGCTCCCTGCATCCACTAAGACTTGGGTTACCATGAATCCCCCAATGTTTAAGTTTACTGTTAGAACATCCTTATACGGCGTGCTGACCACACTCAAATCATCGTTATTAAACATGAGATCCACAACAGGATCCCGGCAGTTGTAATAGGACGAAGCCTCGACTGTCTGAATCTCGTGATTGACCCTTGGCCGTTTGTTGGATTTTAAGGCACGAGATATCTCAGATTTTCCTCTAGTGATGGTGAATAACGACGACGCAAAGTCCTGACTATGCAGCACTAAATTCCTAGCCACCTCAGAATGCGCTTCAACCAAATTAAGTAGGGTGCATGGATCGTTATTGTCTGCACCCTCCTTGTGTTCAGTTATTTCCAAACATCCTTCCATAATGGTGAACAACCATTGTTGTTTTACGTATCTGCTCTATCGTCCTCGTTGGTTTTTCCTCATTGATCTGGTGAACTTCCTCTCTTTTCTCGGGTTGGCGATGACGATCGTGTCGCTTGAAAAATTGAACAAGCTCCCCATTATTGATCAACCTTTGGATCTCCCCCTTGAGCTGCCAGTACTCGTTAGTGGGGTGGTCATGGTCATTGTGATAGGAGCAAAACTACTATCTAGAACTCTTATAGCATGGATCACTTATCATTTATGGAGGCCGATATCTCGTTCTCCCATTCGTCCAATCATAGATTACGAAAATAAACTCGGTCAATGGTTTAAATTGTTTGGATAGATTATCTGGGGTCTAATTCGTTGAAACAAATATCCCGACAAGGCCCATCATATGCCTTCTTTCGGTCGGACTGCCCTTCTCTCGGGTCGTAGACGAGTCTTTTTAGAGAGTCTTCCTTTTTAGCGTCGTCCACTTTTATGAATCTGTCTCTATGGGCCAACAAGTCTCCCGTGTTTTCGGTTGGCAATCGGATCAAATCAGTGTAAATATCCCCTCGCCGATCGAGATCTTTTGTTAGCGATGCGACAACCATATTTTCTGCCAGATTTGGTAAACCATTCATGCAATAGACAAAATTCTTGATATAAATTTTTAATGAATCATCCTTTTTCTGATACAGATCTATGATTGAGTCGTGATCGCATCTAATCTATTTGTTTCCTACAAACCTTTCTCCAAAGGCTCTCTCTAACACTGCGAAATCATAAATTGATGTTTTTAGGTAAACAGATGAACCAATCCATTGCATTACCTTTAAGGGTCATAAACTGAGCATGGCATAACATAACATTATCAGGATTATATGCCATCATCATATTGCGGAATGTTTCCAAGTGCCTTTGCGGATCTCCTGTGCCGTCATAGGCTTCCATCCTAAATGGAACGAATATTCTGGGGAGCTGCGATTTTAGATTTTTTTTTCGACAAATGGGGATTATTTGAGTATATATATCGACAATTTTGGACTTTAGGTTTAATGCGTCCATTGCATCAATCAGTCCGAATATAATAGCATGCATAACTTGCTCTCTAGCATCGCGTTCACATGTCACCTTATATTGCTCTTGCTGCAAGTGTTGAAGTTGTTTCTCAAGTTGTTGGATCGCTGTCATGGCCACCAGATCCTCGCTCTCCGTTTCCTGCAAGACATGATTCGTAATATTTTCTGGTGCATGTGGTGCTAACTCTGGTTCTATGATGGTCGTCGGTGGTCCCATTTGGGGTGAAATTTCAACAAGCGGTGCTGCTGCCACCCCATTGTCAATGATTGTGGTGGGGTCCATTGATCATGTCACCACTGCTCTCCGTCGATCTGTCACCTCGCATGGTTCCTGAGTATCTCTTTCAACCCCTAGTCTTGTTACTACCATGGTTAGATAGCTCTAGTTTTAAGTGATATTTCTTTCTCAGAATGCCTCCCAATTTGTTATAGGAGAATATAACATGGATTATAACAAGTAGAGATTTTATTTCTTTTAAGGAAAAAATATACAATTCTTTAGACCTGAGTACTTATGTATACTTCATCTTGGTCATATTAAGTAGCTAATTAAAACATATTCGTATTGATTAAGTGCGTAGACTAATATTAATGATAGAAATCATAATTTTACGGTCATTACTTCATTGTCATTTCCTTAATACCATTGATCAATTTATTCCATGTGGCCTTTATTAGCTTCTTTAATTCTTAATCTGTTACAATAGGCTTCGATCATTTGCTTCTGTTCTGCTCGTCTTTTGTTTACTTTCTCGGTAGATATCTGACCGTCTCTTTAATATTGACTCCTTCTCAGCCTTCTCAACGTGGCATCTATTAAGTCGAGCTCCTCATTGTAGTAAGATCCATTGTCATTCTCCATTGATTGGTTGCCTTGCTAGCTCTTTTTTGCTTCTCGGCTAGCCTTCGGTGATACGGCTCTTCTTTGCATTGTTCCTCCAGGAGGCCTCTGTCTATTTACTAAGTATCGTATGATCTGCTCGTTCTCAGTCTATTTAGTCGGTAGATGTTTGAACATTTCTTTATGGTTGAATCTTGTTCAGTTTGCTCAGCGAGGCGTTTGTTTAAACTTGCTCAGCTTTATATTAAGAACTATTCGTGTCCTCCATCTATCGGTTTCCTTGTCAGCTCTCTTTTGCTTTTTGGTTGACCCTCTGCAATATAGCTCTGCATGAAGCCTAGGTTATGTTAAATTTTTATCGTTTCCCAATGCACAACCTTGTTTAATCGTCTGCTCTTATTATCACCTCCTCGTTTGGAGTTATTTATGTGTTTTCATTTCCCCTCTTCTCGGATGTACTAGATGATGGGAATTCCCTTATCAATATATTCAATCAAAATCTTTAAATTTCTTAGTGATATCATAGATTTTATTCACTTAAAATTTGGATGAAGCCAAGAATTTGATGGTAAGAAAATATGGAGCAACTAGGATAACAAAGCTCTGTAAGGTAAGAAGATAAAGTTTAGATTGAATTAAATTTTGTTAGCGCGCTAAGTTTTGGCTGTTAATTTCATTTCCATTTATATCTGAATTGGGAACAATTGTATGGGCCTAAAAATCCAAACTATTCACAATTAATATAAATTTATTTTTTATTAAAAAAACTATTTCTCAGAATAAAAATCGAACCTTAGTATTTTGATTGAAAATAAATAAATAATTTATCAATAATTTTGTTAAATGATATTTTAGAAAAGGTTCGATTTTCATTTTTTTAACTGATGTGGGACTTTGGTCGCATCTAAAAAATATTAGTCTCAAATAAAGTACCACTTTAGATTCATCTCAAATGAATTTTATCAACTCACTTCAATTAAGTTCTATCATAGTTCACTACGTGACCTATAGAGCTTTGAACTTTGGTCGCATCTAAAAAATATTCGTCTCAAATAAAGTACCACTTTAGATTCTTCTCAATTGAATTTCACCAACTCACTTTAATTAGGTTCTACCAGAGTTCACTACGTGACCTATAAAGTTTTACAACTTTATTTGTTCACTCCAATGAAACCAAATTGTCTGATTCAAAGAGCTTCACAATAGATCTTTCACGTTGAGCATAATTAACTCATCTTAATTGAATTTCATTCTCTCACTCTAATCAAATTGTGCATGGGTTCACTACCTGATCCGTAGAGATTTACAAAGTATTTATAAGCTCACTCCAATCATACCATATTGTATGAATCATAGATCGTTATAACAAATATTTCACCCACACGATACTACTACATGACCTTGGAGCTCTGATACCAACTGATAGGAATATATGAGGTGCATATTCCATTTCTATATATAAGTATGAACAACGAAGATCTTCGTAATAGTATTATATATTTCTGCTTTTGGCACGAAGGGGCGTACAACTTTTATTTTGATTATTTTGTTGTAGATGCCATTGTTAACATTTAACAACTACGCTCTGATACCAATTTGATAGGACTATAAGAGGCATATATTTCACTTATGTATATAAGTATGTACAGTATTAAACTCCGCACTAGTATGCTATTGTCCGTTTTGGGCTCAAATTCCCGTATAATTTTTCTTTTGGTCCACTTTCAAAATATCTCATACCGGTGGAAATATATGTTTACTTCTATAATATTTATCGTCTTCCATGTCTAACCGATGCGAGACTTTGGTCACACCTAACATCAATTATGTTGTTTATATTTAGACAAAGTGCTTAAGTTACGATTAGTCCACTTACTATAAAAAAATATTTCATCTTGAGGTGAAGTGGTTGTACGGAAGATAAGATTTGACGATTGTGTAAAACATGGTCATAATACAAAATCATGTGAAAAACGTAAATAAAAGATAATGTAATTTTTTTTAGTATTTTTTGTTTTGTTTGTTTATGATTTAATTCAATTATTATTATGTATGAGATCATTTTTTTCCCAACATAATTAAACGTGTAAATTTATCATTTGCACAAACTAGATTTGAGGAATTTAAGAATAATCTAGTTGAATTTGTGAAAATAATAGTTCTAATAACTAATCATACATAAACTCGAACGACAATGAATATTATACGATATAAACTGAAAATATATTTAGCATACAAATGATATAAACTTAAATAAATTTTAATATAATAATCATTTAGAAAAGTTATTTATGACTTACGACATCGACATATACAAGTTTCTAGTAACAAAACAAAACATAAAAATAAATTAAAAAGGAAAACATGAGTGTTCTATTATTATCTAATAATGTTGATTTAAGGATAATATATAATTTTTTATCACAATTTGCATGTGTTTTTAGTTAATGTGCAATGTTTTTATTATTTTCATTAAATATAGTGATCATAATTTGAAATAATAATGAAAATTTTGTCATTTTTTGTATATGTATTTGAGATTGAAAAATCTTATCATTTTATAAGCATACAAAAATTAGTTTCAAAACTCCAAAGACAACACATAAACATTTTCTAACATACTTCAACTTAAGAAGCGAAAATAAATTATAATTTTTAAATAAATGTATACATGTAATAAAAATCCTTCTACAATATGAAACTGAAAAAATCAAACTGCAACCCATACAACACCCTTAGTATATCTAAATAGCCAATAAGATAAGGACACCTATGGGAATAATATGCTTGTGAAAGATTTAGGTATGTAATACTTTACTGAAGATATACAACTATTGAGTCTGTGTCGATTTCCTCAACCTTAATCTGACCATTCTAGATTTGTTCCTTCATAAAAGGGAACTAAATGTTTATATGGTTAGACTTGCATGAGTTCCAATTTATACTTAAGAACATGAAAGATAAACTTTTGTGACATTAGAGCACGAGAGGTCTTTCAATTCCCTTCAATGTAAGCAATACCATGACAACGTGTGTTAACCAAAATTCATTATTTGATGCTATGAAAAATGTCAAATACTAGGATATTATAATTAATTTTGACACTAATCCATGATATCACTCCTTCTGCTAGAATGAATATGTAATCGGCAGTAGACTTTCTTGCTTTTACACATCTGATCAAGTCTACATCACAATAGCCTATGATCTCCAGGTTGTCTGATCTAGTACATGCCAACTTGTAATGTTTAGTATTCTTCAAGTACCATAGCACCCTCTTCATAACATTCCAATGGGTAACTCCTAAATTTCTTAAGTACCTTCTCAGAATTCTAACTATGAGATATGTCTGGTCTTGTGCATACCTGAGCATACATCCGAAGCATATCATTTCTGTTTTCATGACCCGAATTTCTAATTTTTTCTTGGGATACTGATGGAGTGAGAATTTATCACATATGGTTATAGAGGTATCCATCGGTTTATTGTTTTTAAACCATAACGACACAACATGCTTTCAAAGTATGCCTTTTGTGAGAGGCTCATGATATCACACGATCAATTCCTTATTATTTCAAAGTACGCCTTTAAATTTATTTTGCATACTTTGGTAGCATGTATAAATGTAGATCATTTGTGGCAAGGATTATATCGACATACTAAATTAATCATTTTACTCTCAGTCAACTTGTGATATACACAATATTACACCAGGTCCACCATAAAATCGAATGATTTGATTGTATTTAGGAATTTGTGGTATCACTAATGAGATACTAATTTTAGTCCTTACATGTATTTTTTAGTTTACACATCGCCGATTTTGGGTCTTTAGACATAAAGTTTTTAGATTGATGCATGTAAATCATTTTCTCAATATTTTGTTTGAGAAATGATGTCTTAACGCGCACTTGATGAAGATCTAAATAAAAATGTGCAACAAGAGTCATGATTGTTCTAAGTGAGTCATTTGATGAAACTTGAGAAAATATCTCATTATTGCCAATCTCTTCATGTTGGTTGTACCGTTTCGCTACAAGACACGCTTTATATATTTCCACTTTTCCTGAAGCAATATGTTTGGTTTTAAACATCTATTTACAACTAAGAACTTTCTTCCCTTTATGTAACATGTCAAGATCTGATATTTAATTATTATGCATCAATTTGTACTCTTCATTCATTACTTCAATCCATATTTAGAGTTTGAACTCTTCAAAGTATCATAAAAGGTGATTAAATTATTATAAAAAATGTATGAAGTATTCTCATGTTCATTAAGAAATGTCACGTAATGTGAAAGTAAGCATTCTTTCTCTAGTGGATCTATGAAAAGTAGGCTCAACATATTGTTCATTTTTTTTAGGTTTTCTAAATGTTTTATCGTAAACAACACAAAATTATTTTCTTGATGTGAAAGTACAACATCAATCTGAAGAACTAGATTACATGTCATACTTTAGATGACTGGTATGCTGACTATAGTTGTACCATCAATGACAACGACTGAATGAATTGGTTCTATTTTCCCACGATATTAATATTGTTATCTGAATCTTTTCATCCGAAATTTGCGTACTAAAAAAACAGTGCTTCCATTTGAATAAAATTGAACACTTAATTATAATCTTTTTAGTTGTCAATGTAAACCAATTATTTTAGATTATAGCTTTTCATATAAGGTTTTGCGTCAACTGGATATCCTCATACATGAAAGTGTCTGGAGTTGGGATTTTGCATTTTGAAATATTCTTGTGGTGTTTTAGGTGTTTTAGAAGTAGCTACAATGTTAAGGATGTAAGCTAGACACACTTAAGATCTCCACCACAAAGTAAAATAGGTAGTCGTGTATGAGCAATCACGCTCATAACATTTTCCATAAATATGTGGTTTTGTCGCTTAGACTCACCATCCATAGTGGTCGAACCCGACATTGTGTATTGATGGATAATCCCACACTCTTGAAGGTAGAGAAAAAATGGGACATGAAATTGTTCTCCATAACCATCATACATTCCATAGTTTTGTCCATCATGGTCAATCTGATGGCCTTAATTAGTTTACCACGTTGTAATCCAACCTGGGCCTTAAGAGATTTTAATACTTTTATGGATTTAGGTTTCTCATAATGAAAATAAAAATAGTCGTATCAGGAAAAGTCTTCTATAAATTATATGAATTATATTTGGCCATTCCATTATATAGTAGGGAATATGTCGTAAATGTTTGTATGGATTAATTTCAAGATGTCTGTAGAATAAGATGCTTCAATATCAATTGTATGGTATGCTGTTATTTATACACCATACACATTTTTCAAAATTTGTGTAATCAATGGGACTTAATATACCTTCATCAAAAAACTTGTGAATCCTTTTTTGAGAGATGTGACCTGAGCACTTGTGCTATTCAGAAGCTGAATTTTCAGAATTAAGTACATGTGATACATTCATTATAGTAGGATAATTCATAATATTACTTAATCTATACAAATTATCAACATGATTAAGAACACATGTACTGATCAATTTATTTTCAAAAGTGACCCTAAGTCCTTTATATTACAAGTGTATCAACTCTTTTCTAACAAATAATGAGAATGTAAATTCCTCTTATAATACGGAAAAACAAAACATCCTCTAAAATTAATATATCTTAAACAAACACACATCTCACTCATTCTCTTTTTTAAACCCCTTGAGCTGATATGTGTAGATTATCTCTTACAACTCTCCATGTAGGACGACAATAGTAATAACCATTTGCAAATGGACAACAAAATTCTAATCTAAGTTTATTTTACAAACGGTGCAAATATTTCATTGAAGTCCACACCCTTCTTTTGCATACACCCCTTAGCCAAGAGCCTAGATTTGTATCTAGGTAACACAAAACCATGAATACCTTGCATTCTCTTGAATATCTAGTTACACTCAACCAACTTTCGACCCTTTGGTTGCTTCATAAGAATCCAGGTGTTCGTATTCTTGTAGGGTTTCAGTTATTTCTTCATGAATATAATCCATTTATCTTTATCGTTATTATTCATATAATCAT
Source organism: Limnanthes douglasii subsp. nivea (assembly GCA_036936605.1). Taxonomy (NCBI): domain Eukaryota; kingdom Viridiplantae; phylum Streptophyta; class Magnoliopsida; order Brassicales; family Limnanthaceae; genus Limnanthes; species Limnanthes douglasii. The sequence continues at coordinate 198,023,540 of JAUPFV010000001.1, read as the reverse complement.
GATAGATTTATGCTTCAAGAACATGTCTATGTGATTCAATAGACAAAGCATAACCAATTTTATCAGCAAAACTATACATGTGTGGCAATCTGATGTATCTATTCGCTTTATTTCGAACCGATTGATAACTTTCCATCTTATGATGTTCTTTCATCTAATCATCCAAAAGTCATGGAACACCATACTTACTATCATATTCAGCCACAAGAAATCGTTGAAATTCCGCTACCTGATTTGAAGTTGTTTTATGCCTTAAATCATCTTAAGCAGAAGCATTTGTAAATTCACTTTCAAGATCAGACTCATCATCAAGTTCAGATCTTTTCTTGGATGTACTTGGTTACTTGGCATATCCATTTGGTTCAAAATAAAATACCTTCTTATTAAAGCTTTTGGTCATCAGTGTTCAAGGCACCATAACCTATACATTTTTACTCATTCTGGATATATCCAAAGAACATATATTTAATTAATCCCGATCGTAGCTTGTCATGCATTAGATATGGGTAACCAGCACATATAAACACTCTCAAATGCTTCAGCTTTTTTTTTTAGTTCATTCCACTTAAGGGAAAATAACCCTAAGCATCGTAGATGAAATTTTATTGATGATATACGCAACTGAAGTAACGACTTCTCTACATACCTTTCAGTCACTTCTAATTGTTTGAAGTATACACCAATCCTTTTAACAAAGGTTTGGTTCATTTTTTCAGCTAGTTTGTTATCTTTGAGAGCCTCACCCATGGTGTAGCCTCTAAAAATCTGAAAATTTTCAAAATAGCTAGTGATCTCCTAGCTCACATACTCCCGCCCATTATTAGTCTGAAGCTTCTTCAGCATTTTTCATATTCGATTCCCTACCAATGTCTTCTAGTTCTTAAAGGTAATAACTGTTTCACCCATGGTCTTCAATACTATAACCCAAACTTCCTGGAATAATTATCTATCAACGTTTTCGATTTTGTTTGATTTTAACTTGTTTTGATCGAGTTTGATATTTTATTGGTAAGTTTGTTGTTTTAATCCATTCAGATTTGTTATTTTTAGGTTTTTAACTATGATTTATTCTATTTATTATTTTCTAAATTTTGAAGTGGATTTTTTTTTTCTACTTTCGAAGAAAATTTGGAATACAAAATAACTTATAATTTTGAATCGTTAAAATGACATATTTTATATTTGTAAAAAATTATATGTATATGAAAAAATTTATTTTCCAAAAAATTAACTTAATTGATTTTAAAAAATAGTTTATTTTTATTATATTTATAACGGATGTTTAACTTGAACAAAATGACCATTTTCTTTTTTTTTTTTTTGCAAAAATGGGTTTGTGAAACTGCATATAGTTTTGTAATTTAGATTCGTGAGAATTATATTTTATTTCAAAAATATGTTAGGGTTGATTATGTTAGGGTTGTTTATGTTTGTGCATTATGTTTGTAATGGTAACTTTATTTGTGTAAAAATACGCTTTTGTTTGTTGAAAAATAATGTTTTATAATTTTATGTACCTCTACATTAAAATTAAAAAACAAATTTTAGTTCACCGGTAGAAACTAAATTTAATTAACTTGCTAAAACTGTCTTAATTTATTTTCTGGAACTGGATTTTATTGACGTTTGAAAACTATAATGAATTTAATTATAAAAACTAGATTTAATTTATATGAGAAAAAGTAATTGACTTACAAATTAGGCCTAATAAACTTGTAAAAGCCAGGCGTGTTTGACTTAAGAAAACTATACTTAATTTTGTTTGAAAAATAACTTTAAATTTAACATTTTTTTATTTAAGATTTTTATAGGTATCCAATATATTGACATTTTATAGGTATCCAATATATTAACATGTGTTTGTTGGTTATTTTCAAACAAAATTGCTATATGTTTACTGACTATAAGCAATAAATATTTTAAGGGGAAGTGGTAGTAAGGATGATTAAATATTTTTTGAGATAAAGCGGGTTAAAAATATCACAGGTCCTCCATGTTTGTCACTTGTAACACATAAGTCCATATTCTTTGTTTATGTAAGAAATCGGTCATCTATGTTTTAAAAACGTAATAAACAAATATTTTCTGAAAATTGGAGGGACCTGTTTATTACAAATTGAAAACGTGAGGGGCCTGTTTATCACATATATGAAGGACCTATTTATTACAAAAAAAAAGATCTGTTTGTTACATTTTTAAAATATAGAGGACCGGTTTATTACATAGACAAAGAATAGGGAATAATGTGTTACAAGTGACTAACATGGAGGATCTGTGGTGTTTTTTACCCAGATAAAGCGGTAGTAATGAAATGTGGAATGGTAGCAAAGATGATGAAATGTGGAGGTTGTGAAATTTATAGTTATAATTGATAATCAAACTTGTTATGAAATTTCATTTTTTTTTTTAATTTTCATTTTTTGTTATTGTATGTTTACAATTCCATTTAGTTATTATTTTGAATAAATAATGTTAATTTAACATGCAAAATCAATATATGTGAATATTATCGTTTATTGATCTAGTAAATATTTAAGAATTTAAAATTGTCTAAGATTTTTTTTTAAATTTTTACAATTTATTTTTTACTAGTTTTTGATAGTTTCCAAAATACTAAGAGTTTCTTTCTTTTCAAAAAATCTATATATATATATATAAGTAAATAAAAATTATTTACTATTTTTCATATCATGATTGATATATTTTCTTAAAAAATATCATATTTATTGAAGAGCATATACAAATGGTTATAAATATATCATTATATACTATCCTTAAAGCCACATTATAAGATATCATTAAAATAAATAAAAAATTATATTTATGTTTTGTTTCTCGGTAGAACTCCTATGTTTGTTGGTATTAAATTGAGAATATTTATTTTAGTTATTATAATAATGATTTACTATAGAATATATCATGTCATTTATAGTACAAAATATATGTTCAATTTATAACAAACGGCGACTATAAGAGATTCCAAAATTTAGTTCAAAATAGATTACAAAATCTCAAATCAACACATAACCTACTTTGAGTCATGGAATTGAAAAAATAGTTAAAAATAATTCAAAAAAAAAACATATAATAAGTTTATGTACAACCCCAGAAGTTGCAAAAACTAGTTTAAAAAAGCTTGTGAAAGTAAAAAAAAGCAACACATAAATAGTTCATAGTCCACTACAAGCCTAAAAGTTGCAAAAATTAATTGAAAATAATTTGCGAAACTATAAAAACAACATATATACATTTCGTTACCTATTGTAAATTCACGAGTTCAAATCAATTCAAAATAAGTTGCAAAACACAAAGACAAAAATACAACAATAGCTCATAACATACTAAATTTTAAAAACTAGTACCAAATAAATTGTAAAAACACCAAAAATAAAACATGACTACACATTCATTAATTACAATAACTAGTTCAAAAAAGTTATGAAACCTAAAAACATCACATAACGAGTTATAAACCTAATTAAAGTCCAATAATTTAAAATTGTTCTAAATTATTTGAAAAAGTAGGCAAACAACACATAAACAGCTCCTACCCAAGTGTGATTTCAAAAATTGTGAATACTACATCAAATAACTCGCGAAACCCCGAAAATTACACATAAATAGGCCCTAAACTACTTCAAGTGTAGGAATTGTGAAACCTAGTACAAAATTTGTTGCAAAGACATAAAAACAACATATAAATAGTTTGAACTTATTGTAAGTAGAAGAGTTATAACTAGTTTAAAATATGCTATAAAACCTAAAAATAACAAATAAATTATACATAACCTACTTTTACAAGTCCATAAGTTGTGAAGATCATTTCAAATTATTTTTTTTATTCTCCAAATATTTTTTATCTCCAACAAAAAAAATTATTTGGTCGATCATCATCACCGTCAAAGAACGACAACCATATGAGATAAAAACAAAATTGATTCATCATATTTGAAGGAAAACCGCTTCATCGAGCGTATACAGTTACAAACGTTTTGAACAAGATGTGAACACTCGCTGGAACAAAGGTAGCTTATCTTTGATCAAATTGTTTTGAATTTATACCAATTCGTACAAAGTCTTAGATCATATAGATGGAACCCCACCAACAAACATCAATGATAAAGGCCACGACCAATTGGATAAAATTGATGGTGTAGTGTTATAATGGATTTACCGCATTGTATCCGAAGATTTACTAGCAAGTATTCTTGAGAATGATGTTATCGTTTGTTCAAATTGACTATAAATCCACAACATTTATTTGAGTAACAATGGCTCAGGAGCCGTAATTCTAGAAGAAGAATTCACATATCTGAAACTATTAAAATGTTCATCGATGCATCAATAACATAAAAAATTAAAGGACATTATAGATCAATTGAGGAGACATTCAAACCATAATAATTGAGTCTCCATTAGTTATACGAGTTATTCAAGGTATTCCAAATTTTTTTGACATGTTTTCCACATTCATATATCAAATCTTGCCAACACTAGACGTTATTAGAAGCATGCTCTAACCGGAGTAACATCACTAACAATCTCGTTAAAAACCTAGCCATACAGCACAAGTACCACTTGTACATTTATAAACTTCTCAAAATATTACAACTACTCTACTTGATCCAACATGATACTTTTACATGACCTATGATCTGAATCTACCTCTTGGCCGTGGAAATAAAAAATGACTAAAACAGTCGAAGGGAACTAGTATCTTTTGCAATATTAAAACAAAATGGGTCTTGGTGGAGCCCCCTTCCATGCTCGTATCCTTTACAGCAATTGCATAGACCTGAAAATAATTGTGTGCTACATTAGATGCTTTTAGTTAATATTGCTTACCAAACTTTTCCAATGCAACAAAAGTCTTGTCATGCTACTTTTCAACACACCCATGTGCAGACTTCTCAAGCCCAACGAAACAATGCGACTTCAAACGCGCTCAATCCAACTAACCTTGTTACACCATATTTAAACATACAACTCAATTTTTAAGATTCTTAATGGTATATGTACTCGGAAGCATCAACCCACATAATATATGTCCATGTAAAATCATGTTTCCTATCTCATTAACTTTGAGCATTGTATTTGTCTCTAATGGAAATTGTATACCCATAAAATAACATGGTCACAATTTTAATTACTTGCTAAATAAATCTCATAACTTAAACAACACACTTCACTCACCAATTATTATCAAATTAAATAATGAATCATATTCCTATTGAATTTTATCTCTTTAGTTTTTTAGAAGATCTCAAAATTGGCATTGTCCTTTCCCTCCATAATAGCATAAGAGACTCATATTCATTCACTTTATTGACCATAATGTATCTATGGACGTACCTTGTATCTACCACATCTAGAGATAAATATTATATAGTTTTAATTGATAACCTCAACTAATATGTATGGGTTTACCATCTCTAATTCAAATCCAAAACATTTCAAACTAATCAAAAGTTTTCAATGTGATCTTGGAGGTGACTTTGATAACAATGAATTTAATATCATTACACATCTCATGGTTTAACCTTTGATTTTTCTTGTCCTCAAACATCATCATAAAATGTTAAAACATAACATATGATAATATATCTTAATGATATCATTCACTCCCTCCTCATTCATGTTAATTTTTCTCCTATATTTTAGATGGAAGCTCTCCACACGGTCACCTACCTCTACAATATATTTCCCTTCCAACCCTTTTACTATCGAACACCAACCCTTTCTTTTTACAACAGCTAGCTCACATAAGACCATCTTTAGTTGTTTAATTGTGTGTGTTATCCTAACTTATACATCGTTCAACAACAAAAACTCACCCATAGATCCATTATATGATTTTTCCTCGGTTACCCTCACAAGTATGAAAGATGCATCTCTCTCGAAACGTTATTTTTTATAAAACAAACCTTTGCGTTCAATACCAAAACCCTACTAGCAGCATACAACGTTCTTAATGATATGCCGATTATTATTCTTTTTAATATTCCATATATTGTCTCGCCATCATACTTACACATCCATCCTTCTTCAACTACTTCACATCTCCCTTTTATTTTAACACCTCCACAAAACTCTAATCCACAAACAAACTCAACCCTGGATGCACACTGTACTAAGCCAATACCCCATGCAAACATGATCCAAAATTGGAATCATTAAACCGAACATAAAATTCAATATTGATACTTTGACCTGCAACATCTCTCATAATCTAATATCTTATCTTAAATCCTTAACATATCCCGAATTGCTACATGTCATATAGACTAAATTCAAAATTTACAAGTTAACGATACATGGGAAATGGTTCATTGGTCATAAAAAAACTCCAACATTAGATATATGTGGCTATTTTGGTATACATTTAGTGTTGGCGGTTCTTTGAAACTGTATAAAGTGTAATTAATAGTTAACATAAAATTTTAAACTATTTGCATTAATTGTCATGATACCTTTACTCCAATTGTCTACCCTGTCACTCGTAGTCTCAAAAGAATAGCCAATTAATTAACTCGATGTGAAATATATGTTCTTGCATAATACAATCCAAGAAACAATGTTTATAAATCAACTATTGATATTCATCAATCAAACATGGTTTAATCATGTATGTCGGCTCAAAAAGTCACTTTATGGTTTCAAATAAGCATCATGAGTATGGTACACTCGTTTTTCAATGTTTCTTATACCTTAAGGTTTTACAATAGCCTCTACGATCCATTATTGTTTATTATTTGTAAGGAAATTATCATGGTATATCTACTTTTGTATATATATGATATTATATTAATCATATCATATGTTAACGCACTAAATAAAATTATTGGCATGCTCTCACATAAGAACATCGGATGGCCAAGAATTATCAAATAACACACCATATATGAGCTTAGCAAAGCTCTATAGTAATTCACTTTCACTCACTTTGATATTACTTATGAAATTTAGCATAAATGTATTTTTATGCATACTCAACCAGAGCCACATTTCTCCTTTATGAATCGGATTCTCATATACTCAAGGTACTATTAGATATGGTCTACGGATTAATATGACGCCATCATTATCTCTCACTTTCTACTCTAACGCCGACTTGGGATGATGTCTTGATATCAATATAATGTTATTGTGTGTTTCCCAACGGTAATTTGGTTTCTTGGTTTTCAAAATGACAACCTATTATTTTACGATCTACTATTGAGACTGAAAAATGAGGCTAATGTTGTGGCAGAAACTAGTTGGCTTTTAAATCTTATTCTTAAGTTACATGTTACTATCCAAAAATCCATCTTCATTTACTGTGGCAAGATGTCTATCATGTCATTGTCACAAAAATCGGTCAACATTAATGAACGAAACACGTGAGATAAACATTAACTTCATCTGTGAAAAAAAATATTGATTGGACATTTAGTGCATATTCTCTTGAATTATAGAGAGTATTAGTGAATATTTTTTAGTATAATATATTTATGTTAGAGAATATATATATATATATATATATATATATATATATATATATATATATAATGTAATTATGGTAAGATTGAACAATATTCTTATACACTTAATTTCTTTTATAGCTTAAGTAGTATTTTTGTATTCTATTTATGGTTAGGTTATAGTCTTGTAGTAAAAGTTATTCCTTCCATATTGTAAAAGTTATTTTATGAATAAAATTATCCAGTTTATTAATCATAAACTACTTTATAAAATAACAAAAGAACATTATGGATTCTATTTTTAAACTACTTTTATATTCAATTTGTGGTTAGTATTTATCTAGTCGTTAGCCAGATGGGTACCCGTTAAATCACATGATGTTGGTTTGGCTAACGGCTAGAATAAAACTAGTTGTTACACCAAACATATACATGTTACATTTTGCGGGTACGCGTATGGTGTAATAGCTAAAATGGATATTTTTTTTCTAAACATTAGCTAAACAAGTATCAGTCGGATATAGCGAGTGTCTTATTGGTGCCATGTTGGGACTTATATTGTCTTATGAACCTGTTAAAGTTTTAAAAAGGCACATTATATTCTGTCTCTAAAATGGCACATAACGAGTACCCATTTGATATATCGAGAACGCCTCTGCTGCTGGTATATGGGGCTCGGTCCAGGTACCCGACAATGGAGTATGCTTAAAAGAATTAGGGACTCAACCGTTAAAAAATTCTAGAAGCTTTCCCTCATTGGTAAGGTTTTGATTTTTATCGTTCAATGTTATATAATCTCGACTATGATGTTTGTTATAATTATGATACTTACAAGAGTTGTTTTAATTTATAGATTCTTTAGGTATTGACATTTTAATTTGTTTTTTAAAATTGATTGACTTAGTCTTGGTCGATTGTGATTATATCCTTTATGAGCTCGTTTTATTGGGTTTTCATACCCATATATGTTTACGAGACCCATGACCTCTTATGGGTCGTCGACTGTTGGTTTGAGAGTTTCTATTATGAAAATAAGAGCATCATTTTGGAGGTTGATAACGGGTTTACCTTATTGAACCTAATCCATAGAGGCACACTTGGACTGAAAATATGTTAGATTTAAGATGGATATGTATTCTACATTCTCGACAGTTTTAGTAACATTGTATCTTCTAGTTTGATTTAGTGCTATACTTTCACTAGGAGAAGTTGAGAGACTTTTACTTCTTGATGTCCTCGTTTAGGAGGTCGAGTAGTATTCTTTGAAAGAATTAACGGATACCATAGAGGACTTTCAGTTTTCATGCTTGTTTTGAACAATTGTAAACATTTTAGTGTAATCACACATGCTTTCGTCGTGATCGTGCTTACAATAGATGATATAGTTTCCATATCTTATATTATTATTATTATTTCTGATGAATTGAACCCATAATACGGTCTAGAGGGATTCGAATATGTGGATCGAACCTGTAGGTTAAAAAAAACCACATTGAATCTCTACATGACAAGGTCATATAGAAATCTTGGCATAAAAACCTATCGTTGTCGTCAAACCCGAGCATAATATTTTGAAATTTCTCAATGTGGTGCTTAGAGTATCTTCTTCTAGCATACTTATCAATTTTGAGTAGATCGAACATTCAGGAAATACTGCATACGTTCCCATAAACTATTTCTAATGTTCTTCCTTTACCCAGGTTGCTTATTGGTCCCAAGCTACGGATGGTCGAAGGGAGGTGATTCATGACGGACAAGAGATCGGCTTTGTGAATGAGCTCGATATTTTATATGATAATATTGGTCGTGATTTTCACTCAATTTTACTTCAAATCTCATTCGGCATGCGATGTTCTTTGTGTTTCAATATGACGAGTGGTCAAAATATGGTTGGTAATGTCTAGTCAAAATAAAGAAAGCATCATCACCTTCCTTTGAATGATTCTAGTTTTCAAGTCGATGGATTTTGGTCGCATATATTTTTTGATCTATAATTCCAGAAATAGATCATTCATGTGTTAGTCCTTTAAAGATGACGATCAATTTTTTTCTGGTAAAAAATCATTCGCCTAAGGTTGATCCATATTGCTGACTAGTTGCTTGATTATATTGATAGAATTCGCTATAGTGGTGACATCTTGCGTTACATTAGCATATGGGGTTTGAGCAGCGGTGAAAACAAAATATTTTATTGTGGTAGTAGTTGTTAGGGTTTCCGTTATAATATGGTACAAGAATTTCAGGTGGCGATGGTAGCTAGGGTTTGATTTTCGTAAGAGGCAACATAATTAGGTGTGGTGACGATAACTAAAAATATTACTTTTGTTACGAAGATTCAAAGGTTTTGATAGCGGAGAGTACGTTCTTTTTTTTCACCCGAGGTCAGAAACAGTTTTTTTATTCGAGTTTTGAAGAAAATCTTATTGGCACAGGTTCCTACATAAGGGATCAATGTTGTGTTTGGAATATGTTCGAACTAGTGGAATGAGTTTCGTATAAATATTAGTGTGGTTTTAAGCTAGTTTTTTAGATAAATGTATATATAGATAGAAAGAGAAAGAAAACAACAATTAATGGATAATATGGAGTACGATAATAATATTATCTTATGCGCAAATAAACAAGCATCATAAAATCCTACTTTTAAGTTTTTATTTATATTTTGATTGCAATTGTAATGGTTACATTAAATACATAATAAGTGGCCATTATGTCACAGGTTGGCTAGCAGTATTAGTTTTCTTGCTGCTCAAGCGCCTTCCTAAACCTTTTATAAACTAAATTTTGATCAACAAACAAATAATAGCACCTAGCTGAGCTTCTTTATAATAATGATATCTCATGCAGATTACAGTAAAACTCGGTAACATCTTAGGTTCATGCATGGTACAAATGTAGATTATACAAGCCTATACCCTCTTAGATAGTTATACTTTTACGAGGACATAAGCCTTACACTTTTTGGGAGATGCCTTCTTGAATTCGGTAGAAATAATATTTTGAGCGGTCAACCCCACCATTTATCCACCTTCTTTGACTGGGGTTATATCATTAGACCCCCCCCCCCCCTCCTTCTACACACACAATATCTCCCACCGGAGCAGCCACCCAAAATAACCCGTCATCTAAAGGTCGGTATCCTAAAACAAAAAAAAATATGATGGGGAAGATCATGTGATCTTATTTCTTGTAATTTTAATGGGCTACCTCCTCTAGCTAAAAAATGTAGCGTAAATATTTTCCACAAACAAAACTAAGTCTAAATTAGTAATCATAAAAAAATTGCAAAATCAGCAAATACTAAACTGAAGAAGGAAATTTATTTCTAAAAGTCCAAGAGCTCGTTGCACTATGGTATCAAAGAGACTCACTCGTCTCCCAGACTCGACTATTATCGCTCCTAGAATCCCAACTATTGATCCTCTAGTAATTCTAGTGTCTGATCTTTCTTTTCCATTACTCCCAACACTTGAGGGGCATACATATGGAGATTAGAATCCGGTGGGGCCCATCGGGTAGAGCTGTCAATTTTGGACACGACCTGTAAACCCAACACGAACACGACCCGAAATTTTAGGGTTAGAGACCTGATATTTCAGACCCGATGAAATTAAGACACGACACGAACCCGACTCGAAAAAAAATGGGTCGGGTTTGGGTTGGGTTCGTGTCACCCGAAACTGACCTGTAAAACCCGAAAAGACCTGCAAACCCGAAACTGACCTGTAAAACCCGAAAAGACATGTGAAACCCAAAAAGACATGTGAAACCCGAAAAGACATATAAACCGGAAACAGACCTGTAAAACCCAAAAGACCTATACACCTGTAAAATAAAATACTGAAAACACTTAATAAAACTTTATTAATATAATAATATTATTTTAAAAATTTGACCTATAAATTAGAAAGCCAAAAATACTTATAAAACTTTATTAATGAAATAATTTTATTTTAAATTTAAACGGTATAAAATAAATAGTATACTTAAATAATAAGTATACGAGGGAGGACACATGATGGTTCACATGTTTGCTATAAAGTTTTGAATTTTATTCTTCTTTCACGTATATTAATAAAGTTTTGAATCTTTCATCTTCAGTGTATATAGATTATATTATTAATAAAAAAAATGGAAATGATTTATTATTTAACATTTTTTTTATCTGATTCGTGTGAGTTTGCTAGATTTGTTAATAGATATTAAATGCATTCAATCTTGTTTTGTGGGATGAATCGATTTACAATTCTAGTGGTTATTTGTTAAGAAGTGACAACTTAGTGTTTATTTGATATTTTCTGAAATTTAATTAATTTATCTCATGTATATTTTTTCATGTTTAGGTGAGATGGGAAACCCATTATCACCATATATTTTACGGTAAGATAACTTCACCGGTGATAGTAAATCCGGTGTAAATATATGAAGTAAGCGTATCTTGACTTTATATAAATATATTGGACCAATAAAATTTCAAAAGAGGATGTAACTCAAATGGTAAAGCGCTTACTTTCCATGCGGGAGGTACAGGGTTCGATTCCTTGCATCTCCATTTATTAAGTTTTGCCTTTACCCAAAATTCGTGTCAAACAGGTCGGGTTCGTGTCAAACGGGTGTTTCGTGTTGGATATAATTTCGTGTCAAACAGGTCGGGTTCGTGTCAAACGGGTGTTTCGTGTTGGATACAATTTCGTGTCAAACAGGTCGGGTTCGGGTCCAACAGGTTTTTAACAGGTAGGGTTCGGGTCTTTGAACCTGACACGAATTTTGGGTTCGGGTCGGGTTCGTGTCACAGGTTCTACCCGAAACCCGAAATTGACAGCCCTACCATCGGGCAGTTTGACTTCAAATATTTTGTGAAGGATTTTCCCGAATCCTCAAGTAATGCCACAATATGGTGTTTAATGGTGAGCCCTTTGAATTGTCAAAGGAGAATGACACACTGAGGTATTCAGTGCTGAGTTTTGTCAGGCCCATTGTTAAGTTGGAAAGAGAGGTAAAGTCCAACAGAGAGACCATTGCTTCTCTACAAAAGGAAAATAAAACCAGAAAGCATATCTTGAAGAGGAAAAAACAAAGGCTAATCGTCCAGCTACTGAATTCAAGTCAATTTAGGAGGAGTTTGTTCAGGCCAAAGGTGCTTATGAAGGGCTACATGCATCCCGCTTTGGAGATATCACTTCTTTCAAAAATCAACACACTACCAATAGGGCTACCATAGAACGCATGTCGAAGTAAAAAAAAGGTTCAAAAGGAACTTGTTGAGAAATATAAGGATGATGTGGTTTCTCTCAAGGCTCACACGAGACACAGAAGAAGCAGTAGACGCATACGCAGATATCCATGAGTCTTTAAATAAACGGGACTTCTCAATCAAATCCGATATGGTTTTGGAATTTCACAAGGCATTGCCTACATTAGTCATTTATTCTTTGTTGGAGCTGGTTCCAAAAAGAGTGTGGCCTAATAATATACCCATAGTTGATCAGTTAAATATATATTTGGATTCACCTAATGATTGTTTCGATGATGATTCTGATAAAAGTGATGCAGGGGACTACAGAAGTGGAAATTCAGAAGGTTTTATTTTTTACATTTCAGTCCTCAAAGTTCCATTTCCTTATCAGTAGCCCCGTTAGTTCTTATGTAAGTAAATGAATGAGAACAAACTAGCCTCGAACATATTTAGAGGTGAATAAAATCTCTGTATCCATAATCCAATGTAATTCAAATAGGATATTCCACCTTGACTTCTGTTAGACACATCGAATTATTTTAATAAGATATCTTTTCCTCGTATTAAAAATTTTCGAAGCAGAAACAAAATACAGAGTGACACTCTAGATGCAAGTCTATATCTTTGAAAATAATGATACCATATGCAGTAGGTCTGCCACTAGACTCATAGTGTGACAGGCGTTAGATCCTTATCTACGTAACCGCTTCAAACTCTGCTCAGTCATTGTCCACCTCTTCTACTTCTCAAAACTTCTTTTCTCTTCTTATAAGTAACGTTGCGACCCATTGTTTGTTTCACATAAAAGAATTCCTTGAGATAGAAACTTCAAAAGTTCAAAATTCCTTTGCTACCTTCAATATCTTCTTCAATATTTTGGCTACTTTTGACGGAAAGTTCAAAACTTTTCGTTCAATTTTCAACCAGTTTATGAGAAATCATCCAAAACCCAGAATATCTAAATCCATAATTCCAAAGAAACCCAAATCTTCAAAATCATATTACAACATCTTCGGAGCTTACGACTACTTCTGTATTAGTGAAAGGGCAGATGAATACAGAGAAGCTGGATTAATGAGCAACGCTCTTCTTGGTCTGTCTACAAAGACCATATACTACAGTAACTTCAATCCTTCAAAAACTCTTTTTTCACCTTCTCCTCTTACTAGAAACCCAATCCTCAAAAACTCGAACACCAAAAACACCTCGAATTTCATCTTCCTTAACTAAATCATCACCTCGATTTAGTCATCAAGTGAATAAATCCTCCTCGAAGAAATCCGAAGAGACTCCTTCCTCAACCAATCTTTCAAACACCTATCCTCCTCGAACTTCGAGAAAAAAGACTTCCATAGCCAAGGGAGATGATGCCGATGTTACCTTTAATCCATCAACCACCTCTCCTCTTCTGAGGGAAATTGTTGAGACGGCGACATCATCTCAACAAAATCCCTCAAACGATCCTCCTCGACTGATGGACGAGGAATCTGAAGGAGAAATCCACTCTAAAGCTGCACAATCAAATAACGAAGCTAAAATAGAAGAAGAAGCTTCAAAAGAATCAGAAAATGCTACAAAATAAAAAGCTCATAAACTAAGAAAAAAGAAGTTCATGTCACAATATCCGACGAGTTGCGTGCGTTGATAGGTGAGAACTTGAGGCCTCTCAAAGCGCATTATGTACTGGCTCTAAAAAATGTTCCCTACATATATTATGAAGAGAACCAAATAGTTGATCTCAAGAAGCAATGGGGAATGGGAGACAACATTACGCTTCGTCTTCCCAAAAGAGGGGAAACACCCTTAGATTGTAAAAAACATGAACTAATGGTCTACCAGAAATCATCAAATGGGATCTTCAATTTCTACTGGACCCCATGATAGTGGACTACTTCACGCTTTTAGATCTTTGTCCAACCCAAGTGACACCAAATCAATGGTGCTCACTGCTTTCTGTAATTATGGCATCCTGCATGTCCAAAATTCTGATATGCATCGAGGAATTTATATTTCTAACCAAACTATCAAAGGGAACATCGCTTCCATTTTATTATCTCACCTTGGATGATGATTTAAAGATAATTGATGACCTACTAGAGGCAGAAATTTTTTGGAAGAAGAAATTTGTTATCATTTTTGGGGTCTCGGAGAAAGGTAAAGAAATATCTGAAGCCAACCCATCGAGATTGAACCTCATTTGGACGAGTAATCGTAATATTATTTTTTTAAATATTTCTCTAAATTATATTGTCAACTTATGCTATCCTTATTTGTTATTAACTTCTATATATAGATCAGAACTTTCGAGGCGCTATGCAATTTGTAGGGAGAAAGCGAAAGATACTTTCATCAAGCTTATTGCCTGGGATGAAAAAGAATAGAACGATAATTTCCACACGGCCTTCGAACCTATCATTTTCCTCAAAAGTCACCTATTTCCGATCACATTTGGAGCTTTCCAGCTCGAGAATTTGACGGAGCTACCCAATCCTTGACAGGTTGTCAGAAGGTTAGTCCATCCTGACTGTAAAGTATTCTTACCAATTCGCAACAGATAAGATAGCCATCTCCCTCAAAAGAAGAAGGCAAAAAAAAGACAGCTAGCACATCTGGTACTAGCCCTTCAGTAGATCTGAGGCCAAAAGGTTTGTAGAGGAAAACAAAAGAGAGTATTCTCTTCACCATCGAAGATGGAGTAGAAGACGAACCTTCTTCAAAAAAGAAGAAAATAATTGTCCCTTTAAAAAATAAAGGCAGCATAAAAAAACTCCCCAAAAGAAAGGGAAAATAAAACTGTGAAGATTGTCAAAGAGGTATTGTTCGATGACGACAGTGTTGTAGAGAATCAGCAAAGTCAACAGAAAGAAAATGAAGTAAGTGTTGAAGACACTGCCAATAAGCAAAATGGAAACTGTGGCTGTAGAAGATGACCGAGGCGATGATCACTTCGATCCCGACAGCTTTATTAACTTCGACGAATCACAACAGCTTGCTGGAAACAAAGCCCATCGTAGTGCGTTTAATGAACGTAGCACTGAATACTATTTATATTACTTAATCGTAGTGAAAACATAACATGATATTTTAGTCATTATGATACATAACACTTCGAATATTATAGTGCATTTAATAAACGTAGCACTTCGAATATCATAGTGCGTTTAATGAACGTAGCACTTCGAATATCATAGAATGTTTAATGAATGTAACACTTCGAATATCATTGAGTGTTTAATGAACGCAACACTTCGAACATGGTTGCTTCTTCAAAAAGTGTATTCACCACTTCAGAATATTCTACTCTTGGTCAACCTCAAAGATGATCAGTCTTTGATGAATTACCAAAATAATTTAAATAAGCACTTGTAAACAACCATTGGCCAAAAATGCATTTTATTGATAGCTTTAAATATGTACATAACGCCTCGTTAAAACCTTCCTGGGCCAACAGGGTAGGAAAGAGTGTGCTAATTAATCAAAGAAAACAATTTCACAATACAACATAGTCACTCCCATTACAATTTAGATGTTGTATATTCCATGGATGTAGAAGCATCATCCCCTGATTATCACAAAGGCGATAAGAACCTGGCTTTATCCTTTCAACAACTATATCAAGGTCCTTCCCAATTCAGGGTCATCTTACCAAGGCTCTTTTCCTTGGTATGCATGTATACCTTTCTTAACACTTTGCTACCCACCTTGAACTTCCTCCTTTTCACCCTCCAATTATATTTACTCCTCATAAGAGTTTGATAATGAATTACTATCAAATGATCTTGAACTCTTTTTTTCTTCAATCAAATCCAAGCTTGCTCTTTTAGTTTCATCATTCAACTCTTTAGAATATTGAGTTATCCTAAAAGAAGTCAAGGTAGATTCCACAGGACTAACAACATCCATTCCATATGCCAAAGCAAAATGAGTATTTTTAGTAGCCTCCGTAGGAGTCGTTCGATATGCCCATAGTACCTCCTCCAAATAATTAGGCCATTTTCTTGCTGCTCAAGTCAAATTTTTCCTCAATCCTTCTAAAATAGATCTTTTTGTCACCTCGACTTGTCCATTTTCTTGGGGATGAAAGGGTGTATAAAAAATTGATTGGTCCCCTAGGAAACGTAAAACGAAACCATATTTTTATTATTAAATTGAGGACCGTTGTCTGTAGTGATTCTTTGAGGCACTATAAAACAACAACAAATATTGTTTACAATGAATTTAATCACATCATTAGCTTTCGTTCGAGACAGTGATTCTGGTTCTACCCACTTCGTAAAATAATCCACTAGAACAATTATTATTTGTCGTCATCTAGAAGCCATCGGCAAAGGTCCCACTAGATTTATCCCCCATCTATCGAACGGAATGGCTTCCGTAATGGACATAAGTATCTAGTTTATGAATAGAGTTAGCAAACCTTTGACAAGTATCACAGCTTCAAACCAAATTCTTTGAATTGCTCATAATCAAAGGTCAATAAAACCCTGCAAGAATACCTCGATGAGTCAATGCTTTAACTTTACAATGCGTTGATCCTTCTCCATCCTATAATTCTGATAAAACCTCCTATGATTTTTTTATGCTCAATCATCGCAATAATATGGCCTACTCAATACTTTCTTATACAAAACTCCATCTAATACTATATAGCCAAAATATTTTCCTCACAATTTTTTGGCCAATTGCACATCCTCAGGCAGCCCTCCTCTACCTAAAAAATTCAAAATGTCAATTCACCAGTCACCTCAGACTGTTTCTGGGGTGACAAACATTTATTTAATATGTTCACACCGCTCTGAATGGGTAAAAACCGATGGACTCTCATGTAATATAATCCAAGGATATTCTTCTTTGTATGCAACAGTTGCTAAGGGATCAGCAACCATATTATTCCCTTGGTTTCTATGGTCCACAATAACATGATCAAATTAAATGGTCATTTTTCGCTTCGGAAACTCCAGACACTTGATTTGCACTAATTGAGAATCTGTCTCTAATCGAACTGAACTTACACCATATATATTCGCGAGTCTCAATCCAGATAATGAAGCTTCGTATTAAGCTTCATTATTCGATGTGTGAAAACCAAATTTAATAGATTGAAGCATTGTTTCTCCAGATGGATTAACCGGTTAAACCGCCGCATCCCAAAACACTAGAATCTCCATCGGTTTGAACAATCTACATTAAATTAACTAGCAAGATGTCTTTGTCAACTTCTTTATCTGATCTGCTTGATTAAATTCAACAAGGAAATATGCCAAAGCTTGTGCTTTAATTGTCGTTGAAGGCGAAAAAGTGATGTCAAAATCCCTCAATTCCACTGACCATTTAGTCATTATCCCTGAAATATAAGGATGTTGCAAAACATTCTTCAATGAAAATGAGGTTCCAACTCCGATGGTATGAGCTTAAAAATAAGGATGCATTTTTCTAGCAGCAACCACCAATGCCAATGCTAATTTTTCGAGCTTCAAATATATCTTTTCTGTTGGCACTGAACTTTTGCTGACGTAGTACACCAGCTTCGGAATTCTTGAATCTTCACTTATCAACACTGCACTTACTGCAAAATCTGATATCGCGATGTATAAAAAAGAGTTGTTCTCCGTTTTGAGGTTTACATAATATTTCTGGTGATGATACCAAATCATTGATGCTTGTAAAAGATTCTTCACAATCCGAAGTCCATTCAAAATTCTTTGGTCTTCGTAACACTTGAAAGAAAGGGAAATATTTTTCAGAAAATCTAGAAATAAATTTGTTAAGTGATGCTAACCTTATTGTCAAAATTTTCACTTCTTTGATAGTTCGAGGCGATTTGATAGATACTACAGCTTTTAACTTCTCTAGATCAGCTTCTATCCCTTTTTCACTGATAACATAACCCATAAATTTCCCTAATCGAACTCCAAAAGTACATTTTTGTGGATTCAATATTGCCCTTAAATTCAGAAATGTCTCCTCTAAATATTCCAAGTGTGCATCGTCTCTTAAGCTTTTTACCACCATATCGTTAATGCGTACCTACACTTTTTTTCCAATCTGAGTAGCAAATGCCTTATTCATTAATCTCTAGTATGTGGCCCCACTATTTTTTAATCCAAAAGGTATCACCCGATAACAATCCAAGTATCAATCATTACGCATCGAATCTCAACACCAACAATTTCTACCCCAATGACCACTGCATCCTCATGTGGCCCTACAGTACCCCGTAAATCGTCTTCATCGAAAATGGTAAAAGGAATGTATTCCTTACCGTCCAGATGGGTAGACATGTTTCCCTCAATCAGAGTAGCCAGACTTACTATGTGATTTTTCCTTGAATTATCAATGCTACTAGTCATAGAATCGTCCCCAAAATGGCCAGGGACTCAAAATACTCGCACAAGCTTCGAACGTGGCCTTGTTTTACTGGTTCTTTGACTGCCATAAAAATTAACCGATCTGGATTCATGTCCAAGTATTCTGATGGAGCATCAAAATCATCGACCTTCGAATCCAGAATCATCAAATTTTCAGCCTGTGCATTTGGATTGGTTGGTTGCGAAGTCGATGTTATGGGATTTTTCGATGCATTATTCTGTGCTTTCACATAAGTCAGTAATTTCCCATTTTCAATTAAAGCCTGAACTTTATTTTTCAAGGCAATGCAATCCGCGTTATCATGACCGATGTTATTCTGATACTTGAAAAACTTATTATTTCGCTTCTCCATATGCCTATTGATTGGAGTGTGCTTCCTGAAATTTACATACCCTTTAGTTTTATCAAAAATTGCAGCCACACTCTTAATCAAATCTGCGTAGTACACAGGCTTTATCCATTAATTGGGCCTCAGCCTATTAAATTGGTACGATGGAGCTTGGTTCAAATACCCTCCAATTCGAGGTGGTAGGTTGTTGTTCCTCGGACATGCTTGTTGATCCAGAGTTTGAAGATTACCTTTGGTTATGTGGCACCTGCCCAAAATTCTTTTGGTCGGTAGCCTCTACCCCTCGAATCCTGGTTGATTTTTCAACCTTGATTTGATCCTCAACTTGAACCATCAAATCTCCAAAATTTAAGGCTCTTCTTTTTATTGTTTTATTAGCCAAATATCCTAGTAACAATCTGTGATAAAAGGCTGTCATTCTCACGAGTTCTTCACAATTATCCAGACTCGCTTTTGTTAAGACAAACTGCTTCGTATAATCTTTCAACTTTTCTCCAACTGCTTGCTTGCATTGGATGATTGCATCTTCGTTAGCCCTCATCTCCTTACTCCCCACGAATTGTCTTCGAAAGACAGTGTAAAAGTCTCTGAAATTTGAAATGGACCCTCTTGGAATTCGGTTGCACCATTTCAAAGTTGTTCCCTTAAAAGTTTGGGAAAAAGCCTGACACACTAGCCTGTCATAATACTAAAAAATCATCATGTAATTCTTAAATTGTTCAATGTGATCATCTGGGTCTTGCATCCCATCGAACTTCTCTACTTTTGAAATATCAAATCGTTTCAGAAGTGTGATTCATCTTATCTCATTTGTCAACGGAGAATTCCTCTAATCAACACCTTGAACATACTGATTCCGAGTTCCCATCAATGCATATAAATTCTGATCATCCCCATTATATTGGTTTGAAGTGTTTCCTTCACACCAGTTTGACTCCCTCAAACATCGAGGTACACTTTCTCTTCTAGCTTTATGTTCTTTTCGTAGATTTTCGAGGTTGATCCTTCTTTTCTTTTGAAGAGTCTCGGTATCTTTTAAAAACAGATCCAGAGCTTTCAACTTCCTCATCACTAAATGTGACATAACTCTATTTAACTTTATTTTCCTTTCGAGAAGAATGGATATTTTTTTGTGCTTCAGACTGCGCATTTTTCTATTCACTTCTGATTTGACGATCAGTACAAGATCGATCAGATTGGCCACCATCATCATATTTCTCATTCACTTGTCTCACCTCGGATTTCAGCCTAGCCGACTGAATCTCGTGCTCTCTCTGGTCATATTTCTCGTTTAGAGAATTTATCTTATCCAGAAGCTGATTCATTCGCAACTCTATCTCAGATTGAGTCTGATGAATTGGAGTAGATCCTTCTTGTTTATCATATGTCCTTTGTAAATCCGTTTTCAGTGTTTCAACAACTGATCGAACTAGCGGATCGTTTTCTGGAGTCATTGTAAAGTTTTAAGATTGTTTTCAAGATTTAGAAAATTCGAACTAGTAAACTAAGCACCGATCGTTAATCAGGTCCCCAGTGAAGTCGTCAATTTGGTGAGTTTGATTACTTGGATTGCCTTAGTAAATTGAGAGAAGTCAGATTATAGAGAGAGGAATAGGGTTTAGAGAGAAAAAAAATCAGATTTCCAAAATGATTTAACTCAAAAAGCCAACCCCTTTATTAGATTAGCCTTGGCCTTTATGGAGGCGCAAGGACTCCGCTTTTAACTGAAAACAGTTACATAAAAGGAATAATTAATTACACGCTAGTTCCTGACTAAAATACGTAATTCTAAATTCCTCCTCTAACTCTACGATCTGTTATAAGAAGTTTTATTCTTTGCATTTCAGTCCTCAAAATTCCATTTACTTATCAATAATAAAACACAAAAGTTATATTTATATTTATTTACACGTAATTTATTGTATGTTACTAATGAAATATTATTCCGCATTTATTACATCAAACATGCAATGGACAAAAATAAATGCAGAGCTCATTTGTACTAGTATAAGTAAGGGTTTGCACCATAATGTAATCGGATCATTCTTTCTCTACGTAAATGTTTTTTCTTCCTTCTCTCTTTTTTTCTCCAAAACGATTGTGGTATTTGATTATGGTTTCAACCCTATCAAACTGGAGGAAAATATATTTATTGCATTTAAAAAAAAAAACCGCTTTAACAGAGGAAGCGCATATTATACAAAATTAGTTTCGTTTTTATTTTCTTGCATCTACATGCAAATCTAAATTAAAAAAACGAAAAGCGCTTGAATCGATTCAAAAAACAATATTAACGATATTTATTTAAAAGGATTCAGATTTAAGCCTAAAATGATTCCCCGGATATATTGATGTTTTCAATTATCAGAATGGTAGTTATTATCGAGCTATGATTAATAAACAGTAAGCTCTATGTGTTTGAAGAAATGAACAATTGGCGTGTAAAAAAACATTATACTGTTTCTCATTCTTTTATTTTGATGTGTTTGTAAATACTGTTTCTAGTTTCTACGCTATTATATTTTGCTGTTATTATACTAATCCCCACTGTTTTGCTTAAAATGCACCTTAGTTACTCAACAAAAATATGTACCCTGATGTCTAGTATATTTAATCAAAGATCCATAGCGATCGTTAGGGTTTCACATGGATAACATGCTAAGATCAAGCCACAAAGCAATAGCAAGCCGCATGGGCATTGTCACGACTAAAGGCTGGCACAGTAATATCTTGAAAACAAGAACATCACACCCATAACACATTATTCTTACCGTATTGTTATCGAGTCGAGTGCACTTTATTGTATACTAGTACATAACCTTACATATTATGTTTTTCACACTACACTTACAATGGTCCGTAATACTGGGATTATAGTTGACACAAATAACTACGTTACACAGCACATACATTGCTTGACTCATTACAATTCTATAATAAAACGTCACAAATAACAACACTCACACGTTGGTAATCACAGTCACAATCATATTAGTTACAAGTCTGTTACTCACACACGCATACATGCATAATCAAACTACAATACAATGTTCACACTGAAGCTATTGCTAGTAATCACATCATCAATAACAACAAAAGCATGCATTGCAGCAAACACGCAAACGAGCTGCTCGTCAAAATGCACCCAGTGGGTTTCTTTCCCCAATTGTAGTGGTGCTGAGTTGGCTCAGTGGGTTTTGCAAGACGTTGGGTCTCTTTCTGAATTCGGAATTGAAGGATAACTTGGTTTTCGTATTTGATTGGATGACGAGGATAACTTAAATTAAGCTCTGGTGAGGGTTTTGTCACGTGGTTTATCTCGAGATAAACGTATCAATTTAATAAAGTTACTTAAAAAGTGCCGCTCCATTATAGATCCAATAAAACAAATTAGCCAGTTATAGCAAATTTAAAATTTTAAAAATTCAAAAAGTGATTGGAAACGGAGATGTTGGATTTTGTAAATGGAAATTAAAATCTCTGATACAAAATGCGTAAAGGAGGTTTAAAAGAAAAATTGTAATAACTCCCCGCCATCAAAATGAAATTCGATAATTTTGTCAATCGATATTCAGAAATTACTTTTATTTATCATCAATGATTCCGTTTTATAATTCAATTTTTCAACAATTCAAGCTACAAAAGAGTTGTCAAGTCATTTGTCACATGATCTCCGTCATATACTCTAAATAATTTCAATCTCCATGTTCGAAAAGGTTATTGGTCGGGTCATCTCCATCTCCATGATCGACAATGCTATAAGTAAGCAATTTTTATTTCCGCGATAAAAAATGTTGTAATCCAATTGACCTCTGATAAGGATTTATTTGGTTTCGTAGAGTAAAATAGAGAGGAGTAGAAAGATATAGAGAGAAGTAGTTTCTAGAGAAAGAAAGATAAGAAGTGAAAATAGTTTAATCTCAAAAGTCACCATCCTCTCTTAGTTCAGCCATGGTTATTATATATAGGCGCAAAGACTTAAGCATAACATAAGCGGTTACATAAAAGGTCTAATTGCATATTAGTCCCTTATCAATACATAAAGCTTTAAATCTCTCATATGATTATACAATCTGTTATAAAAGGTTTTATTCCTTTACATTTTGATCCTCAAAGTTCTATTTCCTTATCATTAGCCCCCTTAGTTCTTATGAAAGTCAATGAATGAGAACTAATTAGCATCGAAAATCTTTACAGGTGGAGAAAATTCCTTTTATCCATGATCTCAAATGCGGCAATCTTATTGTGTCCATATTCTTGGCAAAATCTTATCTCCGGATTTCATAATAATTTTCTTAATGCTTCAGATGTTTTCATATGGGGTCATTTCCTTCTAACGGTCACAATTGTTCAAATCAGAGATCGAATAGGTAATGATTCCTTAAGCACTAGGTCTACCACTACTCTATCACACGGTAAGTGTCAAATTCTTCTTTACGCAACTGTTTGGAATTCTGCCCAATTGTCTTCTCCACCTCTTCCATTTCCCTCTCCATCAACCTTTCCTATAAATACTTCTCTATGTCTCACTTTGCTTCACCCCACATTTTTAGGAAGAGTAATAGAAAGTTCACTTGCTACCTTCATCTGAATCTTCTGTCTTTAAGCTACCTTCGGAGGATAACAAAAATCCACCACCCAATCCTTAAATTTGTTTATGAGAAAGCATCTAAAACTCAAAAATCCAAAAGCCAAGAAACCCATAAATTCATCTTCCGCTGATAAAAATAAATCTCACTTCAGAGCATACGATTACTTTTGCATAAGCGAAAGGGTAGATGAATATAGAGCAGCTGGATTGATAAGCAACGCTTCTCGATTTTCCACAGAGACAATATACTACAGTAACTTTGATCCTAACAAAACTCATGTCCATTCAAATTCCTCTCTTCCAGAAGAAAGTTAATCATCCAAAACTCAAATACCAAAAACGCCTCAAACTTCACCTTCTCTGACTGGATCAT
The DNA here is from genome assembly GCA_036936605.1 of Limnanthes douglasii subsp. nivea. Classification (NCBI taxonomy): domain Eukaryota; kingdom Viridiplantae; phylum Streptophyta; class Magnoliopsida; order Brassicales; family Limnanthaceae; genus Limnanthes; species Limnanthes douglasii. The sequence continues at coordinate 197,999,162 of JAUPFV010000001.1, read as the reverse complement.
CACCTCGAATCTCTCCTGCAAACTCAAATCCTTGAATCAGTCACAAAGTAACCTAAATTAAACCCTCTTCAGAGAGATCAAAGGAAACTCCTTCTCCAATCAATTCTGAGCCCCCTCGTCCACTGCGCAAGGAAACCCTTTCAGTTCATATAAAAACTCAGCTTTCTCAAACCCTTAAAAGAAAAACTTGCATAGCCATGGGAGATGATGCTGATCACACCTCGAGTTCATCAACTTTTTCTCCTCCCCTAAGGAAAGTTGTTGAGACAGCTACTAAGTCTCAATGGAATCCCTTAATTAATGTCTACATAGGACCAACCTCGAATCTCAACCCACCTCGACTCATGGATGAGGCATCCATGGAGGAAGTAGATTCTGAACCCACACAATCAAATATCAAAGTTGATACAGAAGATGATGCTTCAAAGGAAACAGACATCGAAGCAGTGAAAGGTGTTTCAAAAGCAAAAGCACATACGATAAGAAAAAGAAAGCTTATGTTGAGCGCTCTGAAGAATCGATTGCCTTAGTTGGAGAAAATTTGAGGCCACTCAACGTTGAGTATATTTTGGCAATGAAGAATGTGCCATATATTTATTATCCAGAATCTCAGGTTGCTTCTATAAAAAAACAATGGGGGATGCCAGAGAACATAGTACTTTGGCTTCCAAAAGAAGGAACACTTGATTGTGGAGGAAATTATTAACTAAGGTCTCCAGTTTCCGCTAGACCCAATGATTGTGGAGTATTTTGAGCTCATCGACCTTTGTCCAACGCAAGCTACTCCCAATCAATGGTTTATCCTTCTTTCCATCATCATGGCTTTCAGACTTGCACAAATCACTCTTTCTATCAAAAATTTCATTGTCATATCAAAAGCTTTCGAAGGGTCCTACCATGCGGTTCTACTATCTCACATTGGATAATGATCTGAAGATAGCCGACGACCTACTCGAGGCTGAAAATTTTTAGAAACAAAAATGTGTCTTCATATCCAGGGCTTGGGAAAACGGAAATTAAATTTCTAAGGCAAATCCCTAAAGTCTTAACCTCGTCTGAAGGTGCAACAGTATGCTGCTTCGCTTTTATTGTGTGTTTTTTATGTTCATTTACTTATATATTTTTATTGCATCACATGAATTACGAGGCCATATAAGATTCTCCAAAAAGATATCATGGTAATTTTTTCAAAGTTAGCCACGTGGGCGGAAAAATATTGGGGCAACGGGTTTCACTCAGTATTCTTTTTAATCAACTTTATCAACAGCCATTTATGGAAAATCACACTCAGAGCTGACTTCCCAGAAAATCTGATGGAGCCTCCAAATCCTATTCTGGCAGTGAAGAGACTGGTGACACCTGATGGTAAGGTGCTTCTTCCAATTCTGAATACGTCAGAGAGTCATCGTCCCGCAAAGAAGAAAGGGAAAAATAATAAAAAGTCAACTAGCACATCTGGCGCTAGCCCTTCAGAAGCTCTGATGCCGCAAAACCGAAGAGAACAATAATAGGAAAAGAACCTCCCCACCATCAAAGAAGGAGAAGAAGCTGAGCCTTATTAACAAATAAAGAAGACAACTTCCTTGAAGAAAAATTAGAGTACAACTAAAACAACTCCTCAAAAGAAAGTTGTACAAATCGTTCAAGAGGTGTTTTTCGATGCTGATGAAATTGTTGTTGTAGAAAATGAGCAAAAATAAAATGAATCAGGTGATGAAGATGGATGCACTCAACAAAGAGAAAGTGTATCTGACAATGATCGAGGTGATGATAACTTTGATTGTTAGCTTCATCAACCTTGATCAATCTAAAGAGTTCGTTAGAGATGAAGATTTATATGTTCAAGAACTTCAGGACCAGCTACAAAATTATGGTAAAAGGTATGCTCGTGTTCTTCCTGAAGAAACTTCACCAGAATTCTCTTTGCCTCCATCTTATTCTGCTCATATGTCTTTTTCTAGCCCAATGGCTATACCTGGTAAAGAGCCATTCGAAGAAGTTGCACTTGATCTTCAACTATTTTCCAGTCTTAGCATTGCAACACAAACATTAAGCCAAGAAATTGAATATGCTCGAGGCTAGTTAGAGCATATGGAAAAGGAGATGGTTCGCCATAAGAAAATTGCCGCTACTGAAAAAAGAATAAGGGAATTTTTTTTGTGACACCATGGAAAAGTAATTCCATGGATTTCAACTGGTCATATCAGAATTCATCAGAGGGATCATCTATCTCAAGAATCACCTCAGCGTTGTGCACCTAAAGGAAACAGAAGAGCTCAACATTTCTCACCAAAATGAGATAGATCAGCTCAAATCTAAGCACTCTCAAGAATTAGCTACAGAGAAGAAAAAATCCTCTGATCTTTAACTTTCACTCAACAAGAGTGATGATGAGAATAAAAAATTGAAAGAGGATAGCCAAGCTAATCACATGTCTCTTTCGAGAGAATCTCGAGGGGGTTGTCTTAGTATCCCCTCTAAAAATGGTCAATGACTCAAAGAATCGACATAACTCGGAAACCTTTCCTTGTTTTTCACCTATCATATTTACTTTACCACGATCCGGATCGGGATCCAAATAATTTTAATCTTCATCAAACTGTTCGATAATTACCATTGTATTTTCTTGTTTAGGGGTTTCCATAGCTTGTATTTGAACACCAGGTTACGCTGTTTTTACCCCACTTGCACTTCGCAGTGGCCTATTACCCACTTGTGCTTTAACAAAAGTAGTTAGCTTCTAATTATCGATTAACGATTAAATTTCTTGCTTCAAAGCAATGCAATCCTTAGTATCATTCCCCACATCATTGTGATACTTGTAGAATCGAATATTTCGATTTTACCTTGGTGTTTAGATGAGTGGGGGCCTTCGTAATTGCACATAATTCTTTGATATGTCGTAAATAGTCACAACATTTTTAATCAACTCTGTGAAATAACTAGAAATAACAAATGTGAGTTGATGAGGCTTTCTTAATCTTTTGGTTTCTTCTACTGTAATCTGTTTTGTCACCTGGTTTAACAAACCATCCCAACTCCTCGCCTTCTTGCAAGTAACTGTATCAACCAATTCTCCAGCTAAGAGCCATTGTCTAAATTAATCTATGGTTGGTTATTGAAAAAAGTCTGCAAAGCCATCTTTAGCATCCAAAAATAATTTGGTATATTCTTTTAAAATTTCAGTGGGATGTTGCCAACAATAGATTATAGTGTCTTTGTATCCTTTAAGCCTTTTGCTTCCTATAAATTACCTTGAGAAAGCCATCCAGAACATGTCAAATTTTTTTATTAACCCATGTAGTAGCCTATTATACCATTTTAAGGCACTGCCCTTCGAAGTCTAAGAAAAATATCTATATAACAACTTATTATCATCATCATGAAACTCTTGAATTGTTCAAGATGGTTAACCAGATCCTTGCTCCCACCATATTTTTCTATCTTAAAATATCAAAATATTCATAGGTAGATGTCTGGATTGGATTTTCACATATAGTTGTGATTGCATCCACTTGTGTCATTGACTAAACAGATGATCTTCATTAGATGTGGTGAATATACATGGTTCAGATTGAATAGCCAATTGATCGCTCAACAAGTGGTTTATGCTATGGTCAGCTGACCTTTTTACCTTTCCTTAAAATTATTTCTTCTTATCTTTACCCTTTCGGTATTTTTTTTATTGCTTACTCGATTTTGTGGTGTTTATTCGAAAACTGCATCTAACTGTAGGGTTATTATAAAACGAGAGAAAAGTAAGGTTATTTGACTTTTACTATAAGGAAAACATGATTTTTCATATTGAATTCTTGAATTTAAATTTTCAAACCCATTACTGAACCAAATTAACATGTCAATATAGAAATGCTTCTAGTCTTAATTATATATGTTCACCCATTTGTACATGCTATGTTATAGACAAAATCGGTGTAGTCGAGGATTTGATTTATTTTAAGACAAGTTGTACATGCATATATTTATAGATTAATCAAAACTCTATCGTACGATTATACTATCACCACGATTCCAGACTTTATTTGCTTCTATTTTCAAGAAAAAAATGCATACAATGATCAATTTCAAGCATTTTTCATCCCTAGATACACACATCTAACTACCAAAACAACATTTAATCCAAATATGAGTATCATTTGTAGTAGAAAATAAAATGAATCATACATGATCATAAATTCAGAATTCGAAAATATATAAATTAATCTTCATACGATAGTTGTAATGCCACTTGTTATAATTTTTGCATTTCTATTCATAAACTTACAACACGCGAATAATGAGCCATATTATATAATGCATAATAAATACTTACATGATAAAGCTATGATTCCGAATTTCTAAAGATGATAATCTTGATGTATACAATTTTTTATCTTCTAAAAGTTTGCAACCAAATTATTCCTTGATGATTTGATTATTAAGGAGTAAATTAAATCTAAATTTTTTTTGTACTTGTCTCTTTTGTACTCTTTATAAAAAAATATGTTTTAACCATAATGAAAAATCCTTTAAAATGTTTCAGACAAATACAATCAGATGTATAAACTATACTTTAAATAAAAAATAACATTTGTTAAATTATAACTTATTTTAGCATATGTATTTTACAAAAATAATTACTTAAATTGGATTCGCGCACTTCAAGTGTTTTGATTAGAATAGTAGATTTATACATTTGATAATGTTTTTGTTAGAAAACAACAATTATTGATTTGAAAATACATATAACTTGTATTATAAAATAATTGGTAAGTTATTGATAACCATCCGGGAAAGATTAAAAGTACCAATAACTATCCATATTTTCAAGTTTACCAATAACCATCTGCAACATAGAATCTACCAACAATACCCATCGAGTATAAAGATAGAAAAACGAAAAACAAATTTCTTCTTCGGCTCGCTAACTAGTTCTCTCTCTCTCTTTAAAATCGAAATTCGTAAATCTCTCAAATTAAAAATTCATTTAACAAATTTCAATGAAATCTCAAGCATTTCTACTTAGATTCAACTACTAAATCAGGTTCCCACGATACGGAACCGATCTGATAAAACTAATAAATCGATAAAACCGAATCTAATTAATAAAACCGTTAGAACCGATTCGTTTTTTAAATTTATTTTTTATATATTATATTATTACCAAAATTATTAGGTAAAATCCAATTTAAAGAAAATGAAAACTAGATTTTAATTTTAATATAATTTCTTTAAATACAAAAAGTAAAATATAATTTTTTTAATAATGGACAGAAACGAAATATGATCGAACCAAAATTGGATCAAACCAGAACCAAACTGAACCAAACCTGATCGAATCAAAACGGAACCAAAATGGATCAAACTGAAACAAAATTGGATCGAAGTGTAACCCAAAACAAAACAAAACCAAAATCGGACCAAACTGAATTGAAACAGATTAAACCTGAACCAAACTCAAAATCGGATCGGACCGAAATAAAAAAGAACAAACACAAACCAAACCAAAATTGAATATAACCAAAACCAAACTGAAACGTTAACCGTTTAATTTGGTCTTAGAACCTTAGCCGTTATACTTAGGTGTCCAATCCAAATTTCATCAAAACTCAAACATACCTGTACCGTTTATAATGGATTTGGTTATAATTATGTTAAGAATATAAAGCCCATATAAAACCCAAGCCCGTTAGCTTTCTTTTATTATAAATAAGAGCATATGCTGTACTAATTTATATACTTATGAATAATACAAACAAACCCTAGCCGTCTAGCGGTTTGTTCCTTTTGTTCTTTTCTTAACATGGTATCAGAGCCAGAAGTAAACTGATCGCGTAAATGTAACAATCAGATTTATCATGTATTTGATTTCGTATTAGATCTAATTGATAAAATTATCATGTATTTGATTTCGTATTAGATCCGATTGATAAAATTATCAGGTATTTGATTTTGTATTAGATCCGATTGATAAAATTGTAAGTGGAACTTATCGGTGAAATTGTGGCTTAGAAGGAATCGAAATTGCAAAAGTATTGGTTAAGAATATTTTTTTGGTAAAATTGCATTGTTAACTTATTGGTAAAGTTGCGTCTCGGGGAACAATCAGAATTGAATTAAGAAATATTGGGAAAATTGCACTGCGTAAATTATTGGTAAAATTGCATAAAAGCATTGTTCGGCAAGAGTAGCGTCTGAGATTATTGTGTTTTGGTAAAATTGCACAAAAGTATTGTTTGGCAAAGAAAAGTTTTCTCCGATAAATTTGGTTTATTGAAGTAGTGGTAAAATTGCACAAAAGTCTGATGAAATTGCAGAAGAGTTATTATTGAATTATTAGTAAAATTTCTAATAAATAGATATAGTTTTTGGTTTTCGGATCTGTTGTGTGCAGCTCCAATAAAACGGTCCGATCGAAAGGAAAATGAAGTCTGTTTTTGCTGAAGTTTGGAGAGCATGTTTGGGACATCCGGTTGTTCAATATGACTGGTCGGATTTTGATTCGGTGCTATAGTTTGAGAGAAATTGCAACTGGAACAGTGGAGTAATTTTATTGTGATTGTGGATCTTATTGTGAACATGATAGGAATAGATGATAAGAAGAACTTTGTTACATTTGCATATCATTCGGGTATGTCCTCGTCTTCCACTTCAGGTATTGATTCATCATTGTGGATTTTGGATTCGGGTGCGTCTCATCATATGTCACCTCACATGTCGAACTTTGTTTCGTTGTCTCATGTTTCACCCATATCTGTTTTGTCTGCTAGTGCTACACCAATGTCAGTAGAGGGTATTGGCTCTGTTTGTACCCCTCATATATCGTTATCTGATGTTTACTACGTTCCAACCCTTGCTTTGAATCTTGTTTCGGTTAGTCAATTGTGTAAATCTGGTTATTGTGTCTTATTTTCCGATTCTGTTTGTGTTATACAAAATCAACAGACCCAAAGAGTGATTGGGACAGGTCGTAAAATAAGGGAACTCTATGTTTTGGAGAAACTCGAAGTAACAGATATGGATGTCTATGGTGTTGATAGTGAAAAAACATACTTGACTCATATTGCTGCATCTGGTGTTGATTTGTCTTCGTTTTGTTTGAATCCTTCATCGTCTAAATTTTATCTTTGGCATTCTCGTGGACATGTATCTATATCGCGTTTAAAGTTTTTAGTCTCTACAGGTGCTTTAGGTCAGCTAAACACTTGTAATATCTCGGATTGCAGTGGTTGTAAACTTGCAAAATTTTCGGCGTTACCGTTTAATGAAAGTATTTCTTCCTCTATTGCTCCGTTTGATATTATTCATTCTGATGTCTGGGGTCCATCTCCTGTCTCCACAAAGGGTGGTTCATCCTACTATGTTTCTTTCATCGATGATTATACTCGATATACTTGGGTTTACTTTATGAAACGGAGATCAGATTTCCTTGGAATTTATAGAGAATTCCGGGCACTTGTTAAGACTCAACATTCTGCTGTAATAAAATGTTTCAGGTGTGACTTGGGGGGTGAATATACATCCAATAATTTTACTCAGTTACTTGCATCTGATGGTACCATACATCAGTCTTCTTGCACTGACACCCCTCCGCAGAATGGTGTTACAGAAAGAAAACATCGTCATCTTATTGAGACTGCTCGTTCTTTACTTTTATCTGCTGAGGTTCCTACTATTTTTTGGGGAGAAGCAATTCATACTGATGTATATGTGATTAATCGAATTCCCACTGCTCATAATGCAGGGATGTCTCATTTTCAGAAGTTATATGGACAACTTCCAAATTATTCTTCCTTACGAGTGTTTGGATGTACATGTTTTGTCCTTCGTCCTCATGTAGAACACAACAAATTGGGCCCTAAATCCGCAATATGTGTTTTCTTGGGTTATGGTGTTAGACAGAAAGGTTAGTGTTGTTTTGATCCCACTAGTCAGAAACTTTATGTCTCTCGACATGTTACTTTTCTTAAGCATATCTTGTTTTTATTCGATTCCAACGAAATCACATGATATAACAAGTACCAAACTTCAGACTATTGATCCCTTTGAAAATAATAGCGACATATCCATTGATATTGATGTGCCAGCTCCTGAGACATCAACTACAACTGATACTACTTCTGCTCCATCAAGTCCTGATTCAGCTTCTTCTTTTAGTAAACCACCAGCTCCACCTCTTAGAAAATCTACTCGTACAAGTAAGTCTACCAAACTACCAGATTTTGCGTATTCTTCTTACTCAGCTCCTTTTGCCTCTTTCATAGCAAAAATACATGATTTATATGAACCTCGGTCGTTTAAAGAAGCTGTTTCTGATCCCCGTTGGCAAAATGCAATAGTCGAAGAGCTCACTGCTCTTTATCAAACTCATACATGGGATATAGTTAAGCCTCCATCCGGTAAGCATATAATCGGTTCTCGATGGGTTTTTAAAATTAAAACAAAATCTGATAGATCTATTGAAAGATATAAGGCTCGTCTTGTAGCAAAAGGGCATTCACAGAAGTATGGTATGGATTATGATGAAACATTTGCCCTAGTGGCAAAAATGACGACTATTCGTACTCTTATTGCGGTTGCTTCTGCTCGCCAGTGGAAAATCTTCCAACTCGATGTCAAAAATGCATTTTTGAATGGTGATCTTCATGAGGAGGTTTACATGACTCCTCCTCCAGGTGTTGCTCACCATCCAGGTGAAGTTTGTCGACTTAAGAAAGCCTTATATGGACTCAAACAAGCTCCTCGTGCCTGGTTTGAAAACTTCTCTACGATTATAACTTCACTTGGTTTCCTTGCTAGTAATCACGATTCGGCCTTGTTTATCAAATGTACTAGTGTAGGACGAATTATTTTATCCCTATATGTAGATGATATGATCATTACAGGTGATGATATTGATGGCATTGCAGCACTAAAACGTGATTTGGCAAGGCGTTTTGCGATGAAAGACTTGGGACTATTACGATATTTTTTAGGTATTGAGGTGGCTCACTCTCCAAAAGGTTATATTCTCTCTCAGACAAAATATATATCTGATTTATTCGAACAAGCGCGACTTTCTGATAACAGAACGGTAGATACTCCTCTTGAAACCAATGCTCGGTATTCTCCGACTGATGGCGTTCCTTTATCAGATCCAAGTCTATATCGAACTCTTGTAGGGAGCTTGGTCTATCTTACAGTTACTCGGCCATATATAGCTTATGTTGTTCATGTGGTCAGTCAGTTTGTTACTGCTCCTACATCTGTTCATTGGGGAGCTGTTCTTCGTATATTGAGATATCTTCGTGGAACTCAGTTCCAGAGCCTTTTATTTCCCTTGACCTCTTTACTTGAACTGCGTGCCTATAGCGATGATGATTCGGATAGTGATCCTCATGACCGAAAATCTACTGTCGGTTTCTGTATTTTCCTTGGAGATTCATTAATATCATGGAAAAGCAAGAAACAAGATGTTGTCTCTAGATCGTCTACTGAAGCTGAGTATCGTGCTATGGCTGTAACTACATGTGAGATTGTTTGGTTATGATGGCTTCTTGCAGATATAGGGGTTAATGTTACTAAACCAACTTCCCTACATTGTGATAACAAAAGTGTCATGCAGATAGCAAAGAATTCAGTTTTTCATGAGAGGAGGAAACACATTGAAATAGATTGTCATTTCACTCGATATCATCTTCAGATCGGCACCATCTCGCTTCCGTATGTTCCATCAGATTTGCAGATTGTTGATATTTTCACAAAGGCTCAGTCCACAGCGCGGTTTCGTTTTCTTTGTGACAAACTCTCAATGCCTATTACTGTTGCATTGTAAGTTTGAGGGAGGGTGTTAAGAATATAAAGCCCATATAAAGCCCAAGCCCGTTAGCTTTCTTTTATTATAAATAAGAGCATATGCTGTACTAATTTATATACTTCTGAATAATACAAACAAACCCTAGCCGTCTAGCGGTTTGTTCCTTTTGTTCTTTTCTTAACAAATTATAGATTTATACATTTGATATTTGTTTTGGTTAGAAAATAATAACTATTTAAAAATATCTCTATTCTACTCTAAAATAAAATTTGATACGTAGATCGAAAGATTAAAAACGAAATAACATTCAGAAGCATAATGCATATTTGAAAATACATATATTCTATTGCGTATGTATGAATTATGTACATTATATTAGATTTTTGGTCGAAATTTTGAGGAAGTAACGTAAACCACTAAATCCAAACATAAATTATATAAATATTGAGACAAATGGAAGGTAATTAAAAACTCACTATATAACCAACCAAATGTCGAAATATCAATATAAAATTTAGAGGTATAAAAATTGGCTAGAAATAGAAAAATAAAATTAATGACACATTATTTATGAAGGTTGTTCCTTTTTAAGCTTAGTTGTATATTGTGCCACTTTTGTGTATAAAATAGACTACCTCGGTTTGGGGTGGTAATAGTATGTCAAACATGAAATCTATTAACTAATTTATTATTCCCATTACAAATTAAGACAAGATTTACTCTCCAACAAGCCTTAGTCTTATGTTAAACCCTCTAAATAGTACCCTGAATTTATATATTTTATATTTTACCTAAAGACTTTTCAATTTTTAAAAAAACCAATATTATTTTTTTATTGATTTATTGTTCTAAATATTTAGGTCGGTTGTTAAAAGTGATTTTAAGATTATAAATGGAATGTCATATTCCATTATTTTTAAAAATAATTATTTTGAAAAAATATAATTGCTTTTTACACATTTGAATTATTTGAAGAAAAAAAATCATTTATGACACAGATTGTTATATACTTTAATAGAAAAGGAATGTTGGGAGTTTAAAATTTAAAAACCCATCCATAATTATTAAAAAATATAAATTAAGAAAAAAAAGGTAACAAATTGGTAAAGTAGAGTAAAAATGATATAACTTTCAAAATATTATTAATTTTATATTTCCTAAAATAATAATCATAATAAAAAAAATTAAGTTAAAGCTTGTTACAGCGATCCATGATCCAACCTACATTTAAAATAGAGTGCATACATATACTCTCTCAAATTCAAATGCGTCTGCGCTTTACCCAAACGACACGAGGCTTTGATCAAAACGACAACCCCCTAACCTAACCCTCGTTTGTAGAGATGTGCATTACAAGACTGGCATGAAGCACTTATCTTTGTTAGAGTAAAATCAATTGCTTACTTATACATATTTATAGAAGTAGCAAAAGTAACCTAATTACATACAAAAATAACCTAAATACAAGCTACATCTACGTATCCTATTAGAATTAAAGCCACTAACCTACTACATCAACTATGGTTAGATATAGCAAAAATAACTTAATTACACACAAAGATATTCTTACAAGCTACATCTCCTTACCCTAATAAAATTAGAGCCAATTACCCACTACATCTACTATGGTTAGATATAGCAAAAATAACTTAGTTACTGTTAGAATATTCAGTGTCTTAAGTTTCCTTGTATAGGCCTCTAAGTTCTCTATATATTGAGAGCCTTAATTGTGTTTGCATTATAAAAAAAACTGTTCAATACAAAAGGAATATTTTATAATAAACACAAAATCCCAGCCGCCTCCTGCAGCTACTTCTGTCTTTGTTTTTTAACATGGTATCAGAGCATGTGTGATTCTAGGAATTTTGAACATCCTCAACAAAGATGGCTGGAAATGAAGTCGTGGTCAGTCAAATCCCTGATGAATTAACAATGCAGATTGCTGTCATTCTGAGAAATAGTCTCGGAACACAACAACAAACAACTAACCCCGAGAATTTATCCCTAGGGATTTAACTCGGTGGTGACAACTATGCCCTATGGGAAACCTGATAAAGAAATAAATTGGGGGAAGGGGGAGAGGTTCTCACATTACAGGGGAGCCGACACCTCCATCCAAAACTGACAACACATATACAAGGTGGGAACAAGATGATCAATGTGTTTTCACATGGATTATCCAGAATCTTGAATCCAGCTTGGTGAATAATATTTCGCAATATCCCACTGCAAAATCCCTCTGGGATGGGTTAGCCACCACATACGGTTTGGTACAGATTCGTTACAGGTGTTTGACCTTCATAAGAGGGCTAATTCATTAAGACAAGGGTCTGATACACTAGAAGACTTGTGGCACAAACTGCAGAACATCTGGATATCTATAGATAGGCGAGATCTGAACCCTATGAAAGACCCAGAAGACATTCAGATCTACAATATGAAGACTCAAGAACAAAGACTCTATCAATTGCTAATTGCGATTAATGACAAGCTGGAACCAGTCAAGAGAGATATCCTGAAAAAGGATCCTCTTCCTTCCGTGGAAACAACATATGCTACAATACGAAAGGAAGGGGCCAGGCTTAATATACTAAAATCAAGTTCTTCTTATAGTGACTCGACTGAAATTGGAATGGGTTTGGCTGCTAAAGATTTTGCACAAAGGTTTAAATTCCAATCCAAAGAGAAAGAAGATAAATCCAATTTGTATTGCACTCATTGTGGGATGAAGAAACACACTAAAGAGACATGTTTCCAGCTGGTTGGCTATCCATAATGGTAGGAGGACAGTCATAAGGAGAAAAATAACCAGTGTTTCAGATCTAATGTCAAACGGGCTTCGTCTACAAGTTGCGGTGAAGATCCGACTAAAAATAAGCAAGAAAGTGGCACTGGTTTTGGAGGAATGGCGGCAAACTCCTATCAAAAACTTGGAGGTAAAGGGTTTGAGAAATCAATTAATTAGATCTTTGATTGCGGGGCTACGGACACCATGTCTTATGATCCTAAAGACTTTGGTGACAAGTCATCTCCAAATAAGTCCCATATTGATACTGCTAGTCGAGAAATTTGTGAAGTCAAAGGGGGAGGTTCAATTATTTTTTCGGAAAATATGAAAATTAAAAATTGCCTCTACATTCCTTCACTATCCTTAAAGTTATTATATGTTAGTCAAGTGACAAAACAACTCAACTGTATGATTCTTATGTATCTATTTTTTTGCATTTTACAGGACATTCGTACGAAGGAGATCATTGGGCGTGGTACTGAACAAGGAGGTCTCTATTATGTTGATGAGGTAATTCATAAGGGACATGCCATGCTTGCTCACGGAACAACCGAAAGGCAACTTTGGTTATGACACCGGCGACTTGGTCATCCTTCTTTTAGTTATATTAAAACTTTGTTTCCTAGTCTTTTTTTGAATAATTTCATTCATGAGAAATGTGAAACCTGCATTCTTGTAAAAAATCGTAGGGTCTCATTTAATAAAAGTAATACTAAAGTTAATTATGCTTTTTCGCTAATCCATTCTGATGTTTGGGGTCTAGCACCAAATTCCACTAATAATCAAATCAGATTCTTTGTTTTATTTGTGGATGATTTCTCAAGAATGACTTGGATATACTTCATGAAACATAAATCGGAAGTACCAGAAATATTTGTTTGTTTTTACAAAATTATTTTGACTCAATATGAGAAAAAAATACAGATTCTCCGTTCTGATAATGGAACAGAGTTTGTCAACCAAACAATGCATAATTGTTTCAAAACAAATGGTCTTATCCATCAAACCACTTGTCCAAACACCCCTCAACAAAACGGTACTTCAGAATGAAAAAATCGTACTTTACTTGAAAAAACTCGTGCTATTATGATTGAATCTAGAGTTCCTCATTCTCTTTGGCCAGAAGCTCTTGCTACAGCCACGTATCTTGCAAATCGTCTACCAACCCAATGTCTAGGAAATAAAACTCCATTACAAGTGCTTGCCACCCAAGTTACAATTCCATCTGTTATGACCTTACCACCTCGTGTCTTTGGTTGTTCGATGTTTGTTCATATCCCTAAAACTATTCGAAACAAACTTAATCCGTGTGCTGAAAAGTATGTATTCGTTGGGTATGGTGTCCATCAAATTGGCTATCGATGTTACAATCCGGTTACTCGTCGAATCCATGTCACCATGGACTGTGATTTCTTAGAATCTGATTATTGTTTTTATCTCTAATCTCGTGCTCAGGGGGAGAAAGTAAGTGAATCACTCGTCTGGTTGCTATATGAAAGTTACTTTGAGGATGTGCCAACAGAGTCGGTAGATGGCGCCACCGAACACGCCTCTTCCAACATAAAGGAGATTGACGAGGCAGTTCTTACCACCAATGATTCTCCCGAAGACAATGTCCAACAAGAAATAAATACCATGGATAATACCAGCGAATCAGCTGAAGAAAATGTCCATCAAGAGGTAAAAATTTTACAATGTCATAACTCACAAAATGCTACTGGCCATGACATTTCAAGAAGTTCATTTGTTGAAACGCAAACTCTGGTTCTTCCCCCAAGAAAAAATAGAGGGGTTCCTCCTGACCGGTATTCACCGGAACACGTTCCTCGTACTTCTACACATCCGATAAAAACGGACAGGAAAGGAATGACGAAGATTGCAAAGGCGTTTTCAGCTACTATTCTCTCTGAACAAATCCCTAAAACAGCTCAAGAATCTAATAAGATGACTGAATGGCATGAGGCAATGAATACCGAAGTGGAAGCTCTAAAAAGGAATGGTACATGGGAGAATTGTGTGTTACCACAAGGGAAGAAAACAGTCAGGTGTAGATGGGTGTTTAATATAAAATATAAATCTGATGGCACCATTGAGTGACACAAGGCAAGATTGGTTGCCAAAGGATATACACAAACATACGGTATAGACTACTCTGAAACGTTCTCTTCGGTTGCAAAGATTGACACTATCAGAGTTTTACTTTCAATAGCCGCGAATTAAGATTGGCCTCTTCATCAATTTGATATAAAGAATGCTTTCTTACATGGAGACTTGGAAGAAGAGGTATATATGGAACCCTCACCAGGTTTCTCTGATGGTTTTCAAGAAAATGAGGTATGTAAACTGAAAAGGCATTATATGGGCTCAAACAGTCTCCTCGTGCTTGGTTTGGGAGATTCACAATGGCAATGGAGCAGTATAACTACAAACAGAGTAATGGGGATCATACCTTGTTTTACAAAAAGAGAGGAGAATTAATCGCATGTCTTATAATATATGTCGGCGATATGATTATAACGGGGAATGACGAAGAAGAAATTAGCTCTCTTAGGAAAAACTTCTTCAAGGAGTTTGAAATGAAAGATCTTGGGGGATTGAATTATTTCTTAGGAATCGAGGTTCTTAGGTCAAGAGGAGGGATTTATATCTCCCAACGGAAATATATATTGGATTTATTAGCTGAAGTTGGCATGGTGGATTGCAAACAAAATGATACTCTTATGGTTGTGAATCACAAACTAAAGATAATTGAAGCGGCCAGACCAGCGAGTAAAGAAAGGTACCAAAGTTTGGTTGGAAAATTGATTTACTTGGCTCACACTCGACCCGACATTGCATACGCGGCGAGAGTAGTTAGCCAGTTCATGCATCATCCTCAGGAACACCATATGGAGGCAGTAATGAGGATTATTCGATATCTCAAAGGCACACCAGGAAGAGGTATAATTTTTAAGAAAAATGGACACCTTGATGTTAAAGTATTCACAAATGCTGATTGGGGAGTGAATCCTAACGACAAGCGATCAACTGCTGGCTACTTTACTCTTCTTGGAGGTAACTTGGTGACTTGAAGGAGTAAGAAACAAAAAGTAGTATCACTGTCAAGTACTGAATCAGAATTTAGAGGAATCATTAAGGGGATTACCGAGATACTTTATTTAAAGAAGATAATGAAAGAAATCGGATCCCCCTGAAGTGTCCAACTCAGTTAATGTGCGATAATAAAGTTGTTATTAAGATTTCAGAGAACCCGGTACAGCACGATAGAACAAAGCACGTTGAAATAGATATGCACTTCATAAAAGAAAATATTGAAGATGGGACAGTCGAACTTCCGTTTGTTAGATCCAAAGACCAAATGGTAGACATCCTGACAAAAGTGGTTGCTTGTATAGGCCTCTATACAAGCGAACCTCCACAATTCCAAAATTCGTCGTTCTGCGCCACCCAAAGGCTTGTTTATTTATTTATTCTAGTATATAATATTGAAGACAAGTTTCAAAGTCTATTGCGGATTTCTGTGATCTTTTGGCTCTAATGGTCTGTTCTGTTACAATGCAAGTTTGTATGAGCAAACAAGAATCAGAAACATGAGAAATCCGTAAATTCTAAAAACTATATGAAGGTTGTTCATTTTGTGTATTTATAAATAATGGGGATGCACACTTAGTTGTATATTGTCCCATTTTGACGTATAAAATAGACTGTCTTGGTTGGGTTTGGTAATACCATGGCAAATTAACACAATATTTATTTTCTTTACCACGAGTTCAATCTTTTCTCAAAAACCCTCTAAATATGTATCTGAACCTATTTATTTTATGTTTTATCTTCCATTTTTTTAGAAACACCAGTGTTTTCTAATATTAATTTTTTTTAACCAAAATTTATGTACTGCAAAAGAGAATAAAAATTATAATCAATGCGGAACACAAAACATCATTAGGACATATAATCCAAGTAGCATTTAACAGCTAAAGATAATATAATAAAACATACATTTACAACGTTAATAAGATACATTTGGACAAGAATATAAGCGTGTCCATATATGAATTTGAGAAAAAATAATATTAATCATCTCAGTTGACTTAATTAAGAAAATCGGCATTTGTGTTGATTTTCCTAGTTTCATGCTCAATGATCAATTAAAAATTAATAATCTCATGTTCATGATTAATTTGTCAAACGATAAACTTCCTTTAGGATGCCTAAAGTTTGCATATTTGATAACCACAAACTTGTCAAACTATAAAATAATTTAATTCACTAACGAATACCACTATGGTGATTTATTGATCCCTTAATCTTGTATCAAAGTTTAAACAAATTAAAAAATTGTAATCATATGAAAAAAATACTTTATGGTCAATTTACTTCGTAGTCTATTCTAAATTTAATTGGATTAAATTTAGATTTTAACTAATGACAAACAATTAATCAGTCATGTATAATACTCATAATATATTTCTAACAATGAAAAACTATAGATGTAAGAATATCTAGTCTTTAATAGATTAATACATATCGTTTTAATAAAATTTACGAACAAAGTTATAACTCGTTATTTATTTCAAGAAGACAAATATTATAATTACATGCAAAATTATATAAAATGATGGATGCAAAATTATTTAAACTGCAATAGCAGTTATGAAGTTTGTCTAACAAATGTTTTAATATTGTTAACATGCACATGTTCTACGTAGCATCTCACTTGTTGTCTTTGCTAAAAAACAAAGAGAGAAGTAGCCGTAGGAAGTGGCTAGTTTGCCAACTTTTTATTACTATGCAATAATGTTTATTTTTAATAAAATAAATTAAAGTGGTCCTTTGATGATCCAGGAACCAGTTCATTTGCCAACTTTTTATTACTATGCAATAATGTTTATTTTTAATAAAATAAATTAAAGTGGTCCTTTGATGATCCAGGAACCAGTTCTTTTGCCAATTTTGTGTATGCATCAAGATTGTGAATTTAAAATATTTGAAAATTGTATATTGATGTTATCGGAAGCATTTGTTGTGTCAATATTATGCATCGAAATTGGGATTTTTAGATATAAAGATGTCATTTTGATGTAATAGGAAGCAATTGTTTTGCCACTATGGGCTGCTCTTCTTATCCGGCCTCGTCCTCGTGTGTGGGAGTACATAAGAGTAAATAGCAGTTATGAAGTTTGTCTAAAAAATGTTTTAATCTGCATGTAAAATCATTTAAACTACAAGAGTAATTATAAATTTTATCTAACAAATCATTTCATATGCATGCAAAATCATTTAAACTGTAGGGACCGTTATAAAACGAGAGAGAAGTAAGTTAATTTGACTTTAACTATAAAGAAAACATGATTTCTCATATTGAATTCTTGAACCTATTTAAATTTTCAAACCCATTATTAAACCAAATTAACATGTCAATATTGAAATGCTCCTAGTCTCAATTATATATGTTCAACCATTTTTACATGCTATTTTATAGACAAAATCAATGTAGTCCAGGATTTAATTTATTTTAAGACAGGTTGTACATGCATATCTTTATATATTAATCAATACTCTATCGTACGATTATCCTATCACCACGATTCTATTTTCAAGAAAAAAAATGCATACAATCATCAATTTCAAAAACATTTCATCCCTAGATACACACATCTAACTACCAAAACAACATTTAATCCCAATATAAGTATCATTGGTAGTAGAAAATAAAATGAATCATACATGATCATAAATTCAGAATTCGAAAATCTATAAATTAATCTTCATAAGATAGTTGTAATACCACTTGTTATAATTTTTGTATTTCTATTCATAAACTTAAGACACGCAAATAATGAGTCATATTATATAATGCATAATAAATACCTACATGATGAAACTATGATTCCGAATTTCAAAAGCTGATAATCTTAATGATTTCGATTTTTTATTTTTTAAAATTTTGCAACCCGATTATTCATTGATGATTTGATTATTACGGAATAAATTAAATATGTTTTTTTGTACTTGCCTCTTTTGTTCTTTTTATAAAACAACATGTTTTAACCATAATGAAAATCCTATAAAATGTTCATTCAAATACAATCACATGTATAAACTATACTTTAAATAAAAAATAATATTTGTTAAATTATCACTTAGAGACCATAACCTCAAACTTATTTTCGCATGTGTATTTTACAAAAATAATTACTTGAATTGGATTCGCACACCTTCACCTGTTTTGGTTAGAATAGTAGATTTATACATTTGATAAAAAACATTGTTAGACTACAACAATTATTGATTTGAAAATACATATACCTTGTATTATAAAATAATTGGTAAGTTATCGATAACTCATCCGGAAAAGATTAAAAGTACCAATAACCATTCATATTTCAAGTTTACCAATAACCATCTGCAACATGGAATCTACCAACAATACTCGTGGAGTATAAAGATAGAAAACCCAAAAACAAATTTCTTCATCGGCTCGCTAACTAGTTCTCTCTCTGTAAAAGCGAAACTCACAAATCTCTTAAATTAAAAATTCATTTAACAAATTTCAGGGAAATCTCAAAAAATAATAATCTAAAAACGCATATATTTATATTTTTTTATACGAACAATACTAAATCCATGAGTGATATTTTAGGATAGTTTTTCCCTTATTTTCCCAACTAAATATCACTTATTACGCAACTTGAATAGAATTGCTTTTGAGCAACATATCACACATGATTTTATAACTAGAACATAGCTGTTTTTTTCAGACTAATTTTGTAACCAAAATCCTATTTATGCAACTATATTATTAATATTTACGCACATACATTTTGCACGTAATTACGCAAGTGGGACACATTTGTTTTTCACAACGAAAGTCCTATTTACAACTTTTTTCTTATTATTTACGCAACTCATTCTGCAACTGAATTTACTTGCTTTCTTGCAACCAAATAACAATTAATTACGCAACTGGAATACATTTACCTTTGCAACCAAAATATACGTATTTTCGCAGTCGGAACACAATTGCTTTTCCCAAGACTAATTTCACAATCTAATTACTTTTATTTTCGTAACCAAATACTGTAAAAAAAAATTAAAAATAATATCTTCCAAAAACGATTAAATATTAACATAAAATTCAGGTTATTATCGGTACTTAAGTTCTAAACCCAAATAAATATATTTACTTTTTCAAACATTAAATAATTATTAGTAAATAATTTTGATGTTAGATGGTTATTGATAAAAATAATAACACTAACTAAAAGTCAATTAAACCATATAAAATTTTGATTTAAAAATATTTTAAAACTCAAAACCTTAATAGTTATATATATATGTGCGCGTTTGGTAGTTGTATATACTTTTAGGATGTTGTTTTGAGGAAGTAAATATCACACTGAATATACATATGTATTAAGATAGTTGGAAATACTTGAACGAAGAGAAAACTGAGGATATTTGAATTTTGTAATTTTTATAAAGCATTTAAAGATTTTTATCTTCATCCGTAGATTTTCTAATTTTATGTTAAAATCTATTGTACATTGAGACGTACATATTATAAATTCTCTCACTTAATTAGATAATGTGGAAACGAGGGCGTTTAAGAGTTTTTAGAATTGGTCATAGAGGATCAGGAGTCGGATCGAAATTGAATCGGTGATAGTCAGGAGTCGGATCGAAATTGAATCGGTAAAGAATGATAATCGAATTTTAATCATTCGATTTGCGGTTTTAGTTTAAAGTTGAAAACCAATAAAAAAACCGAAACGATAAAATTGATTCGGAAACGAACGGATAAATCGATAATCGATTTGTAACTGAACCAATAAAATCGGATAAAATCGGTAAACCGATAGAATTGACACAGACTCGATCCGATAAAATTGATAGGCGAAGCGAATCTAACTAATAAAACCATTTGAACCGATTAGTTTTTTAAATTTATTTTTTGTACATTATATTATTACCAAAATTATTAGACAAAAACCAATTAAAAAATAAAAAATTAACTTCTAAATTTTAATTTTAATATCATTTATCTAAATAAAAAAATTAAAAATTAAAAATAATTAGATTTGATTTTTTTAATAGTAGACAAAACCAATATGTCCGGCCACAAACCTTTGTTAGAGTAAAATTAAAGTTCACCAATTAAATCACTTCTGATCTTTTTATATGTTAAAAAATAATTTCGACTGATATATTTTAGTGTAGGGTTTAAAGCAAAGGAAAACGTATTCTGCAACTTCACCAATTCAGTGCTGAGTTTGAAGCTTTCCCTGAAGCTACCAGGAAGAGGCTAAAAGATGGAGCTACCATACCATTAGATTAGATTTTTGGTTGAAATTTGAGATCCTAACGTATACCACTAAATCGAGACATAAGTTATATAAATATTTGAAAAAGTGGAAGATAATTAAAAACCCACCATATAATCTAACCAAATGTCAAAAAAATAAAATTAATGAAATTTGGCTAGAAATAAAAAAATGAAATTAATGATCCATTATGCATATTTTGAGGTGTTTTCGGTTAGTGCATTGTTTTTTGCATTCATACTTATATTCATACAAAAAAATAACCTAATTACATACAAAGATATTCTTACAAGCTGCATTCGTATTTTATTAGTTATTAGAATTAAAGTCACTAACCCACTACATCAACTATGGTTAGATATAGCAAAAATAACTTAATTACATACAGCGAAAATAACTTAATTACACACAAAGATATTCTTACAAGCTACATCTTCTTATCCTAATATAATTAGAACCAAGTAATTATATATCTATATTATATTATTATAAAGATGTTTATACTATAAGACTCCATTCCTTATAGCCTAGTCTATATCTACAGCTGATGTAAGCAAGCTACCTTCATTTAGTTTGTGGTTGAGTCAATAAGGGCGAGAATCTTATATACATATAATATAATATAATATAATATAATATATATATATATATATGCGTTTGGTAGTTGTATATACTTTTGGATATTGTTTTGAAAAGATAACTATCACACTTATATATATGCGAAATAGTTATATATGCGTTTGGTAGTTGTATATATTTTTGGATATTGTTTTGAAGAAATAAATATCACACTATATATGCATTTGGTAGTTGTATATAGTTTTAGGATGTTGTTTTGAGGAAGTAAATATCACACTATATATATGCGTAATAGTTATATATATATATATATATATATGCATTTGGTAGTTATATATATTATATATATATATATATATGCATTTGGTAGTTATATATATATATATATATATATATATATATATATGCATTTGGTAGTTATATATACTTTTGGATATTGTTTTGAAGAAATAAATATCACACTGTATATATGCATTTGGTAGTTGTATATAGTTTTAGGATGTTGTTTTGAGGAAGTAAATATCACACTATATATATATATATATATGCGTAATAGTTATATATATATATATATATATATATATATATATATATATATATATATATATGCGTTTGGTAGTTGTATATATTTTTCGATATTGTTTTGAAGAAATAAATATCACAATATGCGCATTTGGTAGTTGTATATATTTTTAGGATGTTGTTTTGAGGAAGTAAATATCACATTGAATATACATATGTATTAAGATAGTTGGAAAAACTTGAACGAAGAGAAAATTGAAGATATTTGAATTTTGTAATTTTTATAAAGCATTTAGAGATTTTTATCTTCGTCCCTAGAATTTTCAATTTTATGTTAAAATTTATTGTACATTGAGACGTACATATTATAAATTCTCTCACTTAATTAGATAATATGGAAAGAGTTTTTTGAATCGGTGATAGAGGATCGAGAGTCAGATCGAAATTGAATCGGTAAAAAATGATAATCGAATTTTAATCATTCGATTTGCGGTTTTATTTTAAATTGAAAACCAATAAGAAACCGAAACGATAAAATCGGTTCGGAAACAAACGGAAAAAACGATAATCGATTTGTAACCGAACCAATAAAATCGAATAAAATCGGTAAACCGATAGAATTGACACGGAATCGATGCGATAAAATTGATAGACCGATAGAACCGAATATAACTAATTAAACCGTTAGAACCGACTAGTTTTTTAAATTTATTTTTATACATTATATTATTACCAAAATTATTAGGTAAAAACCAATCTAAAAAATGAAAAATTAACTTTTAAATTTTAATTTTAATATCATTTATCTAAGTAAAAAAATAAAAATTAAATATAATTGAATTTGATTTTTTTAATAGTAGACAAAACGGACCACGAACTTTTGTTAGAGTAAAATTAATTGCTTATACATATTTATAATTGTAGCAAAAATAAGTCAATTACACACACACATTTTCTTACAAGCTACCTCTTTTCACCCCAATTAATATAATTAAACCACTATCCACTACCTCTGGTAGTGTTAGATATAGCAAAAAAAAAACTTAATTAGACACCAAGATATTCTTAGAAGCAACAAGTTCTTACCCTAATCTTACCCTAATAATATTGGAGACACGACCCACTACATTTATTATTATTTATTATTATGGTTAGATATAGCAAATAAGTATAAGTTAGTTACACACTAAGATTATATATTTTGAGATTTTAACACGTTTTGTGCATCCTCGTTAGAGTTGTATAAATTTAAGTTCAAAACCTTTTATAAATAAGACACTTTCATTCCCACTATTGAACTTGAAAACACAACACACGTTCATTTGTTTTATTTTAGTTAAACGAAAAAAATCAGTATGGTAAAAGTCAGAAAATCCAACACTCTCCGTCTTCGTTCGGCACCACCACCAAAAGGTGTAGTTAAGTTCATTTAGTATACATGTATCTGTCATTGATATAGCTTTTACCCTCACCAAACAATTTAGCTACACCGAAATCAGATCTTTTGGCGTCAAAGCTGTCATTGATTAGTATGTTGCGTCCCAAGTAAGATATCCCCGATGCATCATGTCTCCTCGAAGCCAGTGTCCAAATTCCCATTGTTGACAAATTCATATACCAACATTCTATGAGTTCCTTCGGTGCAGTACCCTAGAAGTCTAACTAAGTTCTTATAGCGAACATGCCCAATTGCCTCAACTTCAACTCTGAAATCTTTGTCCGCTTGTCCTGGGTTATTAAGTAATTTTCGACAGCCACAACAGTTCCATCCGGAAGGTTTCCCTTATAAACAACTCCACCAATTATGTTATCTTTCGAGAAATGATTGGTTGTGACTTGTGAGTTGAAGATCTCTTAGAGTGAACCAATGACCCCAACCCAGGTGAGAAAATTCAGGGACACCGGACAAAGGTAAAAAAGCGACAACATCTTTGTCTAACCTAGTATCACCATCCTCTTGAGTTACTTTTGCCCTTTTCTTATTCTTGATCACCAAACTTTCCGTCAAGAGTCCGTAAGTCCCTATTTTTCGATGAAACACGATCCCCGCTTATCTCTTTGAGTTCAGCACAAATATTAGGGATCTGGGTTATGGGAGGTTTGCCAAAGCCACAACAACAATAAGGCCAGAACCAAAACCAAAACCACCACAGAAGCAATCACAATTATCTCCCATAGCTCAAGACCACCTCTATAAGCCTCCGATAAACTTCTGTTAAGATCTACTGCCATCGTTCAAACATACAACAACCTGAAATGAACTTTGAAGAAGTGAAATAAAGCCCGGGCCTTGAATGTGAAGGATCTTTTTTCTAACTGCATTTTCAAAGTTTTCATTTTTATAGGAGTTTCTCTCTCCTTAGGGAAACGGCTATCAAAATTTTCTAATAGTTACTTTTATTTATAGTTGTTAAATACTTATTTATTTTTAAATAATATGATATTAATAGTTTTTTATTATTGTTTCACGCAGATTCAAAATTTATTCAGCAGAACATGAGGAGCTGTACGCCGCTGTTTACGCCCAAGATGGTAAAAAAAAAAATATTTTAAAAAAATTAATAAAGCATGCTAAATATTACTATTAATTATGTTGTATTTTTGGTCTTAGGTGATCTCGACGTGGCTTTTGATTGGAGCTGTATTCATAGTTTTAGGTGGAGTGTTTTTGGACACGTCCCAAAGTGTACGTAGATTGTATATTAGTTTAATATTTTACATTACTTTGTTATCAAATAGAGTAGTAATTAAATATTTTTAACTGTTCATCGGTTTATAGGTGGTGGAGATTAAGGAGAGATATGATGATATATGCGTGCCATCGATTTTCAAACACGACAAAATAAAGTACATTAAAGGACCTGAAGATAAATCCTGTAACCTATCTTTTCACGTAAGTAATTTAATTTTTAATCTTTTCTTCATTTATGAATTCGGTTAACGATAGTTTAACTATATTTTGAATAGGTGAAAAGAGATATGAAATCTCCCATTTATGTCTATTACGAGCTCGAAAATTTTCATCAAAACAATAAAAGGTAATATATATATAATAACAAAAAATTATATGTATATATTAAATCATTACTCGACATAATAACTTTTTTAATAACTTTAGATACGTGAAAAGCCGAAGCGACAAACAATTAAAAAGCCCGCAGTACGAGTCGGAACAAAAGTCCTGTCATCCGATCCCGGAGAAACATAGTGACCGTATAGTTGTGCCTTGCGGTCTGATAGCATGGAGTTTATTTAATGACACCTACCGATTCGACCGGGGAAATGCGAGTCTGAAAGTGAACAAGGTCGGAATAGCCTGGCCGAGCGAAAAAGGCCATAAATTTGGATGCGACGTGTATCCGAAAAATTTTCAAACCGAAGAGATAATAGGAGGCGCGAAGCTTGATCCAACTATACCGGTAATTAATTCTTAAGTTTTTAAAGGTTAAATAGAATAATGTTATGGTCGTTGGTTTTATCCATCTTATTTATTTGTGACAGTTATGTGAACAAGAAGACTTGATCGTATGGATGCGTATTTCTCCTTTCCCGACCCTTAGAAAATTGTATGGAAAAATAGAAACCGATCTGAAAAAAGACGAAGTTGTTCAAGTGACGATCCAAAATAATTACAATGTCTACCAATTTGAAGGGAAGAAAAGATTGGTTATGTCCACGGTGAGTTGGTTGGGTGGTCAAAGTTATTTTTTGGGAATAGCTTATATTACTGTGGGTGTGGTTTGTCTGATGTTGGCCATGGCACTTACAATTACTGTTTTAGTTCGTCAAAGGTAAGAACTTTACCTCTGATTATACTGGTTTTAATTTAATTGTAGTATTTAATTCTAACATCTTAAACTGACCTTATTTTTTTTCTTACCTGGCAGGCAGCTTGGGAATTCTGCGGATCTCTCTTGGAACAAGAACAAAAAGAGGAGGAGCAGTGGGTCTGAATCTGATGAGTAGTTAATACTAAGTTAATTGTGTGATTGGGAACCCTTCGATTATTATTATTATGTTTTAAATTATACTACTTGAAATATTGTAACCGTGTCAAAGATGGTTTATTACTAGCAAGTTCGATGGTATGAATACATGTAATGGTCAAACTCTTATGTAGTATCTAAATAATAAATAATAAATAGTACAGTAATTCATCCTAATTTCTTCATTTGTTTCCTCTATCATCTTCGCTCCACCACCAATCTCAAAATTCCGACTCAGAAATCGATCGTGGTGCCGCCAGCGAATTATGTCGCTGGTTTAGGTCGTGGTGCCACAGGTCGGTCGTCCGATATCGAACACTTTGTCTACAAAACATAGATGTTTTTTTTCTCCTTTGGCTAAAAAACATAGTTTTCTTTATAGAATCCCTTTCATTTTCTTTTGGGTTTCATAAATTCCCTTGCTTTATTCGTAAGAACAAAGTGCAGAGAACAAGAAATTGAATTTTTTATCCAAAAAAGAAACAAATAACCAAAAAAAAAGTGTTCTTCTCTCTTGATATTTGGGGGTGTATAGTGGACATGATACATAGACCCTTAGATCTGGAAACCACTAAAAACCCATTAAAGATTTCTTTTTCTTTTTCCGAAAGCTAAAGATTGTTCGTATTCACTGATGTCTGATGTTTGATGTTTGGTAGTAAAGATTTACGCTTTATCCATTTTTGGTTTTGGGGGTTTCTCTATAAATCAGATTCTTAGTACACTGGATTTGGTGTTCGATTGAAGAACAATGGCTGGTCGTGCTCTTACTAGGGTTCGCAGTCAACGTGAACGTGTGGATGAAGCTCTCTATGCTCATAAGAATGAAGTCTTGGCTTTACTTTCTAGCTATTTGATTTAATTCTTGTTTTTTATAAATCGCATTAAAGTCTTGATCTATTTATATGTTAAAAAGCAATTTCGACTGATTTATTTGACTGTAGGGTTGAAAGCAAAGGAAAAGGTATTCTGCAACTTCACCAATTCATTGCTGAGTTTGAAGCTTTACCTGAAGCTACCAGGAAGAGGCTAAAAGATGGAGCCTGCTAATGACAGCTTGAATGGAAACTTTGTGCTGTAATTGGACTTCAAGCCGTTCGATGCGACTTTTCCTCTCTGCAAAGTTGTTCCATGACAAGGAGAGCCTTCATCCATTGCTTGAGTTTCTCCGTTGTCACTCCCGCAAGGGAAAGGTATGTAAACTAGTTTTGAGATTCTTATGCCATTTTTATTAGCATATATGGTGTTCCAAAATTGTTTATTGAGCCTAACTCACTCGACTGTGATGCCACTTTAACATGCTAGAAATGGTTAATTGGATCTAACTTAGGGCCTAGTTTGGTATCATTTGGATTATTGCCCCATAAGCATAAAAAAAGGAAAATGTTTGGTTGGTCAAGAGAGAACCTGGCATTGTCAAGAGAGAACCTGGCAATTTCGAGGAGGAAAGGTGGTTACTGGACGAAGGACCCAGACAACTCCTTTAATTTTACGAACTATGGTTGATGAATGGGCAGCTTGAGCAGGGACGACTGGGGGTTTAAAGCATTTCCCTCATCGCACCCGTTTATCTTTTTTCTCAATGAACTGGTTGAATAGATTTCGAGCAATCCTCACTATGGCTAGACAGAAGAATCCCCAAACCTGAGGGATGGTAAGCTGCTATTCGACTTAAAACGGGGCATGGTTTACCACAAGCAATCAGATTTGTTGATGGCAAAGGCATTGCAGGAGTGTCCTAAGAGTGATATTCTTTAGACTGCATCCATCACATCCTAGCCGTGGAACCAAAAGTGTGGATGGTCTTAAAAAAAGGGACCAGCTTTTTAAAAGGTGTATTGGCATGACAGAAAGGTTGATAGAGCTAGGAATAGATAATTTCATTAAAATATTACCCGAAGTTCGCAAATAACTATACGAGGATAACATTATTTCTCGGTCTCTGTACCTTCACCAAAGCTATCATCTCGGCACTGCTCTCTTCCATCTGCAAAGCTAAGTTCAATTTTAGCACAATAGCCAGAAATCGACGGGTTATTGAATTCTGTGTTGATTTTTAAAATCGTTGTGTATTGTGTTGGTAGATTATGAACGATCAAGAATCATCCATGTTTTATGTATTTTAAATTTGTTTTAATTAATAGAAAAGTAGTTCTATACATTTTTAACCCTCTAGTCTTAGTTCATGTATTTCTAAAATTTATCATTTTTGCTAAGCAAATTGTTTCAGTTAAATTGTTTAAAGCACAATGATTATCTTCATTGGTTGCAGATTTTAATATATACTCAAATTTTAATATATAATTCTTAGCTCCTAGTTTTCTGTTCAAACCCTGCCTTTTAGACATATTAATATTGGTTTTTATTTTTAGAATAATAATAATAATAATTTAAATTTACTAGTATATAACTCAATAAGCATATAACATTAATGATAATTTATAAAATAAAATAAAAACCTAATATTTAGTGATTTGATTTATAATTATTGTTTAGGATTTATAGTTTTTTTTTTCACATTCTTGGATAATTTTTAAACCATATGTATATATATAATATAATATAATATAATATGTTACACTCTCCTACGTATAAAATTTAAATCTATCAAATAAAAATATTTAAAAATTGAACTAATTCGAATTATAATACTAGTTTTACGGTAAATGGTCGAGCCTTTACTTATATTGGTGCGAAAATTAGTAGTAGATTGAGATTTAATCAGTGATGTACAAATCGCTACAAGTGTGACACAAATAAAATAAAATTATTGTTTTCGTTTCCATGCAAAATTTGGTAGTAGATTGAGATTTAATCAGTGACGTACAAATCACTGCAAATGTGACACAAATAAAATAAAATTATTGTTTTCGCTTCCAAACGGAAACGTTAACAAAAAGAACATGAATACAAATCAAGCATGTATATATAAAATTTAACAAAGTTCAGATTGTGTGAAAATCATATATTCACAAACAACGAACACTCATATTATATATAAAAAGATTATAATAAAACTCTCAAACACAACTAACACAAAACGCTCTTCTTATGCTCCAAAGCTTCACAAACTTACAAAAGAAACTATAACTCTTTAGTATTTCTAACCATGTTTACACTCAAGAAATTTCTAATTTTTCTACTCTCTCTAAAACTCAGAAAATCTATTTTTATCTCGCTACAAAAGTTTCTTCATACTTCTTGTTAGGAAAACCTCACCTAGAGAGCAATCCAAGTTCGGAATAATCAACAATACTAAGCTTAAAAAACATTTGAACCACAACAATGTTAGTCGAAGCCCCACTTCTATTTATCTTAAACATGTTTGTAAGTAGTGTAAATCCCGCAACACGAAATGGGAGAGCCACACAACTTCATTGCGTACTCAAACCACAACTATGATCCCAAAAATAACAAAACAAGATATAAAACGAGAATGTTAAGTCAATCACACACAAGATATAAATAACGTGTTCCGGATCATGAATAAATCTTACATCCACGGGCAATGGACACATATTTTATATATATGAGGTTACAAGAAGACTCTCTCAAACACTAAACACTTAAAATTATCCACTCTTTTTTTTTTATTACAAATCGCTCTCGGCTTATAAACAAAACTATGAGTGTGAGAGTATCTCCAAGTGAATTCTGTGTTAATTTTTAAAAACACTTAAAACTTATCCACTCATATTTTCTTGGATTTATTGTGAGTGTACAATGTATACAGATAGATAAAGATAAAGTAAGGTCAATTTGAAAATGGAATAACCCAAATACTATTAGGGAAGTACATAATTTTCATGAATTTTCTAATTTCGTAGGAGGTTTGTTAGATAATTTAGCACAATTGTAGACTCACTTAGAGAAGTAATCAAGAAAGAAATAATATTAAAATAAGAAGAAGTCTAAGAAGAAGCATTTAAAATATTGAAGTACAAACTAATTAACGTTTCTCTATTGTGTTTGCATGATTACTTAAATATCTTTTGGATTTATTGGGTGTTGAAATTGAGTTGTGTTGATGTAAGAGGGAATAATATTTTTGATATTCTCGTGAAAAAAACGAGTTAAACAACCTTGAACTATCCTACATATGATAAGGAATTATACGCTTTTGTACGGGCATTGCAGACATGCCATTACTATTTA
Organism: Limnanthes douglasii subsp. nivea; assembly: GCA_036936605.1. Classification (NCBI taxonomy): domain Eukaryota; kingdom Viridiplantae; phylum Streptophyta; class Magnoliopsida; order Brassicales; family Limnanthaceae; genus Limnanthes; species Limnanthes douglasii. The sequence goes on along the minus strand of JAUPFV010000001.1, from coordinate 197,969,015 downwards.
TGGCCTAAAACGTTCGTGATCATCATGAGTAATTGAAACACTTAAATGGAAAACATAAATTGAACAAACATAATACATATTGGGTGGAGTTTAATAAGATATTTATTTATTAAATTTGATACAAGTAAGAACATGGTTCATATATTTACATGGATGGAGATTAAAGGAACATTTTGGAGTTGCAAAAATATTACTCGAACAGTTTAACAAGCAATGAAAGTCCACTGCTGAGATGCGGCGTACACTTGAAATCATACTTTGCGCATTAAATCTTAAGGACAAGTCTTTTGAAGAGTGGGAGAATGATATGATTCTAGTCTCATATTTTGATGTGATAATGAGCAACAATGATGAGAAATATGACGCTTTAAAAATACATGTTGATCTAATTATAAGATCTCATGCTATATAACTTAAAGATACACTAAATGGGTTGATTATTGAGATTATAGAAACAAGTCTATTGGTGGGTACTTCAATATAATTTGCATTTAATAAAAATAATAAAATTTTATTAAGAGTATGAGAGTAATTAGCTGTCTAACAAGACCAACTAGGTATTACGTTTATATTTTGATACCTTGAAGAAAAAACCTAATAATCACCGCTCTCTAATTAGTTATAAATTTTAATTTTTAATTTATTTCATCATATTTTATTTATGATATTCGTATATTAAATAAGTCCATAAATTTAAAAAATTATTTGATATGTTTTATTTTGACTAATGTTTCTTAGATATATCAAAAGAATTAATTAATTTTATATATTTTGTCGTTTTTTAAATAAAATCATGTATAACATTTATTTTAGGGAGACTTGCCAATAAAGATCCATTTAACAAACATATTACGGATAAAGACCCAAATAAATTAAGAGACTTTATAACTTAAATACCATTTTATGTAACCAACTTCTCTTTCTTTGTTTTTTTTATATTTTAATTTTTAAATGTTCGTATCTTTTAAACAGTAACTCGGAAAAAGAGTCCGAAAATACCATTGGTTTTGTTTTTTTAAGACGAACAAAACTAGTACCATTCATGATATGTTTTGAATTTTTTTTTAAAAAAATTATATTTTACACACGTTTCTTGGTTTCGCATCTAGTGTCTGGTTTCGCATCTACCAAATAAAGAAGGTCCGCATCTATCAAAACAAAGAGGTTTCTCATTTAGCAAAATAAAGAAGGTTTCGCATCTACAAAATAAAAAAGGTTTTGCATCTATCAAAATAAAGAAGGTTTAGCATCTATCAAAATAAAGAAGGTTTCACATCTAGCAAAATAAAGAAGGTTTCGCATCTAGCACAACAAAACAACTTTCGCATCTATCATAACGAAGAAGGTTTCGCATCTTCTTCGCGAAACCCTAAAAATTTTAAAACTTTAAAAGTCTGTATCTTTTAAACCATAACTCGAAAAAAACATCCGAAAATACTGTTAGTTTGTTTTTTTAAGACGAACAAAACTATACTACTCATGATATGATTTGAATTAAAAAAAATTAAGAACAAAGAACGTTTCGCATCTATCAAAGACGTGTTTTGCACCTACCATTCCAGAAAGAACTACATGTTTCGCAACTATCAGTAGGTACATATGTAAAGGTTTCGCATCTTCTTCCCTGAACCCAGTACGTACGGTTCACATCTTCTTCCTTGAACCATTTTACTCGACACAAAAATCTTAGAAACTTAAAACAGACTAAAATCGACGAAAAAGTAACTGAAATACAACAAATAAACTACATTATCAACGTAAAAACTAGATAAACACCAAGAATCAGAAACAAAAACATATCTCGAGTACCTCTAGTATTCTGAAATCAAAATTTGACTTACCACACACAAATCGACTTATCTAAACAAATATCTAAAATCAAACTTCGAAATCAACTAAAAACACAACAAAAAAACATACGAAAACAAAAGAAAAACAAGATTTGAGTAAAAAAAATGAAGAGCAGCTCGTTAACGTAGAGGGAGAGAGAAAAACAAATTAGAAAAAAATGTGAAGTATGGATTTTATATAATAGAGCTGGGATATTTAGGGTATTAATGGATCTTTAATGGTAAATATTTGACTAAAAGAGGTCTTTCTCAGAAAATAATGAAAATATAGGTCTTAGATGGATAATAGTTAAATGGTACTTAACCTTTTATATTAATCAATAACCTACTTGAAATTCATTAACCCTAAATACTCAAATACATGATTCTATTTATCTAGTCCATATTCTATTTTACGAGTAATTTTGTAGTACAAGTACCACCTCTATTGATTCTTCTCTCCCTACTCCACCTGCCAAAACAAAAACCAGTGAAATGAAAAACTTTGAGATCGATTCTGTGAAAAAAATATATGGTTCTATCTGAATTCAAAGTAAAAATAATTTAACAAAGTGGAGTTAAACTTCAAATTGATTTTAAAGTTTGTTGATTGATTGAATAATTGATTTAAAGTTCAACTGTTGGTTTTGATTTAAAATTGAAGTTTTGGATTTGCTAAGTTGCAGGATGAGGGGTGAGCAACGAAGGTTCTTTAATATTTCACAATAAATTATGTGAACAACGGTGGTTATTTGACAATTTTTTGTGCTGATGAAATAAACACCATATGAATTGTCAAGATATCATTGATTTTGGAATGTGTGTTTTACACGTTCAACTCTAAAAACTTATTTGTATTGGAAATTTTGAGATCTTATGCATAATATTAGTAAAAGTAACCAGATTCTAATAATGTTTTTTTGTGTGTGTTTGGTGTTTGTGAATTTAACTAGCCGTTTTCGATTGGTTTTCAATTCCACTTCTTTAATGGTAGTATATGCTAGAATTTTTGGTAATTTGTTCCTTCCAAATGATGTCTACTCTTTTAAATAAGTGAATGATGAGTTTGTAAATGATTACCTTATATTAATGTTGAAGACTTTTATATATAAATTTGGAGTTGAGATGACTTCGTATATTGTGGGATTATGCCAGAATTTGGTATGCATAATTTGCTCTCGTTCGTGATATGTACTTCTTACATATGCTTGTTTGAAACTTTAATTTATGGTTTTCATTTATTTTTAGGTAACTGCATTTTGGAGGTGTATTAACTTTTTTGTCAACAATGATGAAGCTGGTGACCCTGGTGTTTTGTCTGCAGTCGGTTGTTTGTGAGCTATTAACATGATTCTTGAATCAGTTATCAGACTTTCTCACTTGTTTGCTCAAATGAAACCATTTATATAATTATATTTACAATTAAGGTCTCTTTGAATTAAAGGATAGTTAATTGTTGTGAATGAGTCGAATAGTGCTTTGACAATGTATTGTGTCCGGAAGTACAATTTTGTGTCTGTGATAGTGTTATTGTGCCTTGACATTGTACTGTGTTCGGTAGTACAAATAAATGTTGTGACAATATCATTGCTTGTCTTGTGGTATGAGCCCATTAGGCCCATTATCTAGTAAGTTCTATTTATTCCGTATAAATAGACTACTGGAGCTACACAAAACACAATTTGAAATCTGTAATCCATTTCTATCATAGTGAAACACTTTTCTCTGGCGATGCCCGTGGACGTACACAATTGTCAAACCATGTTAAATCTCATGTTCTTTCCTTTTCTGTCATTTATCCGTGTTTTGTTTTATTTTTATTTTGTGCTTGAGCCATTTGTGATAAATTGCATAGTGATTTAATAACTATATTGGTATCAGATCCACATGCTGAAAATTAGGGCTTATGAAATTAGGGTTTTCACAATGGCATCTACATAAAAATATACATGATTAAAAAATTTGATGGGGGATCCAGCTTTGCGTTATGGAAGATTAAACTGAAATCTTTATTGGTACTACAAGGGATGTGGAAGGCTAAGGAGAATAAGTTACCAGAAGAGATAAAAGAAGAGGAGAAGCAAGATCTTCAAGAAAGGGATTTGGTGCTGGATTTTAATGAGTGTGAAAGACAATGTGCTTTGCGAGATTAGTGGTGAGAAGACTATTGCGTGCACATGAAAGAAGCTAGGAGATCTTTACTCAGAGAAATCAGTAGTAAACCGATTATACTTGAAGAAGTGTTTGTACAATTTCAGATTGAAAGAATGTATGTCCATAAATGAGCACTTAGATAAGTTTAAATTAATTATAATAGACTTAGAGAACATATATATATATATATATATATATATATATATATATATATCACTATTGAGGATGAGGATCACGATTTGTTTGTATTAAGATCGTTACCAGCTCCCTCTGAAAACTTCGTAGATACCATAATGTATGGTAAGGATAAGTTATCGCTAACAGATGTCAAATGGGTATTGAAATCAAAGGAGATGAGACAGTTGCAGCCAGACAATCAAGCTGAAGGGGAAGGCCTTATGACTATGGGAAGATCTAGAAGCAAAGCGAGTTCTTTAAGAAGGAAGAACTGGAGGTTCAAATCAAAGGTAAATAACTGAATGCGGTGAGCAGGGTCACTATAGGAGAGATTGTACAAAACTGAATGGTAAGTAGGGAAATCAAAGAAAAATGCCACAAGTATTGTTGAAGGTGTGAACTATTTCGACGATAATGAAAACAGTGGTAGAGGAGATGTATTGTCCGGGAGTTCAGACAGTGGTAAAAACTCTTAGGTACTTGATATTGGCGCTACATATCACATGTGTCAGTTCAAGCAGTGGTTCGATACTTACAAGCCAATACAGGGAACTATCTATTTATAGAACAATAATTCGTTGACTGTTGGTGGTATCAGTAACGTCAGAATCAGAATGTTTGAGGGGGTTGTTAGAATCTTAACGTGCTGGCATGTTTCTGGGTTAAATAGAAACCTGATTTCTCTTGGGACACTAGACTCTCGGGGTTATAAGTACCCTGCAGAAGACGGTGTAATCAAAGTGACAAAGGCTCAATGGTGTGCATGAAAGGCAGTTTGCAGAAGAGTATTTACATTCTCCAAGGGAGTGTTGTTATGTTTGATGCTACAGTAGCATCATCAGGGAGTAATAGCCAAGGTAGGCAGAATTAGAATCAGTTGTGACATTGGCGTCTTGGTCACATGAGTGACAGGGGATTAACTGTTTTGGGAAAGAGATATTTGTTAAAATGGTATAAAGCAGAATCATTGGGATTTTGTGAGCACTGTGTGTTTGGTAAACAAACTAGAGTCAAATTCAGGATTTCAGTTTTAAGAAAGACTAAAAGGACATTGGAATATATTCACTCAGATCTTTGGGGTCCAAACAGATTTCCATCGAAGAGCTGAGCGATATACTATATGAGTTTGATTGATGATAATTCACGGATGGTGTGGGTTTACTTTCTGAAAACAAAATACAAGGCATATTCAACCTTTGTAAAATGAAAGACGATGATTGAGAAGCAAACAGAAAAAAAAATCAAACGTCTTAGGACAGATAATGGGTTAGAATATTGCATTCGTGAGTTCAACGAGTTCTATGAAGCTGAGGGAATAGTGCACCATCACACTTGTTCTAGAAAATCACAATAGAATGAAGTCGCAGAAAGAATGAGCATAACATTTTGTGACAATGCACGAAGCATGCTCTCGCATTCTAGTGTGGGAAAATATTTTTGGGCTGAAGCTATCAATACATCGTTTTACTTGGTGAATCGGTCTTCATCAACGGCTATTGATTGTAAAAATTCTTTTGAGATTTGGCCTGGATCGTCTGTTGATTACGAGCATTTGAGGGTGTTCGGTTTTCCCGCGTATGCTCATGTGAGAGATGGTAATCTTGAGCCGCGGGTAAACAGGTCCATATCTCTAGGATATGCTACTGGAGTGATGAGATATATGTTATGGTGTAGCTCTCCAAAGTCTCAAGGTTTTCTCATCAGTAGGGATGCTACTTTTAATGAGTTTGTTTCAATAGTTAGTCAGAAGGAGGTAGGAGAAATAGTCAAATCTAGATCGGTTGTGAGTAAACATGTGGAGCTTGAAGTAGAATCCGTTCTTAGTAGGTCCAATAATTTGAGTGATTATGAGGTGGATCCAAAATCAGGAGGTGAAGCGTCAGCATCAGATGATAGCGACGATAATGCGCCCTAACCAGAACAACAACCTATAGTATAACATTGGGCAGAGAAAGAAGAGATATTAGACTTCCAAAATGGTATGCGAATCTAGTTGCATATGCTCTGTCAGTTGCAGAAGAAGTTGAGATGCATGAACCTAGTAGCTACAAAGAAGCTATAGCAAGTTCAGAGGCAGATCGATGGATTGGTGCTATGGGGGAAGATATTGAATCTCTTCATAAGAATCAAACATGGAAGCTTGTTAGATTCGAGTTTTGTTAGCCATGGTAGGCAATAAATGGGTGTTTAAGAAAAAAGAAGGTAATCCAGGGGTTGATGCATCTCGATTCAAGGAAAGACTGGTCGCCAAAGGTTTTACTCAAAAGGAAGTAATCGAATTCAATGAAGTGTTTTCTCCAGTGGTGAAGCATAGTTAGATTCGAGTTTTGTTAGCCATGGTAGTTTTGCAAGATTTACAACTTGAGAAGTTGGATGTGAAGACTGTATTTCTACATGGTGAATTGAAGGAGCAAACCTACATGAGACAACCAGAGGGATTTATCGAACTTAATATGGAGGACAAAGTTTATTTGCTAAAATAGTCACTGTATGGTTTGAAACAATGAACTAGGCAATGGTACAAACGTTTTGATACATTCATGGTGTCAAAAGGGTTCACAAGGAGTTCATATGATAGTTGTATGTATCATCAAAAGATGTCAGATGATTATTATGTTTACTTGTTGTTGTATGTGGATGATATGCTTATTGCTGCTTGTAATATGTCACACATTGTGCAGATAAATAAGCAGCTTAGTGCCGAGTTTGAGATGAAGGATCTGGGTAAAGCAAAGAAGATTCTTGGTATGAAGATTATTAGGAATATAAGTGTAGGATCATTACACTTGTCTCAGCGAAGCTATATTGAGAAAGTGTTATAATGATTTGATGCAAAGGCAGTTAACATTCTGTTTGCTACTTATTTTAAGTTTTCTGCAACAGGTGCGGCCAAGGACGATGCTGAGTTGGAACAAATGCTGAAGGTTTCATATGCAAGTGCAGTTGGTAGTATCATGTATGCTATGGTATGTACACGTCCTGATATTTCACATGCGGTTAATATAGTTAGCAGGTACATGTGATGTCCTGGGAAAGAACACTGACAGACAATGAAATGGATACTTCGATATCTTAAGAATAATACAAACATTGACTTAACTTTTAACAAGACCTATATTGGTGGATCGCTGAATGATGTTGCAGGATTAGTGGTTGGTTTTGTTTACTCTTGTTTTGCAGGTGATATAGATAAAATGAGATCTCTAACAAGAAATGATATTTACTCTAGATGGGAGTGTGATCAGTTGGAAGCTACCGTAGCTTTGTCTACAACAGAGGTAGAGTACACGGCAGTAATAAAAGCAGTTAAAGAGGCAATGTGGTTGCAAGGTTTGGTGTCAGATTTAAGCTTGGATAGTACTACTACAAAAGTGTTTTCTGACAACTAAAGCACCATACACCTTACAGGGAACCAGATGTACCATGAGCGTACAAAGCATATAGATGTCATGTATCATTTTGTTCATGATATAATATCAAATGGAATTGTTGATGTGAAGAAAGTGTCTAGACACGATAATCCAACAAATATAATGACCAAGATAGTATCTGTTCGAAAGTTTAGAGAATGCCTAAACTGGATTGGTGTTCGCAGTATAGAGTGAATGCCTTAGGGGCATTGGGTGAGTCAGAAGAAAAGAAGTTTCTTTGTTGATAGTGAAGAAAGGACATTCACCTCAAGGGGAAGATTATTGTGTCTACAATAGAGGTAGAGTACATGGCGGTAACAAAAGCAGTTAAAGAGGCAATGTGGTTGCAAGGTTTGGTGTCAGATTTGGGCTTGGATAGTACTACTATAAAAGTGTTTTCTGATAATTAAAGCGCCATACACCTTACAGGTAGAGCTGTTAGGGGGGCTCCCAACCCGTTAACCCGCCCGGGACCGGACTGGTAAGAGCCGCCCGAGACCGGTCCGAATAGCTTAGGGAGCAGCTTGGGAGCCAAATTTTTGGACCGACTCTCTTACCGGTCTGGACCGGTCCGTCCGGTAACCAGCTCGATAAGGGAAATACATATAAAAAAATCATAATCTATGTATATTTTTTAACTAAAACCCTAAAAACATTATGATAAACTAACAAACCCGTCCGTTAAGAGTCGGACCGGACCGAATCGATTCTTAACGAGCCGGTCTCGGTCCATAATATCTGGCTCCCTTCGTTTAGCGGTCCGGCTCGACCCGCCCGATAACTTACCGAGTCGGTCTCGGTCTCATCCAAACCCGGACCGACCCGACCCGATAACAACACTACTTACAGGGAACCATATGTACCATGAGCGTACAAAGCATATAGATGTCAGGTATCATTTTGTTCATGATATAATATGAAATGGAATTGTTGATGTGAAGAAAGTGACTAGACACGATAATCCAACAGATATAATGACCAAGACAGTATCCGTTCGAAAGTTTAGAGAATGCCTAAACTGGATTGGTGTTCGCTTTATAGAGTGAATGCCTTAGGGGCATTGGGTGAGTCAGAAGAAAATAAGTTTCTTTGTTGATAGTGAAGAAAGGATATTCACCTCAAGGGGAAGATTTGTTGTGAATGAGTCGAATAGTGCTTTGAAAGTGTACTGTGTCCGGCAATACAGTTTTATTGCTGTGATAGTGTTATTGTGCCTTGACAGTGTACTGTGTTTGGCAGTACAAATAAGTGTTGTGACAGTATCATTGTCAGTCTTGTGGTATGATCCCGTTAGGCGCATTATCTAGTAAGTTTTATTTATTCCCTATAAATAGACTACTAGAGCTACACAAAACACAATCTGAAATATGTAACCCTTTTCTATCATAGTGAAACACTTTTCGTTGGCGACGCCGGTGGATGTAGACAGTTGTTGAACCACGTTAAATCCTGTATTCTTTTTGTTTCTGTCATTTATCCATGTTATTTTATTTGTGTTTTGTGCTCAAGCCATTTGTGATAAATTGCATAGTAATTTAGTAACATTCATATTACTTAGCTTGTATGATTTTTCTTGTATGATTATTCTTGAGTATTATAATGCTACATAAGCTCAAACATTTTCTTATGGTTTCTTCAATTTTATTTATAGCTGCTTAGCTTTTCATTTCTGTTATTAGAATTTGAACGTCATTTAAGTACTCTCAATCGTTGATTATATACCTTTATATTTTAGGGAAATTACCTTTTAAGTACCCACTGAACTATTATATGGTTTCGTTTTATTACCTCATAATACCCATCTCAACTATTAAACTCCCACTTAATACCTGACATTATTTTAATACCCTAACTACCCTCACTCTTCATCAACAACCACGTAACCAAAATTTCTCTTTCTTACTTTCGCTTTTCCATATCTTTCAAACCGGAGTTTGGAAAAAATATATGAAAGTACCACCGCTTTTGTTTATTTAAGATGCACAAAACTAGATCCATTGATGATATTTCTTGACTTTTTTTAAAATAAAATTTCGCCACTAACAACTCTCAGGAAATCGAGAGAGTTGGAAACACTCTCAGGAAATCGAGAGAGTTGCAAACAACTCTCAAGAAATCGAGAGAGTTGCACACAACTCTCAGGAAATTGAGAGAGTTGTTTAGAATTTCAAAATCTATCACACTTTAGATTCTACTCAGGCGATGATGTTATGCACCTTCATACATGTGAGTCCAAAAATAATGCCAACAACCACGCCCAAGAACAAACAGATACTTGTTTTAAAGGGTAACTAAGATTCTACGGCTCAGATCAGTAACAAACCAACTTCGCCGTTTGTAAGCAGAATTTCAACACGGCCTTTTGGGAATAAAAATATTGATCCATAAAGGGAAATATGTTTCCCATATTGTTGATGATGTTTAGTGTAAGCTTTGTGGAGACTATACCCATGTCCTTTTTCCAAATTGTACCTTAGCAAAAATAAGAGGAATAAACCACATATCATTATTTATCAAACCTCGATAAATGACAGACAACCAACTATAGCCCTATTGTACGAAAATTAAAATTCATAGGAGATAAAAAAAATGACAACATAAATATTTGTAAGTTATCTAATATTCACAATTTCATTATCGCTACCTTTACTTTTTTTTTTGAACTTAAATACTTTTATTTAAAGAGAACCGTTTTGGCCCAAGGCTTATACATAGGTTTAGTTTGGCCCAAATCTCTTATTCAACGCATTCAACACTACTCTTCTTCATCTCGATCTGCTTACAGAAGCTTGATGCATTCGTTGATTTCTTCTCCCATATAAAGTCATCAGATTGAAGAAACCAATGTGTCAGAGATAGAAATGTTGCTCAAAACCGCTGAGAAATGAAAACGTTCTTGGAGTCTTATTCAGATTAAAGATCTCACTTCGGATAGCAATGGAAGAACTCATGAGATAGATTAGAAGACCATAGTTTTTCAGGTAACTCTTTTCTATTCGATGTATTTTTCTGATTTCAATCGTGTTGAACTAAATCACATATCGATTTATCAATTTGTCCCTTGTTCTACTTTGTGCAGCATTGAGCTTCACTGATGTCTACTTTTGGAGAAAGGAGATTGACTAGGTTTGTATCCCTTAGGTCTAGAAACTTTCATATCAGATTTTTGCGTTGGGTTTATCCTCAATTTACAACCTGGTTTCATATCAGTGTAAGTATTTCTTTCCCGAGACTTGCGATTTTTTTAGAGATTTTGTTTGATGTGATTCTTCAAACTTATTTTTCTTTCCATGCTAGGTGATTCTGAGCTGATCTGAGCGGCAAGAAGATTCCTCCAGCCTCTTTTTTGTTACCACTGGAACGCTTTTGCTCATGATATTCGGGTACTTCCTTTGAGTCTTTTCTTAATCTGTGAAACCTTGATCATTGAGGGCTTTTGAGATAATTTCTTTTGACCCCTAAGAATTGCAGAGATTTCACAATTAGAGGTTTTGATCTTGTATTGCATCTGGCCATTTTTAGCTTCTTATTCAGTATCCTTTGAAAGTCAATGTGTATGACTTTCTTTCTGAGATTTGGGGTTGATGGTAGACTGCCCATGTTATCTTTGTTTGGTGTCTGAAAGCCAGTAGAAGGTGAATCTAGATCGATTGGTGAGGAAAGATTATAATCATTTTCTAGGGACTTGATGGCATCAATCATCTCATCTTCACAGGTACTTGATTCAACTAAGCTACCGTCTTTTTTATTAGTTGTCTTTTTATATTCTTGTTTTTCCTGAACATTTCGTTTACTGTGCTTCCTTCTTGTTGACTTGATTTCAGGTTTGTTGACTTCCACTACATGTTGGCTTAATTTTCTCGAGCTAGCTTCTTCACAAACAGGTATGACCTCCTCTCTTTTGTCATTCCTTTTGTTAGTATCCTTGCTGTCTTCCAAGTTAGGGATTATTATAATAGACTTAAGTTTATTATTTTCATCCTAAGTAGCTTGTACATTTTTATCTCTGGTAGAAGGTATATAATGATGCTGTGATGTAGGTTCCTTTGCAGCCTCTTGGTCATTATGATTACTAGTAGTAGTATGACCTATATGAGAACACTACTTACAATATTTTGGCACATTCTTATAACTTACTTGAATTCAGGCTCCATCATTGCTGCCAAAGCCTATCCGAACGTGGTGTTGAAGATCTTTGGAGATGTCCACTTCTATCCACGCGTAGCAAGCATTGTATAAGGCATGATTCTTTAGGGGAATCCAGACTTTGATGGGGCAGCCTATTGTTGAAGCCAAAGAGTAGATAAATTCCTCATTATACAAGTGTTCAGACATGTTTTCCAACCTAATCCAAATAGGTACTATTGAACTTTCAATTTTTGGATTAGAGTTGGGATGCCACTTTAACATTCTCATGGAATAGGAACCAACAGTCCAAATAGGCTTCGACCAGATCTTGCAGAGGTCAGACTTCAGCGAAAATTCCAAGAAAAGATGCATCGACTCCTAGTTGGCATAAGAAAAGTCTGCGTCAAATTTTATGGCTTCAAATAATTGATCCAGTACTTGCTTTTTTGGTAATCCTTTGCAAAATTTTCCTATCAGGGTGAATGTTGCTGTTGATTTTGATGATTCATTTACTCTTTCTTTATATTTAAGGATATACGATCCTTCAATTGACGAGTACATGTAGGACGGAATGAGACAGTTTGCTTGTTTTTGACCATGTCTACGTATGATTTCTCTTTCAGGTTGAGTTGAAGAGAATCGACGCCTTTTTGACTTTGAGAGGCTGGAGTTTGATGGAGAACTTGTTGAGGAGGTGGAAAATCTATGTCAAAATGAGCTCTTTGAAGATCTTCCATATTCTTTAGGCTCTTGGATTGATCGGCTACCTTCACACTTATATAATGGGTATATTTGCGATTCACATTTGCATTATTAGTTCGTTCACATTTGCACCAATCCATCTTTTGCAGTTCATACTTTTTTATGTATATGTTCATATTTTATATTCTTCTAACAAATTATATAATTGTTTTCAACAAACTGCTTGCACATTAAATACCTTTATAAAAAAATTATATTATTCGTAAAATTCCTGCAATAAAGTTATAATTTCCAAGATATATCTTATAATAACAATTAGTTATGGCGTACTATTATGTGAATATACTAGATATTTTATTGAAAATGATAAAATTTTCAGCACTTGCGACAAAAATGTTGCAAAAATGATTTTTTCTCAATGATCTAAACACAAACATATATTAGTCATAAATGATGTATATTTGATTGGTTTACAGTTTGCATCAAGGATTCACAGTTACGTATATATTTATTGTTCGCGATTCACATTTTTACATATTTAAAGGTGTAATTTGCATTTACATTGTCTTCTTCCTAAATCCTTTTTCTTGTTTTACAATTATAAAATTGTTTAACCTAAAACATAGTAAACTACCAATATACAATGAAAAAAGTTCAAACATGAGTATAAATACACATTTTAGTGAAATCCTTACTCAAAATCAGGTTTAACTAAACACAAACAAAAAATAAATCTACCGCTGTTTAAATCTAATAAAAAAATAGTGCAACACTCACTCAAAATCATAACCTACGCATAAATTACCGTCCATAATTCAAAGAAACGTAAATGATTTGTTGGGTTGAACCATTGTTGGTACCAAAAGATTCAAATTTTTGAGATTAATGACTTTGGTGACGGGTTTGAAGACTATGACGAGTTTGAAAAATTGTATCAAACTAACTTACTACTTTCAAGTATTCGACATTGCATAGATAAAAATAGTATATTCGCATATTCGAATAATGACAGAGAGAACGACAAAATAGTATATTCGAATAACGACATAGAGAACGACACAATAATAAAAAACTAAACCGTAAAATAATAAGCTTATATACCTCATTTAGGGTGATAAAGATATGAATGACTTAATATAATGATATTAAAAGATATAAGGTTATTTAAGAGAAATTAAAGTTATAAGAAAGACATTTATCTTACTTGTAGATGTAAGGGCTTCAGTGAAATTTATCTTATTATAGTGAAGTTTTGTGCGCTTATAAATAGAGTTTAAGAAGATGAATAAACGGACGAGTTATTTTCTAAAGCACATGTTGATACTCATAATCTCTTTCTCTAAAATCTCACTCTACATTCTTACTCACTCTCTCTAAAAATAAAATTTAGAGTCAACAAATTGGCGACCACTGTTGGAGACTTTCGACTGGTACCTAGATTACCTATCTGAAAACAAAAATTATTGAATTGTTAGTCAGTGATATTGGTCCTGATCAATATGGAGCTAGAGCATGAAGTTGATCCAACAATTTGCAATGCTATTTAAACATTTAAATCTAGTTTACATAAAGAAGAGAGTATAACCGTTAAATTTTGGTACAGCGAGATCATTCTGATATTAAAAATAAAAGGAATCATATATTGGATAAAATAACTATGTTGAATGATAAATACGTGCAAAGAGAATAAAGGATTCTGTCAGGTACGTTGAGATCTGAAGTACGACAATGTGAGGAGAAAATCGAGTTGAAAAATCAATCTGATTAGTCGTACAGAGCTCGTCAGATTCGAAGCGATCGAAAGAAAACGCATTTTGAGTCTGATAAAGAATACCGCGCACTTCACGAAAGAAAAAAGAAAAGAAAAGATAAGCACATATACATCACATCCAGTAATGAAGAGAATGACAACTCAGAATCTGAGGGAGAATTGTTTAAGCAAAGGAAGTTTTGGGATTCTTCAGAACACGCAAAGAGCATAGGTCAAAGAGAGACAGCGAACCTCGTCATATGAGGGATACTATATGGTATGAAGGTAACACGTCCAACCAATACACAGTTTTAGCAGATCAGAACTTGTATGTTGTTATGGGAACCAAAGGAGATGACTAGTATATGTAAGGAGTAAATTGGAGAAATTCTCTTCTATCTGTTGAGATTAGGTTCATTTCTCTTCCGAAGCGTTTTGATATCTCTAAGGTCGAAAAGTTTGATGGGATGTAAGACCCCTATGATCACATCAAACAATTCAAAAACTATATGATGAACTTCGAAGATGACGACATGCTGGTGTGCAGAGCATTTTCTCATACCTTTAAGTGAACTCCATTGAAGTGGTATAATAGAATTCCGAGGGGATCTATTACCAATTTTAGGGACTTTTATAAAGCCTTCCGATGACCGTTCGTGGGAATTAAATAAATACAAGCTAATTGCGATACGATAATATATTGTAAGCAGGTTGAGGGTGAAAAACTGGAAGATTGTACAAAATGTTTCGTGTTAACAAACACAGGGTTGGATGATTGTGAAGAGTTAGTTGCTATGAAATATTTCAGACAAGGTTTAATGTTAGGTGATTTAACGAATGGAATAAAAAAAAGGAGAGCGTTAACTTTTGGGGCACTAGTGGCTCAAGTCGAGGATAAAATTAAAGTAAAAGAGTCAACTAGAGTTCGACGATGGGCTGGTTCTATCCAAAGAAATTCAGGGCATGCGTTAACTAATCAAGCACCACTTCGTCTAATGATCAACGATAATTTTCCTTCTCGAACATGAGGGGTCCCAACTCAAGTTGCAGCTTATTAGTCTCTAGATCAAGGCCAAATTAGTGGATGAGGCCGTAATATTTTACAGACTTGACTCAAACTGTGGCTGCTATTTTTGAGAAGTCTAAAAGTAATGTGAACTTTAGAAGGATGACTCCTATAAACAAGCTAAGAGAAGGGAGAAATAATAGGTTTAGCAAGTATCACAATAATATTGGGCATGATACTGCAAATTGTATAACGCTAGAGAAAGAGATACCAATTTCGATAGAGAATGGTAAGTTGACAGCTTTTGTTAAATGACAAAATAGTGAGTCGAAAAATCCGAGCACTTCAACACAGCAGATTGCTAATTCAAACTCGAAACTAGAAAGTGCATTGATGATTCTTGATTCTAAGTGTGACACGTTTGATGCAGTCTCAAAATATTTGGATGCAGACCCGGATCGATTGATTTTACTGGATGTTCATGAACGTGTGGTGCAATGATGAGTTTGGAGTTTGTGTGAATATTTTGAGTCCTTAGCAATTTTTAGGCGAGATCCTATGGCTGGTAATACTAACAGTTCTAGGAAGAGACATGTAGTGTGTTTAGCTTATCAAATAGGATGAAGAATTTATACTTACTTGTATGGAAAGAAGGATACACTTTTTATTTTGTTTGATGAAGATGACTTAAGAAGAATAGCATGACCTCATGAAGACAAAGTGGTTATAGGGCTAGATATTGATGGAACTCAGATTCGACGTGTTTTGATGGATATGTGGAGTTCAAAAAATGTGTTGTTTAAGTCTACCTATGATAGGATGCACAATCCACCTCGAATGTTTCCATCTGATCCTACTATATTGGGTTTACATAGGTAACAACTTAAGAAATTGGTGAATTCGAAGGTGAGGTGTGTTTAGGAAAATGTCTTAGCCTTCAAAGGTCCAAGTCTTGTTTATGGTAGTAGAATGTCCAACCTGGCTGAATAGCAATTAGGGGGTTGACCTTAGATGAAGAGGGAATAGATGATCCTTGGGAAACCACAGGTTCTTTGACAATGAATGAGGATATCGAGGAGTATATGTTTTCTAATGGGAAAACTCTCTGAATAGGAATATTACTATCGTCTACTTTGCGTTATCAGTTATTATAATTCTTGTTTGATAATTTAAATGTTTTTGTTTGGACAACAGAGGATCAAGCTTGTTATTCAGAAGAGACGAGCATTTTCAGTGGAAAAATCTGAAGCTATCGTAGTTAAGATTGATTGCTTATTCGGGAGGCACAATATCCTTCGTGGATTGCCAACCGAGTATTGGTTAAAAAGAAGAATGGAAAATGGAGAATGTGTGGTTATTTCAAAGATTTGAATCGTACATGCCCCAAAGATCCATTTTCCGTTCCTCAAATAGATCAGCTGGTTGATTCTACTTCAGGGAATAAAATTCTATCTTTTAGGAATTCATTTGCAGGTTATAACCAGATTCGAATGGATCCAAAAGATCAGGAAACTACTACATTTATCACTAATCGAGGATTACATTGTTATAATTAAAGAAGAAGATAAAAGTCAAGGACTTGAAGATAATTAGAGAAAGAATAAAAGAAAGAAAAGAAAAAAGATAAGAAATTAATTGAAGATCACCATCTTAATATTTTAGTTTTCTAAAGATAAATTATAATATCTTTACTATTTAATTTAAAAGAATAATATAATTCTTTTATTTTTTGATAAAGATTATGATTTTATTTTTAAGAGAATAAAATATTTGGTCTTTTGTAGTAAATTATAATATTATATTATATAATTTAAAATAATGAATTAGTTCTTTTATTTTATTTAATATTATAATTATTCTCTTAATGTGGTTTACTTTTAGAAGATTAGGGTCAATAAAAAATCTCATAACTCTTTTGATAAATAAAACCCTGACGAAACCTCTGTATATATATTTGTTAAGGATTAATTTTTAAATCTATTTTATTCTTTTTCTATAATTGTTTTCAGTATTATTATTGATTGTAATGCCTTCACTTACTTACGGGTTCAATTGATTGATGTTAGATCTAGGCTGAGACCGAGAGGTAAAATTTATTTCTGAAATATAATAGTACAACTGGGTTGAATGAGTAGTGCGTTTCTGAACTAGGTTCTTAGGTTCATAGGGGGTGCTTTATCACCTATTGACTTAAGTCAACTACTTTGGTATTCATTGACTTTCACATAGAAAAATGAATTATATTTTTAAAAAACAAAAAAAGAAAAAAAATACAATTGACAACTGTTAAAATAAAACAAAATTAATATTATTTTGGCTTATTAATAAAATGTTTAAAAAAATATTTAAGTAAATAGTATATAATGAAAGTTTAAGATTCTTTAGATTTCCTCACATTTCTATCTACATGTGGTTTGGATTTTTTCACTTGATTCATTAGCTTGTTTTGAAATTAAGAAACTTGGTCTTAATTTATACCATATGATAATATTCATACTTTTAGCTATGATATTTTATTTTCGCTCGGCACTAGCAAATTAATAAGTGTGTGGTAATTTGATCAAATGATATTTATCCTTAATTTTATATTATTTTTATACTAATTTAATTGTTAGTTTTAATTAATTATGAATAAAAATACTCTCGGTTATTTTTTATTTCAAAAGCTATAATTAAAGAATAAAATAGAAGTCAGGGACTTAAAGATAATTAGATAAAGAATAAAAAAGGAAAAAAAGATAAGAAATTAATTGAAGATCAACATCTTAATATTGTAGTTTCGAATAATTTATAATATCTTTACTATTTAATTTAAAAGAATAATATAATTCTTTTATTTTATGTCATAAAGATTATGATTTTATTTTAAGGAGAATAAAATATTTGGTATTGCGTAGTAAATATTATATTATATTATATAATTTTAAAAATGAATTAATTATTTTATTTTATCTAATATTATAATTATACTCTCGATGTGGTTTATTTTTAGAAGATTAGGGTCAATAAAAAATCTCATAACTCTTCCTATAAATAAAACCCTAACGAAAGCCTACGGATTGTAATGCCTTCAGTTACTTACGAGTTCAATTGATTGATGTTAGATCTAGTGATGTTAGATCTAGTTTGGAACCGCGAGGTAAAATCTATTTCCGAAATATAATAATACCACTGGGTTGAATGAGTAGGGCGCTACGACCATGACCTAGTGAAGTGTGAACTATGTTCTTAGGTTACATGGCCTAATTGTAGGAGGTATGAGACTAGAGATATAACCACCTATACAAAAGAACCTGAATTTTAAAAAATTACGTTTAGTTAAATTTAATTAATTATTTAAAGTTTTTAATAAAGTATATATACATGTTTTAAAACCCTAGAATTTTTTTTATATATATCTCATCAAATTTAATTATTGTTTGTTTTATTTTATTTTATTTTATTTTGCAACACCAACTATTGAACTTCGAATCTCAATTTAGTTCTTATTTTATTTAATTCTTGATTAATTAGTTTTTATTTACTCGATATTTTAAATTAATCAAGTTATTTATTTTATTTTATTTTAGATCTAGCAAAAAAACGATTCCTCATTTGGGTTCGATATTCTGAGTCTTAAATACTTTAAAACTACAAGTCTTAAATACAATAAAACTACAACGGAAATCGTACACTTGCATTTCTTCGTATAAATAAACGTCGCCTCGAATTATAAAGGAGGTGCCAATCTTGACAAGAAGATTAGCTGCTCTTAATCGATTTATTTTCAGATTGTCTGACAAGTGTTATCCTTTTTTCCGAACTTTACAAAGACCCAAGGAGTTTATGTGGACACCGTAATGTGAGGTGGATTTTTTGAAGATTAAGAAACTTCTTCTATCAGCTGAGATCTTGTCTAAGCCTCGAATTGGAGAACATTTGTTTTGTGTATAGTAGTGCGTGACGTTGTTGTTAGTGCTATTTTTATACGCGAGGAAAAAAGAGCTTTGAAGCCAGTTTATTATGTTTGCAAAAGTTTGCTGGTATCAAAGAAAGATATTTGAGGCTTGAAAAAATGGCTTTGGATTTAGTGGTGGCTACTAGAAAGATGCGCCCTTATTTTCAAGCTCACACAATTGTGGTTCAAACTTCTTTTCCACTAAAGAATGTGTTATAACGACCAGATGTTTTCTGGTAGAATGACCAATTGGTCATTAGAGTTGGGAGATTTTGATATCATTTTTTCTCCTCCAACATTGATTAAAGCTCAAGCTTTAGCAGATTTTTTGGTCGAATTTTATTCAAGCCGATCAGATGTAGGGACACTTAAAGAATTAATTCCAGAAGTTTTAACGTGGTAGTTCGAACTGATGGTGGTTTTAGCATATTGGGGTCGAGTGCATGGGTTCAGTTAATTGCTCATTCTGGAGAAGCCATGTACTAGGCTATTCGATTTGGTTTTCATGCATCGAATAATAAGGCTTAATACGGGGCTGCTTCAGTTGGTTTAAGGCCTGCAAATATTTATGGAGCGACAACAGTCCGTTTCGAAACAGATTCCCATCTAGTGGAAAATCATATGACAGTGTATCCGAGGCTAAGAAAGATCAGTTAATTGTCTATCTACGTGAGCTTCGAAGTTTAACTCTTTTATTTGATAAAGTGATTTTTGAGCATATTAATCGAGGAGATAATACAGTTGCCGATTCTTTAGCTACAATTGCTTATACAAAGGAGTATCCGTGGATTATTACTGGAAAACCCTTCGATTTTGACACGTTTTAGAGACAATGCAAGTATGTTGAGGAAGTATTTGTTATCCCATATATAATTCGACGTGATTGGCGAACTGATATCCTCAATATTTTACTTAGAGGTACATTGCCTCAAGATGTGAATCTATCTTGAAGGTTACGATACAAGGCTTATGGTTTTGTTGTATTAAATTGAGTATTATACAAAAAGTATTTAAGTAGAGAACTGTTGTGGTATTGGGTAAACAGGAACCTCAAGAGTTTTTATCTGAGTTACATGATGGTGAAGGTTCAGCTTACTTTGGGTTTAAGTCTTTGACACATAGGGTTTTGTTGACATGCTATTATTGGCCTTCGATTATGAATGATGCGAAAGTTTTAGTAAAAGGTTGTGATACTTGTCAACGTTTTGCCAGCTTTATTCACAACCATCCGTATCACTTACTATTTTCAAAGCTATTCCTTTTGATAAACGGGGAATAGACTTAGTAGGTCCATTGCATATGGCCTCTAGAGGGCATCAATTGATTATTGTGGCGATGGATTATTTTTCGAAGTTCCTGAAGCTGAGCCATTATCTGGTACAAAAGCCAAGGATGTTATTAAATTCATTGTGAATAATATTTATTTTTGTTTTGGAGTTCTTCGGAAAATTACCACATATAATGGCCCTCAATTTAACAACATAGAAATGAGTTCTTTTTACGCTTCGAGGGGTATTATGCAATATTTTTCTACATGTTTTAATCCCCAAGAAAATGGTCAAGCGGAGGTAACTAATAGGTCTATTCTGGAAGGTTTGAATAAAAATTTAACAGGTGTTGCAAGTAAACGACCTAACTATTTACCAGATGTGGTGTGGTCTTATCATACGACTCATAGAGAGACTACTTAAGAAACTCTTTTTGCCTTGGTATATGGTATGGATGTTGTAAGCCCTACATAATATAATTTACCTTTTTAAAGAGTGCTTCATTATTTTGAAGAGCTAAATGAGGAAGCAAGAAGAAAATATCTAGACTTGATTCAAGAGAAACGAGTTAGAGAAAATTTGAATTCATCTCATTATCAAACTTTGATGGGATGTCGTTATAATTTGAAGGTAAAAAGAATGGATTTTAAGGTGGGTGATAAAGTTTTGAGAAACGTATTCCTCCATAGAAAGGACAAGCGACTTGGAAAGATGGCCACGAACTGGGAGGGTCCTTATGTGGTAGTAGAACAAGTAAAACCGAGTACATATCGTCTTCATGATGGACATGACAGATTACTTCAACATCCTTGGAATATAGAACACTTGAAACTATATTGGGAGTGATTTTTTTATTTTTAACACATAAAAAGATTTTAATACTTTTTGGATAAGTGACATACTCTTTCATATCCTGTTGGCTCAGGAAGGTTTTAATGAGTTGTCACTAGTATATTCGAGGACATTAATCAAATTATTTTTTGGCCAATGGTTGTTTTGAATACATGTACTTAAAATATTTTGGTAACTAATCAAAGACTGACCATCTTTGAAGTAGTTATCAAAATTAATTATTTATTATTTGAAGTGCTACATGTTTATTAAAAGCATTGTTAAAAAACAACAACCATATTCGAGGTGCTAATGTTCTTTAAGCGTACAGTTTGGTTCAAAGTGATAACGTTCTTTAAACGCACAGTTTGGTTCGAGCTGCTAACTTTCTTTAAACGCACAGTTTGATTCGAGGTGATAACATTTTCTTAAACGCATAGTTTGGTTCGAGGTGCTAACGTTCTTTAAACGTATAGTTTGGTTGAGGTGCTAACGTTCTTTAAACACACAGTTTGGTTCGAGGTGCTAACGTTCTTTAAACACACAATTTGGTTCAAGTTTCTAACGTTCCTTAAACGGAGAGTTTGGTTCAAGGTGCTAAAGTTCTTTAAACTCACCATTTGGTTCGAGTTGATAACGTTCTATAAACACATTATTTGGTTTAAAGTGTTAACGTTCTTTAAATGCATTATTAAAAAAAAATGTTCGAGATGTGATTTAGTTTATATAAAAATGGATAATAAAAAAAGCATTGCTCATTGGATATTGAATTTCAGAGTTTACAAACATGAGCTCGAGTTCCAAATGATAAAACACTTACAAAAAATGATACACCAACAAGAACTGGTGATTTGACAAAATATAAAACAAAAAAATAGATTTTTAATCCTCTTAATCTTCTTGAGGAGAATGATCTGAACATCCTTTGAGGAGATTTATTCATTATCAAAGGCATCTTTATCTTTTTCTGACTCAGTTTTTTCAGAAGAGTCATCGGGTATAGAATCGATTGTTTTGATTGAGTGATTTTCAATTGGAATTAATTTCCAACCCGATAGATCTGCTTTTAGAAACGCTACATGAAATTCACTGAGCAAAGTGATTGTCTTTTGCTCCTCGACATTTTTAACAGCAGCAAGGGTATCTCTACTGGATTGAGTTTTGGCCGTTTTCACAACAAGTTGTTTCTCTCATTCAAATGATGCCTTGAGCGATGCCATTTCAATAGCTAACTTCTTATTTTCCTCCTCACTCTTGTTAAGAGACTCTTGAAGAGAGGAGTGCTTCTTTTTCTCCTCGGATATTTCCCTTGCATGCTTTTCCTTGAGCTCAGTTAGCTCAGCTTGGTGAGAAGTTTTCAGCTCAGTTGTTTCTTGGTCATGAACAAATCTTAAATGGTGCTTGAGGTTGATGGCTATCTTAATAAATTCTAATCTATCAGTCTGAAACACATGAAATTGTTCAACAATATGTTTACCAAAGATCTCTCTCATCTTATTCTCCCATGAAGCTTTTTTTTTTCCACCGAACCATATCATTTGCCATAACTTCCGGATCGTTTAGAGCAGAATTGACCTATGTGCACAACTGCTTTGTTGTTGCTTCGAGGTTAGAGAATGGTTGAAGTGCAATTGATACTTCCTCCTATAACTCTTCGATTGGGATAGTGGGAGGATTATTATAAAGCAAAAGAGAAGATTATGAAGCAACTGGCGGAAGGGTCGAGCTCAAAATTTCAGGCAAAAGAAGAGCAGTAACCTGGTGACCAATCTGTTCAAGTTGTTATTGGATCTGTTGAATGGTATGATCCATATATTTGTAAAGATCTTGAATTTCTTTTGCACTAATAGGATCTTCAGAGTTGAAATTTTCATTTCCTCGGTGATCTTCAAATACAATCTCTTCACCTTATGAGGGAGGCACTTCAATACTTTTCTCTGCCTTTTTAGTTGGAGGTGTTTTTGAAGAGTTCTTTTTATTTTTTGAGGCAACAGTCTTTTTTATTTTTTAGAAGGTTCAACCTCGGCTTCTTCTTCAATTGTTGGAAGACAGTCTCACTTGCCTTCCTCTTGGTTTTCTCTCTCTTTCTCTCTCTCTCTCTCTCTCTCTCTCTCTCTCTCTCTCTCTCTTTCTCTCTTCTGTGACTTCAGATTTCTTGAAGAATTAACAACTACTTTTTTCTTTCTACCTTTTTTTGCGGGTAAGTGACTCTGAGACCTGTTTCGGACTGACAATATGACTTTGGCCTCAGGTGCTATTAATCTCTTCACAACTTTGTCTGGGTTTGGGGGCTCCAACAAGTATTCTGGGGCAACAACATCCGAGGAGATTCTACATAAATGGATATTGATGAAATTGATGGGGATAAAAGCAATATGGAACTCATTGCCCCATGCATTTTTTGCGCAAATAGCTAGTTCAACAAAGATGACTTTAACAATTTTCTTGTGAGCTTTATACATCCTCAAAATTACTGCATACATTAGAAATACATATAAACAAATTGACACATAAGTTATGAAAATCAGAAGAAAAGAAATTGAGAAGTTACTGTTACTTCTCCAAACGTGGTTAAGTTTGATAGATTCTCCTCTGGTATTTCCTTACAATTCTCCCATGCTCCAGATCTTTGTTTTCATAATTTTTCAGCTTCAAGAAGATCATCAGTTATCTTGAAATCATCTCAAACAGTCAGATAATAGAATGGAAATACTATATTTTTTAAAAGAAGAGTCATGGCAATAAAGTCCTTGATGGTGAGAGAAATCTTACTTAGTCTAGAAGCCATAATCACTGATATAAGAATGAACCATAAATTTAGGCTTGCTTATGTTGGGAACAGGTAAAGGAGTTCGAAGTACTTTACTATTATTGGGTCTAGTGAGAACCGAAGTTCCAAGTTGATGATCTGAGGATAGACCACTAATTGATTTGCTTCACAACAAAGTGGAGTCTCTCATTTCTATGGTAATCGAAGCACCATATGGTATGGCAATCTCTATTGTTTCTTTAGTCGCTCGGGAAGAGCTTGACTGCAATATTCATATGGAAAATTCTTTAGCGCCATGATATATTCGGGGATGACTGGTTTTAAGTTTACACTTAGAGTGGAAGCAACATCTTCAAGAAGCTCAATATGCACTTTCTTTTTATTTTCTTTTTTCTCTATTGCCACTTTCTTTGAAGCATCGTTCTCAGTCTTTTAGTGCAGCACCGCATTCTGTAGCTTTGACATTAGAATTTGTTTCTCTAATTTCTTCTGAGTAAGCTTCTCCTTCAGAAGCTTCATCTCGCAGTTGAGGAGGATTAGAGCTTGTGGCCAGGTTTTGATTTTGAGTTTCCAAAGGAGTTTGTTGTGAATCTGGGTCGGGCTCAGCAATCTCCTTCGGGGGAGAAGAATATGGTGTACGATTATCGGTGGTATTTTTTGCAGGATTTTGTGTAGTATTATTATCCTCGAATTCTTTCATGACTAGAAATGGGATTTTTCTAGGTGGATGAGCTTAGAAATAGAGAGGCTTAGATTGAATTCGAGATGTCTCCTTGCGATAACTTCAAAGTGGTTTAGTGTTAATTATGGAAGGAGTCTTTGTTTATTTCTCAAAGGACTTTCTTTGCTTTACCTTACAATTGTTATGAGGAGGAATGGATATGTCTTCAGAAACTGTTGGTGAGAGATTTCAAAGCAGTGATGGTGATGAAGTTTGTTAAGGAGATTTAGGTAAGAACCTATCAAAAAATGGGCGGAATGAGCTTTGAAACCCAGAAGAATTTTAACTAGGGTCAAAATTACCGTATACAGTGGTTTAAGTTGAAAATTTTGGCTAATTATCTATTACTCACGCTACTCAGTATTCAACATCCCTTTTGCCAATACACAAGTCATCATAGAATCCAAAAATAGGTGTTTTAGTATCTGCTGATATTCTCATAAACGAAGATGAAGAAAAATCTTCAAATTAAATTATAAAAGTTTAAATATTAACCGGGAAAGATGAGTTTTCCGGTGAAGGTAGCAAAGAGATTGGATTTTCAGATGATTCTCTTTCTCTTATTAAAAACTGTGCGCAAGGCAAAGTAATTAATAAAGGAGTATTTATAAAAGAGCAACATAATAAAGATTTGTCAGAGAATATGAAAAGGTAATGATGGCTATTGGGTGGAAAAATATTCGCCAAACGGTTACCTTCTATAAGGTAGTTTGACACCTGTATTTCGTCAGACCTAATGGGAGCCCTAGTGGATTTTTTCACGCGTACTAGCGGATTCCAAACGTTTCTAACTGTTTTAAATAGACAAGTGAAAGAGTGTGTGGATGAATATTCAAAGCATAAATAAAAGGGTTGTGCGAGAATTTGAGGAGACCTTAAGCACAATACTGATCAGATCAAATTTGAAGCAAACTTGGATATACTTTTGATTTGAGAATGATAAGTGTATAACTTACCTGAGATATTAGAAATAGAGTTGATCTTGGCTTCAGTAGTTCCATTAGCTGTTAAAACTTTAGTCTTACTCTTATTGATTACTTGACCTGAGGTTGCCTGATAGTCCTGCAAAAAAATGTTAAGTGATGCTAATGTTGCATCCTTACAATTAGTAAATAAAAGAATATCATCAGCAAAAGCTAGATTGCTGATACACAGACTATTCCTACACTTATACTTCATGTATTTATTTTCATGAAAAAACATAGAAATACCTCTAAGCAAGACTTCCTCAGCAATTATAAAGAGGCTAGGCGAAAGGGGATCACCCTGCCTAAGCCCCTTAACAGTCTTAAAGAAGCTATAGGAAGCACCATTGATTAGAATTGAAACATGCACATTAGATATCATGCTGTATATAAGGTCAGTAAAACGTTTAGAAAAACCAAAACAACTCAAAACCTTGATGATAAAAGAGTGACTAAGCTTATCAAAAGCTTTGCACATGTCTAACTGAACAATGATATTCTTATCTTTAACTTTTCTATTAAGGTCATACAAAAGCTCCTTGGCAGTAAGGATATTAGAGTGGATAGAATTGCCAGGGACAAACCCTCCCTGAGACTTAGAAATAATCCTAGGTAAAAGAACAACCAGCCTACTGTTAACAATCTTGGCCATGATACGATTCATTAAAGAACACAGGCTAATAGGTCTGTAATCAGACCAGCTAATAGGATTAGTGGATTTGGGAATCAGGCAAATACCAGTTACTAAAATGCCTTTAGAAATCTTAAATCCCCTACTAAAATGATGAATAGCAGATAGAAGATCAAGCTTAATGATGCTCCAATAGTTTTTATAAAACTTTACATTGAAGCCATCCAAACCTGCCACACTAGAAGCTTTAAGGCTATTGATAGCTTTAAGAACCTCATCTTCATCAGGAAACTTTAACAAACTTTTTTTCTCCTCATGAGTAATAATCTTGGGAATAACATTGAACATACTGTGATCCATTCTTTCTAATTCCTCCTGCCTGTCTTTGTAGGGGCTGGTTGCAAGGGCCTGAGTAAAGAAAGCAACTGCAGAAGCTCCAATGTCATCCCTATCAAGAATCCAAGTGCTATTCTCTTTGATACCTTTGATAGCATTATTTTTCCTTTTCTTTGTAACATAATTATGAAACAGCTTAGTATTGTTATCCCCATCCTTCAACCAATCCACATTACACCTTTGAAGCCAGTACTCCTCCTCCATATTGTGAGCATTCAAAAGCTTAGCATTAACTCTATTAAGCTCTTCTTTAGTTGAACTTGAATTAATCTGCTGGTGCATAGCTTCAGCTCTTAAAACATCATCCTCCAAGGCTTTAATCTTGCTAAAAATATTACCAAAGTGCTGCCTATTCCAAATACTAAGATCAGCCTTTAGCCTCTTTAATTTCTGCCAGAATATTGACAAAGGGTCTCCATCCATAATCTTCATCCAACTCTCAGCAACAAACGGAAGAAACTCCTCATCCATAAGCCACATGTTTTGAAACCTAAAGCTTCTCTTAACAACCTAAGAAAGACTAGCAATATTGATAAGAATGGCCATGTGATCAGACCCAGTCCTGGCCTTGTGAATCACATTAGTATTATTGAAAAGATTAGCCCAAACATTGTTAATAAAAACCCAGTCTAAACGTTTCCACTTAGCCTTATTAGACCACGTGAACCTAGAGCCAGCAAACCCAACATCCTGAAGCCTGCAGTCCCGAATCATTCTATTGAAGTCATCAGCACTGTTTTGACAAAAAGTAACACAACCTATATGATCATCCACAGAACAAACAGAATTAAAATCACCACAGACAAGCCATGGTTTATCAGTACATGAAATACTACCTAAAGTGTTCCACAGATTGAGCCTGTTCAATCGTTGACACTTAGCATAGACAAAAGTCAAAAGAATGTTTTGAGCAAAATGAATATGAGTAGCTTCAACATGAAGACATTGCTCATGATCCAGTAAAACATTAATTGTAATGTTATCATCCCAAAACACCCATATTTTATTTGTAATATTTCTAGCACTATAATTATAGCCAAGTTTAGAAGCATAAATACTTAGATTTTCACCACAAATCAAAGGCTCTTGGACTACAACAATTACAGCCTTATTATTTTTCAAAAGATGCTTAAGTCTTCTAAAAGAAGATTTAGATTTAATGCCTCTTATATTCCAATTAAGAAGACTAATCATAGTTAAGAGAATGTTTAGAGTTACTTGTAATTGAAGGCTGTCTAGAGTTCTTGATCACCCTCTTTTTCCTAGCCTGCTTCAATTGCTTATCTATAATCGTGCTGAAATCTTCATCTTCTGAAGTATCCTTTCTTATCTGACTCCTGGTTAATCTCTTAACCTGCTTAACACTCTTAACACATTTATCCTTAGCTTCCAGAATAGTTTGATTTCCTACAGAAATTTGGGAATTCTCAACCATTTCTTTAGGAGAAGGCAAGTCATCTTCAGGGGCTAAATTCTCATATTCCAAGTTGTTAACATTATTTTCAGGACTTTGAAGTGCTGCAATCATTTCAGCCTCCTTACCATTATCCTTTGATTCAATATCATCAAAAATCAACCTGTAACTTCCTCAATAACATGAACTCCAGGATCTGACGGGCAGCCATCATTATTAAAGTTCCCCTCACAACAATTAGCCTTAGGAGAAGATTGCAGACTACCATAATTTGAGCACTTAGGAGAAGTATAATCCTTTATATTGGACTTAGAATTTTGAAAAGAATTAAACCCAAACTCCAAAGTATGAATCGCCCTATTAATTTTAGCAGAAGAAACTAAAACATCAGCCTTCTGAACAACAGTATTTTCAACATAAGCCTTAGCACTTTGAGTAGGATTGCACCCAAACTCGATATTTTGAACCACCCTATTAATTTCTGCAGAAGAAACCAAAACATCATCATTCCTCAGAATAACAACTTATTGATCTTGAACATCATCCTTCCTCCCAGCAACTTCATGATCTTGAACAACATCATTCCTTAAAACAACAGCATCTTGGTTTTGAGCATCAGCATTTTCATCATCCTTAATATCTTGAGCCTTTTCGTTAGACTGAATCTCATTAGTCTTCTTTTTCTTACACTGATCAACACTATGCCCCATGTGAAAACAAGACATACAATACTTAGGCATGTTCAAGTAAGAAATACTCACCCAGCAGCCTTTGTTTTGACCAAAACCCACCCAAACATCATTGAATATTTTTCCAGCGATATCCATCTCAATTCAGGCCAAGCAGTGACCATAATACGCTCTATTTTTGGGTGGAACTTTGATTTGCAGAGGTTTACCAAGAACAGAAGCGATGTCAGTTATTATCTTCTCGTTAAACATATGTTCTGGCAAGTTTCCAATCTTGATCCACACTGGCGTTATCGAACTTTCATATCTAACATTGAAATTTTCAGACCATTTCAAAAGCCTCAGCCTAGTAGAACCTACTGTCCAAACATTCCTTCTCCACAATTTACCATAATCTTCGAAGGAGTCAAACTCTATCAAAATGTGTCTAGAATCTTTGACAGAGTAGTTATAATCTTGGACATAGTAGTTATAATCTTGGACAAACTGAAACTTACTGAAAAAGTCATTCAACTGCGATCTTTTTGGCAAACCGGAGGAGCATTTGCAAACAAGAGTGTGCTTAGACTTGGATTTTAGATGAAACAGATCCTTTTCACCATAGTGCATCGATACATGATCATTTTTGAAGCAGACAAATTCCTGATCAATTGCTTCATCAGAACTAGTGTGACGAGCAGTCACCACATTAACAAACGATCTATTCTGCCACTAATTCACGTTTTGATTAGAGTTTAAAGTTTCCTTTTTTGATGAAGAACTATAAACATCATTTATAGCAGGAAAAGGATCCATCAGAAACCACTCAGATTCATCAGAAGATGAAAGGTTGAACTTGAAGAAGAACTCTCAGTTCTTGATTCTTGGAGAAGTTGGCCATCTTCCGACTTAATTTTCTTTTATAACTTTTCTCGATCGAGCATGAATTTTTATTTCACTTTACCCAATTAATTTAAATTCTCAACAATAAATGTATACATTTTTGCGAAGGTTCAGCATTCATACTTGTGACTATATAATAATACATAAGTTTCAAACTGTGAACAATTCTAAAACAAACTTGAATTCTGCCTTAGCTAAAGTAAAAAAAACTATTATGACAAACCTTCACAATTCCAAAATTTGACATTTTGCGCCACCCAAAGGTTTGTTTATCTCTTTATTATAGTATATAATATTGAAGACGAGTTTCAAAATCTATTGCGGATTTCTGTGATCTTTTGGCTCTATTGGTTTGTTCTGTTACGATGCAAGTTTGTGTGAGCAAACAAGAATCAGAAACATGAGAAATCCGTAAATTCCAAAAACTATATGAAGGTTGTTCATTTTATGTATTTATAAATAATGTGGATGCACACATAATTGTATATTGTCTCAATCTCATATATAAAATAGGCTGTCTTGGTTGGGTTTGGTAATACCATGGCAAATTAACACAATATTTATTTTCTTTACCATGAGTTCAATCTTTTCTAAAAACTCTCCAAATATTTATATGAAACTATTTATTTTATGTTTTACCTTCTAATTTTTTTAGAAACACCACTTTTTTCTAATATTAATTTTTTTAACCGAAATTTATTTACTACAAAAGAGAATAAAAATTATAATCAATGCGGAACACAAAACATCATTACGACATATAATATAAGTAGCATTTAACCGTTAAACATAATATAATAAAACATACCTTTACAACGTTAATGAGATACATTTGGACAAAAATATTAGCGTGTCCATATATGAGTTTGAGAAAAAATAATATTAATCATCTAAATTGACTTAATTAAGAAAATCATCATTTGTGTTGATTTTCCGAGTTCCATGCTCAATGATCAATTCAAAATTAATAATTTCATGTTCATGATTAATTTGTCAAACGATAAACTTCCTTTAGGATGCCTAAAGTTTGCATATTTGATAACCACAAATTTGTCAAACTATAAAATAATTTAACTCACCAACAAATACCATTATGGTGATTTATTGATTCCTTAATCATGTATCAAAGTTTAAACAAATTAAAAAATTCTAATCGTAATTTAAAAATATCATAAAACTATATACTCATTTTATGGTCAATTTATTTCGTAGTCTATTCTAAATTTAATTGGATTAAATTTAAATCTTAACCAATGACAAACAATTAATCAGTCATGTATAATACTCATAATATATTTCTAACCATGAAAAAGTATAGATGTAAGAATATCTAGTCTTTAATAGATTAATACATATCGTTATAATAAAATTTACGAACAAAGTTATAACTCGTTATTAATTTCAAGAAGACAAATATTATAATTACATGTAAAATTATATAAAATGATGGATGCAAAATTATTTAAACTGTAATAGCAGTTATGAAGTTTGTCTAACAAATGTTTTAATCTACATGTAAAATCATTTAAACTACAAAGTAATTATAAATTTTATCTAACAAATCATTTCATTTGCATGCAAAATCATTTAAACTATAGGGACCGTTATAAAACGAGAGAGAAGTAAGTTTATTTGACTTTAACTATACTAGAAAACATAATTCTCATATTGAATTCTTGAACCTATTTAAATTTTCAAACCCATTACTAAACCAAATTAACATGTCAATATTGAAATGCTTCTAATCTCGATTATATATGTTCAACCATTTTTATATGTTATTTTATAGACAAAATCGATGTAGTCCAAGATTTAATTTATTTTAAGACAAGTTGTACATTCATATCTTTATAGATTAATCAAAACTCTATCGTAGGATTATCCTATCACCACGATTCCATAATTTATTCGATTCTATTTTTCAAGAAAAAAATGCATACAATCATCAATTTCAAAAACATTTCATCCATAGAAACACACACCTAACTACCAAAAGAACATTTAATCCCAATATGAGTATCATTTGTAGTAGAAAATAAAATGAATCATACATGATCATAAATTCAGAATTCGAAAATCTATAAATTAATCTTCATAAGATAGTTGTAATACCACTTGTTATAATTTTTGTATTTCTATTCATAAACTTAAGACACGCGAATAATGAGTCATATTATATAATGCATAATAAATACCTATGAACCTATGATTCCGAATTTTTAAAGCTGATAATCTTGATGATTCCGATTTTTTGTCTTTTAAGAGTTTGCAACCCGATTATTCCTTGATGATTTGATTATTACTGGATCTACTCAAAACATAGTGAGACCAATAGTGGAGGCAATGTATTTCGAGATCACACCGGCATTGATCAATGTGATTCAAAACAATATGTTCGTCGGAGAATCAGAACAATTCCTAAAGATACATCTAGTCAATTTCTTGGAGCTCTGCAATACATGTAAGTATACCAATGTTCCAGCTGATGCAATTCATTTAAGACTTTTCCCATTTTCCCTTAAAGGAAAAGCAAAGGCTTGGCTTCAATCACTAGCATCTAGCTTCATCATGACTTGGGAGCAACAAGCTCAACTATTCCTATCAAAGTACTTTTCGCCAGTGAAGTTGGTGAAATTCGGAAACGATATCAACAATTACGCTCAAAGAAATGATGAGTCATTGTATTACTCATGGGTACGATATAAGGAATTATTGCGCAGATGTCCTCACCATGGGATTCCTACATGGATGATAGTCCAAACGTTTTACAATGGACTATTTGGGAATAATAAATTGATGAGTGATGCTGCAAGCGGACGGTCTCTAATTAACAAGATGCCAGAAGAAGCATATAAATGATTGGAGTTGTTGTCTACAAAAAACTACGCATCTGATGAAATGAAAAATCTGGAATGTATACAGTCAACAATAAAATTATCATTCAAGCAAAGATAACACCGCTGGAGCAGCAACTAAACCAATTAACGATGAATTCGACTGTAGCATCAGACATCAATGCGTATCATCCATCAAACCAATTCACGGAACCCGAAGATATCAGGTATGTGAGTAACTACCAACAGGGGCATAAACCTTATTATTCTAATAATTATCAAGCAAGTAGAAGGAAAAATCCAAACTTTTCTTGGAAGAACTACGCATCTGATGAAATGAAAAATCTGGAATGTATACAGTCAACAATAAAATTATCATTCAAGCAAAGATAACACCGCTGGAGCAGCAACTAAACCAATTAACGATGAATTCGACTGTAGCATCAGACATCAATGCGTATCATCCATCAAACCAATTCACGGAACCCGAAGATATCAGGTATGTGAGTAACTACCAACAGGGGCATAAACCTTATTATTCTAATAATTATCAAGCAAGTAGAAGGAAAAATCCAAACTTTTCTTGGAAGAACAACGAGAACATTTAGAAACAGGAGAACTTGGAGAAGTTGGAAAAGAAAGCAGCCTTTGAAGTGAATGTGAACATGTTTATTGAAGCATCTAATAACCTCTTTGAGAAGTACGAATCAAACATAAAAATATAGAAGTTTCAATTCAAAATCATGATGCAAGCCTGAAAAACTTAGAGGTTCAATTGGGACAACTACACTCAATGATGAAATCTAAAGTTCAAGGAACTTGGGCTAGCAATACAGAAAATAACCCCAAAAAAGTTAAATGTAATTACGTTGAGAACGGAGAGACAAATGGGTTTTGGGGCTAATTGGGAGAACCTAAAAGCTGGACAAAACTGCAGGTTCTGGGGCTCATTATGGGGTTGATCGAACCAGCAGAAAGATCGACAAAACTGCAGGTTTTTGGGCTGATTCCGGGTCTGTTTGGAGCAGCAACTTGATGGACGAAACTGCAGCCCAAAATGCTCCTCAAATGTCAAAATATGCACCACAAGTTCCCGACCCAAGCCAGAAGAAGAAACAAAATTATAACGATAAAATTTCTAAATTTCTTGAACGTTTTCGCAGCTTAGAGGTTAATACTCATTTTTCAGAGTTGGTGGAACAGATGCCTAAATACACAAATTTTCTCAAAAACATCATTTCTCACAGAATAAAATTCAAGGACTTTGAGACAGTTACGCTGACAGAAGAATGCAACGCGCTGATTCCGAATAAATTACCACTGAAGCCAAAAGATCTAAAGAGTTTTACTATTCCTTGTAAAGTTGGTAATTTAACATTTGATAAAACGTTTATGTGACTTAGGGGCTAGTATCAACTTAATGCATTTATATATATATATATAGAAAATTAGGAATCAGGGAACTAAAGGGTACTAATGTTTAATTACAATTAGTTGATAGGTCTCTTGTATATCCTAATGACATATTAGAAGATGTTTTGATTAAAGTTGATAGATTTGTACCCCTCATTATAGGGATACCTTTCTTAGCTACTGCTAGAACTGTGATTGATGTTGAGGTTGGGAAAATAATTTTACGAGTAGGGGATGAGCACATAGATTATAGTATATTGGATGCTTTGAAGATTATTAAGGATGATAATGTTTTTCTAGTTAATGTGGTAAAGACACCCAATGATGAATACATACATAAAACATTTCATAATTTTAGTTTAGACAATTCATTAGTGGAAGATGTACTAGATGAAACATAGATTAAAAATAAACAGGTTATGAATTGTAATAAGAAAAATATTTCATTTAATTAAGTGGAGGTTCAAACTTTGAAGTTAAAAGATAAATCATCAAAATTTGAAAGGTCTAAGTTAAAATCGAAACCTCCACCCTCACGTTCAATGAGTGTCTATTTGAATGAACCTAACAATTGTCCTCATATTTCTAATTTTTCTTCAAGTTATGCAGATCAAGAGGATTTGTTGAAGGTGCTGAGACAACTCAAGGAAGCTATAGGTTTGACTATAGCCGAGAAACATGAGATCAACCCTCCAAATTATCACACTAAACTTTTAATGGATGAAGACTACAACTCACTCACGAGTTATCATAAGTGGCTAAATCTAACCAAGAAGAAACAACGAGTGGTAGACATTAATCGTGTTCTAAATTGGGATATGTCGTTTCAGGGAAGATGATGGAATTGTTTTAGGACATCGTATTCTAGAGAAGGGGGTTTGTCCGACGAATGTGACCAACAAAACTGTTGCTATTATCAAGAAGTAGTTAATGATGATTGGGTGTCAACTACTCTTCATGTTCCACATTGACAAACCCGATAGGTCGAGCTACTGACTTAAAAGGAAGCTCTAATTCGAAGGCAACCCAATGTAAGTTTATTTTATTTTCTTTCTTTCATTATAGTATTGTTATTTTTGAAAAAAAAAATTGATGTATAATATTTTTCGAAAAAACGTATTCTTTATTTTTATTTTTTTATTCTATTTTTGGGAGTGTTGACCATGCGGTTTTAGATTTTGTTTTGGTGTTTCCATCATTTTTTTCTTTTCTTTTGTTTTACTTGTCTTTTGGCGGAACCGACTAGCTTCTACAATTGAAACTCCAATCTCGCAAATTTAAACCCCAAATACGTTTATCAGGTACCATTGTTCCTTAATTTTTTTTTTCTGTTCTTAATATTGGGGACAATATGAGAATTTAAGTGTGGGGCAGTTGGAAATATTGAAAAAATATATCACAAATAATAATAATAATAATTTTATCATTTAATATTAATTATTTTATCATTTAATATTGTTTATTATATATTTTAGGACCACGTAGATTGATTCAAACTTGTGAAGTGACTTTTAATTTTAAAAAATTAAAATTTCATGTTTAGATTTTCATTTGATTAGGTTTTTAGATTTTTCTATGTTTAGAAATTATTAAAATGAATTATATTGAAAATTACTCAGAGTATTTTTTCTTTACATAGAAATTAATTTACTAATAGAATAAATATTTTATGAAAACAACAGTTGTCAAATGTGATCGCTCAGTAAATTCTTTACTGAGTGACCGAATCTCTTTCTAATCTGGTCGAGATTCACGTACAAAAGGAAAATATTTATGTTAATTCTCAAATGCGACTTGTTTAGTTTTGTAGTTTAATTAGTGTGAGCCTGTAAATCATTTAGGGTGCTTCATCACCTAATGCTCCTAACCAACTGAGAGGTATATCATTGATCTAAAACTCGTAAAATAGATTAATTAGAAAACTTAACTAGATATTGCACAAGTCATATGTAAATATATATTAAAAAATATTTATATAATTTTTTTTTCTAAGTTCATATATCATAGGGTGTTTTATCACCTATTGACTTAAGTGAATTGCTTTGGTATTCATTGAGTGTCACATAGAAAAATGAATTATATTTTTAAAAAACGAAAAAAGAAAAAAAAGAAAAAAAATACAATTAACAATTGTTAAAAAAAAATTAATATTATTTTGGTTTATTAATAAAATGTTTAAAAAAATATGTAAGTAAATAGTATATAATGAAAGTTTAATTTTTTCTAGGCATGTTCAAGATTCAATAGATTTCCTCACATTTCTATCTACAACATGTGGTTAGGATTTTTTCACTTAATTCATTAGTTTGTTTTGAAATTAAGAAACTTGGTCTTAATTTATACCATATGATAATATCATTTGATCATACTTTTACTTATAATATTTTATTTTTGTTCGGCACTAGCAAATTAATAAGTGTGCGGTAATTTGATCAAATGATATTTATCCTTATTTTTATATTATTTTTATACTAATTTAATTGTTAGTTTTAATTAATTATGAATAAAAATACTCTCATTTGGTTATTTTTGATTTATTAGTGAAATTGGAGCAAAATGAGAAGAAAGAGAGTTAAGATTGAACAGAGAAGCTATAATTAAAGAATAAAATAAAAGTCAAGGACTTGAAGATAATTAGATAAAGAATAAAAAAAAAGGAAAAAAGATAAGTAATTAATTGAAGATCAACATGTTAATATTGTAGTTTCGAATAAATTATAATATCTTTGGTCTTTAATTTAAAAGAATAATATAATTCTTTTATTTTAGGGAAATGTCACACTAAATACCTTCTCACCAAACTTATTATCATCTAGTACCCCAACTATTTTCTATGCCTACTAAATACCCATCTCACCAAAGTAATTCCTTTCTAATACCCAGCTAATAATTCCCTTCCTCAAATACCCTCAAATGTGTCAGATTATTTTCGAACCACAATTCAAATTTTGAATTTTCAATAGTACAACCTACTCTGCTATTTTGAAAAGTAGAAATAAACCTATACTTTTATCTGAAGAAACAATTTTAAATCAATCTCGTTGTTTAAACTGATTTCCTTCTTCAGATTAGAGGTACGTCTGTATCAACTTTTGTTATGCATTTCACCAATAAAAGCTGTGTTTTTTTCCAATTTTTGTTAGTTCATGGGTTTTCTTAGTTCCTTGTTTTTTTATTTTCAAAAATTTTAAGTTTACAGTCTTGTTTTTGTTTAGACCTTGTTGAAAATAATTTTTTAATTTTTTTTCGAAGTCGATAGTTGGTGTTTAAAGTTTTCAAAGATTTCAAGTTTACAGCTTCTCTAATGGGGTTTAAAGCTTACCTGTGTTTTTACCTGTATTGTTGAAGACGATAGCTGTATGCTACTGTTGCTTTTAGCTTTATGTTATAGCTCGCGCGATTTAGCTCTTTAAGTAGTGTTCACGATTTATTTCTTGGACAACCGTATAGCTCGCGTTATGATTTGTTTTCCTGAATTTAATCTACTAGTAACGCGATTGAGGTTTGCCCCCTGGAGAAGCTAACACGGGTCCTATACTAGGTTGACGCTTCGCGCTGCAAATCTTTATTTTTCCTGCGCGAGTTATATAGAAGGCAAGTTCGCAAAAAAAATCGCGTAAGTGAATAACGTATTATATTATTCCTTGTTATCTAACGCGAATCCCATCTCGGTGTCTAGCGCGAGACAATAGACACGCCAACGCGAGTTACCATATTAGCAAACATCCCGAGTCAAGCCTGCCTGACGCGATTCAGGGCAACACCCTCACCTAGCGTAATTACGTTTTCATTTGCAGCCTCCTAGATGTCTAAGCAAAGAGTTTGTATTTTTAAATATTTGAAGCAGACCTCAATCGTTCCTTTTAGTGTGTTTGAAAACTTTGAATCTGTCGAGGAATATATTGAAGGTAGATGGGATGATCTGGTTAAGGGTTGCTACACTATTTCCTACTCCTGTGGCGGTGAAAATTATTGCTTGTTTACTAACGAGACTGATTTCATTGGTTTAACTGTTTATCTCGATGTGGAGCGTATGAAAAGCGTTAGCTTATTCATAGAACAACAAGTAGTTGAAATAGATTCGCATTACATTGGTAAATAGCCTACTGTAAGCTTTGTAGAACCCTGTGATGATCATTTACTAAGCGGGGAGAGTAGTAACGGTTTAATCGGTTCCCAACATAAAAAAAGACATCTTGCTACTACTGGTTGGGTGGATGCTATCACAGGAGTTGGTCAGACATTCGCTGATGGTTCCTCCGGTTTAAGGTTATCTTTATGCCGCTATGCTTTAGAGCTAGGTTTTGCTTTCAAGTATATGCATAATACATCCACTAAGATCACTGCTTACCATGTCAACAAAAAGTCAGGTTGCAAATGGCGGATGTATGCATCAATAGATTCTAGCACTGGTTTCATGATGATCAAGCGCTTTGCCAACACCCATTCTTGTAGCCCGGTATTTTCCAAAAAAAAAGTAGGCATTTGACGTCCGATTTAATTGCGGATGAAATACATGAATCAATTAGGACAAGTCATTCTTTAACAGCAAAAACTATTCAGTCTTCTATCAAACAAGACTATGGTTTAGATATTTCCTACCGTTTATCGTGGAATGTGTTAGAGAAGGCAAGGAGGGAAGTTTTTGGAGACAGTAATACTTCGTTTGGGTTGCTGAATGCATATTTTAGAAGATTAAAAAGTAGAGATATTACTACCGATTGTCATTTGGAGGTTGGTTTAGGAAATGTCTTCAGGAGGTGTTTTGTGTCTTTCAGATCATGCATTCAAGGCTTTCACTCATGTTGACCATTGCTGTACGTGGACGGAACCCATTTAAATAGAAAGCATGGCGGTGTTTTGCTGTCTGCAGTGGCCAAGGACGGCAAAAAGGGTTTGTTTTGTACTTTCTTTTATATGTACATCTATAGTATTCAGATATAGTATGTATCGCACGTAGCTATATTTTAAGAAGCCATCATGCGAGATAGTGTTTAAACAGCATGTTAGTTAGTCTATCATATGTAGCGCGAGATAATGTTTATATACGGCGCTAGATACCCAATTAAGTTTTCCTAACATCCCGCGCGATGTGTTTTTGTGTTACGCTAGATAGTATTTAACTGTAGTGCGAGTTAGGTATTGCGTATGACGCTAGGTACGATTGCTAATATATGCCAACCTCACGCGACATAGGTTTTAAACACCACACGAGATAGTAGCTGCATCAAAGCAATCGCGCATGAGCCTATACATATATCCATATATTATACACTCACCAAACCTATTTTCATATTGCAGGCATTTTTCTAGTTGCTTTTGGTATTTTTGGTGGTGAAGATTCCGATAACTGGATGTGGTTCATGGAATGTCTTAAACCTCATTTGTTAAACCGCCAAATCACTTTTATTTCCGATAGACATTCTGGTATTATTAATGCTGTTTCCGTTGTTTACCCAAGCTGCTTTCATGCTTACTGTATATATCATTTGGTTAATAATTTGAAGTCAGCTTCTGAAAATACCAACCGCGAGTATAATAAGAAAATGTTGAAGCGATTCAAAAGTTGTGCTTACGCTCCAACTGTTGAACTTTTTAATGAGAGACTTTCCAAGTTTTTAAGTAGAGCTAGTAAAAATGTTAAGGCTTTCATAGAGAATTTTCCTCCCGATAAGTACGCCCAACCATTCTTCATTGGCAAACGTTACGGGGCGATGGCATCATCTGCTGCCGAATCCTTTAACAATCAGATTAAAAAGTTTTGAAATTTACCGATTGTTGAAATGATAGACAAGATTAGAGTTATGCTAATGACTCAGATTTCCAGACGTTATTCAGAAGGGCTAACCTGGAACAGTTTTTTATGCCCCAAATATGAGAAGCAGTTAAAGGAGAATGTTCAAATGGGTCGAACCTGGGTGGTATCTAAGTCTTCTGCAGGTTCATTCGAAGTTTATTCTAACCCAGTTATGGTTATCAATATACTTGATTTTAAGTGTTCATGTGGTTCATGGCAGCAAGAGTGTTTTCCATGTGCTCACTCATTGGTTGCAATAACATCCGTGAACAAAGATCCTATGATGTTGGTAGAATCATTCTACAGGGTAAGTAATTATAGATCCACCTATTCGTTTAACATACCTGCAATAACCAACTATGGTGAAAGTTTGTCATCTAACGAATCCGAAGGGTCTGTTGTTCTACCTCCCAACGTAAAAAGGCGAGCTGGAAGGCCAAGGAAGAAAAGGATTCCATCTAGAGGAGAAGTATCATCTACCCACTTGCGCTGTGGCCGTTGCTTTAAATTTGGACACAACCGAAGGACCTGTGATATGACAGTATGAGCTGCTCGTCGAAAGCTTCTTTTGTTTACATATGTTTTATTTAGTATGTCTTAATTTGATTCCACTTGTTCTGTATCTTTGTTATTGTATCCGCCCAAACGTTTTCAGTTGATACCCTTTAATGGCATATTAGTTTTCTTGTCTATCATTTAATACAAGTGTTATTTGTACACATCACGTGATATGTTCGCGTATTTCGACACGAGATGCGGTGTTGCTAGAAAACAGCGCGCGAGTTGTTATTGACTGTTAACGCTAATCACGCTGCCCTTTCTTTAGATAGCGCGACATATTGATGTCATATGACGCTAGACGTGATATCTAGTTGCAAAGCATGCTCTAACAACTTACACTACGCGAGACGCACATATTATTTAACGCGAGATGTGAACGTGGTATTCGCCTACTCTTTCAGTTGATACCCTTTAATACCATAGAATCTTTCATCAGAGATGGTACCCTAGCTAAAGTTTGCGTATACAACGCGTGATGTCCGGATCATGTTACGCTATATTACCCATCCCATTATACTACGCTAGATTACTATATTATACGACGCTAGACGTTTATGTCCTATGACACTAGATGTGACGCAGATGAAGTTTGAATGTAGATCGCGAGTTATTTGTAAGATATGACGCTAGACCTTGTTAAACAGTCGGACACCACGCTAGACGTGGTTATTTTTGGATGCGAGGTACTACCGTTTTATTGGCCAAAACTTTATCGGTTGTCTTAAATAAAATATTACAAGCGCTTGCCTTGTAAACTTTCATCCTCTTCGTCCGAGTACTTGAGCTGCCCTCTTTCGGGGGTGTATTTTTTTCCTGATCCATCCACCCCTGCAGTTACTGCCCGTAATCCTCATCCCCTCCCTAGTAATCAACTATACCAGATCCCTGTCCAATCTCCATCTTATTTGTTTCCCATCGACTACAATACTTGGCCCGCTTCCCTGTTCTACGGATTACCATTTTTTTCCTTTTTCATGTTAACTTGCTTACAGACCCTGCTCCAGCCTCCCCCGACCCGAATGCCAGTTTTTCAGCTTCTGTCAGCTCTAGATCTCCATCCAACACCTGAAAAGCAACATTAACGTTTCAACCAATAGCGCACACGCACGTATAAGACGCATATTACTCGACGGAAGTTTTAGTAAGACGCGACTCGTAGGCTGATTTAGTACTCATGTCGCGCGAGTCATAACATCGTCCCCTTGTCACGCGAGTCACTTGTGCATGCAATGCGACTTGACCCCTCCGCAAGAACCTCTAACGCGACACATGCAGTGAATAAATAGGTGGTGGTATATAACCATCCCCAACACAATGCGCGCGTGCTGTACACGATACACTTGGTGCCTAAATGCATCTCGCGCGCATTATAGCGAACTAATAAACATACCTCGCGATAGCTTAGTGCTAATTCACGCGAATCAGTGT
The DNA here is from genome assembly GCA_036936605.1 of Limnanthes douglasii subsp. nivea. Classification (NCBI taxonomy): domain Eukaryota; kingdom Viridiplantae; phylum Streptophyta; class Magnoliopsida; order Brassicales; family Limnanthaceae; genus Limnanthes; species Limnanthes douglasii. The sequence goes on along the minus strand of JAUPFV010000001.1, from coordinate 197,927,322 downwards.
AAAAACATATAAAAACAGCCATAACTTACCTCCTCATCTGCCAGCTTCCTCACCCTTTTAACAACCGCTATAGTCGCCTCCTTGCATTCCAACCCCCACCATTTGTAGCACCTAAGTATCATCTTTGGCCTTACCAAATTTGCCCCTGGCGTGGTGTGGTCCATTATGAAGGGCTACAAAGTAAAGCTACACTCGTATCACTTTCATAAGAGAACAAAATAACAAACTAATTGTTCGATACAAACCAACAACACGGCTAAGTAGCCGATGACGTGATCGGGTGTCCCTTTCTCCAAACAGTTTACCATAGACTTCGTTAGCTTCTCAACAATTGCTCGCGACCAATCATAGTCATTAATTTTGAGCATGTCTTCTACATAGAAAACCATCGTCCAGCCCATGATATCTCCAGACACAGAGTAGAACAGGGTAGAAAATATGAATAGTATCAAAAGCTTCGCAACGTCGGTTACGGATTCCTCATTACCATCCTTTGCAGCTATTTCTATTGCTTCCTGTGTCAGAACAGACAGTAGTTATTTAATTGTATATGGCAAAAAATTACTAGATCTAATAATATGTTATTCGTACCTTTATCATTGCATTTGAAACAGTCTTTTGGTTTGACGGTCCACTTTTCCTACCCCTTGGACGCAAGAAATATTTTTGCATCAATGGTCACAACGTGTGTCACCCCTTCAACGTCGCGCGATTTAAAAACAAAGACAAGTGTACTGCCTACTTATACAAAGTCTAGCGACACACTCAATACACAACACGCGTATTATTAGCATGATGAAATGGTTACTTCTCATTAAACTAATCCCTTTCGCGATACAGGACGTAGACTCACACGAGATGGGAAGTTCGAAATGATTTCCCACAAGTCGCGTGACAGGTACGCGAGACCCAATTGGCAGAAACCCACTACTAAACACAACCTAAATACTAACCAGGCTGACGCGAGATCGGTTTTACGATGACAACGTCATACGCTCCTTATCACGGGGCACACCGTACTAACACATAATACGCGTATCTCAATCAACCATTTCCATCATTCTGCATGTGAAAACCATCTACTCCCCTAACAATGTATTCACAGAACAAACGCGAAACAGAACCACGAACTACTCTGCCCCAACTCAAAGCTACCAAAATTAAACCAAACCAATTAGAGAATAACACGAGACGAAGCTCCATTTATGGGCAAAACTACTTCAACTGCACCCAGGTCACTGCCTCACGCGAGACAGTAACCGACTTACAGTTAACCACCTCCGATTACATGTTCCATCTTCGCAAACAACTTATGTTACACTCACCGGCCGGGAAATCTAACCCAACTACTGAACGAATAAACGAGTTAACCCAAAAAACGGTTCTTATCGATATCATCAAACAGGAAATCTACTAAACACGATTAAGAAAAATCTACTAACCTTCAATGTAGTTTCCACCGTTCAAACTTCCCCTGCATCAGTGGTTTTTGCTTCAGACGAGGAAAAAACAATAACCGGTCTACACAGCGTATACGATGCACGTCGATAGTTTCGAACCACCCTTCTTCTACCTTCGCCGGAGGTTTTTGACAGGCTTCTTTTGGGTTCTAGTTCTTCTCTGACTTTCTTCTACAGTCTTTTTGGTATCTTAAAGTTTTTGGGATTTGTGGGGATAGTAAAAATTAGAAAAATAGTAACCTACTTTCTATTTCTTCTAGTATTATGGCTAATTTGGTAAAAATATAGTCCTTTTACTACTAGAGTAAGGGTCTCATATTTGGATACTTATTTAGGATTAGATACTTGAAAAGGTATTTAAGGGTACTTTTCCTTTTATTTTATGTGACAAAGATTATGATTTTATTTTAAGGAGAATAAAATATTTGGTATTCTGTAGTAAATACTATATTATATAATTTTAAAAATGAATTAATTATTTTATTTTATTTAATATTATAATTATACTCTCGACGTGGTTTATTTTTAGAAGATTAGGGTCAATAAAAAATCTCATAACTCTTCCTATAAATAAAACCCCAACGAAGGAGATTCGGACGTTCGTCAACACAAAAGCCTATTGAGTGTAATATCTTCAATTATTTACGAGTTCAATTGATTGATGTTAGATCTAGTTTGGAACCGCGAGGTAAAATCTATTTCCGAAATATAATAATACCACTAGGGTTGAATGAGTAGGGCGTTACGACCATGACCTAGTGAAGTCTGAACTAGGTTCTTAGGTTACATGACCCAATTGTAGGAGGTATGAGACTAGAGGTATAACGAGCAATACAAAAGGGTTAGTTATGTGCACTCTGAAAGAGAACCTGACTTTAAAAAAATTATGTTTAGATTAACTTTAATTAATTATTTGAAGTTCTTAATAAAGTATATATACATGTTTTAAAACCCTAGAATTGCTTTAATATATATCTCTTCAAATTTAATTATTGTTTATTTTATTTTATTTTGCAACACCAACTATTAATCTTCGAATCTCAATTTAGTTTTTATTTTATTTAATTTTTGCTTAATTAGTTTTTATTTACTCAATATTTTAAATGAAACAAGTTATTTATTTTATTATATTTTATTTTAGATCTAGCAAAAAACTATTCCTCATTTGGGTTTGATATTCTGAGTCTTAAATATTTTAAAACTACAACGGAAATCGTACACTTGCGTTTCTTCGTATAAATAAACGTCGCCCCGAATTATAAAGGAGGTGCGAATCTTGACAAGAAGATTAACTGCTATTAATCGATTTATTTCCAGATTGTCTGACAAGTGTAATCCTTTTTCCGAGCTTTACAAAGACCCAAAGAGTTTATGTGGACACCGTAATGTGAGGTGGATATTTTGAAGATTAAGAAACTTCTTCTATCAGCTGAGATTTTGTCTAAGCCTCGAATTGGAGAACATCTGTTTTGTGTATAGTAGTGCGTGACGTTGTTGTTAGTGCTATTTTTATACGCGAGGAAAAAGGAGCTTTGAAGCCAGTTTATTATGTTTGCAAAAGTTTGCTTGTATCAAAGAAAAGATATTTGAGGCTTGAAAAAATGGCTTTGGATTTAGTAATGGGTACTAGAAAGATGCGCCCTTATTTTCAAGCTCACACAATTGTGGTTCAAACTTCTTTTCTACTAAAGAATGTGTTATAACGACCATACATTTTATGGTAGAATGACCAATTGGTCATTAGAGTTGGGAGATTTTGATATCACTTTTTCTCCTCCAACATTGATTAAAGCTCAAGCTTTAGCAGATTTTTTGGTCGAATTTTATTCAAGCCGATCAGATGTGGGGACACTTAAAGAATTAATTCCAGAAGTTTCAACGTGGGTGGTTCGAACTGATGGTGGTTTCAGCATATTGGGGTCGAGTGCATGTGTTCAGTTAATTGCTCCTTCTGGAGAAGCCATGTACCAGGCTATTCGATTTGGTTTTCATGCATCGAATAATGAGGCTTAATACGGGGCTGCTTCAGCTGGTTTAAGGCATGCAAATATTTATGGAGCGACAACAGTCCGTTTCGAAACAGATTCCCAGCTAGTGCTAAATTATATGACAGTGTATCCGAGGCTAAGAAAGATCAGTTAATTGTGTATCTACGTGAGCTTCGAAGTTTAATTCTTTTATTTGATAAAGTGATTGCTGAGCATATTAATCGAGGAGATAATACAGTTGCCGATTTTTTAGCTACAATTGCTTATAGAAAGGAGTATCTGTGGATTATTACTAGAAAGCCCTTCGATTTTGACACGTTAAGAACAACGCAAGTATGCTGAGGAAGTATTTGTTAGCCCAAATGTAATTCGACGTGATTGGCGAACTGATATCGTCAATATTTTACTTAGAGGTACATTGCCTCAAGATGTGAAGCTAGCTTGAAGGTTACGATACAAGGCTCATGGTTTTGTTGTATTAAATGGAGTATTATACAAAAAGTATTTAAGTAGAGCACTGTTGTGGTGTTGGGTAAACAGGAAACTCAAGAGTTTTTATCTGAGTTACATGATGGTGAATGTTCAACTTACTTTGGGTTTAAGTCTTTGACGCAGAGGGTTTTGTTGACAGGCTATTATTGGCCTTCGATTATGAATGATGCGAAAGTTTTAGTAAAAGGTTGTGATACTTGTTAACGTTTTGCCAGCTTTATTCACAAACCAGTCGTACCACTTATTATTTTCGAAGCTATTCCTTTTGATAAACGGGGAATAGACTTAGTTGGTCCATTGCATATGGCCTCTAGAGGGCATCAATTGATTATTGTGGCGATGGATTATTTTTTGAAGTGGCTGAAGCTGAGCCATTATCTGGTATAAAAGCCAAGGATGTTATTAAATTCATTGTGAATAATATTTTTTTTTTGTTCTGGAGTTCTTTAGAAAATTACCACATATAATGCTCCTCAATTTAACAACAGAGAAATGGATTCTTTTTACGCTTCGAGGGGTATTATGCAACGTTTTTCTACATGTTTTCATCCCCAAGAAAACGGTCAAGTGGAGGTAACTAATAGGTCTATTCTGGAAGGTTTGAATAAAAATTTAATAGGTGTTGCAGGTTAACTGCCTAACTATTTACAAGAGGTGTTGTGGTCTTATCATACGACTCATAAAGAGACTATTTAAGAAACTCTTTTTGCCTTGGTATATGGTATGGATGTTGTAAGCCCTGCATAATATAATTTACCTTCTTATAGAGTGGTTCATTATTTTGAAGAGCTAAATGAGGAAGCAAGAAGAAAATATCTAGATTTGATTTAAGAGAAACGAGTTAGAACACATTTGAATTCGACTCATTATCAAACTTTGATGGGATGTCGTTACAATTTGAAGGTAAAAAATAATGGATTTTAAGGTGGGTGATAAATTTTTGAGAAATGTATTCCTCCATAGAAAGGACAAGCGACTTGGAAAGATGGCCCCGAATTGGGAGGGTCCTTATGTGGTAGTAGAACGAGTAAAGTCGGGTACATATCGTCTTCATGATGGACACGACAGATTACTTCAACATCCTTGGAATATAGAACACTTGAAACTATATCGGGAGTGATCTTTTTAACACATAAAAAGATTTTAATACTTTTTGGATAAGTGACATACTCTTTCCTATCATGTTGGCTCAGGAAGGTTTTAATGAGTTGGCAGTAGTATATTCGAGGACATTAATAAAAGTATTTTTTGGCCAATGGTTGTTTTCAATAAGTGTACTTAAAATATTTTGGTAACTAATCAAAGACTGACCATCTTTGAAGTGGTTACCAAAATTAATTATTTTTTATTTGAAGTGCTACATGTTTATTAAAAGAATTGTTCGAAAAAACAACCATATTCGAGGTTCTAATGTTCTTTAAGCGTACAGTTTGGTTCAAAGTGATAACGTTCTTTAAACGCACATTTTGGTTCGAGCTGCTAACTTTCTTTAAACACACAGTTTGATTCGAGGTGATAACATTTTTTTAAACGCATAGTTTGGTTCGAGGTGCTAACGTTCTTTAAACGTATAGTTTGGTTCGAGGTGCTAACATTATTTAAACACACAGTTTGGTTCGAGGTGCTAACGTTTTTTAAACACACAATTTGGTTCAAGTTTCTAACGTTCCTTAAACCTAGAGTTTGGTTCAAGGTGCTAACGTTCTTTAAAAGCACAATTTGGTTCGAGTTGATAACGTTCTATACACACATTATCTGGTTTAAAGTGTTAACATTCTTTAAATGCATTATTAAAAAAAACAATAATGTTCGAGGTGTGATTTATTTTATATAAAAATGGATAATAAAAAAAGAATTGTTCATTGGATATTGAATTTCAGAGTTTACAAGAATGAGCTCGAGTGCCAAATGATAAAACACTTACAAAAAATGATACACCAACAAGAACTGGTGATTTGACAAAATATAAAATAAAAAACGGATTTTTTAATCCTCTTAATCTTCTTGAGGAGAATGATTTGAACTTCCTTTGAGGAGATTTATTCATTATCAGAGGCATCTTTATCTTTTTCTGACTCAGTTTTTTCAGAAGAGTCATCATGTATAGAATCGAGTGTTTTGATTGAGCGATTTTCGATTGGAATTAATTTCCAACCCGATAGATCTGCTTCTAGAAACGCTACATGAAATTCATGGAGCAAAGTGATTGTCTTTTGCTCCTCGACATTTTTAACATCAACAAGGGTATCTCTACCGGATTGAGTTTTGGCCTCTTTCACAACAAGTTGTTTCTCTCCTTCAAATGATGCCTTGAGTGATGCCATTTCAATAGCTAACTTCTTATTTTCCTCCTCACTCTTGTTAAGAGACTCTTGAAGAGATGAGTGCTTCTTTTTCTCCTCAGATATTTCCCTTGGATGCTTTTCTTTAAGCTCAGTTAGCTCAGCTTGGTGAGAAGTTCTCAGCTCAGTTGTTTCCTGGTCATGAACAAATCTTAAATGGCGCTTGAGGTTGATGGCTCCCTTAATAAATTCTAATCTATCAGCCTGAAACACATGAAATTATTCAACAATATTTTTACCAAAGATCTCTCTCATCTTATTCTCCTATGAAGCTTCTTTTTTCCACTGAACCATATTATTTGCCATAACTTTCGGATCGTTTAGAGCAGAATTGACCTATGCGCACAACTGTTTTTCTGTTGCTTCGAGGTTAGAGAATAGTTTGAGTGCAATTGATACTTCCTCCTATAACTCTTCGATTGGGATAATGGGAGGATTATTATAAAGCGAAAGAGTAGATTGTAAAGCAACTGACGGAAGGGTCAAGCTCAAAATTTCAGGCAAAAGAAGAGCAGTAACCTGGTGACCAATCTGTTCAAGTTGTTATTAGATCTGTTGAATGGTATGATCCATATATTTGTAAAGATCTTGAATTTCTTTTACACTAATAGGATCTTCAGAGTTGAAATTGTCATTTCCTCGGTGATCTTCAAATACGGTCTCTTCAGCTTATGAGGGAGGCACTTCAATACTTTTCTCTGCCTTTTTAGTTGGAGGTGTTTTTGAAGAGTTCTTTTTATTTTTTGAGGCAACGGTCTTTTTTATTTTTTCAAAAGGTTCAACCTTGGCTTCTTCTTCAATTGCTGGAAGACAGTCTCATTTGCCTTCCTTTTGGTTCTCTCTCTCTCTCTCTCTCTCTCTCTCTCTCTCTCTCTCTCTCTCTCTTCTGTGACTTTAGATTTCTTGAAGAATTAACAACTTCTTTTTTCTTTCTACCTTTTTTTGCGGGTAAGTGACTCTGAGACCTGTTTCAGACTGACAATATGACTTTGGCCTGAGGTGCTATTAATCTCTTCACAACTTTGTCTGGGTTTGGGGGCTCCAACAAGTCTTCTGGGGCAAAAACATCCGCGGAGATTCTACATAAATGGATATTGATGAAATTGATGGGAACAAAAGCAGTATGGAACTCATTTCCCCATGCATTTTTTGCGTAAATAGCTAGTTCAACAAAGATGACTTTAACAGTTTTCTTGCGAGCTTTATACTTCCTCAAAATTACTGCATATATTAGAAATATATATAAAAAATTGACACACAAGTTATGAAAATGAGAAGAAAAGAAATTGAGAAGAAACTGTTACTTCTCCAAACGTGGTTAAGTTTGATGGATTCTCCTCTGGTATTTCCTTACAATTCTCCCATGATCCAGATCTTTGTTTCCATAATTTTTCAACTTCAAGAAGATCATCAGTTATCTTGAAATCATCTCAAACAATCAGATAATATAATGGAAATATTACATTTTTTTAAAGAAGAGTCATGGCAATGAAGTACTTGATGGTGAGAAAAATCTTACTTAGTCTAGAAGCCATAATCACTGATATAAGAATGAAACATAAATTTGGGCTTGCTTATGTTGGGAATCGGTAAAGGAGATCGAAGTACTTCACTATTATTGGGTCCAGTGGGAACCGAAGTTCCAAGTTGATGATCTGAGGATAGACCATCAATTCATTTGCTCGACAACAAAGTGGAGTCTCTCCTTTCTCTCGTAATCGAAGCACCATATTGTATGGCAATCTATATTGTTTCTTTAGTCGCTCAGGAAGAGCTTGACTGCAATATTCATATGGAGAATTCTTTAGCGCCATGATATATTCGGGGATGACTGGTTTTAAGTTTACACTTAGAGTGGCAGCAACATCTTTAAGAAGCTCAATATGCACTTTCTTTCTATTTTCTTTTCTCTCTACTTCCACTTTCTTTGAAGCATCGTTCTCAGTCTTTTAGTACAACACCGCTTTCTGTAGCTTCGACATTAGAATTTATTTCTCTCATTTCTTCTGAGTAAGCTTCTCCTTCAGAAGCTTCATCTCGCAGTTGAGGAGGATTAGAGCTTGTGGCCAGGTTTTGATTTTGAGTTTCCAAAGGAGTTTGTTGTGAATCTGGGTCGGGCTCAGCAATCTCCTTCGGGGGAGAAGAATATGGTGTACGATTATCGGTGGTATTTTTTGCAGGATTTTGTGTAGTATTATTATCCTCGAATTCTTTCATGACTAGAAATGGGATTTTTCTAGGTGGATGAGCTTAGAAATAGAGAGGCTTAGATTGAATTCGAGGTAACTCATTGCGATAACTTTAAAGTGGTTTAGTGTTGATTATGGAAGGAGTCTTTGTTTATTTCTCAAAGGACTTTCTTTGGGTTACCTTACAATTGTTATGAAGAGGAATGGATATGTTGTCAGAAGCTGTTGGTGAGAGATTTCAAAGCAGTGACGGTGATGAAGTTTGTTGAGGAGATTTAGGCAAGAACCTATCAAAAAATAGGCTGGATGAGCTTTGAAACCCAAAAGAATTTTAACCAGGGTTAAAATTACCGTATACGGTGGTTTAAGTTGAAAATTTTGGCTAATTATCTATTACTCACGCTACTTGGTATTCAATATCCCTTTCGCTAATACACAAGTCATCATAGAAGCCAAAAATAGGTGTTTTAGTAGCTGGTGATATTGTCATAAACTAAGATAAAGAAAAATCTTCAAATTAATTCATAAAATTTTAAATATTAACTGGGAAAGATGAGTTTTCCGGTGAAGGTAGCAAAGAGATTGGATTTTCAGATGATTCTCTTTCTCTTACTAAAAATTGTACGCAATGCAGAGTAATTAATATGGGAGTATTTATAAAAGAGCAACATAATAGAGATTGGTCAGAGAAGATGAAGAGGTAATGATGGCTATTGGGTGGAAAAATATTCGCCAAACGGTTACCTTCAATAATGTAGTTTGACATATGTATTTTGTCAGACCTAATGGGAGACCTAGTGGATTTTTTCACGCGTACTAATGGATTCCAAACATTTATAACTGTTGTAAATAGACAAGTAAAAGAGTGTGTGAATGAATATTCAAAGAATAAATAAAAGGGTTGTGTGAGAATTGGAGGAGACCTTAAGCACAATACTGATCAGATCAAATTTGAAGCAAACTTGGATATACTTTTGATTCGAGAATGATAAGTGTATAACTTAACTGTTTTGACTCATTAATGGATGGTTTGTATTCGAGATAATATTTGGATATATTTTCAGTCGAAGATGGTAGGTGTTGAAATAAATCACTTTGATAAGAAGATGAGAGGAGTAAATCCGAAGTGATACAGATTTTGATGAATTAACAGTATTAATCCGCTATGACTTTAAAGATTTCTAGTTGTTATTCATTTCTCTTCATAAGAACTAGGGGAGCTAATGATAAGGATATAAATTAGTGAGGACTGAATATAATGATATTAAGGGATATTAAGGTTATTTAAGATAAATTGTAAAGTCATAAGAAGATATTTGCCTTACTTGTAAATGTAAAGGGCTTCAATGTAATTTACCATATTATGCAACTAATTCATTTATTGAAGTCTTGTCTCATATAAATACAGTGTAAGATGATGAATAAATGGACAACTTATTTTCTAAAGCACACTTTAATGTTAAGTCTCTCTTTTTTTCTCTACGATCTCACTTTACATTCACACTCTCACTAAAAATACAATTTAGGCTATATAGAATATTGTGAAAAAGTTGGTCATTGAGTGGTAATTTGAAACTATATTTGGATAGTATGAGATAATAATTTCATTTTTAAATTATTAACTGGATTATAGTTTGGATTTTAGGTATTTATTGGTATTACCAATTTCTGTGGCTTGCGTAGATATTTCTATTGGTATTAGTGCCTCGGTATCATATACAATGGCAAATCGTATTTTTTATGTAGCACTTTTTTGAGTCTGTGGGTATAACCATCGAAAAGTCTTGTAGGGTCTCCGGTTAAATTCTTACCACTTCATCCAACATCTTCTTAATGCCCTCAATTATCCTTATGTTAGTCACTTTAACATGCTCATTTTCTTGAGGATGAAAATATGAAGATAATATTTACTTAATTCCCTTTTCTACGTAATATTGCGTGAAAAGATCATTTTGGAACTGTGTTTAATTATCAGTCGTGATAACTTTTGAAATACCGTACCTACAGCATATATTCTCTTTAAAAAGAAAATTACATATCCCGCTGTTACATGTTGCACTAATTTTATTTTTATTTATTTGGAGAAGTAGTTTAAAATGACAAATAAGTATTTTCTTTCTCCCGAAGCCATCGAGAATGGACCCACAATAACCGTACTCTACCTTTTAAACGGGATGGCTTATATTATTATTTTCAGTAATGCTGTTGGAACTTGGATTGAATTTATAAACTTTTAGCATGTGCCACATGTCCTCATAAAGATGTTATTATAATAAATGTGAGCATTATAGAGGTAGAGGTCAGAAGAGTATTAATCGATAACTGAAATATCAGATTAATTAATCTAGTCACACCAAATAAAATATGTATTTTTACTTATTAAGGACCCCAAATGTTTAAGGATAGCCATCTCATTCCATATTTTTTGGTTTCCCTCCATCATGGGTAAAGTTACATTTTTTACCAAACCACTTTAGCCTCCAAAACCTTCAGCACATGGCGAGACGAGAGAAAACATAAAAAAAATTGGGATTTTTTAAGAACCCTTGATGAGAAGATAAAGATTAAGAACTATCATAAATGTCTTGCAAAGATAACTGACTTGATGATCTGGAGTCTACCATCATATTAAACATGTTTGGAGGTTCAAAAACTAATACACAAAGTGATATTTTTGAAATAGAAGATGACAATATATGTAGGAAAGTTGGCTAGTGAGGAGATGAACACCGATATATTTTACAACGAGAGAGCCGACATTCTAACGTAAAATGTTGATGAGATAATGTCAAAGGGTGGGGGTTTAACAATAAGAGGAATATGTGACTCTTGGCATGATAAACTTGGAAATGAGAGAGCTAGAAGAATTCATCCAGACCCTCTTTTATAAGATGAATGAAATTTAGATCGTCATGAAAAAATCATTAAGTCATCAGCAAAACAGATGTTGAATATTTTGAGTTTTTACACTTCTATTAGAATTTCAACTTCATGTCATTGATTTAAGAATACTAGATAAGACTTTCATTGTAAAGACGAAAATAAAAGATAAGAGAAGGTTGCCTTTCTTGGGCCCCTTCCGACCATGTAGATTTCTGTTAGGATTATTGTTAATGTTAATAATATAAGATAAGATTGACATACATTGGAAATCTAAGAGATCATCACATTCGAGAATTTCATGACGACAAAGATGTAAAGAATAATGTACCAATGAACATTATCATAGGCTTTCATAACGTTGAATTTTAGTGCAACCATATTACATTTGTAGTTAGTATGAAAACTCATCAAGAGTTCTTGGGAAAGAAGGATGTTATCAGAAATTGTCATTGCCGAGATGAATATTGATTGAGTTTTTCCAATCAGATAAGAGAAAATATGTTTTATTCTGTTAGCCAAACCGAAATGGATCGAACCAAAACCGGACCGAACCAAACTGTAATTGGAACCAAACCGAACCTAAATTGGAATCGGAACCAAACCGGACCGGAACAAACCAAACCAAACCAAGAACTTAACGGTCTGGGTTGGTTCCAAAAGCTAGATCTGAAAGGTTAAAAATCCAGTGCAGACCCATCAACCCGAACCAAACTTAAACAATTACATAGAATTGTGATAGCTTTATGGTTTAAGTGGTGTAAGCCATTTATCTTTATCATGAAAGGTTAAAAATCCAGTGCAGACCCATCAACCCGAACCAAACTTAAACAATTACATAGAATTGTGATAGCTTTATGGTTTAAGTGGTGTAAGCCATTTATCTTTATCATGAAAGAATCTGGTTTAAGTCACTTATATTTGTCAATGCTCTTCATAGAATTGTGATACATGTATGCTTCAAGAACATATCCATGTGCTTTAATTGAAAAATAAAAAATAATTACATCAGTAAAATAATACCTCTTAGACAATTATTAAATACCCAGCTGATATTGCTCTCTTATCTGATTATTCAAAATCCCTGAACACCTGGCATCTTCAGCGAAAAGTAATGGTTGAACTTCAGCTACCTAATCCGAAGTTTTACTTGGCCTCAAATCATCTTCCGCGGAAGCGTCCGCAATTTTACTTTGTGGATCAGACTCATAATCATTTTCACATCTCTTTTCGACCGTACTTGGTTACGTTTTCACAACCTTCTTCCATGATATTCTCTTCATTGGAAATTAGGTTTCATGACACCACAACCTATAAATATTTACTCTTTCTGACTATCCAAGGAACAAACATTTAAGTTCTCTAGGATAAAGTTTGTCTTGCTTCATATGTGCGTAGGCAACACATCCAAAAAATCTAAAAAAATAAAACTTAGCTTTATCTTCGGTCCAAGTCTCTTGAGGAAAAAGAAACCTAAACGTCAGAGATGGACTCCTGTTAATAATATATGCAGCCGTAAGAATGACTTCTCCAAATAATTTTTGGCCCATTCTAGATGTTTGAAGAATGAACATAACCCTTTCCACCATGGTTTGGTTCATTCTTTCAACTAGCCCGCCGTGTTTGTGAGTCTCACTCATAGTATATTGTTTAGAAATGCCAAGGTTTGCACAATAGTTGGTGAACATTTTGGTCATATACTCTCGCACATTATCAATCTGAAGCTTCTTCAACATCTTTCGTGTCAAATTCTGTACCAATTCCTTCTAGTTCTTAAACGCAACAAACGTTTCACCCTTGGTCTTCAAAAATATAACCCATACTTTCCTGGAATAATCATCTATCAAAGAAATTTACTACCTTGTACCACCTATAATAGGTTCACGTGGTAGAGCCCAGAGGTCTAAGTGAACATACTTAAGCACTCTACTAGTTGTCTGGTTGATGGGCATAAACTTCACCTCTTGTTTTACCCAATACATATCTTTCACAAAATCTAAACATCTAAATTGGGAGACCATTTAACGTACTTGTTTTCTTAGTTCACCAAGTCCATTATCATTTAAATGTCCCAACCGAAGATGCCATAATGTGGTAGAAACTACTTCCACACTAGAGACTCTCTTTACCAGTACAGATTCTTCAAGAACTATAAATTTTTAATTCTGTAGGCTCTCATTACAAAAAATAAACCATATAAATTCCTCAATTTATCATATCTAAACTTATATGTAAACCCTTATTTATCAATAATCCCAATAGACATAAGGTTACATTTCACTTTGGGAATGTACCTCACATTATTTATAACTCTCGCAAGTTTTGTAGACAACTTAAGCCAAACAGTGTCAATTCCTTTGATATCACATGGTTTGTCTTTGTCGAGGATGACCCTTCCACAATCAAGCTTTCTGAGGTCTTCAAATCAATGATTGTTTAAATTTATATGGAGTGTGGCATCCAAATCTAAAACCCATTTATTTTGTTACATTCAAGAATAAGAAGTTGTTAGCCCATCAATATACCCAAATTCATCAGACACCATTCCAGTATCTCCGACTTTGATCTTTTGATAGTTGTAGCCATTTTTTTATCTAGGCACTTTGTACTGATATATCCTTTCCTCTTGCATACCAAAATGTTACTTTAGATCCAGTCACAATCCCCTTGAACTTAGACCAAGATATTTCTCTTCTTTTGCTTAAATCTCTTGTGTGACATGCCCATCACACTTAGTCTGTACCCTTCAGAGTCAATCTTCGGAATAGTTTTCATTGAAGATATTTGGATTTCAAGTAGATCTTTACTTAGGAAATCGTAAAAGAGTATTTATCATAGTCAACAAAGTGTTTGTACACGTTTGGTAGAGAGCTTAAGAGGATGATTTTATTGTATTCATCTAAATATCTTAAGATATATTTGTTATTATCCCTAAACATTTTGTATAACTGCTTCTTGAGATATAATCTATTTGCTATGGATTTCTTCATTTGAATCGCCTCCAACCAATTCCAAACCCGAGCGCAGGGGTTTCTTTCGCAACACTTCATCCCTTAAGGTTACTATGAGGATATTATGAGCTTTAGACATTACCAGAGCATTATCTTGTATCAATATATCATCGATATCAGCAGCAAATCCCTTCTGTGCTTGGTAAGCCTTAACTTTAATTTTCTATGAATTGAAATATTTTTCTACGTTGAATTTATATATGTTAAGCTTCATTGAACCCGTCTTTCATGGATTTTCAATTTACAGGTGTGATCATATTCTCCAAATTTTAGATCTTTGAATGATCTGCGTGTTTTTTCTATTGCTTCACACTCACCAAACCATTTGTTGGGAATTTGTTTCTCAAATAAGAACTTTCAACATGATCAATCGAAACATCAAGTAAAAGAAAATATAAAGAAAAACAAATGCACAAGATAATATTTTATCTTGTTACAAAATGTTCCAATCACTCTTTACAAACTCTCATATTTTACAAAGATAACTTGATTCATAGAAATCTCTCGTTTGTGTTTATCTCTCACATTACTTCACTCTCTAAAGACCAGGCTATGTTATTTGTTCTTAAAGAATATATATACTTGGATGATCAATATTAGATCGTTTGTCAATCGTATCGCTGATGCATAACTTTATGTTTCTTATTCTATTTGTAGACTTCTTAAGTAAAGCCATAAATTCACTTTAGATCGGAAGGTTCAGATAAAACCTCAATACTTTAGACACTCTAGATTAAATCACTCTAATCGATGGTTATAATAAATCTATAATACAATAGATGATTCAGAAATAAATTTCTTAATCAACGACTGAAATTAGCATACTAATTAGAAACCATATGAGGAAAATATTAGTTTCATCAGGAACAAAATGCGACATTTCAGTAGTTTCAGACCACGTAGCTTAAGAAGACTGCTTCAAATCAGGTAGCCTAAGAAGACTACTTTCGCCCAGTTCTTCGTCCACATGCTTTGGCATATGTCTACGTTAACATGTTTTAGCTTAGTCCATCACAACACCCTTTTTTCACATTCTTCGACTCAGTATTTTCTCCTTCGACTCAATAGCTTGTCATGACTTTTAGTTTCTAAGTCTTGTCATAAGCTTTACCTTGAGAGTTTCATCAATTATTGCCACTACAAGTCTTAGCTGATCCATCTTCATCTCATATAGTACTTCAGTAGTCCCTCTAATATCGAGTTACTATAGCTTACACCTAACACATCATTTAGTTTTTTCAAACGGGATAACTAAACATTTATTTTGACAGTTAACCTGACATCTAAATATTTGCAGGTTAATGTTTTGTATAACAGCTAAATGTTTAACATAACAACCAAATATTTGACCTGAAAACTAAATGTCTAATTAAGTACCAAAATGTTTACCTTGAGAGCTAAATGTTTACTATGACAATAAAATGTCTAGCTTTACAACTAAATGTTTGACTTGACAACCAAATATTTAGCCTGACAACTAAATATCTAACTTGACAGCCAAATGTCCAACATGATAACTAAATTTTTACCTTGAGAACTAAATGTTTACTTTGACAACTAAATATTTACATTGAAAACTAAATGTTTACCATGACAACTAAATATTTATTTTGATAACTAAATATTTACTTTGAGAGCTAAATATTTACTTTGACAGTCAAATATCTAACACGATAACTAAATATTTAACCTTATAAGGAAATGTCTAACTTGAGAACCAAATATATAACTTAACAACTCAATGTCTAAGTTGTTATTATTAGAATATGTCGATCGTTTAAAAAAATAGTTTTAACAGTCTAGTCAGATTGTTTCATGTTGTTTTGGTTGCATTGAAATTACTACTTGGGTATTTGACTATGTTAACTTGCAAGTATTGTTTTCAATTCATTTGATCTTCCTTTTCTTCATGATCTTGTTTAAGTAATTTAGATTTATATTTTTTTATCTTTAAAGACTTAAATTACATGTGCCCAATTATATTCATCCATAACCAGTTGGTGATCTCTAACAATCGACTTTAGTTTGTATTTAACTTGTTGATGTTCATACGAGATTATATTAGGTAAACGTTAAATAATATTTTTTTTATTTTTTGTTCACTTTACTATTACCTTGTATTGTTATTTTCTATCAAAACTAAATTAATGTAAGGTAACACCTCATACAAGAGCACCCATTCTTCAAAGTAATAAAAAACACCAAGCTTTAACAACATTTGAACTCATAGATATCGTTAGTCGAATTTCAACCGTTTATCAACCTGAAACCTATTTGTTTGTAGTATTGAATCTACAACAAGTTTTCGGTCCCATCTTTGTTAACTTGTAGTCTTTAGTGGTACTCTATTCTTAGTTACTTTTATCCTACACTAAACCATTCTTTACTTAGGCTTATAGTAACTTCAACATCCGTTATTTTCTATTTTTTAGACACCATTTCATCTGTATCCAGGCTTGCCGAAGTCTCATGCAGTTCTAGAACTTTAAAACTAGTATTATCTTGGTTAGAGCATACAGAGGACTATCATTTCTAGTAATTATAGCCTCTTTCACTTGCTATCTCCACCATATCTTGAATTAAATTCAAGTTGATGTATGCATGCTTAGTTCTCTTATAGAACTTTGGATTCTTCATTAAATTAATATAACTAGTTTTATCATAAAATAAAATCACATATTGATCTATAACAGTGATCTCACTCAACAACCTTTTCAACCATATAACTTCCTTCATGGATTACGTAACAGCCACAAATTGGGCTTTTGCAGATGAAAAAAAAACGACATTTTGTATAAAAATCTTCCAACTAACCACTCATTCAAGCATAATAAAAAGATAACCTCAAGTTTACTTTCTTATATCAAACAAAACTAGTATAATTAGAGTCAACATATGTTATCACCATTATATCAACAGTACCTTTCTAATTATAACATGACACTCTGTCAGACGGACCATTGAAGTATTTCACGAGCTACTTGAGTGCATGTCTATGCGGATTTCCCAAATTTGACATGAATCTTCTCAAAATACTAATGGAGTATTAAAGACCACGTCTAGTGCAAATTATAACATACAAAATGCTACCATAATACTTAACAAAGCAAATCAAATTGAAAAATGGAAAAATAAAAATTTATTGAACAAAAGTCATACTTTTGGACTATATGTTCATAATGTACATTACTACACCAATAATATAATTTGAAATAAAATCACAATAGTAACATGCACAATTTTTTTTTAACTTCATGCATGATATAAAATGCAACCAATTGTCGTTTGTGCAATTCAAAAAATGAATTGTTTAAGAAAGTCCAGAGTATAAAAGGTGGAATCAAATTAATGTACGACCTCATTTTCTTTGCTTTATAAGGCTCATTCATGGTGAATGTGATAAGTTTTATAGAAAGATAATTTCAATACCATGGAAAAAATAATAAATTATAAAGTATAAAAAAAGGACGGAGAATTCGTGAAATAAATATAAGTATAAAAATGTATATAGAAGAAGCTACTATGAATGTAATGTAATTCATTTTTTAGTTGTGTATAACTTTCGATAATATCGTCTTTATGTAGGCTTTGTACAATCATTCATTAACACTAAAATTAATAACTATTTAAACCATCAAAATAAAATCCTCAAGGTATTCAACCATTTGAGATTTAGTTAATGTTGTTCAAACATTCAACCCTCAGTCTAGTTCTTATTCAAAATGACAATAAATGTATTCAACAAACATTCGCCTAAATTTAAATCCTTCTACCATCCATCATGTTGGTCATCTTTTTGAGTTTATTGAAATTTATTTTTGATAACGTTTTTGTGAAGATATTTTCAACTTGATCAGTTATTATCATATGTACCAATTCCACACTTCCTTAACATGATCTCGAATAAAATGAAAACGAACATTAATATGTTTGTTTCTTTCATTCACTAAGGTCTTTGTTAACTCAATTGCCGATTTATTGTCAACTTGAATCATGGTTGCACCTTATTGCTTTAGATCTACATTTATAAACTAATTTTTAAGCCATATAGCATTGCATACACACCAAGATGCAGAAATATATGCACCTTTACAAGTTGAGAATGTGACTTTCGGTTGTTTTTTTGAAAACCAAGTAAACGCGATATTTTCCGTAAAGAACTCACATCATGCAACACTTTGTTATTGTGTATATCTCTGCACCAATCACTGGTAGAGTAACCAACCAACTTATAATATTCATATTTTGAGTAGAAGAGTATGATTGGCAGCGTTCCTAGGATGTATCGTGAAATTCTCTTCAATATCTTCCAATGTGAAAGATCAAGTCTCGTGCTTGTGAGATAATAAATACTTTTAATCGAATTATGATATTTACTAGCATCAACACGATCTCCTCCATTGCATTTTGAGAGATTTGCACATGATTCTAATTATGTTAAAATATGATTGCAGTTTTCCATCCTATGCTTCTTTAACATCTCTTTTACATAAGTCGTTCGTGATATAAAATATATGTCTCTACTTGAAAAACCTCCAAAACAAGGAAAATTTAATATATTCCAAGTTTGTCATCTCAAATTTCCATATCATTGTGCGTTTAAAATCTTATATTATTTCATCATTATTACCCATGAGAAGAAATTCATCTTAAAAAAGAACAACAAATAACATATTACCTCTCGTCTTTTTTATATAAAGAGCATGCTCATATGGACATTCGTTGAACTCGATCTATTTTAAAATGAGTCGATACGTGTTTTCCATGCTTGCGGTGTTTGCTTTAAATCTGTAAGGTGTCCTCTTCAATTTCTGCACATTCTTCTATTCTCCAACTTTTATGTATTCATGTAGTTTTTCGATGTAGACACCTTCTTTGTGAACACCATTAAAAAATGTTGGTTTGACTTCCATTTGAAATATTATAAATTTGAATTGAGCAACTTCTAAGATGAGTAATCGGATTGTATTTATTCTTATAACAGGAACACATACCTCATCATAATTTATATGTACCTTTTGTTTGTATCCTTTCACTACAAGTCGTACCTTGTACCGTTCTATCTCGACATGAGAATTCATACTTTTTTTGAACACCTACTTCACACAAATAGGTTGACTTCTATTTGACAATTCAACTAGCTCCCATATGTCGTTTCGTTTAATTGCTTTAATTTTTTTGTTCATACCAGTTTGCCAGTTTTTATCTCGCATCGCATTATCAATACTGATATTTTAAGATTCTTCCAAAATAAATACAAATTGAATATCATTTTTTAATTCATTATATCTTGCAAAATTCGTGTTTGGGGTTGTATTGACACATCTTCATCAATGACAATTTGAAAATTTTATGGTGATACAATGACAAATGTATTGTTCCAGTCTCATTCACTTGTCTCGTTTACTCACACATCACGACTCATGATAAACTTCTTGTTTATCAGGTCGAGTATATTGTACTCTTTTATACTCTCATCATACCCAATAAAAATATATCTTTTACTCTTGTTTTCAAGATTTTTTCTTTGTTAATCAAGAAGACGTGCGTAAGTTATACTACCAAACACAATGAGATGAGAAACTGTCGGCTTTTGTTTGAAACATGCCTCTTCTAGGGTTATAACATCTAACTTTGCATGTTGGCATTAATTATGTATATAGATAGCACATTACACAGTTTTTTTCGAGAATAATTTTGGCATATGATTGCTATTAAGTATTGCCCGAACCATGTCTAGAATAGTCTGATTCTTGTTTTTTGTTATACCATTTTGTTGAGGAGAATTATGATGCAGTTATAAATTTCTTGATTCTTTGTTCTTCGCAGTAGCCTATGAAAATTGGCAAAGTATATTCGCGTCCTATATTAGATCGTATAACTTTTATATGTTTTCCGGTTGCCTTCTCCACCATCATTTTAAAATTTTTGAACATGTGTAATGCTTTAGATTTTCTTGAATTTAATAAACCCAAGATTTTCGTGAAAAAACATCGATAAAGGAAATGAAGTACAATTTACCACTGAAATATTCAAGGGTGATTGGTCCAAATATGGTGGTATTTATCAAATTAAGAATGTGTTTAGCTTGAAAATATACTTTCTTTTGAAACAAGGTTCATCTTTGCTTACAAAATACAAATTATTCACAAAATTTAGCATCATAGTCTTCGTACGGCGACCCATGCACCATGTTCTTCTTTGCTAAATTTTGTAGCCCCCATGATTCAGGTGACAAAAATGGAGATACCATAATGATGTTTTGCCTTCTATGTTGACTCTTAAATATTTTTGTATGTATGTTTGTCAAGTTTAGTTTGTACATGTGATTTCTTATCATATCGACTTGAGCAACCAGATACCCTTGATTATCCTCCAAGTGTAATTGTCAGTCCTTTAAAAGTATCGAGTAATATTTCTCTGTGAGTTGACACAAACTTAGAATATTGGTCTTAAGATCTGGTACATAATAAAAATCATGGATCAACCCTATCAAACCATGCCTTTATAATAAAAAAAACAATACATTTTTCTATGACCTCCACCTTTGATGCATCTCCAAACGACACATGATCATCTTCAATATTTTTTATCTTCGTGAATAAGTACTCATGAATGCACATATGATTGTTTTCCCCTAAGTGGAGATACCATAAACTGTCATCGTTGATGTTGTTTCTGTCTTGATCCATCAAGAGAAAACCTTCATTATTTCCATCTTCCAAAGCCAGATTGGTTGTTTCTTAACCGTATTTTCGACTCAGCAGTTTTTTGCAAGATGCCCTACTTTTTACCACGAACATTGGTTAGAATAAACGTTTTTTTTCATGGTGACCATACTCGTGAGACTTGTAGCATGTGATGTTGTAGTATTTGTAACGACCACCTCTTCATCGAGCTTGTTCTCTTCCACGCCAGTTTGGTTGAGTTAATTGCTCATTCTCCTTGTAATATCCTTCATGACTACTATGAACATATCCAGGATTTCTGCAGCCACGATCTTTACCTTAGAATTTGTTTGAATAAAGTATCTGATCATCTTTAATTATCTCTTTGGTTTGAAGTGCTTACTTCATGACTACGTTATTCATATGTCTCGAGAGAATCGGAAAGCTCGTCAACCGTAAGTGTGGCAAAGTCTTTTGACTCTTCCGTCACACACAACATTTTCAAAACGATTGGTTAAAGATCTCAAAATAATCCCTATAATTTAAATGTATAATATTTCAAATTGTCCAAACAAATTAAAGAAATAAAACTTTTAACTTTTTTAAATAACGTCAAATATTTAAAAATATCAAATATTAACTAATGGAATTATAAATAATAAATATAAATGGTAAATAAATTTAAAAAAATTAATTAAAAATCAAAATAAATAAAATATATTATATAATAAGACTATAGATAATAATAAAACAATTAAAAAGGAAAAAAAAACGCTTCGGCACACCATTATAAAGTGATGTCTTCACATATGAATATCCTTAATCCAAACCCATGTGTTATTATGTTCTAGTATTGTATACTTCTCGACGGTTTTTGGAATATTTTATTAAAATTCTTCCATTTTCAGAAATGAGCAGAGCAACAATTTTTTTAAATAGGTATACAAAGTCGATGATCTGGATATACGATACTAAAGGTTGGTGTCAAATGATTTGTTCCAAACTCTTTCGGAACGATGTTTTTTTGGTATTATTGGAGAAAAGATAAAGATGCATGCTAACTTTGAGGTGTACAAAGGTCTCCAATAAAATTGTGCAGATAAGATGCATGCTAACTTTGAGGTGTACAAAGGTCTCCAATAAAATTGTGCAGTTCGTCTGGGTTGGTGGACTGTAAGAGAAGATGGTTTTGAACCAACAAATAATAATCAATAATTTTTTTTTTAATATTTTTTTTTATTTCAAAACCATGAAAGATATATTTTAATATAATGGTAAAGATCTCTTCTAAAATACTAAAGGTCATGAGTTCAAATCAAAAATATATTTGTTTATTTTTTTTTACATTCTTTTATTTTTATTTTTTATTTTAATAAGTCGATATATTTTTTTACTTTTTTTACATTCTTTTTTTTTATTTGGTGCCATGGAATCTAAACCGAAGATCAAAGAAGATTCGGTGAGAAACCACATAGGTATTGGTCGGAGGGGAACCAAAAATTCTTGAGTTCCTTCCTTCCAGACGTGATAAATTATCGCGCCAAAGCAAGAGTGTCAAATATGACGGTTTCGAGAGTGAGACCAATTTGACGCCTCACAGACCCAAGACTGCCAACACAAAGTGGGAAAATGGAAACCTAGTTTTGAACTACCAAATGTCCAAATACTCTGAGTGAAACTACAGTCAAAGAGGAGATGAACAATAGTTTCAGAAGAAGAGTTGCATAAGACACAATCAGGTGGGGGGTATTGACTGAGAAGCTTATCTCTAGTAGAAAATTTTCCCAGGATAGCGAGTCATAAGATAAATGAGCGAGCCATTCTCTTTCTTAACTTCTCTCAAAGATTTATATTTTTAACATTCTTTTATCTTTCTTCTTTTACTTTAGTAATTACATGTAACATTCTTTTATTGTTCTTCTTTTACTTTAGTAATTACATTCAACATTCTTTTATTTTTCTTCTTTTACTTTAGTAAGCCTCTTCGGTTTCCTGTCTCTTTGCCCGTCTCGTTGCTAACTTCTCTTAAAGAAAAGCAATATCAAACTAGGAAAGGAAAACTGTAAGTCGATTCAGCTAATGAGTTTTTCATTGGATTTTCTTTCGATTTTCATTCAATAAGGTAGTATACGATTTATTTGGTTTTATTTCAGCTCTGAATTCTGTCTCTGATTCAACAAAACACTAAAAAAATTAGGAACTTAAAACTTTAAATCGATTCAACTAATGATTTAAAACTTTAAATCGATTCAACTAATGATTTTTCATTAGATTTTCCTTCGATTTCCATTCAATAAAGTAGTATAAGATTTATTGGATATTATTTCAATTCTAATCTCTGATTCAAGAAAACACTTTAAAATAAGGGACTTTTCTGAGCTAGACTAATTTAAAGGATTTGATTGAGAAAATTACTATTGTTAGGCTATTTTAGGATATTTTGTGGCATTTATTTCTAATATTTTGTATGGAAATAATATTTTATATTTATAGAAAATATTTTATTGATTTTTTTAAAGCAAAATGTTTTTATATTTTGTAATCTGTAATATGGAAACCATATTTTTTATTTAAGAAAATTATTGTACTCGTTCGTTTTAAGAAATTTAATGTCTTAAATGTATTTAATCAAATTATTGTATATTATTAAGCGCTTTCAAGGTACGAGTAAGAGGAGAATGCATTTAAGTTTGGATTAGACTATATTTTTATTTTGAGTTATAATCGAAATATTTACATATTTTTAATATGCGATATTAAGATATTTCTCTTTTATGGATTTTTTTCAATAATATTTTTTTGGCATACCCTTTTGGTCCTGGATCCGCCCACCTGTTAAGGATAAAAGCTCTTCGACATCACCTATTGATATTGACAAATATTTATCTCTCACCTGGAAATCCCGCCTTGAGGAATTTGGGGAACAAAATGGAATGTAAAGACTACTGAGCTCGTAAATATCGTCCTCAACTGTACCCGTGGAGGATGACTCATTCTGAATCCCAACTTTCACTTTAGACCGCCTAATAATCACGATGTCCCATCCACTATGAGGAGCAAGCACGTCGCCCACAATACCGATATCGGCCAACACCTCATTCTCAGCTTGAAGTGCAAAGATCGAGGACTCAAGTCTCTACCTCTATCCTTCTAACTTAGTAGGCGAGGGAGCGGAATCAGGTAGCTATAGCGACCTCGAGACTTCTTGCAAAAGGGGGAGAGGTGTACAAGTCGTTCATTGAGTAGTCATTCTATTGCAGTTCGTTTTAGAAACGATAGAGAGTTACAAGAAGCAGTTTGGTTTTGAAAGTTGATTTCAGGTACCGGTTCGAAAATCACTCCACTATGTTATCACTGATGAGTCCGGATTCAACTAAAAAAATCGTTACGTAATATATGTAATATATGTAGAGAGAATGCTATTGTATACAATATTGAGAATAATGATGGTTCACCCTTGGAACAAGATGCCCTATAAAAAGTAGAGCTTTAAACTTTGTTAACTCATTAGTACACAGAATCTTTTATTGAGTTTGTACTTAGTCTACTATTAAAAAAACCCTAACACCATTCCAAAACAAGAATTTTAACCTAACAAGTAATCTCCTTATCAACAATAAAAGTAGTCATTTTTTATTCACTTTTGATTTTTTAATATATAGTTTGTATTTCTGTCAACTATAATTTTTATTGATTTTTTATACATAGTTTGTATCTTTAGCTTCCGATGTTCGATTATTAATTTTTTATTTATAATTTTTTGTTTTGATCAATTTTGGTCTTTTTATGTAACGTTTTTTATTTCAATCAATTAAAAATTGTTAATGTTTAGATATTGAATTCAGATTTGTTCGATTTTCTTTATGTTTTGATTTGTTAGTCTTTTATTTTTAAATAGAATGTTATTGCATTATAATTCACAATTTATTTTGCAAAAAATTACTTAGCTGATTTGCAAAAAGAATTTATTTTATGATGCATAACAAATGTTTGAGTGGCAAAAAATAAACAATTTCCTTTTGGTTAAATTGAATTTGTAAACTTGATCTTATGTAATTTAGATTAGTGAAAATCATATTATTGATTGCAAAAACAAGTTATCGTTGATTATGTTTGTGAATGCAGTTTTGTTGGTAAAATTTATAAATCTTGGCTTCATTGTTGATTATGTTTGTGAATGCAGTTTTGTTGGTAAAAATTATAAATCTTGGCTTCATTGTTGATTATGCTTGTACCAACAACTTCTTTTGTAAAGAAAATACTATTTTATTTGCTAGAATATATTTATTTATAATTTTACCTAACTTTAGGTGAAAATTACAAAAAATATAACTTTAATTATCTCGAAGAAACAAATCTTAATTGACTTACTAAACATTACTCCATAAATCATCTTTTGCAATTGACAAATACAGAATGCAATACCAATCTGTTAATAGATCTTCTATAACAGATTTGCAACATGAGCCATCTTGAGAGTGAATAAACATAAACATATAGGAAAATTAAACTTTCAAAGATTTTTAGGATACCTCTCATTTCTCATCAGACAACTAAATGTTAGGTTAAAGACAAGTACCAAGCATTTAGTTGTTAACATAACCATAGCTAAATGTTTGATGGAAAGATGCAAAGGACAAGTAAATGATTATGGTTAGTTGTTTTAGCTTAATTGTGATATATAAATGTTTAGTTAGCGACTTGTACCAAATACTTATTTGTCAACCCAGCCACAACTAAATATTTTCCCTGAAGATGCAAGACATATATAAATGTTAAATTTTGGTTGTTTTAACTTACTTTTGACACTTAAATGGTAGGTTAAAGACATGTACCAAACATCTAATTGTCAGATTTCCAAAACCAAATGTTGGGCATAGAGATGCAAGTGATAGATAAATGTTTTTTCTTAGTCGTTTTAGTTTAATTTTGTACGCTAAATACTAGGTGAAAGACATGTACCAAACATTTAGTTGTCAACCTATCCACGACTAATTATTTGGTAGTGAGAGGCAAGGGTCAGGTTGCTTTTTATATTTAGTTGGTTTCACCTTAATTTGACAGCTAAATGTTAGGTTAAAGGTATGAACCAAACTATTAAATGTCAAATCATTCACAACTAAGTTTAGAGCTAAATATTTGCATTGAAATGCAAGTAAATGATTCCATTTAGTTTTTTTAGCTTACTTTTAGAAGGTAAATCATATGTAAAAGGCATATACAAAACATTAACCTATCAACTTATCCACATCTAAATATTTGGCAGTCAAATATCATTTTTGTTAGTAAACTTGTCCACAACAAAATTATTAAAGGCGAAAACTCTTCAATTAAAGTTTTCTAGTTTAAAGTACAATTACATTTGATGATCATATAAACCTAAAGTGCATTTATAATCAAGATTTTATCATTATATAAATTTTAAGAATAGTTATGGAAACTTAAACTACATATAATCAAGGTGCTTAAATCGTTCAAATAGTCCTTCGAATATTCTATTTTCTTATATCTAGTCATTCGACTTCAAATCTCCAACCTGGATCTCTCGAGTTGAATTTTTTTATAAATTTAATCCTTGGCGCGTGGTGTTGTTTTCTGGAGCTTCCACGTGGAACTAAAGTCAATATGAAAAACATTGCACATATAGTCCTTCGAATTTACTACCATTTTTACCCTTAAAATAATTATATTTTTTTAAATATTTTCTAACCTTTTTTTCTCAATCGAAAAGTAAAATATCTCATAATTTTGATATACTTTATTTATAATATACTCCATTATAGTTGTGGCCCCAATTTGACAAGTATGATTCTTTAATTTATGAATTAGATGATAAACTTAGTTTTTTTTTATCATAACTTCAACGAAATTGCTGATAAAATAAAATAACGAAGAAAATAGATAAAATGTTATCATCGAATAAGACTATGGACGTCAACAATGATCCAACTCATGTTCCATTATCTAAGCCGAGACTTTATTTGGGTTGTAGCTAACAAAAGAAGGATTCTATATCGACTTGTGTAAATGATTTGATGGTGGTTATGGTTTGGATGTTAGGCCCGATGGCTTTAGAGTTGGGTCGGCCTGTAAATAACCCAACAATGTAGGATATATGGGCTAAGTCCCATTATGCACGGATTAAGTCATGAGGAGGGACGCAAGGGGTTATATGGTGAGAGAAGTACCGGTATATACTCACTCAACTACCTAATTATCTTATGGTACCCGAAATTAGGATAGTGACACTTGGTACCTCCACCTAAAATTTGGACAAAAATACCTCCGATTATATATACCCGCTGGTACCTTCACCAGTACTAACCTGAGAGTTGTTTGAAAAACTAACCTGAGAGTTGTTTGCAACTCTCTCGATTTCCTGAGAGTTGTTGGCAACTCTCTCGACTTCGTGAGAGTTGTTAGTTGTGATTTTTTTTAAAAAAAAAAATCAAAAAAAATCATCAATAGATCGAGTTTTGTTCATTTAAAAAAAAACAAAAGCGATAGTACTTTCATATATTTTTTCCGAGCTCTGGTTCAAAAGATATGGATCTTTTAAAAAATAAAATAAAAAGAGAAAATAAGAAAGATAAATTTTGGTTGCGTGGTTGTTAGATATTAAAA
Organism: Limnanthes douglasii subsp. nivea; assembly: GCA_036936605.1. NCBI lineage: Eukaryota > Viridiplantae > Streptophyta > Magnoliopsida > Brassicales > Limnanthaceae > Limnanthes > Limnanthes douglasii. The sequence goes on along the minus strand of JAUPFV010000001.1, from coordinate 197,899,668 downwards.
TAATGTTAGGTATTAAATAAGAGTTTAATAATTAAAATAGATATTAAAAAAAAAAACTTAGATACTATATGACCTTATAATAGTTAAGTAAGTATTTAAATGGTAATTTCCTTATATAGTTATATTGTTGCTGAGGAGTATAATGACTGCTTCAGTCGTTACGAATCAGATGCCATAATACAGAGACTATAAAGCATAGTGAAACTATAGCCCTAATATTTAAAAAAAAGTTAAATATAAATAATGAAAAAATGAAATAAATAAAAAGAAAATAGGTAGGAGTAGAGAGACATCCCAATCTCACAAGCACCTTCACTGTACGATGGCATTTTTTTTCTTATTTTATCTTTCATTAATATAATTACCCCATCTTTAGATTTCAAAAACAATTCACTATCCATTTACTTTTAACTCCACGTCTTCTTTTAAAATAATTAATAAATAAAAAATATAATCCACGTCTTCTTTCAGAAGCAATAAAGGAATAAAATATATATTATGTATTATTAAAACAAATAATATATATAATAAAAATGAAACTATACAAATAAACTTACGAATTTGATAAAAACAAAAGACTACGTGTTAAGTTAAGCTGTTTTTTTTATGTATAAAATTTAGTTTTAATATGTTTATATTCAATTGAAATATGATATATAAAGTTTTTTCCGTGATAAACAACAAGGGTTAATCAAACAACAAGGCTTAATCAAGTTTTGTAGTTGACAAAGTATTATGAAATTTCTGAGTTTAAGATTTTAGAAACGGATCTAAAGAAAAAACTTTCAATGACAAAGTACCATTTAAACATCCAAAATGAGATTTAAAACTTTTTTTAAAAAAAATCCTCATCAGCTTGTTAATTTTGATTCAAAAGGGACTTCTGGTAAACAAAATCGTCTTTTTTGTCAACATTAGTTTGCTTCATATGATTAATTTGATTTTAATGAATCTAAAGATATATTACATTATTTTCCATGTTATATGTTCAAAAGATATGACCAAATATGGTGGGGATCACTTTGTTGAGGATCGTTTTAATAAGTGGCCTAATCCGGAATAATTGACTTCACATACTAATCCAGAGTATGATTTTCATAGTTGACGAGTTTGGAGTTTTTGGTTACTATACCCCAAGTAAATCCACTTATTCAAACAGGGGCAATTCAGACTATATTGCACCACCAAATATCCGAAGAGGACAAATATATTAACTTTTGACTAAACTAGTTGCTAATCAACTTAAAACTATATGACTAATGGGTCTTTAAATTCGACCTGGTTTCATGACCCAACCCAATAAGCTCATGGGTCAGTAATTAAGGTATAAATACCTCAACCACTCTCATTAATGAGGGTGATCAGAATTTAATACTACTAGGCAGCTTAATTATCTCTCTTCTCTACACATTAAACACAAAACACCACAAAATTATCAAAACACTCTCTAAACATTTTACCAGATTACCCAAAGCCAAAAATAAACCAAACCAAATTGGCGACCACAGTGAGAGGCGATGGTACCTGAATTTTACATTCAAAACCAGTAAGAAAAGCAGTTCGGATGGATCCGAATGGCCAAAATACTCCACCCCTGAGGTGGAAGGTGCAAAGGAAAATAATGAGTACACCATCGAGGAGCGAGACCAGATGAGGGCTGAAATAGAGGCATTAAGAGCCATAAAATAAGCAGAAAAAAGTATAAAAGAGAATCCAGAGCATTGGAACTTCATCACACTAACAACCCTAGGAAAATAAGCCATCATTAAATACTCACCTTAGTTCAAAGAAAACACACCGGTCTAAGCCTGTTGAAAATTCTAGATCTGAATCCTCCAGCAGCTCCTCAAATGAGGCAGAGCTAGAAGAATCGTTGTCCTCAAGCAGCGATGAGGGAAGATCTAGAAAAAAGATGAGGTTAACCAAAAACCACTCGAGTAAGAGGGACATACATCGTAGGCTCAAAAGGCACCAGGGCAAAGGATCATCCCACAAACTTGTTGATAAATTGTTGATTGATCATTTTCCCTTTCAGCCCGAACCAGGTATTTTTGCAACTCCTAATGAAGATACTGTTTTTAGTCGCAATAAAAACTGGAGGCAGTCACCTTTGTCCGCAAAAATACTATCCGAACATCTTCATAAAAGGCTCGATAGCTCCAAGATGGAGAAATACGATAGAAGTCGAGATCCGAACAACCATCTGGAACAATTTTGATGACGATGATAAGCTTTTGTGCAAAGATTTCTCCCAAACTTTTACAAGGAGTGCTCTTAAATGGTATAACAATTTACCTCAGGGATGTATTAGAAACTTTGATACATTATGGGTTGCCTGCTGGAGGCAATTTGTTGGGAGTAAGAAACTGAAGAGTAATGAGGACACCATTATCCATTGTGTTCAGGAACCAAATGAGTCCTTGAAAGATTACATAAGTCGTTTCGTGAATACAAAGAATGGGCTAGCAGATTGCTTTGAGCAAGTGGCAATTTCTTCTCTTAGACAATGATTGAACCTGGGAACTTAGCTAATTATGTGACTCGGAAGAAGGCTATGACCTGGGGTGGTTTATTGAACCAAGTGGAAGAACTGATCAATGCGGAAGAAACAAAGAAAACAATGGTGCACCGTCAGGTGAGGTCCACCACTACAACAACTCCTCCAGCCACTAACCAATCCGGTTACTGGGCAAAAGAGACCAGACAAAGGTCTAACCGGTCCAAGCAAAGTCAATCCAACCAGAACCAGAGCCAACAAACCAGAAGTAAGAGGGGTCTATGGGTCTAACCTGAATGGTTCACTGAATTGAGGGAAAATGTAGCCACAATCTATGATAAAACCAAGGATGAAGTACACTTTCGAAAGCCGGCGACATTGTAGTCCCCTGGAGAGAACCGGAACACTTGTTTTGCCAATATCACAATGATATAGGCCATAATACTCAGGACTGCATAGCATTGAAACAAGAGTTCCGGACTGGAAACAAATCAGACAATGCATAGAATTATGCTCCCCTGACAGGTCCTTCAAACAATTATGGAAAATCTGCTCAAGAGGGTGCAATGGTGATCCTTGAAAGATTCGATGTAGACTCTGAGTATCTCAGTTCAGATCCAACTCGAAATAAGGTAGGGGTGATAACATAGAAAACTAAGACATTTTCCGGACTGATCAGCTTCTTCAAATCATTAACAATTTTTGGAGGAGATACTGTGACTGCATCTACACTTTATCAAGGAAGATGCATGTCCATAATTTGACTACCCAGTTAGAAGGTTTAATGTCTTCCCATCAGTGCCAGTCCACATTTCCATTCATAGTCATTGATGAAGACGACTTGAGGGATATTGTAGGACCTCATGAGGACGCGCTGGTTTTAGGAGCTTCTATAGAGGGAATAATATATGTCGAATTCTGATTAATATGGGCAGTTTGGAAAAAATTCTATTTCTAAGATCCTACAAGCAAATGAGGAGTCCAACAGTTATTCAACGTTCGAACAGAACCATTGTAGGCTTCACGGGGATTTCTGCAGATGTAATTGGGGAATTCAAAAAAGAAGTGTTGTTGGGCAAGGGGCCCTTTAAAAAAATAGTAAGAGTACTATTTGTTGTGGTAGATTGCCCCACATCATGCAACACAATTTTTGAGAGGCCTTGGCTTTCCAGAATGCATGTTGTGGCCTCTACATTCCATCAGTGCTTAAAGTATGCGGTTCAAGGACAAGTAGGCATTGTCTGAAGTAGTCAGAAGATAGCCGGGGAGTGTTATGCAACAACTATTGCTCCTAAAACATTAGAGGCAATCCGGATTAATAAAGATTAGCAGCTACTGGAGCCTTCTGCTGAGGAGGGTGAGATTGATGATCCCAAAGAGGCTCATATTGTCATAATACCTATTGAGGAAGTTGAAACTCATTCCCTCGCATAGGGAAAGAATGTCAAGATTGGTTCCAAATTGGCACCAAAATTAAAGAAGAAATTGTTGTCTTTTTTGCTAGATAATCAACATGTGTTTGTATGGTGCATTAGTAATGTAACCGGAGTATCAAAAAATGTTATTTCACACAAGTTGTCTATCTGATGTGATGTTGCACCTTTTGTACAAAAAAGAAGAGCTTTTTCCAAGGAAAAAACAGATTTAATTGTTCAAGAAGTTGACCACCTGACCAAGATGGGACATATTAAAGAATCCCAATATCCTTTATGGACTGCCAATCTTGTGTTAGTCAAGAAAAAGAATGAAAAATTGCGTATGTGTATAGATTTCACTGACCTCTATAGGGTTTGCCCTAAGGATCTCTATCATGTTCTTCGGATAAATCAGTTGGTGGATTATACATCTGGAAATAAATTGTTGTCTTTCATGGATTCCTTTTCAGGGTATAATCAGATACAAGTGGATTCGAAGGATCAGGATCATACTACTTTCATCACCGATAGAGGTCTTCATTGTTACAAGGTGATGTCCTTCGGGGCTACTTATCAGAGGCTGGTGAACAAAACTTTTGCTAATTAGATTGAATAGGAACATGGAAGTGTACATATACGACATGATGGTTAAAATCTTGGAGGAGGATTTACACATATTTGATCTTCGAGATACTTTTTCCAACTTAGAGACTGTGAATTTGAAGTTAAATCCAGAGAAATGTGTTTGGGGTCCGATCTGGAAACTTTTTGGACTACATAATAAGTGAGAAAGGAATCCAGCTGGATTCGGATCAACTTAATGCCTTATAAGCAATGGAACCTCCTCAAAATATTAAAGAAGCTCAAAGGCTCACTGGCAGGTTGGCTACTTTGAATAGATTTATTTCAAGGTCATTAGACAAGTACGCTCCTTTTTTCCAAATATTGAGAAATGCTAAAGACTTCAATTGGTCCCCACAGTGTGACCAATCCTTTATTGAAATAAAGAAACATTTATCTTCACCCAAAACTCTTTTCAAACCTGTTCGAGGAGAAAAGCTTTATGTGTACCTAGCTGTATCAGGATGTGCTATAAGTGTTGTCCTAGTAAGGGAAGTGGACAATTAACCTCGTCCGGTATACTACAGTAAGAGTTTACAGGATGCTGAAAGAAGATACTTTAGTTTAGAGAAGTTGGCACTGGCCTTAGTAATTGCAGCAAGAAAGATGAGGCCGTATTTTCAAGCTCATTCTATTGTTGTCTGAACGTCTTTCCCGTTAAAAAATATTCTCCAAAAGGCTGATATATCAAGTAGAATGACCAAGCGTTCAGTGGAATTGGGTGACTACGATATTGTTTTTGCCCCTCGAACGGCAATTAAAGCTCAGTCGATGGCTGACTTATTGGTAGAATTTCATGTTGACAGATCTTCTGGACAAGATTCCGAAAGCAATTTCAAAAAGGAATGTGTAGTTTGAACTGATGGTTAAATTAATCACTATACGTTGTGGAGCTAGAATTCGCTTAACCTCCCCATATGGTGATAAAATGTATCAAGTTATATGCTTTGGATTCAGGGCCTCCAATAATGAATGTGAGTACGATGCAACTATAGTTGGTCTTAAGCTAGCTCTCTTATGTGGGGGCTAAGAGAGTCCGGTTAATGAGTGACTCTCAATTGCTCATCCACCATACTTAAAGACAGTCTGAGGCTAGGAAGGAACAACTGGCCAAGTACTTGCTCATATTGAAAGAAGTGATATCCAATTTTAAAAGTATTTGCTATGAGCGTATTCCTAGATTAGAGGATACATTGGCAGACTCCCTAGCAATTATAGCCTATTTTGAATCCTACCCCTGGATTCTTGTACAGGAATGTCCATCTATACAGTTAGATCAAAAGAAAGAAGATGAAGAAAATATGAACATACTTGTTATCTAACCTAAAGATTGGAGATACACACTCTTTCAATACATTTCCGATGGGACATTGCTTTGGGATAAAGACGTGGCAAAAAAGATTAAATACAAGGAACGCGGTTTTTTGATAATAAGAGAAGTTCTCTACAAAAAGTCTTTCAACAGGCCTCTACTACGCTGTTTGGGGTTTGAAGAATCTCAGGTTGTCTTATCTGAATTACATGATGGGTAAGGCTCAACACATTGTAGATACAGGGCACTGATCCGAAGAGTCTTGTTAGCCGGATACTATTGCCCAACCATAATGGAAGATGCTAAAGAAATGATGAAGAAATGTGATCCATGTCAAAGGTACGGGAATGAAGTTCATGTGCCAGCAGTACCTCTGGAGTCTATTTCTTAATCAATACCCTTTGCCAGATGGGGGATGGATTTAGTTGGACCTCTTTCCATGGAATTCGGTGGATGCATAACTATCATAGTCGCCATTGACTACTTCTCTAAATGGATAGAGGCAAATCCTTTAGTTGGAACCACATCAAAAGCTGTTATTAAGTTCATCATATCCAACATATGATGTAGGTTTGAAGTTCCCAAGAAGATTACTACAGACAATGGGCCACAGTTTGATAACAAAGACATGGAAGCCTTCTGTACCTCTAGAGGCTTTCAACATTGTTTTTCTTCTCCTTTCTACCATCAAGCAAATGGCCAATTTGAGGTTGCGAATAAAACCATTTTGTCCACTTTAAAGAAGAATTTGGAAGGAGTTGTATGAAAATGGCCAAGTTATTTTCAAGAAGTATTGTAGGCCTACCGAACTACTCATCGGGCTGTCACACAAGAATCTCCTTTTGCTTTGGTATATGAGATGGATGCAATTACTCCATGGAAGCTACTTTACCATCACACATGGTCTAAAACTATCTGAACAGGCTAATGATGTAGCAGTTATGAGCCAGTTGGACTTAATAGAGGAAAAAAAAGGTTAAAACACATTTGAAAACATCATACTACCAAGGCTTGATGAGGAGTAGGTTTGCTTCCAAAGTCAAAATGGTTTGCTTCCAAAATATTTACTTGTTAAATACCAATGTAAATATTATGGGGCATACTATTTCCTACCCTAGTGGCGTGGGGAGGTTTTAATGAGGTGTCTGGATTTTTTCAATCATACATGATGCCTTATTTAAAATTTTGGTGTGATTTTTTTTTCAATTCAATTCGAATATAAATTTCGTATTCAACACCCGACTCTCAAGTTTTCTTGAGTAGATCATATATGTTTAATATTTGGTCACAATTATTGAACACATGTGATCGGACATATTGAATACTCTCGATTCAACACTTCTAAAATTCTAGGGGCTACTTAAACATTAGTCATGAAAGATTTAAAACAAAGTATTAAACAAAAGGGAAATTGAATAATTAAACATGATCGGACTCAAACCGACCAGTAGTACAAAAAATGCCTTGGCAATCCAAGGACTTTAGTTTTACAAAAGTAAAAGTTACATAATAAAACTTTAGGGCTTGTTACCTTCAGATTTTTCTTCACCACAATCCTTCTTGGGACTTTTGAGTTCGGCACTTGAACTCTCACATGTTCCTTCATAATCATCAGTTATGGAATCTATTCCACTAGAGTAGTTGCGTTTGTCATCATCTTCTAGAGTATGGAATAGGATGTCCTCATACTCTACATACTTCCATAAGGGACCAAGGGTCCTCTTAGGAAAGGTCTCATGAAACAGCAACACCATTTCGGATTTGATCGCATCATCTCTTTTCTCTAGGGAATCCACTATCTCATTGGCATACTTCTCTATACCTGCGGGGTAGCTTGTTCCTGTCCAGGGTCTCCTTCCCTTTAATCTTCTCTTGAACAGTGCTCTCCAACTTGGACTTCTCATCGGATAAATTTTGAATAACACCATCCTTAGTGTTCAACTTCTCCTTCAAAGTTGTGAGGTTTTGTGAAGAAGATGTCTCCAGGGTGGAATATTTGGTTTGGAGCTCAGTATTGGTTGCCTCCAATGCGATCAGCTTGGCTGCCAAATCTTCTTTTTCCTTCTTCAACACCTCTATGATTTGCTGAGCACTCAGAAGATTATCTGATAAGGTTTGTTTATCAGTGGTTAGAAAATTGATGGTGCCAGTTTGAGTTCTACCTGCCTCTCTAGCTCAAGTACTGGTCGGACGTAACTGAGGAGGTCATGGCTCAAGGTGTCTTGCTCCCCGGATATAGAGTAGGACTTCCCATTGTAAGTTACCATATTAGAGGAGCTGGAAGGATGGTAAAGAGCAGCAAAATCATCTTTCTCCAGATCATGAAAGTAAATATTAATATCTTGAAAGGCTTCAAGGTCCACCTCGTCATTGCCTCCACCAGTAATCTGTCCGGATTGAAGATCTGTTGGAATTTCCTCTTGCAAGGTGGGGTCGGCAGGAGATGGGGGTGGGACTTCTGTTGGGCGAAGGATTATCTCTACTCCCAGAGTGACCTTCTTTTTCTTGGCAGCCTTCTCACCGCTGCTGCATTTGCGCTTCTTGTCTTTTTTAGGAGGCATTTGTGGGTTCTTTGACCCTCCAACTTCCTTTACAATAATATCCACTACTTTTAGCAAGGTCACATCGATGCCACCTTGATTCTCTAAACCGATCCCCTCCGTAGTTGTTTGAGTTAGGTCTGTTGTGGCCTTCCTTTTCTTATTCTTCATTTTACTAGGGATTTGGCCCTGGAAGACATATACAACTTGGCATCCTTAGCTTCTGTCCTCTTCAGGATCACATCAGCAGGGGGAGAAGTGGTTAACTCTTCCCATGTAAGGTCTCTTCTGCCTGTGGTGTTCCACGGATGAGACCTTACGAAATTGCCTGACTTGAAATAATTATGAATGACGTTCCCCCAGTTCTCCGAAGCCCAAGCGTTTAGATTCACACAAGTGTTATGTCCTGCCTCTAGATGGCCCAAGAACTCCTTCGGTAGAATTGGGGAGAGATATCAGTTAGTCAAAATGAGAAAATTATAACTTAAAACATAAAAAAAGAACTTACTAGTGCTCTTCCATCGACTGGTCAGAAGGCTAGGGTTTGTGTCAGCTTTGATTTTCCTGCCATTCTCCCAAGTCCCACTGATAAAGAGGAACTGCGTCCTCCAGGGATTTTCGGACTCCAGCAGGTCATTCACCATTTTAAAATCATTCCCATATTGTAATGATAGAAGGCAATTTGATGATTCTTGCATAAGATTGCTACAGCAGCAAACGGTTCTATTGGGGGTGGAATTTTTGACAGCCTAGACGCCATGATGCAGGCTAGGAGAGTATACCAAGCATTGGGGCTCAGCTGGCTAGGGCATAACTTGATCAAATGAAAATATCTGACAATCTATGGGTCCAATGGGAACCGAAGTCCCCAGTTCAGTACTTCGGTGTAGACCACCATCTCATTCAACTTACAATCCATTGTGGTCTCCGGAGTAACACGGATCCTCACCTTTACAAACTCCAAGATCCCCATTTAGTTCAGATCTGACCCAACTCAGCTGTGTGGGTGTAGACATAATTGATATTCTGAAGAGCCAGCAGGTATTTGACACTAACCTTTTTAAAACAAGGACCCACTTTGCCTTCTATACTCTCCGGAACAGCGTCCGGATGAGTCATACCCATTTTGATTTTACCTTTCCAATCTGAGGTTGTATCCCATGTTTGACCGGACGCCTCAATCTCGAAAGAGGCTTACTTTATGTTGTCCTCCATGTTCTCTTCCATCACTGTGTAATCCGGCGATGAGTTAGCTTATCTGGTGATTTTTTTGTGTTTGAGCCCATTGCTAAAGGGTGAAGGTTTCCTGACACTGGAAATGGATTTTTCTTGGGGCAAAGGGTTTTGAGATTCTTGGACTAAAGAACCAGATGGGAGAGGTCAAAGGTCTATTATGAATGAAAGTTTTCTTATTCTAGGGTTTATTGAAGAAGACAACCCTTGATCGGCGTTCTGATTTGGCTTGTTACCTTTCTCTCTTGGAGAAGCGGGAAGACTGGCAGCAATACGTTTATCTCTTGCTACTTTTTGTGCTCTCTCTAATTCATACAAGTTCAACCAACCTCCTTTAACTAAGGCGTTTCTTGCTGTGAACATATGTGTCTCAAGAACAAGTTTAAATGTGAACTGAGTTTTCTCTCTCAGAAAATTTATATATGACAGTAAAAGTAGCCGTTACCAAGGAGAAGATGAATATAATTTCGCAATGATTAAAGGTTGCGCAACGTGTGAAATTTTGAAACCTAGCTAACTTTCTAGACCTAGTGGGTGCAATAATCAAGGAGAAAAAATGGCTGGGAGGTCGAACTAGATCTTGGCACGTGTCCCACGATTCAAGAAAAACCCTTAGAATTATGAAAAGGGAATAAGTTCTTATAAAGTTTGAACAAGGTCACTTGTGAAGAGAAATTTTTTCAGTTCGAACAACACAGGCCAGATCGAACAAGGTTGGTTACTATACCCCAAGTAAATCCATTTATCCGAACAGCGACAATTCGGACTATATTACACCACCAAATATCCAAACAAGACAAATGTATTAACTTTTGACTAAGCTAGTTGCTAATCAACTTGAAACTATATGACTAATGGGTCTTTAAATTCGACCTGGTTTCATGACCCGGCCCAATAAGCCCATGGGTCAGTAATTAAGGTATAAATACCCCAACCACTCTCAATAGTGAGGGTGATTAGAATTCAATACTATTAGGCAGCTTAATTATCTCTCTATACTACACACTCAACACAAAACACCACAAAATTATCAAAATATTCTCTAAACATTTTACCAGATTACCCTCAGCCAAAAATAAACCAAACCAATAGTGATTGTGTGCAAATATGTTATGATCTAATGAATCCAAAATATAGTATTATAGCTGCTTTTGTTAAACATGATAAAAAAAACAAATGCCGACTATCAAGTTTGTGTTTGCCATTTAGAGGAAATGATGAGTCTAATTACTCTTCCTATAAGGATTTGTTTCTTAATTTTTTGAACACTTTAATAGAAAGCAACAAAAAAATAAGTAATGTATTAGATTTTGCTCCAAGAAATAATTTAATGACTTATCCTAAGATTAAAAATGATCTCACTTCTTCTTGTGTAAATGAAATAACTCGAAAAATTATTTATGATATTGGGGATGATATATTTTGTGATTTGATTGATGAATATGAGGATTGTCTAGAAAATAACAAATGATTGTTGTTTTTGTTATGTTGATAATGAAGGTTTGGTAAAAGAAAGGTTTATTGATATTATACATGTTAATGAAACGACTTCAAAATCATTTTGAAATGCAATTGATTAGTTGATGCCGATTAATATATTGAGTGTGTCTAGAATTAGAGGACAAGGGTATGATGGAGCTAGAAATATGTGAGGTCAATTTGGTGGGTTGATGACATTAATTAAAAATGAGAATCGACTGCTTATTATGTGTATTGTTTTCCTTATCAACTTCAGTTGGTACTTATTGCTTGTTTTAAGATTCATAACTTTTATTATTAGATTTTTTAGTAAAGTGAATATGATTGTTAATTTTATTAAATCTTCTAACAATAGACAAGACTTGCTTCATAGAACACAAGAAGTTCAATTTTCTAGCTTGATTGAGAAGGAAGAAACAAAGATTGGTAGAAGATCAAAGCAAGAATCTTCTATTACTTGAGCTTGTAATGCTCGTTGAGATTCTCACTTTAGGACTCTCAATAAATTGATGACTCTATATGGTGTTATTATTGGAGTACTTGAAGAAGTGAAAGATGATCCCTTGGTTGAGCAATCTAGGAAATCTGTATTTTTGTTTGACGCACTTCAATCTTTTGATTTCATCCTCCAGTTGCATATGATGGTGGATATTTTTGGGATTACTAATGGGTTGAATATTTCTTTAGAAAAGCCTGATCGTGATATTTTAAATGCTTTGTCACTTGTCAATAATTTCAAAATAGAACTATAAGAACTAAAGGATGATGGTTCGTATAAACCTTTTTCTACAGTTGTCAAAATTTGCAATAAGCTTGATATTAATGTGTTTGATATGGATGCGACATATATGCAATAACAAAATATAGGAACCTAGAGTCAAGTGTTTCTAATTTAAATTATTATAACTATAACTGTTTGTTTTGTCTTGTAGATTTGTAATTAAATGAGCTTAATTCTAGGTTTGATGAGTGAAGTACTTAACTTTTATAATGTGCTATATTCTTGAGTCCACGTTCATCATTTGAAGCTTTTGGTGTGGAAAATTAGTAAGAATGGTTGATATTTACCTAGTGATTTTGTGGATGTGCCGAAAGTGGTCGTACGCCATAAATTTCGAAATTATGTTAGAAATGTTTAAGGTGACCCAATTTTTTCAGATTTGAATGGACTCTTTGATATTTTTGTTAGACATGTAAAAATAAATAAGTACGCTACATTTGATGTGGTGTAAAGCTTATTAATTTAGCTCTAATATAGTCAATTTCAGCTACAACTGTTGAACGTATTTTTTCAAGAATGAATTATGTGAAAAGTCAACTATGTAACAAAATGGGTGATCAATGTCTAAATGTCCATCTTGTTACCTTTTTAGATGGAGGTGTTCTTGGGACAATTAGTGATGATGTTAATATAGATCATTTTCAGCAAATGAGTGATAAACGAAATTCTTTATAATTTTTTTATTATTATAATGATTAATGACAATATTATTTGCTAGTTTTAATAAATTTTAAAACCAATTTTCACGTTAATCTTCTTGCATCAAATGTAGTTATATGTTGAAAATAAATTTAGCCCCACCAAACAAAAATTCTGGGTTTGCCCATGCCAGAATAGCCATGCATCAAATTGTTAATTCGTATCAACATGTCTGCTCTAATGGTTGACACTAACCTTGAGGAAATTGGGCCCGGCTCGCCCAATCATATATTCTGGAAGTAGTTTAGATTCTATTAGAGAGGGTTTTTATTTATTCCTTGACTTTCTTTTTAGTGCCCCCAGTACAATCTAATGTTTCCAAAGGTGTATTCTCACCATTGTCATTCATTTTCTCTTCCATCATCTGTGATCTCAATTCTCCTAGATTATCGACCTGAGTACCAGGGTTATCTTCCTCAGTACGAGGAAGCTCCATAGAGGAAGATGCTGGAAGAGTAGTAGTGATGGTTTCCTCCTCAATCTATTTTTGCTGAGAGAGATTGCTGGTATCAGTGGAAACCTCTGATGGTTTCTTTATTTCTTTCTCCGATGTGGAAGGCTTGTTTTTAGCCTTAGAGAGTTTGGTAAGCCTACGAGGAGTATTTTCTCCGATGTCAGACCCCATAGAAATGAAAGTTGATGAAGATTTATGAATGCTAACAAATTTTGCTGATAGAGTCTTAGTTGACTGAGCAAATTGGTTAGGAATTGTAGGACATTGTGCAAGGGACTGAATTTAGAAACATAAGGTTTTTTACGAGATGAAGAACTTATGTCTAGTTTTGGAATTTGACTCACCGGAGAAGCGGGTAATCTGGTAATAATTCTCGGACAAATTGAGCCAACCTCCTTTAATAAATGCAGTCCTCACTATAAACATACAAGCTTTGAAAGAAACTATAAGAACAAAAGAGAAATATGGGTAAAAGTTGAAGCTTTTATCTAACTTGAACTATGAAAATCGATCTATTTCTCACTTTAGAAATAAAAACATTAAAATTACCCTTATATATGAGTAAGGAAAACGCACTTAAATGGTTTACTAGATAAGAGAAACGAACGATAATAATTAGAAAATGCTATCAAATCTAGTTATTTTTCCTTTTTTAGTAAAAAATACTGTTTCCAAGAGAGAAACCGTTCAGTTTCTCCAATGACTACACGACATGTGTCCTATAAAAACTAACCGTTTAAATTTATGACCTTTCAATAGAAAGATATTTAATAACTTCATTCGCATGCAGTTCATAAATCCTTTATAGTATTAGCTCTCCCGAAAGAGCTAAGGGGGATAGATAATATGATTGAATTATTTTGGATGTCCATTATAGTTTAGTAGGTTGAAATTTATTTAGAGGGGTAACTCGGACCCGATACCCAAAAATTGATGATTAAGTAGTAAGCTAAGTAAGCATGGTGAATCAGCTATGTGCCTAGTAAATTGGATTATGGGCTTGAAGGCTAATGAGGTTGACTCAAATAGATGATCTAACTCGAATGGCCCATGAATCTCAAAAAGTATAAATAGCTCAATTAACATCATTAAATGGGTTAGACTTTTTCTGAAAACATTAAATACAAGCACCTCATTAGTGTCCTTACATTCTATCAAGAACTTAATATCACATAAACTAAAGATCTTCCGCAATTACCCCTAAATTAGATTCCATCCTCACCAATTATAAGTATGAATTCTTGTTTTATTTTGTAGATTTGCAATTGCATGAGCCCAATTCTAGGTTTGATGAAGAGATTACTAAATGTTTACAATGTATTTCATGCTTGAGTCCACATTCATCATTTGAATATTATGCTACAGACAAACTAGTGATAATGGTTGAGCTTTATGCAAATGATTTTGTAAATGTGTCGGAAGTGGTTGTACGCTGTCAAATTTGAAATTATGTTAGAAATGTTTGAGATGACCCAAGTTTTGCAGAGTTGAATGGACTTTTTTATCTTTGTACCAAACTTGTAAAAACGAATAAGTACATAACATTTGATTTGGTGTATAAGTTTATGAAACTAGATCTAATATAGCCAGTTGCAACCGGAAGTGTTGAACGTGTTTTTTCTGGAATGAATTATGTGAAAAGTCATCTATTTAACAAGATGGGTGATCAGTGGCTAAATTCTCATCTTGTTACCTTCTTAGAGAGAGACGTTCTTCAGACATTTAGTGATGATGTTATTATAACTCATTTTCAACAAATGAGTGATAAATGGCATTCTTTGTAATTTTTATTATTATGATTAAGGACAATATTAATTGCTACTTTATTAAAATTTACGACCAATTTTCTCGTTAACATTTTTACATTAAACGTAGCTATATATTAAAAATATGTTTAGCCCCATTAAAGCAAACAATTCTGGGTCCGCTCCTACCATAATAACCTTGCATCAGTGTGTTAATTCGTATCAGCATGTCTTCTCTAGTTGTTGAGTTAGGAAGTGTGTGACTTTAATCTGTTCTATTTCAGAATATTCTAGCACTTAAAGAACCTGAATAACTCGAATGTAGAAATAAAATTATTAGCAATGTCCGAATACAACGTTATTCTATTAAGTTAATTTAGTTATTTCTGTTATAATGCGGTTGTTCGACGTGGGGTCTTAATATGTTTTAAATTCTAAGAGACCGATAAAGTCATTTAGTGTGTTATTAATTCTTAGTAATCAGAGTTAATAACCATTGTAATTGTTTTTTCTTTCTCTATGTATTGAAGTTTATATAAAACTCATAGCTAGCTTTTGTGAATGTATCAAAAATACAGAGTCACAAACTCATTTTTAATAAAATCGGTATGCAGCAGCCCTGGAGTCGTATGCATAATTTTCTGAACTCCATTAACAATTTGTGTGTTTTTACTATTGTTTTGTACTTCTCTCACTAATCTGTTTACGGGAAAGTCATGTATTTTTCTCAATAACTGGTAGCAAAGTTCTAATCCCATACGGAACACAATTTGGGTTAAATTCTTGGATATCGAACACGATAAACTATCAACCATGCTCAAGTTGAATGGTCTTGCTCTATAGATCACTAGTGGGACCTAGTTTAGAGTGCACGTGGATCATCAAACGGTGTGACTTATTAGAGTGTATCAAGATAGCGGTACTTGATTGAAGTGACACTAAAGAACAAAGAACTATGGTGATAGGAGTGAGAAGATAAATCTGATGTAAAGCTTTATGGCTCAGGTGGAAAACCTTAGAGTAACTTGATTAGAGTGAGCGGATGTAAGTCAATTGAGATGAGGTTAAAGTCGTACTTTATTTGGGATGAGAATGTTTTAGGTACGCCAAAGTCTCACATCCTACACTGGTTAGACATGGGAATGATCAATGGTATATAAGTAAAAACATATCTAAAATATTACAGGGCCTTTTAGAAGTGGACCAAAAGCAAAGTTGTGCGGGGCTTCGGGTCCAAATGGGACAATATCATACTAGTATGAAGCTCGAGTTGTTCTTACTTATATACGTAGAAGAAATATACGATAGCCATATTCTCAACAACTGGTATTAGAGCACAATGTTTAATATTGATCCAAAAGATGCCAGATTTAAGTGGGAGCAATGGCTATAGACAAAAGAAAGGTGAGACTCGAAAAATTTGATGGTGCAGATTTTGGGTTTTGAAAGATGCAGATTGAAGACTGTTTCTACAAGAAAAAAACTTTATAAATCCCTCTTAGGAAAGAAGCCAGAGATTATGGAAGATGAACAATGGATTCTTTTTGACAAACAAGCCCTTAGAGTCATTAAATTTACGTAATCCTTCAATATTTTTTTCAACATCGTAAGGGAAACAACCATGAAAAGTATTATGAAGGATCTCTTCAGTATGTATGACAAGTTATTGATGTCTATCAAATTTCAATTGATGAGACAGTTACTCAACTTGCAAATGACAAAGCCACATCGATACTGCAACATCTCAATAAACTCAATACAATCATAACCAATTTGAGTTTTGTTAAAATTGATTTTGATGAAGAAATATGAGCATTAATAGTTTTTTCTTCTCTACCCGGAAGTTGGAAAGCTACCGTTACGGATGTGAGTAGCTTTTCAAGAAGAAATAAGTTGAAATTTAATGATGTTCGTTATCTAGTTCTCAGTAAAGAGATTTAAAAAAGAGTCAGGTGAATCATCAACCTCCTTAGTTTTACATAAACAGATAGGAGGAAGAAATTCAACCAAAGAGAATGAACGCGGAAAATCGATCTGCCAAGTTAGATCAAAAGAAGAGAGGTATAAATCTAAGAATCCCAAAAATTCCAAAGGGTCCAAAAACATTGAGTGTTGGAACTGTGGGAAGACTGAGTACTATAGAAATTAGTGAAAGAGAGAACCAAAGGACCATGAGACAAAGACAGAGGTACACGTCACTTCAAAATGAGATTATGCGTTGATATCCTATTTGAAGGGAAATGAAGAGTATTAGGTGTTAGACTCTGGAGCATCATTCAATGTTACTTCAAATAAATAATTATTCTAGAGGTACGTCCCTTGAAACTTTATAAATGTATATCTTGGCGATGATCAACTTTGTGATATTATTGGTAAAAATGTAGTGAAGATTAAGTTGAATGGGTATATTTGGGAGCTGAAAGATGTCAGATATATCCCCGACTTGAAAAAGAACTTAATTTTAGTAGGTCATTTGACTAGCTAAGGGTTACAGTACGATCTTCCGTAGTGATAATTGGAAGATTTCAAAAGGTGAAATGACATTTTCTCGTGAGAAAAAAAAGTGGTACTCTTTTCAAGACACCAATTGTGCGTTGTTCAATTCCAATTGCAGTAGGAAACAAAAATTCCAATGTATGGCACCACAAACTTGGCCACATGAGTGAGTGGATGAAAATTATGCACTCGAAGGGAAAACTTGCAGATCTACAACCGATTGATATAAACATGTGTGAATATTGTATATTTGAGAAAACTAAAAATGTCAGTTTACAGATAAGTGGAGGAACCCCAAAGAAAGAAAAGCTAGAGCTTGTTCACTCTGATGTTTGGAGGGGGGGGGGGCAACAACTGTTTCATCTATATGAGGGAAGCACTACTACGTGACTTTTATCGATGATCATTCTCGAAAGGTATGAGTTTACTTTCTAAAGAATAAATCTGAAATGTTCGATATGTTTAGGAGATATTAATCTATGGTTGAGAATGAGACAGATCTAAAGATTAAAAAGCTCATAACAAACAATGGTGTTGAATATGAGGACACCAAATTCAAAATGTTTTGTTATGAGCACAAATCAAGATGGAAATAATCATACCGGGTACGCCTCAGCATAATGGTATTGCTGAGCGTATGAACCGATCATTGACAAAAAGAGCCAGAGGAATTTATATACTGTCAAGTCTACCGTAGTTTTAGGGAAACAGAGTTAAAAAATTAACTTACTTAGTCAACCGATGTCTATCGGTTCCCTTAGATCATAGAATACTCGATGAGGTATGGAGTCGTAAAGAGATAATACTATCACATCTAATTTTTTCTATTGTATAAAACACGTTCAAGTGATCAAGGCAGGTCCAAGCTTTATCGCAAATAAAAAAAACACCATGGTCGGTTTTGAGGAAGACATGTTTGGCTACTTAATTTAGGATGAAGAAAACATAAAGATGATCCAAAACAAAGATGTGATCTTCAACAAAACAGTGATGTACAAGGATATGCATAAAATTAACACAAACGACTCAAGTCCGAGTGGGCTAGTGTTCACAAATGCGGAGAATATCCAAGATAGTCAAGAAATAGAGTCGGTTAGATCAAGCCCTCAGACCAGTAGTCCGACACGCAGTATTCGACCATATCAGATCTTGTTTTGAGAAGGTGTACTAGACCTTATGTGTCTAGCAAGAGATACTTGAACTGTTTATTGGTGACCGATAGAAGGGAGCATGAACTTTATACTGAAGCTGGTCAGACCAGTGATGGAAGCAAGTGGGAGATTGGCATGTAAAATTAAGATGGAGTGTTCAATATCAAATCAGACATAAATCAGACATAAGAACTAGCTGATATATCCATGAGTAAAAAGGCACTTCATAATAAATGGGTTAACAGGGTGAAAGATGAGCATGATGGCTCAAATAAACATAAAGTATGACTAGTTGTCAAGGGATTCCAACAAAATGAACAAATTTATTACACCGACGTTTGCTCCAGTTGTGAAGCTCAATACTATTAAATCAACATTGAGTATTGTTGTCATTACATACTTTTATCTTGAGCAGTTAGACATGAAGAATGCATTTCTTCACGAATGCTTGGATGAAGAGATAGACATGTATCAACCAGGAGTTTTCTTAAAACAAAGGAAAGAAAGCATGGTATGTGTGCTTAAGAAAAGTTTGTATGGTCTAAAACAAGACCCAAGATAATGTTACAAGAAATTTGACGGTTCCATGCACAAAGTGAGTTTCCAGAAATGCAATGCTGACAACTGTTGCTATTTCAAAATATATAAGTCTAGCTATACTATTTTTCTACTCTATGTTGATGATGTATTAGTAGCAGGAGATGATACTAGAAGGTTGAAGCTACGATTATCAAAATAATTTGATATGAAAGACTTGGGTCCGGGGAATAAGAACCTTGGAATGTAAATCACGAGATATAAGCATATACGAGCTTTGTAGTTATCTCGGTTAGGGTACATCAATCGTATTTTTTATAGATTTATCATAGATTATGCCAAGCCAGTTAATACACCATAGCCATGTAATTTTTTTTATCCAAGGATCACTCCTCTCAAACAGAGGAAGAGAAAGACTTTATGGTTAAGGTGCCTTACACCTTAGGTATTGGGAGTTTGATGTATGTAATGGTCTGTACGAGATGAGACATTGGTCATGCAGTGGGAGTTGTGAGCGGGTTTATGTTAAACTCATGGCAAACTCATTGGGAAGCAGTAAAGTGGATCTTGAGGTACCTAGTAAGCACCACAAGGTCGTGTTTGTGCTTTGGTAAGGGTGAGTTAAAGGTACAACGGTACGTAGATGAAGATTTTGGAGGTGAATTTGATCACCAGAAAAGCACCAACGGTTATATATTCATTGTTGGAACTAAAACTGTTAGTTGTATGTCGAAGTTACAAAAGATTGTCACTTTGTCCACTACAAAGGCTGAGTATGTAGCATTGGCCAAAGCCAGTAAAGAGATGATATGGCTTCAAGGTCTGTCAACCGAGATGGGATTCAAACAGAAGAAGAACGTTAGGCATATAGATAGTCCATAGTGCAATTCACTTGGCGAAGAATTCAACATTTCATTTCGGAACCAAACATATCAGTTTTTGTTATCATTTTATCATATTTTTATTGGAAGATAAGGTGTTAATAGTGGAAAAGATCCAAAGAAGCAAGAATACAACTAATATGTTAACAAAGACAGTAGTTATTAAAAAATTGAAGTTGTATTCAGCTTCCACGGGTCTGTAAGCGTAGCAAGACCATAAAGATCTACTGCATAGATCAAGGTGTGAAGACTGATTGAAATCGGTCTTCAAGTAGGAGATTTTTAGACGTAAGTTTATAATACATTTTGAATTCTAAGAGACGAATGAAGTCATTTAGTGAGTCTTTAGTGATTTAGTATTCAAAGTTAATAACCATTATAATAGTTTTTTTTCCTTTTTATATTGAAGTCTATATAAGATTCATAGCTAGCTTTTGTGGATTTATAAAAAATACATAGTCACATAGTCTTTTTAATAAGATCCATTTGTAGTAGGTTCGGAGAGATAAACATATTTTGTTGAACTCTGTTAATAGTTTATGTGTATTTATTTCACTATTGTTTTCGTATTATTTCCACTAATCTATTTATAGGATTTCCTGTATTTTTCTCGACAGCAGTCCATGTTGAACCGGAACAATCTGAGTTAGTTATTTAATTGAGGAGTTTGTTTTGTGTTACCCCCTAAATTGGTTCTGATTATGACAAGAAACACCAAAGCAGTAGTAATACCATAAGTATCAGTGCCATTTTCTATACTCTTCATAACCCAGTCAGTACTAGCCTTGACATACGCACGAACCTATTGAGACAGATCCACCTTAGACCTAGTTATAAACGTGATGGATGCTACCTGATCGATAATTAATTCCTTAGCGGCCAGCTTCACCATCTGCTTATGAGATTCAGCAATCATCTGTTTAACTTCATCAAAATGGCTACCCTTTAACAAGTCTGTAACAGTTCCCCACTTCAAACTATCACTGTTAAATTTTGAATAAAATGTGTTTGAGACTGAACCATCGTGAGCCAGTTTTAAGAAAAACATGAGAATTAAAATGAGATACAATAATGAAACTTTCTTTTTAACGAGTTAGAGAAGAACATAAAAGGTTTTAAATCCTGATGAGATGTTAATTGCTTACTGTTTTAATGACACAACTAACATTTTAATAGATAAAATGACTCAGAATTTATCATACTAGACTTTTGGTCTAAATTACGGTATAAAGACGAGGGTACAGAACAGATTTCTGGTAAGTTGGCATGTTTGCAATTGGCAAACATGGATTCTCACAATTATTTGAACTACGTGCGATTAAGTGTCATTTTAAATAACACCGATTATTGTACTCCCTCTGTCCTAAATATAGGTTAGAAAAAAATATTTGTTCTAAACTGGATGACGTTTTCAAATTTCAATGTGTCATTTAGTTTACCATTGTATCCCTTGTCACTTAATTATTACTTCATCTTGTTCACGACCCATACTAAATAAAAAGAGGTTATTTAGAGAAAGTAGAAATATTTTTTAGGCAGTTCTTAATTAATATGCCAAAAGCTAGAGCGTTAAATATACATAAAGAAAATGAGTATTTGGTTTTTTCGTAAAAAAGAGAGAATCTCAAAATTATGTTTTTATTTAGACCCAATAAAAAAACCAAAAAATATCAAATAATACTTTAAAGGATAATAATACTATTAAAATTGAGGAGCTACATTCTAATGTTTTCAAATTGATTATAGTTTCCCGTGATATTTTATAAAAACATGAGATTAAGTTTTATATATTTTTAAAATCTATAATTTTAAACCAAAATTTTTGAAATCAAAAGACTATAGAACAATATAAACCTAAGGGCAAGGCTATATCTAGACCCCATTTGGCTATAATGAGACCTTAAATCAAATTTTTTATTTTACTTTATGTAAAATGACCATTTTACCCATCATATAAAACCAAGTTTTCGACCAAAAATCTAAACATTCTTCTTCCTCTTCTCCAACCAAACTTCTTAATTTTTTTTACAGAATTATATTACTTCATTATATTACAATGAAGTAATTTGTGGACCCAGTAATTTGTATAATTTTCTATTAAGAAATAAACTAGTAACTTTGAAAATATTTCTCAGCCCGATGGTAATGGTAATCTTGTTCGAAACCCATAAGAAGCGAGCACAAATTTTGTATATTCGAGTAATAGCGAAATCAGAAAAATCAATCAAATAACATAACCACAAGAAAGAAAACAACACATCGATTTCTAACTTTGAATTAAATTTACAACCAAAAACCCTAAATCCCCAAATTCCATAACCTAAGAACTTGTAAACTTTGTAACAGCCTTCGTTCCTTCAGATACAACATGTTTAGCCAATTCATCAGACAACACCAACCTCACCGCAATCTCGATTTCCCTTGAAGTGATAGTCGGTTTCTTGTTGTACCTCGCAAGCTTCGCAGACTCACCAACCAATTTCTCAAAAATATCGTTGATGAAACTGTTCATGATTCCCATAGCTTTGTTGGAAATACCGATATCGGGATGAACCTACTTCAAGATCTTGAAGATGTAGATCTTGTAGGTCTCAACGCTTTTCTTGGATCGTATCTTCTTTTCATCAGCTCCGGCGCCAGTTTCTATTGGTAACTTCATTCTCGCCTTTGGTTTCTTCTTAGCTGCTACGACGGCGAAGAGATATTTTTCGGCGACCTTCTTCCTTCGGGTGCTATTGTTGGTTTTGATTATGAAATGAGTTCTCTAGAGAAAGAGATTAATTGGAGAAGAGAAATAATTTTCTGATTTTGATTGGTGAGATAGAGCTGCAATTTGAATTTGATAAAAAAGAAAAAAAAAGAGAAAAGAGAGATAGTCGGCTTGAAAAGATTTATATATTAAAGATATTTTAATAAAATTTAGGGTCTCATTATAACGAGGTCTCATTATAACCAAAACGGGTCTCGATTTAGCGTTGCCCTAAACCTAACCATGTCAAATATTAGATAAGGGAATGAAAAAAAAAATCCAATATTAAATAATGAAAATATTTAGTAAAAAAATAAAAATCAAGAAAATTTATTACTAAATAATAAAAATATATGATAAAAGAATAATAAAAAAGTCAAATATTGAATAACGAAAATATTTAATAAAACCATCAAAATAAAAAAAGTTATTACTAAATAATAAAAGAATTTAATAAAAAGATAATAAAAAAGTCAAATATTAAATAAAAAGGTATTCGATAGAGTACAAAAATCAAATATTAAATAGATAATTAATAAAAAAAAATTAATTAGTTTTTATTCCAATATTAAAAATAAATAGTAAATAATAAATAAATAAAAACTAGTTCAGCAGGCTTTTATAAATTGTCGTCCCTCACGAAGAAGCTAAACAACAAATATGAACATCCTCAATCTACATCTTTTGTTATTATGCTTTAGTGTTATATTTTGTTCCAGGGTTCTTGCCATTTTCGATGAAGATTCTTTTCTTGTTAGAAATCAACTAGATAATAAAATTTTGATGGTCCATTGTAAATCTAAAGACGATGACCTGGGTGTACGATATCTAAAAGTTGGTGAGGCTGCCAAGTGGTTATTTGTTCCAAATCCATTCGGAAGGACCTTGTTTTGGTGTTATTGGAAGAAAGATAACGCGCATGCTGCTTTTGAGGTCTACAACAGTTCTAAACGTCTCCAAAAACGTTGTGAATTTCATGAATGCTGGTGGAACGCAAGAGAAGATGGTTTTTACATGGGATATTTTGAACCCGGAGAAAAATGGTATGATTGGGAACCAGGACAACTGTAATTTTATATATTTAAACATTAAATCAACCAATGCTTATCAATAATTTTATTAATAATAAAAGAATACACTTTTTATCACTTTTTATTGCATTCCTTTTTTTTTTCTTTTCTATGTAGTCCTTGCCTCTATTTTCTAATTTTGTATTTAATATTATTGTTATGCGTTAACATCCTTACCAAAATATTAATTATTAAACATTAATTACTCATTTTTAATTAATTTTTTCAATAAATATTAAACTTTTATTAATTATAGAAAAGAAAACGTTTGATTAATAAATAACTGCCTAAATATAATAGTTTATGAAAATTAAATATTAATAAACATAGATGTCTAAATTATGTTATCAATAAGTTATTCACTAAAAATTAATAAAAATTATATAATATTTAATTTTTTAATTTTTTAATTTTCTTTATCCAGGATCATAATCTGGACAACTAAAAAATCAATTATTTTGTTATTATACTGTTTTGTGATACTAGGATTATTAGATAATTTATTTTGTAATTACATTACAATTTTGTATAAGCGTATATTTATACATAAATCAAAATCCTATGTGTTACCCTTATTTGGCCTTAGCTCATATGATAATTAGACTCCTACGTAGGAAGAGCCTAGCAAATCTCCCCCTCACGACTATGTGGGAGGAAGAGCCTAACAAATCTCCGATCAATCTACAATGTTCAAGCTTTCCCCTAGGCAATGCCTTTATCATCATGTCAGACATATTATATCTATATCAACTTTACCAACCTCCATCAATTTAGCATCAAGAATATCTCGAATCGAATGATATCTCACATCAATATGTTTCGACTTTGAATAAAACGATGAATTCTTCACGAGATAAATAGCACGCTGATTATCACATTAACAGTGCATACCTGTGTTGCTCAAATCCAAGTTCTCTCAATAACTTTTTCATCCATAGTAGCTCTTTACTCACTTCTGTCACTGCAATAAATTCATCTTCTGTCGTTGAAAGGGCAACACAATTTTGTAGTCCTGATTTCTATGAAAAAACGCCACCACAAAAGTTAATCAAATATCCAGAAGTAGACTTGTGAGTGTCAACATCTCCAGCCAAGTCTAAATCAGAATAAGTCAACAACTCAAGTTTCTTCATCCCAAAACTGAACTTTAAATTAGAGGTTCCTCGCAGATACCTCATAATTCATTTTACGGCTTCCCAATGGTCTTTACCCGGGCTTGAAAAAAATCTGCTCACAACACAAACACTATGAGCTAACTCAGGACGACTACATACCATGGCATACATGAGACTTCCAACTACCGATGCATATGGAATATTAGCCATATCTTTATTTTCTTCATTAGTTGAAGGATAACTTGAAATGACTGGAAAGTGGTGAGCTAACCACTTAATCTTTGTCCATCTTACATTTCTAAAGAATTTTCTCAATGTATTTCTCTTGTAACAAGGAAAACTTATTTGAATCTCTTTCTCTAGTAATTCGAATTCCAATAATTTGCTTTGTTAGGCTTAAATCTTTCATTGTGAAAGACTTACTTAATTGTTTCTTCAAAGAATCAAGCCGTGAAGTATTCTTCGCAACAATAAGCATATCCTCCACGTAAAGTAAGAGAACAATAAAATCAGCATCGACAAATTTCTTCGCAAATACACAATTATCAGAAGAGGACTTCGTATAGTCTTGTTCCCTCATAAATGACATGAACTTCTTATACCACTGTCTTAGAGCTTGCTTCAAACTATATAGACTCTCCTTCAGTCTGCACGCGCAATCTTCTTTTCCTTTAACCACAAAACCTTCAGGTTGTTTCATAAAAATCTCTTGTTCCAAGTTACCATGCAAGAATGTTGTTTTACATCCATTTGCTCAATTTCCAAGTCTAGACTAGCTGCAATGCTTAAAACCACACAAATAGATGAAACTTTTACAAGTAGAGAAAATATTTCATCAAAATTAATCTTTTTTCTGACTAAGGCCTTTGACTACCAATCTTGTTTTGTACTGAGGTTGAAGAGAACTATCATCTTGCTTCAACCTATACACCAACTTGTTACTCAAGGGTTTTCTCCCTTCAAGTAGCTTCACTAACTCAAATGTGTGATTCTCATGAACCGATTGCATCTCTTCATTCATTGATTCAATCTATTGATTTTTACACACATCACTAACAGCATCATCATAACACTCAAGCTGACTTGTCTTTGTCAACAAAATATATTGATAAGAAGGATATCTAGTAGAGGGTTATCTATCTGTAGTAGATCTCCGAGTTGGAACTTCAGGTTGTTCAACCTCTTCTTCATTCTCTTGTTCATCTACAAAATCATTATCATGATCACCAGTATAAAAAATATGCGAACCTCTTGAAGCAGATGAGTCACCATCTAAATTTTCTTCAACTTTTGTAAGAGTATGTACAAACGGAATATGCCCCAAATCTACCAAGTCATTGCCATATATAGGCATTGAATTCTGACCCTTAGCAATATCATGAACTATCTGATCTTCCATAAACACAATATCTCTGCTCCTAATAAGCTTCTTATTAACTGGATCATGAAATCTGTAACCGAACTCATCAAGGCCATAACCAATGAATACACAATGTCTTGTCTTTGAATTAAGTTTAAACCTCTCATCTTTAGGAATATGCACATAAGCTTTTCACCAAAAACACGGAAATGATCATAAGAAAAATCTTTACATGTCCAAACTCTATTTGGGATATCTCTATGTAAAGGTACAGAAGGACTAAGATTCAAAAATCACTTTATTCAGAGCTTCACCCCAAAAGTATTTATGGAGTTGTGATTGTGAAAGAAGACATCTAACCCTTTCATTTAATGTTTGGTTTAGTATCTCAGCTACACCATTCAAGTTAGGGGTCTTGGGAGGTGTCCTTTGATATCGAATACCTTGTTATCTATAATAATCATCAAAAGGACCAATGTATTCTACCCTATTATCACTTCTAACGCACTTCAATTATTTCCCAATTTGTCTCTCAACAGAAGCTTGAAACTGCTTGAAGACATCTAACACTTGATGTTTTGTTTTCAAAGTGTAAGCTCAAACTTTCCTAGAATGGTCATCAACAAAAGTAACAAAGTACAGAAAACCATTAAATGTTCTGGTTTTGAAAGGACCACAAATATCAGTATGTACCAAGTCAAGAAAATTTAGTTTTCTTGAAGGAGCCGAGCTTTTGAAAGACACTTTATTATGCTATATGTGCCAAGTAATGTAATATTTCTTTAAATGAGCTTTATGTATCCCACGAATGTATTGTTTATTCCTCAAAATATCTAATCTTTTTTCGCTAATGTGACTGAGTCTTTTATGCCACAAATTAATCATTGCTTCATCATTGACAAAATTGATTTTCTCAGCAGGCACCCTTACAGACGTGATATAGAGGACGGAAAATTTATATTCTCTTGCCACAACCAACGATCCCTTCGTAAGTTTCCACTTCCCACTCAAAAAAATACTGCAATACCCTTCATCATCTAGCTTCCCTGTAAAGATCAAATTCAGTCTAAGATCGGGTATATGTTAACAATCTTCAAAATCAATCTTGTACTCATGTTTGTTTCTAGATAAACATCACTAATACCAGCCACTTTAGACAAATCATTATTTCCTATTATTTGCAGAACTAAAGTCTATATAGGTGTAAGATGAGAAAAATTCTCTACGAGAAGTGGCATAAATTATAGCACCGCTGTCAACTACCCAACCACTTTCATCAGATACAGAATTCACAACATCATCGTCAATAAAAATTAAGTACCTCTCTAAAACAGCAGCAACATGTTTCTCGTTACCACTTTCATCATAATTTTTCTCCTTGTTCTTTTCTTTCAGTCATTGTTGGATTTCCCAAAATTATTATTTTTTCTCAACATAAGACAAAATTTCTTAGTGTGCCCAATCTCAGGACAGTAGTAGCACTCCCAATTTTCAAATTTATTAGACTTGTTCCGACTCTTGCTTCCACTTTCACCTCTAGTTTTCCAACCATAATTTTTATTTCTACCATGTTTCTCAACGACTAGAGTTTCTGAATGTGAAAATAAGTCAACTACTTTTCTTCTCATATCTTCATTTAGCACACTACTTTTAGCCAATGTCATTGAAATATTACCTTCCAGGGCTGAATTAGAAAGAGACATATTGAAAGTATCCCACGAGTCTGGCAGCGAACCAAGCAACCATGACGCCAAAACCTCATCATCAAATTTGATACCCATAGAAGCCAACTAATTAATCAAGCCTTGAAAGATTCAAGTGATCTATAAGAGGTGATCTATATTTATACCTCAAACACATCAACTGTTTGAACAAAAATAACTTACTGTTTCATGTATTCCTAGTATATAACTCCTCAACTTTACTTCACAAAGTCCTTGTATCCGTTTCGTCTACAACATGATTAAACACATTCTCATCAACCCTTTTCCGAATAAAGCCACAAACCTATTGATGAATAGTTATCCGTTCTGCATTAGACTTATCTGTAGGTTTTTCATCAGTGAATGCTAGTAAATGAAAACCTTTAACATGAAGAAGATCTTCCATCTTCAATTTCATATATGATAATTCAAACCATTTATTGTCACCATTCTTCTTGTATTCACTTCCATATTTGATACAAGACGAATACACAACCTGTAGCTATGATACCACTTTCACAGAAAATAGACTTACAAACGAAATATTCTTGTATCAAATATGATTAGAAATAATGATCCTAAACAAAATACAAAGTATGTATGAAATCAGCGTAAAAAACACAAAACACCTTTTATGTGGAAAACCTTCCGAGTGTAGGAAGTAAAAACCACGAGACTGATTTCGGAGTCCAACCAAATATTCTCTATAAAAGATAGGTTACAAAACTATTCTCTAGATAAAACTAAAGCATACACCACAAAAAGTATGACAACTTCATACACAACCCTAATACACAAGCTAGTAAACCAAAATCAGAAAACTCACTAAACTTTCCCAAAAAATGCAGTTAGAAAAAAATGATAAAAATATACTTAGAAGACTTCAAATCAAGATCATATGTGTTACCCTTATTTGGTCGTAGCCCATATGATAATTAGACTCCCACATAGGAAAATCCCAACAGATTCCCGCAACTTGATCTAAACTTGCCACATGTACCAATTTCATACTTCATTCCTTAACATGATCTTGGATGAAGTAAAAATGATCGATGTGTTTGATTCTTTTGTTTACTGGGTTCTTTGCTAATTCAGTTGTTGATTTATTGTCAACTTAAATTATAGCTGAACCTTGTTGATTTAGCTTTATATTTCTTAACAAAATTCTAAGCCATATAACATGACATACACACCAATATCCTGAAATATATGCAGCTTCACAAGTTGAGACTATCACTATCAGCTGTTTTTTTAAATAATTAAATGTAGTATTTCCGATAAAGAACACACCTCATGCACTACTTCTTTTTATCCTCTATCGTTTTGCTTCAATCACTGCTAGCGTAACCAACAAACTTTTAATATTCTCCATCAAATTTTAATACCAACACTTAAAGAAAGATCTGATTGCATGTAAAATAATGAAGACTTCTTATTAAATTTCAATATGTACTAGTATCTACATGGTCTTCTCCATCGACAATCGAGAGCTTTGCACCTGGTTCCAATAGTGTTGAAATATGATTTCACTTTTCCATCTTATTCTTCTTCAACATCTTTTTTTCTTAAGTCTTTTGTGATACAAAAAATATATGTTTATACTTTTCTAACCTCAAACCAAGGAAAATTTAATACCGAGTCATCTTTCTATGTGAGTTGACCTAAACTTTGAATGTTGGTCTTGAGATCTGGTACATCATAAATATCATGGATTAACCCTGTCAAACCAATATTTTGTAAGAAATAAATCCTAGTTTGTCTTCTTACCTTCACGTGTGAGGCATCTCCAAATGACACATGACTATCTTTAATATTTTTCATCTTCTTGAATAAGTACTCGTAACTGTACATATGATTTTTTTCCTCCAAGTCGAGATACTATAAATTTTCATTGTTGATGTTGTCTTTGTCTTGAGCCATAAAAAAAAACCTTCATTATCTTCATCTTCTAAAGCTAGGTTAGCTATTTCTTCAACCTTTTTTGGACTCTAAAAGCATTTGCAAGATGCTTCACTTCACCAAAATTATAATATTTGTCAGGATTACAATTTTTCTCATGGTGACCATACACGTGATATTTGTAGCACGTGATGTTATAATAATTTTATCGACCGCCTTTTCCTCTAGCGTGTTCTCTTATACCTTAGTTTGGTTGAGTTAATTGTGAATTCATCTTATATAATACTTCAGGACTACTGTGACCGTATCCAGCAGCCCACGACCATGAACACTACTTTAAAATTTGTTTGAATAAAGTACCTTATCATCTTAAATTATCGTCCTGGTTTAAAGTGTTTGCTCTAGTTTTTTTTTTATTGTTCGTGGGTTTCGAAAGAACCGACAAACTCTTCAACTGTAGCTGTGGCAAAGTATTTTAAATATTATACCGCGTACACACAATACTTTCACAACTTTTAGTTAAAAATATCAAAATCTTACTTATAGTCTAAAAGTATAATGTTTCAAATTACAAAAAAAACTAAGGATCTCAAATAAACATGTTCGATAATATTTTTATTTCAAATCAGCCCGTTCTCGTACATGTTTTTAGTTTTAAGATTTATCTAATAGGTATATTTAATTTTTTTAAATAACGTCAAATATTTAATAAAAAAATAAAACAAGATGTTAAATAATGGAATCATATATATAATAGTAACAGATGGTAAATAAAATATTGAATTTTGTTTATAAAAAAATCAAATTAGAAAAAGTTGAATATTAAGTAATGAATTATGGAATCATAAATTATAAATATAAAGGATAAATAAAATATTTAAAAAGATAAACTTTTTTTAGTTCAAAGTGATGTCTTACAAAAGAAATCTAAACCACAAATATGAATATCTTTAATCTAAATATTTTAGTGTTATGTCTTGTTCGAGGTTTCTTGCAATTTTTGACAAAAATTCTTTCATTGTTAGACAAAAATTCTTTCATTGTTAGAAATGAACGTTAGTTCATTACAGATCTATATAAGATGATCTATATTACAATATCTAAAGGTTGGAGAATGTGCCAAATGGGTTTATTTACTCCAAAACCCTTCGGAAGGACATCGTATTGGTGTTATTAGAGAAAAGGTATCGTGCATGCGGACTTTGAGGTCTACAATAGCTCCAAAGATCTTCACAAACATTATGAATTCCGTTGTGTTGGTAGATCGCAAGAGGAGATGGTTTTACATTGGATAAAAAATGGCAGCCTTGTAAGCATGAACAACCGTAATTTTATTAATATTGTTCTATTATAAATCAACAAGTAATTACAAAATACTCTTATTGATAGCTTTATTTATTCATATTTTGTTCTATTTATTTCCCATGAATGGACGGGAAGTTTTGAGTCTAAAGAAAAAATATTCGCAAACGATGGAATAAATTTGGAACCTATGGAATCTATTTATGGTCGTTTGGTACGTAAATGCTTCGAAGCTTAGATAAATGATCCCACGTCGAACAATTATGGATGTAGTGGCTTGACTCACAACGTTACATCTTTTTATTTTATAAATTTTTGGTGAGTTTATCTTCTTTTCTTTAAATATTTTGCTCTATTTATCGGTTTTAAATATTATATAGACTATATTCTAAGAGGTCAACAAGACACACGGGCCTATAGCACTTAACATATCTGATGAGGTCGGATATTTTAGGCACTATAACTTGCTTTTATTCGGAGGATTGTTCGGACATAACTACTATTATAAAAAAAACGAACAGGACAAATGTACTGGAGTGTGACAAAGTTAGGTGCTGGTCACCTCACATTTTGGGCTAATGGGTTTTTAAAATTGATCTGATCCCACGATCCGACCTGACAGGTTCATGGGTCATTAATTAAGTATAAATACTCCAACCACTTTCATTAATGAGGGTCATCAGAATTTAATACAAGCACAAAGCTTAATTATCTCATTACTCTCTACCTTAAACATTAAATTCCCGAAACACTTTACAAAATTACCCTCAAACCGAAATAAACGACACCAATATCCACCTGATGAAAAAGCCTATCAAATGTGTGAACGATGGATAAGAATCTAAGATTTTGAGGCGGGTGTGGATGATTTGTAATTGAAGGGTAATTTAGGTAGTTTATTGACTGGGTATTAAATTTTTAAGTAGAAATAGAGAGATAAGAGAGGTGTGTGCTAGTAGTTAATTTTTTTTAGAAAATCTCCAACCCATTTAATGTGGTTGGTTGGGGTATTTATACTTTTGTTTTAGGACCCATGGGTCGTTCGGGTCGGATCTTGTGTTCGGATCAACCTCAAAGACTCCAAATCCGAAGACCATAAATTGTTTAGCACACAGTTGAGTCATAATCCACTTGAACTCACTTTTCATTCATTTAACTTTGTTGATTATGTCCGAATTTCCCCTTCAGATAGTTTTAATGGTAGTTCCAATAATAACTAAACCCATCAATAGCCCCTTTAGGTCTTTTAAAAATTCTTTTGGAAGAGCTAACTAATGTATAGAAAAGACGATCAGGGCCCAAAGTGATTTTTCATTATCAGAAAACTCAAAGGTGTCGACTTTAACAAGTAACTTGTGTTTACAAGTGTCAGTCGCTAATTAGTCCTATACAGCCGTTTTTCCTAGGTACTTGCACATATCCTTAAAATAGTAATGGTCTAGGGTTGATAGCCCCTAATTATGATTCAAACAGTTCATCTCCCCTAGGTAAAGTACTCAAGTGATTTTCCCAACTATATAGGTGTGATTGTTTTACTATTTATATTCTTAAAGTGAGAAAAAAATTTGAATTTAATTTCTAGAGAGATAAACTTCAAATCCTCAGTTTGTTCTTAATCTTCCTAACCCTTCTGAGAACTTTTATGTTCATAGCTAGAACAACCTTAGTTAAAGGAAGCTCGTTGAATTTTTACGAATTGGAAAGAGAGAAAAAGAAGCAATAATCATCGCTGGTCTACTTGCTTCCCCTTAAGGATTGGTCATACAAACGGTATCGGAGCCGAACATGAGTTTATCTTCTTCTAAGTCATCGGTTACTTTTATAAAAACTTCCATTGTTCCACCTGTACCAAACTTTGCTTCATCTGTGTCAGATCCTGAACCATCAGTATAAATACCTGAGAACCCTTTTACCAAAGCCAAAACTGTTAGCAGTAGAAAAAAGCCCTCGTCATTTATTTCCATGGGGTCAGATGCAGAAAATATCACACCCCCAAGAGTTACCAGACTCTCCAAAGCCAAAACTACAACTCCCTCTACCAATGATGTCGAAAACCCTACTAAAGGTTTTGGGATAGTAAAGACTCTCGTTTTGTCTACTATGGATCCAAATCCATGACTTCCACATGTTGAGTCTTCTCAAACTACAAAGGAAGATACTGGATCCAAATCGGTCGACCAATGGTCACAAATATTAGAGGATAACATGGACGAAAGTGGGGAAGATATCCCATTAGAGACATCTTAGAAATACTAGTAACACCAGAGTAGTTCAGAAAGTAAGAGAAAAAAGTGGACTGTCTAATACCGAACAGCGTCTGGAGTGCCTTGAGGGGAAAGTGAGGCCTAATTTCTCCAAGGTTAATGTTAAAACTTACTTTCCATTTAAAGGATTTCCTTCGTATATACCCATACTGCAGGACCAAACATAATTAGGAAAAATGGGTAGAGTTTATTAAAGTAAGAATTCTCATTACTCCAGAAACTCTGATGGATTGCAAAGTTGGAGAAATAGTGGTATAACCGAAGTGTTAAATCCATTGAGGCTTTTCCCAAGTCAACTAAGTCCCAATGCTCGGTACACATTATTTACGAGTATTATATCTTCAAGGTTATCAAAAATTTAGATGCCTATGGAGCAGTTTGCTGATGTGGCTAACTTGTGTCGTAATCACCATATCATTTTTTACAACTATAACATGGGAAATGATTATAAGGTAGTTAATGACTTACTGGAGGCAGAGAAATACTAGAGGACTCAGTTTCTCTACATCAGTGGAGCTTGGGATAATGATAAGAAAATCATATCCAAAGAGAACCCGAGCCAATTGACTAGACATTGGAAAGGTTTATTCAAGCACTGTTCGGATGCCCTTAATCATATTTTGATATTATTTTTTACATCAGATTTATCTTTTGCTATTGGATTTATTTTGTAGTGTTTTTTAGGATGTTTCAGACCATCTAGAAGAGGAAAGACTACTTTCACCAAACATAATCAGTGGGCCATGGAATATTGGGCTATTGCCCTTCATAACTGCTTCACAGCAGGGAACATGGTAAGGGCTCATTTGTGGTGTACAAGCTCAACTATGGAGCTTACTTAGGAACAATTTACCACTCCCTCTCCATCAGAGCTAATTCTCAAAATAACTGAGGAGTGTGATGGTAAACTTTACTTTACAACCATGAATAGAGCCCCTAGCCATTTGGATAAGATGAAGATGAAGAAGAAGAAGAAGAAAGAGATTGACGCATCCCACCAGATTCCCGATGTGGGTAGTTTGGGAAATTCAGAAGAAATCAATGTTTCTCTTTTAGACGCAATGGTTGTTACAGTAGACGAGGCCGAAGGGCCACAACATTCACCACAAACTAAGAAGAAAAATGGTCAGAAGAGACGCAAAGAGGGGAGCGACAAATGGGCTGGAAAGAAGAAGAAGAAAACCAAAGGGTCAGATATAATACTGCGACCCGAGGCCGTTCCTCCTATCTTTCCTGCTGAAACTCTTCCCCAAGAAAAAGTACATGTTGATCATCCCACAATAGCGTTTCCCACAGCCGATCCACCTTCCGTTAAAGGTGATTTTAATCTAGATGATCTTGGAAACATGTATTTTAGTGAGTTTGATAAGGAGGATTTTGACTGAACCTTCCCCCAAACAACCACCATAGCTAATGCAGTAATTTATGAAGGTGAGTCTTTTGAAGTGTCTAGTGAGCAAGATACTTTGGGTCATCCAGTCTTAGGCTACATAAGGCCAATATTTGACTTGGAAAGACCACTTAGAGCTCAAGCTAAGGACATTGTTAACCTTCAAACTGAAAATCAAGGCTAGAAGAATTCCCTCATAGCCGAACAGCAGAAGGTTGAAACTTTAGGCAAAGAAAAAGAACAACTGAGCACCGATTTGAATCAGGCTAAGGTTGATAAAGAAGAGCTTCAAACCAATTATACCAAACTGTAAACATCCACTTCCAAATGATATCAAGTCTTTAAAATATCAACACATTAGTGACGAAGGTACCATCAATCAACTATCCGATGAGAAGAAGAAATTAGAAGAACTTATTAAAGAGAAAGAAAGAGATATTACTTCCCTGAAGGAGAACCAGACTCGAGAGATAGCAGCTGCAGTGGATAAATACGTTGCTGGGGTATTGGATTCCATAGAAAAAAGGGATGAAATTATTAAATCACACATGGTCTTGTTATTCCACGAGACTTTCCCAAAAAGGTCTTTTGGAAAGTTATGGAAGTTCGTACCATACGAAAAAAATACCATTTCATACTATGCCACATGGTGATAAATTTGGCGGTTCTTCACCAATTGGATTTGATTTGGATGAAGAAACCAATGAAAGCTAATATGCTGATACTAAGGATCCAAAGTAAGACGAAGGTGAAGGGAAAGCTCAAGAGAAAGGTGATGGTAAAGAGAAAACTGAAGGGAACGAGCCATAAAGTTATTTTATTTTTTTGAGTTTATGCTTTGAACTAAAGTCCTTGGTTGGCTAAGGTATTTTTTGTTTTATTCGGATTTCCTTTTGTGAACTAAAGTCCTTAGATGGCTAAGGTATTTTTGGTAAAGTGGATCGAACATCTTTGATGATCTGACCAATATTTCATGTCATATTTACCTTCGTTTATTTTGTATTTTTCCTTGTACTTTTAATGTTTCCAATACAATCTGACCATACTTAATAGATGGTAAATACTAATATTATATGAACCCAATCAAGGATTTAAAACGTTAATCATTCTTTAATATGTTCGAGTCATTCAGAAGTATTCAATTTGAAGGCTTAAAGTATTTAATTGGTGTTTAATTTATCTAAACCATTCACAGATATTTCAAGGTGTTTAATGGGTGTTTAATGAGGAAAGGGATAGTATATTTATTAGGATCTATAAACCTCATTAAAACCTCCCCACGCCACCATGGTACAAAAGAGTATGCCCCCAAATATTTACATTGAAGTACAACAAAGTAAATATTTACAATATCATTTTATTCTAAATATAAGAAGAGATGCTCAACATTCAAGGATTCTTTAAAAGGTTGTCATCTTTGTCTTGAAGTCTGTACGTTTCTTGCTTGAAGTCTTCACATACCTTGTATGGGCCTTTCCAATTCAGAGCTAGCTTTCCCAATTGTCTCCTTGGTATTTAAGAAAAATTTCTTAATAATTTGTCCCTTACCTAGAAATCTCTTCTTTTAACGTTAGATGCAACCCTGCTTCTCATCAAACCCTGGTAGTGGGTTGTTCTCAAGTTTACTTTCAACTTTCTTTCTTCAATTAGATCCAACTGACTTCTCATGGCCATGTCATTATTTTGTTCATAATAATTATGTACTCTAAATGAAAGTAAAGTAGCTTTTATAGGTGTAATTGCATATATTCCATAAAAAATAGCAAAAAGAGACTTTTGAGTGGTTGTATGAGGAGTGGTCTGGTAGGCTCATAACACTTCTTGTAAATATCTTGGTCATTTTCCTGCTGGTCCTTCCAAACTCTTTTTTAAACCCTTCAAAATCGTCTGATTAGCGACTTCAACTTTCCCATTAGTTTAAGGATGCAAATGAGAAGAGAATTAGTGTTGAATTCCTTGTGAAGTATAAAATGCCTACATGTCTTTGTTGTCGAACTGAGGATCATTATCAGTAGTGATGCGTTTGGGAATTCCGAATTGGCAGCATATATTGGAGAGGATAAATTTTATCACTGGCTTTGAAGTTGTTCCAAATAAGGGTGCATCTTCTATCCACTTAGAAAAGTAGTGTATTGTCATAATTATTGTTCGAAAACCACCAGAGGCCATAAGAAGTGGTCCAACTAAATCTAGTCCCCATTTATCAAAGGGTATACGTTTGGATACTTATTCCATGGGGACTGCTGGCACATGAATTTTATTTCCATATTTTTTACAAGGATCACATCTTTTGACCGGATCCTTAACGTCTACCATTATAGTGGGTCACTAGTAATAATTAAAGATTTATAACCACAATGTGCTGACCCCTCTCTATCCTGTAATTCGAATAAAACATTTTGAGATTCTTTAAAACCAAGGCAGCTCAGAAGAGGCCTGCTAAAAGAACTTTTATAAAGAACTCCTCTTAACATCAGAAAACCAAGAGCCTTGTATTTTACTTATTTAGCCAAAATATTATCCAAAGGTAGAACACCATAAGTAATAAGTTGTTGTATGTCATATCTCCAATCTTTGGATTGTACGTCGGATATGTTCATACTCTCTTCAACTTCACCCTTATTTTCTTGAATTGAGTCAATGCAAGGATGTTCTTGCATAAGGATCCAAGGGTATGCTTCAGAGTAAGCTATAGTGGCTAAGGAATCTGCCATAACGTTTGCCGATCTGGGGATATGTTCATATCGGATGCATTTAAAACTTATGGTGACTTCTTTTTGTACTTGTAAATATTTTATCAAATGATCGTTTTTGGTTTCAGATTGCCCTTGAGCCTGATGAATATGTAGTTGAGAATCACTTATTAATCTGATTCTTTTTGCTCCACATAACTGAGTTAACCTTAAACCAGCTATGGCTGCTTCATACTCCGATTCATTAGTAGATGCTCTGAAACCAAAGTATATAGCTTGACACCATAAGGAAAAGTTAAACAAATTCCAGTTCTACATTCTATCGTACTAGACCCGTCATTCGTTCGCACTACCCACTCTTTATGAAATTTATTATCTTGAGCTTTTTCGTAAGATCTCTCAATATGCAATTTGACCAAAACATCAGCTACAACTTGAGCTTTGATTGCAATCCGAGGTGCAAATTCAATATCATAGTTTCCAAGCTCAATTGACCATTTAGTCATTCTTCCTGATATGTCTACCTTTTGTAATACGTTCTTTAAAGGAAAAGAAATCTGAACAGTGATAGAGTGTGCTTGAAAGTAGGGTCTTATTTTCTAGCTGCTATCACCAGTGCCAAGGCTAATTTATCTAACTTCAAGTACTTTTTATCAGCTTCTAATAAACTCTTGCTTATATAATACATCGGACGAAGGTAATTATCCACTTCTCTTACCAACACAGCACGCACTGTATTTTCTAATACTGCTATATATATATATAAAGTCTATCTCCTTGAATAGGCTTGAAAAACATCTTGGGCAAAGACAAATGTTTTTTTTATTTCAAAGAAAGCTTGATCATATTGTAGAGACCAATTGAAGTCTTTAACATTCCTTAAAACTTGGAAAACAGAGTGCACTTGTCCAATGATCTCGAGAGAAACCGATTCAAAGCATCTAATCTTCTTGTTAGTATCTGGACTTCCGTATTATTTCGAGGTGGATCCATAGCCAATATAGCATTTAACTAATAAGGATCAGCCTGACTTCCTTTTTCACTTATAATATATTGTAGAAACTTACCAGATCGGACTCCAAGTGTATATTTGTCAAGGTTTAACTTTCAAGTTGATAGCCTCTAAGTTAGAAAACGTTTCTTAGAGATCATATATGTGATCTTCATCCTTAGGGATTTTCACCATCATGTCATCTATGGAAACCTCTACATTTCTGCCAATTTGGTTAGCAAACGCCTTATTCACTAATCGTTGATAAGTAGCTCCAACATTTTCAACCCGAACGACATCACATTATAGCAATTGAGCCTCATATCAGTAATAAAAGTAGTATGATCTTGATCATTCAGATCAATCCGTATCTGATTATACCCAGAGAAAGCGTCCATAAAAAATAATAACTTATTTCCAAACATAGAGTCTACTAGCTGGTCTATCTGGGGCACTGAGAAAAGATCTTTAGGACAATATCTATTTAGATCTATGAAGTCAATACACATACGTTATTTTCCATTTTTTTCTTGACTAATACTGGATTAGCTGTCAAAAGAGGGTATTAAGATTCCTTAATATCCCCCATTTTGGTTAACAGATCTTGCACAATCATTTCAAATTTTTCTCTAGAAAAAATATCTCTTCTTTATACCACTGGCCCAACATTAGTGCGGATTGATAGCTTGTGACTAATTACATCGGTTGGCACTCCTATCGCATCTTCATTGCACCATGCAAACACATGTAGAATGTTAGATAAAAAAGACAATAATATTTATTTTAACCTTAATGGTAATTTGGCTCCAACCCTAAATTTTTTTCCTTATGCCAGACAATAAATTTCAAGTTCTTCTACTGGAATTACAGCGTTTGGAGCCTCCCTCAGATCATCTACTTCATTTGG
This sequence comes from Limnanthes douglasii subsp. nivea, assembly GCA_036936605.1. Taxonomy (NCBI): domain Eukaryota; kingdom Viridiplantae; phylum Streptophyta; class Magnoliopsida; order Brassicales; family Limnanthaceae; genus Limnanthes; species Limnanthes douglasii. The sequence goes on along the minus strand of JAUPFV010000001.1, from coordinate 197,860,384 downwards.
ATTGGCGGAAGGCTCCAGTAACTGTTATTCTTTGTTAATTTTAACTGCCTCTAATGACTTTGAGGCAAGAGCAGTGAAATAGCATTCATGAGCTACTTTCTGACTGCTTTGGACGACACCCACTTGGCTTGCCACAACATACTTTAAACATTGGTGGACAATGGAAGCCACTGTATGCATCCTGGAGAGCTAAGATCTACCGAATATGGTGTTGTAATTGTTGGACAATCAACCACGACGAACAACACCCTTAGCGTTTTTTAAATGGTCATTTACCCAATAACAATTCATCTTCAAATTCTTCGATTACAATGGTAGAATTCCTAGTAAAGCCTACAATGGTTCTGTTCGAATGTTGGATGACTGAGGGATTTTTCATTTGTCTATAATCAGTAAAAAACAATATATTTGCCAAACTACCAGTGTTAACCAGGATCCGACGTATATTATTGCCTGCAATAGATGCCTTTTTTACTACAATATCTCCATGTGTGCCTGCAATATCTCTTAAATCATCTTCATCGAAGATAATGAATGAAACAATGTTTTGCTAAAGATGTGTGGACATGTTGTCATCTAACTGAGTTGTCAAACTGTTAACATGTTTTTTCCTTCAACAACTTGAGGGTGCCGTTGCAGTGTCTCCTTCAAAAATAGTCAATGATTTGAAAAAAATACGCAGATTGGAAAGAGTTGTAGCCTTATCTATTATCAGTCCAACTTGATTTCGATATGGATCAAGATCAAGCTATTCAGAGTCTACGTCAAATCTTTTCACAATCATTATGCGATCTCCTTGTCTGGACGCCCCCATACTTTTCCCTGGACTCATTGGTTAGGTTGTTCGAGGTGTATTGTTGTTGTGTAAAGAGTTGGTATTATCTTGTCTACTATCCATTTTCGTTTTAACAAAAGAATCCAACTTTCCTCTCTCGATGAGGTTTTGTACTTCTTGTTTTAAAGTTATACAATCATGTGTATCATGACCCACATCATTGTGGTATTTACAAAAACGAGTACTTCGACTCTCTGTTGGAGACTGAATTGGGGTTGACTTTCTAAAATGCACAACATTTTTTAGTTTTATCATATATTGTAGCCACACTTTCACCCAGCTCGGCAAACCATTCAGGTTGAACCCATCGGCCCCTTTTGGGTCTAGCTTGTTAGTTTTGGTCAGATTAATTTTGTCTGGGCCGATGCGATCCTTGTCCGGAGTCTTTCGGCCTATAATTAATAGTAGCTTGGGATTGAGTAGTAGCGTGTGGAATTGATGATGTAGCATCCGACCTGTTCTGACGCGGTACTTTAGAATTCCTAGTTTCTTCAACCATAATCTATTTTCCAACTTGATTTAACAGCCCTCCCCAAGTTCTTGCCTTCTTCTGAGTTACTGCATCACCTAACATGCCCGGAATTAATCATTTTCATAAATAGGCGATAACCACATGTTCAAAACAATCAGCTAACCTATTCTTCGTATTCACAAATTGACTTATATATTTCTTTAATGATTCGTTCGACTCCTAGGCACAATTGATAATAGTATCACCATTTCCTTTGAGCTCCTTACTTCCCATAAATTCCCTTCTAAATGTCACCCATGACATATCAAAATGTCTTATAGATCCATGTGGGAGACCGTTATACCACTTTAGGGCACTTGCTTTAAAGGTTTGTGAGAAATCCCTGCATAACAATTTGTCATCGTCATTAAAGTTCATCATAAATTTTTCAAACTGCTCGAGGTGGTTGTTCGGATCTTTACTTACATCGTACTTCTGCATCTTAGAACTGTCAAATCATTTGGGAAGATATCCAAAGAGTATTTTCAAAGACAATGGTGATTGCCTCCAATCATGACTTCTGCTAAATACTGTATCTTCATCATGAGTACATGGTTCAGATTGGATAACAAATTGATCACTCAATAGATGATCAATGCCACAATCTAACGAACCCTTTATTGTTCTTTGATTTTTATTTTTTTTATTTTGCCTCTCATGTCAGTTTCCTTGAATGTTTCTTAGTTACCCTTAATTTCTTCTTTTGACGACCCTTGTCACTACTAGATGAAAGAGACTCATCAAAGTCAGAATTAGTGGATGAACCATCAGAACAGTCTAATGCACTCGTAACTTGTTTAGCCTGATGCGTCCTTTTAGATTTAATATGAGCCTTTGGGGCCTGATCACTGTCACCATGCTCATCTACAGACACATCACATGCATCATACGTGTCCTTCACTACTTTTTCAGATTGCTTTTGGGCCCTTAGAGCTTCATTTCAGTGCTTAACTGATCACGTTCATCATACATAAATTGTCTTTCATCTGTATTATGATTGACATGAAGCACAATAGTATGCATACTATTGTCTCTTACACCTTCAGCTTCAGCAGGTGGAATATTTTGTATGTTAAGATCCATGCTTTGATGATGTCCAAACTACAATTTCTACTTGCTGGTTTTGAATAAAATTATTCGGGAACCTTTTACTCCCATTGTGGTCGCCAATATGGTGTGGATGATTTCTAATCGAAGGGTATTTTAAGTAGTTTATTAACTGGGTATTAAATTTTTAAGTAGAGGGTAGAGAGATAAAAGAGGTGTGTACTAATAGTTAATTTATTTAGAATAAGTCCAGACCATTTAATATGGTTGGTTGGGGTATTTATACTTTTGTTTTATGACCCATGGGCCGTTTGGGTGGGATCTTGGATTCAGGTCAGCCTCAAAGACTCCAAAGCCGAAGACCAAAAATGGTTTAGCACACAGTTGAGTCATAATCCACTCGAGCCCATTTTTCATTCATCAAACTTTGTTGATTCTGTCTCGACTGCTCCTTCCGATAGTTTTAACGGTAGACCTAATAATATTCGAACCCATCAGAGATCACATATGGAAAATATAACTATAAAGTGTAGAATGGTCAAACTACACAACCCCGTACTGACCGATCAGATTATTTTCGATCTTCGGGCCAAAGTTTCCAGATTAGAAGATGACGCCGAGAAAACAAAAAAAAGCATAATGAAGATGTTCATGAACTTTTTAGTTTTATCGCGAAAAAAAGAGATGAAATTCTAGAAGATATGGTTTTAAGCTTCCATTGATGCTTCTCATATCTCAGGTTGGGGCCATTATGAGAACATTCATCATAGGTTAAACGCCATATGGGCATCTTCTTAGAGTTCAAACTAAGATTTATGTCAAACTTCGAAGGAAAATAGGTTATGTGACCATAATAGAAAACCAACTTGTCACGATCCCTAGCCGTAAGGACCCCGTAAGTCAGAACCCCATAGCCGATAGAGTCGCCTCCACCGCTTTTCCTGTTATCGAGGTCTCTCCTTAAGATAAATAATTCAAGATTCTCAAACTAACAATCAAGTAGTCGTCTTCTTTTTTGTTCATTTATTCTTTTTTGAACTTAAAGTCCTCAAATGACCCAGACAGATGTTGTATTTGATTTTCTCTCTATGATATTAAAAGTATGTGGGTGGATGGTGTAGTTTTTATTATGATATCCCACTTTTTCAATGACATTTTTAACATCAAGATTGAGAGATACGTGGTTCTCATTCATGTCTTAAGAACCTCGTTTTTCTTTTCTAATAAAAAAAATACATACCACTCATGTTCTCCCTGCTATAAATTGTTGGGTGATATGGCATAATGGAAAAAATTCAAAATTTAAAGGTGTCACTCTTCTTCAACTTCTATCAATGTAATAAATAAAATTATTTTAGGACTGGATGCATCTAGCTTGTTTACGAGGAAGAACTGGCATAAAGTGGTTAATGTTGGCTCTACTCTTGGTTGTATCTCTATGCTGAACAGAAACAACAACAAAATTTACCTAAAGTGGATTTCTCCTGCAAATAGAAGGTTGAAATTAAACATTGATGTTGTTTGTCTTCAAAATGGAGAAGCCAGTGGTGGGATGATCTTCAGGAACATCAACGGAGATATCGTAAAAGGTCTTGGTAAAACTTTTAGCAGGCTTTCTTCCCTAGTTGTTGAGGCTAGAACTTTACTGGAAAGTCTGTTATATTGTAAGGATAATCACTGGAACAACATGGATATAGAATCGGACTGCCAATCTTTAATCAACATGCTAGCTGAAGGAAAGTATCTGTGGTATTTCTATCCAATTATCTTTATCTGCGGGATGTTAATTGCTCCCACTATAACCATAAAATTGGTCCCTTGCATTCAAAACCAGGCTGCTGACTGGTTTGCAAAGTGGACATTGAAGTGTAAAGAAAAACACCAATTTTCTCACTTCAATGCTCCAAATCAGTTACTTACCATTATATTACTTGAAAGTATTGGATTGGGATACATTAATTTCATTCATGATTAACCTTATTTATAAATTTCTATCAATTGTTGTCGTTTGGCTTTTATGGTTTTAGGTGTTGTTGAAGCAAGGATAGGCAACTTGAGTTGAGAATCTGGATTCCTGATGGTTTGTGAAGCTCAAGAATGATTGCATGATATGTGTGAAGGTTCTATTGTAGAGGTTATGTGGCTCGTGGAATACTCGATCGCTATTGAATTCTCCTTGAACCCTCTTTTCTTTGTCTAGAGAATTAGAAGATATGAAGTTTTGGAGGGAAAGATTTTAATTTAGACACTAACAATTTAATACTCCGTATAATTGCCTTTAGCCCTCAAATTTATTAAACGTTTCAATTGGATCCATTATTAATAATAAAATTCTTATTGTTTAGAAAAAATATATCTTTTATTCAACCACGTATCCTAATCCGAAGACGTTTAAAAAATAAATACAAAATAAATTACGAGACCTTAATTATTTATCATACTATTAAAAATAATTTGTTTATTCACTTATAAAATATTTTATTCTTTAAACTATTCTAATATAAAATCAATATTAAATGTATCGAACCACTGTATAAATATATATATATATCAAAGTTCTGACGTACATGGCTCATATTTAACATCCGCATTAAATTAATTCAAAGAGCATCACTCGTTGCAATTCCGAACAGCATTTTTATATATTGAATAATTTGGATATTTATTAAAATATCCACTAATTGCAACTTCTATATTTTTATTTTATTTTTTTAACCCGCAGTTGCTATTCAGAGTGCAAAAATCCTCAGTCTGACGCAATAGCCTGCAAACCCACATCAGAAGATAAACCACACAAGATGACAGACTCAGCCGAGAAAACATATTCAAAGGGACTCGAACCCATATTTTATTTTGGTTTGGTTATCAATTGGTTTTTCTAGTTTCAACGATTGGAATGTTCCATTATGTTTTAGATATTACTAGGTAAAATCCTACGGTGTTGCCGCAGATTACCTATAGAGCATTATTTATTTATTTTACATATTTTGATAGATAATATATATCAGAACGATGGTGATATAAATAAAAATAAAAGTTACAAACAATTGTTTATAAAATATAAAACATACGCAAAATAAAAAATTACAAACATTTTTCAAAATATCATTTGATAATAATTATAAGTATCGTTTTTATATTTCTTATATACAATATATATAAGTGTTAAAATATCCAGTGTATTAAGTTTCCTTGTATAGATCTCTAAGTTCTCTCAATATTGAGAGCCTTACTATTGGTCAATTCTTGAATTACATCTCTAATGCATCAATAAAACAAAAAGGAACATTTTCTAATAAACACAAAACCCTAGCCGCTTCCTGCGGCTACTTCTCTCTTTGTTTTTTAACAAAGACAACAACTGAGATGCTACGTAGAACATGTGCATGTTCTATGCCCTATGGGCAAACCTGATGAAGAAAACAATTGGGGGAAGGGGGAGAGGTTCTCACATTACAGGGGAGCCGACACCTTCATCCAAAACTGACAAAACATACAAGGTAGGAACAAGATGATCAATGTGTTTTCACATGGATTATCCAGAATCTTGAATCCAGCTTGGTGAATAATATCTCGCAATATCCCACTGCAAAAGCCTTCTGGGATGGGTTAGCCACCACATACAGTTCTGGTACAGATTCGTTACAGGTTTTTGACCTTCATAAGAGGGCTAATTCATTAAGGCAAGGGTCCGATACACTAGAAGACTTGTGGAACAAACTGCAGATCATATGGATGTCTATAGATAGGCGAGATTCGAACCCTATTAAAGACCTAGAAGACATTCAGATCTACAATAAGAAGACTCAAGAACAAAGACTCTATCAATTACTAATGGCGATTAATGACAAGCTGGAACCAGTCAAGAGAGATATCCTGAAAAAGGATCCTCTTCCTTCCGTGGAAACAGCATATGCTACAATATGAAGGGAAGTGGCCAGGCTTAATATACTAAAATAAAGTTCTTATGATAGTGACTCGATTGATATTGGAATGGGTTTGGCTGCTAAATATTCTGCACAGAGGTTTAAATTTCGATCCAAAGAGAAAGAAGATAAATCCAAGTTGTATTGCACTCATTATGGGATGAAGAAACACACTAAAGAGACATGTTTCCAGCTGGTTGGCTATCCATAATGGTGGGAGGACGGTCATAAGGAGAAAAATAACCAGCGTTTCAGATCTAATGTCAAACGGGCTTCGTCTACAAGTGGCGGTGAAGATCTGACTAAAAATGAGCAAGGAAGTGGTACTGGTTTTGGAGGAATGGCGGCGAACTCCTATAAAAAACTTGGAGGTAAAGGGTTTGAAAAATCAATGAATTGGATCTTTGATTGCGAGGCTACGGGCACCGTGTCTTATGATCCTAAAGACTTTGGTGACATGTCATCTCCAAAGAAGTCCCATATTGAGACTGCTAGTGGAGAAATTTGTGAAGTCAAAGGGGGAGGTTCAATTATTTTTTCGGAAAAAATGGAAATTAAAAACTGCCTCTACATTCCTTCACTATCCTTAAAGTTATTATCTGTTAGTCAAGTGACAAAACAACTCAAATGTGTGGTTCTTATGTATCCATTTTTTTGCATTTTACAGGACATTCGTACGAAGGAGATCATTGGGCGTGGTACTGAACAAGGAGGTCTCTATTATGTTGATGAGGTAGTTTATAAGGGACGTGTCATGCTTGCTCACGGAACAACCGAAATGCAACTTTGGTTATCGCACCGACGACTTGGTCATCCTTCTTTTAGCTATCTTAAGAGTTTATTTCCTAGTAATTGTTTTTTGAATAATACCATTCATGAGAAATGTGAAACCTGCATTCTTCCAAAAAATCGTAGGGTCTCATTTAATCAAAGTAATACTAGAGTTGATTATGCTTTTTTGCTAATCCATTTTGATGTTTGGGGTCCATCACCGATCCACTAACAATCAAATCAGATACTTTGTTTTATTTGTGGATGATTTCTCAAGAATGACTTGGATATACTTCATGAAACATAAATCCGAAGTACCAAAAATATTTGTTTGTTTTTACATAATGATTTTGACTCAATTTGAAAAAAAAATACAGATTCTTCATTCTGATAATGGAATAGAGTTTTTCAACCAAATAATGCATAATTTTTTCAAAACAAACGGTCTTATCCATCAAACCACTTGTCCAAACACAATTCAACAAAACGGTACTTCAGAACAAAAAAATCGTACTTTACTTGAAAAAACTCGTGCTATTATGATTGAATCTAGAGTTCCTCATTCTCTTTGGCCAGAAGCTCTTGCTACAGTTACGTATCTTGCAAATCGTCTACCAACCCGATGTCTAGGAAAAAAACTCCATTACAAGTTCTTGTCACCCAAGTTACAATTCCATCTCTTATGACCTTACCACCTCGTGTTTTTGGTTGTTCGGTGTTTGTTCATATCCCTAAAACTAGTCGAAACAAACTTAATCCTTGTGCTGAAAAAGTATGTATTCATTGGATACGGTGTTCATCAAATGGGATATCGGTGTTACAATCCGGTTACTCGTCGAATCCATGTCACCATGGACTGTGACTTCTTAGAATCCGATTATTTTTTTGACCACCAATCTCGTGCTCAGGGGGAGAAAGTAAGTGAATCACTCGACTGGTTGCTATATGAAAGTTACTTTGAGGATGTGCCCAAAGAGTCGGTAGATGGCTCCACCGAGCATGCCTATTCCAACGTAAAAGAGACTGACGAGGCCGTTCTTACCACAAATGATTCTCCCGAAGACAATGTCTAACAAGAAATAAATGTCATGGATACTACCAGCGAATCAGCCGAAGAAAATGTCCATCAAGAGGTAAACAATTTACAATGTCATAATTCACAAAATGCTATTGACCATGACATTTCAGGAAGTTCATTTGTTGAAACTCAAACTCCGGTTCTTCCCCAAAGAAAAAATAGAGGGGTTCCTCCTGACCAGTATTCACCAGAACACGTTCCTCGTGCTTCTACATATCCGGTAAAAACGGACAGGAAAGGAATGACGAAGATTGCAAAGGCGTTTTCAGCTACTATTCTCTCTGAACAAATCCCTAAAACAACTCAAGAAGTTAAGAAGATGACTGAATGGCATGAGGCAATGAATACCGAAATGGAAGCTCTAAAAAGGAATGGTACATGAGAGAACTGTGTGTTACCACAAGGGAAGAAAGCAGTCGGGTGTAGATGGGTGTTTAATATAAAATATAAATCTGATGGCACCATTGAGCGACACAAGGCAAGATTGGTTGCCAAATGATATACACAAACATATGGTATAGACTGCTCTGAAACGTTCTCTCCGGTTGCAAAGATTGACACTATCAGAGTCTTACTTTCAATAGCCGCGAATACAAATTGGCCTCTTCATCAATTTGATGTAAAGAATGATTTCTTACATGGAGACTTGGAAGAAGAGGTATATATGGAACCTCCACCAGGGTTCTCTGATGGTTTTCAAGAAAATGAGGTATGCAAACTGAAAAAGGAATTATATGGGCTCAAACAGCCTCCTTGTGCTTGGTTTGGGAGATTTGCAATGGCAATGAAGCAGTATAGCTACAAACAGAGTAATGGGGATCATAAAAAAAACTATTAGAATTTACTAAAACAAAGTGTAAACGATTAGGTCCCCCGTCTGGTTAATCTGGGCAGTCATAGCACGGAACATGCAAAACCTGTAAAAATAAATACTTTTCCTATGTTGGGGCTACGCAGATTCACCCGGCGGGGTATATGTATAATCTATAAAAACATAAGGCTCCCCGCCGGTTGAAAATTTATCAACTGGTGGAGGCCAAGAACAACCTGGAAAAAAAAAGCCTCCCCGTCAGTTGACAAATTCTCACCTAGCACTGACAAAAAACGTGAGAAAATCCAAAAAATTCTGACAAATCCAATTCAAAAACTCTATTCTAACACAAATCCAAGCATCTAACATGAGGATATCACTTAAAACACTTAAATAAAATTTAGATTTACCTATTATAACACCCTAAATATTTTAACTCTACCAAAACCATTAAAACCTAAATAGAACCAAAAACTAAAAAAAAATAAGAAACTAACTTTTTTTTCCTTGCCTATTTGATGCTTTTGAGTCGATTAGATCAAATAAATAACGGATTTTGGTAAGCTGAAATGAGAGTTTTGTGGTTTTGGAGTTTAGTATTTTTAGGTTTTTTGAAAGAGAGGAAATATTAAAGGTTTGATTTCGAGAATATTTGGTTTTGGAGGTTACCATATCAGGTTAGAACTTAATAAATTAAGAATTGATACAAATATTAAAAAACGTTTGTTATATTCAAGAGAAAAAGATATTACAACAAAAACATAATAAATATATTTTCCAGTAATACTTTTTTGAGATTTGACATTCTATAGTAATTTTAAATATACAATTTTGTAGTTATTAACAAGGAAAAAAACTGTACGTTAAATACATAACTAGAAAAGGCTAGTAGAAACACAATATAATTAGCAAAATCTACCAAAATATAAATATATTACTCACTCGGTTTCAAAATATAAGTAGTTATCGAACATGTTTATAATCAAAATTAGGGATGGTTATTTCTTTTGAACCCGCGGATATTCGATCTGAACCGATCTGATAGGATGAGCTATGGGTTAAAAATATTTTTTACAGTTGGGTTGTGGGTTTGAAAATTTACTACCCTGTATCTGGGATGGGTTATGATTTTAAGAAAAAAATTATGGCCGATGAATACCGCTAAATTAATATTATATAAAATAATATAATATTTAATATTATTAGTCTAGCTTTAAAATAAAGTTATTAACATTAGTATCTATATTCACAATATCAAAACTGTATATTATTTGCTAATATATACCATATATTTAAAAAACAATTATTTTGTATTTAAACATTAAATTTTATTTGCCAATTTATTTTTTCTAAACATTTTTTCCTTTTTCTCTCCAAAACGTTTTTAGTCAAATTTGGGCCTTTTATTAATGAAATTTATGGGCAATACAAGCTGGGTCAAAAGCCCAGTTAAGAACAAAACAATCCCTTTGAAACTCAGACAGGGATTAAATAAACGAAAACAAAACTCTAGCTTAGCAATCCATAGCCTCCATCTTGCGAGTTTCACCTTTGAAGAAGAAATTCAACCTTCCCAATCATGAAACCTCGATCAAGCCTTCTAATCCCTCTTCATCGACCCATCAACATCAAGCCAGAAACAAAACATTCCAACAATTACTCTGAGACGCCCAAATTCTAACCGAGACCAATAAAACCCTTGCCAAAGAAGACGAAAACCAATCACTTCAAGAAACTCATACAAAATTAGCACAATCAGGAAAACCCATTCGTCATTAGAGTCCAGACGAATCCATTGAAGATTGAAACCAATGAAGACCGGAGAAATCCTTTCGCAAGTTAGAGCCCAGACAGAACCATTGAAGAAGAAGGAAAATACAGACTCGATAATCAAACCAGGTAAACATGAAAACCATTTCCAACTCCCACCAGATAATAGAGAGCAAACTTAAGGGTTGGGGTCACTTCTCAAGTAAGTTATCCCCAACCCTTTAAGAAAAACAATTGCTCTTAAGTATGAATGAGCCTTTTCGTTGTCGAAATCTAGGTTCTGGTTGGATTTTTAAACTTCTTTAGCAATCCAATCAGCAGATTCATTCTGTTCTTGATAAATCTGGATTACTCTCATCTTTGAGGATAGTAATTTTCGACAACAAGAAAGAATGGAATTAAGATACCAAGGGCACTTACCATGAAGGAGAAGTTCTATGAGAACAAAAGAATCTGTTTCGATATCAAGGCATCTTATTCCTTTCTCAAATCAAAGTAGTAGCCCGTCCATTAAAGCTCAACATTCAGCAATGATAGCAGAGATTTTACCATATACGCGACCATAACCAAAAATGATGACCCCCTCACTATTTCTGACCAAACCTCCACCAGTAGAATTGCCCGAAAGACCACAAGCCCCATCGGAATTCAGCTTGAACCAATTCAATTTGGGGCATTTCCAAGCCAGAGACAACAAAACTCTGGGCATATTAAGAAAGCTAGTACAACCCAGAGTAAGACCAACCTTCTTATCAGTTCCCTAGTGCTTCCTTTTAAAGAGACCAAACTCATCCAAACCAACAAGTATCTTGTTAATTTGACTAATCATAGATCCTTTGTTAAAATTAGTCCCTTCAACCTTCATCTTGTTTCTGGATTGTCAAATGACCCAGGACACGATTGAAGGTAAAGTAATCCTAATATGAACCCTTTTGTTAGTTGACTAATACCACATCCTAATAAGATGGTAAAAATTCATATTTCTGTGAATTTGAATATTGAACATATCTGCATAATGTTGCCACACATCCCAAGCATACTAACAATTCACAAAAACATGGTTAACAGATTCGATACTGTTACAGGCTTGACACTTTGAAGCTAACTGAAATCTTCTCCTTTGCAGGACAGTATCGATAGGAATCCGGTTAAGGAGGACTCTCTAGAGGAGCATGGAGAATTTACGAGGAGTAATAATGTTCCAACTCTTAAGAAAAAGGTTAGAGAAATTTCTTTTTTTTTCTTAAGTTTTCAAATGTTGTTTTAAAACTAAATTGACCATCCTTAGACAAGGACCAGAATATAGCATCTTCATGGTCTTCTTTTAGGGAAATATTCATAATACTATGGACATGAGTGACCATATTAGAAGCCAGCTTAGATAAATCCTAAGAACCATTAACTTAGTATGATCTAACCTCTTTATTGACAGGACCAGATCTTCCATCATCATGATTAAAACTGAAAAATGGTTATCTTGTGCACCATTTGTCCAACCAGACTCCATCAAACCAGAACCAGGAATCCAATAAATATACTGCTCAGCACCATCCCTGGTCTTTAGCAGTCTGTCCCAAGAATTTGAACACCTTAAGGGTTTAGAAACAGCTAGAGGATGACAGTCTTTACAGTAGGTCTTCATCATAAATTAGCCCAGAGGGACTTTTGAGACCTAAACTTAAGCCAAAGCTTGTACAAAAAGGCATCCTGAATGTCCACAAGCCTTCTAACATTCAACCCTCATTCCTCAAAAAGTTTGCAAACCTTGTCCCAAGAAGACCAAGTCATAGCTTCTTTGTCATTCTTAGAACCCCAGAGAAATTTATTGAATAGAATGTTAATTCTATCAATAATAGACTTAGGCATAACAAACCTTTGAAGAGAATATGAAAGAATAGAGTATAAAATAGATTGAATAAGCAAAAGTCTGTCCCCAAAAGATAGGGTAGTTTTATCCCAATCATTAATTCTATCTCTAATTTTGAACAGAATATCCTCAAAATTTCTAACAAAATTAGTTTTACTTACAGCGGATCCCAAATATTTGAATGGTAAGAGACAATGCTTAAAGCCCAGATAATTCTCCAAACTAGAGATCCTTTGAGGTAAAAACTTGTTTCCCAAAATAACCTTTGGTTTCTCCTCGCTGATTAGCTGACCAAAGCATTCTTCGTAGTGCTTTAACAAGTTTAACAATTTTGTAATAGAAGGAATAACAGCATTGCAAAACACCAGGAGATCATCAGCAAACGCAAGAACAGGTATGCTTTGACTACTCCTAGTTTTAAACATAGTAAAAGAGAAGTCTTGAGCAGTTTTGACCAGACCTTTAAGCGGATATTCTTCTGCTAGAATAAAGAGGCTTGGTGACAAAGGGTCACCTTGCCCCAGCCCTTTGTTAGATTTAAAAAATCCCTTAGCTTCCCCATTAACAATGACTAAAAAATGGCAATTATCAATGCCTTTCTCAATCATCTTGATGAAATCCATGCAAAACCCAAACCTTTCCAATATACAGAGTTGAAATGTATGGTCCAACCTGTCAAAGGCCTTGGCCATATCCAGTTTCAGAATAGCATTACCCCCTCTAGTTTTTAAGCTTAAGTTAAAAGCCAATTCCTTAGCAAGGAGGACATTTTCATGTATATCCCTACCCATAACAAAATATCCTTAAGCATCAGAGATTAGATTAGGAAACACCACAAACAACCGTCTGTTATGACTTTAGAGACAATCCTACTAAGCATATTAGTAAGACTAATAGGACAAAAATCTTCCCAAGCTTTAGGATTAGAGATTTTAGGAATAAGGCAAATGGTTGTAGCATAAACACCTTTAGGAACCACAATATCCTTGAAAACACCGCCAATAGCATCCAGAAGATCATCAGAGATAATGTCCCAACATACTTGGTAGAATCTGCCATTAAACCCATCTGGCCCAGGAGAAGAGTTAGGGTTTAAAGATTGAATGATTGAATAGATCTCAGCTTTGGTAGGACAGGTCATAAGCATTTCATTTTCATGGTCCTTAACAAGATTATGAATGAAGTCCTAAAGTAGATTAGGATACCAGGGATTGGGAATATCAAATAGAATATCCTTGAAGTAAGAAACAGCAGACTCCCCAATAAGAGTATGATCATCAATCCAACCTGAACCATCCCAGATCCTGTGAATCTTGTTAGTTTTATGCCTTTTCTTGAACAGCCTATGATAGAAAGCAGTGTTCCTATCACTGTCTTTAAGCCATTGAGCATGAGTTTTTTGCTCCCAAAATATCACCTCTTTGATAAGAAGGTTTTGGTGAGTAGCTTTTGCAGCATCCAGAAGGTCTTTATCTTCTTTAGAATTAGTAGACTAAAAAATATACTCTTTTAGGTTAATAACCTCTTCAATTTCCTTGATGGAGTCAAAAATATTACCAAAAACCTCCTTATTCCACAATTTAAGATCAACCTTTAACCTCCTAAGTTATTACAAAATTTTAGAATAGGATTACCATAGGAATGAACAACCCAACTAGTAGAAACCCTGTTTAGGAAGTCATTATGGAGAGCCCACATATTCATGAACTTAAAAGAAGCCTTAACCTTGAATGAATCAGAAGAGATAGTGACGCTGAGAGGTGAGTGATCAAACCATGTCTTCGAAAGATGAATAGCATTTGTAGTTTTAAAGGAATTAAGCCATGCCTCTCATTCGTCCAAGTGTATTTGTTACTTGAAAACCTTGAATCAATTATATTGTAGTCTAACATGAAGTTATTAAAATCTTCAATACTAGATAGGTAATTAGAAATGCAGTTTAGCTGCTTATTTGAATTAGTAATAGTGATGAAGTCTGTTAAAAGAAGTCATTTAGTAGACCCATCCTCAATAATCCTGAGACTATCCCACAGATGAATTCTCTCATGTCTTGAACATCTAGCATAGATAACGGACACCCTGAAGCTCTTGTTAGTGAACTTGTGCTTCACATTGAGATGAAGGAATTGCTCCTCATTGTGAAGAATGTGGACAAAAAACCAGTCTTTTCAAAAAACCCAAACTTTATTAGAAATATTACTGCAAGAATCCTGAAAACCCAACTTCTTAGTGACAGAAGGAATATGAGAGTTACTGAATAGCAAAAAAATCCATCTTCTCAGACCTTTTAAGAGCTTTTAATCTGACCATTGTGTCCTTATTTCCCAAACCTCGAAGATTCCAACTCAGAACTTTGATTGTCATTTAAAGATTTGGGCTTTAGCAGTACTTTTAAACTTCACACGTTTGGATGTTCTAATCTTATTGACTGGCTTAATTTTCTTGTTTGTCTTTGTCTCAAGTCTTCTTTCTTCACTTACATTGTTTTTTTGAATTGATATAGGAGAACAAGGAAGGCTCCCAGTAATGTGTTTTAAAAGAGATGGTGAATTAGCAAGGGACAGATTTGAAGATGAGCTGTTCTGAATATCCAGATCAAGCATATGAAGGGATTCAATCGCTTCATGATCTCCAACCCCTCCAGGTACATTACTCATCTTGTCAATAGGAATTACAGTTGTAGGAAGATCCAACTGAGAGGTAGAGTTATCAGGAAGCTTTTGGACAATTATAGAACTAATCTTTGGAGTAGTATTAATTGGGGTAGATACATTCATCTGAGCAGTGTCTGCTTGCAGATGGGGATCATTAAAAGCTTGAGGAGTACTAGAAGTACCAAGAGAAGCACCAGCTTTAGTAGACAAGAGATCTTCTGAAGACTCATGCTTACAAGGAGACCCAACAATAGTAGCATTCGTGGATTTAGAAGCCCCAATTAGATTTACCTTTGTAAGATTAAGTTTCTTGCATTTTTTATCTGAGTGCCCCAAATGATAACAAGAATTAAAGTACTCAGGATAGGCTCCATAGACCAGATCTTGCCAGAACCCCTCCTTTCCAAATAAAACCCATAGCTTTTTAGGCATAGGTTTTGAGACATTAATTTCCACACAGATTCTAAAGAAGTTTACCTTCGCCCGGTTATTGTGAGGAGCCCAGACATTTAAAGGAGACCCAAGGGCTTTGGCAATACTAAGAACAGTTTTCTCAATATACATATATTCTGGCAAGTTAGGGAGCTTGATGTAAACAGGTGTGACCGGATTTTCATAGTTCATATTGAAGAAAGGGTACCATTTAAGCAGACGCATATTTTTGTTCCCAATTGGCCATACATTTCTGCGCCATAGCTTTTTGAGATCCTCCAATGACCCTAACTCTATAAACGCATATCTAGCATCCACATTGGTGATACTGTAATCACTTTTAAAGTTGAGACTTCCAAAGAAAGTCTTCAATACCTCATAATCGGGTTTGCCAGTAGAAAACTTCCCCACTAGAGTGTGTTTTGAACAAGACTTAAGGATTTCTTTATCTGTAGCAGAAAAATTCACACAAGGGCATCCATTTTCAATACCATAATCAACCTTTCAATGAATTCCTTTGTCTAATGTTGATGAGAACAACCCAACATAAGACTTCATTGGGACAGTTATTTCTCTGTTGTTTGGTGATTCATAAGTAGGATTGTCTCTGATATTTGGAATTGTTATTTGTTGGCGCAGAGGAGGGAAATGGGTATCAAGATCAGCAGATCTTTGAAGAGATGAGTAATTGGAATGGCCTTCCATTAACACACGAAGATCAAAGATGAACTACAACAAGGAGGATGAAGAAGAGTTATCAAATGGATCTTGATAATCCGAGATCACTTGTAATCGATTCTTGGAGAGAAACATCTTCATCGCTAGAAGGAGGGGTCGAACCTCCAAACCCGACCGCTTTAATATTATTAATAATATTAATTAAATTAAAACAAAAATTAATAACATATATAAAAAACATATATTATTAATAACATAACAAAAATATAAAATATTTGCTAATTATCATTAGATAGTTAGTATGTTTCGAAAAATACTATTATATATTTAAACATTAAATTTAATTTGATTTCAATTTCTCTCTTTATACATATTTTTTAGTGTAATTATAATAATATTAATTAAATTTTAAAAAAAAGTGATTTACTTACATATACTAAAATTATATATTAATTATTAATAGATAACAAACTATTTATTAATTAACACCTAAGAGTAAATGAAATATATTTTAAAAATAGCATTTTATATTTAAATATTAGATTTGATTTTTTTAATGGGTATCCAAACCCTTGTGGAAAAAAAGAATTGTTACCCGAACCCGGTGAGTTTGGATGTGAGAAAAAAATATTGTTACCCGACAAACATAAATTAGAATATGAGTTCGAAAACATAAACACGATGGATTACGAGCCGTTCAATTGCGATCATAACCAAAATATATTATCCCATTATAAATATCACTCTCGTGGGATATAAATTTTAATATTATTTATTATCTCCTACGGCTAAGAATCTTGGTTAGTCACTAGACTTTGTTACGTGTATCAAATATGCAATTGATGTTTTTTTTATCAACACGGTAACTTTTGTTGGTTTTTTGTTACATCCGTGGTCACTCACGGGTGACCACGGATGCAAATCAAGACAAACAAAAGTGACCACATATGCAAAATGAAACAAACAAAAATGACTGTTTTTATACAAAAAAAAACATCAGTGGCATTTTTGATACACATGACAAAGTCCGGTGACTAACCAAAATTCTTAGCCATTTCCTACCGATAAGATTTTTTCCCTTCTTTATCTTATATGAAATATATAAATAATTGTTTTTTTTAAATATTCGATGGAGCAGCTACTTACAAGCAGTGGCGGATCCAGGAATGGAAATTAGGGGGGGTTAAACTAAAAATGTATACATAATCTTCCGGAACATTTTTCAATATTTTCGCAAAACCTAGTTCTATTGTTAGTTTCGAATGCGTTATCTAGCTCTAAAAACACCAACGTGCTAATTCTAAAAATACAATTTCTCACTACCATTACAGCGACAAACCATTGTGAAACAGTCTTCTTCCAACTATTTTGTAAACAAAAATAACATAAATTTATAAAAATATTTTAGACCAAATCCTTTTCTATTTATTTATGTGACACTGGTGGCTTTGTTGCAATGTTTTAATTTCTCACAAATATTTTAAAAAAACTATCTCTCTTATATTCTATTTTAATTTTAATTATTTACCATTTTATTTAATTTCTAATTTTGATATTATTTTTAATAATTTGTTTAGCTTCCATTTATTAATCTCTATCTTATTAGAAGAAAATAAGCCGTTGATGTTTCTTTCAAAATTAATTGTCTTTTCTAGTTATAAAAAAAATAATATAAAAATGAAAAATAAAATTCATATAAGTTCTTTTTAGAACAAAATGTGAACCACTACATGAATAATGGTGGGACCGGAAATAGTTTTCTAGAATGGACTAGGCTAAAATAAGACCCATTTTTTCTATAACGAGACCCGGTTATAGTGAGACCCCGCTTGGCTATAACGAGACTCCCATTATTTACAAAATTTCCATTCATATAAATACCAAAAACCCAAAATATGTTCCTCTTTCTCCTCTTCCAAACCCTAACTCTATCTAGCCTCTAAAAACCCTCGATTTTTTAAGCGATATTTTTTCAAATCCAACGCGAAGAAGCTGTTAAGGTAAGCATTCTCTACTTGTTGGTGTAATTGTTTTTCAATTTCCATGGTTTTTTTAGAGATATTTAGAGTTTAAGTTTCGGGTAGAAAAATTGATTTTTTATGTATTTGAAGTTGTTTCGTTCAATTTTAATTACATGTATGTGTTTAGTTAGGAGATTATGATCATTTAGTGGTGTTTTTTTTTCAGATTTGGAGTTGATTCGGGTGGATTGGAATCGGACAATATGATTGCTGGGCTGGGTATTTCCACGCAAAAACGTGCGTGGAAATACCAAATCCACGCAATTTTGTGCATGGATTTGGTAAATCCACCTAATTTTATGCGTGGATTTGCCGAATCGACCATTCGGCTCCATTTTCCCAGCTTGTGTGTAATTCGAAGTATGTCATGTTATAGTATAATTTTATATCCCTTTTCCATTGTTTTTATTTTTCAATTCGTCTAAATAATTTTTTTGTCTTGTGTAGGATACATCCGCGCCCACGTTCTCCAGCTACCAGCCACGGGCTACTGATACAGACCTAATGAACAACAAATTTAAATTTATAAATATATATATCACTTTTAGTGTACTTTTATAATTATTGAATTGCATAATTGTAGTAATTTATCTCTATAAATTTATTTCCATCAGGGTCTAGAATTGCATGATTACTATAATCAATGGGTCTTTATATATATATATATCACTTTTTTAGTGTACTTTTTTATTTCCATTATAAGTTTGAAATTTATTTAACGTATAAGTTATAGAAAATTTTAAATTTTAAATTTTAAAATCTCAATTAAATTGAATAAATACACACATTAAATAATATCTATTTAATCTCATTAAAATTTTATATATCTAGAGTTAGTTTAGTAATTTAACATTGGCTGACAAAAACTAGATTTGGGGTCTCACTATAAACAAAAAGGGTGTCATTTTAGCAATGCCCTTCTAAAATATCTTTAATAATGTTCTAACTGTCCTCTTTTAAAAAGAAAAAACAATAAATATAAATATATATTTTATTTTTATTTTTTTGTGGGACCGGGATTAGGGGGGCTCGAGCCCCTGCCTAACCCTCAAGTCGCTCCGCCTACAGGTGTACCGATTTTACGATTAATATAAGAATTAAGAGTATTACTTGCTATAGTTAGGTTCTAACCGTTGACTTATCTGTTTCCATTTTTGAAATCGATCGACCATTATCCTTTCGTTTTTTTGGGTCCGGAACGTAGTTTCAGCATAGTTCCGATACATTTAAAAACTTTAAATCGGAATATTCTTTTATTTTAACTTTTTTATATGAATAAAAAATAATAATAGCAAAAGCACCCTATACCAATGATGGGTATCTATTTGAAAATGGGTAATTATCTATTTAATATTCATTTTATACTTATTTAACCGAAATGTTCATCTTTTATATACTTATGGATTTAATTTGATCAAAATATTTAATTTTCTAACATACCAGACCGTAACAACTTTTTTTGGTTCGAAAAGAGTTTTTTTCCATAAAAAAATAACTTTTTTTTAAAGATCCTTAAATCAGGGCTTAAATCTACAGATTTTGTTCGGTATCGATTTTTTTTAAATGGAATAGAAAGCTAAAGAATTAACGTATATACAAATTAGAAAAATCTAGGAATCAGTTACAAATCAAGAAACCTCCAAGAATGGACCCCTTATCCTAACTTCTTTTGCTCTTGATTGATCACGTCGATTGATTGATGGAGGAGGGAGAGTGACCTCCCCGTGTCATAGATCTGTTGATCTTGATACGCGTTTCCCGCTTCTGAATATCCAACCTGATCAGCCAAAGATCAGGAATAATCCCATGTTTGAATCTGCCACAAGAAACACAAAACCATCAGCTATTAAGAAGACATTTGCAGATTTATTCAAAACCGATTCGGGAAATGTTATTCATAAAAATGTCAAGAGAACAACTGACAAAGATCAGGTAGAAATCTATTTTGATGCAAAGGATTTGAGTGTGCTTCAACAGAAGTCTAACCACACTTTAGTTGGTAAATTTGCAAATGGGAAGTCAACTTATTCTATAATTATATATTTCTTGGAGAAATTCAATTTTAATGGGGTTTACAACATCACTAGCTGGGATTTCAGGCATATCTTTATAGAGTTCACACTGTTAGAGGATCTAAAGAAGCTCTGGCATAGGAACATATGACAGATTGGGGATAAGATAATGAGACTCCTACAGTGGTCTACTAACTTTAACCCCAACATTGAGAATCCAGCAATCCATGTTTTCATTGATTTGCCAAATCTCATTGAGTTTATGTATTGCGAAGAAACTATTCTTGAGGTGGCTAAAACTATAGGGTCTCCTCTTAACATATGGGTTCCACATAATAACGGAGTCGGGCATAATTTTTGCAAATATGGGCTGTTATGGATGTGTCAAAAACAATGCCTAAAAGAATCAAGATAACTTTTGGGTCTTACAGCTTTTGCCAATAACTGGTATACAATAAACACCCTGAATACTATAAAGGTGTACTCCATTTGGTCACTCTGACAAAGAATGCAAAAAAAAAACTGCTCAAAGGAAGCCTGCTGCTCAGGCAAACTCTTCCAATCCCTTGTTGATGGACTCCTTATTACCTGCATTTCAAATTAATGTTGATGGTCACAAAGTTAAATATGTAATTGTTGATGAAATGAATGAAATTCCTTAGGATACCAACCAACATGTTAGAAAGGAAATAAAGAAGAATCACTTACCTCTTGGTGTTGAGAGCAATGAGATGATTGGGGCTCTTCACATGCTGGAAATGGGATCCAACAATCATGAAAGCAATAAAGGCAGTATCTCCCTGAATTATCGAATGTCAAACTCATCTCCAACAAAACAAACGACTGGTAGTGTCCCTGAGTCTCCTATAAGCAATCAAAATGGCACTGGTAAGAGAATAAAATTGAAGAAAATTAAAAAAGTGAGAACATTAAACTCAAATGGGACCATATCTTCTAAATGTTTGCAGCATAAAATTACTGCAAAAAACTACGAAAATACTAAATGACTATTGCCATTCTAAACTGGAATGTGCGTGGCATAGGCAATAGGGAAACTCAATCAAGAATAAAGTCTATCAAGAGGTCTAAGAAGCTAAACTTTATTGTTATTCAGGAACCTATGGTTTGTCCTTCTAAACTTCAAGCTATCTTTGAGAAACTTGGATTTTGGGGGTTCGCTAGCAATATTAGTAATAAACTTTGGGTTATATGGAATGGTGATTTTGTGGTGGATGTTATGATTAATGAAGACCAGTTTACAACTCTACAATATATGAATTTAGAAACCTACACTATATGAAATTATATATTCAAAGTTGAATCTTAATGTACTTAAGATACACTTACATATTCATGAACTTGTACCACTAGTGTAGTAATTGTCTCATTTACAAAAGATTTATTTGTTACCACTTTCTTGTTCTAATGGTACCGATGGTACTTCTTTGTGGATCGGTGATACTTTTCTGACTCATTCGTCGACTGGTGGTGGTGGTGTTGTTGGCTTAGATGTTTACGGAGCACAAAAATGTAGATAAATTGTTTTTTCATGTTCTCGTTGTTCAAATTCATAACGAACTGAGCTATTTGTTACTTTAGTTCTTCAATATTTCACAACAACGCCAGACATGTTAGTATGAAACGTATGAAAATGAAATAAATAGAACATATATTACAAGTGAGACAACATGAGAGACAAATACTTACTTTTTTGTCTTTTTTTTCAAACAAATGTTGCATACAATTTTTTCAATAGACCACTTGTACGCACTACGTTTTCTTTTACGTTCCAGTCTCTGACATGGAAGAAGAATTCTCTTTAAGTTGGTCATATTCTTTGTTCGGATGTTGGTTCGAAGCAACGTTCTTTGAGGGTGTTGGTGTTTTTTTGGAGGGTGTTTTAGTATGCCTTTGTTTGAGGATGAAATGAGTTAGGGTGCAATTATGATCAAATTCATCTTCGAACCCCTTGGTTTTAGTTGGGCATGTTTGAGTTGGTATTTCGTTGCTGGTTGTGGGCTGATTTATTCATAATGGTGTGGTTGTTTGTTACCTTAGATGTTTTGACATTTTGTTTGGGGTTTTTTTAATTTAGTCATCTTCCTAACCTTTTTATCTGATACAAAATCCAGGTTCGCACTAACTTCCCCCCACTAAATTTTGTTCTTTCAGCCTCTTCCAGTGTTAACTTTGATTAGGGCAAAACTAATCCAGGCCCAAGTAGGTCGGCAAGGCCAGGGGTATTATACATTAGAATAATACCTTGTAATAAGAATAATAAAGTAAGAAATAAGAATGACTTATCTTGTAAATAATAGATGTATGAGTAATGATATAGTAAATAAGGGTTCGAATATAATAAAGTGGGTCACCCATGTAGATTTTTATCCAATTACATTTACTATATAAGGTAAGATTTCCTTCATGGGAGGTGGTGAACAATTAATATACAATACCTACTTTTTGGAATTTTCTCTCTCCCTCTCTCTCTCTCTATATCCATTGTCTCTCTCTAGACATTGATTCACGGCCCATAAATTTCTATAACCATCGTTGGCATCGTCTCTGGGAAATTGAAGTGATACTCGGTGATAAATTCTCCAAAATCATTAATCCCAAATCACAAGTTTGAAAAGAGAGATGAGCACATATTCCATAGAAGGATGAGTTACAGGATTGGAAGGTGTCATGGTTGTATTTACTCTGAGGACCACTGATACGAAGAATAACAAGTCGAAATCAGTATTACGACGATGATCAATACGGTTGGAGACGAAACAAGCAGTCGACCTTAATTATGATCATGCAAAAACTTTTAGACGATATCACTAAGCTTAACACCGAAAAAAAGTGGCCCTGGCTAACAAAAGGATCATGTTGAAAATCTAAAGAGAGCGATCGCCTGATATTGATAAGAAATAAGAGGAGAATCAGGATCAGGGTCGAGATGAAAAAAGAAATCAAACCCAGAGTCGGGATAATGAACGGCATCGGGGTTATTTTTCATTAAAGAAAGAAAGAAAATCCAGACGTCGGTACGAGTCAGAGTTCAGCGATTCATCGGTTTATAACTCAGATGAGCCCTCATCCCAGACTGTGAATAACGACGCGGTAAGAAGAAAATGAGAACTTTAAAGAAACAAGAAGACCAATGTTGTGTATCTCGTCGGTCAAGTGTGTTAAAAAATTAGGAACAGTTTGGATAAGAGAGCCCATGGTTTTGTGGATAAAGATAGAACAATCATTGTTAATAAAAGAGAGTAAACTGCCCTCCACGTCATGATTGTTAATAAAAGAGAGTAAACTGCCCTCCACGTCAAGTTACTATCGGGCAGTCACAACCTTGGGTATAAGATTAGTACACAGTAGTTCACTAACCCTTTTGAGAAGGGCTTGTACGCGACTCTTGTATAAGGACTTGGAGGCAGTACGTGTAGGGTCGGACATAATTGGAGGTCATCTCATCTCCTTGATGAAATCATTTCTTAGCATATGTCTAAACGTTTCAAAATTTCCTGATTAGAAACGCATGATGGGAAGAAGGACCCAGAAAACCATTTGAAGTTATTCCAAACCTTAATGCTAAATCTCGATAATGATGATAAGCTACTTTGCCTAGAATTTTCACAAACATTCAAAGATAAAGCCTCGAAGTGGTATAACTCATTACCAGTAGGCTGTAATAAAAAATTTGATATGTTCTGTGTCATGTTCAACCATCAATTTATGGGAAGGAAGAACTTCTGAGCTAAGGGAGACATAATTGTCAATTTTGACAAAAGATCAGGGAGAGTTTAAAAGACTAAACCAGGTGATATTTGGAAGCCAAAACTGATCTAGATCATTGTGAGGACGTTGACAGGAGTCATATTGGGTCTGTTTCCCAACAACATGAAGGAAGTCATTACCAAAAAATAAGCTTTTACTTTTGGGGCACTGCTAGCCCAGGTCAAAAAGTGATTCCTGATTGAGGAAACCCAAGCATCTAAGTTGGTTGTTCAGTTGCAGCAAAATGTGCAAGTCTCGGTCATGATGTACTAGAAATTCTTTGCGTTGACCCCAAAACCGCAACCGATCACGACTAACCCGTCGACCATAGTTCTTACGTGGCGGGCGTGACGGCCGTGGTGAGGCAAAGCGATAGTTCCTCAGGATAGAGCGTGGCAAGGCCCTTAGCGTGGCACTCACCATGGCGGCCATGACGGTTGTGGCACTCGCCGTGGCGAGGCGCTAAGCCTGGTAAAAAAAATTGAACTAAAAAAATAAAAACCTAAAACTAAGGTTTTGAAAGATGAATATGTTTTGGAAGGAGTTGATGTTGGAGCTGTTGAGGTTGATAAAGTATAGTACAATATTCAGTCTAAGAATATATCATCTTCAACGGCTCACATAAGAAATCAGAGGCTTGTTGATGAAGACTCTGAAGAAGAAAATACTCTATTATGAGATATAAATGGAGAACATGGTGGAGATGAGAGGTGTGAAAATGTTGTCTCGGAAGATGATGTATTTTAGTCTATGTTTGTCATTAGTGTGTTCAATTATTAAAAGAGTTGTATTAAAAAAAAGTAATACGTTAGTTCTAGAGAGAGAATTTTATAGAGAGAAAGTGAGAGCACAATTGAGTTAGATCAAAAAGTGTTCAACCGCTTTATTAGTTCAATCTTTCCCTTTATATAAAGGCGTTTGGACTCAGCTTTAAACTGAAAACGATTACATAAATGGGATAAATTATCCTTAGTCCTTAATAGAATTACATAGTTATAACTGTTCAACTAAGCTTATATTATTTACACTTTATTCCTTAAATTTCTACTTCCATATCAATAGCCCCCCTAGTTCTCATGTCAGTAAATGAATGAGAACTAAATTTCTTTGAATCCTGCTAGAAGCCGTATCAGAAAATTCAGAGTAAAAAACTTAGTATAGTCATCAAATTTTGCCAAACATGTCCACACATTAAAACTCAAATTCAAACAATGGTAATCATCGAATTCTACCAAAGGTGCCCATAAATCATAACTCTCAAGGAAATAATTTCACTTTGAAATTACTTCGAGGTAACTCTTTATAAAATCTAACCATTGAGATTCATCATGAATGTCTAGCTAGCTAGTCTGACAGCTGTCGAACTCATAACCTTTTCACTGTTTCGTATTCGGCCGTATCATCACAGTCTTTTTCACTTCTACACATATTCTTATCCTCCTATAAAATCATTAACAATTTCATTTTTCATTCTCACAAACTAATTTCCTTGAGAGAGAACAGGCACACCATTGGCTACCTTAATGTGTTCTTCAACTTTATCAGCATCTTCATAAAAAAACTCATACTTTCCGATCAAAACCTATATTCTTTGGTCAATCTCCATCCAGTTTATGAGAAAAAATCCAAAAACCAGAAGATCCAAGGCTAACATACCCAAAAAACCCAAATCTCCGAAGACTGACAATAATCTAGTCTTCGGATCATACGATTATTTTTGCATTACTGAAAGAGCAGAGAAGTATAAGGCTACCAGATTAATCAACACCGCTCCCGTTAAAACAAGCACTAAAACGACTTACTACGGTAACTTCGATCTAACTAAAGTACCTGTTTTTTCACCTTCTCCTATAACCGAAGTGCGTCATTTTACTAAAGTTCAAACACCTAAAACGCCTCGAGCCTCTTCTTCTCAAGTCAGAGCATCACCTCTGATTAGTGAAGAATCAAACGAATCTTCTACAAAACAAATTTCAATTACTCCTTCTCCGACTCATCCTCCACCAACTCATAAAAGAAAAACTTTCATAGCCATGGGAGATGATTCTGACATTACTCCAACTCCCCCTCCTCGAATCCATCTAATCAGTCTACTCATCAGAGAGAAATAAGCAAAAAATCTCCATTGCCTCAATAAAATCCATCCAAAAATCCTCCCCAAACAAGAAATGAAACATCAAAAGCCGACGAAGCTGATTCTGAGGCTACTAGATTTGATAATGAGGCTGAATCCAATGCGGGGGACTCAGAAACTGCCAAAAAAAAGAAAGTTCGCAAGTCTAAAAAAAGAAGGCACCGTGCATTGTTTCCGATGAGGAAAGGGCAGCTATTGGTAGAAATTTAAGAGGTCTTGATGTGACTATATTATTGAGCTGAAGAAGGTTCCATATATATATATATATACTACCAAGAGAGTCAAGCATCGGACTTAAAGAACATTACTGTTTGACTGCCTAAGAAAGGGGAAACTCCTTTAGATTGCAAAGACAATGAGTTGGTGGTCTACCCTGAAATCATCAATTGAGGTCTTCGGTTCCCACTGGAACCTATGATTGTTGAGTACTTTGAACTTCTCAACCTATACCCTACTCAAGTGACACTGAATCAATGGTTCACTCTCATATCTATGATTATGGCATCTTGGTTGTCCAAGATTCCGATCAACATCAAGGATTTCATCTCATTAACCAAATTATCAAAAGGTCTGAATCTCCCCTTCTACTACCTTACTTTAGTAAATGATTTAAAAATAATTGATAATCACCTGGAGAAGCAACCGTAAGTACTTCGAATATTATATACTTTAAGATAAATCTCATATGTTGTCTTCCTTATTTTTTTTTGTATGATTATTTCAGAAATTCCAAGGCGATATGCTATTCGTTGATCAGCAACCAATGATATTTTCAAAAAGCTTGTCGCTTGGGTCGAAAAAGAGTGGAACAATGCTTTCCACACCTCCTTCCAACCGATCAACTTCCTCAACAGTCATCTTTTTCTGATCACAGCGGGAGCCTTGCCTCCTCAAAATTTAATGGATGAACCCGATCCTCATCACGCTTGCAAAAGATTAGTTCAAACTTATTGCAAGGTATTCCTCCCCATCCGTAACAGGTCGGAAAGTCACCTACCTCAGAAGAAAAAAAAGGCAAAACGGAAAAGAAAAGTAAAAAAAATAGCTAGCACATCTGGTGCTAGCCCTTCAACACAATAAATCCTAAACACCGCAATAAAAAATCAAGAGAGTAGACTTTTTCACCCATTGAGGAAGAAGAAGAGCAAAAACCTTCTTCGAAGAAAAAGGAAGCTTCCACCAGTCCTCGTGGGAAGAAAAACAAACAATCCAAAATCATTGAATATACATTGGTCGATGAGGAAGAAATCACAACTGTTAGAAATCAACAAAATCCTCCTCTCGAAGAGCAAACAACCAATAATGATGCTCTAATGATCATCGAGGATAATGCAGGTGATGGTAATCAAAACACTGGCCACTTCGACTCCGACATCTTTATTATTTTCAATGAGTCACAGGAGCTTGATGGAGAGAACGATCCTGTCCTCTAAGATATTCAGACTCGTATGCATAATTTTGGGAGAATGACAACCGTCAAAGCGTCTCCAGAAATCATTTGTCCATCTGTTCCAACTACAACTTTGGGTATGATTCATTGTCCTAGCCCAACATGTTTTCCTCCTCCTCTACCCAATCCTGAAGTCCTTGTTGCACTCCAACCATTTTTAGATCTTGACGGTGCAGCAAAGGCGCTTGCTTCACAAGTCGAGGCTTCTCAAAACCATTTGAAACAATTTTCCAAAGACATGGTCCGCTACAAAGGAATTGTTGAAGGTGAAAAACAACTAAGGGAAACTTTTCAGGACAATGTGGTCGAGCAATTCCATATGTTCGAGGCAACAAGGTCTGAGCTTATTCGAGGAGCGCTCTTCATCAAAAATAATTTGTGAACACAACATTTTGCTGAGAAATAAAAGCTGACTGCCTCACATCAAGAGGAGATAGAGATGCTCAAAGTTTAACATGTTGATGACCTAACTCCTGAAAAGGTCAAATCTGAAGGTCTGCAAACTTCTTTTTCTTCCAACGAAGAAAAAAATAAAGAGTTGACTGATGAGATAGATAAACTGAAGGGTGATTTTGAGAAAGAAAAAGTTGTTGTTGTTGCTGCTACAGAAGTTGAATGTTCCAAACACATGTTGGCTGCCATTAACAGTTGCAAAGAAAAGATAGCCATCACTCTTCTTCGAGGGCTTCATGAAAATTATCCAAAAGTTAATCTCTCAAGTTTTTGGAACGACATTCCATCAAACGACGTCCTAGTGAAGCTTTCGATCCTATCCCAAACTCATCATCATCAGAAGAGGAGTCATGTGAGGAAGAATCGTTCGAATAACTTTATTATTCTTTGATTTTTTGTTATCTTTTTTGTACTTGTCAAATTGATACCCTTCTTATTGTACTTCATCGAATTAATCTATTTGACAAATGTTTGTTTATTCTCATTTTTATTATCAGTATGAATTATTCAATGTTATCAATCCTAAAATAACTATAATATTTGTTTAAACATAATTCCTTAAATATGATAATGCATTCGAAATTTACAATACATAACTACAAATTTCAAATATACCACCTCAAATACCATAGTGCATTTATTGAACGTTGCACTTCGAAAAATCATAGTACGTTTGTTGAATGTTGCACGTAGAAAAAATCACAATGCATCTGTTAAGCGTTACACTTCAAAAAATCACAGTGCATTTGTTGAGCGTTTCACTTCAAAAAATCACAGTGCATTTATTATATATAGCACTTCGAATATGGTTGTTTCTTCGAAAAGTGTAATAAACACTTCGGAACATTCTACTCTTAACCAACCTCAAAGATGACAAGTCTTTGATAAGTTGTTAAGATAGTTTTTAATAAACACTTGTAAACAACCATTGGCCAAAAATGCATTTTATTGATAGTATTGAATATGTACATAGCGCCTCGTTAAAATATTCCTGGGCCAACAGGGTAGGAAAGAGTGCGTCATTCAATAGTAAAAATCCAAAATACAAAGACAAATGTATTCCCAATATAGCTTCAAATGTTGTATATTCCACGGTTGTTGAAGCATCCTCCCTTGAAAATCACAAAGGCGATAAGACCCTTATTTTATCCTCTCAGCAGCCATATAAGGCCCTTCCCAATTCAGAGCCATTTTCCCAAGGCTCTTCTCCTTTGTATGCAAGAATACTTTACTCAACACTTTATCGTCTTCTTTAAATTCTCTTCTTTTCAACTTCAAATCATATATATTCCTCATAAGATTCTGATAATGTATTACATTGAAGCGAGCTCGAAATTTTTTCTCCTCAATCAAATCTAAATTCGCCCTTTTAGCTTTATCATTGGATGTTTCAGAATATTGATTTATTCTAAAAGATTACATCGTAGATTCTATGGGGCTAACTGCATCCATTCCATATACCAAGGAAAAAAGAGTTTCTTTTGTAGCCTCCCTGGGAGTTTTCCGATAAGCCCAAAGCACCTCTTGTAAATAATTTGGTCATTTCCCTATTGCCCATGTCAAGTTTTTCTTCAAGCCACCTAAAATTGTTATGTTCCTCACCTCGACTTTTTTATTGGCTTGAGGATGAAAAGACATCGAAAAACATTGCTGAATTCTTTTCGACGTACAAAATGAAGCCATTTATTTATTATTAAACTAAGGGCCATTATCTGTTGTAATTCTTCGAGAAACTCCAAAACAACAATAAATACTATTCAGAATAAACTTGATCAAATCATTTGCCTTTTTTCCAGATAGTGGTTCTGCCTCAGCCCATTTTGTAAAATAATCCACTTCTACAATTATCATTTTCCTTCCTCCAGAAGCCGTCGACAAAGGCCCCACCAGATCAATCCCTCATCTATCAAATGGTATAGCCTTGGTTATAAACATAAGTGGTACTGCCGGCCTATGAATAACATTAGAATATCTTTGACAAGTATCACTACTTCGAACTAAATTTTTAGCATCATTCGTGATTGTAGGCCAATGGAATCCCGCAAGTAAAACTTGTCGTGATAAAGCTTTAAAACCACAATGAGTTGACCTTTTCCCATCATGCAATTCTGATAACATATCCTGTGATTCTTGCTTATACAAAATTCCATCTAATACCATGTATCTGAATGCTTTACCTCTCAACGTTTTGGCCAACCTCGTATCATCTGGCAATGTTCCTTGAGTCATAAAATTAAGAATATCTGTTCTCCAATCACCTCGGATTGCATCGGATATGACAAAGAACTCCTTTATACATTCGCATGGACTTGATTGAGTAACAATCGAGGGATTTTCTTGTAGTAAAATCCAAGTATATTCCTCCTTATAAGCAATATTTGCTAAAGAATCAGCCACCATATTACTTCCTCGACCAATATATTCAACAAGAACATTATCGAATAGCAGCATTGAATTCCAAAGTTCCCGAAGATATAAAATCAAGCAATCCTTTCTTGCCTCTGAAAATCTAGATACCTGATTTTCTAACAACTGAGAATCCATTTCTAAGCGTACCGAAGTTGCTCCACATATTTTTGCTAATCTTAAACTTGCCAAAGCAGCTTCGTATTCAACTTCATTATTTGAATCGTAAAAACCAAATTTGATAGATTGAATCATCGTTTCTCCAGTTGGAGCTATTAACTGAACCCCATCAATGCATCTCGAAATACTAGACCCTCCATATATTCGAACAATCCACCTCAAATTTACTGGTAAATTATCTTTACTTTCTTCCATATCCGATCTACTCAAATGGAATTCAACACAAAAATATGCCAATGTTTGGGCTTTAATTGCAGTTCGAGGTGTGAACAATATATCATAATCCTCCAACTCCACTGACCACTTGGTCATTCTCCCCTAAATATGCAGGTCGTTGTAAAACATTTTTCAAAGGGAATGAAGTTTGGACTTCAATAGTATGAGCTTGAAAATAGGGGAGTATTTTCTTAGCAGCAATCACCAATGCTAATGCTAACTTTTCTAGTTTCAAATACCTCTTTTCTGCTGCCACCAGACTTTTACTGATATAGTGCACTGGCTTCGGAATACCTGAATATTCACTTATCAACACCGCGCTTAGTGCAAAATCCGATACCGCAATGTACAAAAAGAGCTTGTCTTCACTCCAAGGTTTTGACAATTTTATGGTGATGATAACAAATTTTTTATATTTGTGAATATTTCCTCATACTCCGATGTTCATTCAAATCTTTTTGGTCCTCGTAAAACTTGAAAGA
Organism: Limnanthes douglasii subsp. nivea; assembly: GCA_036936605.1. Classification (NCBI taxonomy): domain Eukaryota; kingdom Viridiplantae; phylum Streptophyta; class Magnoliopsida; order Brassicales; family Limnanthaceae; genus Limnanthes; species Limnanthes douglasii. The sequence goes on along the minus strand of JAUPFV010000001.1, from coordinate 197,828,882 downwards.
AAGTAAAGAATTTGTCATAAAATCTAGAAATAAATCGATTAAGTACTGTTAGCCTTCTTGTCATAATTTGCACTTCTTTAATAGATCAGGGCGAATTCATTGCTATCAACGTTTCAACTGTTCTAGGTTAGCTTAACTTCCCTGACCAAACTCTAAAGCTGCACAATTCAGGATTTAGCTTTAACCTGATTGCCCTTAAATTCAAAAAAGTTTCCTTTAAATCTTCAAGATGCAGACCATCCTTCAAAATTTTTACCACCATATCGTTTATATACACCTCCATATTTTTTCCAATCTGAGTGAGAAAAGCTTTATTCATCAATCTTTGATAAGTGGCTCCAACATTTTTTAATCCAAAGGGCATAACCTTATATCAATGTAACCTTCTATCAGTTATGAAGGTTGTACATTCTTGGTCTTTTGGATCCATCTGAATCTGATTGTATCTTGTAAAAGCATCCATGAATGTTAGTGTTTTATTTCCCGAGGTAGAATCAATCAGTTGATCTATTCGAGGAACATGAAATGGATCTTGAGGACAGGCTCGATTCAAGTCTGTAAAATCCATACACATTCTCCAATTCTCATTCTTCTTTTTTACCACTACCGAATTTTCCATCCACAAAGGATATTGTGACTCCCTTATGTGTCCGGCCCTTGATAACCGGTCTACCTCAGAAACGATTGCTTCTGCCTTCTCCGAAGAGAATGCCTTTTTATTTCAATCACTGGTTTCACCTTCGGAGCAATAGCCAAACTATGATATATCAACTCGATTGGTACTCCTGCTACATCCTCCGTTTTCCAAGAGAAAACGTCAAAGTTAAAAGATAAAAATTTCAGCAGTTGTTGACTTATAAGTGGGGTCAGTATGGTTCCGATTCAAAGCACTCTTCCTTCGGAAAAAGTAAACTCCTCTATTTCTTCACATACTGTTAAAGACCATGGGGTTTCCCTCAGATCGTCAAATCTTTCTTCAACATCCGAGGTTAACCCCTCTAACTGTTATTCATGCATCAAATCTCTACTGTTGGCTCCCCGAATTTGAAGTGCAGTGGCATAAAATTCTCTAGCTACTTTCTGGTCGCTTCGAACGACCCCAACCCGATCCCCTATCACATACTTGAAACATTGGTGAACTGTTGATACAACCCCATATATTCTAGAATGCCATGACCTTCCAAAAATAACGTTGTAGCTTGTGGGGTAGTCAACATCCAGTAAAAGCATATGGACCTTCTTCTTGAACGGTCCTTTTCCCAAACTCACTTATCCCTCGAATTCCCCAATCACATGAGCTGTTACACCCGTAATCCTATAATTGTTCGATCTGATTGAGAAATTTAAGGTGGATTTTTCATTCTATCATAAGTTGATTTAAAGAGGACATTTGCAGAACTTCCAGTATCAATAAGCACACGCCGGGTTTCGATATCAGCCACCTCTCCACCGATAACCACTATATCTTCATGCGGCTCTGTTGTTCCCTGCATATCATCCTCATCGAATAAAAGGAAAGGAATGACCTTTTTTTCCATACAAATGTGTGGATATTTTCCTTTCAATTTGAGTTGTCAAATTGACAACATGCCTCTTCCTCGAACTATCAGAGTTGTCGGTCAATGAATCGCCTCCAAAAATGGCTAATGACTCAATTTTTTTGCATAGATCTCGCACACGTCCCTTTTCTATTGGTTCTTCAACTACCATCAAAATCAACCTGTTCGGATCCTTATCCACATATTCCGAAGAGGTATCAAATTCTTCAGCATTCGAATCTAAAAACATTAAATTCTCAGCTGGCGCAGCTGGAGTAGCCTTCGAAGTTAACACTATATTTTTTGAACCGCTCCCTTGTGACTTCATATAAGTCAAGAGCTTCCCATTTTCGATCAAGATCTGAACCTCATTTTTCAATGCAATGCAATCATTGGTATCATATCCGATGTCTTCATAATACCTGCAATAATTATTATTCCGCTCATCTCTTGTCCTACTTATTGGAGCTGACTTCCTAAAATTTATAAAGCTTTTGTTCTTGTCAAAGATTGCTGCCACATTCTCTGTCAAATCATCATAATATTGTGGCCTAACCCATTGATTTGGCCTTGGCCTGTTATAGTTATAGGATGGAGCATGATTTGAATATCCACTAGTTCGAGGTGGCAAGTTATCGTTATTCTGACGTGACTGTTGATTACCATTCGAGGGTTGCCCTTGGTTATTGGCCACATGACTCGAATTCTTTGGACTACTAATTGGTCCTCCTCGGACCCTGGTTGACTCTTCAATCTTAATCTGATCCTCTACTTGAGCCATTAATGCTCCAAAATTTAGAGCTCTCCTCTTTCTAGTTTCATTGGCCAGATCCCATGGTAATAGAACCTGGCGAAAAGTTGTTATCACCACATTTTCTTCGCACTTGTCGAAACTTGCTTTATTCAAAACAAACGTCTTCGTATAATCCTTTAATTCTCCAACTTCCAGCTTGCACCGGATAATTGTATCCATATTCGATCTCATTTTCTTACTTTCACAAACTGCCTTCGAAAAGAAATGTAAAAATCCTTGAAATTTGAGATGGATCCCATTGGAATCCGATTATACCACTTTAAAGTTGTTCATTTAAAAGTCTGCGAAAATGCACGACACACTAGGAAAATTGTTATTCATGGGCGTTTCCACAGGATACGACCAGATAAAGTTAGACCCAATGGATCAAGATAGTACACAGTTTATAACAGGGAGGGACCTGCATTTTTTTAAAGTTATACATTTTGGCCTGAAGAATGTTGGATTAACGTATCAGAGGCTAGTAAACAAAGCTTTCGAGGGACAAATTAGACATAATGTTGAAGTATATATAGAGAATATGTTGGTCAAAAGTACAAGGGACGACGACCACTTTACAGATCTTGAGGAAACATGTGATAACCTGATAAGAATAAATCTAAAGCTAAAGCCGAAAAATGTATTTTTGGGGTTTGGTCCGGGAAATTATTGGGGTACATCATCAACAAGAAATAGATAAAGGCTGAACTGATACAGTTAACTTCCCTGAGTACAATGGCTCCACCTCGAACTATCAACGAAGTCCATATTTTAACAGGGTGATTAAAAACCTTAAACAGGTTGATATCTCGCTCCTCGATAGATGTGTTTCATTTTTTTCAGGTACTAAGACAAGCAAATGAGTTCAATTGGACCTCAGCATACACTGAGGCCTTTCCTCGATTTAAAATAATAGTTGTCCTCTCCTTCTTTGTTAACCGAGCCCTCGTCGGGCGAAAAGTTATTTTTGTACATTACTGTATCTGATCATGTAGTTATAGTGCATCACTTGTTCGAGAGGCAGACCAGTACCATCGACCTATGTACTATATGAGTACAACTTTGTTGGACACTGAGAAAATGTATCTAAAGTTGGAAAAACTAGCCCTAGAGTTGGTAACCGTGGCAAACAAAATATGACCTTATTTCCAAACTCATTCCAAAATAGTCTGCACATTGTTCCCATTAAACAATGTACTGCAATGTTATGACGTTTCGGGTCGAGTTACTAAATTATTGGTAGAGTTGGGCGATTTTGACATCAACTTTGAGCCAAAAAAGATAATCAAAGGTTAGGCATTGGTTGAGTTTTTAGTTAAATTTCACTCTGAGTGACGAGAGGATATGAAGGTTGATCAAGAAAATGAACCAGCAAAATAGATTATCCAAACAGATGGTGGGTCGAGCGTTGGTGGATGTAGAGTGGTTGTCTAAATAACCACTCCATTAGAAATAACAATGCATCATGCCATATGGTTTGGTTTCGTAGCTTCGAACAATGATGTCGAGTATGAAATAACATTAACAGGATTAAAACTCGCGCAAGTTTGCAAGGCTAAACGATTTTGGTTAATAAGTGATTCATAACTATTAATTAATCACGCTAACGAGCAGTCTGAGGCGCGAAAGGAACATCTGGTTCAGTATTTGGCGACTTTAAGATTTTTAGCCGCGGGGTTTGAATATATTACGTAGGAACATGTCCACATAACAGAAAACGTAATAGCCGATTCTTTAGAGATTGTGGCATACACTGGAGATTACCCTTAAACTATAATGCAAGAAGGCCCATCAATAATTAAGGGTTCCAAGTTGACTGTCGGTCTAGAGATAGCTTGCCAAATATCAACAATCACCAACAGAGATTGGAGGTATAATATTTAGGAATTCTTGATTAATAACACTTTACTCGCAGATAAGGCGATGACAAGCATGATGTGGTTTAAAGCCCGTGAATTCACAGTCCTCGGCAGTATACTTTATAAGAAGTCATTCAACATAATTTTGTTACGATGCCTCGACAACAACAAATCACAAATAGTATTGTCTGAACTCCACGATGGGGAGGGGTCGGCTCATTTCGGGTTTAAAGCTCCAATTAAAAGGGTTTTATTGGCCAAATTTTATTGGCCCATAATAGCAGCCAATGATAGAGACTTGGTCAAGAGGTGTGACACTTGTCAACGGTTCGAAAATTCAATTCATATGTCCACCGCTTCACTCGAACCCCTTACCGAAGGATTACCATTTGACTTCTGGCCTTTGCATTGGCTACTTTAGAATACATGGTATTCAGACAACCCGCGACAAACTTGTTGTTCACTTCTTTGCTTTCCTTAGCAAGGTCAATACGAAGTTCTCAAAGAGCTTTAACGGTCTTGACACGACAATAATATGCTTGAATTTTAGCAGCACCCAATCCCTGAGTAGTTTCATCACGTTGGTTTTCGACCATATTTTTCGTTGCTTGCAAGGTGTTGATGACCCTCATACTTGCCCCTTGATTTTTTCCATTTTGCCTTTTTTTCTCAAAGCTCGCGTTCAGCCGATTTGGCCCATGCAGTAGCCTGATTGACCTGCTCGCACGTATCTAGCTCTCGCATTCTCGAACAAAGATCTCGTTCCTTGAGCTGACCTTTCAACTCAAATATCCGGCCTTGAGCCTCTGATAGTTTCTTAGCCAGTTTTTTTGCCTTCCTTTCTTTTGAAGGAAATGATAACAACATATGGTACAAGGAGATGACAACCGTATCTGATTGCCTCAGCTGAAAGGATCCAGTGGGGGAAGAATCGTCCGACAAGTCATAGTTGGTTGGACTATTATTCGAGGGTAGATGGAGCATCGGTAGCGGGTCATCAAGCATTATGGCTTTATCCGAAGGAGTCATGCTGACTCTTGAGTGGGGAGGGGGGACAAGTGGTATCCTAGGAGCGGTACAGTTTTGGACCGTCCTAATGGTTTGGAGCATCGTGAATCCCCAACAACACAATCATTGGCAGTTTTATCTACACCTTCTGCACAAATATCTTCCTCGAGTTGTATGGCTTCAGTATCATTTATAGTGGGGCTATCTTTTTCTATGACGGCTTCCTTATTTTTTTCTGACCTTGCATCAGGAAACAAAACATTCATCCTTTGAGTAATCGATCCCCCATACTGCTCGAACAGGGTTAAGATAGTAGTCTGCTCGGTTGTTAGAGGGTTGGTTGGTGGGGCAGTCGCAGTTTGGGTCGTATTTTTCTTGGCCACTCTTGTCTTTTTTACCTCACCTTCACCAGCTATCGCCTTTTTGCTTTTCTCTCCGCGGGGTTCGTTTTTTCCTTTACCATCGATTGGTTAAGTACCCGCATTGTCAACAATTTCGACAGATGCAACAACTATTTTTGGGTTAACAGGTTCCCTACCTACCTCCGTTGCTTCATGGTCGGGTGAATCTTCTTTTTTGGGTCGTTTGTTGGGCGCCCTTTTGCATTTTGGAACCATGACTTTAGTATTTAAGGGTCTGCAATGATTTCAGTAGGTTAGCAGGGTTAAAAACCATCATCATCTGCTCTATGGTAAGGGTTTTCTCTGAACAACATCAATGGTGGTTACTGATTAATTTTATGGGGATAAAGCATCGGTGAAATTCCCGTCTCTAGTTTTTCGGGTCATGTCACAAAGGTTTCCTTGGCCGATGTAAATGCTCTTTCTTTAGAGCTTGCAATTTTATTTTCAAAAATGTCAAGAAAAGGTTAGTAATATATATATATATATCTTAGGTTATTTTTGAGTGAGGCCGTCCACTCTCCTAGGTCTCGCTGATGAACATAAAGTGATGTTTCAATGCTTTATGGCCTCCAGCAGATCGTTTACGATCTTTATATCATTGGCCATATAAATTTAAAAGAATGGCAGCTTTATTAGTTTTGATATACTGATAATGGCCACAAAATCCTCTATCGGTATTCTTATCCCCGCCAAGAGAGACGCCATTATACAGGCCATCAGTGTAAACCAAGCGTTTGGGCTGAATTTAGTAGATAAAATCTCGACTTACTCGAAGTACCTAACTATCTCTAGAGCCATCGAAAATTGGACCCCCAATTAGACGTCGGAGAATACCGCTAGCTCATTCTCCACCGTTGATAAGAGTGTTTTGATAAGTGCATTTCATGTCATTTCTTACGTTTCCATTATTCTTAAAATCATCGTCGGTTAACAAGTTTTTGTTGTGTTTCAACGTATTTTTCATTCATTCTCTTAGGTTTAACAATATGCAGACAATATAAACGTTTTGGGAATATAATGCTCATAATGTTCTTAATAATTTATAATTTTGTATGTTTTATTTCCCTTTAACATTTTTATGGCTAGATTGACTATTGTTCATGTTCGTAACCTTCATTTTATTTTAGTGTAAAGGCATGCATATAAGTGACAGTAGTCCTGAAAGATTTCGATAAGGACTGTTCATTATTTCGATTACAATCCAATGATTTTAATACTTTTATTTTATTTGGCATCACATGAATATGTTGGTTCCTTTACCTGCACCACTAGGCATTCTGTTCCAAAAAACAATTGTAGTAAAGGGTTGGAGTTGTGCCGCAGGTAAATTGTGATAATATTAATAAATTTGGAGTTGAAATTGAAGAAACTGGAAAATTAATGTACTTAAGGGAAAGTTTGAACAAGTTTTGGGTATGTTGATCTAAAGCCGTACACATGGGCTTCATTGGACTCATGAATCGGAAGGAGATATAAAGGAAATTAGCTTTAATATGTTCATTGGGCTTTATTGGGTCTGTTAATTTGTAGTAAAGGAAGTTGGATTTTAGGGTTTTTTCGAAGAGAATATAAAAGGAGAAAGAAGGGGAGGAAGGTAAAAAAGTTGTTTTCGGTTTTCATTCAGAAGGGAGTACCGATTTGGGTTTTCTTACGGCATAAAACACAACAAAGAAGACAAAAGACAATTGACGACTACTAGGTTTACGGTAGAATACAAAGCGAGAAAAAAAAGGAAAAAACACAATTGGCTACCTTTTTAACCTGCAGAATATAAAGCGAGAGCAAAAGACGAAGAAAAAACAGAATTGGCCATTTGTATTAGGTTTCTAACCTACAGAACGGAACCACAAAAGAAGGAGAGAACAGGTGATAGTTGTTTTGGGCTTTCGATCGGCAGCGCCGTTTTCGGTTTTCTTTCGGCAGTGGCAACATACAACCAGTCGCCAGGAGGCATGCAGTTGCTTCGATGGTTTTCGAGAGGCAGCAGGTGACAGCTACTGCCGTTTTTGACCGGCAGTTGAGGTAACGGCTACGGTGTTTTCGATCGGTAGTTTATATATTGCTCGAGACAGGTGACGACTACTTCTTTTTCGTTGTTTTTTATCGGTAGTTTACGGATTGTTTCTGTCACTAGATACTTGGTGGTTACCGTTCGGTTTGACATTCTCTAAACGCTTATTCATCTATTTACATTCGTCTTAGAACTATGTTAACTTTTGAGCCTATGATGATGATTCGTTCGATTATGAACTAATCGTTGTCATGGAACTCTAATGGATTTGTTTGAATAATACTTATGGTTTGATTTCTTGATTGATTTGTGAGATACATTTATCGGTTACCTAGTATGGTTGTGCTTATCATTAGATGCTTCGCGAACATCTAGTTTGTTAATCTTTAATGAGTGCGAAAGTGGATTTAAGGGTTTAGACCTTGCCATGCTAGCATAGGTTCTTGAATGATTCGTATTGTGGTTGTTCATGATTCGTAATATGTCACTAACCATATCATATTACCCTATGTAATCGAAATAGATAACTTGTGCTTAAAACCAATTGTACCTCAATTCGTATAAACATATAGGATTGTCATGCAAGCGGTGTCTGCTTAACTCCTATTTATTTTGTGGTTTTTTAAGTGGTTTGGTTTACGTATATTGAAAGGTAGCGTATACATATTTCATGTTATCTGATTAGTAATCGCTGTTATCATACATATTGATTGAGTATATTAATACCCTGAGTAAAATAAACAATGAAGTTAGGGTTCCATGTTTTCTATCGCATAAGTAAACTCGTTAGTTAATCTTGTTAGTTAATTTTCTTAGTTATATTCATTCACCCATACTTTATTACTCGTTCAAGCATTAGCCTAATAATCATACGTTGTTGCATAAGTGATTTCTTGTCATATACACTTGGTCTTCGTGGGAACGATCTTACTTACTTATTACTTGCTACTATTTTACCGCATATACTTGCATAAGAAAATGACTAACATGTTTCTTTATGCGTTGGGAAATGGATGGTAACGCACTCCGTGATGCCCCATATGGTTTTCAGTTCTTACATTTTATGAGCGTCGTTCTCGATATATTTGTGGTTGTGAAAGGCGATTATGTGCGACATTGCCTAGTTACTATGATAGTCGGTCAACACTATGGCTATTTCTACACGCAATGGTTCCTCTTCCTCCGTGTTCTTAGCAGCACCACTATGTTATGCAACTGGTTGTGTTCTCCTTTCTATGTTTAATAACATCCACTTTAGCATCAAATCTTCTAGTGGTATCAACAACATGGACAACTTTAGATTTCATGGTGGCCTTAGTCTCGACAGCGTCAGGCATCACTATTTTTTGTTTGGTTTTTCGAGGCAAAGCCCCTCCGGTTGCAGTCGATTCCTTGGGGGCGACTTTGGGTTTTTACGCGGCTTGACTCTTAATAACGTCAGGAGCTATTGTTTGTTTTTTACTTTGAGGTATAGCTCATTTGGAAGAAACCGATTCCCTAGGGGCGGCGTCAGGTTTTTTAGCGGTTTAGATCTTGATTGCATCTGGCATTATTTTCTGTTTTGTTTGAGAGGAAAGACCTTTTAGAGACCACCAATTCCTTGGGGGCAGTGATGGGGACAGTTCGGCTAGCGCTTTTCTCGGGTCGGTCAGTTGAAGGAAGTGCCCCGTCTTTAGATTTGGCAGCAATAGCAGCAGCAACATCCTTACGAGTCATTTTTGTGTCTAAAAGCGACCTACGTTGTACGCTGCACTACACATTTAGCAGTGACAACAATATTACAACTAGTTCAAACGCCAACGATGGTCGAACTTATGTTGACAAGTTTAGGCGCGTTGGATGATGAGGAAGTTCTTGACTCGTTTCTAAGAGTAAGAACACTGGCCAAGACTAGAAGGTCATGTTTGATCGGTTTAAGGATTATGATAAGACTGTCAGGTCGGTACATAGCAGTAGAAGGTGTTTGCGAGAGATAATTTTAGTTCTCAAGAGTATGATTCTAGTAAGTGTTGAAAGCCTCGTACGAAGTGGTATGGGTGAATAGCTTCAGAGAGTTGTCGATTATACCCGCAGCTCAATATTCAACAGTTTTGTCATAAAAATATTGAAGTAATCGTAAATAACGAAGATGGGATTTTTATTGACTTTTGACTTTTTCATAAGCCGATGCGATAGCACACTTTATCTCTCTAGAAAAAACTGAGCACTGGATCTCTTTTTCTATCTAAAAATTATCTTAAAGTGATAAATAAAACAATAAGAAATATTTATAGAGGAACCATCCCTTCAATTACTATATTTGTAGGGAAACGTAATCGATTGAGCCTCGGGAAGTCCAATAGTCGTGTTTTGAAAATATAAAGTGACACACATCGAGTTATCAAGAAATACACATTCTGTTGTGACACCTCTCTAGGGCTAGTGGGCTAGCGTCATCATTCGAGCCTTGAGTAGTTCAAGAGGTATTTTCTAAGAAACGCGTAAAAAATCTAAAGGACACGTCTGTTATTAGGATACAGTCTTTATCTCTATAAGACTAATGAGCTTGGTAAAACTATTCAAATCGAGTAGGCCCAATAAACATATGCCCTAAGCAATATCTTCGGTATCTCGGATAGTTAAACGTGCGTTAAAATCCCGACCCCAAAAAAATTGATGAGTCGAAGTCGAGATAACTGACCCTAAAGTAAACGACGTAGTATTTGCTCGATTTTCTCGCAAGGACTAGGGGCGCTACAGATAAGGGCATGAATTATATGGGCCCAAGCAGGTCAGCAAGCCTAGGGGTATTTAGGCATTGGAATAATAGCTTGTCATAAAAATAATAAAATAAGAAAGAATAAGGAAGTATCTTTTAAATAATAGATGTATGAGTAAGGTTAGAGTAAATAAAGGGTTGCATATAATAAAGTGGGTCACCCGTATGGGTTGAGGCTCACTATATTTACTATATAAGGTAAGATTCCATTTATGGAGGATGGTAAACAATTACTATACAATACCTACTTTTTGTTATTTTCTCTCTCTCTCTCTCTCTCTATATATATATATATATATCCCGTGTTTCTCTCTCTAAATACTGTTACAGCTTTATCTGGCAGTAATTCAGGGTCCGAAAATTTCTAGAACCATCAAACTCACCCATTAAAACCTATCGAATAAAGAAAAATCGTGTACAACATTTGTTACTAAGAAATAATCTTATGGTATTCTTATTGACCTTGAGATTCTTCGTTTGGTGATCATGGGTTTCTACCGATAATCAATATGAGAGTCTTATGAACATAAGAGTTCTAGTGCTACTAAAAACGACCCTACAAGTCTTGAGCTACATACCATGCAGTTCTTTTGCAATAAACATCATGCTAGACTAGCGATGTTAACCATGCGTTTCTACTAAAAAATTAATAGCGTTTGAGAATATATATTTGATATATCATCATCTTTGAGCTGGTGAATGTTTTTAATCATCTCCATGGTTGATTTAGACTTCAATCTCCATCATTTGTAGCATCTTGGGATTATTTCAGCTTCACTTGTGCTTGCGTAACGTTTGTGTGCTCCATGATGAAATGTTGCATCATAAAATTTATTGGCATTATTAGATCTTTTTTAACTTATTTAATTATGTAGGAATATTCTTACCATTAAAAGTCCAACCCATCTGATAATTCTATCGGGTTTTTCAACAACATAAGCTTTAATTAACACGAGCAACTTCTCATTTATTGCTCTAGATCAATTGCAGTTGTTTATTTTTTTTAAGATCTTCGACATAAGATACCATTCTCCAACCTAGTATATCTCCTGATACAGAATAGAACAAGGTAAAGTACATAAACATGATCAATAAAATAACTAAGTCATTTACATCATGATCTATGCCTGCGTTGATGGCTTTCTATATTAACTTCTGTAAAACACCGCACACCATGCGAGTTTAATGTTATTGAACATGAATTTCTATTGCTATTATACTAAACATGCGAGTTTAGTTTTACTGACCATGCTAGTTATTTTAAATATGCGAGTTTCATGCTATTGAACGTGCTACTTATCATAGACCATGCAAGTTTAGTATTACTGAACACGTTGGTTATAACAAACATGCGAGTTTAGTCCTACTGAACATACTCGTTATACTAAACACGTGAATTTAGTGTTACTGACCATGATAGTTATTTTAAACATACGACTTTAATGTTACTAAACATGTTAGTTATAATAGACCATTCGAGTTTAATGCTACTGAACATGCTAGTTATAATAGGTCATGCAAGTTTAGTGGTACTGAACATGCTCGTGATAACAAACATGCGAGTTTAGTCCTACTGAACATTCTAGTTATACTAAACATGCATGCTCAGTGTTACTTGTTAAGTATAAATATGTTTTCTAGAGACAGAGTAGAGAAAGTATTAAGTTTGTAGAGAAAGAAAGTAAAAGATAGAAAATAAGTCGTGTCTAATCAGAAAAGTGTAACCCTTTTTTCACTATCCTCTGCCTTTATTTATAGGAGCAAAGACTTGTATAACTGATTCAGTTACATAAATGAGTTAATTGCATTTCAACCCCCTTCTTTACAAATAGTCTAAAAATCATCCAACAAATATACAAGTTATCACATATGACATTTGTTCTATTACATTTAAGCCTTTAATAATTTTATATCCTTATTTACTGACCATGATAGTCATTTTAAACATGCGAGTTCAACGCTACTGAACATGCTAGTCATAATAGACCATGTGAGTTTAGTGCTTCTGAACATGCTAGTTATAATAAACTTGCGAGTTTAGTCCTACTGAACATGCTAGTTATAATAAAAATACGAGTTTAGTGCTACTGAACATGCTAGTTATTCTAGTTATACTAAGCATACGAGTTTAGAAAATCTAAAGATAGAGACATACCTTTATCAAACTATTTGATATTGATTTGGTTTTGTTTATGCTAACTTTTCTTGAACTTTTGTCCAGAAAGTATGTTTTCATGATCTTTGACTATATATCCGCACCATCGGCATAAAAAAGTAAGAATCCTTCATCTTTGCTTAAAGAAATTTCCTCGTTGCCATGTTTAAGCCCCAAAACAGTCTTGACGTCATTGGTCGTTGAGTTGACCAGTTTCGACCCAATTTTGAAAGCTTCATATTCGACCGAGTATGTATATATAGTCTCGGTTATAAGCATATATTTCTTTTCTCCAGAAACTTCTCATCACGAAGCTCATACGAAGCCTTTAAGATTGGATTGTATAGAAAGGGCTTTCATTGGCAGCTTTTATGTGTTCGGAAGTAAGAATATTACTCTTCTCTTTCATCAGATTCATGATGCTAACTAATCTAGATTTTTAGAAGCAAGATTTAAAAGACATATTTCCTGAAAAAAAACAAGATTTAACACGGGTTGATGAAACAAGCCATAACAACATGTTTTTTACCAAACTTGCAATTCTAGTTATATTAAATGTGTGAGTCTGGATATATTAACCAAGCGATTTTAGAGATACTAACATATAACGCACAACTAAAAATATAATATGCGTTTATTTTGTACGACAAATAAAGAAGATGCAAGTTTAATGTATGTCAACTGAAGATTATGCGAGACTATACTCGTATCTCACATCTACGTTGAAAAAACATAAAATGAAGTCTGAAAACACTAATCTGAGATACGAGACAATATATTACAACCTCGTTATAAAATGTAACACATTATGTGCACCTAAGAAACCTATAAAGTACTTGAAAACATTATATCTACTAAAACTAGAAACTACAAATGATCAACAAAATACTTAATAATAATCTGATTTTAACTAATAACATAGTTACTACAAGCCATTGAAATATACTTTAAATACAGAATATGGCTAGAAATTCTGGAGCTAGTTGCCGAGGACAATCTAAATACATTGAAAGTTATAACTGGTACAATGAGTACATATACTTTGTTTCTACTGGAGGTCCAAAGGAAAAATGAATATTGAAATAAGTATTATGGGAAGGTGATGAACAACATGAGATGTCTTGGTTGGGTCGTTGGAGTTTGAAGTGGTCGTCAGAGTTTGACGTCGTCGATTTCGGGTGTTTTAGGTTTTGTAGGATTTCTGGGATTAGTGAGTTTGAGAGTGAATGAGTACTGAAAGGTTTTATTTCAAAAGAGGAAAAATAAAAGGTTTGCAACCTAAAACACCTTGTATATACTAATGAATGTATTTTGTCTATTTTGATAGTCCATGTAGTTATTGGTAGTATGCAATTTTTGGGTATTATGTGGTAATGAGATAGTTGAGTGAATCAATACTTTATCCACCATAAACTACCTCTTTCGATGATCTAATAATAATGTACTTATTTTTAAGTAATTAATAACTTGGATATTAACTTATCCGCATTTAGATATTTGGCATCGTAGAGGTTGAAATAAAACCAGTCATGTACCATGAGTGGTAACCCGACTCTTTGAACCGAATCCATAAGGCTATCCACTTTTCACTTCGAGTCTTACCATCTGTAGCTGGAAGTCTTTTATACAAAAGTCTGTTGCCTTATCATTTACGAAAGTTGAATATATGGCTCATACTGAAGGAATGAAAGAAATTATATGGCTGAAAAGATTATTGAGTGGATCATTGGTATAAAGCAAAATGTGATTCTAATTTATGATAATACTAGTGTTTTTCATTTAAAGAAGAATCCGAAGTTCTACAAGAGAATTAAAACACGTTTATATGAAGTTGTATTTCATCCGAGAGATGAGAAAAATAGAGCAAGTGAAGGTGGTAAACAGTAGAAACGAAGAAAATGTTAGGATACTTTGACCAAAATATTAGCGGTTTCAAAGTTCACGAGCTGCATGAGACTAATGTAAGTATGGAATGTATGTGAATTAGTCTATAAAGAGTAGCTGGACATTGGGTGCAACATATGATAAAGTTACTATAAGCTTAGGTGGATAATTTTTAGATGTAAGCTAATATCCACTAAGAACAGAGTACTGCCAAAGACTATAAGTAGTTGAAGATAGAATTCTGAAGATTTATGGAGCATGAACTGTTTAAATATCTCTACTGACAGATTTTGTGCTGAAGCTTAGGTGCAAATATTTTTGCTAGAACTTAGGGGAGAGATTTTTCAAGGGTAAGAAAAATGTCTTTGTTAAATCCAAAGGTGTAAACTAATCATATGCAGAGCCAAAGGTGCTGAACATGATTGTCGAAAGAATTTTGAAGATACCAATTAGTCTATAAGAAGCTGAATCACTAAGAGTCTGAATGTATGTGACATATTAGCCTTTGATTAATAAAACCATTGATCTTATCTTGCTTGAGCAAATGGAAGACTGGTACAAAGGTACCACTACCCTTTGCATGAATGCTAGTGTTGTAACGTGTCCTTTATATATGTTTATCTAAATATTTCTGGAAAAAGAACGTGAGGCATTATTTTGAGCCTGGAGAATATTGTGGGCATATATGGTCCTTTATAAATAGTGAAATAATAGTATATAGAGTCTTTGCTGATTTTTTCATTAGAGAAACTTAAAAGCTTTCCGATTGTTAATACTATGATATCTATAGTTTCCTTTATAACTTGAGAGTGACTTATAACAAAGGATGCGAAATTAAGTTACTAGTGTTTGAGAGAGTCTTCGCGTAACCTCATATATATATATATATATAATTTGTGTTTATTGCGGGTTGATGTAAGATTTCTTCATGATCTAGACCATATTAAATCTGTATTGTGTGTGCTTCACTTAACATTCTCGTTATATATCTTGTTTTATTGTTTTGGGGTTCATATTTAAGCTTTGAGTACGAGCCAAAGTTGGATGGATCTCATGTTTCATTTTGTGGGATTTACACTACTTACAAAACGTTTCAGCTAAATAGAATTGGGGTTTCGACTAATGTTGTCTATGGTTAAACAGTTGTTGAAGCATGGTATTGTTGATTATTATGAACTTAAGTTGCTATTTAGGTAAGGTTTCCCTAACAATAAGCATGAATAAACTTTTGTAACGAGATAATAACAACAAAACTAGAGAGAAAAGAAAGAGCTTTTATGGGTTTTAAGAGAGTTGTAATATTTTAAAAACATTGAGAGTAAATATCGAGAAAAACATTAAAGATTCATAGTTTCTTTTGTAAGTTTGTGAAGCTTTGGAATATAAGAAGAATTTTTTTGTGTTAGATGTATTTTTTTATAATATTTTCTAAAGATAAAATAATCAGTGGCTAAGTCTTGATCTAAAATCATATTTCTTTCGTGTCACACCTACAAGGATTTAATCATCACTAGTTAAGTCTTGATCTACTACCAAAATTTGCACCAATTTAGGGAAAATCTCGACGAACTACCAAAAACTTTTAATCTTATAATTTCAATTAGCTCAAGTTTTAAATACTTTTATTTGATTTTTTTTATTTGAAAGAGTTATATCTATAAAGAGAATAATATTTAAAACTTGAGCTACCTGAAATTATAATATTAAAGTTGAAATCATATATTTGGAGAATTATTTTTAAAGGATAGATTTGGAAACCGGTCAATTCATCCCTAACATTGATATTCAATCTAACTAGAATTTATTTTTAGTATTAAGTTTGAATTACTTAATAAAAATGTTAAATTTTAGAATACATGAACTGAACTAGAATATTTCTCAACCTGACACCAGTTGGTCAGCTGTGTCAAAGACATATAATTGGGACTTTCGGAATATACATAAGAACGTGGAAGAGGAATGTCTAGCGCTTGACTCCATAATATAGATTTTTTCCAAAGGAAATCCCCAAAACACACTTCATTTTCTATATGTCCACCCAAAATAAGAAGTTTTTTCACCAAACTCTTCACCTTGTCATCATATAAGCAAATCAAACTTTTTTTTCTGCAACTCGGTTGCCCCATAAAAGGTTGTCACCTTCAGCTATGAAAGCAGTTATCTCCATAAAAAAATGAGAAGTTTTCTCATATTTATAGGAGTTGTAAAAGAATAATGTTGATGAATGTGGTGTTTTTCCTTCGGATCTAACTCGTGGATCCAAATCAAGTTTAGTTGTTCAAGTGTGTGTAATCGACCATCATAAATACTGGTTGGCCACGTTTATACAATATTTAATCATACACTCAATCGTGTATATATATAATAACATATATATTTAATATATAAGCAAGTTTTGACGATGTTACACCATGCCATATCCAACTTGCGGCGATACAACAACAAATCACATATAATGTGCAACAAAACTTACATAATATCGCACCACAATATGTAAATGAACTATATACAATTATACGTTGGATGAGATATAATTCATGTTAATCAACAAAATTATGTGATTATAACATTTACGGTTTGTTTATAATGTTATCTCTATAACAATATCTTTTTTTTCATCGTAAAAATCAAATATGAAATAAAAATCTTTGTTATATATCTATATTTGAAGTTTATTTTTTAAAAAAACTTTTTAAATGTTTAGGTGTTTAAGATTTAAATGTTTAAAGCTTAAAGTTTTAAATTTGTTTTTAAGTTAAATAACACACGTGTAAGTATTTAAGTTAATGGAAGTATTTTTAGTTTTTCTTAATTTTAAATAAAAAAAAAATTAAAAAGAAGTGTGAGATTTAGAAAAAGATCCGAAGAGATCTAAACATGTCCTTTAAATATCAAGTTGTCCCCATTTGAATTATCGGCATCCTCGAGGTTTAACGAAAAATCCACTTTTCGGGTCTTACCATCGGTAGTGGAAGCAGAGACATAGAGTAAGAACAAATATGTACGAGAAGAAGATGATGAGGATAATGATCAACAGCAGCATTTACAATCTTTTCCCCTCATACAATCTGCCTCTTCGTCTTCCACCACTCTCCAAGAAATTGCATCGTCTCACTCTAAAGGTCCGTTCTTTCTCCCAATTCTCAATTTTAGCAGCTTCTATATAAATTTATTTGTTTTTACTCCAATAACACTTGTTTGATGCATTTTCCTTTCATTCTAATGTGTCTTTGTTTGTTTTAGCTTTGTTTTTAGCATTGGTATTGTAATTCGTGTTAATGGTTGCATTTACATACGCGATTGGAACTATGCAAATTTCTACAGTACTAGGCTCATAAGCTTGTTTATTGTTAGGGATAGATTTTTAGAGACTACCAGTTTTGCCGTAAGCTTTGGGTAAAGGCGATATCTGTATAGAGTATAGAGTATGCATGGAAGGCTTTGGTTTCAATTAGTTTAGTTTTTGAATGAAGGAGCTAATTTACGGTGGATTTAAGTGTCACCTCATCTAAAGCATCACCTTTTCCCTGTTCGTGATAGATTCAGTTAGAAGTAGGGGTGAGATATCACTTGCCTCGGCTTCTTTCTTTTATTAATATATTAATCATGTTACATGATTCATGTATGATAGTCTGGGTTTCGGGTTTGAAACCATTATATTCTTACCTGTTTATACTTCCTTTATCAGGTTGACAAATTATGAGTGTTATGCAGAGATCCTCTTTCTGCACTGAACGTTGAGAAACTCCTTGAGACAAGAACTGAGGCCGCTGTTGAACTGCGTAAGCATCTGGGACTTCCATCTTCTAGTACGAATGTGCATCGCCTCGTTTACAGGTAAGCTTGTGTCTTGATTCAGATCGATAATCTTATATCTTAGATGCAGAAAGCATCTTATTTATTCTTAACTTTGACTTGCTGAGTATGTATTTATTATTGACTGTTGTTTGTTCATACTTCTCGCGTCTGTGTTAAAGCAGCGCTTGCTTCTTTGTTTATGCAAACCAGGGCTTACTTTCTTGAACTTGTCAATTTTTGCACTATATTGAGTAAAAAGCTATGCATCCTTTGTGTCTATTGCATTTCACTACTTCACTGCAGGTTGACAATTGTAGATGTTTCTGGAGATCTAGCTGTAATAGCATCAGCTGCGGATTGGGTTATCTTAAAGTGATAAATAAAACAATAAGAAATATTTATAGAGGAACCATCCCTTCAATTACTATATTTGTAGGGAAACGTAATCGATTGAGCCTCGGGAAGTCCAATAGTCGTGTTTTGAAAATATAAAGTGACACACATCGAGTTATCAAGAAATACACATTCTGTTGTGACACCTCTCTAGGGCTAGTGGGCTAGCGTCATCATTCGAGCCTTGAGTAGTTCAAGAGGTATTTTCTAAGAAACGCGTAAAAAATCTAAAGGACACGTCTGTTATTAGGATACAGTCTTTATCTCTATAAGACTAATGAGCTTGGTAAAACTATTCAAATCGAGTAGGCCCAATAAACATATGCCCTAAGCAATATCTTCGGTATCTCGGATAGTTAAACGTGCGTTAAAATCCCGACCCCAAAAAAATTGATGAGTCGAAGTCGAGATAACTGACCCTAAAGTAAACGACGTAGTATTTGCTCGATTTTCTCGCAAGGACTAGGGGCGCTACAGATAAGGGCATGAATTATATGGGCCCAAGCAGGTCAGCAAGCCTAGGGGTATTTAGGCATTGGAATAATAGCTTGTCATAAAAATAATAAAATAAGAAAGAATAAGGAAGTATCTTTTAAATAATAGATGTATGAGTAAGGTTAGAGTAAATAAAGGGTTGCATATAATAAAGTGGGTCACCCGTATGGGTTGAGGCTCACTATATTTACTATATAAGGTAAGATTCCATTTATGGAGGATGGTAAACAATTACTATACAATACCTACTTTTTGTTATTTTCTCTCTCTCTCTCTCTCTATATATATATATATATCCCGTGTTTCTCTCTCTAAATACTGTTACAGCTTTATCTGGCAGTAATTCAGGGTCCGAAAATTTCTAGAACCATCAAACTCACCCATTAAAACCTATCGAATAAAGAAAAATCGTGTACAACATTTGTTACTAAGAAATAATCTTATGGTATTCTTATTGACCTTGAGATTCTTCGTTTGGTGATCATGGGTTTCTATCGATAATCAATATGAGAGTCTTATGAACATAAGAGTTCTAGTGCTACTAAAAACGACCCTACAAGTCTTGAGCTACATACCATGCAGTTCTTTTGCAATAAACATCATGCTAGACTAGCGATGTTAACCATGCGTTTCTACTAAAAAATTAATAGCGTTTGAGAATATATATTTGATATATCATCATCTTTGAGCTGGTGAATGTTTTTAATCATCTCCATGGTTGATTTAGACTTCAATCTCCATCATTTGTAGCATCTTGGGATTATTTCAGCTTCACTTGTGCTTGCGTAACGTTTGTGTGCTCCATGATGAAATGTTGCATCATAAAATTTATTGGCATTATTAGATCTTTTTTAACTTATTTAATTATGTAGGAATATTCTTACCATTAAAAGTCCAACCCATCTGATAATTCTATCGGGTTTTTCAACAACATAAGCTTTAATTAACACGAGCAACTTCTCATTTATTGCTCTAGATCAATTGCAGTTGTTTATTTTTTTTAAGATCTTCGACATAAGATACCATTCTCCAACCTAGTATATCTCCTGATACAGAATAGAACAAGGTAAAGTACATAAACATGATCAATAAAATAACTAAGTCATTTACATCATGATCTATGCCTGCGTTGATGGCTTTCTATATTAACTTCTGTAAAACACCGCACACCATGCGAGTTTAATGTTATTGAACATGAATTTCTATTGCTATTATACTAAACATGCGAGTTTAGTTTTACTGACCATGCTAGTTATTTTAAATATGCGAGTTTCATGCTATTGAACGTGCTACTTATCATAGACCATGCAAGTTTAGTATTACTGAACACGTTGGTTATAACAAACATGCGAGTTTAGTCCTACTGAACATACTCGTTATACTAAACACGTGAATTTAGTGTTACTGACCATGATAGTTATTTTAAACATACGACTTTAATGTTACTAAACATGTTAGTTATAATAGACCATTCGAGTTTAATGCTACTGAACATGCTAGTTATAATAGGTCATGCAAGTTTAGTGGTACTGAACATGCTCGTGATAACAAACATGCGAGTTTAGTCCTACTGAACATTCTAGTTATACTAAACATGCATGCTCAGTGTTACTTGTTAAGTATAAATATGTTTTCTAGAGACAGAGTAGAGAAAGTATTAAGTTTGTAGAGAAAGAAAGTAAAAGATAGAAAATAAGTCGTGTCTAATCAGAAAAGTGTAACCCTTTTTTCACTATCCTCTGCCTTTATTTATAGGAGCAAAGACTTGTATAACTGATTCAGTTACATAAATGAGTTAATTGCATTTCAACCCCCTTCTTTACAAATAGTCTAAAAATCATCCAACAAATATACAAGTTATCACATATGACATTTGTTCTATTACATTTAAGCCTTTAATAATTTTATATCCTTATTTACTGACCATGATAGTCATTTTAAACATGCGAGTTCAACGCTACTGAACATGCTAGTCATAATAGACCATGTGAGTTTAGTGCTTCTGAACATGCTAGTTATAATAAACTTGCGAGTTTAGTCCTACTGAACATGCTAGTTATAATAAAAATACGAGTTTAGTGCTACTGAACATGCTAGTTATTCTAGTTATACTAAGCATACGAGTTTAGAAAATCTAAAGATAGAGACATACCTTTATCAAACTATTTGATATTGATTTGGTTTTGTTTATGCTAACTTTTCTTGAACTTTTGTCCAGAAAGTATGTTTTCATGATCTTTGACTATATATCCGCACCATCGGCATAAAAAAGTAAGAATCCTTCATCTTTGCTTAAAGAAATTTCCTCGTTGCCATGTTTAAGCCCCAAAACAGTCTTGACGTCATTGGTCGTTGAGTTGACCAGTTTCGACCCAATTTTGAAAGCTTCATATTCGACCGAGTATGTATATATAGTCTCGGTTATAAGCATATATTTCTTTTCTCCAGAAACTTCTCATCACGAAGCTCATACGAAGCCTTTAAGATTGGATTGTATAGAAAGGGCTTTCATTGGCAGCTTTTATGTGTTCGGAAGTAAGAATATTACTCTTCTCTTTCATCAGATTCATGATGCTAACTAATCTAGATTTTTAGAAGCAAGATTTAAAAGACATATTTCCTGAAAAAAAAACAAGATTTAACACGGGTTGATGAAACAAGCCATAACAACATGTTTTTTACCAAACTTGCAATTCTAGTTATATTAAATGTGTGAGTCTGGATATATTAACCAAACGATTTTAGAGATACTAACATATAACGCACAACTAAAAATATAATATGCGTTTATTTTGTACGACAAATAAAGAAGATGCAAGTTTAATGTATGTCAACTGAAGATTATGCGAGACTATACTCGTATCTCACATCTACGTTGAAAAAACATAAAATGAAGTCTGAAAACACTAATCTGAGATACGAGACAATATATTACAACCTCGTTATAAAATGTAACACATTATGTGCACCTAAGAAACCTATAAAGTACTTGAAAACATTATATCTACTAAAACTAGAAACTACAAATGATCAACAAAATACTTAATAATAATCTGATTTTAACTAATAACATAGTTACTACAAGCCATTGAAATATACTTTAAATACAGAATATGGCTAGAAATTCTGGAGCTAGTTGCCGAGGACAATCTAAATACATTGAAAGTTATAACTGGTACAATGAGTACATATACTTTGTTTCTACTGGAGGTCCAAAGGAAAAATGAATATTGAAATAAGTATTATGGGAAGGTGATGAACAACATGAGATGTCTTGGTTGGGTCGTTGGAGTTTGAAGTGGTCGTCAGAGTTTGACGTCGTCGATTTCGGGTGTTTTAGGTTTTGTAGGATTTCTGGGATTAGTGAGTTTGAGAGTGAATGAGTACTGAAAGGTTTTATTTCAAAAGAGGAAAAATAAAAGGTTTGCAACCTAAAACACCTTGTATATACTAATGAATGTATTTTGTCTATTTTGATAGTCCATGTAGTTATTGGTAGTATGCAATTTTTGGGTATTATGTGGTAATGAGATAGTTGAGTGAATCAATACTTTATCCACCATAAACTACCTCTTTCGATGATCTAATAATAATGTACTTATTTTTAAGTAATTAATAACTTGGATATTAACTTATCCGCATTTAGATATTTGGCATCGTAGAGGTTGAAATAAAACCAGTCATGTACCATGAGTGGTAACCCGACTCTTTGAACCGAATCCATAAGGCTATCCACTTTTCACTTCGAGTCTTACCATCTGTAGCTGGAAGTCTTTTATACAAAAGTCTGTTGCCTTATCATTTACGAAAGTTGAATATATGGCTCATACTGAAGGAATGAAAGAAATTATATGGCTGAAAAGATTATTGAGTGGATCATTGGTATAAAGCAAAATGTGATTCTAATTTATGATAATACTAGTGTTTTTCATTTAAAGAAGAATCCGAAGTTCTACAAGAGAATTAAAACACGTTTATATGAAGTTGTATTTCATCCGAGAGATGAGAAAAATAGAGCAAGTGAAGGTGGTAAACAGTAGAAACGAAGAAAATGTTAGGATACTTTGACCAAAATATTAGCGGTTTCAAAGTTCACGAGCTGCATGAGACTAATGTAAGTATGGAATGTATGTGAATTAGTCTATAAAGAGTAGCTGGACATTGGGTGCAACATATGATAAAGTTACTATAAGCTTAGGTGGATAATTTTTAGATGTAAGCTAATATCCACTAAGAACAGAGTACTGCCAAAGACTATAAGTAGTTGAAGATAGAATTCTGAAGATTTATGGAGCATGAACTGTTTAAATATCTCTACTGACAGATTTTGTGCTGAAGCTTAGGTGCAAATATTTTTGCTAGAACTTAGGGGAGAGATTTTTCAAGGGTAAGAAAAATGTCTTTGTTAAATCCAAAGGTGTAAACTAATCATATGCAGAGCCAAAGGTGCTGAACATGATTGTCGAAAGAATTTTGAAGATACCAATTAGTCTATAAGAAGCTGAATCACTAAGAGTCTGAATGTATGTGACATATTAGCCTTTGATTAATAAAACCATTGATCTTATCTTGCTTGAGCAAATGGAAGACTGGTACAAAGGTACCACTACCCTTTGCATGAATGCTAGTGTTGTAACGTGTCCTTTATATATGTTTATCTAAATATTTCTGGAAAAAGAACGTGAGGCATTATTTTGAGCCTGGAGAATATTGTGGGCATATATGGTCCTTTATAAATAGTGAAATAATAGTATATAGAGTCTTTGCTGATTTTTTCATTAGAGAAACTTAAAAGCTTTCCGATTGTTAATACTATGATATCTATAGTTTCCTTTATAACTTGAGAGTGACTTATAACAAAGGATGCGAAATTAAGTTACTAGTGTTTGAGAGAGTCTTCGCGTAACCTCATATATATATATATATAATTTGTGTTTATTGCGGGTTGATGTAAGATTTCTTCATGATCTAGACCATATTAAATCTGTATTGTGTGTGCTTCACTTAACATTCTCGTTATATATCTTGTTTTATTGTTTTGGGGTTCATATTTAAGCTTTGAGTACGAGCCAAAGTTGGATGGATCTCATGTTTCATTTTGTGGGATTTACACTACTTACAAAACGTTTCAGCTAAATAGAATTGGGGTTTCGACTAATGTTGTCTATGGTTAAACAGTTGTTGAAGCATGGTATTGTTGATTATTATGAACTTAAGTTGCTATTTAGGTAAGGTTTCCCTAACAATAAGCATGAATAAACTTTTGTAACGAGATAATAACAACAAAACTAGAGAGAAAAGAAAGAGCTTTTATGGGTTTTAAGAGAGTTGTAATATTTTAAAAACATTGAGAGTAAATATCGAGAAAAACATTAAAGATTCATAGTTTCTTTTGTAAGTTTGTGAAGCTTTGGAATATAAGAAGAATTTTTTTGTGTTAGATGTATTTTTTTATAATATTTTCTAAAGATAAAATAATCAGTGGCTAAGTCTTGATCTAAAATCATATTTCTTTCGTGTCACACCTACAAGGATTTAATCATCACTAGTTAAGTCTTGATCTACTACCAAAATTTGCACCAATTTAGGGAAAATCTCGACGAACTACCAAAAACTTTTAATCTTATAATTTCAATTAGCTCAAGTTTTAAATACTTTTATTTGATTTTTTTTATTTGAAAGAGTTATATCTATAAAGAGAATAATATTTAAAACTTGAGCTACCTGAAATTATAATATTAAAGTTGAAATCATATATTTGGAGAATTATTTTTAAAGGATAGATTTGGAAACCGGTCAATTCATCCCTAACATTGATATTCAATCTAACTAGAATTTATTTTTAGTATTAAGTTTGAATTACTTAATAAAAATGTTAAATTTTAGAATACATGAACTGAACTAGAATATTTCTCAACCTGACACCAGTTGGTCAGCTGTGTCAAAGACATATAATTGGGACTTTCGGAATATACATAAGAACGTGGAAGAGGAATGTCTAGCGCTTGACTCCATAATATAGATTTTTTCCAAAGGAAATCCCCAAAACACACTTCATTTTCTATATGTCCACCCAAAATAAGAAGTTTTTTCACCAAACTCTTCACCTTGTCATCATATAAGCAAATCAAACTTTTTTTTCTGCAACTCGGTTGCCCCATAAAAGGTTGTCACCTTCAGCTATGAAAGCAGTTATCTCCATAAAAAAATGAGAAGTTTTCTCATATTTATAGGAGTTGTAAAAGAATAATGTTGATGAATGTGATGTTTTTCCTTCGGATCTAACTCGTGGATCCAAATCAAGTTTAGTTGTTCAAGTGTGTGTAATCGACCATCATAAATACTGGTTGGCCACGTTTATACAATATTTAATCATACACTCAATCGTGTATATATATAATAACATATATATTTAATATATAAGCAAGTTTTGACGATGTTACACCATGCCATATCCAACTTGCGGCGATACAACAACAAATCACATATAATGTGCAACAAAACTTACATAATATCGCACCACAATATGTAAATGAACTATATACAATTATACGTTGGATGAGATATAATTCATGTTAATCAACAAAATTATGTGATTATAACATTTACGGTTTGTTTATAATGTTATCTCTATAACAATATCTTTTTTTTCATCGTAAAAATCAAATATGAAATAAAAATCTTTGTTATATATCTATATTTGAAGTTTATTTTTTTAAAAAACTTTTTAAATGTTTAGGTGTTTAAGATTTAAATGTTTAAAGCTTAAAGTTTTAAATTTGTTTTTAAGTTAAATAACACACGTGTAAGTATTTAAGTTAATGGAAGTATTTTTAGTTTTTCTTAATTTTAAATAAAAAAAAAATTAAAAAGAAGTGTGAGATTTAGAAAAAGATCCGAAGAGATCTAAACATGTCCTTTAAATATCAAGTTGTCCCCATTTGAATTATCGGCATCCTCGAGGTTTAACGAAAAATCCACTTTTCGGGTCTTACCATCGGTAGTGGAAGCAGAGACATAGAGTAAGAACAAATATGTACGAGAAGAAGATGATGAGGATAATGATCAACAGCAGCATTTACAATCTTTTCCCCTCATAAAATCTGCCTCTTCGTCTTCCACCACTCTCCAAGAAATTGCATCGTCTCACTCTAAAGGTCCGTTCTTTCTCCCAATTCTCAATTTTAGCAGCTTCTATATAAATTTATTTGTTTTTACTCCAATAACACTTGTTTGATGCATTTTCCTTTCATTCTAATGTGTCTTTGTTTGTTTTAGCTTTGTTTTTAGCATTGGTATTGTAATTCGTGTTAATGGTTGCATTTACATACGCGATTGGAACTATGCAAATTTCTACAGTACTAGGCTCATAAGCTTGTTTATTGTTAGGGATAGATTTTTAGAGACTACCAGTTTTGCCGTAAGCTTTGGGTAAAGGCGATATCTGTATAGAGTATAGAGTATGCATGGAAGGCTTTGGTTTCAATTAGTTTAGTTTTTGATTGAAGGAGCTAATTTACGGTGGATTTAAGTGTCACCTCATCTAAAGCATCACCTTTTCCCTGTTCGTGATAGATTCAGTTAGAAGTAGGGGTGAGATATCACTTGCCTCGGCTTCTTTCTTTTATTAATATATTAATCATGTTACATGATTCATGTATGATAGTCTGGGTTTCGGGTTTGAAACCATTATATTCTTACCTGTTTATACTTCCTTTATCAGGTTGACAAATTATGAGTGTTATGCAGAGATCCTCTTTCTGCACTGAACGTTGAGAAACTCCTTGAGACAAGAACTGAGGCCGCTGTTGAACTGCGTAAGCATCTGGGACTTCCATCTTCTAGTACGAATGTGCATCGCCTCGTTTACAGGTAAGCTTGTGTCTTGATTCAGATCGATAATCTTATATCTTAGATGCAGAAAGCATCTTATTTATTCTTAACTTTGACTTGCTGAGTATGTATTTATTATTGACTGTTGTTTGTTCATACTTCTCGCGTCTGTGTTAAAGCAGCGCTTGCTTCTTTGTTTATGCAAACCAGGGCTTACTTTCTTGAACTTGTCAATTTTTGCACTATATTGAGTAAAAAGCTATGCATCCTTTGTGTCTATTGCATTTCACTACTTCACTGCAGGTTGACAATTGTAGATGTTTCTGGAGATCTAGCTGTAATAGCATCAGCTGCGGATTGGGTTGAAAAGCACAGAGATAAAATCGAGGATCGTATTAGCAAAGTCAACGAAATTAATCATATAAACTGGAGACCATCTGTGGATTATGTTGAAAGAAGGACTGGACATATCAGAGTTCAGACAAACATGTGCATCCACATCTCGCGATAAAACAAGGGTTGACATCTCTTGAAATATTTAGGTTTGCATTTTTGTGCAGTTCAATAATATACAACTCGATTCAACTGAGTTTCTCGTGCTACTTTATCAGGTTATGGAAAATGGGATTACTTATGCAATCTCACCCGATGGTCAAAAGACAGGCTTTTACATGAAAACCCTCAGTTCATATCGACAATTTCTAATGGGCGAAAACTATTTGATATTTGCTGCTATAATGACGGTTTCACTCTGAAACCAGCAATAGGAGGGGCTCCCAAGGTCACAGGTATAATTTCTTTGCTAATTTTATAATTTCTCAATTAATTTTCAGTTTTTTTCACGCGAATTATAAATCTGTCCTAGACATGATAACTAAGCAAGTTTTATTAGTTTTCTCTTGTCTGTCATAAAAAAACATTTTAGGATCTAGCAAACTTTTATAGGAAGATATACAGAAAGTAGAAAAAGAAAAGAAATTAATCATCTGTTGCTTCACTAAATGCGCAAAAAATCCAATTCTCGGCAGAACCTTGTGTAAATGTTTTGACAAAACATCTGAAGGTTTAGCAAATTTCCTTTTTGCAACTCAGGCTATGACATAGAGAGGTGGCCTTTTCATGACATGTTCATGCTCAGGCTATGGCCCAAAGTGGAAAGTTCTTGCCTACTCTTGAGGTCAGGACTTGTAATTTTTGCCTCCAGGGCAAAAATCATAGTTTTGTAGAATTTTATGGTGTTCA
Organism: Limnanthes douglasii subsp. nivea; assembly: GCA_036936605.1. Lineage (NCBI taxonomy): Eukaryota > Viridiplantae > Streptophyta > Magnoliopsida > Brassicales > Limnanthaceae > Limnanthes > Limnanthes douglasii. The sequence continues at coordinate 197,800,711 of JAUPFV010000001.1, read as the reverse complement.
CCAAATATAATCATATAGTATCATATATCACCTTGGTATACATTTTCATATAGTTTACTTTTCCTTTAGTAGGTAGTTACTGGTTTAACTCAAGAAGTTTCTTGTACTAGGGTGCTGCACCGACAGCAGGAAGAAGCATCACTATCATCCGACAAACCGGTGCAGCCTGTGATCATCCTATTCACCAGTCTACCCATAGTTATTAATAGCCCCAATAGTACACGCAATAGCGCAATGAGGCGCTGATTTCAAATAGCCCACGCTAAGTGGGCTATTGGGCTATAGCACAGCGCAAAAGCGATGCGCGATAGTCGGTCCAATTTAAATTTTTGGGCCTGGCACTTTTCTAGTTTCTTCCTTGTATCTTCTCTTCAACAACAGGTACTTTTCTTCTTCAAAGCTTCATCTTTCATTAATTTATTTATGCTTTCTATCTTCTTCTTCTTATAACAGTGACCAGAGACAGAGTTCTTTTCCTTCTTTTTTTCTTTTCTGTTCGATATCTATATTTAAATTTTTTGTGTTTTATATTAACATGTTATTTATATTTATATTATTATACGTGTGTGCGCTTGCTAATCGCGTTGCTATGCTTTATTGCTCCGGAGACCCTTTGCATAACTACGGTCTTACCCTGAAGGGAAATACCTATTCAATGTCCTTCTTAGAGTCATGTAATAAGTACCTCTCTTTTTTATGGATACAATTTATTAATGCACTGTAGTATTCATTCTTTTTTCATTTTCTGTTTAATTATATGATGACTTAGTAAACTCTCGTGTAATAGTCATAACATTTTAGTCATAAGATACTTTATTTATGTAAATGAAGCCAAAATGCCACCTAACCAAAATTGAATACACATGTTTAAAATATAAAACTAAGATGCTAATAGGAAATACTAAAAAAAAACCTAGGATATTCAAAGAATGACATTGTTCGGAAACTACAGCAGTGCCTCCTTTGCCATCAACCATTCCGATTCATTCTTGTAACTATGCCCTTATTCAGTTTCAATAGCAGCTAACCATAGCTCAGAGGTTTCAGGATTTTTCTCCCAAGCCTTAGTGAAGATTGTTTAAGATTTATCCAACCCTTTCATTTTCTCCTCAAGATTAGCACGAAAAAGCTAAAGGGGTGCAGTTTGAACAATTTTTCGTACCCAAAACACACGTCTATGCACATTTGTGACTTGAAAATTTGTCAAAGGAAAAAAACTATAAGGTTATTGCATCTAAAGAAGTTTCGTAACAAAATTTTTAAAGATATAAAACTCAATACGCAATATTCATATTCACACAGCAGAATCTAGAAGACGTCACAAAAAAGGATAACGAGCCATTTTGATAATCCGTTGCTTATTTAGATATTACACACCAATTAGCAAACGTTTGTAAATAACCGATAAAAAGCATTTATCACATTTAAAAGAAAAATGTATTTTTTAAAAATGTTGGATGTCTCCTTCAATAGAGATTACATCTATTTAAAAAAAATAAACAAAAAAATCAAAAAAATAGTAAAAGAATATCTTTACAAGATATGACAATAACAAAATAAGATACATGACTTAAAAAATTGATAATAACAAAGTTTAAATACCTAATAACAATGAGTTGACTTTTTTTAGAAAAGAATCTCCATTAAAGATTAAAAAATTTGCACACCAAAAATCACAGTACTCATCAGTTCAATATCACTTACAACAAGTTATGCTCACCTTGTACATAAATTTGAAAAAAAATAAGAGAATGATTGTTAGTTGAAGACGGAACTGGAACTACAACCTTTTCAGGTTTTTGGCCATAGAAATTTTTGCTTTAATTGGTCGCAAGCTTTTGAGCACCAAGCCCTCCCGTCTTTCTTGTTTTCTTTGCTCTAGTAGGTTTCTTAACAACACCTGACTATGAAGTTTTTGGCGACGGAGGGCCACGAAGTGTTTCTTGTTTGATTATTAAGCTTTTTTTAATAGATTCAGTTGTATTAACATGAGAATGTCCATTAGCTGTTTTTGCTGGCACAGAAGCAACATGTGATGGATGCAAAATTTTTATGTAAAGCTCTTGATGTATACTTGGCTTTAATTTTCCCTCAACAGACCATCCATGCTACTTCAAAAAAACCTGTGCACGGCTGCTCCTATCAAAGGTCATGGTTCTTAGTTGCCCAGTATTCCACGAGTCTAGATTGGTAGACCTGAAGAAAATTTATTTTTTCCACATCAATTATGTTATATTCAATTATGAAAGCTTTGAGTTGTTCGAAGATATACACGAGTAAAAGGAAGAACAAACTCAGAGCCTAATTCGAGAAATCATCCTTTAAGAAGAAGAACGTGATTTCTTGCTCAAAGGATTTCAATCTTTGCTAATGGTGAAGTGTTAAACTATTTGAATCTTATGATAGTTTCTCTAGTACTTCCTAGTTTATATAACATACAATGTTCCTCAGGAAATTCTTTCACCAGCTGCTATACTTGCTCTGTCTTTTGGTTTCTTTATTGGATATCAGTATCTGCAAAATCATATTCTTGCAAGAAGAAACAAAAATAGGTAATACGAACAACTTGCCTAATTGGGGGAAAGTGTAGACTGATCCCCTGGAGCATCTGGTAAAACCATACTAATGCATCTTTTTGGAAACTAAGAGAGAATGAATGGTACATTATTGCATCATCGCACTAGAGGTATTCCATAAGCTGCCTAAAGTAAAATATGTGGCGCTCGGGATCGCTGGTGCCCGTGAAGTATTACAACTTCATTATCAGGGCCGACAAACGTTTTCTCTATGATGATCCTCGACGAGTGGGGGAAATTTTGCACCCATTCTATGCTTACGAATGTCGGTATGACGGCCAATGTGTCGGGAGTGACCAATTTTTCTTCTCTAAATTGGGCCATCACCCTTCAAGATGAATCTCCATGGTCCATGTGACGAGAAGAAGCTCCAACAGAGCTATAATCGGTTTAAAATTGACAAACCATAACCACCATACTAAGATCTTGCCCTACAGGTCGAGGTTTGTTGTCCGCTCGTTGGTAGGTGTCCTTCCCTCCAAAGTTCTTTCTCATTTGGTTGACCTCGTATTGGTAAAAGTGATCCAGGCCTAGTGTTGGGTGATCTGTTGTCGCAATGTGGCTTTTTTACTTATCCTGATCCATGTTATTTTGGGTCTGACCCGAATAAGTCTACCTTGAACGACTGAGTGAGGGACATGGTCATCATGTCACCTCTTGGGCCGCAATAATTCTCTTGATGACATGTACGAGCTTGCTTACTTGACGAGCTACGTCATCGATTCTCTCGTTGGTGAAGATTATACGATAATCGTCCTCCTCGTCGTTGTTCGAGGGAATGAAGGTAACATCGTTCGTGAGCACTAAAAATGATGCCATGAGCGGTCCTTCGTGTTGAGGTCTCTCCATCTCTGTAGGCATCTTTAATACTCAAATCTCAAGGCGAGGTGAGCTACATGATCAACACCCTTTGTTTGTTTGTTGACATTTTTTGTGACCCTAAAATATTCCTTTAGTATCCATCCATGCAAGTATATGAGCCATATTCTTGCTTGTATCAAATTTAATATAGAAACGTCTTATTAAACTCCACCCAATGTGTATTACGTTTGTTTAATTTATGTTGTGCATTTATGTGTTTCAATTCATGATTATTGTGGATCACGAACTCTTTAGGCCATATATAATGCATGTCTGCAATACCTGCACAAAAGTGTATAACTCCTTATCATATATAGGATAGTTCAAGGTTTGTTCACTCACCTTTTCACGAGAATATAAAATTTATCTTCCCTATTGCATCAACACAACTTAGATTCCAACAAATGAAGGCTCACACTAAATCCCAAAGGTCTTTAAGAAATCATGCAATGACTACAGAGAAGTGTTAATTAGTTTGAACTTCAATAGTTAGAACACTTCTGCTTAGACCTCTTCTTATTTAAATCCTACTAATTTCTTGATTATTTCTCTAAGTGAGGCTGTAATGATGCTAAATTATCTAACAAACCTCCTACAAAAACCAGAAAATCCATGAAAGTTTTGTGCTTCCGTAATAGTATTTGGGTTATTCCATTTTCAAATGGACCTTAATTTATATTTATCTACCTGGTATATATTGTGCACTCACAATAAATCCAAGAAACACAAGGCTATCTCTGCAGAAAGTACACTTTTTCAGATTAACAAACAACATTTTGTTTCTTAAGACGTACAAAACAAGTTTCAAATGCTTAGCGCGGTCGTTTAAGATTTTATTATTGATCATTAAGTCATCAAGGTAGACAATAACATATATATTAAATAATGATTTTAAAAGATGATACAATAATCTCATGAAAGTGATCAATGTATTAGTTAATCCAACACATATCACTAACCATTCATACAAACCATATTTTGTTTTAAAACTAGTTTTTCATTAAGCAACCTCTTATATGCTAATCTAGTGATAACTACTATTAAGATAAATTTTAGAAAACACACAAAAACCATGCATATTATTCAAATGAGGAATATGATGATGGTATTTTACCATTATATTGTTGATGGATTTGCTGTTAAGAAAAATCCTCAAAGTCTCAACCTTATTAGGAATTAGTAGAATCATAACAACACATTGGATCATGCTTTTGCGAATGTGCCTCTTTCCCATCGAATCACTAACTTTCCTTTGTACTCATTTGTTTTTTCTAGATTCGTTTTATAAGTTGGTCGATTAGGAATGGAAATTCATGATACCAAGTCAATATGATACTTAATCCTACTAATTTGTGGTAAATCATAAGGAACTTTTTCTTGAACACAATTAACAAAATTATTCTCTAGATAGAGCTTAGAATATATTTCAATATGTAAAACTGTCTCGGTATAATCAATAAAATCCTCAACAAGTTTTCTTAAATCATTATGGATATATTCCGTTAGACTCCGCGAAAGAAATAAAATTAGTGAAAAGGTTCTTACAAGACATTGATTGGTAACCATGTTGATTACTTGGATATTACGCACCAAATAATATGATCAATCATATATCACGTAGAAGACATCAAAAAATTCATAAGGAATAATTAAAGAGAATCTCTTTTGCTTAAAATGTTTTATTCACAACTTGGATGTCTTATCCAATGGAGATCAATATTTGTAAAAACATTATAGACAAAAAATCCTAAAGCTAGTGGGAAATATCTTTAAAATATATGATAATAACAAACTAAAAGATCTAACAATCTGAAAGATAAATAATAACAAACTTAAAATATCTAATAACAAACTGAATTGCTTGAGTATTTTTAACTTCATTTTTTTCATCTTTTTACCAGATCGTTAGGAAGCATCTTATGGCCTTTCTTGGACCTTTAATATCCAGATATGTTGGACTTGATAAGTATCACAACTAAAAATGTTTTAATGTTCTCCTTCTTCATAGTCTTTATAATTAACCCATTTAGTGCATTTTTTATTTGTATAGCATGTTATCTCATAATTTGACCAACATTAATTTTAAAGCGTCTTCTTGTCCATCATCATTGCTCATAATCACATCAAAATATAATATTAGAATCGTATAAGTTTTTAAAATGAAGTGAATTTTCTCAATCATTCCTCGAGTAACAATCTCTCATCCTCTAGATTGTGAATTTTTCTCTTGACCATAACTTATTTTGATAATTATAATTAATATTGATAGGATCAGATATCTTTAGAACTGAGTGAAAGGTGATGTCAAAATAATTTGAAGGGCAATTTAAACTATCATCCGAAGGGCATTTTAGACTGAAAAATAAAGTTACTTTATTGCATGGTGACTAAGTAGTATATTTGCTATAATGGGCTAACAATCTCCTAAACTTGGATTTGGCTCATAATCCAAATCGGGTTATTAATACTTATACCTTTGACCCGACCTATGATCCTAATTCTTACTATAAATACCCTAAGAAACATCATTAATGAGCAAGAGAGAAAATTTAAGACCTTTAAAATCCAAACCAACTCAATTTCTCACGACTCAATACAAAAACCATAAATACTTTTCATCAAGTCCTTGAAAGACATTTTTGAGGATGTATCTACCTTACCAGATTTACCCCACATATTTTTATACTATCAGCTTGGCGACCATAGTGAGAGCAAGGGCACCCGTATAACTCAAATCCAAAACTTCCAAAGATTTTCGAACTCGATTTGGAAATAGATAGTGAAATGCTAGTCGATCTGCCTCTAGTAATTGAAGAGGGCCAGGTCGGAGAAAGTCACATGAGATACTCATCTAAAAATGATGAACGAGAGGAAACAACCCAATAACGAGATGAGCTTGCCGAACTACGTAAATTATTTGAGGCAATGAAAATACATAGACAAGCTAAAAGGGATTTGGTAGAACTAGGAAATAATTCTTCCAGTTATCCAAAAAACCTTTTATCATTTTATGGATAATTCACCTAGAAACCCTCAACTCGTTAGGATCGGGCCTCATGTTGAAAATGAATCTAACTTTTCGGAGTCTAGTAAAAGGTCATCTTCATCGATAGATACAACTTCTTCCTCATCAAGTAGTGATTCTATTAGTAAAAGAAAAAAGATAAACATCAAGATAAGCGTCAGGGTAAGAAAATTGCTAGTCAGGGTGAACAATTGAAATATCGGGATACTTCGGGAAAGAAACTCTGAAAAGATACGAAGAACAATTAGCAAAGAAAAATCAAGGGGTCGGTAGATCACATTATATGCTAACTATAGAGTGACCCAATTGCAGTCCGATCTAAACCAGGTTTATTTGATGATTCTGGCAATATCCATCAGCTTAGTGAGGGGTGTAATTGGAGGGAGTCGCCACTGCCAGCAAAAAATTTATTCGGACATCTCCCTAGACGACTGGATGTCTCCAAAGTGGAGAAATACGATGAAAGTAAGGATCCGGACAATCACTTAGAACAATTCAGAAATTTTATGATAAGTTTCAACGACGATGATAAGGTTTTATGTCGGGTATTCTCTCAAATGTTCAAAGACAGTGCCTTAAAGTGGTATAACATGCTTCCAAAATGATCGATTACGAATTTCAACATGTTTTGGATGACCTTCTAAAGGCAGTTCGTGGGAAGCAAATAATTAAAAGAATATTATGGCACAATAATTCATTGTCATCAACTAGCTTCAGAAAGTTTAAAGAAATATATCAGTCGGTTTGTAAACACCAAGAGTGCGTGGGATGATTATTACATACATGTGGTAATAGATTCCCTTATGTAAGGGTTGTTATCTATAGACTTGGCTGATATGGTTACTAGAAAAAATATAAAAACTTGGGATAGATTATTGAATAAGGTTGGAAAACAAATTATTGTAGAAGAAAATAAACTATTAAGACAACCTCGAAAGAATAAATCACTTATAATTACTTCATAATAGCAAGTTGGTGGCCAGTATGATGTTTATTCCAATGTTCATCCTCGAGAATCTATTCAGGGATCCAACCGATCTAGGTGGAACCAGTCTCAGCAGTCTAGTCCAAGAGCATATCAGTGGGTTCAACCGAGTTATTTTACGAAATTAATTGAAAATATGGTGACAATTCATGATAGGACCAAGGGTCATGCAAAATTTTGAAGGCCAACGCCAAGAGAAAACCGAAGCACTCGCTTTTGTAAATATCATAAGGATACGGAGCACGACATTGAAGATTGTATAACTTTGGTACAAGAGATTCAGTTGTTAATCGTGAATGGGAAATTAACAACTTTTATAAAAGCGCAAGGAACAAATAGAGCCCAAAGTTTTAATAAGCCATGATCTAACACTAGCAAAGAACAATAAGCCCCATTGAATGTTCGAAGGGAAACTACATAATTTTTTAAAGAAGAACAAACCATGATAATTACAGAACATATTAATGAACCATTTAATGTAGAGTCAAAATATCTGGATCCGGAACTTGACATAGGTCATGTAAATATGGTTAGTGGAAGCAATTGAAGTGCTTCATATTTATGTTAATTTTTCGAATCCTTAATAATATCCAGAGGTGATACAATAACTGCACCTTCAAATTGTTCTAGAAAGAGGCACATGAATACTTTGGATGTTCAATTGAAATGAAAGATGTCGACTCACGTATATCAAGGCCCTTTACCTTTCATAGTTTTTAATAAAGATGATATTGATGAGAGAATAAATGACAAAAGAGAATAATATTGGATCTTGGACCTGATGTGACTGAGGTGTAATATTCTAGAGAGAATATTCTAGAGAGAGAAAGTGAAAAGAGAATATTATATCCAAAAATTGTCCCACCTACCAAGAATAATGTGTCTTCTTTTATAGTGGGGAAAGGTGGACCCATTAATGTCTTTGGTGGCCTTGTTTTATTTCTCTTTTAGTCCTTCATAAAATACTTTGTTTACACATTATCCTCTAATAAACAATAAATATTGTAATAGACACATTAACTTTCTTCTATTCACAATTGACTCATTTTTATTAATATTGGCGAATTGCTCCCTCATTAGTAGCCCCCCAGTCTTCAAGAGTAACGGGAATGAAGACTTGTAAAAAAATCAGTTTGGAGCGCTTTTGTCCCTTAGCCTCTGGTATCGACTGGTTGGTTTACCTAGGCCGGACCTTTTCTTTCAACTGATGTCCGACCCTCCGTATTTTTATTAAATGGTCGGTCGCGTTTAGCCCCGACACTGTTACGAATCATCTTGGGCGTGCTTCCAATCTCTCTTAGTGACTTCTATATGGGCCTAGACCGGCAATCAGGTTTTGAAAAGTAAATCGGGTAGATGTGGCCCATCTAATGCCTCTGTCTGAGCTAGCTAGTATATGCCTACTGTGCTAGTCTGATTAAGGGCGACATGTGTTGACCGATTACTCGAAGCGTGCTTGTTTGCACAGTTTCTCAAGAAGTCCTTTCGACTTCCGGCTGCTTTTCGTCGCTTGGACTTCCCCGTACGCGTAACGGTTATGTGTGGTTGCCTATAAATACTTCACAAACATGAATCACTCTCAGAGGCGTTCTAGAGAGAGAAAGTGTTGTCTGGATTATTCTAGAGAGAGAGAGAGCTTGTTTTATGAAAAATAGGTACCCAAAGCCAAAACCAAAAACTAAGAAAAAGCCAGTGTTCGGATTCAAATAGTGGACTAGCATTGGTGACCGCGCTGAAGAGTATCGAGCCGCGGGACTGATCTGGAGTTCTAATTCGAAGCCTTTTGTACCCGTGCCACTGCCTCACGATCCCGTTCTACCCGAACCGGTTCCTGCTAAGTCCTTAGTTATACCGGTCATATCCGACGCGAGCACCCCTGATAACACCGTTAGCTCTTCAAACATCAGTTCGCTACCTTCCCCTGCTACTCAAATCAATTTCCCGACGCCTTCGTCGGTGAATTCCTATACCACTCAGACTCCTTTTCCTCCCCGAACATGAGGAAAATCTAAATTCCTTTCTATGGGTGACTCTCCAACCTCTGCTTCGCCTATAAAAGAAAACTCCCCTGAAATCGTCCAGCTCACTCGTGATATTAAAGGGTACCGGACCGGAACCAATACCGCGCGTACTTTCCTGGGCCTTAACCGACAAGCGCAACTTGCTCGGACCGGGAGCAGTTCTGGTGCCGCAGATCCTCCTATTCAGTCGTCTGACCCTCCAGCGGCTAGCCCCCTAAATCCGATGCAGTCCCGGTAGATAATACCGAAGAGCCGGAAACGGATGCTATGTCTGCGGGCGAAGGTATTGCGGTTGCTGGTGGCGAAGCCACTTCTCCCGAAGAGCCTCTTCCCGAGGAGATTGAGGCAGTCATTACTACTAACTACCATCGCTGGTTGCCCCGGGACGATGTCATTTCCCTCTTCGAGGGCAAGTATCTCTATTTTTCGACCGAAGAGCGAGAAGAGCTTTTGATTCGGTGGGGTATCCCGGAGTGCGTTAATGTTCGATTTCCCGAATCTGGGGAGACGCTGGTGCATGTGCGGTCACGGGAAATCGTGATCTTCACCGAACTTTTCAACTGAGATCTCAGGTTTCCTCTGGATCCCGAGATAACTCTATATTTTCAAACCCTCAACATCTGCCCCTCACAGCTAACGCCTAACGCGTGGTATACGCTGATATCATGCATCATGGCTTTGCGTCTATCGGGTTGGATCATGCCAATGGTCGAGTACATAGCCATGTCAGGGCTCTCAAAATCCCCCAAATCTCCCTTCTTCTATTCTTCTTTGGCCAACACCTGGAAGATCGTGAACGACTTTCTCGAGGGTGATAAGGGTTGGAAGCATCGGTTCGTCTTTCTCAGTGGCTGCTGGGAAAACGGCCGCCCCTATAGCAAGGAGAATCTGAGGCGATTGCTGCGGACTTGGGTTCCTAATGGTACGTAGTTTTTTTTTCTTCTAAAAATTGTCCCACCTACCAAGAATAATGGGTCTTCTTTTATAGTGGGGAATGGTGGACCCATTAATGTCTTTGGTGGCCTTGTTTTATTTCTCTTATAGTCATTCATAAAATACTTTTTTTACACATTATCCTCTAATAAACAATAAGCATTGTAATAGACACATTAACTTTCTTCTATTCACAATTGACTCCTTTTTATTAATATTGGCGAATTGCTCCCTCATCAGATATGAGAAAATTTGATGGGCCACATGAAGATGTTGTGGTAATAAGGGAATCTATCGAAGGTACATAAATCCGAAGGATCCTTATCGACATCGGTAGCTCATCTAATGTACTGTTTCCATCTGCTTATAAACAAATGAAAAACCCCCATGTGATTTAAACTTCAAACCAAACTATTGTAGGGTTCATAGGAAATTCTGCAGATGTAATTGGAGAATTGAAGGAGAGGTGATCCTGGGTAAAAGACCTTTCAAGAAAACAGTTAGAATATTGTTTGTAGTGGTGAATTTTACAACTTCTTATAATGTAATTTTTGGAAGATCATGGCTCTCGAGGATGCATGCTGTTGCATCTACTGATTATCAATGTTGAAAATATTCTATTGGGAGTCAGGTCCGAGTATTTTGAAGCAGTCAGAAAGTTTCCAGAGAATGCCATGTCACAACACTTGCTCCGAAAACTCTTAACCCTCTCGTTTTCAAGCCAGAATAACAATTACAAGAGTCCTCTTTGGATTAATCCAAGAGAGACTCCTAGTGCGGTTATTCTTGTTGAAGAAGTATAAATTCATAGTTTAGCTAATCAGAAGAATGTTAAAACTGGGTTGAAGTTATCAATATAACTTAAGGAAGAATTGTTAATCTCCATGTTTAAATATCAATATGTGTTTGCCTTGTGAAGTGACGATGTAACAGGTGTACCAACCGATGTTATTTGTCACTAGTTATCGGTACGATTTGATGCAAGCCATGTGATCCAAAGAAGAATGGCATTTTCTAAAAAATAATTCGAAGCAATTTGTAAAGAAGTAGATCGATTAACCAAAATGGTCCATATTAGGGAATCACAATACCTTTTATGAACCACAAACCCAGTGGTGGTAAAGAAGAACAACGACCAATAATGATTGTGCATTGACTTTACCGATCTTAATAGGGCTTGTCCTAAAGACCCATTTACAATGCCTTTAATAGATCAAGTGGTGGACTCCATGTCCGATAACAAGTTATTGTCTTTTAAGGTTGCTTTTTTCGGTTATAACTAGATTCACATGGATACGAAGGATCAGGATCATACTATGTTCATCACTGACCGGGGGATGCATTGCTACAAGGTAATGCCTTTTGGTTTTAAAAATGTTGGGGCCACTTATCAACATTTGATGAATAAGATATTTTCCAATCAAATCAACAGAAATGCAGAAGTATACATTGATGATATGATGGTTAAAAGCATTAAAGAAGATGATCATTTATCCGATCTCAAAGAAACTTTCTCCAACCTTGAGGCCATTAATTTGAAATTAAATCTAAAAATGTACTTTCAGTGTACGATCTAAGAAAGTTTTAGGCTATATTATCAATGAAAAGGAGATTCAAGCAGATCCAACACAATTAGATGGTTTGTTGACCATGGATCCCTTAGGTCTACAAAAGAAGTTCAAGTGTTAACAGGAAGATTAGGAGCCTTGAATCGCTTTGTGTCGAGATCATCAGATAAATGTGCACAATTATTTCAAGTATTATAAAACGCCAAAGAATTCAACTGATCTCCGAACTGCGATATAGGATTCATAGAAATAAAGAAACATTGATCTTGCCCAAAACTTTGTCTACACCAATAGAAGGGGAAAGATTTTATATATATTTGGTTGTTTCAGATCATATTGTAACGGTTGTATTAGTTCAAGAAGTTGATAATTATCCTCGCCTAATTTACTACATTGGTAAAACTTACTAAGTGCAGAGAAAATCTATTTAAAGCTGGAACAATTAGCCTTGACTTTAGTCATCGGAACCAAAAATATGCAACCCTATTTCTAGGGACATTATATCAAAGTTCGAACTTCTTTTCCTCTAAAAAGTATGTTATAAAGACCAGCTATATTGGGTCAAATAAAGAAGTGGTCTATTGATTTGGGGGATCTTGATATTAATTTCTCCCCTCAAACATTAATCAAAGGTCAAGCGGTATCGTACATTTTAGTTGAGTTCCATTCAGATTGGTCGCACTTGGAAGATCTTACTGATTCACTAGGGAAATAATGGATAGTTTGGATAGATAGGGATCTAGTTTATAAGGATGTGGGGCTGGAATATGTTTATTTTTTAGTTTTAGGGATTTAATGTACCATGTTACTCATATCAGTTTCAAGCATCGAAAAACGAAGCCGAATATAAAGCGGTCATCACTAGTTTAAGGCTTGCTCAAATATGTGGAGTAACGTTGTTATCAGTCCGCTTTGGTTTGGATTTTAACGGAACCGGTTCGGATCGCTAAGCTTATCGGTTTGTACCGGACCAGACCGCTAAGCTTTCAGTTATAGTTTCCGGAATCGGGTCGGACCGTTAAGTTTTTAGTTCGGTTAGATTTGGTTTGGTCCGATTCAGTTTGGTTCCGGTTACAATTCGATCCAATTTTGGTCCATTTCGGTACAGTCCAGTTTTGGTTCGATCCTATTTTGGTCTGTTTTGGTTTGGTCCGTTATTGATTTGGTTTCGGTCCGGTTCGGTCCATTTAAAAAATAAAAATAAATCCAAGTACAATTTGATTTTCAATTTTTTTACTTAAATAAATGATATAAAAATTAAAGTTTAGAGGTTAATCTTTGATTTTTTTAAAAAAATATAGTAATAATCTACTAATTTTGGTAATATAATGTATAAAAAATAAAACAATAATAATAAACAATAGTAATAATCTACTAATTTTGGTAATATAAGTTGGAAAAGAAAGCAGCCTTTGAAGTGAATGTGAACATGTTTATTGAAGCATCTAATAACCTCTTTGAGAAGTACGAATCAAACATAAAAATATAGAAGTTTCAATTCAAAATCATGATGCAAGCCTGAAAAACTTAGAGGTTCAATTGGGACAACTACACTCAATGATGAAATCTAAAGTTCAAGGAACTTGGGCTAGCAATACAGAAAATAACCCCAAAAAAGTTAAATGTAATTACGTTGAGAACGGAGAGACAAATGGGTTTTGGGGCTAATTGGGAGAACCTAAAAGCTGGACAAAACTGCAGGTTCTGGGGCTCATTATGGGGTTGATCGAACCAGCAGAAAGATCGACAAAACTGCAGGTTTTTGGGCTGATTCCGGGTCTGTTTGGAGCAGCAACTTGATGGACGAAACTGCAGCCCAAAATGCTCCTCAAATGTCAAAATATGCACCACAAGTTCCCGACCCAAGCCAGAAGAAGAAACAAAATTATAACGATAAAATTTCTAAATTTCTTGAACGTTTTCGCAGCTTAGAGGTTAATACTCATTTTTCAGAGTTGGTGGAACAGATGCCTAAATACACAAATTTTCTCAAAAACATCATTTCTCACAGAATAAAATTCAAGGACTTTGAGACAGTTACGCTGACAGAAGAATGCAACGCGCTGATTCCGAATAAATTACCACTGAAGCCAAAAGATCTAAAGAGTTTTACTATTCCTTGTAAAGTTGGTAATTTAACATTTGATAAAACGTTTATGTGACTTAGGGGCTAGTATCAACTTAATGCATTTATATATATATATATAGAAAATTAGGAATCAGGGAACTAAAGGGTACTAATGTTTAATTACAATTAGTTGATAGGTCTCTTGTATATCCTAATGACATATTAGAAGATGTTTTGATTAAAGTTGATAGATTTGTACCCCTCATTATAGGGATACCTTTCTTAGCTACTGCTAGAACTGTGATTGATGTTGAGGTTGGGAAAATAATTTTACGAGTAGGGGATGAGCACATAGATTATAGTATATTGGATGCTTTGAAGATTATTAAGGATGATAATGTTTTTCTAGTTAATGTGGTAAAGACATCCAATGATGAATACATACATAAAACATTTCATAATTTTAGTTTAGACAATTCATTAGTGGAAGATGTACTAGATGAAACATAGATTAAAAATAAAAAGGTTATGAATTGTAATAAGAAAAATATTTCATTTAATTAAGTGGAGGTTCAAACTTTGAAGTTAAAAGATAAATCATCAAAATTTGAAAGGTCTAAGTTAAAATCGAAACCTCCACCCTCACGTTCAATGAGTGTCTATTTGAATGAACCTAACAATTGTCCTCATATTTCTAATTTTTCTTCAAGTTATGCAGATCAAGAGGATTTGTTGAAGGTGCTGAGACAACTCAAGGAAGCTATAGGTTTGACTATAGCCGAGAAACATGAGATCAACCCTCCAAATTATCACACTAAACTTTTAATGGATGAAGACTACAACTCACTCACGAGTTATCATAAGTGGCTAAATCTAACCAAGAAGAAACAACGAGTGGTAGACATTAATCGTGTTCTAAATTGGGATATGTCGTTTCAGGGAAGATGATGGAATTGTTTTAGGACATCGTATTCTAGAGAAGGGGGTTTGTCCGACGAATGTGACCAACAAAACTGTTGCTATTATCAAGAAGTAGTTAATGATGATTGGGTGTCAACTACTCTTCATGTTCCACATTGACAAACCCGATAGGTCGAGCTACTGACTTAAAAGGAAGCTCTAATTCGAAGGCAACCCAATGTAAGTTTATTTTATTTTCTTTCTTTCATTATAGTATTGTTATTTTTGAAAAAAAAAATTGATGTATAATATTTTTCGAAAAAACGTATTCTTTATTTTTATTTTTTTATTCTATTTTTGGGAGTGTTGACCATGCGGTTTTAGATTTTGTTTTGGTGTTTCCATCATTTTTTTCTTTTCTTTTGTTTTACTTGTCTTTTGGCGGAACCGACTAGCTTCTACAATTGAAACTCCAATCTCGCAAATTTAAACCCCAAATACGTTTATCAGGTACCATTGTTCCTTAATTTTTTTTTTCTGTTCTTAATATTGGGGACAATATGAGAATTTAAGTGTGGGGCAGTTGGAAATATTGAAAAAATATATCACAAATAATAATAATAATAATTTTATCATTTAATATTAATTATTTTATCATTTAATATTGTTTATTATATATTTTAGGACCACGTAGATTGATTCAAACTTGTGAAGTGACTTTTAATTTTAAAAAATTAAAATTTCATGTTTAGATTTTCATTTGATTAGGTTTTTAGATTTTTCTATGTTTAGAAATTATTAAAATGAATTATATTGAAAATTACTCAGAGTATTTTTTCTTTACATAGAAATTAATTTACTAATAGAATAAATATTTTATGAAAACAACAGTTGTCAAATGTGATCGCTCAGTAAATTCTTTACTGAGTGACCGAATCTCTTTCTAATCTGGTCGAGATTCACGTACAAAAGGAAAATATTTATGTTAATTCTCAAATGCGACTTGTTTAGTTTTGTAGTTTAATTAGTGTGAGCCTGTAAATCATTTAGGGTGCTTCATCACCTAATGCTCCTAACCAACTGAGAGGTATATCATTGATCTAAAACTCGTAAAATAGATTAATTAGAAAACTTAACTAGATATTGCACAAGTCATATGTAAATATATATTAAAAAATATTTATATAATTTTTTTTTCTAAGTTCATATATCATAGGGTGTTTTATCACCTATTGACTTAAGTGAATTGCTTTGGTATTCATTGAGTGTCACATAGAAAAATGAATTATATTTTTAAAAAACGAAAAAAGAAAAAAAAGAAAAAAAATACAATTAACAATTGTTAAAAAAAAATTAATATTATTTTGGTTTATTAATAAAATGTTTAAAAAAATATGTAAGTAAATAGTATATAATGAAAGTTTAATTTTTTCTAGGCATGTTCAAGATTCAATAGATTTCCTCACATTTCTATCTACAACATGTGGTTAGGATTTTTTCACTTAATTCATTAGTTTGTTTTGAAATTAAGAAACTTGGTCTTAATTTATACCATATGATAATATCATTTGATCATACTTTTACTTATAATATTTTATTTTTGTTCGGCACTAGCAAATTAATAAGTGTGCGGTAATTTGATCAAATGATATTTATCCTTATTTTTATATTATTTTTATACTAATTTAATTGTTAGTTTTAATTAATTATGAATAAAAATACTCTCATTTGGTTATTTTTGATTTATTAGTGAAATTGGAGCAAAATGAGAAGAAAGAGAGTTAAGATTGAACAGAGAAGCTATAATTAAAGAATAAAATAAAAGTCAAGGACTTGAAGATAATTAGATAAAGAATAAAAAAAAAGGAAAAAAGATAAGTAATTAATTGAAGATCAACATGTTAATATTGTAGTTTCGAATAAATTATAATATCTTTGGTCTTTAATTTAAAAGAATAATATAATTCTTTTATTTTAGGGAAATGTCACACTAAATACCTTCTCACCAAACTTATTATCATCTAGTACCCCAACTATTTTCTATGCCTACTAAATACCCATCTCACCAAAGTAATTCCTTTCTAATACCCAGCTAATAATTCCCTTCCTCAAATACCCTCAAATGTGTCAGATTATTTTCGAACCACAATTCAAATTTTGAATTTTCAATAGTACAACCTACTCTGCTATTTTGAAAAGTAGAAATAAACCTATACTTTTATCTGAAGAAACAATTTTAAATCAATCTCGTTGTTTAAACTGATTTCCTTCTTCAGATTAGAGGTACGTCTGTATCAACTTTTGTTATGCATTTCACCAATAAAAGCTGTGTTTTTTTCCAATTTTTGTTAGTTCATGGGTTTTCTTAGTTCCTTGTTTTTTTTATTTTCAAAAATTTTAAGTTTACAGTCTTGTTTTTGTTTAGACCTTGTTGAAAACAATTTTTTAATTTTTTTTCGAAGTCGATAGTTGGTGTTTAAAGTTTTCAAAGATTTCAAGTTTACAGCTTCTCTAATGGGGTTTAAAGCTTACCTGTGTTTTTACCTGTATTGTTGAAGACGATAGCTGTATGCTACTGTTGCTTTTAGCTTTATGTTATAGCTCGCGCGATTTAGCTCTTTAAGTAGTGTTCACGATTTATTTCTTGGACAACCGTATAGCTCGCGTTATGATTTGTTTTCCTGAATTTAATCTACTAGTAACGCGATTGAGGTTTGCCCCCTGGAGAAGCTAACACGGGTCCTATACTAGGTTGACGCTTCGCGCTGCAAATCTTTATTTTTCCTGCGCGAGTTATATAGAAGGCAAGTTCGCAAAAAAAATCGCGTAAGTGAATAACGTATTATATTATTCCTTGTTATCTAACGCGAATCCCATCTCGGTGTCTAGCGCGAGACAATAGACACGCCAACGCGAGTTACCATATTAGCAAACATCCCGAGTCAAGCCTGCCTGACGCGATTCAGGGCAACACCCTCACCTAGCGTAATTACGTTTTCATTTGCAGCCTCCTAGATGTCTAAGCAAAGAGTTTGTATTTTTAAATATTTGAAGCAGACCTCAATCGTTCCTTTTAGCGTGTTTGAAAACTTTGAATCTGTCGAGGAATATATTGAAGGTAGATGGGATGATCTGGTTAAGGGTTGCTACACTATTTCCTACTCCTGTGGCGGTGAAAATTATTGCTTGTTTACTAACGAGACTGATTTCATTGGTTTAACTGTTTATCTCGATGTGGAGCGTATGAAAAGCGTTAGCTTATTCATAGAACAACAAGTAGTTGAAATAGATTCGCATTACATTGGTAAATAGCCTACTGTAAGCTTTGTAGAACCCTGTGATGATCATTTACTAAGCGGGGAGAGTAGTAACGGTTTAATCGGTTCCCAACATAAAAAAAGACATCTTGCTACTACTGGTTGGGTGGATGCTATCACAGGAGTTGGTCAGACATTCGCTGATGGTTCCTCCGGTTTAAGGTTATCTTTATGCCGCTATGCTTTAGAGCTAGGTTTTGCTTTCAAGTATATGCATAATACATCCACTAAGATCACTGCTTACCATGTCAACAAAAAGTCAGGTTGCAAATGGCGGATGTATGCATCAATAGATTCTAGCACTGGTTTCATGATGATCAAGCGCTTTGCCAACACCCATTCTTGTAGCCCGGTATTTTCCAAAAAAAAAGTAGGCATTTGACGTCCGATTTAATTGCGGATGAAATACATGAATCAATTAGGACAAGTCATTCTTTAACAGCAAAAACTATTCAGTCTTCTATCAAACAAGACTATGGTTTAGATATTTCCTACCGTTTATCGTGGAATGTGTTAGGGAAGGCAAGGAGGGAAGTTTTTGGAGACAGTAATACTTCGTTTGGGTTGCTGAATGCATATTTTAGAAGATTAAAAAGTAGAGATATTACTACCGATTGTCATTTGGAGGTTGGTTTAGGAAATGTCTTCAGGAGGTGTTTTGTGTCTTTCAGATCATGCATTCAAGGCTTTCACTCATGTTGACCATTGCTGTACGTGGACGGAACCCATTTAAATAGAAAGCATGGCGGTGTTTTGCTGTCTGCAGTGGCCAAGGACGGCAAAAAGGGTTTGTTTTGTACTTTCTTTTATATGTACATCTATAGTATTCAGATATAGTATGTATCGCACGTAGCTATATTTTAAGAAGCCATCATGCGAGATAGTGTTTAAACAGCATGTTAGTTAGTCTATCATATGTAGCGCGAGATAATGTTTATATACGGCGCTAGATACCCAATTAAGTTTTCCTAACATCCCGCGCGATGTGTTTTTGTGTTACGCTAGATAGTATTTAACTGTAGTGCGAGTTAGGTATTGCGTATGACGCTAGGTACGATTGCTAATATATGCCAACCTCACGCGACATAGGTTTTAAACACCACACGAGATAGTAGCTGCATCAAAGCAATCGCGCATGAGCCTATACATATATCCATATATTATACACTCACCAAACCTATTTTCATATTGCAGGCATTTTTCTAGTTGCTTTTGGTATTTTTGGTGGTGAAGATTCCGATAACTGGATGTGGTTCATGGAATGTCTTAAACCTCATTTGTTAAACCGCCAAATCACTTTTATTTCCGATAGACATTCTGGTATTATTAATGCTGTTTCCGTTGTTTACCCAAGCTGCTTTCATGCTTACTGTATATATCATTTGGTTAATAATTTGAAGTCAGCTTCTGAAAATACCAACCGCGAGTATAATAAGAAAATGTTGAAGCGATTCAAAAGTTGTGCTTACGCTCCAACTGTTGAACTTTTTAATGAGAGACTTTCCAAGTTTTTAAGTAGAGCTAGTAAAAATGTTAAGGCTTTCATAGAGAATTTTCCTCCCGATAAGTACGCCCAACCATTCTTCATTGGCAAACGTTACGGGGCGATGGCATCATCTGCTGCCGAATCCTTTAACAATCAGATTAAAAAGTTTTGAAATTTACCGATTGTTGAAATGATAGACAAGATTAGAGTTATGCTAATGACTCAGATTTCCAGACGTTATTCAGAAGGGCTAACCTGGAACAGTTTTTTATGCCCCAAATATGAGAAGCAGTTAAAGGAGAATGTTCAAATGGGTCGAACCTGGGTGGTATCTAAGTCTTCTGCAGGTTCATTCGAAGTTTATTCTAACCCAGTTATGGTTATCAATATACTTGATTTTAAGTGTTCATGTGGTTCATGGCAGCAAGAGTGTTTTCCATGTGCTCACTCATTGGTTGCAATAACATCCGTGAACAAAGATCCTATGATGTTGGTAGAATCATTCTACAGGGTAAGTAATTATAGATCCACCTATTCGTTTAACATACCTGCAATAACCAACTATGGTGAAAGTTTGTCATCTAACGAATCCGAAGGGTCTGTTGTTCTACCTCCCAACGTAAAAAGGCGAGCTGGAAGGCCAAGGAAGAAAAGGATTCCATCTAGAGGAGAAGTATCATCTACCCACTTGCGCTGTGGCCGTTGCTTTAAATTTGGACACAACCGAAGGACCTGTGATATGACAGTATGAGCTGCTCGTCGAAAGCTTCTTTTGTTTACATATGTTTTATTTAGTATGTCTTAATTTGATTCCACTTGTTCTGTATCTTTGTTATTGTATCCGCCCAAACGTTTTCAGTTGATACCCTTTAATGGCATATTAGTTTTCTTGTCTATCATTTAATACAAGTGTTATTTGTACACATCACGTGATATGTTCGCGTATTTCGACACGAGATGCGGTGTTGCTAGAAAACAGCGCGCGAGTTGTTATTGACTGTTAACGCTAATCACGCTGCCCTTTCTTTAGATAGCGCGACATATTGATGTCATATGACGCTAGACGTGATATCTAGTTGCAAAGCATGCTCTAACAACTTACACTACGCGAGACGCACATATTATTTAACGCGAGATGTGAACGTGGTATTCGCCTACTCTTTCAGTTGATACCCTTTAATACCATAGAATCTTTCATCAGAGATGGTACCCTAGCTAAAGTTTGCGTATACAACGCGTGATGTCCGGATCATGTTACGCTATATTACCCATCCCATTATACTACGCTAGATTACTATATTATACGACGCTAGACGTTTATGTCCTATGACACTAGATGTGACGCAGATGAAGTTTGAATGTAGATCGCGAGTTATTTGTAAGATATGACGCTAGACCTTGTTAAACAGTCGGACACCACGCTAGACGTGGTTATTTTTGGATGCGAGGTACTACCGTTTTATTGGCCAAAACTTTATCGGTTGTCTTAAATAAAATATTACAAGCGCTTGCCTTGTAAACTTTCATCCTCTTCGTCCGAGTACTTGAGCTGCCCTCTTTCTGGGGTGTATTTTTTTCCTGATCCATCCACCCCTGCAGTTGCTGCCCGTAATCCTCATCCCCTCCCTAGTAATCAACTATACCAGATCCCTGTCCAATCTCCATCTTATTTGTTTCCCATCGACTACAATACTTGGCCCGCTTCCCTGTTCTACGAATCACCATTTTTTTCCTTTTTCATGTTAACTTGCTTACAGACCCTGCTCCAGCCTCCCCCGACCCGAATGCCAGTTTTTCAGCTTCTGTCAGCTCTAGATCTCCATCCAACACCTGAAAAGCAACATTAACGTTTCAACCAATAGCGCACACGCACGTATAAGACGCATATTACTCGACGGAAGTTTTAGTAAGACGCGACTCGTAGGCTGATTTAGTACTCATGTCGCGCGAGTCATAACATCGTCCCCTTGTCACGCGAGTCACTTGTGCATGCAATGCGACTTGACCCCTCCGCAAGAACCTCTAACGCGACACATGCAGTGAATAAATAGGTGGTGGTATATAACCATCCCCAACACAATGCGCGCGTGCTGTACACGATACACTTGGTGCCTAAATGCATCTCGCGCGCATTATAGCGAACTAATAAACATACCTCGCGATAGCTTAGTGCTAATTCACGCGAATCAGTGTAAAAACATATAAAAACAGCCATAACTTACCTCCTCATCTGCCAGCTTCCTCACCCTTTTAACAACCGCTATAGTCGCCTCCTTGCATTCCAACCCCCACCATTTGTAGCACCTAAGTATCATCTTTGGCCTTACCAAATTTGCCCCTGGCGTGGTGTGGTCCATTATGAAGGGCTACAAAGTAAAGCTACACTCGTATCACTTTCATAAGAGAACAAAATAACAAACTAATTGTTCGATACAAACCAACAACACGGCTAAGTAGCCGATGACGTGATCGGGTGTCCCTTTCTCCAAACAGTTTACCATAGACTTCGTTAGCTTCTCAACAATTGCTCGCGACCAATCATAGTCATTAATTTTGAGCATGTCTTCTACATAGAAAACCATCATCCAGCCCATGATATCTCCAGACACAGAGTAGAACAGGGTAGAAAATATGAATAGTATCAAAAGCTTCGCAACGTCGGTTACGGATTCCTCATTACCATCCTTTGCAGCTATTTCTATTGCTTCCTGTGTCAGAACAGACAGTAGTTATTTAATTGTATATGGCAAAAAATTACTAGATCTAATAATATGTTATTCGTACCTTTATCATTGCATTTGAAACAGTCTTTTGGTTTGACGGTCCACTTTTCCTACCCCTTGGACGCAAGAAATATTTTTGCATCAATGGTCACAACGTGTGTCACCCCTTCAACGTCGCGCGATTTAAAAACAAAGACAAGTGTACTGCCTACTTATACAAAGTCTAGCGACACACTCAATACACAACACGCGTATTATTAGCATGATGAAATGGTTACTTCTCATTAAACTAATCCCTTTCGCGATACAGGACGTAGACTCACACGAGATGGGAAGTTCGAAATGATTTCCCACAAGTCGCGTGACAGGTACGCGAGACCCAATTGGCAGAAACCCACTACTAAACACAACCTAAATACTAACCAGGCTGACGCGAGATCGGTTTTACGATGACAACGTCATACGCTCCTTATCACGGGGCACACCGTACTAACACATAATACGCGTATCTCAATCAACCATTTCCATCATTCTGCATGTGAAAACCATCTACTCCCCTAACAATGTATTCACAGAACAAACGCGAAACAGAACCACGAACTACTCTGCCCCAACTCAAAGCTACCAAAATTAAACCAAACCAATTAGAGAATAACACGAGACGAAGCTCCATTTATGGGCAAAACTACTTCAACTGCACCCAGGTCAATGCCTCACGCGAGACAGTAACCGACTTACAGTTAACCACCTCCGATTACATGTTCCATCTTCGCAAACAACTTATGTTACACTCACCGGCCGGGAAATCTAACCCAACTACTGAACGAATAAACGAGTTAACCCAAAAAACGGTTCTTATCGATATCATCAAACAGGAAATCTACTAAACACGATTAAGAAAAATCTACTAACCTTCAATGTAGTTTCCACCGTTCAAACTTCCCCTGCATCAGTGGTTTTTGCTTCAGACGAGGAAAAAACAATAACCGGTCTACACAGCGTATACGATGCACGTCGATAGTTTCGAACCACCCTTCTTCTACCTTCGCCGGAGGTTTTTGACAGGCTTCTTTTGGGTTCTAGTTCTTCTCTGACTTTCTTCTACAGTCTTTTTGGTATCTTAAAGTTTTTGGGATTTGTGGGGATAGTAAAAATTAGAAAAATAGTAACCTACTTTCTATTTCTTCTAGTATTATGGCTAATTTGGTAAAAATATAGTCCTTTTACTACTAGAGTAAGGGTCTCATATTTGGATACTTATTTAGGATTAGATACTTGAAAAGGTATTTAAGGGTACTTTTCCTTTTATTTTATGTGACAAAGATTATGATTTTATTTTAAGGAGAATAAAATATTTGGTATTCTGTAGTAAATACTATATTATATAATTTTAAAAATGAATTAATTATTTTATTTTATTTAATATTATAATTATACTCTCGACGTGGTTTATTTTTAGAAGATTAGGGTCAATAAAAAATCTCATAACTCTTCCTATAAATAAAACCCCAACGAAGGAGATTCGGACGTTCGTCAACACAAAAGCCTATTGAGTGTAATATCTTCAATTATTTACGAGTTCAATTGATTGATGTTAGATCTAGTTTGGAACCGCGAGGTAAAATCTATTTCCGAAATATAATAATACCACTAGGGTTGAATGAGTAGGGCGTTACGACCATGACCTAGTGAAGTCTGAACTAGGTTCTTAGGTTACATGACCCAATTGTAGGAGGTATGAGACTAGAGGTATAACGAGCAATACAAAAGGGTTAGTTATGTGCACTCTGAAAGAGAACCTGACTTTAAAAAAATTATGTTTAGATTAACTTTAATTAATTATTTGAAGTTCTTAATAAAGTATATATACATGTTTTAAAACCCTAGAATTGCTTTAATATATATCTCTTCAAATTTAATTATTGTTTATTTTATTTTATTTTGCAACACCAACTATTAATCTTCGAATCTCAATTTAGTTTTTATTTTATTTAATTTTTGCTTAATTAGTTTTTATTTACTCAATATTTTAAATGAAACAAGTTATTTATTTTATTATATTTTATTTTAGATCTAGCAAAAAACTATTCCTCATTTGGGTTTGATATTCTGAGTCTTAAATATTTTAAAACTACAACGGAAATCGTACACTTGCGTTTCTTCGTATAAATAAACGTCGCCCCGAATTATAAAGGAGGTGCGAATCTTGACAAGAAGATTAACTGCTATTAATCGATTTATTTCCAGATTGTCTGACAAGTGTAATCCTTTTTCCGAGCTTTACAAAGACCCAAAGAGTTTATGTGGACACCGTAATGTGAGGTGGATATTTTGAAGATTAAGAAACTTCTTCTATCAGCTGAGATTTTGTCTAAGCCTCGAATTGGAGAACATCTGTTTTGTGTATAGTAGTGCGTGACGTTGTTGTTAGTGCTATTTTTATACGCGAGGAAAAAGGAGCTTTGAAGCCAGTTTATTATGTTTGCAAAAGTTTGCTTGTATCAAAGAAAAGATATTTGAGGCTTGAAAAAATGGCTTTGGATTTAGTAATGGGTACTAGAAAGATGCGCCCTTATTTTCAAGCTCACACAATTGTGGTTCAAACTTCTTTTCTACTAAAGAATGTGTTATAACGACCATACATTTTATGGTAGAATGACCAATTGGTCATTAGAGTTGGGAGATTTTGATATCACTTTTTCTCCTCCAACATTGATTAAAGCTCAAGCTTTAGCAGATTTTTTGGTCGAATTTTATTCAAGCCGATCAGATGTGGGGACACTTAAAGAATTAATTCCAGAAGTTTCAACGTGGGTGGTTCGAACTGATGGTGGTTTCAGCATATTGGGGTCGAGTGCATGTGTTCAGTTAATTGCTCCTTCTGGAGAAGCCATGTACCAGGCTATTCGATTTGGTTTTCATGCATCGAATAATGAGGCTTAATACGGGGCTGCTTCAGCTGGTTTAAGGCATGCAAATATTTATGGAGCGACAACAGTCCGTTTCGAAACAGATTCCCAGCTAGTGCTAAATTATATGACAGTGTATCCGAGGCTAAGAAAGATCAGTTAATTGTGTATCTACGTGAGCTTCGAAGTTTAATTCTTTTATTTGATAAAGTGATTGCTGAGCATATTAATCGAGGAGATAATACAGTTGCCGATTTTTTAGCTACAATTGCTTATAGAAAGGATTATCTGTGGATTATTACTAGAAAGCCCTTCGATTTTGACACGTTAAGAACAACGCAAGTATGCTGAGGAAGTATTTGTTAGCCCAAATGTAATTCGACGTGATTGGCGAACTGATACCGTCAATATTTTACTTAGAGGTACATTGCCTCAAGATGTGAAGCTAGCTTGAAGGTTACGATACAAGGCTCATGGTTTTGTTGTATTAAATGGAGTATTATACAAAAAGTATTTAAGTAGAGCACTGTTGTGGTGTTGGGTAAACAGGAAACTCAAGAGTTTTTATCTGAGTTACATGATGGTGAATGTTCAACTTACTTTGGGTTTAAGTCTTTGACGCAGAGGGTTTTGTTGACAGGCTATTATTGGCCTTCGATTATGAATGATGCGAAAGTTTTAGTAAAAGGTTGTGATACTTGTTAACGTTTTGCCAGCTTTATTCACAAACCAGTCGTACCACTTATTATTTTCGAAGCTATTCCTTTTGATAAACGGGGAATAGACTTAGTTGGTCCATTGCATATGGCCTCTAGAGGGCATCAATTGATTATTGTGGCGATGGATTATTTTTTGAAGTGGCTGAAGCTGAGCCATTATCTGGTATAAAAGCCAAGGATGTTATTAAATTCATTGTGAATAATATTTTTTTTTTGTTCTGGAGTTCTTTAGAAAATTACCACATATAATGCTCCTCAATTTAACAACAGAGAAATGGATTCTTTTTACGCTTCGAGGGGTATTATGCAACGTTTTTCTACATGTTTTCATCCCCAAGAAAACGGTCAAGTGGAGGTAACTAATAGGTCTATTCTGGAAGGTTTGAATAAAAATTTAATAGGTGTTGCAGGTTAACTGCCTAACTATTTACAAGAGGTGTTGTGGTCTTATCATACGACTCATAAAGAGACTATTTAAGAAACTCTTTTTGCCTTGGTATATGGTATGGATGTTGTAAGCCCTGCATAATATAATTTACCTTCTTATAGAGTGGTTCATTATTTTGAAGAGCTAAATGAGGAAGCAAGAAGAAAATATCTAGATTTGATTTAAGAGAAACGAGTTAGAACACATTTGAATTCGACTCATTATCAAACTTTGATGGGATGTCGTTACAATTTGAAGGTAAAAAATAATGGATTTTAAGGTGGGTGATAAATTTTTGAGAAATGTATTCCTCCATAGAAAGGACAAGCGACTTGGAAAGATGGCCCCGAATTGGGAGGGTCCTTATGTGGTAGTAGAACGAGTAAAGTCGGGTACATATCGTCTTCATGATGGACACGACAGATTACTTCAACATCCTTGGAATATAGAACACTTGAAACTATATCGGGAGTGATCTTTTTAACACATAAAAAGATTTTAATACTTTTTGGATAAGTGACATACTCTTTCCTATCATGTTGGCTCAGGAAGGTTTTAATGAGTTGGCAGTAGTATATTCGAGGACATTAATAAAAGTATTTTTTGGCCAATGGTTGTTTTCAATAAGTGTACTTAAAATATTTTGGTAACTAATCAAAGACTGACCATCTTTGAAGTGGTTACCAAAATTAATTATTTTTTATTTGAAGTGCTACATGTTTATTAAAAGAATTGTTCGAAAAAACAACCATATTCGAGGTTCTAATGTTCTTTAAGCGTACAGTTTGGTTCAAAGTGATAACGTTCTTTAAACGCACATTTTGGTTCGAGCTGCTAACTTTCTTTAAACACACAGTTTGATTCGAGGTGATAACATTTTTTTAAACGCATAGTTTGGTTCGAGGTGCTAACGTTCTTTAAACGTATAGTTTGGTTCGAGGTGCTAACATTATTTAAACACACAGTTTGGTTCGAGGTGCTAACGTTTTTTAAACACACAATTTGGTTCAAGTTTCTAACGTTCCTTAAACCCAGAGTTTGGTTCAAGGTGCTAACGTTCTTTAAAAGCACAATTTGGTTCGAGTTGATAACGTTCTATACACACATTATCTGGTTTAAAGTGTTAACATTCTTTAAATGCATTATTAAAAAAAACAATAATGTTCGAGGTGTGATTTATTTTATATAAAAATGGATAATAAAAAAAGAATTGTTCATTGGATATTGAATTTCAGAGTTTACAAGAATGAGCTCGAGTGCCAAATGATAAAACACTTACAAAAAATGATACACCAACAAGAACTGGTGATTTGACAAAATATAAAATAAAAAACGGATTTTTTAATCCTCTTAATCTTCTTGAGGAGAATGATTTGAACTTCCTTTGAGGAGATTTATTCATTATCAGAGGCATCTTTATCTTTTTCTGACTCAGTTTTTTCAGAAGAGTCATCATGTATAGAATCGAGTGTTTTGATTGAGCGATTTTCGATTGGAATTAATTTCCAACCCGATAGATCTGCTTCTAGAAACGCTACATGAAATTCATGGAGCAAAGTGATTGTCTTTTGCTCCTCGACATTTTTAACATCAACAAGGGTATCTCTACCGGATTGAGTTTTGGCCTCTTTCACAACAAGTTGTTTCTCTCCTTCAAATGATGCCTTGAGTGATGCCATTTCAATAGCTAACTTCTTATTTTCCTCCTCACTCTTGTTAAGAGACTCTTGAAGAGATGAGTGCTTCTTTTTCTCCTCAGATATTTCCCTTGGATGCTTTTCTTTAAGCTCAGTTAGCTCAGCTTGGTGAGAAGTTCTCAGCTCAGTTGTTTCCTGGTCATGAACAAATCTTAAATGGCGCTTGAGGTTGATGGCTCCCTTAATAAATTCTAATCTATCAGCCTGAAACACATGAAATTATTCAACAATATTTTTACCAAAGATCTCTCTCATCTTATTCTCCTATGAAGCTTCTTTTTTCCACTGAACCATATTATTTGCCATAACTTTCGGATCGTTTAGAGCAGAATTGACCTATGCGCACAACTGTTTTTCTGTTGCTTCGAGGTTAGAGAATAGTTTGAGTGCAATTGATACTTCCTCCTATAACTCTTCGATTGGGATAATGGGAGGATTATTATAAAGCGAAAGAGTAGATTGTAAAGCAACTGACGGAAGGGTCAAGCTCAAAATTTCAGGCAAAAGAAGAGCAGTAACCTGGTGACCAATCTGTTCAAGTTGTTATTAGATCTGTTGAATGGTATGATCCATATATTTGTAAAGATCTTGAATTTCTTTTACACTAATAGGATCTTCAGAGTTGAAATTGTCATTTCCTCGGTGATCTTCAAATACGGTCTCTTCAGCTTATGAGGGAGGCACTTCAATACTTTTCTCTGCCTTTTTAGTTGGAGGTGTTTTTGAAGAGTTCTTTTTATTTTTTGAGGCAACGGTCTTTTTTATTTTTTCAAAAGGTTCAACCTTGGCTTCTTCTTCAATTGCTGGAAGACAGTCTCATTTGCCTTCCTTTTGGTTCTCTCTCTCTCTCTCTCTCTCTCTCTCTCTCTCTCTCTCTCTCTCTCTCTCTCTCTCTCTCTCTCTCTCTCTCTCTCTCTCTCTCTCTCTTCTGTGACTTTAGATTTCTTGAAGAATTAACAACTTCTTTTTTCTTTCTACCTTTTTTTGCGGGTAAGTGACTCTGAGACCTGTTTCAGACTGACAATATGACTTTGGCCTGAGGTGCTATTAATCTCTTCACAACTTTGTCTGGGTTTGGGGGCTCCAACAAGTCTTCTGGGGCAAAAACATCCGCGGAGATTCTACATAAATGGATATTGATGAAATTGATGGGAACAAAAGCAGTATGGAACTCATTTCCCCATGCATTTTTTGCGTAAATAGCTAGTTCAACAAAGATGACTTTAACAGTTTTCTTGCGAGCTTTATACTTCCTCAAAATTACTGCATATATTAGAAATATATATAAAAAATTGACACACAAGTTATGAAAATGAGAAGAAAAGAAATTGAGAAGAAACTGTTACTTCTCCAAACGTGGTTAAGTTTGATGGATTCTCCTCTGGTATTTCCTTACAATTCTCCCATGATCTAGATCTTTGTTTCCATAATTTTTCAGCTTCAAGAAGATCATCAGTTATCTTGAAATCATCTCAAACAATCAGATAATATAATGGAAATATTACATTTTTTTAAAGAAGAGTCATGGCAATGAAGTACTTGATGGTGAGAAAAATCTTACTTAGTCTAGAAGCCATAATCACTGATATAAGAATGAAACATAAATTTGGGCTTGCTTATGTTGGGAATAGGTAAAGGAGATCGAAGTACTTCACTATTATTGGGTCCAGTGGGAACCGAAGTTCCAAGTTGATGATCTGAGGATAGACCATCAATTCATTTGCTCCACAACAAAGTGGAGTCTCTCCTTTCTCTCGTAATCGAAGCACCATATTGTATGGCAATCTATATTGTTTCTTTAGTCGCTCAGGAAGAGCTTGACTGCAATATTCATATGGAGAATTCTTTAGCGCCATGATATATTCGGGGATGACTGGTTTTAAGTTTACACTTAGAGTGGCAGCAACATCTTTAAGAAGCTCAATATGCACTTTCTTTCTATTTTCTTTTCTCTCTACTTCCACTTTCTTTGAAGCATCGTTCTCAGTCTTTTAGTACAACACCGCTTTCTGTAGCTTCGACATTAGAATTTATTTCTCTCATTTCTTCTGAGTAAGCTTCTCCTTCAGAAGCTTCATCTCGCAGTTGAGGAGGATTAGAGCTTGTGGCCAGGTTTTGATTTTGAGTTTCCAAAGGAGTTTGTTGTGAATCTGGGTCGGGCTCAGCAATCTCCTTCGGGGGAGAAGAATATGGTGTACGATTATCGGTGGTATTTTTTGCAGGATTTTGTGTAGTATTATTATCCTCGAATTCTTTCATGACTAGAAATGGGATTTTTCTAGGTGGATGAGATTAGAAATAGAGAGGCTTAGATTGAATTCGAGGTAACTCATTGCGATAACTTTAAAGTGGTTTAGTGTTGATTATGGAAGGAGTCTTTGTTTATTTCTCAAAGGACTTTCTTTGGGTTACCTTACAATTGTTATGAAGAGGAATGGATATGTTGTCAGAAGCTGTTGGTGAGAGATTTCAAAGCAGTGACGGTGATGAAGTTTGTTGAGGAGATTTAGGCAAGAACCTATCAAAAAATAGGCTGGATGAGCTTTGAAACCCAAAAGAATTTTAACCAGGGTTAAAATTACCGTATACGGTGGTTTAAGTTGAAAATTTTGGCTAATTATCTATTACTCACGCTACTTGGTATTCAATATCCTTTCGCTAATACACAAGTCATCATAGAAGCCAAAAATAGGTGTTTTAGTAGCTGGTGATATTGTCATAAACTAAGATAAAGAAAAATCTTCAAATTAATTCATAAAATTTTAAATATTAACTGGGAAAGATGAGTTTTCCGGTGAAGGTAGCAAAGAGATTGGATTTTCAGATGATTCTCTTTCTCTTACTAAAAATTGTACGCAATGCAGAGTAATTAATATGGGAGTATTTATAAAAGAGCAACATAATAGAGATTGGTCAGAGAAGATGAAGAGGTAATGATGGCTATTGGGTGGAAAAATATTCGCCAAACGGTTACCTTCAATAATGTAGTTTGACATATGTATTTTGTCAGACCTAATGGGAGACCTAGTGGATTTTTTCACGCGTACTAATGGATTCCAAACATTTATAACTGTTGTAAATAGACAAGTAAAAGAGTGTGTGAATGAATATTCAAAGAATAAATAAAAGGGTTGTGTGAGAATTGGAGGAGACCTTAAGCACAATACTGATCAGATCAAATTTGAAGCAAACTTGGATATACTTTTGATTCGAGAATGATAAGTGTATAACTTAACTGTTTTGACTCATTAATGGATGGTTTGTATTCGAGATAATATTTGGATATATTTTCAGTCGAAGATGGTAGGTGTTGAAATAAATCACTTTGATAAGAAGATGAGAGGAGTAAATCCGAAGTGATACAGATTTTGATGAATTAACAGTATTAATCCGCTATGACTTTAAAGATTTCTAGTTGTTATTCATTTCTCTTCATAAGAACTAGGGGAGCTAATGATAAGGATATAAATTAGTGAGGACTGAATATAATGATATTAAGGGATATTAAGGTTATTTAAGATAAATTGTAAAGTCATAAGAAGATATTTGCCTTACTTGTAAATGTAAAGGGCTTCAATGTAATTTACCATATTATGCAACTAATTCATTTATTGAAGTCTTGTCTCATATAAATACAGTGTAAGATGATGAATAAATGGACAACTTATTTTCTAAAGCACACTTTAATGTTAAGTCTCTCTTTTTTTCTCTACGATCTCACTTTACATTCACACTCTCACTAAAAATACAATTTAGGCTATATAGAATATTGTGAAAAAGTTGGGCATTGAGTGGTAATTTGAAACTATATTTGGATAGTATGAGATAATAATTTCATTTTTAAATTATTAACTGGATTATAGTTTGGATTTTAGGTATTTATTGGTATTACCAATTTCCGTGGCTTGCGTAGATATTTCTATTGGTATTAGTGCCTCGGTATCATATACAATGGCAAATCGTATTTTTTATGTAGCACTTTTTTGAGTCTGTGGGTATAACCATCGAAAAGTCTTGTAGGGTCTCCGGTTAAATTCTTACCACTTCATCCAACATCTTCTTAATGCCCTCAATTATCCTTATGTTAGTCACTTTAACATGCTCATTTTCTTGAGGATGAAAATATGAAGATAATATTTACTTAATTCCCTTTTCTACGTAATATTGCGTGAAAAGATCATTTTGGAACTGTGTTTAATTATCAGTCGTGATAACTTTTGAAATACCGTACCTACAGCATATATTCTCTTTAAAAAGAAAATTACATATCCCGCTGTTACATGTTGCACTAATTTTATTTTTATTTATTTGGAGAAGTAGTTTAAAATGACAAATAAGTATTTTCTTTCTCCCGAAGCCATCGAGAATGGACCCACAATAACCGTACTCTACCTTTTAAACGGGATGGCTTATATTATTATTTTCAGTAATGCTGTTGGAACTTGGATTGAATTTATAAACTTTTAGCATGTGCCACATGTCCTCATAAAGATGTTATTATAATAAATGTGAGCATTATAGAGGTAGAGGTCAGAAGAGTATTAATCGATAACTGAAATATCAGATTAATTAATCTAGTCACACCAAATAAAATATGTATTTTTACTTATTAAGGACCCCAAATGTTTAAGGATAGCCATCTCATTCCATATTTTTTGGTTTCCCTCCATCATGGGTAAAGTTACATTTTTTACCAAACCACTTTAGCCTCCAAAACCTTCAGCACATGGCGAGACGAGAGAAAACATCAAAAAAATTGGGATTTTTTAAGAACCCTTGATGAGAAGATAAAGATTAAGAACTATCATAAATGTCTTGCAAAGATAACTGACTTGATGATCTGGAGTCTACCATCATATTAAACATGTTTGGAGGTTCAAAAACTAATACACAAAGTGATATTTTTGAAATAGAAGATGACAATATATGTAGGAAAGTTGGCTAGTGAGGAGATGAACACCGATATATTTTACAACGAGAGAGCCGACATTCTAACGTAAAATGTTGATGAGATAATGTCAAAGGGTGGGGGTTTAACAATAAGAGGAATATGTGACTCTTGGCATGATAAACTTGGAAATGAGAGAGCTAGAAGAATTCATCCAGACCCTCTTTTATAAGATGAATGAAATTTAGATCGTCATGAAAAAATCATTAAGTCATCAGCAAAACAGATGTTGAATATTTTGAGTTTTTACACTTCTATTAGAATTTCAACTTCATGTCATTGATTTAAGAATACTAGATAAGACTTTCATTGTAAAGACGAAAATAAAAGATAAGAGAAGGTTGCCTTTCTTGGGCCCCTTCCGACCATGTAGATTTCTGTTAGGATTATTGTTAATGTTAATAATATAAGATAAGATTGACATACATTGGAAATCTAAGAGATCATCACATTCGAGAATTTCATGACGACAAAGATGTAAAGAATAATGTACCAATGAACATTATCATAGGCTTTCATAACGTTGAATTTTAGTGCAACCATATTACATTTGTAGTTAGTATGAAAACTCATCAAGAGTTCTTGGGAAAGAAGGATGTTATCAGAAATTGTCATTGCCGAGATGAATATTGATTGAGTTTTTCCAATCAGATAAGAGAAAATATGTTTTATTCTGTTAGCCAAACCGAAATGGATCGAACCAAAACCGGACCGAACCAAACTGTAATTGGAACCAAACCGAACCTAAATTGGAATCGGAACCAAACCGGACCGGAACAAACCAAACCAAACCAAGAACTTAACGGTCTGGGTTGGTTCCAAAAGCTAGATCTGAAAGGTTAAAAATCCAGTGCAGACCCATCAACCCGAACCAAACTTAAACAATTACATAGAATTGTGATAGCTTTATGGTTTAAGTGGTGTAAGCCATTTATCTTTATCATGAAAGGTTAAAAATCCAGTGCAGACCCATCAACCCGAACCAAACTTAAACAATTACATAGAATTGTGATAGCTTTATGGTTTAAGTGGTGTAAGCCATTTATCTTTATCATGAAAGAATCTGGTTTAAGTCACTTATATTTGTCAATGCTCTTCATAGAATTGTGATACATGTATGCTTCAAGAACATATCCATGTGCTTTAATTGAAAAATAAAAAATAATTACATCAGTAAAATAATACCTCTTAGACAATTATTAAATACCCAGCTGATATTGCTCTCTTATCTGATTATTCAAAATCCCTGAACACCTGGCATCTTCAGCGAAAAGTAATGGTTGAACTTCAGCTACCTAATCCGAAGTTTTACTTGGCCTCAAATCATCTTCCGCGGAAGCGTCCGCAATTTTACTTTGTGGATCAGACTCATAATCATTTTCACATCTCTTTTCGACCGTACTTGGTTACGTTTTCACAACCTTCTTCCATGATATTCTCTTCATTGGAAATTAGGTTTCATGACACCACAACCTATAAATATTTACTCTTTCTGACTATCCAAGGAACAAACATTTAAGTTCTCTAGGATAAAGTTTGTCTTGCTTCATATGTGCGTAGGCAACACATCCAAAAAATCTAAAAAAATAAAACTTAGCTTTATCTTCGGTCCAAGTCTCTTGAGGAAAAAGAAACCTAAACGTCAGAGATGGACTCCTGTTAATAATATATGCAGCCGTAAGAATGACTTCTCCAAATAATGTTTGGCCCATTCTAGATGTTTGAAGAATGAACATAACCCTTTCCACCATGGTTTGGTTCATTCTTTCAACTAGCCCGCCGTGTTTGTGAGTCTCACTCATAGTATATTGTTTAGAAATGCCAAGGTTTGCACAATAGTTGGTGAACATTTTGGTCATATACTCTCGCACATTATCAATCTGAAGCTTCTTCAACATCTTTCGTGTCAAATTCTGTACCAATTCCTTCTAGTTCTTAAACGCAACAAACGTTTCACCCTTGGTCTTCAAAAATATAACCCATACTTTCCTGGAATAATCATCTATCAAAGAAATTTACTACCTTGTACCACCTATAATAGGTTCACGTGGTAGAGCCCAGAGGTCTAAGTGAACATACTTAAGCACTCTACTAGTTGTCTGGTTGATGGGCATAAACTTCACCTCTTGTTTTACCCAATACATATCTTTCACAAAATCTAAACATCTAAATTGGGAGACCATTTAACGTACTTGTTTTCTTAGTTCACCAAGTCCATTATCATTTAAATGTCCCAACCGAAGATGCCATAATGTGGTAGAAACTACTTCCACACTAGAGACTCTCTTTACCAGTACAGATTCTTCAAGAACTATAAATTTTTAATTCTGTAGGCTCTCATTACAAAAAATAAACCATATAAATTCCTCAATTTATCATATCTAAACTTATATGTAAACCCTTATTTATCAATAATCCCAATAGACATAAGGTTACATTTCACTTTGGGAATGTACCTCACATTATTTATAACTCTCGCAAGTTTTGTAGACAACTTAAGCCAAACAGTGTCAATTCCTTTGATATCACATGGTTTGTCTTTGTCGAGGATGACCCTTCCACAATCAAGCTTTCTGAGGTCTTCAAATCAATGATTGTTTAAATTTATATGGAGTGTGGCATCCAAATCTAAAACCCATTTATTTTGTTACATTCAAGAATAAGAAGTTGTTAGCCCATCAATATACCCAAATTCATCAGACACCATTCCAGTATCTCCGACTTTGATCTTTTGATAGTTGTAGCCATTTTTTTATCTAGGCACTTTGTACTGATATATCCTTTCCTCTTGCATACCAAAATGTTACTTTAGATCCAGTCACAATCCCCTTGAACTTAGACCAAGATATTTCTCTTCTTTTGCTTAAATCTCTTGTGTGACATGCCCATCACACTTAGTCTGTACCCTTCAGAGTCAATCTTCGGAATAGTTTTCATTGAAGATATTTGGATTTCAAGTAGATCTTTACTTAGGAAATCGTAAAAGAGTATTTATCATAGTCAACAAAGTGTTTGTACACGTTTGGTAGAGAGCTTAAGAGGATGATTTTATTGTATTCATCTAAATATCTTAAGATATATTTGTTATTATCCCTAAACATTTTGTATAACTGCTTCTTGAGATATAATCTATTTGCTATGGATTTCTTCATTTGAATCGCCTCCAACCAATTCCAAACCCGAGCGCAGGGGTTTCTTTCGCAACACTTCATCCCTTAAGGTTACTATGAGGATATTATGAGCTTTAGACATTACCAGAGCATTATCTTGTATCAATATATCATCGATATCAGCAGCAAATCCCTTCTGTGCTTGGTAAGCCTTAACTTTAATTTTCTATGAATTGAAATATTTTTCTACGTTGAATTTATATATGTTAAGCTTCATTGAACCCGTCTTTCATGGATTTTCAATTTACAGGTGTGATCATATTCTCCAAATTTTAGATCTTTGAATGATCTGCGTGTTTTTTCTATTGCTTCACACTCACCAAACCATTTGTTGGGAATTTGTTTCTCAAATAAGAACTTTCAACATGATCAATCGAAACATCAAGTAAAAGAAAATATAAAGAAAAACAAATGCACAAGATAATATTTTATCTTGTTACAAAATGTTCCAATCACTCTTTACAAACTCTCATATTTTACAAAGATAACTTGATTCATAGAAATCTCTCGTTTGTGTTTATCTCTCACATTACTTCACTCTCTAAAGACCAGGCTATGTTATTTGTTCTTAAAGAATATATATACTTGGATGATCAATATTAGATCGTTTGTCAATCGTATCGCTGATGCATAACTTTATGTTTCTTATTCTATTTGTAGACTTCTTAAGTAAAGCCATAAATTCACTTTAGATCGGAAGGTTCAGATAAAACCTCAATACTTTAGACACTCTAGATTAAATCACTCTAATCGATGGTTATAATAAATCTATAATACAATAGATGATTCAGAAATAAATTTCTTAATCAACGACTGAAATTAGCATACTAATTAGAAACCATATGAGGAAAATATTAGTTTCATCAGGAACAAAATGCGACATTTCAGTAGTTTCAGACCACGTAGCTTAAGAAGACTGCTTCAAATCAGGTAGCCTAAGAAGACTACTTTCGCCCAGTTCTTCGTCCACATGCTTTGGCATATGTCTACGTTAACATGTTTTAGCTTAGTCCATCACAACACCCTTTTTTCACATTCTTCGACTCAGTATTTTCTCCTTCGACTCAATAGCTTGTCATGACTTTTAGTTTCTAAGTCTTGTCATAAGCTTTACCTTGAGAGTTTCATCAATTATTGCCACTACAAGTCTTAGCTGATCCATCTTCATCTCATATAGTACTTCAGTAGTCCCTCTAATATCGAGTTACTATAGCTTACACCTAACACATCATTTAGTTTTTTCAAACGGGATAACTAAACATTTATTTTGACAGTTAACCTGACATCTAAATATTTGCAGGTTAATGTTTTGTATAACAGCTAAATGTTTAACATAACAACCAAATATTTGACCTGAAAACTAAATGTCTAATTAAGTACCAAAATGTTTACCTTGAGAGCTAAATGTTTACTATGACAATAAAATGTCTAGCTTTACAACTAAATGTTTGACTTGACAACCAAATATTTAGCCTGACAACTAAATATCTAACTTGACAGCCAAATGTCCAACATGATAACTAAATTTTTACCTTGAGAACTAAATGTTTACTTTGACAACTAAATATTTACATTGAAAACTAAATGTTTACCATGACAACTAAATATTTATTTTGATAACTAAATATTTACTTTGAGAGCTAAATATTTACTTTGACAGTCAAATATCTAACACGATAACTAAATATTTAACCTTATAAGGAAATGTCTAACTTGAGAACCAAATATATAACTTAACAACTCAATGTCTAAGTTGTTATTATTAGAATATGTCGATCGTTTAAAAAAATAGTTTTAACAGTTTAGTCAGATTGTTTCATGTTGTTTTGGTTGCATTGAAATTACTACTTGGGTATTTGACTATGTTAACTTGCAAGTATTGTTTTCAATTCATTTGATCTTCCTTTTCTTCATGATCTTGTTTAAGTAATTTAGATTTATATTTTTTTATCTTTAAAGACTTAAATTACATGTGCCCAATTATATTCATCCATAACCAGTTGGTGATCTCTAACAATCGACTTTAGTTCGTATTTAACTTGTTGATGTTCATACGAGATTATATTAGGTAAACGTTAAATAATATTTTTTTTATTTTTTGTTCACTTTACTATTACCTTGTATTGTTATTTTCTATCAAAACTAAATTAATGTAAGGTAACACCTCATACAAGAGCACCCATTCTTCAAAGTAATAAAAAACACCAAGCTTTAACAACATTTGAACTCATAGATATCGTTAGTCGAATTTCAACCGTTTATCAACCTGAAACCTATTTGTTTGTAGTATTGAATCTACAACAAGTTTTCGGTCCCATCTTTGTTAACTTGTAGTCTTTAGTGGTACTCTATTCTTAGTTACTTTTATCCTACACTAAACCATTCTTTACTTAGGCTTATAGTAACTTCAACATCCGTTATTTTCTATTTTTTAGACACCATTTCATCTGTATCCAGGCTTGCCGAAGTCTCATGCAGTTCTAGAACTTTAAAACTAGTATTATCTTGGTTAGAGCATACAGAGGACTATCATTTCTAGTAATTATAGCCTCTTTCACTTGCTATCTCCACCATATCTTGAATTAAATTCAAGTTGATGTATGCATGCTTAGTTCTCTTATAGAACTTTGGATTCTTCATTAAATTAATATAACTAGTTTTATCATAAAATAAAATCACATATTGATCTATAACAGTGATCTCACTCAACAACCTTTTCAACCATATAACTTCCTTCATGGATTACGTAACAGCCACAAATTGGGCTTTTGCAGATGAAAAAAAAACGACATTTTGTATAAAAATCTTCCAACTAACCACTCATTCAAGCATAATAAAAAGATAACCTCAAGTTTACTTTCTTATATCAAACAAAACTAGTATAATTAGAGTCAACATATGTTATCACCATTATATCAACAGTACCTTTCTAATTATAACATGACACTCTGTCAGACGGACCATTGAAGTATTTCACGAGCTACTTGAGTGCATGTCTATGCGGATTTCCCAAATTTGACATGAATCTTCTCAAAATACTAATGGAGTATTAAAGACCACGTCTAGTGCAAATTATAACATACAAAATGCTACCATAATACTTAACAAAGCAAATCAAATTGAAAAATGGAAAAATAAAAATTTGTTGAACAAAAGTCATACTTTTGGACTATATGTTCATAATGTACATTACTACACCAATAATATAATTTGAAATAAAATCACAATAGTAACATGCACAATTTTTTTTAACTTCATGCATGATATAAAATGCAACCAATTGTCGTTTGTGCAATTCAAAAAATGAATTGTTTAAGAAAGTCCAGAGTATAAAAGGTGGAATCAAATTAATGTACGACCTCATTTTCTTTGCTTTATAAGGCTCATTCATGGTGAATGTGATAAGTTTTATAGAAAGATAATTTCAATACCATGGAAAAAATAATAAATTATAAAGTATAAAAAAAGGACGGAGAATTCGTGAAATAAATATAAGTATAAAAATGTATATAGAAGAAGCTACTATGAATGTAATGTAATTCATTTTTTAGTTGTGTATAACTTTCGATAATATCGTCTTTATGTAGGCTTTGTACAATCATTCATTAACACTAAAATTAATAACTATTTAAACCATCAAAATAAAATCCTCAAGGTATTCAACCATTTGAGATTTAGTTAATGTTGTTCAAACATTCAACCCTCAGTCTAGTTCTTATTCAAAATGACAATAAATGTATTCAACAAACATTCGCCTAAATTTAAATCCTTCTACCATCCATCATGTTGGTCATCTTTTTGAGTTTATTGAAATTTATTTTTGATAACGTTTTTGTGAAGATATTTTCAACTTGATCAGTTATTATCATATGTACCAATTCCACACTTCCTTAACATGATCTCGAATAAAATGAAAACGAACATTAATATGTTTGTTTCTTTCATTCACTAAGGTCTTTGTTAACTCAATTGCCGATTTATTGTCAACTTGAATCATGGTTGCACCTTATTGCTTTAGATCTACATTTATAAACTAATTTTTAAGCCATATAGCATTGCATACACACCAAGATGCAGAAATATATGCACCTTTACAAGTTGAGAATGTGACTTTCGGTTGTTTTTTTGAAAACCAAGTAAACGCGATATTTTCCGTAAAGAACTCACATCATGCAACACTTTGTTATTGTGTATATCTCTGCACCAATCACTGGTAGAGTAACCAACCAACTTATAATATTCATATTTTGAGTAGAAGAGTATGATTGGCAGCGTTCCTAGGATGTATCGTGAAATTCTCTTCAATATCTTCCAATGTGAAAGATCAAGTCTCGTGCTTGTGAGATAATAAATACTTTTAATCGAATTATGATATTTACTAGCATCAACACGATCTCCTCCATTGCATTTTGAGAGATTTGCACATGATTCTAATTATGTTAAAATATGATTGCAGTTTTCCATCCTATGCTTCTTTAACATCTCTTTTACATAAGTCGTTCGTGATATAAAATATATGTCTCTACTTGAAAAACCTCCAAAACAAGGAAAATTTAATATATTCCAAGTTTGTCATCTCAAATTTCCATATCATTGTGCGTTTAAAATCTTATATTATTTCATCATTATTACCCATGAGAAGAAATTCATCTTAAAAAAGAACAACAAATAACATATTACCTCTCGTCTTTTTTATATAAAGAGCATGCTCATATGGACATTCGTTGAACTCGATCTATTTTAAAATGAGTCGATACGTGTTTTCCATGCTTGCGGTGTTTGCTTTAAATCTGTAAGGTGTCCTCTTCAATTTCTGCACATTCTTCTATTCTCCAACTTTTATGTATTCATGTAGTTTTTCGATGTAGACACCTTCTTTGTGAACACCATTAAAAAATGTTGGTTTGACTTCCATTTGAAATATTATAAATTTGAATTGAGCAACTTCTAAGATGAGTAATCGGATTGTATTTATTCTTATAACAGGAACACATACCTCATCATAATTTATATGTACCTTTTGTTTGTATCCTTTCACTACAAGTCGTACCTTGTACCGTTCTATCTCGACATGAGAATTCATACTTTTTTTGAACACCTACTTCACACAAATAGGTTGACTTCTATTTGACAATTCAACTAGCTCCCATATGTCGTTTCGTTTAATTGCTTTAATTTTTTTGTTCATACCAGTTTGCCAGTTTTTATCTCGCATCGCATTATCAATACTGATATTTTAAGATTCTTCCAAAATAAATACAAATTGAATATCATTTTTTAATTCATTATATCTTGCAAAATTCGTGTTTGGGGTTGTATTGACACATCTTCATCAATGACAATTTGAAAATTTTATGGTGATACAATGACAAATGTATTGTTCCAGTCTCATTCACTTGTCTCGTTTACTCACACATCACGACTCATGATAAACTTCTTGTTTATCAGGTCGAGTATATTGTACTCTTTTATACTCTCATCATACCCAATAAAAATATATCTTTTACTCTTGTTTTCAAGATTTTTTCTTTGTTAATCAAGAAGACGTGCGTAAGTTATACTACCAAACACAATGAGATGAGAAACTGTCGGCTTTTGTTTGAAACATGCCTCTTCTAGGGTTATAACATCTAACTTTGCATGTTGGCATTAATTATGTATATAGATAGCACATTACACAGTTTTTTTCGAGAATAATTTTGGCATATGATTGCTATTAAGTATTGCCCGAACCATGTCTAGAATAGTCTGATTCTTGTTTTTTGTTATACCATTTTGTTGAGGAGAATTATGATGCAGTTATAAATTTCTTGATTCTTTGTTCTTCGCAGTAGCCTATGAAAATTGGCAAAGTATATTTGCGTCCTATATTAGATCGTATAACTTTTATATGTTTTCCGGTTGCCTTCTCCACCATCATTTTAAAATTTTTGAACATGTGTAATGCTTTAGATTTTCTTGAATTTAATAAACCCAAGATTTTCGTGAAAAAACATCGATAAAGGAAATGAAGTACAATTTACCACTGAAATATTCAAGGGTGATTGGTCCAAATATGGTAGTATTTATCAAATTAAGAATGTGTTTAGCTTGAAAATATACTTTCTTTTGAAACAAGGTTCATCTTTGCTTACAAAATACAAATTATTCACAAAATTTAGCATCATAGTCTTCGTACGGCGACCCATGCACCATGTTCTTCTTTGCTAAATTTTGTAGCCCCCATGATTCAGGTGACAAAAATGGAGATACCATAATGATGTTTTGCCTTCTATGTTGACTCTTAAATATTTTTGTATGTATGTTTGTCAAGTTTAGTTTGTACATGTGATTTCTTATCATATCGACTTGAGCAACCAGATACCCTTGATTATCCTCCAAGTGTAATTGTCAGTCCTTTAAAAGTATCGAGTAATATTTCTCTGTGAGTTGACACAAACTTAGAATATTGGTCTTAAGATCTGGTACATAATAAAAATCATGGATCAACCCTATCAAACCATGCCTTTATAATAAAAAAAACAATACATTTTTCTATGACCTCCACCTTTGATGCATCTCCAAACGACACATGATCATCTTCAATATTTTTTATCTTCGTGAATAAGTACTCATGAATGCACATATGATTGTTTTCCCCTAAGTGGAGATACCATAAACTGTCATCGTTGATGTTGTTTCTGTCTTGATCCATCAAGAGAAAACCTTCATTATTTCCATCTTCCAAAGCCAGATTGGTTGTTTCTTAACCGTATTTTCGACTCAGCAGTTTTTTGCAAGATGCCCCACTTTTTACCACGAACATTGGTTAGAATAAACGTTTTTTTTCATGGTGACCATACTCGTGAGACTTGTAGCATGTGATGTTGTAGTATTTGTAACGACCACCTCTTCATCGAGCTTGTTCTCTTCCACGCCAGTTTGGTTGAGTTAATTGCTCATTCTCCTTGTAATATCCTTCATGACTACTATGAACATATCCAGGATTTCTGCAGCCACGATCTTTACCTTAGAATTTGTTTGAATAAAGTATCTGATCATCTTTAATTATCTCTTTGGTTTGAAGTGCTTACTTC
This sequence comes from Limnanthes douglasii subsp. nivea, assembly GCA_036936605.1. NCBI lineage: Eukaryota > Viridiplantae > Streptophyta > Magnoliopsida > Brassicales > Limnanthaceae > Limnanthes > Limnanthes douglasii. The sequence goes on along the minus strand of JAUPFV010000001.1, from coordinate 197,757,302 downwards.
ATGACTACGTTATTCATATGTCTCGAGAGAATCGGAAAGCTCGTCAACCGTAAGTGTGGCAAAGTCTTTTGACTCTTCCGTCACACACAACATTTTCAAAACGATTGGTTAAAGATCTCAAAATAATCCCTATAATTTAAATGTATAATATTTCAAATTGTCCAAACAAATTAAAGAAATAAAACTTTTAACTTTTTTAAATAACGTCAAATATTTAAAAATATCAAATATTAACTAATGGAATTATAAATAATAAATATAAATGGTAAATAAATTTAAAAAAATTAATTAAAAATCAAAATAAATAAAATATATTATATAATAAGACTATAGATAATAATAAAACAATTAAAAAGGAAAAAAAAACGCTTCGGCACACCATTATAAAGTGATGTCTTCACATATGAATATCCTTAATCCAAACCCATGTGTTATTATGTTCTAGTATTGTATACTTCTCGACGGTTTTTGGAATATTTTATTAAAATTCTTCCATTTTCAGAAATGAGCAGAGCAACAATTTTTTTAAATAGGTATACAAAGTCGATGATCTGGATATACGATACTAAAGGTTGGTGTCAAATGATTTGTTCCAAACTCTTTCGGAACGATGTTTTTTTGGTATTATTGGAGAAAAGATAAAGATGCATGCTAACTTTGAGGTGTACAAAGGTCTCCAATAAAATTGTGCAGATAAGATGCATGCTAACTTTGAGGTGTACAAAGGTCTCCAATAAAATTGTGCAGTTCGTCTGGGTTGGTGGACTGTAAGAGAAGATGGTTTTGAACCAACAAATAATAATCAATAATTTTTTTTTTAATATTTTTTTTTATTTCAAAACCATGAAAGATATATTTTAATATAATGGTAAAGATCTCTTCTAAAATACTAAAGGTCATGAGTTCAAATCAAAAATATATTTGTTTATTTTTTTTTACATTCTTTTATTTTTATTTTTTATTTTAATAAGTCGATATATTTTTTTACTTTTTTTACATTCTTTTTTTTTATTTGGTGCCATGGAATCTAAACCGAAGATCAAAGAAGATTCGGTGAGAAACCACATAGGTATTGGTCGGAGGGGAACCAAAAATTCTTGAGTTCCTTCCTTCCAGACGTGATAAATTATCGCGCCAAAGCAAGAGTGTCAAATATGACGGTTTCGAGAGTGAGACCAATTTGACGCCTCACAGACCCAAGACTGCCAACACAAAGTGGGAAAATGGAAACCTAGTTTTGAACTACCAAATGTCCAAATACTCTGAGTGAAACTACAGTCAAAGAGGAGATGAACAATAGTTTCAGAAGAAGAGTTGCATAAGACACAATCAGGTGGGGGGTATTGACTGAGAAGCTTATCTCTAGTAGAAAATTTTCCCAGGATAGCGAGTCATAAGATAAATGAGCGAGCCATTCTCTTTCTTAACTTCTCTCAAAGATTTATATTTTTAACATTCTTTTATCTTTCTTCTTTTACTTTAGTAATTACATGTAACATTCTTTTATTGTTCTTCTTTTACTTTAGTAATTACATTCAACATTCTTTTATTTTTCTTCTTTTACTTTAGTAAGCCTCTTCGGTTTCCTGTCTCTTTGCCCGTCTCGTTGCTAACTTCTCTTAAAGAAAAGCAACATCAAACTAGGAAAGGAAAACTGTAAGTCGATTCAGCTAATGAGTTTTTCATTGGATTTTCTTTCGATTTTCATTCAATAAGGTAGTATACGATTTATTTGGTTTTATTTCAGCTCTGAATTCTGTCTCTGATTCAACAAAACACTAAAAAAATTAGGAACTTAAAACTTTAAATCGATTCAACTAATGATTTAAAACTTTAAATCGATTCAACTAATGATTTTTCATTAGATTTTCCTTCGATTTCCATTCAATAAAGTAGTATAAGATTTATTGGATATTATTTCAATTCTAATCTCTGATTCAAGAAAACACTTTAAAATAAGGGACTTTTCTGAGCTAGACTAATTTAAAGGATTTGATTGAGAAAATTACTATTGTTAGGCTATTTTAGGATATTTTGTGGCATTTATTTCTAATATTTTGTATGGAAATAATATTTTATATTTATAGAAAATATTTTATTGATTTTTTTAAAGCAAAATGTTTTTATATTTTGTAATCTGTAATATGGAAACCATATTTTTTATTTAAGAAAATTATTGTACTCGTTCGTTTTAAGAAATTTAATGTCTTAAATGTATTTAATCAAATTATTGTATATTATTAAGCGCTTTCAAGGTACGAGTAAGAGGAGAATGCATTTAAGTTTGGATTAGACTATATTTTTATTTTGAGTTATAATCGAAATATTTACATATTTTTAATATGCGATATTAAGATATTTCTCTTTTATGGATTTTTTTCAATAATATTTTTTTGGCATACCCTTTTGGTCCTGGATCCGCCCACCTGTTAAGGATAAAAGCTCTTCGACATCACCTATTGATATTGACAAATATTTATCTCTCACCTGGAAATCCCGCCTTGAGGAATTTGGGGAACAAAATGGAATGTAAAGACTACTGAGCTCGTAAATATCGTCCTCAACTGTACCCGTGGAGGATGACTCATTCTGAATCCCAACTTTCACTTTAGACCGCCTAATAATCACGATGTCCCATCCACTATGAGGAGCAAGCACGTCGCCCACAATACCGATATCGGCCAACACCTCATTCTCAGCTTGAAGTGCAAAGATCGAGGACTCAAGTCTCTACCTCTATCCTTCTAACTTAGTAGGCGAGGGAGCGGAATCAGGTAGCTATAGCGACCTCGAGACTTCTTGCAAAAGGGGGAGAGGTGTACAAGTCGTTCATTGAGTAGTCATTCTATTGCAGTTCGTTTTAGAAACGATAGAGAGTTACAAGAAGCAGTTTGGTTTTGAAAGTTGATTTCAGGTACCGGTTCGAAAATCACTCCACTATGTTATCACTGATGAGTCCGGATTCAACTAAAAAAATCGTTACGTAATATATGTAATATATGTAGAGAGAATGCTATTGTATACAATATTGAGAATAATGATGGTTCACCCTTGGAACAAGATGCCCTATAAAAAGTAGAGCTTTAAACTTTGTTAACTCATTAGTACACAGAATCTTTTATTGAGTTTGTACTTAGTCTACTATTAAAAAAACCCTAACACCATTCCAAAACAAGAATTTTAACCTAACAAGTAATCTCCTTATCAACAATAAAAGTAGTCATTTTTTATTCACTTTTGATTTTTTAATATATAGTTTGTATTTCTGTCAACTATAATTTTTATTGATTTTTTATACATAGTTTGTATCTTTAGCTTCCGATGTTCGATTATTAATTTTTTATTTATAATTTTTTGTTTTGATCAATTTTGGTCTTTTTATGTAACGTTTTTTATTTCAATCAATTAAAAATTGTTAATGTTTAGATATTGAATTCAGATTTGTTCGATTTTCTTTATGTTTTGATTTGTTAGTCTTTTATTTTTAAATAGAATGTTATTGCATTATAATTCACAATTTATTTTGCAAAAAATTACTTAGCTGATTTGCAAAAAGAATTTATTTTATGATGCATAACAAATGTTTGAGTGGCAAAAAATAAACAATTTCCTTTTGGTTAAATTGAATTTGTAAACTTGATCTTATGTAATTTAGATTAGTGAAAATCATATTATTGATTGCAAAAACAAGTTATCGTTGATTATGTTTGTGAATGCAGTTTTGTTGGTAAAATTTATAAATCTTGGCTTCATTGTTGATTATGTTTGTGAATGCAGTTTTGTTGGTAAAAATTATAAATCTTGGCTTCATTGTTGATTATGCTTGTACCAACAACTTCTTTTGTAAAGAAAATACTATTTTATTTGCTAGAATATATTTATTTATAATTTTACCTAACTTTAGGTGAAAATTACAAAAAATATAACTTTAATTATCTCGAAGAAACAAATCTTAATTGACTTACTAAACATTACTCCATAAATCATCTTTTGCAATTGACAAATACAGAATGCAATACCAATCTGTTAATAGATCTTCTATAACAGATTTGCAACATGAGCCATCTTGAGAGTGAATAAACATAAACATATAGGAAAATTAAACTTTCAAAGATTTTTAGGATACCTCTCATTTCTCATCAGACAACTAAATGTTAGGTTAAAGACAAGTACCAAGCATTTAGTTGTTAACATAACCATAGCTAAATGTTTGATGGAAAGATGCAAAGGACAAGTAAATGATTATGGTTAGTTGTTTTAGCTTAATTGTGATATATAAATGTTTAGTTAGCGACTTGTACCAAATACTTATTTGTCAACCCAGCCACAACTAAATATTTTCCCTGAAGATGCAAGACATATATAAATGTTAAATTTTGGTTGTTTTAACTTACTTTTGACACTTAAATGGTAGGTTAAAGACATGTACCAAACATCTAATTGTCAGATTTCCAAAACCAAATGTTGGGCATAGAGATGCAAGTGATAGATAAATGTTTTTTCTTAGTCGTTTTAGTTTAATTTTGTACGCTAAATACTAGGTGAAAGACATGTACCAAACATTTAGTTGTCAACCTATCCACGACTAATTATTTGGTAGTGAGAGGCAAGGGTCAGGTTGCTTTTTATATTTAGTTGGTTTCACCTTAATTTGACAGCTAAATGTTAGGTTAAAGGTATGAACCAAACTATTAAATGTCAAATCATTCACAACTAAGTTTAGAGCTAAATATTTGCATTGAAATGCAAGTAAATGATTCCATTTAGTTTTTTTAGCTTACTTTTAGAAGGTAAATCATATGTAAAAGGCATATACAAAACATTAACCTATCAACTTATCCACATCTAAATATTTGGCAGTCAAATATCATTTTTGTTAGTAAACTTGTCCACAACAAAATTATTAAAGGCGAAAACTCTTCAATTAAAGTTTTCTAGTTTAAAGTACAATTACATTTGATGATCATATAAACCTAAAGTGCATTTATAATCAAGATTTTATCATTATATAAATTTTAAGAATAGTTATGGAAACTTAAACTACATATAATCAAGGTGCTTAAATCGTTCAAATAGTCCTTCGAATATTCTATTTTCTTATATCTAGTCATTCGACTTCAAATCTCCAACCTGGATCTCTCGAGTTGAATTTTTTTATAAATTTAATCCTTGGCGCGTGGTGTTGTTTTCTGGAGCTTCCACGTGGAACTAAAGTCAATATGAAAAACATTGCACATATAGTCCTTCGAATTTACTACCATTTTTACCCTTAAAATAATTATATTTTTTTAAATATTTTCTAACCTTTTTTTCTCAATCGAAAAGTAAAATATCTCATAATTTTGATATACTTTATTTATAATATACTCCATTATAGTTGTGGCCCCAATTTGACAAGTATGATTCTTTAATTTATGAATTAGATGATAAACTTAGTTTTTTTTTATCATAACTTCAACGAAATTGCTGATAAAATAAAATAACGAAGAAAATAGATAAAATGTTATCATCGAATAAGACTATGGACGTCAACAATGATCCAACTCATGTTCCATTATCTAAGCCGAGACTTTATTTGGGTTGTAGCTAACAAAAGAAGGATTCTATATCGACTTGTGTAAATGATTTGATGGTGGTTATGGTTTGGATGTTAGGCCCGATGGCTTTAGAGTTGGGTCGGCCTGTAAATAACCCAACAATGTAGGATATATGGGCTAAGTCCCATTATGCACGGATTAAGTCATGAGGAGGGACGCAAGGGGTTATATGGTGAGAGAAGTACCGGTATATACTCACTCAACTACCTAATTATCTTATGGTACCCGAAATTAGGATAGTGACACTTGGTACCTCCACCTAAAATTTGGACAAAAATACCTCCGATTATATATACCCGCTGGTACCTTCACCAGTACTAACCTGAGAGTTGTTTGAAAAACTAACCTGAGAGTTGTTTGCAACTCTCTCGATTTCCTGAGAGTTGTTGGCAACTCTCTCGACTTCGTGAGAGTTGTTAGTTGTGATTTTTTTTAAAAAAAAAAATCAAAAAAAATCATCAATAGATCGAGTTTTGTTCATTTAAAAAAAAACAAAAGCGATAGTACTTTCATATATTTTTTCCGAGCTCTGGTTCAAAAGATATGGATCTTTTAAAAAATAAAATAAAAAGAGAAAATAAGAAAGATAAATTTTGGTTGCGTGGTTGTTAGATATTAAAATAATGTTAGGTATTAAATAAGAGTTTAATAATTAAAATAGATATTAAAAAAAAAACTTAGATACTATATGACCTTATAATAGTTAAGTAAGTATTTAAATGGTAATTTCCTTATATAGTTATATTGTTGCTGAGGAGTATAATGACTGCTTCAGTCGTTACGAATCAGATGCCATAATACAGAGACTATAAAGCATAGTGAAACTATAGCCCTAATATTTAAAAAAAAGTTAAATATAAATAATGAAAAAATGAAATAAATAAAAAGAAAATAGGTAGGAGTAGAGAGACATCCCAATCTCACAAGCACCTTCACTGTACGATGTCATTTTTTTCTTATTTTATCTTTCATTAATATAATTACCCCATCTTTAGATTTCAAAAACAATTCACTATCCATTTACTTTTAACTCCACGTCTTCTTTTAAAATAATTAATAAATAAAAAATATAATCCACGTCTTCTTTCAGAAGCAATAAAGGAATAAAATATATATTATGTATTATTAAAACAAATAATATATATAATAAAAATGAAACTATACAAATAAACTTACGAATTTGATAAAAACAAAAGACTACGTGTTAAGTTAAGCTGTTTTTTTTATGTATAAAATTTAGTTTTAATATGTTTATATTCAATTGAAATATGATATATAAAGTTTTTTCCGTGATAAACAACAAGGGTTAATCAAACAACAAGGCTTAATCAAGTTTTGTAGTTGACAAAGTATTATGAAATTTCTGAGTTTAAGATTTTAGAAACGGATCTAAAGAAAAAATTTTCAATGACAAAGTACCATTTAAACATCCAAAATGAGATTTAAAACTTTTTTTAAAAAAAATCCTCATCAGCTTGTTAATTTTGATTCAAAAGGGACTTCTGGTAAACAAAATCGTCTTTTTTGTCAACATTAGTTTGCTTCATATGATTAATTTGATTTTAATGAATCTAAAGATATATTACATTATTTTCCATGTTATATGTTCAAAAGATATGACCAAATATGGTGGGGATCACTTTGTTGAGGATTGTTTTAATAAGTGGCCTAATCCGGAATAATTGACTTCACATACTAATCCAGAGTATGATTTTCATAGTTGACGAGTTTGGAGTTTTTGGTTACTATACCCCAAGTAAATCCACTTATTCAAACAGGGGCAATTCAGACTATATTGCACCACCAAATATCCGAAGAGGACAAATATATTAACTTTTGACTAAACTAGTTGCTAATCAACTTAAAACTATATGACTAATGGGTCTTTAAATTCGACCTGGTTTCATGACCCAACCCAATAAGCTCATGGGTCAGTAATTAAGGTATAAATACCTCAACCACTCTCATTAATGAGGGTGATCAGAATTTAATACTACTAGGCAGCTTAATTATCTCTCTTCTCTACACATTAAACACAAAACACCACAAAATTATCAAAACACTCTCTAAACATTTTACCAGATTACCCAAAGCCAAAAATAAACCAAACCAAATTGGCGACCACAGTGAGAGGCGATGGTACCTGAATTTTACATTCAAAACCAGTAAGAAAAGTAGTTCGGATGGATCCGGATGGCCAAAATACTCCACCCCCTGAGGTGGAAGGTGCAAAGGAAAATAATGAGTACACCATCGAGGAGCGAGACCAGATGAGGGCTGAAATAGAGGCATTAAGAGCCATAAAATAAGCAGAAAAAAGTATAAAAGAGAATCCGGAGCATTGGAACTTCATCACCCTAACAACCCTAGGAAAATAAGCCATCATTAAATACTCACCTTAGTTCAAAGAAAACACACCGGTCTAAGCCTGTTGAAAATTCTAGATCTGAATCCTCCAGCAGCTCCTCAAATGAGGCAGAGCTAGAAGAATCGTTGTCCTCAAGCAGCGATGAGGGAAGATCTAGAAAAAAGATGAGGTTAACCAAAAACCACTTGAGTAAGAGGGACATACATCGTAGGCTCAAAAGGCACCAGGGCAAAGGATCATCCCACAAACTTGTTGATAAATTGTTGATTGATCATTTTCCCTTTCAGCCCGAACCAGGTATTTTTGCAACTCCTAATGAAGATACTGTTTTTAGTCGCAATAAAAACTGGAGGCAGTCACCTTTGTCCGCAAAAATACTATCCGAACATCTTCATAAAAGGCTCGATAGCTCCAAGATGGAGAAATACGATAGAAGTCGAGATCCGAACAACCATCTGGAACAATTTTGATGACGATGATAAGCTTTTGTGCAAATATTTCTCCCAAACTTTTACAAGGAGTGCTCTTAAATGGTATAACAATTTACCTCAGGGATGTATTAGAAACTTTGATACATTATGGGTTGCCTGCTGGAGGCAATTTGTTGGGAGTAAGAAACTGAAGAGTAATGAGGACACCATTATCCATTGTGTTCAGGAACCAAATGAGTCCTTGAAAGATTACATAAGTCGTTTCGTGAATACAAAGAATGGGCTAGCAGATTGCTTTGAGCAAGTGGCAATTTCTTCTCTTAGACAATGATTGAACCTGGGAACTTAGCTAATTATGTGACTCGGAAGAAGGCTATGACCTGGGGTGGTTTATTGAACCAAGTGGAAGAACTGATCAATGCGGAAGAAACAAAGAAAACAATGGTGCACCGTCAGGTGAGGTCCACCACTACAACAACTCCTCCAGCCACTAACCAATCCGGTTACTGGGCAAAAGAGACCAGACAAAGGTCTAACCGGTCCAAGCAAAGTCAATCCAACCAGAACCAGAGCCAACAAACCAGAAGTAAGAGGGGTCTATGGGTCTAACCTGAATGGTTCACTGAATTGAGGGAAAATGTAGCCACAATCTATGATAAAACCAAGGATGAAGTACACTTTCGAAAGCCGGCGACATTGTAGTCCCCTGGAGAGAACCGGAACACTTGTTTTGCCAATATCACAATGATATAGGCCATAATACTCAGGACTGCATAGCATTGAAACAAGAGTTCCGGACTGGAAACAAATCAGACAATGCATAGAATTATGCTCCCCTGACAGGTCCTTCAAACAATTATGGAAAATCTGCTCAAGAGGGTGCAATGGTGATCCTTGAAAGATTCGATGTAGACTCTGAGTATCTCAATTCAGATCCAACTCGAAATAAGGTAGGGGTGATAACATAGAAAACTAAGACATTTTCCGGACTGATCAGCTTCTTCAAATCATTAACAATTTTTGGAGGAGATACTGTGACTGCATCTACACTTTATCAAGGAAGATGCATGTCCATAATTTGACTACCCAGTTAGAAGGTTTAATGTCTTCCCATCAGTGCCAGTCCACATTTCCATTCATAGTCATTGATGAAGACGACTTGAGGGATATTGTAGGACCTCATGAGGACGCGCTGGTTTTAGGAGCTTCTATAGAGGGAATAATATATGTCGAATTCTGATTAATATGGGCAGTTTGGAAAAAATTCTATTTCTAAGATCCTACAAGCAAATGAGGAGTCCAACAGTTATTCAACGTTCGAACAGAACCATTGTAGGCTTCACGGGGATTTCTGCAGATGTAATTGGGGAATTCAAAAAAGAAGTGTTGTTGGGCAAGGGGCCCTTTAAAAAAATAGTAAGAGTACTATTTGTTGTGGTAGATTGCCCCACATCATGCAACACAATTTTTGAGAGGCCTTGGCTTTCCAGAATGCATGTTGTGGCCTCTACATTCCATCAGTGCTTAAAGTATGCGGTTCAAGGACAAGTAGGCATTGTCTGAAGTAGTCAGAAGATAGCCGGGGAGTGTTATGCAACAACTATTGCTCCTAAAACATTAGAGGCAATCCGGATTAATAAAGATTAGCAGCTACTGGAGCCTTCTGCTGAGGAGGGTGAGATTGATGATCCCAAAGAGGCTCATATTGTCATAATACCTATTGAGGAAGTTGAAACTCATTCCCTCGCATAGGGAAAGAATGTCAAGATTGGTTCCAAATTGGCACCAAAATTAAAGAAGAAATTGTTGTCTTTTTTGCTAGATAATCAACATGTGTTTGTATGGTGCATTAGTAATGTAACCGGAGTATCAAAAAATGTTATTTCACACAAGTTGTCTATCTGATGTGATGTTGCACCTTTTGTACAAAAAAGAAGAGCTTTTTCCAAGGAAAAAACAGATTTAATTGTTCAAGAAGTTGACCACCTGACCAAGATGGGACATATTAAAGAATCCCAATATCCTTTATGGACTGCCAATCTTGTGTTAGTCAAGAAAAAGAATGAAAAATTGCGTATGTGTATAGATTTCACTGACCTCTATAGGGTTTTCCCTAAGGATCTCTATCATGTTCTTCGGATAAATCAGTTGGTGGATTATACATCTGGAAATAAATTGTTGTCTTTCATGGATTCCTTTTCAGGGTATAATCAGATACAAGTGGATTCGAAGGATCAGGATCATACTACTTTCATCGCCGATAGAGGTCTTCATTGTTACAAGGTGATGTCCTTCGGGGCTACTTATCAGAGGCTGGTGAACAAAACTTTTGCTAATTAGATTGAATAGGAACATGGAAGTGTACATATACGACATGATGGTTAAAATCTTGGAGGAGGATTTACACATATTTGATCTTCGAGATACTTTTTCCAACTTAGAGACTGTGAATTTGAAGTTAAATCCAGAGAAATGTGTTTGGGGTCCGATCTGGAAACTTTTTGGACTACATAATAAGTGAGAAAGGAATCCAGCTGGATTCGGATCAACTTAATGCCTTATAAGCAATGGAACCTCCTCAAAATATTAAAGAAGCTCAAAGGCTCACTGGCAGGTTGGCTACTTTGAATAGATTTATTTCAAGGTCATTAGACAAGTACGCTCCTTTTTTCCAAATATTGAGAAATGCTAAAGACTTCAATTGGTCCCCACAGTGTGACCAATCCTTTATTGAAATAAAGAAACATTTATCTTCACCCAAAACTCTTTTCAAACCTGTTCGAGGAGAAAAGCTTTATGTGTACCTAGCTGTATCAGGATGTGCTATAAGTGTTGTCCTAGTAAGGGAAGTGGACAATTACCCTCGTCCGGTATACTACAGTAAGAGTTTACAGGATGCTGAAAGAAGATACTTTAGTTTAGAGAAGTTGGCACTGGCCTTAGTAATTGCAGCAAGAAAGATGAGGCCGTATTTTCAAGCTCATTCTATTGTTGTCTGAACGTCTTTCCCGTTAAAAAATATTCTCCAAAAGGCTGATATATCAGGTAGAATGACCAAGCGTTCAGTGGAATTGGGTGACTACGATATTGTTTTTGCCCCTCGAACGGCAATTAAAGCTCAGTCGATGGCTGACTTATTGGTAGAATTTCATGTTGACAGATCTTCTGGACAAGATTCCGAAAGCAATTTCAAAAAGGAATGTGTAGTTTGAACTGATGGTTAAATTAATCACTATACGTTGTGGAGCTAGAATTCGCTTAAGCTCCCCATATGGTGATAAAATGTATCAAGTTATATTCTTTGGATTCAGGGCCTCCAATAATGAATGTGAGTACGATGCAACTATAGTTGGTCTTAAGCTAGCTCTCTTATGTGGGGGCTAAGAGATTCCGGTTAATGAGTGACTCTCAATTGCTCATCCACCATACTTAAAGACAGTCTGAGGCTAGGAAGGAACAACTGGCCAAGTACTTGCTCATATTGAAAGAAGTGATATCCAATTTTAAAAGTATTTGCTATGAGCGTATTCCTAGATTAGAGGATACATTGGCAGACTCCCTAGCAATTATAGCCTATTTTGAATCCTACCCCTGGATTCTTGTACAGGAATGTCCATCTATACAGTTAGATCAAAAGAAAGAAGATGAAGAAAATATGAACATACTTGTTATCTAACCTAAAGATTGGAGATACACACTCTTTCAATACATTTCCGATGGGACATTGCTTTGGGATAAAGACGTGGCAAAAAAAATTAAATACAAGGAACGCGGTTTTTTGATAATAAGAGAAGTTCTCTACAAAAAGTCTTTCAACAGGCCTCTACTACGCTGTTTGGGGTTTGAAGAATCTCAGGTTGTCTTATCTGAATTACATGATGGGTAAGGCTCAACACATTGTAGATACAGGGCACTGATCCGAAGAGTCTTGTTAGCCGGATACTATTGCCCAACCATAATGGAAGATGCTAAAGAAATGATGAAGAAATGTGATCCATGTCAAAGGTACGGGAATGAAGTTCATGTGCCAGCAGTACCTCTGGAGTCTATTTCTTAATCAATACCCTTTGCCAGATGGGGGATGGATTTAGTTGGACCTCTTTCCATGGAATTCGTTGGATGCATAACTATCATAGTCGCCATTGACTACTTCTCTAAATGGATAGAGGCAAATCCTTTAGTTGGAACCACATCAAAAGCTGTTATTAAGTTCATCATATCCAACATATGATGTAGGTTTGAAGTTCCCAAGAAGATTACTACAGACAATGGGCCACAGTTTGATAACAAAGACATGGAAGCCTTCTGTACCTCTAGAGGCTTTCAACATTGTTTTTCTTCTCCTTTCTACCATCAAGCAAATGGCCAATTTGAGGTTGCGAATAAAACCATTTTGTCCACTTTAAAGAAGAATTTGGAAGGAGTTGTATGAAAATGGCCAAGTTATTTTCAAGAAGTATTGTAGGCCTACCGAACTACTCATCGGGCTGTCACACAAGAATCTCCTTTTGCTTTGGTATATGAGATGGATGCAATTACTCCATGGAAGCTACTTTACCATCACACATGGTCTAAAACTATCTGAACAGGCTAATGATGTAGCAGTTATGAGCCAGTTGGACTTAATAGAGGAAAAAAAAAGGTTAAAACACATTTGAAAACATCATACTACCAAGGCTTGATGAGGAGTAGGTTTGCTTCCAAAGTCAAAATGGTTTGCTTCCAAAATATTTACTTGTTAAATACCAATGTAAATATTATGGGGCATACTATTTCCTACCCTAGTGGCGTGGGGAGGTTTTAATGAGGTGTCTGGATTTTTTCAATCATACATGATGCCTTATTTAAAATTTTGGTGTGATTTTTTTTTCAATTCAATTCGAATATAAATTTCGTATTCAACACCCCGACTCTCAAGTTTTCTTGAGTAGATCATATATGTTTAATATTTGGTCACAATTATTGAACACATGTGATCGGACATATTGAATACTCTCGATTCAACACTTCTAAAATTCTAGGGGCTACTTAAACATTAGTCATGAAAGATTTAAAACAAAGTATTAAACAAAAGGGAAATTGAATAATTAAACATGATCGGACTCAAACCGACCAGTAGTACAAAAAATGCCTTGGCAATCCAAGGACTTTAGTTTTTCAAAAGTAAAAGTTACATAATAAAACTTTAGGGCTTGTTACCTTCAGATTTTTCTTCACCACAATCCTTCTTGGGACTTTTGAGTTCGGCACTTGAACTCTCACATGTTCCTTCATAATCATCAGTTATGGAATCTATTCCACTAGATTAGTTGCGTTTGTCATCATCTTCTAGAGTATGGAATAGGATGTCCTCATACTCTACATACTTCCATAAGGGACCAAGGGTCCTCTTAGGAAAGGTCTCATGAAACAGCAACACCATTTCGGATTTGATCTCATCATCTCTTTTCTCTAGGGAATCCACTATCTCATTGGCATACTTCTCTATACCTGCGGGGTAGCTTGTTCCTGTCCAGGGTCTCCTTCCCTTTAATCTTCTCTTGAACAGTGCTCTTCAACTTGGACTTCTCATCGGATAAATTTTGAATAACACCATCCTTAGTGTTCAACTTCTCCTTCAAAGTTGTGAGGTTTTGTGAAGAAGATGTCTCCAGGGTGGAATATTTGGTTTGGAGCTCAGTATTGGTTGCCTCCAATGCGATCAGCTTGGCTGCCAAATCTTCTTTTTCCTTCTTCAACACCTCTATGATTTGCTGAGCACTCAGAAGATTATCTGATAAGGTTTGTTTATCAGTGGTTAGAAAATTGATGGTGCCAGTTTGAGTTCTACCTGCCTCTCTAGCTCAAGTACTGGTCGGAAGTAACTGAGGAGGTCATGGCTCAAGGTGTCTTGCTCCCCGGATATAGAGTAGGACTTCCCATTGTAAGTTACCATATTAGAGGAGCTGGAAGGATGGTAAAGAGCAGCAAAATCATCTTTCTCCAGATCATGAAAGTAAATATTAATGTCTTGAAAGGCTTCAAGGTCCACCTCGTCATTGCCTCCACCAGTAATCTGTCCGGATTGAAGATCTGTTGGAATTTCCTCTTGCAAGGTGGGGTCGGCAGGAGATGGGGGTGGGACTTCTGTTGGGCGAAGGATTATCTCTACTCCCAGAGTGACCTTCTTTTTCTTGGCAGCCTTCTCACCGCTGCTGCATTTGCGCTTCTTGTCTTTTTTAGGAGGCATTTGTGGGTTCTTTGACCCTCCAACTTCCTTTACAATAATTTCCACTACTTTTAGCAAGGTCACATCGATGCCACCTTGATTCTCTAAACCGATCCCCTCCGTAGTTGTTTGAGTTAGGTCTGTTGTGGCCTTCCTTTTCTTATTCTTCATTTTACTAGGGGATTTGGCCCTGGAAGACATATACAACTTGGCATCCTTAGCTTCTGTCCTCTTCAGGATCACATCAGCAGGGGGAGAAGTGGTTAACTCTTCCCATGTAAGGTCTCTTCTGCCTGTGGTGTTCCACGGATGAGACCTTACGAAATTGCCTGACTTGAAATAATTATGAATGACGTTCCCCCAGTTCTCCGAAGCCCAAGCGTTTAGATTCACACAAGTGTTATGTCCTGCCTCTAGATGGCCCAAGAACTCCTTCGGTAGAATTGGGGAGAGATATCAGTTAGTCAAAATGAGAAAATTATAACTTAAAACATAAAAAAAGAACTTACTAGTGCTCTTCCATCGACTGGTCAGAAGGCTAGGGTTTGTGTCAGCTTTGATTTTCCTGCCATTCTCCCAAGTCCCACTGATAAAGAGGAACTGCGTCCTCCAGGGATTTTCGGACTCCAGCAGGTCATTCACCATTTTAAAATCATTCCCATATTGTAATGATAGAAGGAAATTTGATGATTCTTGCATAAGATTGCTACAGCAGCAAACGGTTCTATTGGGGGTGGAATTTTTGACAGCCTAGACGCCATGATGCAGGCTAGGAGAGTATACCAAGCATTGGGGCTCAGCTGGCTAGGGCATAACTTGATCAAATGAAAATATCTGACAATCTATGGGTCCAATGGGAACCGAAGTCCCCAGTTCAGTACTTCGGTGTAGACCACCATCTCATTCAACTTACAATCCATTGTGGTCTCCGGAGTAACACGGATCCTCACCTTTACAAACTCCAAGATCCCCATTTAGTTCAGATCTGACCCAACTCAGCTGTGTGGGTGTAGACATAATTGATATTCTGAAGAGCCAGCAGGTATTTGACACTAACCTTTTTAAAACAAGGACCCACTTTGCCTTCTATACTCTCCGGAACAGCGTCCGGATGAGTCATACCCATTTTGATTTTACCTTTCCAATCTGAGGTTGTATCCCATGTTTGACCGGACGCCTCAATCTCGAAAGAGGCTTACTTTATGTTGTCCTCCATGTTCTCTTCCATCACTGTGTAATCCGGCGATGAGTTAGCTTATCTGGTGATTTTTTTTTGTGTTTGAGCCCATTGCTAAAGGGTGAAGGTTTCCTGACACTGGAAATGGATTTTTCTTGGGGCAAAGGGTTTTGAGATTCTTGGACTAAAGAACCAGATGGGAGAGGTCAAAGGTCTATTATGAATGAAAGTTTTCTTATTCTAGGGTTTATTGAAGAAGACAACCCTTGATCGGCGTTCTGATTTGGCTTGTTACCTTTCTCTCTTGGAGAAGCGGGAAGACTGGCAGCAATACGTTTATCTCTTGCTACTTTTTGTGCTCTCTCTAATTCATACAAGTTCAACCAACCTCCTTTAACTAAGGCGTTTCTTGCTGTGAACATATGTGTCTCAAGAACAAGTTTAAATGTGAACTGAGTTTTCTCTCTCAGAAAATTTATATATGACAGTAAAAGTAGCCGTTACCAAGGAGAAGATGAATATAATTTCGCAATGATTAAAGGTTGCGCAACGTGTGAAATTTTGAAACCTAGCTAACTTTCTAGACCTAGTGGGTGCAATAATCAAGGAGAAAAAATGGCTGGGAGGTCGAACTAGATCTTGGCACGTGTCCCACGATTCAAGAAAAACCCTTAGAATTATGAAAAGGGAATAAGTTCTTATAAAGTTTGAACAAGGTCACTTGTGAAGAGAAATTTTTTCAGTTCGAACAACACAGGCCAGATCGAACAAGGTTGGTTACTATACCCCAAGTAAATCCATTTATCCGAACAGCGACAATTCGGACTATATTACACCACCAAATATCCAAACAAGACAAATGTATTAACTTTTGACTAAGCTAGTTGCTAATCAACTTGAAACTATATGACTAATGGGTCTTTAAATTCGACATGGTTTCATGACCCGGCCCAATAAGCCCATGGGTCAGTAATTAAGGTATAAATACCCCAACCACTCTCAATAGTGAGGGTGATTAGAATTCAATACTATTAGGCAGCTTAATTATCTCTCTATACTACACACTCAACACAAAACACCACAAAATTATCAAAATATTCTCTAAACATTTTACCAGATTACCCTCAGCCAAAAATAAACCAAACCAATAGTGATTGTGTGCAAATATGTTATGATCTAATGAATCCAAAATATAGTATTATAGCTGCTTTTGTTAAACATGATAAAAAAAACAAATGCCGACTATCAAGTTTGTGTTTGCCATTTAGAGGAAATGATGAGTCTAATTACTCTTCCTATAAGGATTTGTTTCTTAATTTTTTGAACACTTTAATAGAAAGCAACAAAAAAATAAGTAATGTATTAGATTTTGCTCCAAGAAATAATTTAATGACTTATCCTAAGATTAAAAATGATCTCACTTCTTCTTGTGTAAATGAAATAACTCGAAAAATTATTTATGATATTGGGGATGATATATTTTGTGATTTGATTGATGAATATGAGGATTGTCTAGAAAATAACAAATGATTGTTGTTTTTGTTATGTTGATAATGAAGGTTTGGTAAAAGAAAGGTTTATTGATATTATACATGTTAATGAAACGACTTCAAAATCATTTTGAAATGCAATTGATTAGTTGATGCCGATTAATATATTGAGTGTGTCTAGAATTAGAGGACAAGGGTATGATGGAGCTAGAAATATGTGAGGTCAATTTGGTGGGTTGATGACATTAATTAAAAATGAGAATCGACTGCTTATTATGTGTATTGTTTTCCTTATCAACTTCAGTTGGTACTTATTGCTTGTTTTAAGATTCATAACTTTTATTATTAGATTTTTTAGTAAAGTGAATATGATTGTTAATTTTATTAAATCTTCTAACAATAGACAAGACTTGCTTCATAGAACACAAGAAGTTCAATTTTCTAGCTTGATTGAGAAGGAAGAAACAAAGATTGGTAGAAGATCAAAGCAAGAATCTTCTATTACTTGAGCTTGTAATGCTCGTTGAGATTCTCACTTTAGGACTCTCAATAAATTGATGA
This sequence comes from Limnanthes douglasii subsp. nivea, assembly GCA_036936605.1. Classification (NCBI taxonomy): domain Eukaryota; kingdom Viridiplantae; phylum Streptophyta; class Magnoliopsida; order Brassicales; family Limnanthaceae; genus Limnanthes; species Limnanthes douglasii. The sequence continues at coordinate 197,739,470 of JAUPFV010000001.1, read as the reverse complement.
CTCTATATGGTGTTATTATTGGAGTACTTGAAGAAGTGAAAGATGATCCCTTGGTTGAGCAATCTAGGAAATCTGTATTTTTGTTTGACGCACTTCAATCTTTTGATTTCATCCTCCAGTTGCATATGATGGTGGATATTTTTGGGATTACTAATGGGTTGAATATTTCTTTAGAAAAGCCTGATCGTGATATTTTAAATGCTTTGTCACTTGTCAATAATTTCAAAATAGAACTATAAGAACTAAAGGATGATGGTTCGTATAAACCTTTTTCTACAGTTGTCAAAATTTGCAATAAGCTTGATATTAATGTGTTTGATATGGATGCGACATATATGCAATAACAAAATATAGGAACCTAGAGTCAAGTGTTTCTAATTTAAATTATTATAACTATAACTGTTTGTTTTGTCTTGTAGATTTGTAATTAAATGAGCTTAATTCTAGGTTTGATGAGTGAAGTACTTAACTTTTATAATGTGCTATATTCTTGAGTCCACGTTCATCATTTGAAGCTTTTGGTGTGGAAAATTAGTAAGAATGGTTGATATTTACCTAGTGATTTTGTGGATGTGCCGAAAGTGGTCGTACGCCATAAATTTCGAAATTATGTTAGAAATGTTTAAGGTGACCCAATTTTTTCAGATTTGAATGGACTCTTTGATATTTTTGTTAGACATGTAAAAATAAATAAGTACGCTACATTTGATGTGGTGTAAAGCTTATTAATTTAGCTCTAATATAGTCAATTTCAGCTACAACTGTTGAACGTATTTTTTCAAGAATGAATTATGTGAAAAGTCAACTATGTAACAAAATGGGTGATCAATGTCTAAATGTCCATCTTGTTACCTTTTTAGATGGAGGTGTTCTTGGGACAATTAGTGATGATGTTAATATAGATCATTTTCAGCAAATGAGTGATAAACGAAATTCTTTATAATTTTTTTATTATTATAATGATTAATGACAATATTATTTGCTAGTTTTAATAAATTTTAAAACCAATTTTCACGTTAATCTTCTTGCATCAAATGTAGTTATATGTTGAAAATAAATTTAGCCCCACCAAACAAAAATTCTGGGTTTGCCCATGCCAGAATAGCCATGCATCAAATTGTTAATTCGTATCAACATGTCTGCTCTAATGGTTGACACTAACCTTGAGGAAATTGGGCCCGGCTCGCCCAATCATATATTCTGGAAGTAGTTTAGATTCTATTAGAGAGGGTTTTTATTTATTCCTTGACTTTTTTTTTAGTGCCCCCAGTACAATCTAATGTTTCCAAAGGTGTATTCTCACCATTGTCATTCATTTTCTCTTCCATCATCTGTGATCTCAATTCTCCTAGATTATCGACCTGAGTACCAGGGTTATCTTCCTCAGTACGAGGAAGCTCCATAGAGGAAGATGCTGGAAGAGTAGTAGTGATGGTTTCCTCCTCAATCTATTTTTGCTGAGAGAGATTGCTGGTATCAGTGGAAACCTCTGATGGTTTCTTTATTTCTTTCTCCGATGTGGAAGGCTTGTTTTTAGCCTTAGAGAGTTTGGTAAGCCTACGAGGAGTATTTTCTCCGATGTCAGACCCCATAGAAATGAAAGTTGATGAAGATTTATGAATGCTAACAAATTTTGCTGATAGAGTCTTAGTTGACTGAGCAAATTGGTTAGGAATTGTAGGACATTGTGCAAGGGGCTGAATTTAGAAACATAAGGTTTTTTACGAGATGAAGAACTTATGTCTAGTTTTGGAATTTGACTCACCGGAGAAGCGGGTAATCTGGTAATAATTCTCGGACAAATTGAGCCAACCTCCTTTAATAAATGCAGTCCTCACTATAAACATACAAGCTTTGAAAGAAACTATAAGAACAAAAGAGAAATATGGGTAAAAGTTGAAGCTTTTATCTAACTTGAACTATGAAAATCGATCTATTTCTCACTTTAGAAATAAAAACATTAAAATTACCCTTATATATGAGTAAGGAAAACGCACTTAAATGGTTTACTAGATAAGAGAAACGAACGATAATAATTAGAAAATGCTATCAAATCTAGTTATTTTTCCTTTTTTAGTAAAAAATACTGTTTCCAAGAGAGAAACCGTTCAGTTTCTCCAATGACTACACGACATGTGTCCTATAAAAACTAACCGTTTAAATTTATGACCTTTCAATAGAAAGATATTTAATAACTTCATTCGCATGCAGTTCATAAATCCTTTATAGTATTAGCTCTCCCGAAAGAGCTAAGGGGGATAGATAATATGATTGAATTATTTTGGATGTCCATTATAGTTTAGTAGGTTGAAATTTATTTAGAGGGGTAACTCAGACCCGATACCCAAAAATTGATGATTAAGTAGTAAGCTAAGTAAGCATGATGAATCAGCTATGTGCCTAGTAAATTGGATTATGGGCTTGAAGGCTAATGAGGTTGACTCAAATAGATGATCTAACTCGAATGGCCCATGAATCTCAAAAAGTATAAATAGCTCAATTAACATCATTAAATGGGTTAGACTTTTTCTGAAAACATTAAATACAAGCACCTCATTAGTGTCCTTACATTCTATCAAGAACTTAATATCATATAAACTAAAGATCTTCCGCAATTACCCCTAAATTAGATTCCATCCTCACCAATTATAAGTATGAATTCTTGTTTTATTTTGTAGATTTGCAATTGCATGAGCCCAATTCTAGGTTTGATGAAGAGATTACTAAATGTTTACAATGTATTTCATGCTTGAGTCCACATTCATCATTTGAATATTATGCTACAGACAAACTAGTGATAATGGTTGAGCTTTATGCAAATGATTTTGTAAATGTGTCGGAAGTGGTTGTACGCTGTCAAATTTGAAATTATGTTAGAAATGTTTGAGATGACCCAAGTTTTGCAGAGTTGAATGGACTTTTTTATCTTTGTACCAAACTTGTAAAAACGAATAAGTACATAACATTTGATTTGGTGTATAAGTTTATGAAACTAGATCTAATATAGCCAGTTGCAACCGGAAGTGTTGAACGTGTTTTTTCTGGAATGAATTATGTGAAAAGTCATCTATTTAACAAGATGGGTGATCAGTGGCTAAATTCTCATCTTGTTACCTTCTTAGAGAGAGACGTTCTTAAGACATTTAGTGATGATGTTATTATAACTCATTTTCAACAAATGAGTGATAAATGGCATTCTTTGTAATTTTTATTATTATGATTAAAGACAATATTAATTGCTACTTTATTAAAATTTACGACCAATTTTCTCGTTAACATTTTTACATTAAACGTAGCTATATATTAAAAATATGTTTAGCCCCATTAAAGCAAACAATTCTGGGTCCGCTCCTACCATAATAACCTTGCATCAGTGTGTTAATTCGTATCAGCATGTCTTCTCTAGTTGTTGAGTTAGGAAGTGTGTGACTTTAATCTGTTCTATTTCAGAATATTCTAGCACTTAAAGAACCTGAATAACTCGAATGTAGAAATAAAATTATTAGCAATGTCCGAATACAACGTTATTCTATTAAGTTAATTTAGTTATTCTGTTATAATGCGGTTGTTCGACGTGGGGTCTTAATATGTTTTAAATTCTAAGAGACCGATAAAGTCATTTAGTGTGTTATTAATTCTTAGTAATCAGAGTTAATAACCATTGTAATTGTTTTTTCTTTCTCTATGTATTGAAGTTTATATAAAACTCATAGCTAGCTTTTGTGAATGTATCAAAAATACAGAGTCACAAACTCATTTTTAATAAAATCGGTATGCAGCAGCCCTGGAGTCGTATGCATAATTTTCTGAACTCTATTAACAATTTGTGTGTTTTTACTATTGTTTTGTACTTCTCTCACTAATCTGTTTACGGGAAAGTCATGTATTTTTCTCAATAACTGGTAGCAAAGTTCTAATCCCATACGGAACACAAATTGGGTTAAATTCTTGGATATCGAACACGATAAACTATCAACCATGCTCACGTTGAATGGTCTTGCTCTATAGATCACTAGTGGGACCTAGTTTAGAGTGCACGTGGATCATCAAACGGTGTGACTTATTAGAGTGTATCAAGATAGCGGTACTTGATTGAAGTGACACTAAAGAACAAAGAACTATGGTGATAGGAGTGAGAAGATAAATCTGATGTAAAGCTTTATGGCTCAGGTGGAAAACCTTAGAGTAACTTGATTAGAGTGAGCGGATGTAAGTCAATTGAGATGAGATTAAAGTCGTACTTTATTTGGGATGAGAATTTTTTAGGTACGCCAAAGTCTCACATCCTACACTGGTTAGACATGGGAATGATCAATGGTATATAAGTAAAAACATATCTAAAATATTACAGGGCCTTTTAGAAGTGGACCAAAAGCAAAGTTGTGCGGGGCTTCGGGTCCAAATGGGACAATATCATACTAGTATGAAGCTCGAGTTGTTCTTACTTATATACGTAGAAGAAATATACGATAGCCATATTCTCAACAACTGGTATTAGAGCACAATGTTTAATATTGATCCAAAAGATGCCAGATTTAAGTGGGAGCAATGGCTATAGACAAAAGAAAGGTGAGACTCGAAAAATTTGATGGTGCAGATTTTGGGTTTTGAAAGATGCAGATTGAAGACTGTTTCTACAAGAAAAAAACTTTATAAATCCCTCTTAGGAAAGAAGCCAGAGATTATGGAAGATGAACAATGGATTCTTTTTGACAAACAAGCCCTTAGAGTCATTAAATTTACGTAATCCTTCAATATTTTTTTCAACATCGTAAGGGAAACAACCATGAAAAGTATTATGAAGGATCTCTTCAGTATGTATGACAAGTTATTGATGTCTATCAAATTTCAATTGATGAGACAGTTACTCAACTTGCAAATGACAAAGCCACATCGATACTGCAACATCTCAATAAACTCAATACAATCATAACCAATTTGAGTTTTGTTAAAATTGATTTTGATGAAGAAATATGAGCATTAATAGTTTTTTCTTCTCTACCCGGAAGTTGGAAAGCTACCGTTACGGATGTGAGTAGCTTTTCAAGAAGAAATACGTTGAAATTTAATGATGTTCGTTATCTAGTTCTCAGTAAAGAGATTTAAAAAAGAGTCAGGTGAATCATCAACCTCCTTAGTTTTACATAAACAGATAGGAGGAAGAAATTCAACCAAAGAGAATGAACGCGGAAAATCGATCTGCCAAGTTAGATCAAAAGAAGAGAGGTATAAATCTAAGAATCCCAAAAATTCCAAAGGGTCCAAAAACATTGAGTGTTGGAACTGTGGGAAGACTGAGTACTATAGAAATTAGTGAAAGAGAGAACCAAAGGACCATGAGACAAAGACAGAGGTACACGTCACTTCAAAATGAGATTATGCGTTGATATCCTATTTGAAGGGAAATGAAGAGTATTAGGTGTTAGACTCTGGAGCATCATTCAATGTTACTTCAAATAAATAATTATTCTAGAGGTACGTCCCTTGAAACTTTATAAATGTATATCTTGGCGATGATCAACTTTGTGATATTATTGGTAAAAATGTAGTGAAGATTAAGTTGAATAGGTATATTTGGGAGCTGAAAGATGTCAGATATATCCCCGACTTGAAAAAGAACTTAATTTTAGTAGGTCATTTGACTAGCTAAGGGTTACAGTACGATCTTCCGTAGTGATAATTGGAAGATTTCAAAAGGTGAAATGACATTTTCTCGTGAGAAAAAAGAGTGGTACTCTTTTCAAGACACCAATTGTGCGTTGTTCAATTCCAATTGCAGTAGGAAACAAAAATTCCAATGTATGGCACCACAAACTTGGCCACATGAGTGAGTGGATGAAAATTATGCACTCGAAGGGAAAACTTGCAGATCTACAACCGATTGATATAAACATGTGTGAATATTGTATATTTGAGAAAACTAAAAATGTCAGTTTACAGATAAGTGGAGGAACCCCAAAGAAAGAAAAGCTAGAGCTTGTTCACTCTGATGTTTGGAGGGGGGGGGGCAACAACTGTTTCATCTATATGAGGGAAGCACTACTACGTGACTTTTATCGATGATCATTCTCGAAAGGTATGAGTTTACTTTCTAAAGAATAAATCTGAAATGTTCGATATGTTTAGGAGATATTAATCTATGGTTGAGAATGAGACAGATCTAAAGATTAAAAAGCTCATAACAAACAATGGTGTTGAATATGAGGACACCAAATTCAAAATGTTTTGTTATGAGCACAAATCAAGATGGAAATAATCATACCGGGTACGCCTCAGCATAATGGTATTGCTGAGCGTATGAACCGATCATTGACAAAAAGAGCCAGAGGAATTTATATACTGTCAAGTCTACCGTAGTTTTAGGGAAACAGAGTTAAAAAATTAACTTACTTAGTCAACCGATGTCTATCGGTTCCCTTAGATCATAGAATACTCGATGAGGTATGGAGTCGTAAAGAGATAATACTATCACATCTAATTTTTTCTATTGTACAAAACACGTTCAAGTGATCAAGGCAGGTCCAAGCTTTATCGCAAATAAAAAAAACACCATGGTCGGTTTTGAGGAAGACATGTTTGGCTACTTAATTTAGGATGAAGAAAACATAAAGATGATCCAAAACAAAGATGTGATCTTCAACAAAACAGTGATGTACAAGGATATGCATAAAATTAACACAAACGACTCAAGTCCGAGTGGGCTAGTGTTCACAAATGCGGAGAATATCCAAGATAGTCAAGAAATAGAGTCGGTTAGATCAAGCCCTCAGACCAGTAGTCCGACACGCAGTATTCGACCATATCAGATCTTGTTTTGAGAAGGTGTACTAGACCTTATGTGTCTAGCAAGAGATACTTGAACTGTTTATTGGTGACCGATAGAAGGGAGCATGAACTTTATACTGAAGCTGGTCAGACCAGTGATGGAAGCAAGTGGGAGATTGGCATGTAAAATTAAGATGGAGTGTTCAATATCAAATCAGACATAAGAACTAGCTGATATATCCATGAGTAAAAAGGCACTTCATAATAAATGGGTTAACAGGGTGAAAGATGAGCATGATGGCTCAAATAAACATAAAGTGTGACTAGTTGTCAAGGGATTCCAACAAAATGAACAAATTTATTACACCGACGTTTGCTCCAGTTGTGAAGCTCAATACTATTAAATCAACATTGAGTATTGTTGTCATTACATACTTTTATCTTGAGCAGTTAGACATGAAGAATGCATTTCTTCACGAATGCTTGGATGAAGAGATAGACATGTATCAACCAGGAGTTTTCTTAAAACAAAGGAAAGAAAGCATGGTATGTGTGCTTAAGAAAAGTTTGTATGGTCTAAAACAAGACCCAAGATAATGTTACAAGAAATTTGACGGTTCCATGCACAAAGTGAGTTTCCAGAAATGCAATGCTGACAACTGTTGCTATTTCAAAATATATAAGTCTAGCTATACTATTTTTCTACTCTATGTTGATGATGTATTAGTAGCAGGAGATGATACTAGAAGGTTGAAGCTACGATTATCAAAATAATTTGATATGAAAGACTTGGGTCCGGGGAATAAGAACCTTGGAATGTAAATCACGAGATATAAGCATATACGAGCTTTGTAGTTATCTCGGTTAGGGTACATCAATCGTATTTTTTATAGATTTATCATAGATTATGCCAAGCCAGTTAATACACCATAGCCATGTAATTTTTTTTATCCAAGGATCACTCCTCTCAAACGGAGGAAGAGAAAGACTTTATGGTTAAGGTGCCTTACACCTTAGGTATTGGGAGTTTGATGTATGTAATGGTCTGTACGAGATGAGACATTGGTCATGCAGTGGGAGTTGTGAGCGGGTTTATGTTAAACTCATGGCAAACTCATTGGGAAACAGTAAAGTGGATCTTGAGGTACCTAGTAAGCACCACAAGGTCGTGTTTGTGCTTTGGTAAGGGTGAGTTAAAGGTACAACGGTACGTAGATGAAGATTTTGGAGGTGAATTTGATCACCAGAAAAGCACCAACGGTTATATATTCATTGTTGGAACTAAAACTGTTAGTTGTATGTCGAAGTTACAAAAGATTGTCACTTTGTCCACTACAAAGGCTGAGTATGTAGCATTGGCCAAAGCCAGTAAAGAGATGATATGGCTTCAAGGTCTGTCAACCGAGATGGGATTCAAACAGAAGAAGAACGTTAGGCATATAGATAGTCCATAGTGCAATTCACTTGGCGAAGAATTCAACATTTCATTTCGGAACCAAACATATCAGTTTTTGTTATCATTTTATCATATTTTTATTGGAAGATAAGGTGTTAATAGTGGAAAAGATCCAAAGAAGCAAGAATACAACTAATATGTTAACAAAGACAGTAGTTATTAAAAAATTGAAGTTGTATTCAGCTTCCACGGGTCTGTAAGCGTAGCAAGACCATAAAGATCTACTGCATAGATCAAGGTGTGAAGACTGATTGAAATCGGTCTTCAAGTAGGAGATTTTTAGACGTAAGTTTATAATACATTTTGAATTCTAAGAGACGAATGAAGTCATTTAGTGAGTCTTTAGTGATTTAGTATTCAAAGTTAATAACCATTATAATAGTTTTTTTTCCTTTTTATATTGAAGTCTATATAAGATTCATAGCTAGCTTTTGTGGATTTTTAAAAATTACATAGTCACATAGTCTTTTTAATAAGATCCATTTGTAGTAGGTTCGGAGAGATAAACATATTTTGTTGAACTCTGTTAATAGTTTATGTGTATTTATTTCACTATTGTTTTCGTATTATTTCCACTAATCTATTTATAGGATTTCCTGTATTTTTCTCGACAGCAGTCCATGTTGAACCGGAACAATCTGAGTTAGTTATTTAATTGAGGAGTTTGTTTTGTGTTACCCCCTAAATTGGTTCTGATTATGACAAGAAACACCAAAGCAGTAGTAATACCATAAGTATCAGTGCCATTTTCTATACTCTTCATAACCCAGTCAGTACTAGCCTTGACATACGCACGAACCTATTGAGACAGATCCACCTTAGACCTAGTTATAAACGTGATGGATGCTACCTGATCGATAATTAATTCCTTAGCGGCCAGCTTCACCATCTGCTTATGAGATTCAGCAATCATCTGTTTAACTTCATCAAAATGGCTACCCTTTAACAAGTCTGTAACAGTTCCCCACTTCAAACTATCACTGTTAAATTTTAAATAAAATGTGTTTGAGACTGAACCATCGTGAGCCAGTTTTAAGAAAAACATGAGAATTAAAATGAGATACAATAATGAAACTTTCTTTTTAACGAGTTAGAGAAGAACATAAAAGGTTTTAAATCCTCATGAGATGTTAATTGCTTACTGTTTTAATGACACAACTAACATTTTAATAGATAAAATGACTCAGAATTTATCATACTGGACTTTTGGTCTAAATTACGGTATAAAGACGAGGGTACAGAACAGATTTCTGGTAAGTTGGCATGTTTGCAATTGGCAAACATGGATTCTCACAATTATTTGAACTACGTGCAATTAAGTGTCATTTTAAATAACACCGATTATTGTACTCCCTCTGTCCTAAATATAGGTTAGAAAAAAATATTTGTTCTAAACTGGATGACGTTTTCAAATTTCAATGTGTCATTTAGTTTACCATTGTATCCCTTGTCACTTAATTATTACTTCATCTTGTTCACGACCCATACTAAATAAAAAGAGGTTATTTAGAGAAAGTAGAAATATTTTTTAGGCAGTTCTTAATTAATATGCCAAAAGCTAGAGCGTTAAATATACATAAAGAAAATGAGTATTTGGTTTTTTCGTAAAAAAGAGAGAATCTCAAAATTATGTTTTTATTTAGACCCAATAAAAAAACCAAAAAATATCAAATAATACTTTAAAGGATAATAATACTATTAAAATTGAGGAGCTACATTCTAATGTTTTCAAATTGATTATAGTTTCCCGTGATATTTTATAAAAACATGAGATTAAGTTTTATATATTTTTAAAATCTATAATTTTAAACCAAAATTTTTGAAATCAAAAGACTATAGAACAATATAAACCTAAGGGCAAGGCTATATCTAGACCCCATTTGGCTATAATGAGACCTTAAATCAAATTTTTTATTTTACTTTATGTAAAATGATCATTTTACCCATCATATAAAACCAAGTTTTCGACCAAAAATCTAAACATTCTTCTTCCTCTTCTCCAACCAAACTTCTTAATTTTTTTTACAGAATTATATTACTTCATTATATTACAATGAAGTAATTTGTGGACCTAGTAATTTGTATAATTTTCTATTAAGAAATAAACTAGTAACTTTGAAAATATTTCTCAGCCCGATGGTAATGGTAATCTTGTTCGAAACCCATAAGAAGCGAGCACAAATTTTGTATATTCGAGTAATAGCGAAATCAGAAAAATCAATCAAATAACATAACCACAAGAAAGAAAACAACACATCGATTTCTAACTTTGAATTAAATTTACAACCAAAAACCCTAAATCCCCAAATTCCATAACCTAAGAACTTGTAAACTTTGTAACAGCCTTCGTTCCTTCAGATACAACATGTTTAGCCAATTCATCAGACAACACCAACCTCACCGCAATCTCGATTTCCCTTGAAGTGATAGTCGGTTTCTTGTTGTACCTCGCAAGCTTCGCAGACTCACCAACCAATTTCTCAAAAATATCGTTGATGAAACCGTTCATGATTCCCATAGCTTTGTTGGAAATACCGATATCGGGATGAACCTACTTCAAGATCTTGAAGATGTAGATCTTGTAGGTCTCAACACTTTTCTTGGATCGTATCTTCTTTTCATCAGCTCCGGCGCCAGTTCTATTGGTAACTTCATTCTCGCCTTTGGTTTCTTCTTAGCTGCTACGACGGCGAAGAGATATTTTTCGGCGACCTTCTTCCTTCGGGTGCTATCGTTGGTTTTGATTATGAAATGAGTTCTCTAGAGAAAGAGATTAATTGGAGAAGAGAAATAATTTTCTGATTTTGATTGGTGAGATAGAGCTGCAATTTGAATTTTATAAAAAAGAAAAAAAAAAGAGAAAAGAGAGATAGTCGGCTTGAAAAGATTTATATATTAAAGATATTTTAATAAAATTTAGGGTCTCATTATAACGAGGTCTCATTATAACCAAAACGGGTCTCGATTTAGCGTTGCCCTAAACCTAACCATGTCAAATATTAGATAAGGGAATGAAAAAAAAAATCCAATATTAAATAATGAAAATATTTAGTAAAAAAGTCAAATTGAAGAAAATTTATTACTAAATAATAAAAATATATGATAAAAGAATAATAAAAAAGTCAAATATTGAATAACGAAAATATTTAATAAAACCATCAAAATCAAAAAAGTTATTACTAAATAATAAAAGAATTTAATAAAAAGATAATAAAAAAGTCAAATATTAAATAAAAAGGTATTCGATAGAGTACAAAAATCAAATATTAAATAGATAATTAATAAAAAAAGATTAATTAGCTTTTATTCCAATATTAAAATAAATAGTAAATAATAAATAAATAAAAACTAGTTCAGCAGGCTTTTATAAATTGTCGTCCCTCACGAAGAAGCTAAACAACAAATATGAACATCCTCAATCTACATCTTTTGTTATTATGCTTTAGTGTTATATTTTGTTCGAGGGTTCTTGCCATTTTCGATGAAGATTCTTTTCTTATTAGAAATCAACTAGATAATAAAATTTTGATGGTCCATTGTAAATCTAAAGACGATGACCTGGGTGTACGATATCTAAAAGTTGGTGAGGCTGCGAAGTGGTTATTTGTTCCAAATCCATTCGGAAGGACCTTGTTTTGGTGTTATTGGAAGAAAGATAACGCGCATGCTAGTTTTGAGGTCTACAACAGTTCTAAACGTCTCCAAAAACGTTGTGAATTTCATGAATGCTGGTGGAACGCAAGAGAAGATGGTTTTTACATGGGATATTTTGAACCCGGAGAAAAATGGTATGATTGGGAACCAGGACAACTGTAATTTTATATGTTTAAACATTAAATCGACCAATGCTTATCAATAATTTTATTAATAATAAAAGAATACACTTTTTATCACTTTTTATTGCATTCCTTTTTTTTTCTTTTCTATAGTAGTCCTTGCCTCTATTTTCTAATTTTGTATTTAATATTATTGTTATGCGTTAACATCCGTTACCAAAATATTAATTATTAAATATTAATTACTCATTTTTAATTAATTTTTTCAATGAAAATTAAATATTAATAAACATAGATGTCTAAATTATGTTATCAATAAGTTATTCACTAAAAATTAATAAAAATTATATAATATTTAATTTTTTAATTTTCTTTATCCAAGATCATAATCTCGACAACTAAAAAATCAATCATTTTGTTATTATACTGTTCTATGATACTAGGATTATTAGATAATTTATTTTGTAACTACATTACAATTTTGTATAAGCGTATATTTATACATAAATCAAAATCCTATGTGTTACTCTTATTTGGCCTTAGCCCATATGATAATTAGACTCCTACGTAGGAAGAGCCTAGCAAATCTCCCCCTCACGACTATGTGGGAGTAGAGCCTAACAAATCTCCGATCAATCTACAATGTTCAAGCTTTCCCCTAGGCAATGCCTTTATCATCATGTCAGACATATTATATCTATATCAACTTTACCAACCTCCATCAGTTTAGCATCAAGAATATCTCGAATCGAATGATATCTCACATCAATATGTTTCGACTTTGAATGAAACGATGAATTCTTCACGAGATAAATAGCACTCTGATTATCACATTAACAGTGCATACCTGTGTTGCTCAAATCCAAGTTCTCTCAATAACTTTTTCATCCATAGTAGCTCTTTACTCACTTCTGTCACTGCAATAAATTCATCTTCTGTCGTTGAAAGGGCAACACAATTTTGTAGTCCTGATTTCTATGAAAAAACGCCACCACAAAAGTTAATCAAATATCCAGAAGTAGACTTGTGAGTGTCAACATCTCCAGCCAAGTCTAAATCAGAATAAGTCAACAACTCAAGTTTCTTCATCCCAAAACTGAACTTTAAATTAGAGGTTCCTCGCAGATACCTCATAATTCATTTTACGGCTTCCTAATGGTCTTTACCCGGGCTTGAAAAAAATCTGCTCACAACACAAACACTATGAGCTAACTCAGGACGACTACATACCATGGCATACATGAGACTTCCAACTACCGATGCATATGGAATATTAGCCATATCTTTATTTTCTTCATTAGTTGAAGGATAACTTGAAATGACTGGAAAGTGGTGAGCTAACCACTTAATCTTTGTCCATCTTACACTTCTAAAGAATTTTCTCAATGTATTTCTCTTGTAACAAGGAAAACTTATTTGAATCTCTTTCTCTAGTAATTCGAATTCCAATAATTTGCTTTGTTAGGCTTAAATCTTTCATTGTGAAAGACTTACTTAATTGTTTCTTCAAAGAATCAAGCCGTGAAGTATTCTTTGCAACAATAAGCATATCCTCCACGTAAAGTAAGAGAACAATAAAATCAGCATCGACAAATTTCTTCGCAAATACACAATTATCAGAAGAGGACTTCCTATAGTCTTGTTCCCTCATAACTGACATGAACTTCTTATACCACTGTCTTAGAGCTTGCTTCAAACTATATAGACTCTCCTTCAGTCTGCACGCGCAATCTTCTTTTCCTTTAACCACAAAACCTTCAGGTTGTTTCATAAAAATCTCTTGTTCCAAGTTACCATGCAAGAATGTTGTTTTACATCCATTTGCTCAATTTCCAAGTCTATACTAGCTGCAATGCTTAAAACCACACAAATAGATGAAACTTTTACAAGTAGAGAAAATATTTCATCAAAATTAATCTTTTTTCTGACCAAGACCTTTGACTACCAATCTTGTTTTGTACTGAGGTTGAAGAGAACTATCATCTTGCTTCAACCTATACACCCACTTGTTACTCAAGGGTTTTCTCCCTTCAAGTAGCTTCACTAACTCAGATATGTGATTCTCATGAAGCGATTGCATCTCTTCATTCATTGATTCAATCTATTGATTTTTACACACATCACTAACAGCATCATCATAACACTCAGGCTGACTTGTCTTTGTCAACAAAATATATTGATAAGAAGGATATCTAGTAGAGGGTTATCTATCTGTAGTAGATCTCCGAGTTGGAACTTCAGGTTGTTCAACCTCTTCTTCATTCTCTTGTTCATCTACAAAATCATTATCATGATCACCAGTATAAAAAATATGCGAACCTCTTGAAGCAGATGAGTCACCATCTAAATTTTCTTCAACTTTTGTAAGAGTATGTACAAACGGAATATGCCTCAAATCTACCAAGTCATTGCCATATATAGGCATTGAATTCTAACTCTTAACAATATCATGAACTATCTGATCTTCCATAAACACAATATCTCTGCTCCTAATAAGCTTCTTATTAACTGGATCATGAAATCTGTAACCGAACTCATCAAGGCCATAACCAATGAATACACATTGTCTTGTCTTTGAATTAAGTTTAAACCTCTCATCTTTAGGAATATGCACATAAGATTTTCACCAAAAACACGGAAATGATCATAAGAAAAATCTTTACATGTCCAAACTCTATTTGGGATATCTCCATGTAAAGGTACAGAAGGACTAAGATTAAAAAATGTACCACTTTATTCAGAGCTTCACCCCAAAAGTATTTATGGAGTTGTGATTGTGAAAGAAGACATCTCACCCTTTCATTTAATGTTTGGTTTAGTATCTCAGCTACACCATTCAAGTTAGGGGTCTTGGGAGGTGTCCTTTGATATCGAATACCTTGTTATCTATAATAATCATCAAAATGACCAATGTATTCTGCCCTATTATCACTTCTAACGCACTTCAATTATTTCCCAGTTTGTCTCTCAACAGAAGCTTGAAACTGCTTGAAGACATCTAACACTTGATGTTTTGTTTTCAAAGTGTAAGCTCAAACTTTCCTAGAATGGTCATCAACAAAAGTAACAAAGTACAGAAAACCATTAAATGTTCTGGTTTTAAAAAGGACCACAAATATCAGTATGTACCAAGTCAAGAAAATTTAGTTTTCTTGAAGGAGCCGAGCTTTTGAAAGACACTTTATTATGCTATATGTGCCAAGTAATGTAATATTTATTTAAATGAGCTTTATGTATCCCACGAATGTATTGTTTATTCCTCAAAATATCTAATCTTTTTTCGCTAATGTGACTGAGTCTTTTATGCCACAAATTAACCATTGCTTCATCATTGACAAAATTGATTTTCTCAGCAGGCACCCTTACAGACATGATATAAAGGACGGAACATTTATATTCTCTTGCCACAACCAACGATCCCTTCGTAAGTTTCCACTTCCCACTCAAAAAAATACTGCAATACCCTTCATCATCTAGCTTCCCTGTAAAGATCAAATTCAGTCTAAGATCGGGTATATGTTAACAATCTTCAAAATCAATCTTGTACTCATGTTTGTTTCTGGATAAACATCACTAATACCAGCCACTTTAGACAAATCATTATTTCCTATTATTTGCAGAACTAAAGTCTATAGAGGTGTAAGATGAAAAAAATTCTCTACGAGAAGTGGCATGAATTATAGCACCGCTGTCAACTACCCAACCACTTTCATCAGATACAGAATTCACATCATCATCGTCAATAACAATTAAGTACCTCTCTAAAACAACAGCAACATGTTTATCGTTACCACTTTCATCATAATTTTTCTCCTTGTTCTTTTCTTTCAGTCATTGTTGGATTTCCCAAAATTATTATTTTTTCTCAACATAAGACAAAATTTCTTAGTGTGCCCAATCTCAGGACAGTAGTAGCACTCCCAATTTTCAAATTTATTAGACTTGTTCCGACTCTTGCTTCCACTTTCACCTCTAGTTTTCCAACCATAATTTTTATTTCTACCATGTTTCTCAACGACTAGAGTTTCTGAATGTGAAAATAAGTCAACTGCTTTTCTTCTCATATCTTCATTTAGTACACTACTTTTAGCCAATGTCATTGAAATATTACCTTCCAGGGCTGAATTAGAAAGAGACATATTGAAAGTATCCCACGAGTCTGGCAGCGAACCAAGCAACCATGACGCCAAAACCTCATCATCAAATTTGATACCCATAGAAGCCAACTAATTAATCAAGCCTTGAAATATTCAAGTGATCTAGAAGAGGTGATCTATATTTATACCTCAAACACATCAACTGTTTGAACAAAAATAACTTACTGTTTCATGTATTCCTAGTATATAACTCCTCAACTTTACTTCACAAAGTCCTTGTATCCGTTTCGTCTACAACATGATTTAACACATTATCATCAACCCTTTTCCGAATAAAGCCACAAACCTATTGATGAATAGTTATCCGTTCTGCATTAGACTTATATGTAGGTTTTTCATCAGTGAATGCTAGTAAATGAAAACCTTTAACATGAAGAAGATCTTCCATCTTCAATTTCATATATGATAATTCAAACCATTTATTGTCACCATTCTTCTTGTATTCACTTCCATATTTGATACAAGACGAATACACAACCTGTAGCTCTGATACCACTTTCACAGAAAATAGACTTACAAACGAAATATTCTTGTATCAAATATGATTAGAAATAATGATCCTAAACAAAATACAAAGTATGTATGAAATCAGCGTAAAAAACACAAAACACCTTTTATGTGGAAAACCTTCCGAGTGTAGGAAGTAAAAACCGCGAGACTGATTTCGGAGTCCAACCAAATATTCTCTATAAAAGATAGGTTACAAAACTATTCTCTAGATAAAACTAAAGCATACACCACAAAAAGTATGACAACTTCATACACAACCCTAATACACAAGCTAGTAAACCAAAATCAGAAAACTCACTAAACTTTCCCCAAAAATGCAGTTAGAAAAAAATGATAAAAATATACTTAGAAGACTTCAAATCAAGATCATATGTGTTATCCTTATTTGGTCGTAGTCCATATGATAATTAGACTCCCACATAGGAAAATCCCAACAGATTCCCGCAACTTAATCTAAACTTGCCA
The DNA here is from genome assembly GCA_036936605.1 of Limnanthes douglasii subsp. nivea. Lineage (NCBI taxonomy): Eukaryota > Viridiplantae > Streptophyta > Magnoliopsida > Brassicales > Limnanthaceae > Limnanthes > Limnanthes douglasii. Next base: position 197,722,341 of record JAUPFV010000001.1, on the reverse strand, counting down.
CATGTACCAATTTCATACTTCATTCCTTAACATGATCTTGGATGAAGTAAAAATGATCGATGTGTTTGATTCTTTTGTTTACTGGGTTCTTTGCTAATTCAGTTGTCGATTTATTGTCAACTTAAATTATGGCTGAACCTTGTTGATTTAGCTTTATATTTCTTAACAAAATTCTAAGCCATAGAACATGACATACACACCAATAGCCTGAAATATATACAGCTTCACAAGTTGAGACTATCACTATCAACTGTTTTTTTAAATAATTAAATGTAGTATTTCCGATAAAGAACACACCTCATGCACTACTTCTTTTTATCCTCTATCTTTTTGCTTCAATCACTGCTAGAGTAACCAACAAACTTTTAATATTCTCCATCAAATTTTAATACCAACACTTAAAGAAAGATCTGATTGCATGTAAAATAATGAAGACTTCTTATTAAACTTCAATATGTACTAGTATCTACATGGTCTTCTCCATCGACAATCGAGAGCTTTTCACCTGGTTCAATAGTGTTGAAATATGATTTCACTTTTCCATCTTATTCTTCTTCAACATCTTTTTTTCTTAAGTATTTTGTGATACAAAAAATATATGTTTATACTTTTCTAACCTCAAACCAAGGAAAATTTAATACCGTGTCATCTTTCTATGTGAGTTGACCTAAACTTTGAATGTTGGTCTTAAGATCTGGTACATCATAAATATCATGGATTAACCCTGTCAAACTAATATTTTGTAAGAAATAAATCCTAGTTTGTCTTCTTACCTTCACGTGTGAGGCATCTGCAAATGACACATGACTATCTTTAATATTTTGCATCTTCTTGAATAAGTACTCGTAACTGTACATATGATTCTTTTCCTCCAAGTCGAGATACTATAAATTTTCATTGTTGATGTTGTCTTTGTCTTGAGCCATAAAAAAAACCTTCATTATCTTCATCTTCTAAAGCTAGGTTAGCTATTTCTTCAACATTTTTTGGACTCTAAAATCATTTGCAAGATGCTTCACTTCACCAAAATTATAATATTTGTCAGGATTACAATTTTTCTCATGGTGACCATACACGTGATATTTGTAGCACGTGATGTTATAAGAATTTTATCGACCGCTTTTTCCTCTAGCGTGTTCTCTTATACCTTAGTTTGGTTGAGTTAATTGTGAATTCGTCTTATATAATACTTCAGGACTATTGTGACCGTATCCAGCAGCCCACGACCATGACCACTACTTTAAAATTTGTTTGAATAAAGTACCTTATCATCTTAAATGATCGTCCTGGTTTAAAGTGTTTGCTCTAGTTTCTCTTTTTTTTTATATTGTTCGTGGGTTTCGAAAGAACCGACAAACTCTTCGACTGTAGCTGTGGCAAAGTATTTTAAATATTATATTGCGTACACACAATACTTTCACAACTTTTAGTTAAAGATATCAAAATCTTACTTATAGTCTAAAAGTATAATGTTTCAAATTACAAAAAAAACTAAGGATCTCAAATAAACATGTTCGATAATATTTTTATTTCAAATCAGCCTGTTCTCGTACATGTTTTTAGTTTTAAGATTTATCTAATAGGTATATTTAAAATTTTTAAATAACGTCAAATATTTAATAAAAAAATAAAACAAAATGTTAAATAATGGAATCATATATATAATAGTAACAGATGGTAAATAAAATATTGAATTTTGTTTATAAAAAAATCAAATTAGAAAAAGTTGAATATTAAGTAATGAATTATGGAATCATAAATTATAAATATAAAGGATAAATAAAATATTTAAAAAGATAAACTTTTTTTAGTTCAAAGTGATTTCTTACAAAAGAAATCTAAACCACAAATATGAATATCTTTAATCTAAATATTTTAGTGTTATGTCTTGTTCGAGGTTTCTTGCAATTTTTGACAAAAATTCTTTCATTGTTAGACAAAAATTCTTTCATTGTTAGAAATGAACGTTAGTTCATTACAGATCTATATAAGATGATCTATTACAATATCTAAAGGTTGGAGAATGTGCCAAATGGGTTTATTTACTCCAAAACCCTTCGGAAGGACATCGTATTGGTGTTATTAGAGAAAAGGTATCGTGCATGCGGACTTTGAGGTCTACAATAGCTCCAAAGATCTTCACAAACATTATGAATTCCAAACATTATGAATTCCGTTGTGTTGGTAGATCGCAAGAGGAGATGGTACATTGGATAAAAAATGGCAGCCTTGTAAGCATGAACAACCGTAATTTTATTAATATTGTTCTATTATAAATCAACAAGTAATTACAAAATACTCTTATTGATAGCTTTATTTATTCATATTTTGTTCTATTTATTTCCCATGACTGGACGGGAAGTTTTGAGTCTAAAGAAAAAATATTCGCGAAGGATGGAATAAATTTGGAACCTATGGAACCTATTTATGGTCGTTTGGTACGTAAATGCTTCGAAGCTTAGATAAATGATCCCACGTCGAACAATTATGGATGTAGTGGCTTGACTCACAACGTTACATCTTTTTATTTTATAATTTTTTGGTGAGTTTATCTTTTTTTTTGAAATATTTTGCTCTATTTATCGGGTTTTAAATATTATACAGATTATATTCTAAGAGGTCAACAAGACACACAGGCCTATAGCACTTAACATATCTGATGAGGTCGGATATTTTAGGCACTATAACTTGCTTTTATTCGGAGGATTGTTCGGACATAACTACTATTATAAAAAAAACGAACAGGACAAATGTACTGGAGTGTGACAAAGTTAGGTGCTGGTCACCTCACATTTTGGGCTAATGGGTTTTTAAAATTGATCTGATCCCACAATCCGACCTGACAGGTTCATGGTCATTAATTAAGTATAAATACTCCAACCACTTTCATTAATGAGGGTCATCAGAATTTAATACAAGCACAAAGTTTAATTATCTCATTACTCTCTACCTTAAACATTAAATTCCCGAAACACTTTACAAAATTACCCTCAAACCGAAATAAACGACACCAATATCCACCTGATGAAAAAGCCTATCAAATGTGTGAACGATGGATAAGAATCTAAGAATTTGAGGCGGGTGTGGATGATTTGTAATTGAAGGGTATTTTAGGTAGTTTATTGACTGGGTATTAAATTTTTAAGTAGAAATAGAGAGATAAGAGAGGTGTGTGCTAGTAGTTAATTTTTTTAGAAAATAACCCATTTAATGTGGTTGGTTGGGGTATTTATACTTTTGTTTTAGGACCCATGTGTCGTTCGGGTCAGATCTTGTGTTCGGATCAACCTCAAAGACTCCAAATCCCAAAACCATAAATTGTTTAGCACACAGTTGAGTCATAATCCACTTGAACTCACTCTTCATTCATTTAACTTTGTTGATTATGTCCGAATTTCCCCTTCAGATAGTTTTAATGGTAGTTCCAATAATATCTAAACCCATCAATAGCCTCTTTATGTCTTTTGAAAATTCTTTTGGAAGAGCTAACTAATGTATTGAAAATACGATCAGGGCCCAAAGTGATTTTTCATTATCTGGAAACTCAAAGGTGTCGACTTTAACAAGTAACTTGTGTTTACAAGTGTCAGTCGCTAATTAGTCCTCTACAGCCGTTTTTCCTAGGTACTTGCACATATCCTTAAAATAGTAATGGTCTAGGGTTGATAGCCCCTAATTATGATTCAAACAGTTCATCTCCCCTAGGTAAAGTACTCAAGTGATTTGCCCAACTATATAGGTGTGATTGTTTTACTATTTATATTCTTAAAGTGAGAAAAAATTTCGAATTTAATTTCTAGAGAGATAAACTTCAAATCCTCAGTTTGTTCTTAATCTTCCTAACCCTTCTGAGAACTTTTATGTTCATAGCTAGAACAACCTTGGTTAAAGGAATCTCGTTGAATTTTTTACGAATTGGAAAGAGAGAAAAAGAAGCAATAATCATCGTCGGTCTACTTGCTTCCCCTTAAGGATTGGTCATACAAACGGTATCGGAGCCGAACATGAGTTTATCTTCTTCTAAGTCATCGGTTACTTTTAGAAAAACTTCCATTGTTCCACCTGTACCAAACTTTGCTTCATCTGTGTTAGATCCTGAACCATCAGTTTAAATACCTGAGAACCCTTTTACCAAATCCAAAACTGTTACCAGTAGAAAAAATCCCTCGTCATTTATTTCCATGGGGTCAGATGCAGAAAATATCACACCCCCAAGAGTTACCAGACTCTCCAAAGCCAAAACTACAACTCCCTCTACCAAGGATGTCGAATACCCTACTAAAGGTTTTGGGATAGTAAAGACTCTCGTTTTGTCTACTCTGGATCCAAATCCATGACTTCCACATGTTGAGTCTTCTCAAACTACAAAGGAGGATACTGGATCCAAATCGGTCGACCAATGGTCACAAATATTGGAGGATAACATGGACAAAAGTGGGGAAGATATCCCATCAGAGACGTCTAGAAATACTAGTAACACCACAGTAGTTCAGAAAGTAAGAGAAAAAAGTGGACTGTCTAATACCGAACAGCGTCTGGAGTGCCTTGAGGGGAAATTGAGGCCTAATTTCTCCAAGGTTAATGTTAAAACTTACTTTCCATTTAAAGGATTTCCTTCGTGTATACCCATACTTCCGGACCAAACATAATTAGGAAAAATGGGTAGAGTTTATTAAAGTAAGAATTCCCATTACTCCAGAAACTCTGATGGATTGCAAAGTTGGAGAAATAGTGGTATAACCGAAGTGTTAAATCCATTGAGGCTTTTCCCAAGTCAGCTAAGTCCCAATGCTCGGTACACATTATTGGCGAGTATTATATCTTCAAGGTTATCAAAAATTTAGATGCATATGGAGCAGTTTGCTGATGTGGCTAACTTGTGTCGTAATCACCATATCATTTTTTACAACTATAATATGGGAAATGATTATAAGGTAGTTAATGACTTACTGGAGGCTGAGAAACACTAGAGGACTCAGTTTCTCTACATCAGTAGAGCTTGGGATAATGATAAGAAAATCATATCCAAAGAGAACCCAAGCCAATTGACTAGACATTGGAAAGGTTTATTCAAGCACTGTTCGGATGCCCTTAATCATATTTTGATATTATATTTACATCAGATTTATCTTTTGCTATTGGATTTATTTTGTAGTGTTTTCTAGGATGTTTCAGACCATCTAGAAGAGGAAAGACTACTTTCACCAAACATAATCAGTGGGCCATGGAATATTGGGCTATTTCCCTTCATAACTGCTTCACAGCAGGGAACATGGTAAGGGCTCATTTGTGGTGTACAAGATCAACTATGGAGCTTACTTAGGAACAATTTACCACTCCCTCTCCATCAGGGCTAATTCTCAAAATAACTGAGGAGTGTGATGGTAAACTTTACTTTACAGCCATGAATAGAGCCCTTAGACATTTGGATAAGATGAAGATGGAGAAGAAGAAGAAGAAAGAGATTGACGCATCCCACCAGATTCCCGATGTGGGTAGTTTGGGAAATTCAGAAGAAATCAATGTTGCTCTTTTAGACGCAATGGTTGTTACAGTAGACGAGGCCGAAGGGCCATAACATTCACCATAAACTAAGAATAAAAAAGGGTCAGAAGAGATGCAAAGAGGGGAGCGACAAATGGGCTGGAAAGAAGAAGAAGAAAACCAAAGGGTCAGATATAATACTGCGACCCGAGGCCGTTCCTCCTATCCTTCCTGCTGAAACTCTTCCCCAAGAAAAAGTACATGTTGATCATCCCACAACAGCCTTTCCCACAGCCGATCCACCTTCCGTTAAAGGTGATTTTAATCTAGATGATCTTGGAAACATGTATTTTAGTGAGTTTGATAAGGAGGATTTTGACTGAACCTTCCCCCAAACAACCACCATAGCTAATGCAGTAATTTATGAAGGTGAGTCTTTTGAAGTGTCTAGTGAGCAAGATACTTTGGGTCATCCAGTCGTAGGCTACATAAGGCCAATATTTTACTTGGAAAGACCACTTAGAGCTCAAGCTAAGGACATTGTTAACCTTCAAGCTGAAAATCAAGGCTAGAAGAATTCCCTCATAGCCGAACAGCAGAAGGTTGAAACTTTAGGCAAAGAAAAAGAACAACTGAGCACCGATTTGAATCAGGCTAAGGTTGATAAAGAAGAGCTTCAAACCAATTATACCGAACTGTAAACATCCACTTCCAAATGATATAAAGTCTTTAAAATATCAACACATTAGTGACGAAGGTACCATCAATCAACTATCCGATGAGAAGAAGAAATTAGAAGAACTTATTAAAGAGAAAGAAAGAGATATTACTTCCCTGAAGGAGAACCAGACTCGAGAGATAGCAGCTGCAGTGGATAAATACGTTGCTAGGGTATTGGATTCCATAGAAAAGAGGGATGAAATTATTAAATCACACATGGTCTTGTTATTCCACGAGACTTTCCCAAAAAGGTCTTTTGGATAGTTATGGAAGTTCGTACCATACGAAAAAAAATACCATTTCATACTATGCCACATGGTGATAAATTTCGAGGTTCTTCACCAATTGGATTTGATTTGGATGAAGAAACCAATGAAAGCTAATATGTTGATACTAAGGATCCAAATTAAGACAAAGGTGAAGGGAAAGCTCAAGAGAAAGGTGATGGTAAAGAGAAAACCGAAGGGAGCGAGCCATAAAGTTATTTTATTTTTTGAGTTTATGCTTTGAACTAAAGTCCTTGGTTGGCTAAGGTATTTTTTGTTTTATTCGGATTTCCTTTTGTGAACTAAAGTCCTTAGATGGCTAAGGTATTTTTGGTAAAGTGGATCGAACATCTTTGATGATCTGACCAATATTTCATGTCATATTTACCTTCGTTTATTTTATATTTTTCCTTGTACTTTTAATGTTTCCAATAGAATCTGACCATACTTAATAGATGGTAAATACTAATAGTATATGAACCCAATCAAGGATTTAAAACGTTAATCATTCTTTAATATGTTCGAGTCATTCAGAAGTATTCCATTTGAAGGCTTAAAGTATTTAATTGGTGTTTAATTTATCTAAACCATTCACAGATATTTCAAGGTGTTTAATGGGTGTTTAATGAGGAAAAGTATAGTATATTTATTAGGATCTATAAACCTCATTAAAACCTCCCCACGCCACCATGGTACAAAAGAGTATGCCCCCAAATATTTACATTGAAGTACAACAAAGTAAATATTTACAATATGATTTTATTCTAAATATAACCTGAGATGCTCAACATTCAAGGATTCTTTAAAAGGTTGTCATCTTTGTCTTGAAGTCTGTACGTTTCTTGCTTGAATTATTCACATACCTTGTATGGGCCTTTCCAATTCGGAGCTAGCTTTCCGAATTGTCTCCTTGGTATTTAAGAAAAATTTCTTAATAATTTGTCCCATACCTAGAAATCTCTTCTTTTAACGTTAGATGCAAACCTGCTTCTCATCAAACCCTGGTAGTGGGTTGTTCTCAAGTTTACTTTCAACTTTCTTTCTTCAATTAGATCCAACTGACTTCTCACGGCCATGTCATTATCTTGTTCATAATAATTTTGTACTCTGAATGAAAGTAAAGTAGCTTTTATAGGTGTAATTGCATATATTCCATAAAAATAGCAAAAAGAGACTTTTGAGTGGTTGTATGAGGAGTGGTCTGGTAGGCTCATAACACTTCTTGTAAATATCTTGGTCATTTTCCTGCTGGTCCTTCCAAACTCTTTTTTAAACCCTTCAAAATCGTCTGATTAGCGACTTCAACTTTCCCATTAGTTTAAGGATGCAAAGGAGAAGAGAATTAGTGTTGAATTCCTTGTGAAGTATAAAATGCCTACATGTCTTTGTTGTCGAACTGAGGATCATTATCAGTAGTGATGCGTTTGGGAATTCCGAATTGGCAGTACATATTGGAGAGGATAAATTTTATCACTGCCTTTGAAGTTGTTCCAAATAAGGGTGCATCTTCTATCCACTTAGAGAAGTAGTGTATTGTCATAATTATTGTTCGACAACCACCAGAGGCCATAAGAAGTGGTCCAACTAAATCTAGTCCCCATTTATCAAAGGGTATACGTTTGGATACTTATTCCATGAGGACTGCTGGCACATGAATTTTATTTCCATATTTTTTACAAGGATCACATCTTTTGACCGGATCCTTAGCGTCTACCATTATAGTGGGCCACTAGTAATAATTAAAGATTTATAACCACAATGTGTTGACCCCTCTCTATCCTGTAATTCGAATAAAACATTTTGAGATTCTTTAAAACCAAGGCAGCTCAGAAGAGGCCTGCTAAAAGAACTTTTATAAAGAACTCCTCTTAACATCAGAAAACCAAGAGCCTTGTATTTTACTTTTTTAGCCAAAATATTATCCAAAGGTAGAACACCATAAGTAATAAGTTGTTGTATGTCATATCTCCAATCTTTGGATTGTACGTCGGATATGTTCATACTCTCTTCAAATTCACCCTTATTTTCTTGAATTGAGTCAATGCAAGGACGTTCTTGCATAAGGATCCAAGGGTATGCTTCAGAGTAAGCTATAGTGGCTAAGGAATCTGCCATAACGTTTGCTGATCTGGGGATATGTTCATAGCGGATGCATTTAAAACTTATGGTGACTTCTTTTTGTACTTGTAAATATTTTATCAAATGATCTTTTTTGGTTTCAGATTGCCCTTGAGCCTGATGAATATGTAGTTGAGAATCACTTATTAATCTGATTCTTTTTGCTCCACATAACTGAGCTAACCTTAAACCAGCTATGGCTGCTTCATACTCCGATTCATTAGTGGATGCTCTGAAACCAAAGTATATAGCTTGACACCATAAGGAGAAGTTAAACAAATTCCAGTTCTACATTCTATCGTACTAGACCCGTAATTCGTTCGCACTACCCACTCTTTATGAAATTTATTATCTTGAGCTTTTTCGTAAGATCTCTCAATATGCAATTCGACCAAAACATCAGCTACAACTTGAGCTTTGATTGCAATCCGAGGTGCAAATTCAATATCATAGTTTCAAAGCTCAATTGACCATTTAGTCATTCTTCCTGATATGTCTACCTTTTATAATACGTTATTTAAAGGAAAATAAATCTGAACAGTGATAGAGTGTGCTTGAAAGTAGGGTCTTATTTTCTAGCTGCTATCACCAGTGCCAAGGCTAATTTATCTAACTTCAAGTACTTTTTATCAGCTTCTAATAAACTCTTGCTTATATAATACACCGGACGAAGGTAATTATCCACTTTTCTTACCAACACAGCACGCACTGTATTTTCTAATACTGCTATATATATATATATATATATATATATATATATATAAAGTCTCTCTCCTTGAATAGGCTTGAAAAATATCTTGGGCAAAGACAAATGTTTTTTATTTTATTTTAAAGAAAGCTTGATCATATTGTAGAGACCAATTGAAGTCTTTAACATTCCTTAAAACTTGGAAAACATAGTGCACTTGTCCAATGATCTCGAGAGAAACCGATTCAAAGCATCTAATCTTCCTGTTAGTATATGGACTTCCGTATTATTTCGAGGTGGATCCATAGCTAATATAGCATTTAACTAATAAGGATCAGCCTGAATTCCTTTTTCACTTATAATATATTGTAGAAACTTACCAGATCGGACTCCAAGTGTATATTTCTCAAGGTTTAACTTTCAAGTTGATAGCCTCTAAGTTAGAAAACGTTTCTTGGAGATCATATATGTGATCTTCATCCTTAGGGATTTTCACCATTATGTCATCTATGGAAACCTCTACAGTTCTGCCAATTTGGTTAGCAAACGCCTTATTCACTAATCGTTGATAAGTAGCTCCAACATTTTCAACCCGAACGACATCACATTATAGCAATTGAGCCTCATATCAGTAATAAAAGTAGTATGATCTTGATCATTCAGATCAATCCGTATCTGATTATACCCAGAGAAAGCGTCCATAAAAAATAATAACTTATTTCCAAGCATAGAGTCTACTAGCTGGTCTATCTGGGGCACTGAGAAAAGATCTTTAGGACAATATCTATTTAGATCTATGAAGTCAATACACATACGTTATTTTCCATTTTTTTTGTTGACTAATACTGGATTAGCTGTCAAAAGAGGGTATTAAGATTCCTTAATATCCCCCATTTTGGTTAACAGATCTACTTCTTGCACAATCATTTCATATTTTTCTCTAGAAAAAATATCTCTTCTTTATACCATTGGCCCAACATTAGTGCGGATTGATAGCTTGTGACTAATTACATCGGTTGGCACTCCTGTCGCATCTTCATTGCACCATGCAAACACATGTAGAATGTTAGATAAAAAAGACAATAATATGTGTTTTAACCTTAATGGTAATTTGGCTCCAACCCTAACATTTTTTCCTTATGCGAGACAATAAATTTCAACTTCTTCTACTGGAATTACAGCGTTTGGAGCCTCCCTCAGATCATCTACTTCATTTGGATTGGCGGAAGGCTCCAATAACTGTTATTCTTTGTTAATTTTAACTGCCTCCAGTGACTTTGAAGCAAGAGCAGTGAAATAGCATTCATGAGCTACTTTCTGACTGCTTTGGACAACACCCACTTGGCTTGCCACAACATACTTTAAACATTGGTGGACAATAGAAGCCACTGTATGCATCCTGGAGAGCTAAGATCTACCGAATATGGTATTGTAATTGTTGGACAATCAACCACAACGAACAACACCCTTAGCGTTTTTTAAATGGTCATTTACCCAATAACAATTCATCTTCAAATTCTTCGATTACAATGGTAGAATTCCTAGTAAAGCCTACAATGGTTATGTTTGAATGTTGGATGACTGAGGGATTTTTCATTTGTCTATAATCAGTAAAAAACAATATATTTTCCAAACTACCAGTGTTGACCAGGATCCGACGTATATTATTGCCTGCAATAGATGCCCTTTTTACTACAATATCTCCATGTGTGCCTACAATATCTCTTAAATCATCTCCATCGAAGATAATGAATGAAACAATGTTTTGTTAAAGATGTGTGGACATGTTGTCATCTAACTGAGTTGTCAAACTGTTAACATGTTTTTTCCTTGAACAACTTGAGGGTGCCGTTGCAGTGTCTCCTTAAAAAATAGTCAATGATTTGAAAAAAATACGCAGATTGGAAAGAGTTGTAGCCTTATCTATTATCAGCCCAACTTGATTTCGATATGGATCAAGATCAAGCTATTCAGAGTCTACGTCAAATCTTTCCACAATCATTATGCCATCTCCTTGTCTGGACGCCCCCATACTTTTCCCTAGACTCATTGGTTAGGTTGTTCGAGGTGTATTGTTGTTGTGTAGAGAGTTGGTATTATCTTGTCTACTATCCATTTTCCTTTTAACAAAAGAATCCAACTTTCCTCTCTCGATGAGGTTTTGTACTTCTTGTTTTAAAGTTATACAATCATATGTCTCATGACCCACATCATTGTGGTATTTACAAAAACGAGTACTTCGACTCTCTGTAGGAGACTGAATTGGGGTTGGCTTTCTAAAATACACAACATTTTTTAGTTTTATCATATGTTGTAGCCACACTTTCACCCAATCCGGCAAACCATTCAGGTTGAACCCATCGGCCCCTTTTGGGTCTAGCTTGTTAGTTTTGGTCAGATTGATTTTGTCTGGGCCGATGTGATCCTTGTCCGGAGTCTTTCGACCTATAATTAATAGTAGCTTGGGATTGATTAGTAGCTTGTGGAATTGATGATGTAGCATCCGACCGGTTCTAACGCGGTACTTTAGAATTCCTAGTTTCTTCAACCATAATCTGTTTTCCAAATTGATTTAACAGCCCTCCCCAAGTTCTTGCCTTCTTCTGAGTTACTGCATCACCTAACATGCCCAGAATTAATCATTTTCTTAAATAGGCGATAACCACATGTTCAAAAAAATCAGCTAACCTATTCTTCCTATTCACAAATTGACTTATATATTTCTTTAAAGATTCGTTCGACTCCTATGCACAATTGATAATAGTATCACCATTTCCTTTGAGCTCCTTGCTTCCCACAAATTGCCTTCTAAATGCCACCCATGACATATCAAAATGTCTTATAGATCCATGTAGGAGACCGTTATACCACTTTAGGGCACTTGCTTTAAAGGTTTGTGAGAACTGTCAAATCGTTTGGGAAGATATCCAAAGAGTATTTTCAAAGACAATGGTGATTGCCTCCAATCATGACTTCTGCTAAATAGTGTATCTTCATCAGGACTAGCAAAAATACATGGTTCAGATTGGATAACAAATTGATCACTCAATAGATGATCAATGCCACAATCTACCGAACCCATTATTGTTCTTTGTTTTTTATTTTTTTATTTTGCCTCTCATGTCAGTTTCCTTGAATGTTTCTTAGTTAGCCTTAATTTCTTCTTTTGACGACCCTTGTCACTACTAGATGAAAGAGACTCATCAAAGCCAGAATTAGTGGATGAACCATCAGAACAATCTAATGCACTCGTAACTTGTTTAGCCCGATGCGTCCTTTTAGATTTAATATGAGCCTTTGAGGCCTGATCACTGTCACCGTGCTCATCTACAGACACATCACATGCATCATACGTGTCCTTCACTACTTTTTCAGATTTATTTTGGGCCCTTAGAGCTTCAATTTTAGTGCTTAGCTGATCACGTTCATCATACATAAATTGTCTTTTATCTGTATTATGATTGACATGAAGCACAATAGTATGCATACTATTGTCTCTTACACCTTCAGCTTCAGCAAGTGGAATATCTTGTATGTTAAGATCCATGCTTTGATGATGTCCAAACTACAATTTCTACTTGCTGGTTTTGAATAAAGTTATTCGGGAACCTTTTACTCCCACTGTGGTCGCCAATATGGTGTGGATGATTTCTAATCGAAGGGTATTTTAAGTAGTTTATTAACTGGGCATTAAATTTTTAAGTAGAGGGTAGAGAGATAAAAGAGGTGTGTACTAATAGTTAATTTATTTAGAATAAGTCCAGACCATTTAATATGGTTGGTTGGGGTATTTATACTTTTGTTCCATGGGCCGTTTGGGTGGGATCTTGGATTCAGGTCAGCCTCAAAGACTCCAAAACCGAAGACCAAAAATGGTTTAGCACACAGTTGAGTCATAATCCACTCGAGCCCATTTTTCATTCATCAAACTTTGTTGATTCTGTCTCGATTGCTCCTTCCGATAGTTTTAACGGTAGACCTAATAATATTCGAACCCATCAGAGATCACATATGGAAAATATAACTATAAAGTGTAGAATGGTCAAACTACACAACCCCGTACTGAACGATCAGATTATTTCCGATCTTCGGGCCAAAGTTTCCAGATTAGAAGATGACGCTGAGAAAACAAAAAAAAAGCATAATGAAGATGTTCATGAATTTTTTAGTTTCATCACAAAAAAAAGAAATGAAATTCTAGAAGATATGGTTTTAAGCTTCCATTGATGCTTCTCATATCTCAGGTTGGGGCCATTATGAGAACATTCATCATAGGTTAAACGCCATATGGGCATCTTCTTAGAGTTCAAACTTAGATTTATGTCGAACTTCGAAGGAAAATAGGTTATGTGACCATAGTAGAAAACCAACTTGTCACGATCCCTAGCCATAAGGACCCCGTAAGTCAGAACCCCATAGCCGATAGAGTCGCCTCCACCGTTTTTCCTGTTATCGGGGTCTCTCCTTAAGATAAATAATTCAAGATTCTCAAACTAACAATCAAGTAGTCGTCTTCTTTTTTGTTCATTTATTCTTTTTTGAACTTAAAGTCCTCAAATGACCCAGACAGATGTTGTATTTGATTTTCTCTCCTAGATATTAAAAGTATGTGGGTGGATGGTGTAGTTTTTATTATGATGTCCCACTTTTTCAGTGACATTTTTAACATCAAGATTGAGAGATACATGGTTCTCATTCATGTCTTAAGAACCTCGTTTTTCTTTTCTAATAAAAAAAATACATACCACTCATGTTCTCCCTGCTATAAATTGTTGGGTGATATGGCATAATGGAAACAATTCAAAATTTAAAGGCGTCACTCTTCTTCAACTTCTATCAATGTAATAAATAAAATTATTTTAGGACTGGATGCATCTAGCTTGTTTACGAGGAAGAACTGGCATAAAGTGGTTAATGTTGGCTCTACTCTTGGTTGTATCTCTATGCTGAACAGAAACAACAACAAAATTTACCTAAAGTGGATTTCTCCTGCAAATAGAAGGTTGAAATTAAACATTGATGTTGTTTGTCTTCAAAATGGAGAAGCCAGTGGTGGGATGATCTTCAGGAACATTAACGGAGATATCGTAAAAGGTCTTGGTAAAACTTTTAGCAGGCTTTCTCCCCTAGTTGTTGAGGCTAGAACTTTACTGGAAAGTCTGTTATATTGTAAGGATAATCATTGGAACAACATGGGTATAGAATCGGACTGCCAATCTTTAATCAACATGCTAGCTGAAGGAAAGTATCTGTAGTATTTCTATCCAATTATCTCTATCTGCGGGATGTTAATTGCTCCCACTATAACCATAAAATTTGTCCCTTGCATTCAAAACCAGGCTGCTGACTGGTTTGCAAAGTGGACATTGAAGTGTAAAGAAAAACACCAATTTTCTCACTTCAATGCTCCAAATGAGTTACTTACCAATATATTACTTGAAAGTATTGGATTGGGATACATTAATTTCATTCATGATTAACCTTGTTTATAAATTTCTATCAATTGTTGTCGTTTGGCTTTTATGGTTTTAGGTGTTGCTGAAGCAAGGATAGGCAACTTGAGTTGAGAATCTGGATTCCTGGTGGTTTGTGAAGCTCAAGAATTTGCATGATATGTGTGAAGGTTCTATTGTAGAGGTTCTGTGGCTCTTGGAATACTCGATCGCTATTGAATTCTCCTTGAACCCTCTTTTCTTTGTCTAGAGAATTAGAAGATATGAAGTTTTGGAGGGAAAGATTTTAATTTAGGCACTAACAATTAATACTCCGTATAATTGCCTTTAAACGTTTCAATTGGATCCATTATTAATAATAAAATTCTTATTGTTTAGAAAGAAAATATCTTTTTTTCAACCACGTATCCTAATCCGAAGACGTTTAAAAAATAAATACAAAATAAATTACGAGACCTTAATTATTTATCATACTATTAAAAATAATTTGTTTATTCACTTATAAAATATTTTATTCTTTAAACTATTCTAATATAAAATCAATATTAAATGTATCGAACCACTGTGTAAATATATATATCAAAGTTCTGACGTACATGGCTCATATTTAACATCCGCGTTAAATTAATTCAAAGAGCATCACTCGTTGCAATTCCGAACAACATTTTTATATATTGAATAATTTGGATATTTATTATAATATTCACTAATTGCAACTTCTATATTTTTATTTTATTTTTTGGAACCCGCAGTTGCTATTCAGAGTGCAAAAATCGTCAGTCTGACGCAATAGCCTACAAACCCACACCAGAAGGTAAACCACACAAGGTGACAGACTCAGCCGAGAAAACATATTCAGAAAGACTCGAACCCATATTTTATTTTGGTTTGGTTATCAATTGGTTTTTCTAGTTTCAACGATTGGAATGTTTCATTATGTTTTAGATATTACTAGGTAAAATCCTACGGTGTTGCAGCAGATTACCTATAGAGCATTATTTATTTATTTTACATATTTTGATAGATAATATATATCAGAACGATGGTTATATAAATAAAAATAAAAGTTACAAACAATTTTTTATAAAATATAAAACATACGCAAAATAAAAAATTACAAACATTTTTCAAAATATCATTTGATAATAATTATAAGTATCGTTTTTATATTTCTTATATATAATATATATAAGTGTTAGAATATTCAGTGTATTAAGTTTCCTTGTATAGGTCTCTAAGTTCTATATATATTGAGGGCCTTACTATTGGTCAATTCTTGAATTACATCTCTAATGCATCAATAACACATAAAGGAACATTTTCTAATAAACACAAAACCCTAGCCGCTTCCTGCGGCTACTTCTCTCTTTGTTTTCTAACAAAGACAACAACTGAGATGCTACGTAGAACATGTGCATGTTCTATGCCCTATGGGCAAACCTGATGAAGAAAGCAATTGGGGGAAGGGGGAGAGGTTCTCACATTACAAGGGAGCCGACACCTTCATCCCAAACTGACAAAACATACAAGGTGGGAACAAGATGATCAATGTGTTTTCACATGGATTATCCAGAATCTTGAATCCGGCTTGGTGAATAATGTCTCGCAATATCCCACTGCAAAAGCCTTCTGGGATGGGTTAGCCACCACATACAGTTCTGGTACAGATTCGTTACAGGTGTTTGACCTTCATAAGAGGGCTAATTCATTAAGGCAAGGGTCCGATACACTAGAAGACTTGTTAGAACAAACTGCAGAACATATCGATGTTTATAGATAGGCGAGATTCGAACCCTATTAAAGACCTAGAAGACATTCAGATCTATAATAATAAGACTCAAGAACAAAGACTCTATCAATTACTAATGGCGATTAATGACAAGCTGGAACCAGTCAAGAGAGATATCCTGAAAAAGGATCCTCTTCCTTCCGTGGAAACAGCATATGCTACAATATGAAGGGAAGTGGCCAGGCTTAATATACTAAAATAAAGTTCTTCTGATAGTGACTCGATTGAAATTAGAATGGGTTTGGCTGCTAAATATTCTGCACAGAGGTTTAAATTTTGATCCAAAGAGAAAGAAGATAAATCCAAGTTGTATTGCACTCATTATGGGATGAAGAAACACACTAAAGAGACATGTTTCCAGCTGGTTGGCTATCCATAATGGTGGGAGGACGGTCATAAGGAGAAAAATAACCAGCGTTTCAGATCTAATGTCAAACGGGCTTCGTCTACAAGTGGCGGTGAAGATCTGACTAAAAATGAGCAAGGAAGTGGTACTGGTTTTGGAGGAATGGCGGCGAACTCCTATGAAAAACTTGGAGGTAAAGGGTTTGAGAAATCAATGAATTGGATCTTTGATTGCGGGGCTACGGGCACCGTGTCTTATGATCCTAAAGTCTTTGGTGACATGTCATCTCCAAAGAAGTCCCATATTGAGACTGCTAGTGGAGAAATTTGTGAAGTCAAAGGGGGAGGTTCAATTATTTTTTCGGAAAAAATGGAAATTAAAAACTGCATCTACATTCATTCACTATCCTTAAAGTTATTATCTGTTAGTCAAGTGACAAAACAACTCAAATGTGTGGTTCTTATGTATCCATTTTTTTTGCATTTTACAGGGCATTCGTACGAAGGAGATCATTGGGCGTGGTACTGAACAAGGAGGTCTCTATCATGTTGATGAGGTAGTTTATAAGGGACGTGCCATGCTTGCTCACGGAACAACCGAAATGCAACTTTGGTTATCGCACCGACGACTTGGTCATCCTTCTTTTAGTTATCTTAAGAGTTTATTTCCTAGTTTTTTTTTTGAATAATTCCATTCATGAGAAATGTGAAACCTGAATTCTTGCAAAAAATCGTAGGGTCTCATTTAATCAAAGTAATACTAGAGTTGATTATGCTTTTTCGCTAATCCATTCTGATGTTTGGGGTCCATCACCGATCCACTAACAATCAAATCAGATACTTTGTTTTATTTGTGGATGATTTCTCAAGAATGACTTGGATATACTTCATGAAACATAAATCCGAAGTACCAAAAATATATGTTTGTTTTTACATAATGATTTTGACTCAATTTGAAAAAAAATACAGATTCTCCGTTCTGATAATGGAACAGAGTTTGTCAACCAAACAATGCATAATTTTTTCAAAACAAACGGTCTTATCCATCAAACCACTTGTCCAAACACACTTCAACAAAACGGTACTTCAGAACAAAAATATCATACTTTACTTGAAAAAACTCGTGCTATTATGATTGAATCTAGAGTCCCTCATTCTCTTTGGCCAGAAGCTCTTGGTACAGTTACGTATCTTACAAATCGTCTACCAACCCGATGTCTAGGAAATAAAACTCCATTACAAGTGCTTGTCACCCAAGTTATAATTCCATCTGTTATGACCTTACCACCTTGTGTTTTTGGTTGTTCGGTGTTTGTTCATATCCCTAAAACTAGTCAAAACAAACTTAATCCTTGTGCTGAAAAATATGTATTCATTGGATACGGTGTTCATCAAATGGGATATCGGTGTTACAATCCGGTTACTCGTCGAATCCATGTCACAATGGACTGTGACTTCTTAGAATCTGATTATTTTTTTGACCACCAATCTCGTGCTCAGGGGGAGAAAGTAAGTGAATCACTTGACTGGTTGCTATATGAAAGTTACTTTGAGGATGTGCCCAAAGAGTCGGTAGATGGCACCACCGAGCACGCCTCTTCCAACATAAAAGAGACTGACGAGGCAGTTCTTACCACAAATGATTCTCCCGAAGACAATGTCTAACAAGAAATAAATGCCATGGATACTACCAGCGAATCAGCCGAAGAAAATGTCCATCAAGAGGTAAACAATTTACAATGTCATAATTCACAAAATACTATTGACCATGACATTTCATGAAGTTCATTTGTTGAAACTCAAACTCCGGTTCTTCCCCCAAGAAAAAATAGAGGGGTTCCTCCTGACCAGTATTCACTAGAACACGTTCCTCGTGCTTCTACATATCCGGTAAAAACGGACAGGAAAGGAATGACGAAGATTGCAAAGGCGTTTTCAGCTACTATTCTCTCTAAAAAAATCCCTAAAACAGCTCAATAAGTTAAGAAGATGACTGAATGGCATGAGGCAATGAATACCGAAATGGAAGCTCTAAAAAGGAATGGTACATGGGAGAATTGTGTGTTTCCACAAGGGAAGAAAGCAGTCGGGTGTAGATGGGTGTTTAATATAAAATATAAATCTGATGGCACCATTGAGCGACACAAGGTAAGATTGGTTGCCAAAGGATATACACAAACATATGGTATAGACTGCTCTGAAACGTTCTCTCCGGTTGCAAAGATTGACACTATTAGAGTCTTACTTTCATAGTCGCGAATACAGATTGGCATCTTCATCAATTTGATGTAAAGAATGCTTTCTTACATGGAGACTTGGAAGAAGAGGTATATATGGAACCCCCACCAGGGTTCTCTGATGGTTTTCAAAAAAATGAGGTATGCAAACTGAAAAATGCATTATATGGGCTCAAACAGCCTCCTTGTGCTTGGTTTGGGAGATTTACAATGGCAATGAAGCAGTATAGCTACAAACAGAGTAATGGAGATCATAAAAAAAACTATTAGAATTTACTAAAACAAAGTGTAAACGATTAGGTCCCCCGTCTGGTGAATCTGGGCAGTCATAGCACGGAACATGCAAAACCTGTAAAAATAAATACTTTTCCTATGTTGGGGCTACCCAGATTCACCCGGCGGGGTATATGTATAATCTATAAAAACATAAGGCTCCCCGCGGTTGAAAATTTATCAAATGGTAGAGGCCAAGAACAACCTGGAAAAAAAGTCTCCCCGTCAGTTGACAAATTCTCACCTAGCACTGACAAAAAACGTGAGAAAATCCAAAAAATTCTAACAAATCCAATCTAAAAACTCTATTCAAACACAAATCCAAACATCTAACATGAGGATATCACTTAAAACACTTAAATAAAATTTAGATTTACCTATTATAACACCCTAAATATTTTAACTCTACCAAAACCATTAAAACCTAAATAGAACCAAAAACTTAAAAAAAATAAGAAACTAACTTTTTTTTCCTTGCCTATTTGATGCTTTTGAGTGGATTAGATCAAATAAATAAGTAAACTGAAATGAGAGTTTTGTGGTTTTGGAGTTTAGTATTTTAAGGTTTCGTGAAAGAGAGGAAATATTAAAGGTTTGATTTCGAAAATATTTGGTTTTGGAGGTTACCATATCAGGTTAGAACTTAATAAATTAATATATTAAGAATTGATAAAAATATTAAAAAAAGTTTGTTATATTCAAGAGCGGTTAGTCACGGCCTATTATATATTATAAATTCTATGCGTTGGACATTTTTTTATAATAAACTAGCCTATATCGAACCTTTTAATTTAATCAAAGTTAATGAATCTGAAATGAAAGCTAAATTTTGGTCAAGTCTTAACTATTGAATTTTTTAATTATTAACTATTTATAAAAAAGATATTACAACAAAAACATAATAAATATATTTTCCAGTAATACTTTTTTGAGATTTGACATTCTATAGTAATTTTAAATACACAATTTGTAGTTATTAACAAGGAAAAAAATTATACGTTAAATACATAACTAGAAAAGGCTAGTAGAAACACAATATAATTAGCAAAATCTACCAAAATATAAATATATTACTCCCTCGGTTTCAAAATATAAGTAGTTATCCAACATGTTTGTAATCAAAATTAGGGATGATTATTTCTTTTGAACCCGCGGATATTCGATCTGAACCGATCTGATAGGATGGGCTATGGGTTAAAAATACTTTTTACAGTTGGGCTGTGGGTTTGAAAATTTACTACCCGGATCTGGGATGGGTTATGATTTTAAGAAAAAAATTATGGCCGATGAATACCGCTAAATTAATATTATATAAAATAATATAATATTTAATATTATTAGTCTAGCTTTAAAATAAAGTTATTAACATTAGTATCTATATTCACAATATCAAAACTGTATATATTATTTGCTAATATATACCATATATTTAAAAAACAATTATTTTGTATTTAAACATTAAATTTTATTTGCCAATTTATTTTTTCTAAACATTTTTTCCTTTTTCTCTCCAAAACGTTTTTAGTCAAATTTGGGCCTTTTATTAATGAAATTTATGGGCAATACAAGTTGGGTCAAAAGCCCAGTTAAGAACAAAACAATCCCTTTGAAACTCAGACAGGGATTAAATAAAGGAAAACAAAACTCTAGCTTAGCACTCCATAGCCTCCATCTTGCGAGTTTCACCTTTGAAGAAGAAATTCAACCTTCTTAATCATGAAACCTCGATCAAGCCTTCTAATCCCTCTTCATCGACCCATCAACATCAAGCCATAAACAAAACATTCCAACAATTACTCTGAGACGCCCAAATTCTAACCGAGACCAATAAAACCCTTGCCAAAGAAGACGAAAACCAATCACTGTAAGAAACTCATACAAAATTAGCACAACCACGAAAACCCATTCGTCATTAGAGTCCAGACGAATCCATTGAAGATTGAAACCATTGAAGACCGGAGAAATCCTTTCGCAAGTTAGAGCCCAGACAGAACCATTGAAGAAGAAGGAAAATACAGACTCGATAATCAAACCAGGTAAACATGAAAACCATTTCCAACTCCCACCAGATAATAGAGAGAAAACTTAAGGGTTGGGGTCACTTCTCAAGTAAGTTGTCCCCAACCCTTCAAGAAAAACAATTGCTCTTAAGTATGAATGAGCCCTTTCGTTGTCGAAATCTAGGTTATGGTTGGATTTTTAAACTTCTTTAGCAATCCAATCAGCAGATTCATTCTGTTCTTGATAAATCTGGATTACTCTCATCTCTGAGGATAGTAATTTTCGACAACAAGAAAGAATGGAATTAAGTACCAAGGGAACTTACCATGAAGGAGAAGTTCTATGAGAACAAAAGAATCTGTTTCGATGTCGAGGCAGCTTATTCCTTTCTCAAATCAAAGTAGTAGCCCGTCCATTAAAGCTCAACATTCAGCAATGATAGGAGAGATTTTACCATATACGCGACCATAACCAAAAATGATGACCCCCTCACTATTTTTTACCAAACCTCCACCAGTAGAATTTCCCGAAAGACCACAAGCCCCATCGGAATTCAGCTTGAACCAATTCAATTTGGGGCATTTCCAAGCCAGAGACAACAAAACTCTGGGCATATTAAGAAAGTTAGTACAACCCAGAGTAAGACCAACCTTCTTATCAGTTCCCTAGTGCTTCATTTTAAAGAGACCAAACCCATCCAAACCATTCAGTATCTTGTTAATCTGACTAATCATAGATCCTTTGTTAAAATTAGTCCCTTCAACCTTCATCTTGTTTCTGGATTGTCAAATGACCCAGGACGCGATTGAAGGTAAAGTAATCCTAATATGAACCCTTTTGTTAGTTGACTAATACCACATCCTAATAAGATGGTAAAAATTCATATTTCTGTGAATTTGAATATTGAACATATCTGCATAATGTTGCCACACATCCCAAGCATACTAGCAATTCACAAAAACATGGTTAACAGATTCGATACTATTACAGGCTTGACACTTTGAAGCTAACTGAAATCTTCTCCTTTGCAGGACGGTATAAATAGGAATCCGGTTAAGGAGGACTCTCTAGAGTAGCATGGAGCATTTACGAGGAGTAATAATGTTCCAACTCTTAAGAAAAATGTTAGAGAAATTTCTTTTTTTTCTTAAGTTTTCAAATGTTGTTTTAAAACTAAATTGACCATCCTTAGACAAGGACCATAATATAGCATCTTCATGGTCTTCTTTTAGGGAAATCTTCATAATACTATGGACATGAGTGACCATATTAGAAGCCAGCTTAGATAAATCCTAAGAACCATTAACCTAGTATGATCTAACCTCTTTATTGACAGGACCAGATCTTCCATCATCATGATTAATACTGACAAATGGTTATCTTGTGCACCATTTGTCCAACCAGACTACATCAAACCAGAACCAGGAATCCAATAAATATACTGCTCAGCACCATCCCTGGTCTTTAGCAGTCTGTCCCAAGAATTTGAACACCTTAAGGGTTTAGAAACAGCTAGAGGATGACAGTCTTTACAGTAGGTTTTCATCATAAATTAGCCCATAGGGACTTTTGAGACCTGAACTTAGCCAAAGCTTGTACAAAAAGGCATCCTGAATGTCCACAAGCCTTCTAACATTCAACCCTCATTCCTCAAAAGTTTGCAAACCTTGTCCCAAGAAGACCAAATCATAGCTTCTTTGTCATTCTTAGAACCCCAGAGAAATTTATTGAATAGAATGTTAATTCTATCAATAATATACTTAGGCATAACAAAACTTTGAAGAGAATATGAAGGAATAGAGTATAAAATAGATTGAATAAGCAAAAGTCTGTCCCCAAAAGATAGGGTAGTTTTATCCCAATCATTAATTCTATCTCTAATTTTGAACAGAATATCCTCAAAATTTCTAACAAAATTAGTTTTACTTACAGCGGATCCCAAATATTTGAATGGTAAGAGACAATGCTTAAAGCCGAGATAATTCTCCAAACTAGAGATCCTTTGAGGTAAAAACTTGTTTCCCAAAATAACCTTTGGTTTCTCCTCGCTGATTAGCTGACCAAAGCATTCTTCGTAGTGCTTTAACAGGTTTAACAATTTTGTAATAGAAGGAATAACAGCATTGCAAAACACCAGGAGATCATCAGCAAACGCAAGAACATGTATGCTTTGACTACTCCTAGTTTTAAACATAGTAAAAGGGAAGTCTTAAGCAGTTTTGACCAGACCTCTAAGCGGATATTCTTCTGCTAGAATAAAGAGGCTTGGTGACAAAGGGTCACCTTGCCCCAGCCCTTTGTTAGATTTAAAAAATCCCTTAGCTTCCCCATTAATAATGACTAAAAAATGGAAATTATCAATGCCTTTCTCAATCATCTTGATGAAATCCATGCAAAACCCAAACCTTTCCAATATACAGAGTAGAAATGTATGGTCCAACCTATCAAAGGCCTTGGCCATATCCAGTTTCAGAATAGCATTACCCCCTCTAGTTTTTAAGCTTAAGTTAAAAGCCAATTCCTTAGCAAGGAGGACATTTTCATGTATATCCCTACCCATAACAATAGATCCTTAAGCATCAGAGATTAGATTAGGAAACACCACAAACAACCTTCTGTTATGACTTTAGAGACAATCCTACTAAGCATATTAGTAAGACTAATAGGACAAAAATCTTCCCAAGCTTTAGGATTATAGATTTTAGGAATAAGGCAAATGGTTGTAGCATAAACACCTTTAGGAACCACAATATCCTTGAAAACACCCCCAATAGCATCCAGACGATCATCAGAGATAATGTCCCAACATACTTGGTAGAATCTGCCATTAAACCCATCAGGCCCAGGAGAAGAGTTAGGGTTTAGAGATTGAATGACTGAATAGATCTCAGCTTTGGTAGGACAGGTCATAAGCATTTCATTTTCATGGTCCTTAACAAGATTATGAATGAAGTCCTAAAGTAGATTAGGATACCAGGGATTGAGAATATCAAATAGAATATCCTTGAAGTAAGAAACAGCAGACTCCACAATAAGAGTAGGATCATCAATCCAACCTGAACCATCCCAGATCCTGTGAATATTGTTAGTTTTATGCCTTTTCTTGAACAGCCTATGATAGAAAGCAGTGTTCCTATCACTATCTTTAAGCCATTGAGCATGAGTTTTTTGCTCCCAAAATATCACCTCTTTGATAAGAAGGTTTTGGTGAGTAGCTTTTGCAGCATCCAGAAGGTCTTTATCTTCTTTAGAATTAGTAGACTAAAAATATACTCTTTTAGGTTAATAACCTCTTCAATTTCCTTGATGGAGTCAAAAATATTACCAAAAACCTCCTTATTCCACAATTTAAGATCAACCTTTAACCTCCTAAGTTGTTACAAAATTTTAAAATAGGATTACCATAGGAATGAACAACCCAACTAGTAGAAACCCTGTTTAGGAAGTCATCATGGAGAGCCCACATATTCATGAACTTAAAAGAAGCCTTAAACTTGAATGAATCAGAAGAGATAGTGACGCTGAGAGGTGAGTGATCAAAGCATGTCTTCGAAAGATGAATAGCATTTGTAGTTTTAAAGGAATTGAGCCATGCCTCTTATTCGTCCAAGTGTATTTGTTACCTGAAAACCCTGAATCAATTATATTATAGTCTAACATGAAGTTATTAAAATCTTCAATACTAGATAGGTAATTAAAAATGCAGTTTAGCTGCTTATTTGAATTAGTAATAGTGATGAAGTCTCTTAAAAGAAGTCATTTAGTAGACCCATCCTCAATAATCCTGAGACTATCCCACAGATGAATTCCCTCATGTCTTGAACATTTAGCATAGATAACGGACACCCTGAAGCTCTTGTTAGTGAACTTGTGCTTCACATTGAGATGAAGGAATTGCTCCTCATTGTGAAGAATGTGGACCAAAAACCAGTCTTTTTAAAAAACCCAAACTTTATTAGAAATATTACTGCAAGAATCCTGAAAACCCAACTTCTTAATGACAGAAGGAATATGAGAGTTACTGAATAGCAAAAAAATCCATCTTCTCAGACCTTTTAAGAGCTTTTAATCTGACCATTGTGTTCTTATTTCCCAAACCTCGAAGATTCCAACTCAGAACTTTGATTGTCATTTAAAGATTTGGGCTTTAGCAGTACTTTTAAACTTCACACGTTTGGATGTTCTAATCTTATTGACTGGCTTAATTTTCTTGTTTGTCTTTGTCTCAAGTCTTCTTTCTTCACTTACATTGTTTTTTTGAATTGATATAGGAGAACAAGGAAGGCTCCCAGTAATGTGTTTTAAAAGAGATGGTGAATTAGCAAGGGACAAATTTGAAGATGAGCTGTTCTGAATATCCAGATCAAGCATATGAAAGGATTCAATCACTTTATGATCTCCAACCCCTCCAGCTACATTACTCATCTTGTCAATAGGAATTACAGTTGTAGGAAGATCCAACTGAGAGGTAGAGTTATCAGGAAGCTTCTGGACAATTATAGAACTAATCTTTGGAGTAGTATTAATTGGGGTAGATACATTCATCTGAGTAGTGTCTGCTTGCAGATGGGGATCATTAAAAGCTTGAGGAGTACTAGAAGTACCAAGAGAAGCAACAGCTTTAGTAGACAAGAGATCTTCTGAAGACTCATGCTTACAAGGAGACCCAACAGTAGTAGCATTCGTGGATTTAGAAGCCCCAATTAGATTTACCTTGGTAAGATTAAATTTCTTGCATTTTTTATCTGAGTGCCCCAAATGATAACAAGAATTAAAGTACTCAGGATAGGCTCCATAGACCAGATCTTGCGAGAACCCCTCCTTTCCAAATAAAACCCATAGCTTTTTAGGCATAGGTTTTGAGACATTAATTTCCACACAGATTCTAAAGAAGTTTACCTTCGCCCGGTTATTGTGAGGAGCCCAGACATTTAAAGGAGACCCAAGGGCTTTGGAAATACTAAGAACAGTTTTCTCATTATACATATATTCCGGCAAGTTAAGGAGCTTGATGTAAACAGGTGTGACCGGATTTTCATAGTTCATATTGAAGAAAGGGTACCATTTAAGCAGATGCATAGTCTTGTTCCCAATTGGCCAGACATTTATGCGCCATAGCTTTTTGAGATCCTCCAATGACCCTAACTCTATAAACGCATATCTAGCATCCACATTGGTGATACTGTAATCACTTTTAAAGTTGAGACTTCCAAAGAAAGTCTTCAATACCTCATAATCGGGTTTGCCAGTAGAAAACTTCCCCACTAGAGTGTGTTTTGAACAAGACTTAAGGATTTCTTTATCTGTAGCAGAAAAATTCACACAAGGGCATCCATTTTCAATACCATAATCAACCTTTTCATGAATTCCTTTGTCTAATGTTGATGAGAACAACCCAACATAAGACTTCATTGGGACAGTTAATTCTTTGTTGTTTGGTGATTCATAAGTAGGATTGTCTCTGATATTTGGAATTGTTATTTGTTGGCGCAGAGGAGGGAAATTGGTATCAAGATCAGCAGATCTTTGAAGAGATGAGTAATTGGAATGGCCTTCCAGAACTACAACAAGGAGGATGAAGAAGAGTTATCAAATGGATCTTGATAATCCGAGATCACTTGTAACCGATTCTTGGAGAGAAACATCTTCATCGCTAGAAGGAGGGGTCGAACCTCCAAAACCGGCCGCTTTAATATTATTAATAATATTAATTAAATTAAAACAAAAATTAATAACATATATAAAAAAACATATATTATTAATAACATAACAAAAATATAAAATATTTGCTAATTATCATTAGATAATTAGTATGTTTTGAAAAATACTATTATACATTTAAACATTAAATTTAATTTGATTTCAATTTCTCTCTTTATAAATATTTTTTAGTGTAATTATTATAATATTAATTAAATTTAAAAAAAAAAAGTGATTTACTTACCTATACTAAAATTATATATTAATTATTAATAGATAACAAACTATTTATTAATTAACACCTAAGAGTAAATGCAATATATTTTAAAAATAGCATTTTATATTTAAATATTAGATTTGATTTTTTTAATGGGTATCCAAACCCTTGTGGAAAAAAATAATTGTTACCCGAACCCGGTGAGTTTGGATGTGAGAAAAAAATATTGTTACCCGACAAACATGAATTAGAATATGAGTTCGAAAACATAAACACGATGGATTACGAGCCGATCGATTGCGATCATAACCAAAATATATTATCCCACTATAAATATCACTCTCGTGGGATATAAATTTTAATATTATTTATTATCTCCTACGGCTAAGAATCTTGGTTAGTCACTAGACTTTGTTATGTGTATCAAATATGCAATTGATGTTTTTTTTATCAACACGGTCACTTTTGTTGGTTTTTTGAATCAATGACTATTATGTGTTTAGCTTTTGATTGTTTGCTGGTTTTTCAAGATTGTTTGGTTGTTCAGGATCCAATCCTCTTCTCTTTAGGATTTAAAAACTTTAAAACGGAATCTTCTTTTATTTTAACTTTTTTATATGAATAAAAAATAATAATAGCAAAAGCACCCTATACCAATGATGGGTATCTATTTGAAAATGGGTAATTATCTATTTAATATTCATTTTATACTTATTTAACCGAAATTTTCATCTTTTATATACTTATGGATTTAACTTGATCAAAATATTTAATTTTCTAACATACCAGACCGTAACAACTTTTTTTTGTTCGAAAAGAGTTTTTTTCCATAAAAAAATAATTTTTTTAAAAGATCCTTAAATCAGGGCTTAAATCTACAGATTTTGTTCGGTATCGATTTTTTTTAAATGGAATAGAAAGCTAAAGAATTAACGTATATACAAATTAGAAAAATCTAGGAATCCGTTACAAATCAAGAAACCTCCAAGAATGGACCCCTTATCCTAACTTCTTTTGCTCTTGATTGATCACGTCGATTGATTGATGGAGGAGGGAGAGTGACCTCCTTGTGTCACAGATCTGCTGATCTTGATACGCGTTTCCCGCTTCTGAATATCCAACCTGATCAGCCAAAGATCAGGAATAATCCCATGTTCGAATCTGCCACAAGAAACACAAAACCATCAGCTAGTAAGAAGACATTTGCAGATTTATTCAAAACCGATTCGGGAAATGTTATTCATAAAAATGTCAAGAGAACAACTGACAAAGATCAGGTAGAAATCTATTTTGATGCAAAGGATTTGAGTGTGCTTCAACAGAAGTCTAACCACACTTTAGTTGGTAAATTTGAAAATGGGAAGTCAACTTATTCTATAATTATATATCTTT
This sequence comes from Limnanthes douglasii subsp. nivea, assembly GCA_036936605.1. Lineage (NCBI taxonomy): Eukaryota > Viridiplantae > Streptophyta > Magnoliopsida > Brassicales > Limnanthaceae > Limnanthes > Limnanthes douglasii. Next base: position 197,693,658 of record JAUPFV010000001.1, on the reverse strand, counting down.
CTTGGAGAAATTCAATTTTAATGGGGTTTACAGCATCACTAGCTGGGATTTCAGGCATATCTTTATAGAGTTCACACTGTTAGAGGATCTAAAGAAGCTCTGGCATAGGAACATATGACAGATTGGGGATAAGATAATGAGACTCCTACAGTGGTCTACTAACTTTAACCCCAATATTGAGAATCCAGCAACCCCTGTTTTCATTGATTTGCCAAATCTCCCTGAGTTTATGTATTGCAAAGAAACTATTCTTGAGGTGGCTAAAACTATAGGGTCTGCTCTTAACATATGGGTTCCACATAATAACGGATTCGGGCACAGTTTTTGCAAATATGGGCTGTTATGGATGTATCAAAAACAATGCCTAAAAGAATCAAGATAACTTTTGGGTCTTACAGCTTTTGCCAATAACTGGTATACAATAAACACCCTGAACACTATAAAGGTGTACTCCATTTGGTCACTCTGACAAAGAATGCAAAAAAAAACTGCTCAAAGGAAGCCTGCTGCTCAGGAAAACTCTTCCAATCCCTTGTTGATGGACTCCTTATTACCTGCATTTCAAATTAATGTTGATGGTCACAAAGTTAAATATGTAATTGTTGATGAAATGAATGAAATTCCTTAGGATACCAACCAAAATGTTAGAAAGGAAATAAAGGAGAATCACTTACCTCTTGGTGTTGAGAGCAATGAGATGATTGGGGCTCTTCACATGCTGGAAATGGGATCCAACAATCATGAAAGCAATAAAGGCAGTATCTCCCTGAATTATTGAATGGCAAACTCATCTCCAACAAAAAAAACGACTGGTAGTCTCCCTCAGTCTCCTATAAGCAATCAAAATGGCACTGGTAAGAGAATAAAATTGAAGAAAATCAAGAAAGTCAGAACATTAAACTCAAATGGGACCATATCTTCTAAATGTTTGCAGCATAAAATTGCTGCAAAAAACTATGAAAATGCTAAATGATTATTGCCATTCTAAACTGGAATGTGCGTGGCATAGGCAATAGGGAAACTCAATCCAGAATAAAGTCTATCAAGAGGTCTAAGAAGCTAAACTTTGTTGTTATTCAGGAACCTATGGTTTGTCCTTCTAAACTTCAAGCTATCTTTGAGAAACTTGGATTTTGGGGGTTCGCTAGCAATATTAGTAATAAACTTTGGGTTATATGGAATGGTGATTTTGTGGTGGATGTTATGATTAATGAAGACCAGTTTACAACTCTACAATATATGAATTTAGAAACCTACACTATATGAAATTATATATTCAAAGTTGAATCTTAATGTACTTAAGATACACTTACATATTCATGAACTTGTACCACTAGTGTAGTAATTGTCTCATTTACAAAAGATTTATTTGTTACCACTTTCTTGTTCTAATGGTACCGATGATACTTTTTTGTGGATCGGTGATACTTTTCTGACTCATTCGTCGACTGGTGGTGTTGTTGGCTTAGATGTTTACGGAGCACAAAAATGTAGATAGATTGTTTTTTCATGTTCTCGTTGTTCAAATTCATAACGAACTGAGCTATTTGTTACTCTAGTTCTTCAATATTTCACAACAACGCCAGACATGTTAGTATGAAACGTATGAAAATGAAATAAATAGAACATATATTACAAGTGAGACAATATGAGAGACAAATACTTACTTTTTTGTCTTTTTTTTCAAACAAATGTTGCATACAATTTTTTTCAATAGAACACTTGTACGCACTATGTTTTCTTTTACATTCCAGTCTCTGACATAGAAGAAAACTTCTCTTTAAGTTGGTTATATTCTTTGTTCGGATGTTGGTTCGAAGCAACGTTCTTTTAGGGTGTTGGGGTTTTTTTGGAGGGTATTTTAGTATGCTTTTGTTTGAGGATGAAATCCGTTAGGGTGCAATTATGATCAAATTCATCTTCGAACCCCTTGGTTTTAATTGGGCATGTTTGAGTTGGTATTTCGTTGCTGGTTGTGGACTGGTTTGTTCATAATTGTGTGGTTGTTTGTTACCTTGGATGTTTTGACATTTTGTTTGGGGTTTTTTTTAATTTAGTCATCTTCCTAACCTTTTTATCTGATACAAGATCCAGGTTCGCACTAACTTCCCCCCCCCCACTAAATGTTGTTATTTCAGCCTCTTCCAGTGTTAACTTTGATAAGGGCAAAAATTATCCAGGCCCAAGTAGGTCGGCAAGCCCAGGGGTATTATACATTAGAATAATACCTTGTAATAAGAATAATAAAGTAAGAAATAAGAATGATTTATCTTGTAAATAATAGATGTATGAGTAAGGATATATTAAATAAGGGTTCAAATATAATAAAGTGGGTCACCCATGTAGATTTTTATCCAATTACATTTACTATATAAGGTAAGATTTCCTTCATGGGAGGTGGTGAACAATTAATATACAATACCTACTTTTTGGAATTTTCTCTCTCCCTCTCGCTCTCTCTATATCCCGTGTCTCTCTCTCTAGACATTGATTCACGACCCATAAATTTCTATAACCATCATTGGCGTCGTCTCTGGGAAATTGAAGTGATACTCGGTGATAAATTATCCAAAATCATTAATCCCAAATCACAAGTTTGAAAAGAGAGATGAGCACATATTCCATAGAAGGATGAGTTACAGGATTGGAAGGTGTCATGGTTGTATTTACTATGAGGACCATTGATACAAAGAATAAAAAGTCGAAAGCAGTATTACGACGATGATCAATACGGTTGGGGACGAAGCAAGCAGTCGACCTTAATTATGATCATGCAAAAACTTTTAGACGATATCACTAAGCTTAACACCGAAAAAAAAGTGGCCCTGGCTAACAAAAGGATCATGTTGAAAATCTAAAGAGAGCGATCGCCTGACATTGATAAGAAATAAGAGGAGAATCGGGATCAGGGTCGAGATGAAAAAAGAAATCAAACCCAGAGTCGGGATAATGAACGGCATCATGGTTATTTTTCATTAAAGAAAGAAAGAAAATCCAGACGTCGGTACGAGTCAGAGTTCAGCGATTCATCGGTTTATAACTCAGATGAGTCCTCATCCCAGACTGTGAATAACGATGCGGTAAGAAGAAAATGAGAACTTTAAAGAAACGAGAAGACCAATGTTGTGTATCTCGTCGGTCAAGTGTGTTAAAAAATTAGGAACAGTTTGGATAAGAGAGCCCATGGTTTTGTGGATAAAGATAGAACAATCATTGTTAATAAAAGAGAGTAAACTGCCCTCCACGTCATCATTGTTAATAAAAGAGAGTAAACTGCCCTCCACGCCAAGTTTCTATCGGGAAGTCACAACCTTGGGTATAAGATTAGTACACAGTAGTTCACTAACCCTTTTGAGAAGGGCTTGTGCGCGACTCTTGTATAAGGACTTGGAGGCAGTACGTGTAGGGTCGGACATAATTGGAGGTCATCTCATCTCCTTGATGAAATCATTTCTTAGCATATGTCTAAACGTTTCGAAATTTCCTGATTAGAAACGTATGATGGGAAGAAGGACCCAGAAAACCATTTGAAGTTATTCCAAACCTTAATGCTAAATCTCGATAATGATGATAAGCTACTTTTCCTAGAATTTTCACAAACATTCAAAGATAAAGCCTCGAAGTGGTATAACTCATTACTAGTAGGCTGTAATAAAAAATTTGATATGTTTTGTGTCATGTTCAACCATCAATTTATGGGAAGGAAGAACTTCTGAGCTAACGGAGACATAATTGTCAATTTTGACAAAAGATCAGGGAGAGTTTAAAAGACTAAACCAGGTGATATTTGGAAGCCAAAACTGATCTAGATCATTGTGAGGACGTTGACAGGAGTCATATTAGGTCTGTTTCCCAACAACATGAAGGAAGTCATTACCAAAAAATAAGCTTTTACTTTTGGGGCACTGCTAGCCCAGGTCAAAAAGTGATTCCTGATTGAGGAAACCCAACCATCTAAGTTGGTTGCTCAGTTGCAGCAAAATGTGCAAGTCTCGGTCATGATGTACTAGAAAGTCTTTGCGTTGACCCCAAAACCGCAACCAATCACGACTAACCCGTCGACCATAGTTCTTACGTGGCGGGCGTGGCGGTTCGTGACGGTCGTGGTGAGGCGAGGCGATAGTGCCTCAGGATGGAGCGTGGCAAGGCCCTTAGCATGGCGCTCACCATGGCGGCCATGACTGTTGTGGCACTCGCCGTGGCGAGGCGCTAAGCCTGGTAAAAAAATTGAACTAAAAAAATAAAAACCTAAAACTAAGTTTTGGAAAGATGAATATGTTTTGGAAGGAGTTGATGTTGGATTTGTTGAGGTTGATAAAGTATAGTACAATATTCGGTCTAAGAATATATCATCTTCAACGGCTCGCATAAGAAATCAAAGGCTTGTTGATGAAGACTCTGAAGAAGAAAATACTCTATTATGAGATATAAATGGAGAACATAGTGGAGATGAGAGGTGTGAAGATGTTGTCTCGGAAGATGATGTATTTTAGTCTATGTTTGTCATTAGTGAGTTCAATTATTAAGAGAGTTGTATTAGAAAAAAGTAATACGTTAGTTCTAGAGAGAGAATTTTATAGAGAGAAAGTGAGAGCACAATTGAGTTAGATCAAAAAGTGTTCAACCGCTTTATTAGTTCAATCTTTCCGTTTATATAAAGGCGTTTGGACTCAGCTTTAAACTGAAAACGGTTACATAAATGGGATAAATTATCCTTAGTCCTTAATAGACTTACATAGTCATAACTGTTCAACTAAGCTTATATTATTTACACTTTATTCCTTAAATTTCTACTTCCATATCAATAGCCCCCCTAGTTCTCATGTCAGTAAATGAATGAGAACTAAATTTCTTTGAATCCTGCTAGAAGCCGTATCAGAAAATTCAAAGTAAAAAGCTTAGTATAGTCATCGAATTTTGCCAAACATGTCCACACATTAAAACTCAAATTCAAACAATGGTAATCATCGAATTCTACCAAAGGTGCCCATAAATCATAACTCTCAAGGAAATAATTTCACTTTGAAATTACTTCGAGGTAACTCTTTATAAAATCTAACCATTGAGATTCATCATGAATGTCTAGCTAGCTAGTTTGACAGCTGTCGAACTCATAACCTTTTCACCGTTTCGTATTCGGCCGTATCATCACAGTCTTTTTCACTTCTACACATCTTCTTATCCTCCTATAAAATCATTAACAATTTCATTTTTCATTCTCACAAACTAAATTTCTTGAGAGAGAACAGGCACACCATTGGCTACCTTCAATGTGTTCTTCAACTTTATCAGCATCTTCATAAAAAAACTCATACTTTCCGATCAAAACCTATATTCTTTGGTCAATCTCCATCCAGTTTATGAGAAAAAATCCAAAAACCAGAAGATCCAAGGCTAACATACCCAAAAAACCAAAATCTCTGAAGACTGAAAATAATCTAGTCTTCGGATCATACGATTATTTTTGCATTACTAAAAGAGCAGAGAAGTATAAGGCTACCAGATTAATCAACAACGTTCCCGTTAAAACAAGCACTAAAACGACTTATTACGGTAACTTTGATCTAACTAAAGTACCTGTTTTTTCACCTTCTCCTATAACCGAAGTGCGTCATTTTACTAAAGTTCAAACACCTAAAACGCCTCGAGACTCTTCTTCTCAAGTCAGAGCATCACCTCTGATTAGTGAAGAATCAAACGAATCTTATACAAAACAAATTTCAATCACTCCTTCTCCGACTCATCCTCCACCAACTCATAAAAGAAAAACTTTCATAGCCATGGGAGATGATTCTGACATTACTCCAACTCCCCCTCCTCGAATCCATCTAATCAGCCTACTCATCGGAGAGAAATAAGCGAAAAATCTCCATTGCCTCAATAAAATCCATCCAAAAATCCTCCCTAAACAAGAAATGAAACATTAGAAGCCGACGAAGCTGATTCCGAGGCTACTAGATTTGATAATGAGGCTAAATCCAATGCGGGGGACTCAGAAACTGCCAAAAAAAAGAAAGTTCGCAAGTCTAAAAAAAAGAAGGCACCGTGCATTGTTTCCGATGAGGAAAGGGCAGCTATTGGTAGAAATTTAAGAGGTCTTGATGTGATTATATTATCGAGCTGAAGAAGGTTCCAAATATATACTACCAAGAGAGTCAAGCATCGGACTTAAAGAACATTACTGTTTGACTGCCTAAGAAAGGGGAAACTTCTTTAGATTGCAAAGACAATGAGTTGGTGGTCTACCCTGAAATCATCAATTGAGGTCTTCGGTTCCCACTGGATCTTATGATCGTGGAGTACTTCGAACTTCTCAACCTATACCCTACTCAAGTGACACTGAATCAATGGTTCACTCTCATATCTATGATTATGGCATCTTGGTTGTCCAAGATTCCGATCAACATCAAGGATTTCATCTCATTAACCAAATTATCAAAAGGTCTGAATCTCCCCTTCTACTACCTTACTTTAGTAAATGATTTAAAGATAATCGATAATCACCTGGAGAAGCAACCGTAAGTACTTCGAATATTATATACTTTAAGATAAATCTCATATGTTGTCTTCCTTATTTTTTTTGTATGATTATTTCAGAAATTCCAAGGCGATATGCTATTCGTTGATCAGCAACCAATGATATTTTCAAAAAGCTTGTCGCTTGGGTCGAAAAAGAATGGAACAATGCTTTCCACACCGCCTTCCAACCGATCAACTTCCTCAACAGTTATCTTTTTCTGATCACAGCGGGAGCCTTGCCTCCTCAAAATTTAATGGATGAACCCAAATCACGCTTGTAAAAGATTAGTTCAAACTTATTGCAAGGTATTCCTCCCCATCCGCAATAGGTCGGAAAGTCACCTACCTCAGAAGAAAAAAAAAGGCAAAACGGAAAAGAAAAGTAAAAAAAAATAGCTAGCACATTTGGTGATAGCCCTTCAACACAATAAATCCTAAACACCGCAATAAAAAAGCAAGAGAGTAGACTCTTTCACCTATTGAGGAAGAAGAAGAGAAAAAACCTTCTTCGAAGAAAAAGAAAGCTTCCACCAATCCTCATGGGAAGAAAAACAAACAATCCAAAATCACTGAATATACATTGGCCGATGAGGAAGAAGTCACAACTGTTAGAAATCAACAAAATCCTCCTCTCGAAGAGCAAACAACCAATAATGATGCTCTAATCATCATCGAGGATAATGCAGGTGATGGTAATCAAAACACTGGCCACTTCGACTCCGACATCTTTATTATTTTCAACAAGTCACAGGAGCTTGATGGAGAAAACGATCTTGTCCTCTAAGATATTCAGACTCGTATGCACGATTTTGGGAGAATGACAACCGTCAAAGCGTCTCCAGAAATCATTTGTCCATCTGTTCCAACTACAACTTTGGGCATGATTCATTGTCCTAGCCCAACATGGTTTCCTCCTCCTCTACCCAATCCTGAAGTCCTTGTTGCACTCCAACCATTTTTAGATCTTGACGGTGCAGCAAAGGCGCTTGCTTCACAAGTCGAGGCTTCTCAAAACCATTTGAAACAATTTTCCAAAGACATGGTCCGCTACAAAGGAATTGTTGAAGGTGAAAAACAACTAAGGGAAACTTTTCAGGGCAATGTGGTCGAGCAATTCCATATGTTCGAGGCAACAAGGTCTGAGCTTATTCGAGGAGCGCTCTTCATCAAAAATCATTTGTGAACACAACATTTTGCTGAGAAAGAAAAGCTGACTGCCTCACATCAAGAGGAGATGGAGATGCTCAAAGTTTAACATGTTGATGACCTAACTCCTGAAAAGGTCAAATCTGAAGGTCTGCAAACTTATTTTTCTTCCAACGAAGAAAAAAATAAAGAGTTGACCGATGAGATAGATAAACTGAAGGGCGATTTTGAGAAAGAAAAAGTTGCTGCTGTTGCTGCTATAGAAGTTGAATGTTCCAAACACATGTTGGCTGCCATTAACAGTTGCAAAGAAAAGATAGCCATCACTCTTCTTCGAGGGCTTCATGAAACTTATCCAAAACATAATCTCTCAAGTTTTTGGAACGATATTCCATCGAACGGCGTCCTAGTGAAGCTTTCGATCCTATCCCAAACTCATCATCATCATAAGAGGAGTCATCTGAGGAAGAATCGTTCGAATAACTTTATTATTCTTTGATTTTTGTTATTTTTTTGTACTTGTCAAATTAGAACCCTTCTTATTGTACTTCATCGAATTAATCTATTTGACAAATGTTTGTTTATTCTCATTTTTATTATCAATATGAATTATTCGATGTTATCAATCCTAAAATAACTATAATATTTTTTTAAACATAATTCCTTAAATATGATAATGCATTCGAAATTTACAATACATAACTACAAATTTCAAATATACCACCTCAAATACCATAGTGCATTTATTGAACGTTGCACTTCGAAACATCATAGTACGTTTGTTGAACGTTGCACGTAGAAAAAATCACAATGCATATGTTGAGCGTTGCACTTCAAAAAATCACAGTGCATTTGTTGAGCGTTTCACTTCGAAAAATCACAGTGCATTTATTATATATAGCACTTCAAATATGGTTGTTTCTTCGAAAAGTGTAATAAACACTTCGGAACATTCTACTCTTAACCAACCTCAAAGATGACCAGTCTTTGATAAGTTGTTAAGATAGTTTTTAATAAACACTTGTAAACAACCATTGGCCAAAAATGCATTTTATTGATAGTATTGAATATGTACATAGCGCCTCGTTAAAATATTCTTGGGCCAACAGGGTAGGAAATAGTGCGTCATTCAATAGTAAAAATCCAAAATACAAAGACAAATGTATTCCCAATATAGCTTCAAATGTTGTATATTCCACGGGTGTTGAAGCATCCTCCCTTGAAAATCACAAAGGCGATAAGACCCTTATTTTATCCTCTCAGCAACCATATAAGGCCCTTCCCAATTCAGAGCCATTTTCCCAAGGCTCTTCTCCTTTGTATGCAAGAATACTTTACTCAACACTTTATCGTCTTCTTTAAATTCTCTTCTTTTCAACTTCAAATCATATATATTCCTCATAAGAGTCTGATAATGTATTACATTGAAGCGAGCTCGAAATTTTTTCTCCTCAATCAAATCTAAATTCGCCCTTTTATCTTTATCATTGGATGTTTCAGAATATTGATTTATTCTAAAAGATTACATCGTAGATTCTATGGGGCTAACCGCATCCATTCCATATACCAAGGAAAAAAGAGTTTCTTTTGTAGCCTCCCTGGGAGTTGTCCGATAAGCCCAAAGCACCTCTTGTAAATAATTTGGTCATTTCCTTATTGCCCATGTCAAGTTTTTCTTCAAGCCACCTAAAATTGTTATGTTCCTCACCTCGAATTTTTTATTGGCTTGAGGATGAAAAGACATCGAAAAACATTTCTGAATTCTTTTCGACGTACAAAATGAAGCCATTTCTTTATTATTAAACTGAGGGCCATTATCTGTTGTAATTCTTCGAGAAACTCCAAAACAACAATAAATACTATTCAGAATAAACTTGATCAAATCATTTTGCCTTTGTTCCAGATAGTGGTTCTGCCTCAGCCCATTTTGTAAAATAATTCACTTCTACAATTATCATTTTCCTTCCTCCAGAAGCCATCGACAAAGGCCCCACCAGATCAATCCCCCATTTATCAAATGGTATAGCCTTGGTTATAAACATAAGTGGTACTACCGGCCTATGAATAACATTAGAATATCTTTGACAAGTCGGATTGCATCGGATATGACAAAGAACTCCTTTATACGTTCGCATGGACTTGATTGAGTAACAATCGAGGGATTTTATTGTAGTAAAATCCAAGTATATTCCTCTTTATAAGCAATATTTGCTAAAGAATCAGCCACCATATTACTTCCTCGACTAATATATTCAACAAGAACATTATCGAATAGCAGCATTGAATTCTGAAGTTCCCGAAGATATAAAATCAAGCAATCATTTCTTGCCTCTAAAAATCTAGATACCTGATTTGCTAACAACTGAGAATCCGTTTCTAAGCGTACCGAAGTTGCTCCACATATTTTTTCTAATCTTAAACCTACCAAAGCAGCTTCGTATTCAACTTCATTATTTGAATCGTAAAAACCAAATTTGATAGATTGAATCATCGTTTCTCCAGTTGGAGCTATTAACTGAACCCCATCACTGCATCTCGAAATACTAGACCCTCCATCTATTCGAACAATCCACCTCAAATTTACTGGTACATTATCTTTACTTTCTTTCATATCCGATCTACTCAAATGGAATTCAACACAAAAATATGCCAATTTTTGGGCTTTAATTGCAGTTCGAGGTGTGAACAAAATATCATAATCCTCCAACTCCACTGACCACTTGGTCATTCTCCCCTAAATATGCGGGTCGTTGTAAAACATTTTTCAAAGGGAATGAAGTTTGGACTTCAATAGTATGAGCTTGAAAATAGGGGCGCATTTTCTTAGCAGCAATCACCAATGCTAATGCTAACTTTTCTAGTTTCAAATACCTCTTTTATGCTGCCACCAGACTTTTACTGATATAGTGCACTGGCTTCGGAATACCTGAATATTCACTTATCAACACCGCGCTTAGTGCAAAATCTGATATCGTAATGAACAAAAAGAGCTTGTCTTCACTCCAAGGTTTTGACAATTTTATGGTGATGATAACAAATTTTTTATATTTGTGAATGTTTCCTCATACTCCGATGTCCATTCAAATCTGTTTGGTCCTCGTAAAACTTGAAAGAAAGTAAAGAATTTGTCATAAAATCTAGAAATAAATCGATTAAGTACTGTTAGCTTTCTTGTCATAATTTACACTTCTTTAATAGATCAGGGCGAATTCATTGCTATCAGCGCTTTCAATTGTTCTAGGTCAACTTATATTCCTCTTTCACTGATGGCATAACCCAAAAACTTCCCTGACCAAACTCTAAAGCTGCACAATTCGGGATTTAGCTTTAACCTGATTACCCTTAAATTCAAAAAAGTTTCCTTTAAATCTTCAAGATGCAGATGATCCTTCAAACTTTTTATCACCATATCGTTTATATACACCTCCATATTTTTTCCAAACTGAGTGAGAAAAGCTTTATTCATCAATCTTTGATAAGTGGCTCCAACATTTTTTAATCCAAAAGGCATAGCCTTATATCAATGAAACCTCTGATCAGTTATGAAGGTTGTACATTCTTGGTCTTTTGGATCCATCTGAATCTGATTGTATCTTGCAAAAGCATCCATGAATGTTAGTGTTTTATTTCCCGAGGTAGAATCAATCAGTTGATCTATTCGAGGAACATGAAATGGATCTTGAGGACAGGCTCGATTCAAGTCTGTAAAATCCATACACATTCTCCACTTCTCATTCTTTTTTTTTACCACTATCGGATTTGCCGTCCACAAAGGATATTGTGACTCCCTTATGTGTCCGACCCTTGATAACCGGTCTACCTCAGAAACAATTGCTTCTGCCTTCTCCGAAGAGAATGTATTTTTATTTCAATCACTGGTTTCACCTTCGGAGCAATAGCCAAACTATGATATATCAACTCGATTGGTACTCCTGCTACATCCTCCGTTTTCCAAGAGAAAACGTCCAAGTTAAAAGATAAAAATTTCAGCAGTTGTTGACTTATAAGTGGGGTCAGTATGGTTCCCATTCAAAGCACTCTTCCTTCGGAAAAAGTAAACTCCTCTATTTCTTCACATACTGTTAAAGACCATGGGGTTTCCCTCAGATCGTAAAATCTTTCTTCAACATCCGAGGTTAACCCCTCTAACTGCTATTCATGCATCAAATCTCTAGTGTTGGCTTCCCGAATTTGAAGTGTAGTGGCATAAAATTCTCAAGCTACTTTCTGGTCGCTTCGAACGACTCCAACCCGATCCCCTATCACATACTTGAAACATTGGTGAACTGTTGACACAACCCCATATATTCTAGAATGCCATGACCTTCCAAAAATAACGTTGTAGCTTGTGGGGTAGTCAACATCCAGTAAAAGCACATGGACCTTCTTCTTGAACGGTCTTTTTCCCAAACTCATTTATCCCTCGAATTCCCCAATCACACGAGCTTTTACACCCGTAATCATATAATTGTTCGCTCTGATTGAGAAATTCGAGGTGGATTTTTCATTCTATCATAAGTTGATTTAAAGAGGACATTTGCAGAACTGCCAGTATCAATAAGCGCACACCGGATTTCGATATGAGCCACCTCTCCACCGATAACCATTGTATCTTCATGCGGCCCTGTTGTTCCCCGAATATCATCCTCATCGAATAAAAGGAAAGGAATGACCTTTTTTTCCATACAAGTGTGTGGACATTTTCCCTTCAATTTGAGTTGTCAAATTGACAACATGCCTCTTCCTCGAACTATCAGAGTTGTCGGTTAATGAATCGCCTCCAAAAATGGCTAATGATCAAATTTTTTGCATAGATCTCACACACGTCCCTTTTCTATTGGTTCTTAAACTACCATCAAAATCAACCTATTCGGATCCTTATCCACATATTCCGAAGAGGTATCAAATTCTTCAACCTTCGAATCTAAAAACATTAAATTCTCAGCTGGAGTAGCCTTCGAAGTTAACACTATATTTTTTGAACCGCTCCCTTGTGACTTCATATAAGTCAAGAGCTTCCCATTTTCGATCAAGATCTGAACCTCCTTTTTCAACGCAATGCAATCATTGGTATCATGCCCGATGTCTTCATAATACATGCAATAATTATTATTCCGCTCCTCTCTTGTCCTACTTATTGGAGCTGACTTCCTAAAATTTACAAAGCTTTTGTTCTTGTCAAAGATTGCAGCCACATTCTCTGTCAAATCATCATAATATTGTGGCCTAACCCATTGATTTGGCCTTGGCCTGTTATAGTTATAGGATGGAGCATGATTTGAATATCCACCAGTTCGAGGTCGCAAGTTATCGTTCTTCTGACCTGACTGTTGATTACCATTCGAGGGTTGCCCTTGGTAATTGGCCACATGACTCGAATTCTTTGGACTACTAATTGGTCCTCCTCGGACCCTGGTTGACTCTTCAATCTTAATCTGATCCTCTACTTGAGCCATTAATGCTCCAAAATTTAGAGCTCTCCTATTTCTAGTTTCATTGGCCAGATCCCCTGGTAATAGACCCTGGCGAAAAGTTGTTATCACCACATTCTCTTCGCACTTGTCGAAACTTGCTTTAGTCAAAACGAACATCTTCGTATAATTCTTTAATTCTCCAACTTCCTGCTTGCACCGGATAATTGTATCCATATTCGATCCCATTTTCTTACTCTCACAAACTGCCTTTGAAAAGAAATGTAAAAATCCTTGAAATTTGAGATGGATCCCATTGGAATCCGATTATACCACTTTAAAGTCGTTCATTTAAAAGTCTGCGAAAATGCACGACACACCAGGAAAATTGTTATTCATGGGCGTTTCCACAGGATACGACCAGATAAAATTAGACCCAATGGATCAAGATAGTACACAGTTTATAACAGGGAGGGACCTGCATTGTTTTAAAGTTATACATTTTGGCCTGAAGAATGTTGGATTAACGTATCAGAGGCTAGTAAACAAAGCTTTCGAGGGACAAATTGGACATAATGTTGAAGTATATATAGAGAATATGTTGGTCAAAAGTACAAGGGACGACGACCACTTTACAAATCTTGAGGAAACATGTGATAACCTTATAAAAATAAATCTAAAGCTAAAGCCGAAAAATGTATTTTTGGGGTTTGGTCCGGGAAATTATTGGGGTACATCATCAACAAAGAAATAGATAAAGGCTGAACTGATATAGTTAACTTCCCTGAGTACAATGGCTCAACCTCGAACTATCAACGAAGTCCATATTTTAACAGGGTGATTAAAAACCTTAAACAGGTTGATATCTCGCTCCTCGATAGATATGTTTCATTTTTTTCAGGTACTAAGACAAGCAAATGAGTTCAATTGGACCTCAGCATACACTGAGGCCTTTCCTCGATTTAAAATAATAGTTGTCCTCTCCTTCTTTGTTAACCGAGCCCTCGTCGGGCGAAAGGTTATTTTTGTACATTGCTGTATCCGGTCATGCAGTTATAGTGCATCACTTGTTTGAGAGGCAGACCAGTACCATCGACCTATGTACTATATGAGTACAACTTTGTTGGACACTGAGAAAATGTATCTAAAGTTGGAAAACTAGCCCTAGAGTTGGTAACCGTGGCAAACAAAATATGACCTTATTTCCAAACTCATTCCATAATAGTCTGCACATTGTTCCCATTTAAAAATGTGCTGCAATGTTGTGACGTTTCGGGTCGAGTTACTAAATTATTGGTAGAGTTTGGCGATTTTGAGATCAACTTTGAGCCAAAAAAGATAATCAAAGGTTAGGCATTGGTTGAGTTTTTAGTTAAATTTCACTCTGAGTGACGAGAGGATATGAAGGTTGATCAAGAAAATGAACCAGCAAAATAGATTATCTAAACAGATGGTGGGTCGAGCGTTGGTGGATGTGGAGTGGTTGTCCAAGTAACTACTCCATTAGAAATAACAATGCATCATGCCATACGGTTTGGTTTCGTAGCTTCGAACAATGATGTCGAGTATGAAATAACATTAACAGGATTAAAACTCGCGCAAGTTTGCAAGGCTAAACGATTTTGGTTAATAAGTGATTCATAACTATTAATTAATCACGCTAACGAGCAGTCTGAGGCGCGAAAGGAACAGCTGGTTCAGTATTTGGCGACTTTAAGAGTTTTAGCCGCGGGGTTTGAATATATTACGTAGGAACATGTCCGCATAGCAGAAGACGTAATAACCGATTCTTTAGAGATTGTGGCATACACCGGAGATTACCCTTAAACTATAATGCAAGAAGGCCCATCAATAATTAAGGGTTCCAAGTTGACTGCCGGTCTAGAGATAGCTTGCCAAATATCAACAATCACCAATAGAGATTGGAGGTATAAGATTTAGGAATTCTTCATTAATAACACTTTACTCGCAGATAAGGCGATGACAAGCATGATGTGGTTTAAAGCCCGTGGATTCACAGTCCTCGGCAGTATACTTTATAAGAAGTCATTCAACATAATTTTGTTACAATGCCTCGACAACAACAAATCACAAATAATATTGTCTGAACTCCACGATGGGGAGGAGTCGGCTCATTTCAGGTTTAAAGCTCCGATTGGAAGGGTTTTATTGGCCGAATTTTATTGGCCCACAATAATAGCCAATGCTAGAGACTTGGTCAAGAGGTGTGACACTTGTCAACGGTTCGAAAATTCAATTCATATGTCCACCGCTTCACTCGAACCCCTTACCGAAGGATTACCATTTGACTTATGGCCTTTGCATTGGCTACTTTAGAATACAAGGTATTCAGACAACCCGCGACAAACTTGTTGTTCACTTCTTTGCTTTCCTTATCAAGGTCAATACGAAGTTCTCAAAGAGCTTTAACGGTCTTGACACGACAATAATATGCTTGAATTTTAGCAGCACCCAATCCCTGAGTAGTTTCATCACGTTGGTTTTCGACCACCTTTTTCGTTGCTTGCAAGGTGTTGATGACCCTCATACTTGCCCCTTGATTTTTTCCATTTTGCCTTTTTTTCTCAAAGCTCGCGTTCAGCCGATTTGGCCCATGCAGTAGCCTGATTGACCTGCTCGCACGTATCTAGCTCTCGCATTCTCGAACAAAGATCTCGTTCCTTGAGCTGACCTTTCAACTCAAATATCCGGCTTGAGCCTCTGATAGTTTCTTAGCCAGTTTTTTGCCTTCCTTTCTTTTGAAGGAAATGATAACAACATATGGTATAAGGAGATGACAACCGTATCTGATTGCCTCAGCTGAAAGGATCCACTGGGGGAAGAATCGTCCGACAAGTCATAGTTGGTTGGACTATTATTCGAGGGTAGATGGAGCATCCGTAGCGGGTCATCAAGCATTATGGCTTTATCCGAAGGATTCATGCTGACTCTTGAGTGGGGAGGGGGGACAAGTAGTATCCTATGAGCGGTACAGTTTGGACCGTCCTAATGGTTTGGAGCATCGTGAATCCCCAACAACACAATCATTGGCAGTTTTATCTGCACCTTCTGCACAAATATCTTCCTCGAGTTGTATGGCTTCAGTATCATTTATAGTGGGGCTCTATTTTCTATGACGGCTTCTTTATTTTTTTCTCACCTTGCATCAGGAAACAAAACATTCATCCTTTGAGTAATCGATCCCCCATACTGCTCGAACAGGGTTAAGATAGTAGTCTGCTCTGTTGTTAGAGGGTTGGTTGGTGGGGCAGTCGCAGTTTGGGTCGTCTTTTTCTTGGCCACTCTTGTCTTTTTTACCTCACCTTCACCAGCTATCGCCTTTTTGCTTTTCTCTCCGCGGGGTTCGTTTTTTCCTTTACCATCGATTGGTTAAGTACCCGCATTGTCAACAATTTTGACAGATGCAACGACTATTTTTGGGTTAACAGGTTCCCTACCTACCTTCGTTGCTTCATGGTCGGGTGAATCTTCTTTTTTGGGTCGTTTGTTGGGCGCCCTTTTGCATTTTGGAACTATGACTTTAGTATATAAGGGTCTGCAATGATTTCAGTAGATTAGTAGGGTTAAAAACCATCATCATCTGCTCTATGGTAAGGGTTTTCTCTGAACAACATCAATGGTGGTTACTGATTAATTTCATGGGGATAAAGCATCGGTGAAATTCCCGTCTCTAGTTTTTCGGGTCCTGTCGCAAAGGTTTCCTTGGCCGATGTAAATGCTCTTTCTTCAGAGCTTGCAATTTCATTTTCAAAACTGTCAAGAAAAGGTTAATAATATATATATATATATATATATATATATATATATATATATATATATATATATATATCTTAGGTTATTTTTGTGTGAGGCCGTCCACTCTCCTAGGTCTCGCTGATGAACATAAAGTGATGTTTCAATGCTTTATGGCCTCCAGCAGATTGTTTACGATCTTTATATCATTGGCCATATAAATGTAAAAGAATGGCAGCTTTATTAGTTTTGATATGCTGATAATGGCCACAAAATCCTCTATCGGTATTCTTATCCCCGCCAAGAGCGACGCCATTATACAGGCCATCAGTGTAAACCAAGCGTTTGGGCTGAATTTAGTAGAGAAAAGCTCGACTTACTCGAAGTACCTAACTATCTCTAGAGCCATCGAAAATTGGACCCCCAATTAGACGTCGAAGAATACCGCTAGCTCATTCTCCACCGTTGATAAGAGTGTTTTGATAAGTGCATTTCATGTCATTTTTTACGTTTCCATTATTCTTAAAATCGTCGCCGGTTAACAAGTTTTCGTTGTGTTTCAACGTGTTTTTCATTCATTCTCTTAGGTTTAACAATATGCAGACAATATAAACATTTTGGGAATATAATGCTCATAATGTTCTTAATAATTTATAATTTGTATGTTTTATTACATTTTTATGGCTAGATTGACTATTGTTCATGTTCGTAACCTTCATTTTATTTCAGTGTAAAGGCATGCATATAAGTGACAGTAGTCCTGAAAGATTTCCATAAGGACTGTTCATTATTTCGATTACGATCCAATGATTTTGATACTTTCATTTTATTTGGAATCGCAGGAATATGTTGATTCCTTTAACTGCACCACTAGGCATTCTGTTCCAAAGAAAATTTGTAGTAAAGGGTTGAAGTTGTGCCGCAGGTAAATTGTGATAATATTAATAAATTTGGAGTTGAAATTGAAGAAACAGAAAAATTAATATACTTGAGGGAAAGTTTGAACAAGTTTTGGGTCTGTTGATCTAAATTCGTACACATGGGCTTCATTGGACTCATGAATCAGAAGGAGATATAAAGGAAATTAGCTTTAATATGTTCATTGGGCTTTATTGGGTCTGTTAATTTATAGTAAAGGAAGTTGGATTTTAGGGTTTTTTCGAACAGAATATAAAAGGAGAAAGAAGGGGAGGAAGGTAAAAAGGTCGTTTTGGGTTTTCATTCAGAAGGGAGTGCCGATTTGGGTTTTCTTACGGCATAATACACAACAAAGAAGACAAAAGACAATTGACGACTACTAGGTTTACGGCAGAATACAAAGCGAGAAAAAAAAGGAAAAAACACAATTGGCTACCTTTTTAACCTGCAGAATATATAGCGAGAGCAAAAGACGAAGAAAAAACAGAATTGGCCATTTGTATTAGGTTTCTAACCTACAGAACGGAACCACGAAAGAAGGAGAGAACAGGTGATAGCTGTTTTGTGTTTTCGATCGGCAGCGCCGTTTTCGGTTTTCTTTCGGCAGTGGCAACATACAACCAGTCGCCAGGAGACAGGCAGTTGCTTCGATGGTTTTCGAGAGGCAGCAGGTGACAGCTACTGCTGTTTTCGACCGGCAGTTGAGGTCACGGCTACGATGTTTTTTATCGGTAGTTTATGTATTGCTCGAGACAGGTGACGACTACTTCTTTTTCGTTGTTTTTTATCGGTAGTTTACGGATTGTTTCTGTCACTAGATACTTGGTGGTTATTGTTCGGTTTGACATTCTCTAAACGCTTATTCATCTATTTACATTCGTCTTTTAACAATGTTAACTTTTGAGCCTATGATGATGATTCGTTCGATTATGAACTAATCGTTGTCATGGAACTCTAATGGATTTGTTTGAATAATACTTATGGTTTGATTGCTTGATTGATTTGTGAGATACGTTTATCGGTTACCTAGTATGGTTGTGCTTATCATTAGATGTTTCGCGAACATCTAGTTTGTTAATCTTTAATGAGTGCGAAAGTGGATTTAAGGGTTTAGACCTTGCCATGCTAGCATAGG